>OW386293.2:21309233-22573212 GCA_936432065.2 Rutpela maculata
GCGTTCTAAGTATATTCAGAACGGGTCGCTTACTAAACTGTTTTGTGATGAATCTTATAAATAGTCAACTCGGCTGTATGCTGTTTGAATTGAACTAAAGTAAGAAGTTAGATAAGCAACGATCTGATAATTAACTCAACTAAAACCCCGAACTCCATTTAATTTGTTCTTTGCAAACATAGATCCAAACATGTATTTACTATTGTTCCAAATTTTACCCCAGAGGAATGAATAAGATAATGCCCCAGATGCTGTTAAATATTGCGGCTTGAATTAAATTTAAACTTTAATTAATAGCACTTACTTACAAATTGCTTGCGGTCCATGGAATTTAAAGAAACTAATGGACGTCCTATTTTAATTAAACTAGGAAGATGGAGATTATTGTGGCATAATTCTAGCTAAAAGGAATATGATATTTTTTAAAGAAAATGCTCAGGTTTGACCTTTATAATTATAGTAATCATAATATTGTTCTACTACGAAATTTTATAAACTAATAAGCGCTCGTGATGTTAGAGGAATATGGGATTATTAAGACCAGTACCGACTTTGGGGGGGGGGGGGGGACGAGGGCGAAATTTTGTACACCTAATACCTATTCTAGAAAAATACCCTTTATTTCCTTAAAATTCCCTTAATTCCTCAAATACCTTTATTTCCTCCTAATACCTTAGTATTTTCTAGATTATCTCGGGAACGGTGCACTTTTTGATAAAAATACTTATATACAAAATTGTTCCTTATAAAATTCTCTATCAAAAATGTCTCTACACTTTTTTCCTAAAATTAATAGTACCGTGGGAAATAAGGCGCACACACATGAGCGTTGGTTCCGGTCAACACAATAAACTGTAATCTTTACTAATCTACTTTAAAGTTCAATACTTAACGCTAAAGCAGTAGCTACTAAAGTCCGTCAAAAATTATAATAAATTCCTCTCACCCCTATAAAATAACGTGATTTTTGATGAAGCGAGAATATTGTATACCGGGTCGCTCAGCCGATAGAGACACTGTTGTAACTTTTGAATGGGCGAATGGATTTTTTTCAAATTTGGTGTAGTGATATAGGATATAATTTCCAATTATATAATGTAAAGAACCAAAATGACCGACTTCCGGTTTCGATTTTACCCGAAAGTGGGTTTAAAATACTCGGTTTTTGCGTAAAATCCCGCACATTGGCAGCCCTGAACAGTAACAGCGTTTACAGCAAGCTCTAAAATAATGCAGTGACCTTGGGTCGTCTGAGATGTAGTGGGAGAAATTGAAATTTTTTACATTGTGGTGGTGTATAGATATTTATACTTTTTTCGTGTAAAGACAGCTTTGGAAATAGCCATACGTATATTCAGCGAATTATATGACCTGCGCTGATTATATTTGCGTCTCATTTACCAAAGTACTATTAATTTTAGGGAAAAAGTTTGGAGAAGTTTTTTATAGAGGATTTTATAAGGAATAATTCTGTATATAGGTTTTTTTATGAAAAAATGCACCGTTCCAGAAATAATCTAGAAACCTCAAAATGAGGGTGGAAACGACGTCCTCTAGGGGATGAAGCACGCAATTTTTGAAACTTTATGAATTTTGTTCAATATATTACAATTTTAACTGTTATATTACTGAAGTATTACAAGATATCGTGCAAAGTTTTAATAATGAAAAAGCTAGTGATGGAGAAATTGTAGACGTAGGAGAGCGATTTGTTCTAGCTTTATACAACTCTACCTCCGCAGAAAAAAGTCTAAATGTATACAGATTCATGACTTTTAACATATTTTTTGGTAAAGCGAACAATACTGTAATATTATCAAAACTACCAACAACTTCTGCTGCTGCTCGGCAACACTCATATCGCGTTTTTCACCAAATTCAAACATGGAAAAACGTTGCGCTAGAAGCTACTGATTGGGGATGGAAAAAAGTTGGCGGTATATTAACCCGAACTATGACAACAAAAAAACCGGCTTCCGAATCTGTTATGACACTAATTTCTTGTTCATGCAAATTAGGGTGCGAAAACAGGTGCAGTTGCAGAAGAGTAGGCTTACGTTGCTCCACAATGTGTTACCATTACCACGGACAAGCATGCATGAATGTCGAATCTATGGAAGACGATGAAGATTAATTAACGCAGGTTTGATAACTAATGGATTCGGCCTACAGGGGACACCACACGCCAAGTACTTTACCTCTAGGATGGCGTGGAAACAAGTACAATATACAATATTCTCGCTTCTTTAAAAATCGCGTTATTTTATAGAGGTGAGAGGGTGGAAGTGGTACATTTATTATAATTTTAGGTGGAGTTTAGTAGCTATCGCTTCAGCGTTAAGCATTGAACTTTAAAGTAAATTATAGTAAAGATTACAATTTATTGTGCTGACCGGAACCAACCCTTATGTGTGCGCCTTATTTCCCACGGTACTATTAATTTTAGGAAAAAAAAGTGTAGAGACGTTTTTTATAGAGAATTTTATAAGGAATAATTGATCAAAAAGTTCCGAGATAATCTAGAAAACCTCAAAATGGGGGTGGAAACGGCGTCCTAGAGGATGAAGCACACTCTTTAGGAATGGGAACTTTTCGGTTTAGTAATTCTTGTGCTATCCTTAACATTTCTACCAATTTTCAAAGCTTTATGAATTTTGTCCAATATAAATCGTTATATTACTGAACTAGAAGTCCATAGTATCATCGGTAGTTTAATTAAATTAAATATTTTTTCTTTACTAGATATTTTTAGCACTAATCTCGGCGCTAATGTTTTTACAACACTGATGTCCTTTATATAAAAATTGGTATGTAATTCTTCAAGATAAACATTCTATTTCAATATTTTTACGCTCTAATTCCCTCCTAATACCTTTTATTTCCTCTTAATTCCCTTCTAATACCTCGTAATAATATTTATTTCCCCCAAATTCCCCTGTAATTCCCTTAATACCTAATAATTCCTTCCGAAATACCTTCAATTCCTTCCTAATTCCTCCGATTGGTACACTATTTCCCCTCAGCGGTTGCCCCCTCGTTTAATTCTATATAGCGCAAAAAAATTATTTTTATTTAATTTATAATTTTTTTACATATATTTAATAGTTTCGGAGATATAAAAGTTTACAGATGGCGTCCGAATGTTTATAAGACGAAATATATAGTTTAAATATCTCAGAAATTGTGACACCTACATCAAGCATGCTAAGAAATGAAATTAAAGACAATTAGATGCTCTTCCAAATTATTTTTTACTTGTTTATGAAGCCTAATAAATAAGTTATGACGGAAACGTTGTGCAAATTTATATTTTTTTTATATAAGAAGTTCGTCATTTTGTTACTCTAATTAGCCAGTTATTTAAAAAAATTGCCTCAAATACAGTTTTTCGTTAATATGTATCATTACCTAGAATTACATTACACTCAAATTAGGAAAAAAAATCGTCGTTTTAAAGAAAGATTTTGAACAGCAGTTTCTTTGCATAGATAGTAAGTACTCAACTTCTAGAACAATTTTTTGCTTATGCGCAGAAAAAAAGACATGATTTTTGAGATATATACATATATACGTTTTTTTCGTGTTTTTTTTCATTTAGACTTTCATATCTCGAAAATTACGCATTTTTAAGGCTAAATGGGCATAGGTAGTTCAGAATACGATTTCTTACAAAAAAGGTTCTATACATTTTCCCGATTATCCCATTGGTTTTCCGGAAGAGCGACTTGAAAAATATATCTAAGTGTTTTTTCGTGTTTTTTTTTTTATTTTGAATGCAAATATCTCGAAAAGTACGCGATTTTAGGGCTAGATGAACATAAATAAACTTGTTCAGACTGAAATTTTCTACAAAAAACGTCGTATACATTTTTCGATTATCCCATTGGTTTTTTTGGAAAAGCTTGAAGTAAGTATATATATACTTGCTTTTTCGTAATTTTTTTTTTTTTTTCATTTGGACATATATAGCTCGAAAAGTACGCATTTTTAAGGCTAAATGAACACTACTAAACTTGTTCAGAATGCGATTTCCTACAAAAAAAGGTTCTATATATTTGAGAGACATATACGTCAAAATGAAAAAAAAACACGAAAAGGCAAATATATATTCTTCAAGAAGCTTTTCCGGAAAAACCCATGGGATAATCGGAAAATGTACACAAGCTTTTTTGCAGGAAATCTCATTCTGAACAAGTTTACTTATGTTCATTTGACCCTAAAATCGCGCACTTTTCGAGATATTTGCATTCAAAATAAAAAATACACGAAAAAAACACATATATATATTTTTTTCAAATCGCTTTTCATGAAAAGCCAATGGGATAATCGGAAAAATGTATAGAACCTTTTTTGTAGGAAGTCGAATTCTGAACACGTTTACCTATGTTCGTTTACTTTTGGAGATATACACGTCTAAATGAAAAAAAAAAACACGAAAAAACGTGTGTGTATATATGCATATATCTCAAAAATCATTTCTTTTTTTTTTCTGGGCATAAGCAAAACCTTGTTCTAGAAGTTGAACAGTTACTTCCTATGCAGAGAAACTGCTGTTCAGAATTTTTCTCCGCTTTTTCCTAATTTGAGTGGACTATAAAACTTTTTTGCCCTTTTAAAGGACTTGCTTGATAAAAAAAATGCATTTTAAACTGTAAAGGTAGTTTTGAAAAAACATAAAATTTGTATTTTATGCAAATATCTCAATAAATATTTGCTTTAGCGAAAAAATGATAGAGACCAAGAATGAAGCTTATAAACTGAGGACAACGATTTTTTAATTTAATTACTAGTATCTCACGAATATATTTCAGATGTCTATTACCTCATAAATGTATAATACAGAAATTGTTAGTTCTTTAATAATAGTTTTGTGTGTTTATTAATGATAGTGTGTAAAATGCATAAGAGAATATTTTGCAAGGATAACTGCTGATGTTTATGATAGATAGATATACAAAATTCCGATTGTGAATAATTATGATCTTTACACGCTAAATCAAACATAGAAACATTACTTTTATTTTTATAAGAATTGCAGTACTCTACTGCGCAATGTGTTTTGGCTTATTTTTAAATGTATAGTGAATAATGACAGTGATGGTGATAGCAACAATTATTTATTAACCATTTCAGATAAGTAAGTTAATGTATAAAATTTAATGGTAAATCAGATAATACAAGAAACCGTTCATAAACATAGGTAATAGAAAAAATTAACAGATGAATAAATCAATAGCTAAAAGTGACATCAATACTTGAAAATATAAATGCACAATACAAAAATATAAAGAAAAATAAACAACAATAAAATGTCAGATTATAATCACATTTCTAATAATTGTTAAAATGGGATAAGTAGGGAGTAGGATAAAATAAAAGTATAAATCTTTAAAAAAACAAGATAATAAAAAGCCAATTGTACAAGTGTTTGTTAAATTACATTAAGGATAGGATTTTGCAGAATGAAAATATGCGTTTATTTTCGGTTTATTATAAATATTTAAAAAATCATAAATGGTATAATGTTTAAAATAGTTAGTTCCAGACACTTCCCATTGCTCTAAGGAATAAAACCATCTACAGTTTTTGTCATTAATTTTGTATGTAGTTAAATGCCATACACTAATAATGAAATTAGGAACTATTTTCATTTACAAACTACGACATTCAAGTACAACAGAAAACAATAAAAAAATATATGTAGTTGTATTCCTTGGAATAATAGCAAGTATCTAAAATAGTTTTAAAGATTATACTATGCTTGGTTTTTTAAATATTTACAATAAATCGAAAATAGACGCATATTTCCCTCTCACTCTGCAAAATCTTATCCTGAAGTACTTCTCAATTTATCATAATTTACTATATGTTGTAGAAAATGCTGTCAAATAAAAATTGTTTTGGTCCGTTTTTAAATTTCTTATAATTACTCATATTTCTAATGTCACTTGATAAAGAATTAAATGATATTATACAGGGTGATTCTTTTAAGGCGGCCGTTAGAATATCTCCCACTTGCAGATGAGATAGCCATTTGAGATTTGGTACCCTACCCTAGTCGACCATTGCGAGTCCGAAAATAATAATTTCAAAATGGCGGCACTTCCGGAAATACCGGAAGTCGAAGACATGTAGCACACCCTATACCTAAACCGAGCAGTTTCGGAGATATTTGACATTTTATAAAAAATTTGACAGGTGCAATGGTTTGCAAGAACCGTTATAACTTTCTTCGTATAGAAGATCCTCATTTGCTCTTTGGCACGTAGAAAGAACACAAGATGAGCTACTCTTTATAATAAAAAAAGAATCCGTAATAGTATACCAAGTGTTTCTTTTTTCATGTTACATTTTGTCAAATTCAAACCTCAAAAACTTTTTTATTTCAAATGGAACACCCTGTATTTTTTACATCAAATTATGATAAATTAAATTCCCTCTTTTTCTAGTATAAGCGTTGTAGGGGTTAAAGTTACAACTTTTCGAATTATTGGATTATATTTTCATCTTGTTCCGTCGAAGGGTTGGGGGGTAAATTGGGGTAAATTTGGAGTAAATAGGTAAATCAAGCAGGTAAGAGGTCATAAAATTGATATTTAGTATAGACAAGAGAAGCTAAGGTCTCAAAAAAAATTTTGGCATTAGCCACCCCCATTACCACCCCCACCCCATTATTAAAGGGGGTGAAAAAAAATGTGATTTAGTGTGTGTACAAGAACCAGAAACCTCAAAATATTTTTTTACTTTATCCACCCCCCATGGGTTTTTGGGGTAGAGGATTTCAAATATTATATTAAATTAAAAATTAAAAGTCCATAAACAATTATTTCCAGATACAAAATTTTTCCGTTGTGTGACTTGGATAGAAAATCCGGATGTAGAAGTAGTGATTCCTTGGGCAGCGGTTTCTTGAATGTCCAAGAATGTTTAGTAAAAATTTCCATCAACTTACCCATGATTAGAAAGAATCATTAATGTCAGTCATTCTTTTTTGTTAAAAAAAGTCAGCACGTTTAAATTACATCCACGAAGACTTTTGCTAATCGACACCTACTTTAGTGTTTCAATTGTTTCATAGCCTTCTACGTTTTTTTGGATAAATTATAATTTTCAACAAAAACTTGCAAATAATTCAAAAAGTACGTGTGTTAGATATAGAACATGCTGATATAAGTCCACCTCAAATTTAATTCTACATCGATTGCCATAATAAAATTTGGCACGTGCCATTTGACAGAGCCAAATATTCTAAAATTATCCAATATGCGTTTTACAGTGTATAGTGGCTGGTTTCTGTTCTTGTGGGTATCGAGTAGCAAATGTGTTACATGTTCTTGGTATTACTTTATCACATTCTCCATAAATAATAAACAAACCTAAAAGTCTTCGTGGGTGTAATTTAAACGTGCTGGCGTTTTTTAACATAACAGAATGACTGACATTAATGATTGTTTCTAATCATAGGTAAGTTGATGGCAACTTTTATTAAAAATTTTTGTACATTTAAGAAAATCGCCAATATTTCGAAAAGTTGTAACTTTAACCCCTACAATGCTGAGACTAGAAAAAGGGGAATTTAATTTAACATAATCTGATGTAAAAAAATACAGGGTGTTCCATTTGAAATACAAAAGTTTTTGAGGTTTGAATTTAACAAAATTTAACGTGAAAAATAAAACACTTGGTATACTATTTTGGAATCTATTTTTTTCTGTAGAGAGTAGCTCATATTGTGTTCTTTCTACGTACCAAAGAGCAAATAAGGATCTCCTACACGAAGAAAGTTATAACGGTTCTTGCAAACCGCTGCACCTGTCAAATTTTTTATAAAATGTCAAATATCTCCGAAACTGCTCGGTTTAGGTATAGGGTGTGCGACATATTTTGAATCAGAATTTTATGTTCATTTCGAAAAGTCGAAAATATATAGGGTGTTCCATTTAAAATAAGCAAGTTGGTATCGACTTCGGGTATTTCCGGAAGTGCCGCCTTTTTGAAATTATTATTCTTGGACTCACAATGGTCGATTATGGTAGGGTAGCAAATCTCAAATATCTATCTCATCTGCAAGTGGGAAATATTCTAATGGCCGCCTTAAAAGAATCACCCTGTATAGTTATAGAGACGTCTCGTATTGTAGTTGTGATGGTCAGAACATATTTTAAAAAATAAATGACAAAATGTTATAGTGAATGATCTAGGTATTATTCCTTTTCACTTACCAGTATTAAAATGATAAATTATTATTATTAACACCTTACCACATTTATCTATAAATTATATTTTTAAAATCTAACTTCAGGTAAGTAACCAACGTTGAGGAGTTTTGTTGTATTTGTTTATATCAATGTGTTGTGTTTTTTTATTATTTAAATCCAATGTGACAAAGGAAAACTTGCCTAAATAGTCCTGAGAATGTCAATAAATTGTGACGAAACGTCGACTGTTTAAAAAAGTTATTTTCCTAACTCCTTTCTGATCTATACCTCTCAACTCTTACCGGCATTCTTAATTATGTTTGATATCACACAGGACACAAAGTAGACTGGAAATCATAGATTTTACTACGACTGTAAGGGATTTTTCTGATGTAGAAGGAGATATTTTCTTATGTGTTGTTAAATGAAAGCAAATTGGCATACAAAATTTAATATCATAAATTGAGAGACCATCTAAGCCCATGACGTGGGTTTATATAGAATTCATTATTTTAGCCACATTATATTCTTCAATAGGCTTAAAAATAAGAAGCTCGTGTATGTCTGAGTGCAAATTGCTTCTATACAAATTTATATTAACGTCGTATACTATGGATTTAGTATTAATTTAAAAAATAAAATAGGGTAGAGTGGGGTAAACATGTTTTTTATGCTACTACTCCAATTATCAACGTTTCCATATATTTTTACATTTTATTTTCGTAAAGGGTGTAGTAACCAATGATATTTCTCCACTGTGAAGCTATTCCAACCGACTGTTGAAAGGACAAGGGTAGATAAGGGCCTTTTTCCGCCCATCGGCCATGTTGTATGTCATTATATTTTCCGAGTAGTATATGTCTTGACCAGTAATAAAAAACTGTTCGTTGGAATAGTAGATTATTCAGTGAGCGTATAATTATGGCTATTACTCGCGGTTGTGATGTTTGCGGCACGAGACGAAGGCGTGTCGTAAATCATCCGACTGTGTAATAGCCATTATACGCGAACTGAATACTATAATTTATCCACGACTATCGTATATTTTAACTGTTTTAATCGTTTAAAACTGAAAAAATAAAGTTCATTTACAGTAAAACGTTGACGTGTTAAACGTCAAACACGAAAATATGCACGAAAACATGGAAAAATGGATTTGCCTTTTCCTTATGAAAATTGCTAGTTCTTGATTGGTCAAAGGCGCGTTAGAATGAAAACAACTAGTTCCTGGTTGGTTAAATATGAGTTAGAATCAGATTATGTTCATTATACGTTTGGTTGGAATAATGACATCATTATTTGACAATTGTCAAATTTAATATGCAATGATTATACGATGGTCGTGGATAAACATATTTTTGTTCAATACATACCACAATATGTGGTTTTGAGCGCTGACACGTTTAAATTCGCACGCAACGTCGACACTACTACGACTCCCGCGGAAACGATTTTGTTTTTTATACATTGAAGCGCTCGATGAAACAATATAAATTAACCATTATTTAAAAGCTTAAATGCTCAACAATGAAATGAGGTATAGTTTATCTTGTTTCATCGAACGCACCTAACTAAAATATACATTAAAAGTTCGGAAAAAGGTAAAAAATTACTAAAAAACTGCAAACATGCCCACTTTGAAATGATATTACTATGACCTACTGTTGTTTTTCAAATGTAAAACATATAGAAACATAAAGATCATATGTTCAACTATAAATAAATAACGCTTAATGACTTTAAGGAGAACTTTTGTTTTTTATGAAATTGGTGGGAGAAAATTATATAGCTTATCTACCCTTGTCCTTTATGCGAACATCTGAAAATTTTTAAGGCTTAGGTCAACCAAACAAGAAAAATCGCGAGATATCAATGTCGGCGGGAGTTCTCAAGAGCGTAGCTATTTCGTCATATCTATTTTTAGACTTAAATGACTTTAAATATGTGGTGGATTTCAACAACAACAATACTAAATGAATTAAAAAATACATATTTCCTAGTTGTGATGAACAAAGCCTTCCCACTACTGAAAATAGTTTCATGTAATCATAATCAAAACTGAAAATGTTATAGCCATTCAAATCAGAAAATAGCCCACCTGCATACGAGCCTCATTCTACCCTAACCATTTTATGTGATCGTAAGTCTTCATCCGATGTTGTAATTAAAATAGATTTTTTTACAGTTGAGCAAAAAACGTTTTAATCTATTTTCACATTGAAATACGCTACTTTTTCTCGGCGTATGCCTGATTTGGCCTAACCTTTTCTAGCAATAATAATTGAATACTAGACTGACTACATAAGGGTTTCACGTTTTACTACAGAAGTTTATAAAAAACAAAGAACTCACTCACATTTTCAAATATACACCCTCTGTCGAATGTTGATGAGTTAGATTTTAGGTCGCATTTTGGCCCAACCTGGAAAAGATGTTACAATGATTCGATCTTGAAAGCAAATCTCAACTTTGCTCCTGCAAAGGTGCCTTTGATTTTCTATAGTTTTTTAAATAAATAGTGTACTAGGTATACATACTGTTTTTCCGCAATCCGCAAATCGTTTAAAAAACGACAGAAATTAAAACCTTGTTTAATTTTGAAAAAAGCATGATTAATTTTATTTACAAATAAATGTTGGCCTAAAATTCTTAGGAAAATTTCTTGCATAACTATGGAAACGTAGCAATATTGAATTGTTAATCTTGACTAGTACAGTACCTAGAGGTAAAAAATATGCAAAACTTAGGAATAATGTCATATTGAACGGATATCCTTCATTTTTGGCATAATAGTAAATGCTTCACAGAAAAATTTCTTATTGTGCCGAGGCTTGCTAATTTATAGGGGGTGGAAGCCACACCCTCTCACTTAAAAATATATATATTTAAGTATTGAAGCTGAAGTAGAATCAAATTTTAAGAAGCAAAGGTTCTATGCAATTTTTCACATAAATTGATAGTTTTTAAGTTACGACTTCAAAATTGCGATTTTAGCTTAAAAAAATGTATTTCCAAACGGTTTTCGTCAAGTATCTCGAAAAGTATTACTTTATCGAAAACATGTTACAGACCAATTACAGAAAGTACAAACTGGGAATTATTTATATTTTTTGTTTATTGATGTAGGATTAATAATTTCAGAGAGATTTAAGTTTACATTTGGCATCCAAGTGTTAAAGTGAGGGTTAAATATCTCAGAGACTGTGACACCTACGTCAAGGATGCAAATAGGTAGAATAATAGGTTATTAATTAAGCTTTCAACTGTTTTTATATTTGTTTCTGTAACATAAAAAACAAAGAAGTTATGACCGAAGCAATGTGCGTTTACACATTTTTTTAATAACAACGTCACCATTTTGTTACTGTAATTAGCCAGTAAAAAAGGGAATTTCAAACACTGTTTCTCATTAATATATAGCATGACATAGATGCTTTTTGGTTTGTATACAGCACTTGCTTTAGAAAAAAAATACAGTTTAAACTATAAAGGTATTTATAAAACGATAAAACGTAATTTTTTTTTCTTTTCCAAATATCTCAATAAATATTAGTTTTATTGAAAAATGGGTAGAGACCAAAAATAAAGCTCATAAATTCATAATGAATTTCGCTTGTTTATTTATTTACATAGATTTAATAGTTTCGGAGATATGAAAGTTTACAAACGGCGTCCGAGCGTTTATAAGACGAAAAATGCAATTTGAATGTTAAACATCTCAGAAATTGTGACACCTACGTCACGCATGCTAAGAAATGAAATTAAAGACAATTAATTGCGCTTTCAAATTATTTTTTACTTGTTCCTGTAGCATAAGAAATAAAGAAGCTATGACGGAAAAATATGCGTATTTATATTCTTTTATATAAAAAATATAAAATGGTCGCAATTTTGTTACTCTAATTAGTCAGTAATTTAAAAAAATTATCTCAAATACAGTTTTTCGTTAAGATGTAGCACTACCTAGATACTCATTTAAAGCACTTGCTTTAGAAAAAAATGCATTTTAAACTTTAAAGTTAATTTCGAAACACTTGGATAGCAAATATAAACTTAAATATCTCCGAAATTATTAATTCTACATCAATAAACAAAAAATATAATCAATTCCCAGTTTGTATTTCTGTAACTGGCCTGTAACATTTTTTCGATAAAGTAATACTTTTCGAGATACTTGACGAAAGCCGTTTGAAAATACTTTTTCTTAGAGTTAAAATCGCAATTTTGAAGTCGTTATAACTTAAAAACTATCAATTTATGTGAAAAATTGCATAGAGCCTTTTCTTCTTAAAATTTGATTCTATTTCAGCTCCAATAAATATATGTACTTTTTGAGTGCCACCCCCTGAGAGGGAGTCCACCCCCTATAAATTAGCAAGCCCCGCAAAATATAGAAACTTTTCTGTGAAGCATTTACTATTATACTGCCAAAAATGAACTAAATCCGTTCAATATGACATTATTCCTAAGTTAAAACCTCTAGTTACTGTACTAGTATAGAAACCCCCGGAACTAATGGAGGAAGTAAATACTGCCTCATTAGATTTACTACCAAGGAAATCAAGAGAAAAATACGAATATGCATACAATCATTTTATGCTTCGCTACGCTCGGCTAGGAATGGACCACAATAGTCGTGACGTCATGCACGATGCGGTTAATTTGAATTGCTTTCCATGCAGTCTTTGAAGTATGCCTTGTGTACATGTGCCTTAAGGGTCAAAATAAAATACCTACAAATGTATCTATCTAATGATTAGTACGTTATTTTTCATATTTAACTATTGAAACCTAACTACTGGTATAAAAATAGAGATGGATAATAAGTTTTTTACATGTGGTAATCAAGTTTCTCTACCCAGAATAAATAAAAAAAATGTTTTCTGCATCGCTCTTTCTGCGCATGCGTTCTACAAGTGTCTGAAAAATTATTGAGAACGTAGCTCTTTGATTATTTCTCTGTGCTCTAACCTCAAAGCCTGTTTTATTTATTTTTATTTGAATTGCTTTCCATTATTCAATACTTTCACTTAGAAACGCAAATAAGTAAAGAAATTACATATTATACCATTTATTCAGAACTTATTTCTATTAAATCTATGAATGATTAAAATAGTTTACAATTGAACTGTCTAGTAAATTACAACATATTCCATGAGCATGCTTCATCTGTTAGGATACGAACATGCCGAAGATGTTACACGCAGCTAGAGTTCAGGCCGCAGTTTCAGTAGATGCATCGAAGCCATCAACGTGTAAAACAAACCTATACGTTTAAATGTGACCGCACATACCGTGGATGATAGCAGGGTGAACTGCTCCTAGTACAAATTGATGGCTTCGATGCATCGACTGAAACTACGGCCTGAACTTCTATAGCTGCGTAGCGTCTTCGGCATGTTCGTACCCTTACAGAAATATTATAATGTGCAAAGAAAGCCAGAGCAGCCATACGATGTCATAACCATAATTCCCTTGGACAAGTACATTCTGCATCTGTTATATTTTTATCGTTATTCAAAAATATCTGAAAACAATTGATTACATTAAAAGTAAAATATATTTATTTTTAAAAATGCACACACCTCTACTTTATAGATTCTATCTCTCATGCTAGCATTAACTTCTCCCTTAGCAATCAGTACTTCAGGATCATAAATCGTTCCTTTTGCGTGGCTCGCCTCAACAGAACTTTCTGCCTCGACCATGAGTTTTTATTTATCTTTAAAAAATTGAGCAACCGCAGAAAAATATAATACGTGTATTTGGACCATTTTTCAATGCTAAAAATAGGTAAGTATATTGATACATACATATTTAAAAATCACTTTGTTATCATTTTAATCACAAACGTACTTACGATACCGTTAAAATATATTACTATAGTGTCCAGTACAAAGTTGGAATAGGTACAAACACTTTAAATACTGTAAAATCCTTGAAAATTATAAAAGAAATAATCCACTATACATAACCTTAAACTTCATCCAGGAAAACAAATAAAAATAAAATTATGGAAATATACTCGACATACGTATTACGAGTGCGCAATATAAAATTAATTTCTGAAAAAATTTTTCAAGAGGACTTTAAAAAACCGCTGCCCAAGGAATCACTACTTCCACATTCAGATTTTTATTCAACTCACTCACAACGAAAAAATTTTGTATGTAGAAATAATAGTTTATGGAACTTTAATAATATAATATTTGAAATCCTCTTCCCCAAAAACCTATAAAACGATACCCCACATCGGTAGCGGGGTGGGGGTGGTGATAGGGGATGGTAGTGGGGGTGGATGAAGAAAAAAACATTTTGAGGTTTCTGGTTTTTGTACACACACTAAATCACAATTTTTTTTTCATCCTCTTTAATAAAAGGGGTGGTTTTGGTAATGGGGGTGGCTAAGGCCAAAATTTTGTTTGAGACCTTAGCTTCTCTTGTATATACTAAATACCAATTTTATGGACTCTTACCTGCTTGATTTACCTATTTTCACCAAATTTACCCCAATTTACCCCCCAACCCTTCGACGGAACAAGATGAAAATATAACCTAGTTCTAGATCCCGTTAAAGTACATACGTGTACTAAATTTCAAGTCAATATCTCAAACGGTTCCAGAGTTAACGTGCGCACAAAAAAGTTACAGACCGACAGACAAATTTCTTTTCGCTCAAACTTAAAATCTCGACGTTTCGTGACATTCTAAGCCTATTTAAACAATAAAAAATTTTAAAAATTTTTTTGTCGTTACTATACTTCCACTGGATGTGGAAGTAATTACAGTATTATTACAAGAAGGCACAGCTTTTAAAGTTAAAACATTAGGATGATAATTCAATAATTAAATATTCACAGATTTTCTGGAATTTCAAATTCAATTTTAACCATGGTCTTATGTACAGTGGCAATAAGGTCGATGTTAGAAATAGGATGGAATAGTTAGAGTGGGAGTGAAACGTCACACTATTTCGGTCCATTATCAGCCGTGGCAGTCAGTCTACTATTTTGCTGCTTAGAATTTTGTCAGAAATGTCAATATTATTATATTATTTGCGGGAAAATGTATTTTTGATATAGAACGCATTGCTTTTGAGTAAATTTCCATAATAAATGGAAAAAAATTGATTTCTTCAAAGGGTTGAAGAAAGACTATCTGTATATTAGTCAATTTTCGTCGAAAATGGATGTGACAAGACGTAAATTAACGAATATTATATAGGCTTTAAAAATATTTATTGACATTCTCCCTTAAAACGCATATTTCTCGAAACATTCGCAAAAAAACGCATGCCCCTCTTCGCGCCAAAATAAAAATAATTTTGCTCTCAATTTGTTGTCCTAATCATTCCTTTCCAAATTAACTGATAAAAAGTCTCAAGAGCTCCTAAAATGGACAGTTTTTGAGACACACCTTGAGCTGAGTTAAAATAAATTTTGGACGGAATTGTGTTGTTATAGGAATTTTATGGTTCTAATATGTTTTAGGTATGACGATAACTCAAATGAGAAATTTTGGATTAAATTCGATCACTGTTTCAAAAAAATTTAAACAATATATGTTAGAAAATTAATATTTCTACTATTTTTTTCTCCTTATTTTTTCCGGCCCTAGTATTCACATCGCAAAAATAAAAAATACCAAAATGTTCACAATAAAATTTCGAATGAGAGACCAACAAACAAAATTTCTAATATAGTTTGTTAACACGTAAGAAATAAAAACCGTTAAAAATTACTAGTGCTGCAGCGAATTGTGATTTTGTCGAATAACCGAATACCGAATATTTGGGGCCCCTACTAGCCGAATATTCGGGATCGTGTTTCTTCATCACAATTTACCACTACAAAATTTAAATTACAATATGCAAATTCGGTTTCAGAGGGTCCAAATACATAAGGACATACCGGTATGGTCCGCAGGCCAGACCACTTTTTGGGGAAGGGGGTGTTTTTTTGGGATTAGGGATGAAAAACGAGCTAATCTGACAATTCTGACTTCAGATTCGGTTTCAGCGGGTCCAAATACATAAGGATATACTGGTATGGTCCGCAGGCTAGACCACTTTTTTGGGGGGGTATTTTTTTGTGGTTGGGGGTGAAGAACGAGCCAATCTGACAATTCTAACTTCGGATTCGGTTTCGGTGGGTACAAATATATAAGGATAGACTATTTTTTTTGCCTGGCTGTGTTATTAATGCAATATCGACCTAAATGTTCATCCTTCTTCTTAATTGAACTTTTTTTTTAGTTTCATTTATTTATTTAATTTAACATAAAAGTAATTTGCTTAAATTTTGTTTATAAAAGACGCAACTCACTTAATTTTTTTATAAATTACTCAATTTTTGTCTTATTGAAATGGTTCATTTTTTAACTGTTTGTTTTCTTTGCGTAAAATTTGATTGTTCGCTTTAATTTAACGTAAACTAGTTTGTTTAGTATTTGTCTATAAAAAATGCAATACATTTTAAATATTTTATAAGTTTCTTAATTTTGCGGCGAAAAAGAAAACCAACCTAGCCTGAACAACCAACCTTAAGTCCATGGATAAAACTTTTAATATCACTGATACAATAAGAAAAAATGCTGCGATCTTGATTTATACCCGAAAATCCGTGTCCTGAGTAGTCTTCCGATACTAAATTATCTGACAACTAAAGTCCCCATTAAAGTAAATACTGTTGCACTATGGTCCAGAGAATAGCCAGATATTTTCTGTCACTTTCCCGTAATAGCTAGGGAGCTGGTGGTAGAAATTTTTATATGATTTTATTGTGTGACTGAAGTTGAAAAGTGTAAAGACGTCTGCGTCTTTTTGCAATTTAATTTTTTTATTAATTTATGATATACCAAAAATTAAGTGATTTTATTGTCGGTGTACCTTATATCATAAGTTTCGCAAAGTGATAAGAAACAATAAAATAAACTTCAGTCACCTGCGTACTACTGCGTTTAAAGTGGGGAAATTTTCAAAAATGGGCTAAAAAAAAACTTCTAAATTATTTTACCGTGTCAGCCACTTTGCAGGAAACTTTGTTTGTTTGTAGAGAACATAAAAAAATAGTGGCTGAAACCTGCTATACTGATTTTTTTCATTGGCTGACATTTTTTAATAATAAAGGGGAGAGGGGAGGGGGCTATTCTTTTGATCAGAACCGTCTTATCCTATGTTTCTTGACATGCTGAAACCGATCCTGATATTAAAAAAAATCTACGGCATCAGTTTTTGTCTACCACCCATTTTATCCCATAAAAAGGGCAAAAAAAAAAGGTCTTGTTCTAAGGTTCTGACCTAACTTTTCTAAAGAATGTTGACGCACTGAAGATAATTTTGAACAAAAAAAAATTTCTAACATTGTCTCCTAGGGATAGCAAAGGGAAACTGACACGATAGAATTGTTTTTTGTCCAAAATTAGCTTCAGCACATCAAAATATTTCAGAAAAATTAGGACAAGACCTTTTTTTTGCCCTTTTTGGGGGATGAAGGGGGTGGTAGACAAAAACTGATGTGGCAGATTTTTTTTAATGTCAGAATCTGTTTCAGCACGTCAAAAAACATGGTGCGGGAGCTAAGTGGCTTTTTCGGACACTCATCGTCGCAAGCATTTTCTATGCGCTGATTAATTCTATCGAACTTAAATAACGACAAAATAGACTTCTGGCATATGTCAGCCCGTCGAGTTGGCCATGGTTCAAGATATAAAAATCAGTGAAATTATATCATCGTTACGAAGTCAATTTTTTTTTGTGTGTACACATTTTATGTTTTTAGAATGAATAAAATAAGATCGCCAGAAAGTGTGGGCCATTAGGGGTGCAACCAGAGAGGTCAAAGAGGTAAAAAAACGGAGTTATATAACATGATCGTTACAAACTTTTTTAAGGTTGAACATGTTTATTTAAATGTTTTGAAAACAGAAAAAAATTCCCAGAAAGAAACTCCCGTCAGTACGGCTAGCCAGAAAGAAAATGTTTAGGATTTTTGAAGAAAATTGGATTTTTTTTTCGCATATTTCATCTCAGAACTCTAAACTCATCGTTACAAGTTCTGGCTCCTTTTTAAAACGTAAATATAAGCTCCTTGAACAATAGAATAGCCTCCCCGTAAAGTTCTTAGTGTCAACAAAAGTACCATAATATACAGGAATTTAACACTTTCGGCTAACTTGACTTCATACCGTGCCTCAGATGTATTGTATCATTATTACTGTTCTAGCTGCGCCTCCTGACGGCCCACACTTTCTGGCGATCTTATTTTATTCATTCTAAACATAAAATGTGTACATACAAAAAAAATGAGCCTTGTAACGATGACATGATTTCACTGATTTTTAAACAGTGTTCGCGACGCTCCTGACAGGAGGTGCCCCGCCAGAAGTCGATTTTATGAATCGTTATCATCCATTAAACCATAAAAAAATATCAAAGTTCATAAAACGATGAGCTGCCGAAAAAGCCATCTAGCTTCCGCTCTAACAGATTGTTCTGATCAAAATAACAGCCCTTTTTTTTGTCGGTCTGTGTTATTTTTTACAAAGCTTTTATCGCTATCTAGGTAGTCCCAAGAAATATTCTAATGCTTTTACAAATATTTTCTTTTTCCTTTGCTTGTATGTGTATATAGGGTGTCCCGTAATATGTTGCGTTGTAGCGTACATTATTAAATAAAAAGATTTTTTTCTTCTTAAATTCATCTTTCTGACGCTGTATTTCTTTAAACGTTAGACTTACAATAAAATGTACATAAAAAAATGTAGGAAATTTTTCCTCTTTAATTCTTTCTGAACATTTTTCTCGTGAGATCGAGCGTTGCCGAATTGTTTTGAGAAAAACAATTTTTTGCTCTTTCACTTCAAGATGGCGGCTCACCCCCCCCCCCCCCAAGGTCGAAAACTTGTATTTTTTTTATCAAGGCCTTGACTTAAACAACATATATCAAAGTCATTACTACTCCACCTTTTGCAGGGCAAAATACCCCACTGATTGTTGGACTATTTTTTGGAGTAAATTGGGAATATTTCTGAAAATCAGCAACGTAGGTATATGTCAGCCCATGTTTCTCTCTACTTATGGATATAAAAACTAACAGATTAAAACCAATTGCGAAGTACAATGAAATAACTGAAAAGCGCTTTTTTTTGCAAATTAACAATTGGTTTTATAAAAAATCAGTCATGGATTTCAGCCAACCATTTTTTTATTTATATTTTTAATACATGAACAATTTTATAGCAATAGCTGAAGCAATAAAATAATATAGGAGCGCTTTTTTTTGCAAATTTGAAATTTATTTATTTAAAAAATCAGCAGCAACCAAGCTCGGTAGCTGCTCTAATCGATCTGTTATATCAATACCTTCATTCCATATTATTATATTTTAAAAGTTAGAATTACATTCACCAGCAACTTACAGAATTACTGTTACCATTTTAGAAATTTGTAAAAGTTGTTTCTTTAAATTATTGTAAATCTCCCTCACAGGTATCCCTTACACTCTACATTCTGAATTAGAAGTTAATATACGTCGCAGTGTCAACCTGTACGACTTCCGAAAAATAAACCAGATAAATGTTTAATGCAACATTGACTACTACTCGAACGTGGGCTTTATAAAATGATTTAAATTTAAAACCTTGGAATAGCGGTTAGAAACTTTGTTGAACTCAAATCTGATAGAGCCGCTGTTTCAATGAAGGTAGATAAAATCCGACCCCGTACCTTCATTATGTATACTTTGACCCTAACTCTATTAACAGAAAATACTATTAAAAGTTTTTTTAGGTGTCATACTTTAAAACTTTTATACACCCTCGACTTACTTAAATACATTAAAACATTATAAGTAAGATCATTCGAAGGGTAAGTTATAAATTCAATAAAACGGATTATACACCTTCCTTTTCCTGCGTAAAAAGATGACGAAATAGTCGCATAAAATCGGAATACTTATTTTTTACCTCTAAGAGGTGAAAACCGCTAAATTCAAAAACTCAACATTATCTAATATATAAAAATCTCGTGTCACAGTGTTTGTTATCGAACTCCTCCGAAACGGCTTGACCAATTTTTATGAAATTTTTGGTGTATATTTGGTAGGTCTGAGAATAGGTCGTAGACTATTTTTTATACCTCTAGGAAGGCCCTATTCAGAAATTTTATTTTTATTTTTTGGACAAAAATTTATAATTTATATGGCAAAACAACGTTTGCTGGGTCAGCTAGTATATCTATATCAAAAATACTGGAAAGTTATTTTTCATGATAAAATGTTGAAGTTTTGTGATAAATATACTGAGCAACGAGCAACATAGTGAATATTATTTAGGTACCTATTAACCAAATCACAACTTACACACTTTTTCATTTATTATGATATTACCTACTTTCTGCCCTATACTGGGCACGATAATATACTAGTTAGGTAAATACTTTTATCATATCATTGAAAATTAAGGTTCTTTTAAGTTAAATCTATTGATAATTATCATACTCTTCGTAAAAACGAAGTATTGTACTTGATCGGCACATTTCTAAAATCGTAAATATCGATCGTAGAGAAAAAAATTTCATATCATTGTGTTAGTGAACGAATTCTGAACAACTTTCAAAATGTCCGTCTGTCCGTCCCTCCGTCCGTCACGTTTCTTGTAAGCATGATAACTTAAGAAAGAAAAGTCCTATTGTATTGAAATTTTGACAGTAAGTTAGTGTTAGCTAGAGGAAGAACCCTATTTTTGAAGAAAATCGATCAGTAAATAAAAAAGTTATTATTTGTTTAATTTAAGAAAAATATTCTCTTAATTTTTGTCGCTTCTACTTAAATAGAAATCTTGCAAAATGTTATCTTCACAATATATATATATTTTTTTTGTTTATGCATTTTACTAATATATATTTCATAAAAATATATCTGAGTTGAAATATGTATGATTGTTGAAAGATATATATCACAGACAACCGATTTCCATAGCAATATGTGGAGGTGCAGTGGCTAAAGTTTTGCCTTGCAATCCAAAGATCGTGTATTCCAATCCCACACAGGTTGGATATTTCTTTTCATTTTTTTTTTCATATAATTTTTTTCACAACAAAGATGGTATCACTAAATTTAGGATGTCTAAAAACCAACATTATTTACAAGAAAACTGCGAAGAGTATCCTATAGAATGTGTAACAATTATATAAAAAGCTCAGTAAATTGGCGAAGAGTACGTTTTTAGATTGTTATTAATATCATAACATTACAACAACTTCATAATAACTCAGTAGTACATAATACGTTAGTTACAATATATGTTAGATCACTGTTTGCGTGATTGACTTTTTAAAAACTTTTTATTTGGTTACATGAGGAATCAACGTTGATTCCTGAATAAAAGATACAATTTATGCATGATACATTTAATATGAAGTGAGTATGATAACTGAAGGTACAAATGCTCGTTAGTCTTATTTATAAGTTTTCAAATGATGTGTCAGCCAAAGTTGAATAAAGGAAATGCAAGCTAGCTAATCAGCATAATATTGTGAGAAGTTAAAATGAAACTTAATATCTACGTAAGCAATTCTCATAGGAAGCTGTTATCTAATACTGTAATATGATGCTATCTGTAATGTCGCTTTATATCTTGATGATATGGCGTATAAATTTATATAACAACTTCCCCCTTAATAAAAAAGTTGATGTTATGCAGCAACTTTTGAAAATTGTTAAAAACGTTAAATGAATATAATGCAAAATAAATTGAAACAATGTTGAATGAATACAAAGCAAAGTAATAAAATACATAAAAGTTAAAATTGTTAGATGATAATAATAATAAGCGAGTAGTAGATTACATAAATGTAATAGGAATAAAATACAATGGTCTAAATTAATAGACAAGGGTAAAACTCCACATATGAAAGTCTATGTTAACTCGATGTCCTCTTCTTCTTGAGGTTTAATACCGGGTCGCTTTCTTGGAGGGATCAGTCTAGGAAATTTGGTAAAAACTCTGCTTCGCTCTGAAGGAGGTGAAGAAGGGTTGTCCGTTGAGGGTTGGATTCGCAATGCTCCACATCTTCTTCTTCTGCATTTACAGGTTATGTAAAGTAGAACTAATAGAATGATGAGAGTGATTATGAAATATGTGAACCAAGATATGTGTTTGGTCACAAAAGGTTCGTTTATGAGGTCATCCAGGTCTTTGGAATATTGGTCCAATTTGTTTTTAGCAATATCTAGGTCTTCTATGTCGAGATTGTTTAATTTGAGAGGTTTTAATTTTGGAATTTTGATTTTGTCGGGCATGTGATTACAGCATTCAAAAGGAATTTGGATAGGGTGTGGATTGTCCTTAATTTCGGAAAAGTCTTTAGCACTGGCTTGTATTCGGGTGATGC
This sequence comes from Rutpela maculata, assembly GCA_936432065.2. Lineage (NCBI taxonomy): Eukaryota > Metazoa > Arthropoda > Insecta > Coleoptera > Cerambycidae > Rutpela > Rutpela maculata. Next base: position 21,331,824 of record OW386293.2, read on the forward strand.
CTGCGTAGGCGTAACATCCTGGTTGTAGTTTGATGATGGAATTTTTGTTGATTAGCTCTGTTGTGGATTCTCTCTTTGGACAGTTGATGGTAATGTGAAATGGTTCGGAATTAATTATTAGCCATGAGTTGTCTTCAAGTTCTTGGACATTGTACCCTTGGCTGATGATGAAGGAGGTCTGGCAGTTTTCTGGGAGTCTAGCTAGTGGTTTGAGGATTCTGGCTTCGCATATGGCATGTTGATCGATGGGATAAGCGTATAGGTTTGAGCATAGTTTGGTTCCAAAATAAAGAGGTTTGCATTCTTTCAAATTTTGTATAGGTATGTACATTAAAGAATCATCGTCTCTCGCGATAAACTTTTGTGAAATAGATAAAATGTGATGTAGACCAGTTCTGTTATCAAGTATCGGGATAGGATATAGGCGATAGGGGTTCAACAAGTGGTATTGTTAAAACAAATACTAAGTTAGAATCCATTTGAAACGCTTGTAATTCAATAATATCCAAATACTTAGCAACTGCCGATAATTTAATGGGGAGAGGCAAATTGTTCCTTCGTAAGCTCTGTGAAACTTCTTGTAGTGCTGTCACTAAGTGATTAGGGGTTATGATTGACGTGTGAATGATTCCTAGTCTGGCAAATGTTATTGAATTTAGAATGTCGTTTAAATTATCTTCGATATACAAATAGCTCGCCATTAGTTGTTCGGAAATGTATAAGAATTTTAGTTTTATATGAGCAGCCTCAATAGCTTGAGTCATGGTTTGAATTGTGCGTTCGATTTCATCGAGATCTTTGTTAAACGTTTCCTCGTCAATTTGTAATTTTTGTATAGTCGAGTTGAAGTTTTTAATGACAGAAGTCGTAACTGAAATTTGATTTTTGATTAAGTTTTCCAGTTGATGTTCGTCGTTATTTAGTTTATTTATACAATTAGTATAGTACTGGCCATCTTCAGCATCTAGGTTTCCAGTTATGGATTTGAATATTGTACCGATACCGTTAAGTATTCCTCGTTTATATCTTTTTGTATCTGAAAAGATTTCGTCAAATTTCATTTTTATAGAGTTGGATATTTGTGTTAAAAGATTAAAGTCTGTTTTAATTTCACTCGTAAAAATAATTGACTTATGATCACCATTATGGAGAGTGTACAAGATTCTGTCTAAGATATTTTGATTTTTGTCAAAAGCTAGTTTGAGGGATGAAATGTTTCTATGCACTAGTAGAGTCCATTTGTCATTTGTCACCACGATGTCCGTGTCTTGGTGGTAGTATACACCAACGGTGTTATTGATTGGGGTAATTTTGTATTGACAGAGTGCTGATCCGAGCAGCAGGAGAAACCTGAAAATAAATTTAATTTTCAGTATATGGTTTCATTCTATCAAAATTTACTTTGGTTTCTTGTTTCGTTTCGAGGTTTAATAAGGTAGCAGAATTTTGAAAAATTTCTTTTATTTTAAAAGGACCGTTAAATTTGTTTTGCAATTTGTTTTTGATTTGTGATTCTTTTACGTAAACTAAGTCACCTATTTTGTACTCAGATCGTTTTTTGGGGAACATTTCTGTCGAAACGAACTTTTGCTTTCTCTTTTTGAGATTGTGTTCGACTACGGGCTATTTTATAGTAGTGGGATATTCTGTTGTTTAAATCCCTAACGTATTTGGTTATTAACTCTTTTTGGTTATACAAAGTTTCAGGTGGTCTGTTGGACGTATGTCCAAATACAAGTTCGTATGGGGTGAAACCGTGTGTTTTATTTACAGAATTGTTATAGCATATTACTGCATATGGTAAAATTGTGAAAGGATGTTCGTTCGGATTTTCAGTTTTATGAATTCTTATCATTTCAGCTAGAGTAGCATGAAATCTTTCTATGGATCCGTTCGATTGGGGATGTCCTACGCTTGAATAAGTTAATTTTATGTCGTAGAGGGTGCAGAGATCTTTGAGCAAGCGGTTGTCAAATTCGCCACCGTAATCGCAATGGATTCTTAGCAGGGTACCGTAATGTTGAAAGTATAACAACAAGGTATTTACAACGGATTTTGCGGATTTGTCCGGGACTGCATAGGCTTGTGTGAATTTAGTTAACTCATCGCGAATAGTTAACGCGTAATTTCGTGTTGGGAATTCAAATAAATCGATATTGATTCTTTCGAATGGTGTTCTTGGGGTTTCTGTGACTACTAGAGGGTTATTAAGGTTTTTTCGGCATACTTTAGTCTTTTGGCAAGTTTCGCAATTTTTTATAAAATTTTCAACGTCTTTAGTTAGATCTTGCCAAGTGTATTTTTCTCTAATTCTTCGAATCGTTTCATTTATTCCACGGTGTAGATTATTTTTACCAAAATGATTTTGCTCCAATATAATTGGAATTTCATCTTCGTCGGCAGTTCTGACGATATCTTGACAAATTACTACTTTTAAGTCTTTTTCCGCAAAAATGAATGATAGGATTTCAAGAATGGGGAGGTCTAAGTTATTTTCGACAAAGTATGTCTTAGAGAGATCTAGGACAATCTTGATTTTTAAATAATACCAAAAATAGATGTTCAATTACAGATTCGATATCAAAAGGTAGAGGGATGATAAAATATCTCCTATGTCTGACTGTTTTGCTCGATACAATATTGATTTTATCGTTATGAAATTCGGGGTTTTCTTCAAATATGTCCTCGATAATTTTGTGATGTAGGTCTTGTAAGTTATTTTGTTGGAAGAAGGTTATAATATCTTTATGTTCTCGGTATAAGAGTTGTTTGTTTGAGGCTTTGATTTTTGAATAGTCTATTAAAGATGTTGTTTTATATAGATTGGTGAAAGTTTCAAATTCTCGAGAAATTTGTTCGACAGTGATTTCATCGTTATTGTCAGGGTTTTCGTCATCGTCTGACTCTTCGTCATTCGCGGCTAGAACCTTTGAATAGAATTTGGAACATTCGGAAAAATGATTAATTTTGATTCTGGAAAGTGCGTCCGCGTTATTATTGATTTTGCCGGGTTTATAAATTATTTCGTAATGGTACTCTTCTAATTTGAGTCGCCAACGGGCAAGTCTACTTCCTGGATCTTTTATAGAGAATAGCCAGGTGAGTGGTCTGTGGTCGGTGACAAGCTTGAACTTCCTACCATACAGATATGGTCTAAAATGCTTTACACTCCATACTATCGATAAAAGCTCGCGTTCAATCGTTGAATACTTAGTTTCTGCACTGCACAAGGTTCTAGAAGCATAGGCAATAGGTAAATCTTTGCCAATAGGCCCCTGGCTCAGCACCGAGCCGACGGCAAATGCGCTCGCATCAGTGGTTAGAACGAAAGGTTCATCAAAGTTGGGGTAGATTAATATCGGAGTTGTCGTTAATGTTTGTTTCAAATTTTGAAAAGAATTTATACAATCATTGTTGAAGAGAAATGGTACGTCTTTTTGTAGTAGTTTTGTTAAGGGCTTGGTTATCTTGGAGAAATTAGGAATAAAGCGCCTATAATATCCGGCTAAGCCTAGAAATGATTTAATTTCTTTTGGATTTTTCGGTTGAGGAAAATTTAGAATAGCGTCAACTTTCGAAGGGTTTGATTTTACGCCGTCTTTTGTAATTAGGTGTCCTAAATAAGCGACTTCCTTGCGGAGAAACTCGCATTTGTCTGGTTGAATTTTGAGGTTGGCTTTTTGAAGGCGTTTAAAGACTTCAGTTAGACGGGAAATGTGTTCGTGAATTGTAGGAGAGTAAATAATAATATCGTCCATGTAGACGAGACATCGTTCATTTTGAATACCTAACAGGATGTTATCCATAACTCTTTGAAAAGTTGATGGAGCGTTTTTGAGTCCAAATGGCATTCGCACGAATTCATAATGACCGTTCTCAACTGTGAAAGCAGTCTTTTGAATATCTGCGGGATTAATTTCGATTTGGTGAAAACCAGAAGCCAAGTCTAAGGTTGTGAAATATTGGCATTTGCCAAGTTGGTCTAAAAGATCGGAAATGTTGGGCAGAGGATATTTGTCGCCGATTGTAACCTCGTTGAGTTTGCGGTAGTCGACTACAACGCGCCATTTCTGTTTACCAGAAGCGTCCAGTTTTTTGGGAACTACCCAGACAGGAGAGGACCAAGGTGAGATTGAAGGTTGAATAATACCTTGACTTAACATTTTCGATACTTGGGACTTAACTTCTTCTTTATGGACTTGAGGATAGCGATACGATTTCGTAAATATCGGTCGGGAATTGTCGGTGTCAATAGGGTGTTTGATTTCGTTGGTAAAGGTCAAATTGTCTCCTTCTAAATAGAATATATCTTGAAAGTCTAAACAAAGCTGCGTTACTATTTCGGCCTCTTCTTCGTTTAGATGATCCAAGCGCAATTCGTTCCTGATTTCAAAGGATCTGTCTGTCTGTAAGTGTTGGTCAGAATTTTGAGTATTTAAATTAAAAATTGATTTGAATTTTTGCACTGGTTCCAGGTTAAGATTTGAGAAGTTTATGGTTTTTGGGATGGCGTTTGCGTTTATTATTGAAGTTAAAAATTCTCCATTGTGATCGATTTTGACAATGGCATTTGGTAAGCGTACTTTCTCGTTTTCCTGGGCTAACAGTATAGCCTCGGTATTTTGTAGGTTACATTTTAATTTACAGATTTTTTCCATGCGAGGTTCGATAGAAAATAAATTTTTTATGCTGCCTACGTTTTGATTTTTAATGGTAGAATTTGTAGTTGGTTGTAAGGGTAAATTTAAAATAGTTTCTTCCATGACCTTAAATAATGGTACGGTTTTGAAATTCGTGACTAGTTGTTTGTTTTTGAAATCTACTTGGCATTCGTAATGTTCTAAAAAGTCTGCGCCTAGTAGTCCATCAAAATCTATATCTAGATTATAGATATAAACTTTGTGTGATTCATCTGAAAAGGGGATGAGAACAGATTCATTGATATAAATTTTTTGATCAGTAATGCCCTGAATAATTACATTTTCGGGAGATCTACGTCTATAATTTTCAGCTGTTTTAGGTTTAAAAATTGATATACCTGCGCCTGTATCAATTAGAATTTTAAATTTACCAGTTGCGTCTTTCATATAATAGAGATTTTTTGAGTTTACGGTTAGTAAGGTATGCGGGGGTGTATTTAAAAGAACTTCTGTTCTGGGAAGTTCAGGGACGGGTCGAAACTGTCGTTGAGATTCATAGTTTGTATTTGAGTTTCTAGTTCCGTAATTGGTTCGAATTGGTCTGTTTGTTGTGTTGGAGTATCCGTGGGGTACTCCGGGTCTAAACGAAAATCCTGAGGATTAGCAGTATAATCCTCGTACTGTTCGTATTGAGAATTAGCTGTATAATTCTCTTGGAAATTTTGGTTAGTTTCAAAGTTATAATTTTCGTAAGTATCCTCTGCAGTTTGGTAATCAGAAGAGTAGTCACTGTATTGATTAAAATCGCATTGGTTTTCATAAGGTTCGTAATTTAGATGATGCGTTTTTTGTTGATTAAAACGGTTGAAGTTTGGGTTTGGTTGAATGGCAGAGGGTCTTTGCTGATTGAAATTCGGGTTCGGTCTTATGGCTGAGGGCCTGTTTTGTTGTGGTTGACTAGATTGATTAGGTTGAGGGAATGTCCTCTGATTAAATTGATTGGTTTGAGAAAAATTTTGAAAATTTGGGTTTACTTGATAATTTGGTCTCTGGAAGTTTGATGTCGATGGCATAGACTGTTGCTGTTGCCTTGTACGACATTCGTTTATGACGTGTCCATTTCTTTTACAAAATGAGCAGAATTTCTGTTGAAAATTAGAGGTTGGTCGTTTGGGTTGTAAATTGGGATTTTTGACCGGACTATTTTTCGGAAATTTTTGTTGTTCGAAATAGGATAGTTGCAGTTCTCTCCGAATTCTGCTAACAGCTTTTAGTATGGTTGGAGGGTTACTAGCACGTATGATGCGGCCTAAGTTTGGTTCTAAGCCCGTTAACAAATTATTAAGCGTCATGGTTTCTATAAGATCTGATTGTGCAGTTCTTTGCGTTCCCGTGAGATTTTGTTTTTGCACTGCGGCGTGCATCTTTGCGTTGTGCGTTTGTAGACGCGATACAAATGAATGCGCTGCAGGTCCTGAATCAGGGCCGTTAGATCTCTGGAGTCCCCAAAATGAGTTTCCAAGAGTGCTTTGATTTCTGGCCAGGTGCCAGGGTTGCGTGAATTAATTAATTCGGCAGCTTAACTTATTTTTGATGTGGATTGTTAGTAAAATTTTCTGGTCATGGATTGCCATACTTTGTGCACACTGACATGAGTTTAAAAATGTTTGTAAATTAATGGCGTTGCCATCAAATTCCGGTATCAATGAAAATACTTCAGAGAGCTTGTAAGGCTCAATTTGCTCTGGTTGTTGTTGTTGTAGTTGCTGTTGTTGTTGTTGTTCGGCTGGTGCCGGTACAATTGGTTGAGCTGCCTCTAGTTGAGCTCTGTCTGGCATTTTGCTTTGTATTTAAATTATTTGGATTGCAAAAAGAAATTGGTTGCGTATCAGCAGTATGATACGAACTTAAATTAAATTAGCTTGTTACGTTGCGTGTGTAAATGGATTGTATATTAGCTGTATAATACACAATGTTTCGTAAATACGAAAATAAATAAATTTAAAATTAAATAAACTTGTTTCGTTGCGTTTGTAAAGGAATGGATTTCACTTTGACAATAGAACTGTTCACTTAAATAGGTTATGAATAGAGTAAGCGAGATGATTCTTAAAATGACTTACGTGAATATTTTCTTCATCTGGTTAGTAGGTTCTTCTAATTAAAGGATTGGGATCCACCACCACGGCTAAGAAGTTCTCCTTGTTCTAATGGTTCTTTTCCAATGGTTAGGCACCTTTTGCAGATGGACTCCTTGTTCCGCTGGATACGTTTACCACTAGTTAGGCTCCCGAACACGCGATGTTAGTTAGATCCGTACGACTGCGCCATTTGTTAGATCACTGTTTGCGTGATTGTCTTTTTAAAAACTTTTTATTTGGTTACATGAGGAATCAACGTTGATTCCTGAATAAAAGATACAATTTATGCATGATACATTTAATATGAAGTGGGTATGATAACTGAAGGTACAAATGCTCGTTAGTCTTATTTATAAGTTTTCAAATGATGTGTCAGTCAAAGTTGAACAAAGGAAATGCAAGCTAGCTAATCAGCATAATATTGTGAGAAGTTAAAATGAAACTTAATATCTACGTAAGCAATTCTCATAGGAAGCTGTTATCTAATACTGTAATATGATGCTATCTGTAATGTCGCTTTATATCTTGATGATATGGCGTATAATTTTATATAACATATATAATACGTTAGTTACTATATCAGATACGAATTTTATTTTATAGCTATTATTTATAAACACTGACGTGAATATTTTGATAGATTTCAAATTTGATAGATAACCTTGACAGACCATTGTCTAAAATGATGGGCATGTCCACTGAATCTTGCCTAGCAACAGTTCGATAGTCTCTTTAGTACATGATAACATGTTTACAGAAACGTCTCCAATTAGAATTTTTCGCGCAATTCAAACCTACTTACTCAAGTTATCTTCTAAAATACCCTCTTGCAACATTGCTCGATTCCCAACCACCATCTAAATCTAATATGCATCCACCAGCATTAACAAGAAAAGTTGCTGAAGATTTTTTAATACAATGACCAGTATACATAGTTGGATTTTCAAGTTTGAGATACATAGCAATTTTCTCAGGTATTTTAGAAAAGAAATGGATACTACAAGGCTGAACGGTGCATTTTCCGTTTCTATATGATACTAACAATCTTCTATGCGGAGTATGATTTGGACGTAATGCTATATATTTTTTGAATAAAGCCGCAGGATTAACGTCTCCGTCAGATATCACCGCAAAAAACCTTTTCTTGTGGGTTTTTGAGTCAGGAATTATGATTAAGGGCTTGCTCTCTAGAATTTCAACATTTTCCATGAACATTTTCGTTAATTCATTGGTTCTGCAAACGCCGCCAATTCCAATTAAAAAAGCTACTTCCACCATTAAAAATGTCTCGTCTGTGGCAGTACAAACAAATTCACTAACCTGCTCTTTCGTGAATACTTTCGATTTTTTAGCTCTATATCCCACATTTTTTTTCTTAATGAATTGTATCAAAGTGCCATACTTGTCGATTTCCACTCTGCCTTCAACTCCAAACAAGCTCGTAACATAGAATATTTGGGCCACAAAGATGACGGGGAGTATTGATTTGAGAGTTTCACAAAATAAGCAAGTATTATCGTTTCTTCAGCACCTTGAACATGTTCTCTATCTCGCCACTCACAAAACTGAAGATATTCTTTTTCATAATACATTTTTTATTTATCCGGAAGCAAATTTAATCTTACAGTGTTAGCAGCAGCAAGTATATTTTCAGAAATATCAATATCTTCCATGATTTCGCCAAAGTTTGTCGTAATTAAGACTATCTTAATTTTTATGGCACGCTAAATTGACAACCAAAGTTGTTGATTTTTTCACGTCATCGTTGTCAATGAGATGATAAAGCTTTGAATGTAACTCGATTATTATGTGATTTAAACCATCTCAGACGTTGCCAGAAGACGAGTCGCCTGGCAACGTCCTCGGTTATTATAAATCACATAATAATCTCGTTACATTAATAGCTATAAAACACTCATTATTGGAGAACCATTCAAAACAACTCCTCTTCTAGCTAATACTGACGAAGTATTGAATCACATGATAGTATTCCTAGCATTTTAATGAAAAAAATATATTGAAAATACTTAAATCATTTATTTAAATTCAGTCATTCAAGGAGTAAAGGTCTTTGATACCGATTCCAATTTGGTTGAAATGGGCAAATTGCCCCTTTTTTAAATTTCATTAAAGTGTGTATTTATGTATAAAAACACGCCACACCGAATATCAGCTCTTAAATCGCAGTACTTACTTTGCAATAAATTATTAAAGTTGAAATCCTCGCCACTCCTCACAAAAAGCACTGTGACGTCACCGGGTGAAAACTGGTCTAGCGTGGTGTCCAACAGATGGCGTACTTTAGCCATTCACCCTAATTAATAGACTGGGCGGCGGTTGGCTTTGAGACGTCCGCATATTCGGTCATAAGTCTTTTGTTTTTTATGTTAGAGAAAAAATAAAAAGTGTCGGAAAGCTCAATTAATTCTCTTTATATAAGCTGTCTACAATTTTTTCGAAAAAAACGATAATTATCGAGATATTTGAGGAAATGTAGAAAATTACACGTTTTCCTATAGAGTGTATGTAAATCTTAAAAATACAATTTTTCTCAGAAATATTTGTTTCGAAGGGCCGATATTAACGAAGCGTCAAAGTAGTACATGATATTAAGTCGTATATGAGATCAATTTCAGTTAATTACCGATTAATTACGGTGACAAAATGGAGAAATTTTAGCAAAAAAAAAAGTCCCAAATCCCGCCCCCTCTAATTCCTTCATTTTTGTCGGAATTCAAAAAATAAAAAAAGTTTTAGCAAATTTAATTCTATTTAAATTAGCTAGAGTAGTCTTTTGGCGTAGGAACCAAGATTAAAAAGTTGCCAACTGTAGAAGGACAAAATTTTCGATTTTTTGTCGTACATGGCCGACATTTCAGTAGTTATCTCTAAAACGAAAAAAAAATCAAAATTTTGATGGTAGCAAAAGATTCGTAGTGGAAATTACTCGTTTGATCTTAATTTTTATTTCGAGCTAACTACCACCGTTTCGGAAATATCTGCGAAGAATAGCAAAAAACAGCTTACATTTCAGAGCCGAAAAAATTGCAAAAACATGCAATCTTGACAAGTTTATATTTTTCGAGAAACACCATTGGGACGGCTGTACCATGTCTCGACGTAAAGAGGACATCTTCCAGATAAACCTGATCGTAAATTGCATGGCGAAATTCCAAAATTCGGCTCGGCATGAACGAATCAAAAGTAGCATTTTGTGACATTTAAGAATATTGAAGATATTTTTCCAACGAATACGTTTAAATTTTAGGTTAGGTTGTGTTCACTGCCAGTTGTTCCTGACAAATGCGCATGCGCATGCGGAATTATCAAAGCCAAAGCAGAATCGGTGTCGCTTGACGCCTTCACCGACTTTCTCCATCTGACGTCACGTTTCAGGAGTGGGTAAAATTCGGCAGATTTTAATCGCTTGTATTTCTAGAAGAGATTTTTTTTTAAATTTTTTGATGTCTATGGGGTTTTTAATGATGTTAGTTTACGATTTTGAGTATTTTAAACCAATTTTATTTTTTGGGCAAGCTCCCTGTACTAACGAAGTATTGAATTACATGATAGGATTACTAGCATTTTAATGCAAAGAAATATAAGTATTAAAAATACTTAAATCATTTATTTAAATTCAGTCATTCAAGGATATAGTAAAGGTCTTTGATACCGATCCAAATTTGGTTGAAATTGAATGACCAATAACTGAGCTTCGTAAAGCTATGTCCACTTGAAGTGGGTCAGACTGTACATATACAGTCCCCTCCCCATACAAAAATCATGGACCCCGGTATCAAATTCACTGGCGGGCCCCCGCACTTTAATGATTGATGAGAGGGGAGGGGAAAAATGTGAAAACAATTTTGTCAACATCTCTGGCGGCCCCCCGCACAGTGGTACTTTTTTTCAAAACAGCCAATTTTCGATAAATATTTACGAAATTTGGTAGAGTTAAGTATTTGGATATGCTAAATTCAGTTTTGCTGCAGAATTATTTTTTTTTTTTCAATATAGCGCCTTCAAAATTTGGGTCAGAAGAAGAAAACAAAAAGAAGTCCTGATCCTGGAACTCGACCCGAGTAGCTCAAAATTTTGAGATAGAGCGAAAAAACATCCTTAAAATAGGGTAAAATCGCCCTTCATATATGGTGACAATAAGTACATGCAAAAAGTACTCCTAATGTACAATCCTATGGTTTTTGAAATTGCTGATTTCAAATTTCAACATGCCAAAAGCCAAAAATTGATTCTTAAGGTGAAAATCGAGTAAAATGTGGGTTGAAAGAGGTGAAAAATGAAAATTTGGCAAAATAAATACGTAATTTTCTTTCCAAAACTATATTTCTAGGGGTTTTTTAGGTTGCTAATTTCAAATTTCAGCATGCCAAAAGCCTAGAACTTATTCTTAGGTTGAAAATATAGTAAATTATTAGTTGAAAGGGTTGTAGAAGTAAAAAGTTGAAAAAATACGTAATTTAGATTCTGAAATCATATTTTTAGAGGTTTTGAACTTGTCGAGTTCAAGTTCGAATTCGATCTCAGAAAAGCTCAAAAACCCCTAAAATAGGGTAAATCATCCCTGATTTGTGGTAACAATAAATACATATACAAAGTAGCTAACAAGCACAAAAGTATTGGGTTTAAATATAGATTTTTGGTATATGGCAAAGTCTTTTCTACTCTGAGGTGGTTAAGCAATTCCCAAAATAGAAGGAAACCACCCTAAAACGAGACAAAACTAACCCACATTTCAGGATTTATAAATTCATGTGAATGAATGGTAAAGAATATCAAAACAAGGGAGAAGATTATGTTTTATATTTAGCAGTCATCTCCCTAAATAATGGCGGCACAAATACTCTTAAATTAAAAAATACCCCTGTTCTTGCAAAGAATATACACTCCATCATACCATCATACAGTATATAAATGCTAAAAAATGATATAAAAAATGAAGATTTGAAAGTTTGGAATTAAGTAGAACGACTTAAAGTTCACCCTTTTATCAAAGTACATATGAGCGTAAAAACTACCCTTACATAAAAATAAAATACATGATTACCATTAAAATATTGAAAATGTAGAAATTTTTGATTCATCAATATAAACTAAAGTGACTCTCATGAATTTTATTTTTATATTGGGGTGGTTTTCTTCTATTCGCATGTATTTATTGTTACCACAAATCAGGGATGATTTACCTTATTTTAGGGCTGTTTATTTGCTGAAGTCTCAAAATTTTCAGGGCACATGAGCTCTTCTGAGATCAGATTCGAACTTGAACTCAACGAGTTCAAAACCTCTAAAAATATAATTTCAGAATCTAAATTACGTATTTTTTCAACTTTTTATTTCTACACCCCCTTCAACCACTAATTTACTCTATTTTCAACCTAAGAATAAATTCTAGGCTTTTGGAATGCTGAAATCTGAAATCAGCAACCTCAAAAACCCCTAGAAATATACTTTTGGAATGAAAATTACGAATTTTGTCAAATTTTCATTTTTCATCCCTTTCAACTTCTATTTTACTTGATTTTCACCTCAAGAATACATTTTTGGCTTCTAGCATGTTGAAATTTAAAATCATCAACCTCAAAAACCTCTAGAAATATTAGTTCAGAATGAAAATTACGTATTTTGTCAAATTTTCATTATTACACCCCTTTCCTCTATTTTACTCGATTTTCACCCCAAGAATCAATTTTTGGCTTTTGACATATTGAAATTTGAAATCAGCAACCTCAAAAATTCTAGGACTGTACATTAGCAGTACTTTTTGCATGTCCTTATTGTCACCATATATGACGGTCGATTTTACCCTATTCTAAGAGTGCTTTTTCGCTCTAGCTCAAAATTTTAAGGGTTACCACAAATCAGGGGCTATTCTGAGGTCGGATTCGAATTCAGCGTCGAAAAATACATTGGACTACTCGGGTCGACTTCCAGGATCAGGACTTTTTTGTGTTTGCTTCTTCTGACTCAAATTTTGAAGCCGCCGTATTGGAAAAAAAATTCTGCAGCAAAACCGAATTTAGCATATCCAAATACTTAACTCTACCAAGTTTCGTAAATTTTTATCGAAAATTGGCTAGGTTACCGATTTTTGATCCCTGTTTTGAAAAAAAGGACCACTGTGCCCCGCCCCACACTTAATAATTGATGAACGGTGGGGAGAAATGTGAAAATAAAATTTTTGTCAAGATCTCTGGCAGGCCCCCGCACTTTAATAATTAATGAGCGGGGGAGAGAAGTATGAAAAAAAAAAAAATTCAACCATCTCTGGCGGGCCCCCACACTTAATAATTCATGAGCGGGGGGAGAAATGTAAAAAAATGTTTGTCCAGGACTCATAATTAATAAGCGAGGATTGCGTTTGCTTCTCTAACCCGGCCCCTAAAATGGCCGGGCCCCGGTACCACAGTACCCCCTTGTGGGCCCTGTATATATAAGCCATCGATTTAGCCAGTTGTCGGCTTTTAGTTTTTTAAAACCCTACAAGATGAACGTTTTTAGTCTCTGAGTTCTCTAATGTTAGTCTATATGACAATCTTTCTAAAATCTTTTAGTTACTGTACTAATTTTCCAGTAATCACACATAATGTCTTAGTTAGAAAAACACTATCAGTTATATAATATGCTGTTACAAGCAAATCGTAGCATCTGTTTTCATCATTTGAAAGAAATTGTTCTTGAAAAAATCTAGATGCCACAGCAAAAAATTATCCATATACAAATGACGCAAACTGAATTTGAAATATAACAAACATAAATATGGAATATGTATTAAGACAATTCGCGCAGAAAAATGTTTAGAGTTCTTAGTTAATCGTTATTTATTATTTTACTACTAAAACCGTACATTTTCCTTCAAATATTACTCATTTAAAACTGACTTTCTAGGTTAGGTTCGTCAAAGTAGATAATACCTGGATGTGTACCCATAAAACATTTGAAATAATTATACACTTACCTTAAAGATTTGAGCCAAAATATTCACAAATTGTTGCACAATGCACAATCACATAATTTAGAAGTTTTTAATAACTTATTATTAAACAAAAAGCACTTCAAAAGTTGTAAAACTCTCGAATCACAACCACGAAACTAAACATGACGGGCGGGGTGACAAACAAAAGACGATCAGTACGTAATATTTGATTGTTGCCTCTTGATTCATGGCTATCTTTGCTGAGTAAATCATAGGACGTTGCAATTCAGTTGTTACATTTGAAACAAATACTTGTAAAATAGTAGCTACGATTTTATGTATGGTTTATACAGCGTGTCCGACCGGGAGGTTACACGATCCATATCTCGAAAACTACTGAACAAATTTTTGTTAAATTACTCATGTATACTAGGGTGCATCGATTTTCTTTTTTTTTACCTAATCCAAAATGGCGGGCGCCCGAAAGTTGTGTGATAGGGTTGTAAATAATACGTTAAAATTTCAAATTAAAATATTAACCCTTAGGGGCAGCGGGTTGGGGTCAAAGGTAAACATTTTTGATATTCTATATATTCAAAATGGCGGGTGCGCAAAAGTTGTGTTTTAGGGTTATAAGCAACAGGTAGAAATTTTAGTGAAAAATATTTAGGTTTAGGGGTAGCGGGTGAGGGTTAAAAGTCCATTTTTTTTATTTTGTGCATACCTAAAATGGCGGGCGCGGAAAAGTTTGGTCTTAAGGTTGAAATTGGCTGGTAAAAATTTGAAACCAAAATATTAAGACTCCAGGGTAGCGGGTTAGCATCAAAGACCAAAAAGATAGTACGTACCCTTACAAATATTAGGCATCGATACTTATCAATTAGTAATATTTTTAAACTATGTTTAATTACGATATTAAATTTAAATTACCTTATTACTACCTACGTATTTGTCATCCAATGTACGCATACCTATAATACAGCACGCGCTGTGTTCTACATACATGAAAGCTCGGCGAACAGTGAACACTGTCAGTTTTAGCCGAAACTTTAGATAGATGTGATATTTTCGATAGAGCTGGAGCACTGATTGCTTCTTCAGTACTCCAAGATTTTGGTTTAATTAATTAATCTAACACAACGCATGTAATTGATAAAAACAAAATTAGAAGAGCTATAATCAAGAAGAGAGGTGAATTATCATCATGTAGTACGCCAATATCATTACGTGGACTTTATTTCGGTGGGCGTAAAGACAAGGCCATGAGATTAATAGATAACCGTCGGAAGATAACAACCGAAGAACATATAGTTTTAATTGGAGAGCCCGGATCATCATATTTGGGACATGTTACACCTTCTACAGGTTCAGCTGTAAATATCATTAACGCCATTATCAGTTATTTTGAAAACTCTCGAATCCCAACTAACACCTTAAAAGTCGTCGGATGTGATGGAACGGCTACAAATACTGGTCCTAAAGGTGGTGTTATAGCTCTACTTGAAAAACATTTTAAGAGACCACTTCAGTGGTTCATTTGCCAACTGCATGCAAATGAACTTCCACTAAAAGGCACTTGATCGAACAAATTGACGGAACTTATTTCAGGATTTTCAGGTATAATAGGAAAGTCGTTAGTCAAATGCGAGCAGATGCCAGTAGCTGCATTTAAGATTATTAAATCCGAAATTCCTATAGTTAAGGTGAAAGATCTTAACGCATATCAGTTATATTTTTATGAAATATGCCAAACAGTAATAACGGGATATGTTTCTATTAATCTTTCAAAACGAGAACCTGGCAAAATAGTCCACTTGCGATGGCTGACGACAGCAAATAGAATACTTCGCTTATATATTGCTCTGCAGATTTGGTTATATCAGCAACGTATGTTGTCAAAATGTATGCGCCAATGTGGTTCAAAATAGAAACACATCCATCATGTCTGCAAGGTGCTTCAATTGTATGGAAGACCATACAATTATCCAGATATTTATCAAAAGAGTTGAAAGGAGTAGGTAGTTGATCCCGTCGTAATACGAAATGTATATTTTGCACACTCTGAGAACATACTATTGGGAATGCTGGGCGATGAAAACCGGTGTATTAGGGAGTTGGCCGTTCACAGAATATTAAAAGCTAGAAAAGGCAACAATACCGACTTAAGAAAGTTTACACTTGCTCCGTTGAAACTAAATGCTACAAATTAGTATGAGATGATTGATTGGCAAAAATGTGAATATAATGAGCCACCATTAACAGTTGATTTATCCGAAGAGGACCTTAATCAAATTATAAATAATCCTGAATTCTCTGATAATTGAAATAAAGAAATTTCCTAATCACACACAAGCTGTGAAAAGGGCAGTAAAGCTTGTAACTGAAGCTTCAGCGCTGGATGGATTAATTAGAACAATGATTAGATCCTGTGACAAAATTCCCAAATTCAATACAAAGAAAGATGACTACAAGCAAGTTTTACCATAATATTTATAGTATTTTTATTTTTACTTTTTATTCTTTAATAAAATCAAGTTTATTTTCACATAAGTACCTTTGTTATCAAACTTCCAATAAAGAATAAAGTAAAAATAAAGTTTATTGTTTCACACTATGATGATAAAACAAACAATTTCCCTTAAAAAAATGGGACCTTTGAGCTTGTACGGAATAGAAATGGATCCGATGCAGAACAAAGAAAATATCAAGTTGACTTTTAACCCTAACCCGCTACTCTTAAATCTTAATATTTTTGTCTTAAGTTTTTAGCTCTTATATATAACTGTAAAGCACAACTTTTTCACACCCGCCATTTTGAATATATATAATATCAAAAATGTTTACCTTTGACCCCAACCCGCTACCCCCAAGGGTTAATATTTTAATTTGAAATTTTAATGTATTATTTACAACCCTATCACACAACTTTTGCGCGCCCGCCATTTTGGACTAGGTAAAAAAAAAAGAAAATTGATGCACCCTAATGTATACTAAAGAGCTTATGATCTTTCAAACTAAAATATATTGATAGTTCTATCACTTCTGGTTATACCGGAGGTAGATCTCAACTTTGTTATTTTAAATGGAACATCCATATTTTTATTATCGGAATTGATAGATTCTAAAATTTTAAGGTCACTTTGTATAACAAACCTTGTACCTAAAATTAATAGTTTTCGAGATATTAATTTTTTTACTAAAAAATTGGCACCTGCAGACCCCTAAAGAAATTCTTCCTGTGAACAACCCATACAAGAATCTAAATATATTTTACTATGGAAGTAATTAGCATTGTCGTAGATTATTTTTAAAAAATTGGAAACATTTAAATATTGTACAGGGTGAGTACAAAAGTGGTCACAACTTTCTATTCAGAATCATCAAATATCTTCAATTTTTTAAATGGAAACCCCCATTTTTTTTTGTTCTATCAAGTTCTACGACTAAAAATATTAGTAGAGTAAAATCTGGAAGTAAAGTCGCTTAGTTTTCGAGAAAAAAAAACCGGCGTAGAACCAAACCAGACTTAGTGGGATTCTTTAGTAAGGTAATCGTGTATACGAAATCGTTTTTTACGACATTTTTCGATGGTCGAGAACTTTCTTATTTCGGAAAAACTCAAAAAAATAGATTTTTAATGAAATATGTTTTTTAACGTCTCCACCGCTATATCTCTGAAAATATTTGTGCTATCAAGCTATTTTTTTTTTTTTTTTTAGATTAAAGTAGACACAATAGCGCTTCGAACAACGTCCCACGTGAACCCGATTTATTTATTTTTTAAGTTGGAAAAATAATAGGAAACTCAAACTTGTTATTTTCAGTAGCGTAATTTTAGGCAATCGAGAAAAAAGTTTATTTATGAAAATTTGTATATACATGCTACTACGTACAAATTGAAGCCAATAGTTGAAAAAAGTTTTTAGGATAAAAATTTTTCATGTCCCGTTCATAGTATTGAGTCAGCGATTTTTTTTAACGGGCCAAAGTCATATTCTTGCGCGCTCGGCTGTAGCAAGCGTGCCCGACTGCAACGATCTGACGGATCCGGTCGGGGTGTATGTAGTAGTTTAACTTATATCAATAGTACAAAACCAGTAGTGATCAAAAGCATCTAGGGGATCAATATTATTGTTCGATATTTCATATATTGTACAGCAGTATTGATCATATGTTGTTAATATTAAGAAATTGTATAATAAATATTAAATAGACTCCTTTCAATAATAAAAAGGCAGGTGGTAGTAGTACAGTACCTAGAGGTAAAAAATATGCAAAACTTCGAAGTAATGTCATATTGAACGGATTTCGTTCATTTTTGGCAGTATAATAGTAAATGTTTCACAGAAAATTTTCTATATTGAGCGGGGGCCTGTCAATTTATAGGGGGTGGATGCCACCCCCTTTGCGGGGGTGGCACTTAAAAAATATATGAAGTACAATCATATTTTATGCAATTTTTCATATAAATTAATAGTTTTTAAGTTATAACGACTTGCAATTTTAGCTTAAAAAAAGGTATTTCTAAACGGCTTTCGTCAAGTATCTCAAAAAGTATTACTTTATCGAAAAAATGTTATAGACCAATTACAGAAAGTACAAACTGGGAATTAATTATATTTTTTGTTTATTGATGTAGGATTAATAATTTTGGAGATATTTAAGTTTACATTTGGTATCCAAGTGTTTGTAAGATAACTATTTAGAGTGAGAGTTAAATATCTCAGAAACTGTGACACCTACGCCAAGGATACTAATAGATACAACAATAGGTTATTAATTAAGCTCTTAACTATTTTTTTATTTGTTTATGTAGCATAAAAAACAAAGAAGTTATGACCGAAGCAATGTCCGTCTACACATTATTTTAATAACAACGTCGCCATTTTGCTACTGCAATTAGCCAGTAATTAAAAAAAAAATTAATTTCAAACACGGTTTCTCATTAATATGCAGCATGACGCAGTTGCTCAATATTTTGGTTCGTATACAGCACTTGCTTTAGAAAAAATACAGTTTAAACTATAAAGGTATTTTCGATAAAACGCATTTTTTTTCCTATTCCAAATATCTCAATAAATATTAGTTTTGTTCAAAAATGTGTAGAGACCAAAAATAAAGCTCATAAACTAATAATGAATTTCGCTTGTTTATTTATTTACATAGATTTAATAGTTTTGGAGATATGAGTTTACAAATGGCATCCGAACGTTCATAAGACGAAAAATGCAGTTTAAATGTTAAATATTTCAGAAATTGTGACGCATGCTAAGAGAGGAAATTAAAGACAATTAATTGCGCTTTCAAATTATTTTTTACTCGTTTTGTTACTCTAATTAGCCAATAATTTAAAAAAATTATCTCAAATACAGTTTTTCGTTAAAATGTAGCATTACCTAAATGCTCAAATTCTTTTTTGGTCATTTAAAGCACTTGCTTTAGAAAAAAATGCATTTTAATCTTTAAAGGTAATTTCGAAACCCTTGGATACCAAATATAAACTTAAAAATTTCCGAAATTATTAATCCTACATCAATAAACAAAAAATATAATTAATTCCCAGTTTGTAGGGTGCTTTCTGTAATTGGTCTATAACATTTTTTCGATAAAGTAATACTTTTCGAGATACTTGACGAAAGCCGTTTGAAAATACCTTTTTTAAAAGCTTTTATTTTAAGCTAAAATCGCAATTTTGAAGTCGTTATAACTTAAAAACTATCAATTTATGTGAAAAATTGCATGGAACTTTTCCTTCTTAAAATTTGATTATATTTCAGCTCCAATAAATATATATATTTTTTAAGTGCCACCCCCTGAGAGGGGGTGGCACATTTTTTCTGAATGATATCTAATTTTTTAGATGACAGTAAGCAACTCCACCCCAACCTAGAATGCCATATATTAATCTATATTCAACTAACGCTACTTCTACGCCACTAATCTGACCAACCCTGCATGCGAGGTGTATTAATTGCGTCCCAATGTCGCGTTTAGCGCTGATAAAAAAAATCGCTGTTGCCAAACGGTACACTTTAGGAAAAAACACATTGTTTCAAAAACTTTTGTGATTATTAGGCTTTATTTTCTTCGCTGCATGTATGCAAATATTTTCAAAAATAAAAAAGTTTATCCATTGGTGAAGATTTCAATACACAAAATATGTATTTTTAGTTTATTTGATTTTTAAAGAAATGAAAGTGCGAATTGTGCCCAAACCGTTTATATTGGTAAAAGCGCTACAGTGTGTGCTTTAATTTGATACAAAACAAATTTCGGTACCTTTAATAGTTTTAAAGATATGGCGGTGGAAACAAAAAAAAACAATTTTCTTTAAAAATACATTTTTTTCACTTTTTATTGATTTAAAAAGTTCGAGACCACAAAAAAATGTCGTAAAATATGATTTCATATGCCCGGTGACATACTCAAAGGAACCTAATATGTTTGACCTGGTTCTACGCCAAAAAAAAAAACCGACACGATAGACTTACGAAATCGCTGCTCTATATGGATAGTTTACATTTACTTCCCTATACCTAACTACGACGGTTTTTAAGATATTCAGAAAAACCAATTATTTTGTAAGAATTGTTTATTTAACCTTGTAACATTTTATTTGTTTTAGTTTTAGATATTGTGATAGCCAACCATCACGTAATACATTAAACAGCTTGACTGAAAATTGCAAAAAAATTTTGTTGTTTTAAACCTCAACAAGAAAGAGACAATTCAAGACAAATAACAATGGAAATTATTTTGCAAGAGCTAACAACAAAATTAAAAATAAATTAACGTAGTTGTTCAAACACACCACGTTGGCGCCTAAACATTTTTCACATCTGCGAAGTACTGCGTCTGTAGCCGCTTTTTGAATCATATCTGGTGGTAAGGACTGAAAAGCAGTGCGCATTCGTTCTTGGCATTCATCTTTTGTAGTTATTGCAGTTGCAAACACTTCGTTTTTTATGTAGCCCCATATAAAAAAATCAAGTAATGTTAGGTCTGGAGATTCTGGTGGCTAAAGAAATGTTAGCAATCTACTGGTCTTCAGAATATTCGGTCAAAAAATCATTTACGATCGTTCGTCCGTGAGGTGGTGCTCCGTCGTGTTGGTACCATAATTTCGATTTCTCATCATCTGGTAGATTATTTAAATAGAGATTTTTAAATTCATTTAAAATATCTAGATAAGTTTCACCTATTTAAATAATCTTTGTTAGTATAACCCAGACGAGCCATAATACAAGGAAATTTATAGAAAATAACTACTAGTACAATATAAAAATATTAAATAACTAATTTGACAGCTCTGATGCTATTTCTTCTGACAACAGTTGTTTGCTAAATAAAGAATTCTTACAAAATAATTGGTTTTTCTGAACTTTCGTGAATATCTTAAAAACCATCGTAGTTAGGTATAAGGAAGTAAATGTAAACGTAGAATTTGATAAAACAAAAAAAAATGGGGGTTTCCATTTAAAAAATTGAAGATGTTTGATGTTTCTGAATGGAAAGTTGTGACCACTTTTGTACTCACCCTGTACAATATTTAAATGTTTTCAATTTTTTTTAAATAATCTACGACTATGCTGATTACTTCCACAATAAAAGATATTTAGATTCTTGTATGGGTTATTCACAGGAAGAATTTCTTTAGGGATCTGCAGGTGTGAATTTTTTGGTAAAAAAATTGATATCTCGAAAACTATAAATTTAGGTACAAGGTTTTTTTATACAAAGTGACCCTAAAATTTTATAATCTATCAATTCCGATAATAAAAATATGGGTGTTCCATTTAAAATAACAAAGTTGACATCTACTTCCGGTATAACCGGAAGTGATAGAACTGTCAAAATATTCTAGTTAGAAAGATCATAAGCTCTTTACTATACATTAGGGTGGGCCGAAAAACATAAAAATTTGAATTTGCAAATGATATAGTTTATAATTTGTTAATATGTATCTAAAACTAATTCGGCTAAATTTTTAGCAAAATCGATTAATATCTAGCCGCCCCCCCACGGCCTTGAAAATGAAGGAAACTGCCGATTTTTCGATTTTTAAAATTTTTCAAATTAACGTTTGGAATTTTTTTATGACTCTTTACGTCTAAACGTATGTACCAAGAATTTTCTGAATAAAATAGTTTTTACTTCCATGAAAATTAGAAATTTGTCACTAAAAAGTAGAATTTGATGAAAATACACATAATGGGGTGTTTGCATCGAAAAAAAAGTATATTTTTAATGAGCTTATTATATTCTACATTTAAAAATAATACCTTTTGCCAAGTTTTGCAGTCTTTTTCCTTTCCGATTAGTTTTTTTTTGAAATTAAAATTCAATTAAATTGAACCGCCAAATCTGCTGACGTAGCTAAATCTAAGAACATATTTGTTGAAATTTACCCAAATTACAGAAATCTTTTCGACTCAGAATAATTATTCTTCTTCCTCTAGCCTTAGATAGCTGACTTACTGCTATCTGATCTGTCATTTCTATTTTATATTTTGAGGTTATAAGTGTTGTTTATCGTGCGGTTAACGTTATTTTTGTGAAAAAGAAAATTGAAATGGAAAGTGCTTATGAAAAAGCATATTCTAATAATTTACCCATGGGGCCAATGGAAATGTTTCGCGACTTTTACATATAAGTGGCATGGATTTTATGGTTCCTGAAATAAAAGGTGTGAAGGTTAACAGGTAATATAATGTAATGTACTTTACATTAATTTATACTTCATATTTATATGAATCTTTATTGTATTGTATTGTTTTTTTAGATTCACCAGGGAAAGTTATGGTGATAAAATATACAATCACTCCAAAACATTGTATAACAAGAGGCTTATTTGTGTCAAATTGTTATAAATGAAATCGAAGAAAAGGTAGAATCGTGTAAATGTTAAAATTGTGCAGCAGTAGAAGATATTTAAATATTTATTTAAAGTTTTCTGGTCGCTTAAATGTTATTAGTATTTTTAATAATAATTACAATAGAATGATCCTATGCAGTTGATCATAACACTCTTGTAATTAAATTAATAAACTCATCTAGTGTTCATCAAATTTGTAGTTTTATTATAGCAGCAATATTTATGTTCTGTTTACATAATATATTCTACAAAAAAGAAATATTTATACTTTACGTATTACAAAACTGTTTTTTTTTTCAGTAACTACTTAGTTACATGTGATCATATTTCATCTTTGATTCAGTAAAATAGGATCTTTTTAAGGTGTTTATCCACTTTTTTCCTCGCTGTTTGGATTGTGATTGATGAAATAACTATAACTTTAAGTCGTGCAGTATTATGTATTTATTAAATATATAATAAACACATACCTGTAAAAGCTTAAATTGGCATTTTGTCGTCAATTGGAAATAAAATAATTACCAGCACGTAAATCTTAAATAAGCTAAATATATACTATATGTAATAAATAAATCCTATAAATTGTTTTAAATGAGAAGAGAATAACTTAAAAACATAAGTAAACAATCTATATTTCAACGAAATTAAGGAAAAATTACTACATAATATATCTAATTGTCTATATATAACGAAAACTACATTTAAAACTCCATTTCAATAGCTGATAACACAAAAGTTTAAAAAGTAAAGGAAAATAAATTTCAAATTAAATACATTGTTGAAAGAGTGAGGTTGTGTAACCTCCAATCTCTCCGGCGGCCAAATAATGCACGTGCCCTACGGATATAATTAGAAGAAGAGGACGAAACATTTCACATCGCAAATACAAGGTTTATTCAATAATCCGTAGTTTTCACTATACGTATCTCACTCCAACTTCCGCTATCTATATTGGTGATCTCTCTCGTGCGAAAATAAATAAGAAATTAGTGATCGATCCTCATAAGTTTCAAGTTTTAATTCTAAATTATTGTTACATTTACGACTAATAGGTGGCGCAAAGATCGAATTTTAGTACGTCACAAGTTTTCCCACTACATCCCTTCCACTTTTTTAATTAATTAATTTTTAAATAAATATAGATTGCTTGATGAAAACAAAACATACGGGTTCATTTATTTTTTACACTCTTACGATTTATGCATTTAGCTAGATACCATTCAACATTCCTAATTTCCCTAGAACTGAAAAATGTGTGTTACCACACACGTTTAGACATTGATAAAGTGTCATAAAAAAAATTCAAACGTTAATTTGAAAAATGTTAGAAATCGAAAAATCAGCATTTTCCTTCATTTTCAAGGCCGTGGGGGGGGAGGGGGGCAGCTAGATATTAACCGATTTTGCTAAAAATTTAGCCGAATTAGTTTTAGATACATAGCAACAAATTATAAACTATATCAATCGCAAATTCAAATTTTTACGTTTTCGGCCCACCCCTACTATACATACGTAATTTTACAAAAAAATTTTCAGTAGTTTTCGAGATAAGGATCGTGTAAGCTCCCGGCTGGACGCGCTGTACATTATAATTTGTGTATACCTACTATTACATAATTGAAATAAATACAGTTATAATAATATGAAATTAGAGGATCAAACGAACTTACCTATGTGAAGTTCGATCCTAATTATATGGAGGCTTCGTTGAAGTAAATAGATAGAGACGTAGTGCTTCGCATAGCACCACTTCGCCACATTCTTTAAAGATAAACACTTTCCTCTGCCCTCGCAACCACCGGTCGTCCTCATATGCGTCTGGTACCATCAGTCTTCTTCAAAGTTTTTTTTTTTTTTTTCTTTTACGTTACAACTGTGATGGGGTATTTATAAATAAGGGCCGGGTGGGAACTATTTACTTCAACGAAGCCTCCATATAATTAGGATCGAACTTCACATAGGTAAGTTCGTTTGATCCTCTAATTATATTTCGGCTTCGTCTTGTAAATAGATAGAGACGTAGATGTTTAAAGCAAGTTGTAACGAATACAATTTATTTATTAATGCATGTAAAATATTAAAATACATTAGAGATAAAAAAAAAAATTTAAAAAAGGAAAATCAAATTCAACATATTCATTTCGACACAAAAAAGTGAAATACTTATATATGTATATACGTAACAACTGAACCATTACCTATGACAGTTTATGTTATAAAAGGACCAAAAACATATTGGCAGGTCAGGAACTTTCGAGTATCTTTTTTGCAAATTTAGTTTTCTGAATTAAAGGCCTATTATAGAAGTTTGCAAACGTGTTAGAGCTATCTGTCCAGCCCGCCGCCAGTCGTATACGGTCAATGTTAACCCCCTTTCTGGCTGCTGCTGATGTAGCCGCGTGTCGGGTACTGTGTGCTTTAAACCTTTCGGTGTCTACACCACATTTGTCCAACATTGATTTCACCCATCTGCTGATTGTCTGTGTTGATGCTTTGTGGTACGGTTTTTTGTATGTAATAAATAGGTGTTTTGTGTCACCTCTTAAGGTTTCCGTGCGATCTATATAATCCAGCAGAGTAGTCGCAGGGCATATATTGATATCCTGATGGAAAAAAGGTAGTACAAGAGTAGGCTGAAATTTATTTTTTCCCGATGTTTTTATACGTTTGGAAATGTCGATTTCAATGGCTGTCTCGTTATTATGGATGTTAGATATTTCAATGTTGAACAAAGTCTGGACGCGCTGCGCAGTAGTCAGTGTCAATAGCAAGCATAATTTCTTGGTTAAAAATTCCAAGTTTAAGTCACGATTGTTCAGCTTCTTGATGTAATTTAATGCAACCGATGGATCCCAAGTGTAGGTATATTTGGGCAATGATGGCCTCAAACTATGCACTCCCCTAAAAAATCTTTTTATTCCGGGATCTTGGCCTAATTCCGGGCCCGAGATCTGTGCAATAGCCGATCTGTATGAGTTAAGGGTGCCGTATGTTGCTCCCTTGTTAAAATGCGTTGTCAAAAACTGTAATGCTGAAGGGGCCGATATATTATAAGGATTTATATTTGAATTAGTGCAAAATTCCCACCATAGTTTCAGGCCAGTATTGTATTGGTTTAGGGTTGAATTCGTGATAGATTTTATACAGATATTTAGGGATTCTTCGGGGATGTTCTTTAATCGGAGAGCTTCCAAGATAACATGCCGGCCGCCAGGGTAAGCCGATGCCAAAGTGGGTGTGGCGTCCTGTCGACAGAAAGTAATTTCTTGTTAGGTTTAAATAGAAGCAACTTGCTTTTTAAAAGAGAAGTAAAAATAGGGAACCACGGCTGGGATGTCCAGTAAGGTACAATTAGGATGCCTGTGGCTTTGTCCTCCACAATTTTTTTCAGTACTCTTAAAATGAGAGAAAATGGTGGAAATGCATAAAAGGAATACTCTGACCAGTTCAGTGTAAAAGCGTCTATCGCACAGGAGTCCGGATCCTCTAGCCACGAGACGAATTTCGCGCATTTTTTATTAGATCTGGATGCAAAGAGATCTATGTTTGGGTGGCCAAAAGTGTTTATAATTTCTTGGAATGCCCAGTTGCTTATTTCCCATTCCGTTTCAATTTCTAAGTTTCGAGATTCTTGATCCGCTATTTTATTGTCGGCCGATTTAATATACGAAGCAAAAATAAATAAATTGCGCTGCTGGCACCATTCCCAAATGCTTCTAGTTAACTCGTTAAGGTGCGGAAATTGTACACTGCCCATTCGGTTAATATACGCCACTGCAGTGGTGTGATTCGACATAAGATGTTACAGTCGTGTAAGTTTTTTGCGAAACACCTGAGGCCGAAAAATGCTGCCAAGAGTTCCAAGTAATTTATATGGTAATGTTTTTCGGACGATGTCCAGAGGCCATGAGACCCTACACCTGCGCAATAGACGCCCCAACCTGTTAGGGATGAATCCGAAAAAATCTCCATGTCATATTTGTCTGATCTGATAGGATTTCTGGCGTTTGGCAGATGAGCGAGCCACCACTTCAGATCATAATGTAGGGACCTAGGTATCAATATTTTTGATTCGTAATTGCCTTTTAGCAATGCTAGAAATTTATGCCTTTCAAAAAGTTTAGTGTACAAAAAACCGTACCTCACTGCCGGGCATACCGAAATCAAAGTCCCGATAAATTTTGCAAAAACTCTAACTGTGCATGTCTGTGTAATTAGAAATTTGTTAATAGTTGATAGCAGGTTCGTTATCTTGTCTTTTGGCAGTGAAACCGACATGTCCTGAGAGTTATATAAGTAACCTAAATAAGTCGATGTGTATTTGGGAACAAGTTTACTTTTCTTATAATTAATGATGAACCCTAACGATTCAAGAGTCTTTATGGTTAATGATATGTTTCTAAGACAATTTTGATAATCATGTCCAATTAACAAAAAATCATCTAAGTACAAGTTTGATACACAGCCTTGGCCTCTTAGATAAGCCACAACTGGTTTCATAAGTTTAGTGAATACCAGAGGAGCACAACTAAGCCCAAATGGCATACACTGGTATTCATAAAGCATGCCATCAAACCTGAATCGAAGATATTTACGATGATTTTTGTATATAGAGATTAAAAAATAAGCGTCTTGCAAATCTAATGTTGCCATAAAGCAATTAGGAGTGATTAATTTTATAACAGTTTTATGATCCTCCAACTTAAAATGGAAATTTTTAATATATTTATTTAGAGGTCTCAGATTTAATATTATACGACAAGAGCCGTCTTTTTTCTGTCTTGTGAAAATGTTGGAAATAAATTGCCCTTTGCATGAACATACTTTTCTAATAGCCCCTAAATTTAGAAGATGTTCGATACCCTTTTTTATTTTTATAGACTCAGAAGTTGGAAATTTTCCTTCTCTAGGAATGATTTTTTGTCTTGGATCGGAAGAAAAAGGCAACTTCAATCCTTCAACATACGACAGAATATACTTATCACTAGTAAAGCTCTGCCAAACACTATAAAAAGATTTTAGCCTGCCAGCATGTTTACGTACCTTCCTTATTGTTGTTGGTTCTGAGGGATGTGTCTGTTTTTCTTTTCCTGTTTTCCGTAGGATCCCGCTGGCCGACTTCGAGTTGGGATTTGTACTCTCCTCGACTGGGGGTAAGTTGTCTTCCGTTGTTGCAGTCCACTCCGATGTCCCCAGCTCGTTTGGAGTGGACTTCGATTGTTTAAAGATGGTGACGGCTGGATGGGTTTTCGAAAATTTGCTTTCTGTTTTGGTTGTTTCAGCAGAAAGCTGGATTTTTCCAATTCTTTCGAAGTTTTCACCCTTTGTTCTAAATTTTCACCGAACAGCCAGCCGTCCACATATGCATTATGCAGTGTGTCCTTTA
The DNA here is from genome assembly GCA_936432065.2 of Rutpela maculata. NCBI lineage: Eukaryota > Metazoa > Arthropoda > Insecta > Coleoptera > Cerambycidae > Rutpela > Rutpela maculata. The sequence continues at coordinate 21,359,800 of OW386293.2, forward strand.
AGGACTTGTTTAAATTAATTGTTATTAGTTCCCGTCTAGAGTCACTCTCAGAATGGTGAACGTCCGTTAGTAGACGTCCGGCATCACTAAGCATCTCAATGTGCTTTATACTGTCCTCCCCCCCTTTCTCAAGAGTAATGTCATTGTTGCTCCGATTGCCGCTAGAGCCCCTCCGATTTGCTGTTGTCGGCTGGTTAGTCGTTCGTCTCTTCTCAGGGTTTGACTAGGTACTGCTGCCTTAACCTCCGGATTTATCTTAGGGGGGCTCAGTAATCTGCCATTATCAGGGGGTGGGTATTTAGTTATTAGTTCTTTCCTGGTTTCCTCAGAAAGACCGCTCTTTAAGATGTTCTCCCAGCGCGTTGCCAAATCCTTCTGAAGCGGCGCAGCAACATTTTCTGTGCTACTGAAGTCATTGCCCAGAAGCGAGAGCATTGCGGCATTTAATTCGGGGGATTGCGTTCTAGGACTGTTCGTGTGGGTAATATTTTCCTCAACGGTACTAATCGTCTCATCTGTAACAGAAAAGACCAGGAATGTCTCTGCTAAAAATGTAGTATTGGTGATGAGTAGGTAATCCATTCTCTAGGATTAAAGCCCTTTGACGAGCATACTGTTTCACTAACAGTTTTGCCACTTTATTTCACTAATAAATTGTTATATTTTGGTCACTTCACTAGTGATTAGATGAGAGAAAAAAAAATTACGGTTGTCGTTATACCATTTCACTAATGGAACAAATTGTAATACCCAAGACTTAAATGTATGTGAATGTTTAAAAATTCAGCCACCTCTTATATATGTCCTAGTTTGACTAATAGCCATTAATGCCTCATTCGCATTGTCGCCCCTTATTAATTGTATATACAATGGTACATTGCTTACCTATTTCTATATCCACATTGTCTCCAGATACAATTGTGTGAGATGGAGAATAGCTCGCTGCAGTGGACTGTCCGGAATTTTCCAGCTTATCCAAACGTTTCTGAATGTCACTCATCATATCGAATAAACGGCTATCACTAGTGTAGGACCGTGACCGTGATCGGTCCCGCATCCTCCGTTTCTTTTCACATCTTTCCCGAGACCCTGAGCGGCTCCGGGTTCTACGTTTCTTTCCGTGTCGCGGCATAACTACACTTAGTCTTATTATTACGACAATGCGAAGGGTTGCACCGGGGCGTAGTGACGACTTGGCACATAAACGAAGACTAATGGTACCAGACGCATATGAGGACGACCGGTGGTTGCGAGGGCAGAGGAAAGTGTTTATCTTTAAAGAATGTGGCGAAGTGGTGCTATGCGAAGCACTACGTCTCTATCTATTTACAAGACGAAGCCGAAATATAATAGTTGATAAGACTTTATTACAGACCACTTCAATCACTTGTATTAATTTCCTGGCACTCGAAAACATTATTTCTTATTGTTATTCGATTCAGCTCGTTAGGAATAATATTTATGAATATTTTTAAGGTCCCTTGATTTATTTAAACCCTTAAAAATAAATTGCAGAAATTTGGAGGATGGTGTTTTTTAACCTTTCACCGCTTACGTAGCGAGAACGGTAACAGATATGGTAAAAGTGCACTGGACCTTTTTTGTAGAGCATCGAATTTTCTGCAAATTAATCTACGAGCCTATTTTTGCCTACTATAGTTTGGAGCTACAGGCGCTCGCGCAGAAGGATAAGATTACCGTTTTTTAGCGGTACTTTCCAAGCGGCCCGGACGCTCTGAAAAATTTGAAAAAATTCATGGAGCTTCTAAATCGCATGTATGATTTTTTGGCAAACTTTGGATGAATTTCCCACATTTTTTTTAATTTTAGGGATGCTAAATGCAACATTTTTATCGCTCTTTATTACTTTCACATCCAGTGGAAGTATAGTAACGGCATAAAAATTTTGAAAATTTTTATTTTTCAAATAGGCTTAAAATGTCATGAAACGTCGAGATTTTAAGGTGAGCGAAAAAAATATTTTTATCTCTCGGTCTGTCTAACTTTTTTTTATGCGTACGATTACTCCGGAACCGTTTAAGATATTGACTTGAAATTTGGTACACGTATATACTTTAACGTGATCTGGAACTAGATTATATTTTCATTTTATTCCGTTGAAAAGTTGGGGGGTAAATTGCTGTAAAGGGGGGTAAATAGATAAATCAAGCAGGTAAGAGTCCATAAAATTGGTATTTAGTATATACAGGAGAAGCTATAAGGTCTCAATAAAATTGTTTGGCATTATTCAAGGGTGAAAACAATTGTGATTTAGTGTGTGTACAAGAACCAAAAACTTCAAAATGTTTTTTTACTTCATTCACCACCACTACCACCCTCTTATCTCCACTCTCACCCCACTACCGATGTGGGATATCGTTTCATGGGTTTTTAGGGTAGACGATTTCAAATATTATATTATTAAAGTTCCATAAACAATCTTTTTCACATAAAAATTTTTTCGTTGTGAGAGAATTAGATGGAAAATCTCGATGTAGAAATAGTGATTCCTTGGGCAGCGGTTTTTTTAAACTTAGCTGTTCCATGGAATCCTCGATGGAAACTTAAAACTTGTCGAGTTTTACTTATATTGTAATCGTGAAAAAAAATATACAGGGTGTATCCCATATGGAATATAATTATTGAAAAAAATGTGATGGAAGACAGTAATATTTGGGAAGTAGTAAACACAACCGTCAAGGAAGAAAAATATAAAAAATATGACGGCTGGTCACCATAAAATATAATGAGAAAATGTGGCGGGGAGCAGTGATATTTCGTATGTAGGTAACATGACTGTTGAAGAAGAAAAATTTTAAAAAATGTACGAAGTGCTCACTCTAAAAAAGAAAAATTTATGAAAAAAATGTAACAGAGGACGATAATACTTGGCATGCAGAAGAATATACAGGGTCGACACTTAAAATAAATAATTAAGCAAAAAAAATTGACAGAAGAAAGTAATATTTGATATGTTGTTGACACAACTGGCAGTGAAAAAAATATATGAAAAATATACAGGGTGGTCGGATAAAAATAAATTTCAAAAAATATGACCAGGGGCAATAACATTTCGTATGTAGTTAGCACAACTGTCAAAAAACACAAATATGAGAAACCTACAGAAACCTACTATAAAAAAAAAAATAATGAAAAAATGTGACGGAGGACGATAATATTTCGCATTGAAGTTGACACAACTATCAAGAAATAGAAATATGAAAAATATACAAGGTGGTCACTTTAAAAAATAAGAAACGACACAGAAAAATTACTTACATTTGAAATGTAATTGTCGCTATTATCAGGAAAAAATATGATATAATTAATAAAAAAATTTTGCCTGGTGGTAATTCCACAGAAAAACAAGCCAAAAACGTAGGTACTCTTCGCCAATTTACTGAGCTTTTTATATAATTGTTACACATTCTATAGGACACTCTTCCCAGTTTTCTTGTAAATAATGTTAGTTTTTGGACATCCTAAATTGTGTAATACCAACTTTGTTGTGAAAAAAAATATCCAACCTATCTGGGACTCGAACACAGAATCTTTGGATTGCAAGACAAAACTTTAGCCACTGCACCATCACACATTACTACGAAAATTGAATGTCTGTGATCTTTCGAGAATCATATTTCAACGCATTAAATATATTATTATACAATATATATTAGTAAAATGCATAAACAAAAAAAATATATTATAGAGGTAACATTTCGCAAGATTTCTATTTAAGTACAAACGACAAAAATTTAAAAAAAAACATTTTTTTTTAATTAAATGATTAATAATTTTCTTATTTACTGATTGATTTTCTTCAAAACAATAGGGCTCTACCTCTAGCTAACACTAACTTACTTTCCAAATTTCAATACAATCGGACTTTTTAAGATTTTTGTCCGAGTTTGCAAATTGTTTATTATTAAGCTTAAACCTCCTTAAACAGTTAACATTAGAAATATGTTGACACTGACGAAATAGTTATTTTAATACTTATTTGTTTTTGGAGTTCATAATTCACTTATTTCCATTCTTACGTCTCCATAAATTTGTTAGTGCCTGCATCAACATTTTAGTTCTAAAATGTACCTAAGTACTATCATTCACTTCCATCAGTGTCCACTGTCCATACCCTGCTATGGAAACTGTCATTAGAATAAACAAGACAACATAACCCCTTAATTTACTTTTAAGACTCAGGTTTACACAATCAGCCCTGACCCTTTAATTTTCCAGCAGTAATCTAGGTCGTCTTAAAGGGATGAAACCCCGCTTCCTTAAAACAGATTCTTGCTCTTGCAGAAATTTGCACCCTTATAATATCCAGAAGCCCTTTGTGAAAGTTCAAATCAGTCATAATAGGATTTACCTTTGTCTAGGCTATAAGCAGGTCCACGTTGTATCTAATATACGGATCAGTATTCTTTAATTCAATTTAATGCTAATCTTTAATTTAATGCTATTAAAACATGTATATAATATGTTAGTCTAGTGTTTAACGGTAAAAATAGGGTATTACCTCGGAATTCTCTCGGATAACATCGATTTTGATGAAAATTTGTAATTAAGCTTATCTTACCCTCCTCTTCAAAAGTTATATGTTCCTGATGTGTGCCTTTTGTTTTTTGGGGGTGAAAACTACCCCTTCTAACAAAAAATTTAAAAACCATAGATTTAAACATTATCTAGATTGAAATCATGTTTAAATATGTAGAATTAACATTATTTCTTGTTCTGGAATATAATTTATAATGTTTTACAACGTTTCAACCCTTTAAAACCATCCCTTAAGACGAAATTAAAAAAAAAATGTGTTCAACAGCTTGAAATGTTTTAATGGTGCATTTATAATGAATTAAAATTCCGTCACTGTTTATAATATAATTGATTTATTGCAACGTGTCATCCCGGACGAACCGCCCTCGTAATAAAATTAACTACCATGTTTATTTAAAATTAAAAATTGAAATTATTATGAGTTTAAAGGGGAAAAATAAAAATTTTATGTACATTTTAATAGCATGTTTTACTATTGAAAATCTGTGGATCATCAGAAGAATTATCATCACTATCGACCTCCTCCTCTTGGTCTGTAATTAGAGGACAATTTTGACAGTGGTCACCGGAGCATGTTCCGCATATTGCGTTACAAAAAAGTCCAACTTTTCCGTAGATACAAGCTGCGCCGCATCCTTTTTTGCAATTACAAAATATCAGTTCTTTCGGTGCAGGCATATTCAGCATTTTGATTGGTAGTAAAGATCGTTTCATTATTAATCAATCCTCAATCAGTTGGACGAATATTTTTGTTCCCAATTGGTTTTTCAACGATCTTCCTTCATTTTTAAGTTATCCAATCGCTCCAAAAACCATTTTGCACGGAATTTTAAAGCTACAAGGCATGTAAAGTTGAATTTCCTTGAACCCTTCGTTTTTGAGATTTTTGAGTTTAGGGCTCGGGAAAGGTTGTCCTCGCACTCAAATGCAAACTTATAACGATGATATATCAATTAATTTTTATCCTAGAGAAATTAAAAAAAAAAAAAAAAAATTCAGTAAAAAAAAATCAAAATCTTTGTACTCTAGCATTTTGTAGGTATCATCTTCAGTTTTGGAATTATTGTGAAAAAATGAAAATTTTTTAAAAAATTTCAAAAATCATTTCAAAGGACCCCACACAAAACAAATGGAAAGTGGGTCCCAGTCAATTTGTCTGAAAATTCAGTATGTTATAGTTCTCGACTTTCTGAACAAAAGTTCTCATGGGCCGAACTCGATCCTATGTCTAGTTCCCGAGATGCAGCTCAATAAATGTACAAGATCTTGTCCAATTAAAAAAATTTCGAATTCAAGATTTTTTTCATGCATTTTATATTGTGATACGTTCTAATATCCCGTTATAATATTTTGCACTAAAAACATTTGTTGTTTTAATAAAAATAGGGTAGAAAAGAATTAAAGTTTGAAAAATGTTGGTGAAGGCGCCGGGAAATCTATGTAAAAATAACAATTGAAAAAATATTCGGTCAAATTGGCTAAAACATTTTTTACATAAAGTATGTGTCTTCCTCATCAAAAAACTTTAATTGAAAAACTTTCCGAAATTGCTAATACCCCATCAATAAATTAAAAGTTCAAAAAGATGCAGAATTTTGCAAGAATTATAGCTGTATTTCGGAAATAGACAATAGGATCGAGTTGGGCCCATGAGAACTTTTCTTCAGAAAGTTGAGAACTATAACATACTGAATTTTCAGACAAATCGACTGGGACCCACTTTCCATTTGTTTTGTGCTGGGTTCTTCGAATCAAACTTTTTTTGAAATCTAGGCATCCCAAACCAGTCAAACTTCTAGAACATATTGTTAGTACTTAAACAAAGTAAATTGTAAATTGATTACGTTCAATTTCAATTCTTGCGGTGAAGCCATTGGTTTCATTGCTGATTTTTTCTCCAAAAAAAACGAGACAACCATTTTATTTTCATCACAACTCCGTTAGTTTCTATGCTAACGACTTTTACCGAAGCTCATCTTAAAGGTCTTTTCAAGTACTTTTAAAAATATTCTATATAGTCTAGGTGCCCGCGTACATAAATGCAATTTATACATATCCTCGTATAACTTCTTGTACGGCATAATTGCGCCTAGTCTATCACGGCGTTCCTCCTCGGCATGAAAAAGACGATTTCCACACGTCGGACTCTAAAATCGGCAAATGTATTTTGTCCGACAATTCGAAAATTTTATTCTACATATTTTTATTAAATTGAAAAAATCAGCTGGTTATCAATAAATGTTTTAAAGTTACGTTATCTTATGTTTAGGGTGATAGACACCCTTGTAATGAAGCATTCTTTAAATTCCTGCTCCATTACTAAGATTCCGGATTTACACACGACACCAATGTGCACACGGCCCGCAAACCTACCCATCTCCCTTCTAGAGGCATGGATTTGCACACGACACTAAACTATACGCAGTTCTACGTCATCAGTAAGCGAGGATTCTCGGATATAAAAGCCGGCCACAAATCAACATAATTGAGAGTGGATAATTCTGCCAATCTGTCTACAGCGTGCTGAGCTGGACATATTGCAGTTTTGTGCATCTCCCGACGCAAACACGACGGAACGAAGGCAATCTGAGCCTGGGAATCCTACAGCGTGTTGAGCTTTGACCCCCTCGAGTCGTTAGTCATTCCCCGGCGCCGTTTCGCCGCCAAAACTAGAGCGAATGAGCCTGACCTGGAGACTTCCTACAGCGTGTTGAACTGGGAAACTTCTTGAGTCGACGATATTCACCCGACGCCCGATGCCACTCCCGTAGCAACAACAAACGTCACATCGCAATCGTTATACTCTCTCTCTCTCTCTCTCTCAGATAATAGAAAATGTTGTCCTAAGAACCGTAAAAGATACGGACATATAACCTGTACCTGTATGTTATGTAACACTGCCACACATTACCTGTTTGGAAAAGTAAATAAATTGTTTATATTTTTATTGGGCTGTCTTATTAACTAATTTGGACCCTGATTAATCTCCGAACCAGCTACCCGACAACAAACCGTTACACCCTTAACGTTCCAAAATTTTTGTCGGACAGTTTGTAGAAATATATAGAATATATATGTAGAATCCAATTCCCAAATTGTCCGACAAAATATATTTGCCGATTTTCCAGTCCGACGAGTGGAAATCGTCTTTTTCATGCCGAGGAGGAACGCCGCGTTTACGACAATTTTCGCAGAAGAAAAAAGTGATAGACTAGGCGCAATTATGCTGTACAAGAAGTTATACGAGGATATGTATAAATTGCATTTATGCACGCGGGCACCTATACTAATATGTTTTCGTGCAAAAATTTTCTGTTTTTCCGTTATTTAAACGTTATATAAGATTCGAATTCAGTTTTAAACATAAACATAAACACACCACATATAGTAGACAACCCCCAAATCCAAAGCCAAGGCTGTCCGGAAGGGGGTTACACATTCGGAAAAACGCAGACATACATTCGGCGAATAAAAAGTCAAATTCAACGAGCCATAACTCGGTTCGTATTGCATCTACAGAAATAATCGCTTTGTTATTTTATAAGCTTAATTTTTACTTATAATAACTTTTTTGATAAAACGTAAGGTTTTCGAGTTATTCGTGAAAAATCGTTCTAAAACATACATTTTTTAGATGAAGAATCAACATTTTCAATCACGAATAACTCAAAAAGTATTGACTCATCGAAAAAACATAGAACATTCTTTGCTTAGAATTTAATCCTCTATCGATTTCTGTGGTTATTTTGAATGTAATAATTTCCACATCCGAAAAGGGGGTGGAAATCCACCCCCAGGGTAAAAGCACACATCGGCACTATATAACTTTTGTTCCTTGAGCCATTCCCTAATTACTGTCCAAATTTCACGTCAATCGGTTTTATCCAAAAGAATTCTAAGCGAAAAACCGTTAAACACTGGACTATATCTTTTAGCAATAAGTCGGTACTTTATTAAGAAAATTGCAGATAATATATTAATTCGTTTTTTAATGGTGTTGTTTGTCAATCTAGGGGATGTTCCCTATCTAGGGCGTTCAAAGATGTTGTAATTATTAATGCATGATTGATTCTAGATGACAAATTTGAATCTGGATTATGCACAGATACCGCGATTTTTAACAGCAAATCAAAGGGCTGATCGGTTCATAGAGTGGAAGTTTATCGATAAATTTCCACTCAGTTGACTGAAATATTGTATAGCCTTTCGCGTCGTTTCATGCATATTCTGATACAACGAAATTAATACATCGAAGACCGAAGTTAAAACTGAAGTCGACGATACTTCAAATTTAAACATTTGTTGTTTTCATATACTATTTTTATACTTTCTAACTGCTGTTGATACATAACTATTTATTTATGTCTTTGAGATCAGTAGATAGAAGTAATTTTTAGGAAGGAAATAAGAAAGACTATTTCATCCAGCATTATCTGGTGAAAATCAAACCAATATAATGAATTATTATTATTTTACTAGTATAGACAGATTTTATTTTCAATAAGAAATAACAAGGGTAGTCCCATTCTTTTTAAATAATAGCTTAAAATGTACTTACTTTAATAAAAACGATGAATCTAGATAAACATTAAACGAAATATACGGAACATAAGAAATTACGGTTTTTTACCTTTTATTAGAAAAATATGCTCAAAATAAAAATATTTGAAGAAACATCTTTTAAAGGAGGCAAAATTTCATTAAACATCGTTTCTTTGGTTGTTGTACGATAGAGATTAACCTAGATGCGGTAGTTTAAAATTTTTCAACTATAAGCTAAATTATGGTTGTGGCGTTTCACTTTGAAAATATCCATTAAATAAGAAAATATCAAAAAAAAATTAAAAAAACATAGTTTCTTAATATTGTCGAACTTAATTAATCATTTACTTTATTAATATAGTATCGTAAAAATATAAACAATTCATAATTAACTTGCATAGTAATGTTTTATATAATTCATCATTAAAATTATTATTTGGTTCAATACCATTGAACATACCGCATGGCCACGAGTCAATGTACTCCTTCAATTTGGTTGTTTTATAAATTAAAAATTTCGTTTTTGGTACACATAAATTAGACCAAAGTGGGCTACTTTTAAACTAGCAGGGAAGAAAATAGCACTTCCGGTTCAACCGGTAGTGCCATTAACTTTTTTCCGAAATAGAATGACTATAATTTTTTGATTGATGGTTTCCTATCAAGCATTTAATTCTAAGTACAACAGTTTTTTCCGACATAAAAAATTCCAAAAAACAAGTGAGATATTAAAAAAATTTTTTTTTTCAAAATGGCCGCGTCAGATTAACGCGACATAAGAAAATTATTAAGTAGGCTATGGAAATTATTAATAATGTCGTAGACTTGTCTGTAAAGAACAATATATATTGATTTACAAGGGAAGTAAGGAAGATTTACACTACCAAGGATGTGGTTTGAATCCCGAGCTTTAGCGGGATATTCAGATAGTCGAGGTAGTGTAAATCCTTATTTTCCATTTTTGACACCTTAGCTTCTCTTATATACACTGCTCCGTCCACTTATCCCTCCAGTGAGGTTTAAGTAGCTCTACCCGGTTCTCATGAATTTATTGGAGGCTAGGTCGTGGTTCGAAATTAATATTAATAAAAGCAAAAGATTACTCAGGGCGCCAATAGCCAAGCTACACGTTTCCTATGTTGTACTTGTCATTACTCGATGTACTGATCGTGGCTATTCAGAGTTCTCAACGATACATAGGTTACTATAAGTTCACTGTCATAATCAAACAAAATATTCAACAATGTAAAAATGTATATTAGTGTAAATGAACAAACAAGATAGCCTAGTGTATAGTAAAATTCTTTAATGCAATTGAAGCCAGACCTAACTGGTAACTGGTAATAATTAAATATTGTATGAACAGGTAGTAACGTAGACAACAGCTATTTTCTTTACAATAATTTACATGTGGTACGCGTGCTGAAGGCACTCAATATAATTCGTTGATTGAACGATGACTTGATATGAAAAGCTGAAGGCTAGAAAAAATTGATAAAATACTGCTGAAGGCTAGAAATTAATCATAAGAATACTGGTGAAATTTGAGTGTCGATATTTCAATAATCAAAGTGATAATATACTCTCACCAACTCCGATAAACCAAACCACTTCCTTCCATCTCACTCATCTCCAGTCTACTAGAAGCTATGTGATTACAGGAGGCGGGCTGAACTCCATGGACGGACGTCAGATGCTTCTCGGGTGACTACTTTATGCTGGTAATTGACTTCAATCCTGCGAGTGCTGCTATCAATCAAATTCCTCCAGGTTAAAGCTCTGGGGTAAACTTCGAGGTTAAAACTCCATAATTAAATTTCACAAACAAAATTCCAACTTAAACGTTCCAGGGAAAAACGTCCCATAAGAAAAGTCCCAGGGGAATAACTTCATAGCTAGAAGGTTCAATCTGTTATTTCACTAGCCAAAGTGTGTGCGAAAAGGGGGCACTCTAAGGTGCATTATTTGTTGTTAAGCATTTAGTAACAATTCCAGAACTTATATGACTTGAACTTCATAAAATCTATTTATCGAGTTTTATCGTCCTCACCGTCTGATCAGATTAACTTACTCATAAAAAATATTCGTAATATTCTTAATGTCACGACAAAAAATACGTTACTGTACATAACAATTCCTTAAATTAATCCTGACCTATTCTCAAAATTCAGCCTAGTACCCAGTACTACAAATTCGTCAAGTTAATTTAGGCTCGTGAATCAAGGAACAAATATAAACGAACAACCCGGCGTTGGCTTCCGTGTGCTTAGAAATTTACTATGACCAAAATCTGCGTATATCTTTTCCATCCTTGGCAAGTTTACAAATTAAACACTTGAGAGTTGAACCAATATTATCATACATGAAAATTAGATAGATATTAAGATGTTAATTTACCTATTTATCCCAGGATGAAGTTTAACAGGTCTCGTGCGGCAAGACAAAACAACAGGCAATGGCGACAGTTGACCTAGTGCTGGGCGATGTTAATCGATGTTTCGTTGACGATGTTCGATGTTTTGACATCGATATCAGAAGTACACAAACATCGATGGCGGTCTGATTTTCTCCTCCCCCGCTCATCAATTGTTATTTCGGCGAGCAATTTTTTTTTATTTTCTCGCCCCAGCCTCATTAATTTTATTTTCGGAGGGAAAAAATTTTTTTTTGGATTTTCTCCCCCCCGATCGTCAATTTTGAATAACATCGATGTTTATTATACATCGATGGTTTTTTACCGATATTCTTCCTACATCGATGGCGGTCTTCCGATGTCAACATCGATGTTTCGCAAACATCGCCCAGCAATAAGTTGACCAACGACAGAAGGCAAATGCCGGTTTAACACGGTGCTGCCCTCTGGCAGTCTGGCACTCATTATTACCAACTGTTCAATACACGGCTTCACACACATTGCGAATTACCTAACAAGTGAAACAACAAATGTAGCCCGGTATATAACTTAATAATATTTTATGTATGCATATTGTAATGTGTTACAACCCTTAGAATGAATGTAGTGTATTTGCACCTACTCGAGAAACCTACCAGAAGTTAGTTCTGGTGACATCTGGAATGATCTAGAGAATGGTGGCGTCATCACAGAACAATCGAGATCTGTCATTTTTGGGTATAAAAGACCGACCGCATTCTCGGCGAGTAGTTCAGTAGTTCAGAAAGTATAGAAAGTGAGGTTAAGACTTCAAAGATAAACAAAGTGATAAACATTGTGATTTTTAGTCAGTAAAGTGTAAATAATAGTATTGTGAAGTATCCAGTAAATATTTAATAAAGTGTGTTAGTGGACATCTCTTGTTATAATTTTTGGAACCCACGGATTTTGCAAGGGGTAGTTTCCTAAGGGTGGAAACACGTTACAAATTGGTGTCAGAAGCGGAATTTTATGACAAGAGGAGCTCTGAAGTTGTGTTGGAGTATTCGAGAAGTATTCTCGAGGTTTAGTGCTAACACATTGGACTCATTTACTGGACATTGTTCGAGGGTTATTTTCGAACAGGAAAATAGTGTTAAGTGCATTTTTGAGACATTGTAGAACATTTTATTAGGACATTAGTGCGATAATTAAATCCTTTGAACTGAGAAGTGATAGAGACACTGAAAAAGACTCGTTTAGTGCGTGAAAATTTCTAGAACTTTTCTATTTGGACATTAGTGGAGATTATTAAATTCTCTGAACTGGATAGTGACAAAAGACTCTGGATAAGACTCTTTCGTGCTATTTCGAGATTTGTCTAGAAAGTTCCATTACCAATATTGACGTGACAGTTAAATTTATTTTATTTTAATTTCATCGTATGCCCGTAACAACAAGAAGTATGGCATCCGATAAACAAATACAGGACTTATTCGAACAATTCCAAAAATTGATGGCGCAGCAACGGCAGGAAGATAAAGAAGAGCAAGAAAGAAAACGCCAGGAGGAAGAAAAACGGCGTCAGAAAGAAAAAGAGGATGAAGAAAGAAGACGTCAGGAAGACAAAGAAGAACAGGAGAAAAGACGTCAAGAGGAAGAAAGACGACGTCAAGAGGAGAAGGAAGAACAAGAAAAGCGACGTCGAGAAGAAAAAGAAGAGCAAGAAAGAAGACGTCAAGAAGAGAGAGACGAATTAAAGAAAATGATGGAAAATCTGGAAACAAGACGCCAAGAAGAAAAAGAAGAACAAGAAAAACGCCAGGAAGAATTAAGGAAAATTCTGAGCAATCAAATAAAAACACAACAGGACGCAATCATTTCTGCCAATGAAGAACTAAAGAGTGAAATCAAGGAGGAAGTAAGTGAAGTCAGAGGGGAGGTAAATGAAGTTAAAGAAAAAGTAAACAAGTTCGAAGAAGAAGTCAAAGGAGAAATAGACCGGCTTAAACGACAGTTGAGAGATAGAGGAAGCCAGCAGGTGGTATCATCAGGTCAGCGACTAAAACCTCCTTCTTTTGACGGCCAAAGTTCCTGGACGACTTACAAGAGGCAGTTTGAGGCAGCAGCATGTGCGAACAACTGGGATAACGAGGAAAAGGCCATGGCATTAGTTCTGGCGTTAAGGGGCCAGGCCTCAGAGTTGCTTCAGACTATCCCAGTGGATAAACAAAGGGACTTCAAAGTCTTGGAAGCTGCATTGCACTTGAGATATGGCGACCAACATCTCACCAAAGTATACCAAGCCCAGCTAAAATCACGAACACAAAAGGCTGGAGAGAGTTTACAGGAATTCGAAGCTGCGATAGAGAGACTGGCACATCTGGCGTATCCGAGTGCACCTAGAGAATTTCAGGAACAATTAGCCGTAGGGGCCTTTTTAGATGGCATAAGGGACGAAGAGGTCAGGCGAGTTCTGAGGCTGATAAGACACCAAAGTAGTAGCGAAGCTTTGGTGCGTGCACTTGAAGTAGAAGCCGCCTACAGAGATACTCCAAGGTCGAGAATGCGAGCTGTGACTCTCGAAGAATCGCAACTAGAAATGAAGCAGAACCCCATGTTGACTGAGATACAGAAAATGTTCACCAAATTATGTGATAAATTGGATGGCCTCGGAAAGCAAGAAAAACAACAAAATAGAGGAAAGCCGAGCGGAGGTATTAAATGTTTCAACTGCGGCAAGGTGGGCCATATGAAACGAGACTGTCGACAGCAGAACTCGGAGAGTCGAGTAAATGCTGTGAATGTTGAAGAAAAGCAGGAAAACTAAAGATAGCCAGGCACCAAGGGGGCTGTGTTGGCTAGGGAATGCGGTGCCCCCAGAGAAATAAAGATTTCCCAGCTTCAAAGAATTCCAAGCAGTCTGTTGTTGCAAGGATATGTGAATGGAAGAAAATGCGTGTTTACTATTGACACCGGTGCTACGTCATCAATAGTGCGGCCAGGGTTTATATCAGGCTTGCAGATTGACAAGAGGCAAAATGGAGTAATCATTCGGACAGCCACGGGGGACAGGGCTGCGGTCCATGGAGAAGTCGACTTGGAACTGCAGGTTGAACGGTTGAGGTTCAATTACAAGGTCATTGTGGCTGACATTATGGATGATTTCATTTTGGGTCTGGACATCATGGGAGAGCAGGGATTTATTGCTGATGTAGGGGAGCGAGTCTTAAAAATTGGAAATGAGGAATTTATTCTGGCAACCGCAGATGACCAATTCCATAAAGCAAGGTTGTTAACAACAGAGACGATCAAGATTCCTGCTCATTCAGAACAAATGATCGATGCTGCCTTAGAAGGAAATCCTGGAGGGTACCGTGTTGGCCTAGTTGAAGATGACGAATCGATTAAGTCCCTACCCAATATTATTGTGGCGAGAACTTTAACCCGGACTAAAGACAAAATCCCAATTAGAGTCGTTAATTTAAATTCCCACTCGGTGACAATTAAGGAAGGCAAACCGATTGGCTCCTATGAACCGGTCTCATGGGTAGCAAGGTGCGAGGAACAAACAGAGGGAAGTTCATCTACGAAAATAGACCAGGAAGTTTTGACCTTGCTGAGTACCCAGTTGGAGCATTTATCTGAGGATGAACGAAGGGAGGCAATCAAGTTCCTGGAAAAGGAAAGTTCAGTATTTGCCAAGAATACAGAGGCCCTTACAAAAACAGACATAGTCCAGCATCGGATAAATACTGGCGACTCACCCGCTATTCGACAACCACCTAGGAGGCTTCCATTAGCGAAACAAGAGGATGCCTCGGCAATGATAGACAAGATGCTACAAGATGGAGTCATTGAGGAGTCAACAAGTCCATGGTCATCGCCAGTAGTTTTGGTTGCCAAGAAGGACGGAACATTAAGATTTTGTGTCGATTATCGAAAATTAAATGATGTCACGAAGAAAGACAGTTACCCATTACCACGAATTGACGACACGTTAAGCACGTTGGCAGGCTCACGATGGTTTTCTACGTTAGACCTTAGGAGTGGATACTGGCAAGTGGGGCTTCATCCGGATGATAAGGAAAAGACAGCGTTTTCAGCAGGCAGTGGTCTTTATCAATTTACCGTGATGCCTTTTGGACTTTGCAATGCGCCAGCTACCTTTGAAAGATTGATGGAATTCGTGCTGCGAGGGCTAACCTGGAGGACGTGCCTGGTTTACCTTGACGACGTGCTTGTTATGGGACAGGACTTTACAGAACATTTGAAAAATCTTCAAGAAGTATTTGGGCGAGTCAGGAATGCCCATCTGAAGTTGAACCCGAAGAAGTGCCTGCTATTGCAGAAAGAAGTCAAATTTCTTGGTCACGTGGTGTCTTCGGATGGAATACAAACAGACCCCGACAAAATTTCTGCTGTACGAGATTGGCCAAGACCATGTAACGTTCATGAAGTAAGGAGCTTCCTTGGCCTCTGCACTTATTATAGGCGCTTTGTGGAAGGGTTTGCAGAAATTGCGAAGCCATTACACCGGCTGACAGAAGAGAAAGTGCAGTACCAATGGACACCGGAATGTGAAACGGCATGGAGAAAATTGAAGGCAGCTCTATGCACTGGTCCTGTGCTAGCGTACCCACAACGGGAAGGACTTTTTATTTTAGACACGGATGCCAGCAATTCTTCGGTTGGTTGTGTACTGTCTCAAATCCAGAATGGGCAGGAAAGAGTGATCGAGTACTTCAGCAAGGTGCTGTCCAAACCGGAAAGAAACTATTGTGTAACCCGGAAAGAGTTACTGGCCATCGTTAAATCAGTGGACCATTTTCATAAATATCTTTATGGACGACATTTCAAGATTCGGACCGACCATGCTGCATTAAAATGGCTGTTGGAGTTGCAAACCCCTGAAGGTCAACTGGCTCGTTGGATAGAACGGCTGCAACAGTATGATTTCAAAATCGAACATCGACCTGGAAGATCTCATAAGAACGCAGACGCTTTATCTAGAAGACCGTGCAAGGAAGATTGCAAGCACTGCCGCCACGTTGAGAAATTGCAGGGTACGGTGGCCGTCAACACTATTAAAATAGAGGTTCCGGATGATTGGACAACCGAAGCCCTGAGACAAGAACAACTGAATGACGCAGAGATTGGGGCTATATTGAAAGCAAAGGAGAAAGGAATTCGACCAGCGTGGAAGGATGTTTCGGACAAGGCAGTTGGATTGAAGGCTTTGTGGGCTCAATGGGATTCACTTAAAGTCATGAACGGGCTGCTAAAGAGAGCTTGGGAAAGCCCGGATGGCAGGGAAGTTGTTATGCGTCTAGTGATTCCCAGGTGTCGGGTACCTAAAGTACTTCAGGAAGTGCATAATGGAGCATCCGGTGGGCACTTCGGCGTTAATAAGACCCTGAATAAAGTACGAGAACGATTTTATTGGGTAAATAGTCGTCAAGATGTGGAAGCTTGGTGTCGCAATTGCAAAATTTGTGCAGCCAGTAAGGGACCACAGACTAGAAGAAGGGGTGCAATGAAGCAATATAACGTCGGGGCTCCTTTCGAGAGGATCGCAATCGATATAGCCGGCCCATTCCCAGTAACCAAGGATGGTAACAAGTATATACTGGTTGCCATGGACTATTTTAGTAAGTGGCCAGAGGCCTATGCGATTCCAAACCAAGAAGCAGTCACTGTCGCCAAAGTCTTGGTAGATAATTTGATATGTCGGTTTGGTGTACCCCTGGAGCTGCACTCAGATCAAGGGAGGAACTTTGAGTCAGGGGTGTTTCAGCAAATCTGCAAGTTATTGGGGATACACAAAACACGGACAACAGCCCTTCACCCGCAATCAGATGGAATGGTGGAACGACATAACAAGACCATGAAAGAACATCTCTCTAAAGTGGTTCATAAGAATCAACGTGATTGGGATCTCCACATACCGTTCTTCCTCATGGCATACAGAGCTGCTATCCATGAGTCTACGAAACAAACACCAGCCCGTGTAGTATTTGGACATGAGATCAGACTGCCGTGTGATTTGATTTTCGGAACACCAGGCGGAGAACAGCTTCCTGTGAACAGCTATGTGGATGAAATGAGTGAAGGGCTAAGAAATGTTCATGAGCTGGTTAGAGACCAAATCACCATAGCCAGTGACCCAATGAAGGCTCGATACGACCGTAAGGGTAGTTCAGAAGGGTTCAAGGCAGGAGATCTGGTTTGGCTGTATAACCCACAGCGAAAGAAAGGGAAGTCACCGAAACTTCAACCTCCTTGGGAAGGACCTTATACTGTTATTAACCGAAGTAATGATGTCGTCTATCGGATTCAACGAAACAAAAAGTCCAAGATGAAGATCGTACACTTGGATAGACTGGCGAAGTATGTGAAAGAGGCTGAATTGCCTGACCGGGACGTTCAGGCTTAAGGAGGGGGCAGTGTAATGTGTTACAACCCTTAGAATGAATGTAGTGTATTTGCACCTACTCGAGAAACCTACCAGAAGTTAGTTCTGGTGACATCTGGAATGATCTAGAGAATGGTGGAGTCATCACAGAACAATCGAGATCTGTCATTTTTGGGTATAAAAGACCGACCGCATTCTCGGCGAGTAGTTCAGTAGTTCAGAAAGTATAGAAAGTGAGGTTAAGACTTCAAAGATAAACAAAGTGATAAACATTGTGATTTTTAGTCAGTATAGTGTAAATAATAGTATTGTGAAGTATCCAGTAAATATTTAATAAAGTGTGTTAGTGGACATCTCTTGTTATAATTTTTGGAACCCACGGATTTTGCAAGGGGTAGTTTCCTATGGGTGGAAACACGTTACAATATAATAGAAGCACTCTGATTGCAGACTGTGACTGAGTGAATGGAAGAAGGTGGCGGCCTCCGGAGGGAACCTGTAAATTGTAAACACAATTAAAGGTGGGTTTACCCACCAGACGGTTGAGTAAATTACATATTAAATGTGCTGTTACTAACGTAATTAAACTGCGACCGATTCTCGGTGCATAATACAAGAAATTAATAACATTGGCAGGTTTGAGACCCTCTAAGCTACACATAAATGGAGAATTTGAAGCCATGTAGTGTTCAGGTTAAAGTGAACGCTACAACACTAAATATAAATTTTACGGACTTTTACTTGCTTGATTTACCCATTTACCCCCAATTTACCGCTCAACCCTTCAACGGAATAATATCAAAATATAATCCAGTTCCAGATCTCGTTAAAATACATATGTCTACCAAATTTCAAGTCAACGTCTTAAACGGTTCCAGAGTAATCGTGCGCAGAAAAAAACTTAGACAGATAGACCGACAGAGTGAGTGAGTGTTTATAATAAATTGATCATATTAACTTTGGATATTAAGAAAATCTCTAAAAAAGGTATACTTTCATACTTGCATACAAATCTTTCCGCGCTGACCTAGAGCCAACCCTGATTTTGACACCCTGGATTGTCAAAACGTTCAAATTGTCATAATCTCCTAGATGTTTTTATGAAAATCCACTTAGCAATTTTCATTTTTTTGTTGTCGTTTTCACTAGTTTCTCTAGGCATCTCTTCGCAAAACGTTTTGAGTATTTTTTTATATGTTAATTCAGCAACACGTCTTTACTCGCACATTTATCCATTGTATCACCGACAAATATGTTAACAAAAATGATATTTTGCGGCAGAGATTAGTTGTTATTGTTTGTTCATTTTATTTCAAAACAATTCAAGTAATTATTTTTAATAAAATGAAGTATTTACTCTAAAACTAATTAATTCTTTAGAAACGTATTTTAAATCAATTAATTCGTTTATACAATGAATATATCAAAAGCAATTAAAGCTCTAAAATGTTTGAAAAGTTTACAATTTCATTTTGTCATGATGCAGTTTAGTTTTAATTTATTCTTTCCCAGATGGGAATTGTTCAAATAATTCATTATTTACATTTTTGTTTTATTTGTTTAATAAAATACAGTCTCACTGAAAGCCTGATGGATATATGACAGTGGAGTATTATACAGCATATCATTTTATATAAACAACCGTTCACAATGACGAACATTCGTAAATTTAAAAACAAAAATTTCATGTGAACTAACATGTCAAATTGTGCACCATCAGATTTATTTCAACTCATGTATTTCATATGTCGTGGAAAACTTCTTCTTCTTCTTCTTCAACTTCTTCGTCTTCTTTCTGTACCAATTTGCCAGTCAACGAAGGCCAGTTTTTAGCTGATATCATCGGGGAGGATTTACATTAAAAAATTGCAATTACAACGAAAAAAAAGTGAAGGGTGGTAGTGTGGATGGCTGACTCCAACAAACACTTTTGGTACTTGTACACACAGTAAATAACAATTTTATTTTTTACCACGTTTAATAATGGTGGTAATGGGGGCAATGAGGAGGTGGCTGATTCCAAAAAAAATTTGTGACTTTGGTTTCTAGTACATACACTGAATCTTAATTTTCTGGACACTTGCTTGCTCCATGTATTTATCCATTTACCTCTTTCACGAAATAAGATCATACATAATATCTATTTCCAGATCTCGTCATAATACATGGATGTAACAAATTTCAAGTCAATATCTTAAACCGTTCCAGAGTAACCGCCCAATGGGCACACGTACGTTTAATAAAAAAGGATTGAAAACCATACGTTGTTCTAGGGTTTTTAGTAACGGTTGATTCAACGAAAAAATGTCGCGCGGAAAAACGTTCTTATTAACCAAATATAAACGTCTTTTAAACATCATAGATAACGATTGAATAACATTAAAAAAAAAAACGATAATATTCGTTAATATTCAACGTTTATGAAACGAAAGTAAATGTAGAATATAAACGTTTTATTAAAGGTTTTAATAACGTTAAATATTCACTAATTATGTACGTTAATTAAACGAAATTAAACAGGCTCTAGGTCTCCATTTTCCAATATACATATATATGATATGTTATAGGATGAACCGCCATGTAGATAAATGGACAATTAATCGATTAAACACCCGCTGGGTTTTATCATAAAGCCAGTGGGTTCTTAACCTATTAAACAGATAGCTTAAACTCTTTTATGCTATCTCGGCCAAGCCACAGAATAATGATCTTTAACCTGATCGTTATAAGATCAATCCAAATAAATCGATGCTCCCTGAAAGAATTTAAACATTGCAATCTATGTTATATTTATTTTATACAAGTTCATAAGAATATAAGATGAAGCATGAGTGATTATTGTCAGTGGTTTGCATGTGGCGCCATCTACAAATAATATCTGCAGCAAACTACGTGGTAAGTAGGCAAATTTTATGCATTAATATAGATGAGTAGAAAAACGTCAAAAAAACGTCATCATCTACCACTTATTTCACCTGTAGATTTAGAACGTTAGTGCATTTTAATAGGTTGAAAGCATCAGTTATTTTAACACTGTATAAAAAAAAATTAAATAAAACATATTTCAATTGCTATATGTGATTAATGCAATAAAAAAACCGTTTAATTTTCCCGTTTCACAACCGGGGTTGTTACAATTTATCAAATTATGAACGTGTATATTATACGTTAATATATCAGTAAAAGAAACTTTGTACTTAAAACGTTTTATTTCAGTGTTCCGTTCCACTACAGGTTGGGAATGTGTGTAGAAGTAACGTATTTTACACGTTTTATTTAAATATAAAATTTTACAGCCTAATTTTATACGTTGATATAGATTCGTAGAAAAACGTTTAAATAACGTAATATTCTACCATCTATTTCACATGTGGATTTAAATTTCTCTTGCATTTAGTAAGTTGGAAACAACAGTTATTTTAACATTGTAAAAAATACGTTTTTCTTTCATTAAATAAAACGTTTGAATCGCCGTATTAAATATACATAATAAAAGACGTTCAACTTTTTCGTTTCATAAACGTCACCTTTAGCGAGTCTTTAAAACTCCTTACATTATAAACGTGTTTTATACGTTATTAAATATTTGTGAAAAAACGTGCTTACTAAAACGTTTTATTAGAGCATTTTCTTCTACTAATGGTTAAAAATACGTGTGGTAGTAACGTATTTTAAACATCTTATTTAAACGTTGAAATTTTCAACCAAATGCAACGTTGAAAATATCAACGTAAAACGTTTAATCAACAACTACAATGTTTTAAAAACGTTTATTAAACGTACGTGTGCCCATTGGGCGTGCGCACAAAAAAATTATCAACAGACCAACAGATAGGCAGAATTTTTTTCTCTCAGACTTAACATTTCAACGTTTGATGACATTCTAAGCTTATTTGAACAAAAAAAAAATTTTTCTTACTGTTACTATACTCCACTACATGGATCCGGAACTCAAAAAATATAATGATATTTAACACAGACATTTTACAATTCTTCTGGAACCGTTTGTGATATTGACTTGAAATGTTGTACACCTAGTAATAATAACGTGATCTGAACTTAAGTATATATTTTGATCTTATTCCGATGAGGGTTGATAGTGGAGTCAAATTAGAATGTTAATGTGAATTGTCTGGTCAGGGCAGTTTTTCTGTTTTAACGTATTCAGGGCGTCAACTCAGCTCAGTTTTGCAGTTTCTGTGAGGTCAGCGTATTGTTTATTTAAACAATTTCATTTTTAATATCGTGTTTTTCATCGGTTTTCTTTGAATATCTCAAAATCTGTAAGTCCTATGGAAAACAAAAAAAAAGAAGGAAAATGCTCGCTTTGAGTTGTACAATAAAAGTACATAGGTAAACTATAATTCATTCCAATTATAATTATTATTATTATTATTTAAGAAAAATTGAACATTGCATAATTATGCGTCTTTAAACAAATCTCTGTTCTTTCAAAAATAATGGATATT
This sequence comes from Rutpela maculata, assembly GCA_936432065.2. Lineage (NCBI taxonomy): Eukaryota > Metazoa > Arthropoda > Insecta > Coleoptera > Cerambycidae > Rutpela > Rutpela maculata. The sequence goes on from OW386293.2 coordinate 21,382,157, forward strand.
ATTTAATGAAATTTTGCTCTTATAAAGTACAGTCACCACTCAAAATTTCAAATCAAGATGATTACTAAAACGGCTCAAATATACAATTGTTGCTAAAAATGTGAAATCCTGCCATCAAGACCAAGAAATGTGTACGATGGCTCAAATTGTAGCATTCCATAAGTACTTTAAGGTCACGGAGAAAAACATTGACTTTCTTAAAATTTAAACCCGTTTTGTTGCAGTTGTTTATAGTTTTCGAAATTTTAGCTATAAACAAATTCAAGTAACCCTCTGGTTTTTTTATGAAATCAAAAAAGGGTAAACAAGTAACGAAAGTAGTTTAAAAAGGCGAGTTTAAAAAAAAATTAATTCTCTACTTGCATTTGGAGCTGAAATACATTACTTTTTATTTTACTTTTAGGTCACTAAATAAACAAATCGATATTTCTTCTTGAAATTTGGGCTGGTTATTCTTAATGCGTATTATTCGAATAAAGCGACTTTGAGAGAACATAATGCACATTTTCAATTTTTTTATAACTTTCCTAATTTTTGTCACAAAAACGGTAAACCACCCTAACATGAACAACTACCCTTGTTTATTTTTATTTTTAACTATTTATTTAACGTCGGCCCATTTCCGCTACCAGGGCCTATCACCGACGCCAGGAAATTTTGCCGAACCTCTTATCTTGAGAAGAGTAGGGATCCTTTACTTGTCTAACATTTAATAGACAAGGGACCGCCTGCTTTACATCCCCTCCGAAGGATAGTATATCCACTACGTGTTTTCCAAGATGGATTTCACCCGTCCAAGTACTAACCGCGCTGAACGTTGATTCACTGGAGTATCGAAATACAGCACAGTGAAGATGCCTCTACGCTCTCCCCTACCATTATGTTCATGTATACAGCTTTGTAAAACTTTTAATATTCCTGACAGAATAAAAAAAATATTTCGCTAGCAGGATTTGAACCCGAGAAGTTCGCATCCTAAAAAAAGATGCTAGTCGCCTTACCCACTGGGCTATCTAGCGACTAAAGTTCGATTTGTAAGAACATAATATAACATTTAGGCATATTTGGTGATTTTCAGATCTCTAACAAAATCACTAAAGGTATCTTTTATCAGTTGTAGCTTTAGATTATTTTCAAGTAGCAGAGACAAAATAATAGACATTGGAGAATTACCAGTCCAAAGGGTTAAGCCGGATAAGCATGACGAGTCAAATGGCAACCTATATCGAAACTTATGTTTTAATATTGACTTGATGTATGAACGCGATTTATATGTGTTTTGCCGGCGTACTCCGCTTTGACCTTGAGATATGGAAAAAAATGAGCGCATGCATGACTATCGTTCAAAGAGACATATCTCGAAAACTAATTGAGCTTGAGAAGTAAAACCAACGGGAGGTTTCAGGTAACCTTAAGGAGTATGTTTTATATTTTTTTGAATTTTTAGAATAATTACGCACATCATTAAAAAATAAATAAAAAATATAATAATTAATATTTCCATGTTCTCTGTGACTTACAATCACTAAAATAATATATGTTGTAATACTTTATACGCATTTCGAAAAAAAATAAAATTTTACGCGCACTACATCATATCAAGGATACAAACTTAACATGGGATACATATAAATATTTTATGAATTAGAATTATTGTTAGAAGGTAAATTGAATGAAAATATAAATAATTGTCACGTAAATATTTATTTCATACGGCGCACAGTGGCACGAATTCTAATTTTTTCGTTCAAAATTATCTAGAGCACTTCGCAACCGATCGGAATAATTTTTTTTTAAATACCCGTTATATAATTTCAAATTTTTTAATTATGCTAACCAAAATTATTGAGCTTAACCAAAATGTCCATTTTTTATTTAAATCTTAATAAAACTTATAAAAAATTTTTTTTTTTCTAATCCAATTTACATAAATCTTGTAACTCGAGGGGTTTTTGAGGTCGCTGATTACGAATCTGATATCTAAATTGTCATAAACCACCTGCAAAATGGCGACTATAAATTGCTAAAAAATGATGAAAAATGAAATGTTTTTGTTAAAGTTTATGCCGAGAAGTTTTGAATATTTCTGATAAGTACTTTTAAGTGAAAATAGACCAAATTTTAAGTTCCATGGAGAAATTCAAGATGGCGGATCCAATATGGCGGCAATAAGATGATGAAACTAACTTAAAAATAAATTAAATGCATTAAACTAGGTAGGCTATTCCTAAGAATGATTAAAAAAATTTAAAAACGAACAAATATTTTGAAATTTTCAAACATATCCGATATGGCTGCCATACATTAATTATTATCAATCATAAATGTGCGATTCACTCTTCTATATAAATAATATATTTAATTTTTAAATGATATTTAATATACTAACTATATGTTTAATATAGTATAAAAATATAAAGGACTTTATTATTTAAATGCATTTGGGATAATCAACAATTAAAAAAGTTATTAACTCAATTGGAGTGTTATTATTATTTAGACAACACAGATTAAACAGAGAAATTTAAAATTTAAATAATGAGGAAACATTTTTGCACAAGTTAGGTTTAAGGTTCTATTAGGCTTAGGTTAGGTTAGGTTTAATATTCTTGTTTTAAAGTTCTTGGTGTTAGGTGTTTATTATATTATTAGCAGATAAAAAAAAATATTAATATGATCTACTCAGGGTTACGTTCAAAATTAATGGAGGACTGAATGGCATATTTATGACTGATAATTAATGTATGGCAGCCATATGGGATATATTTGAAAATTTCAGAAAATTTGATTCTCTTCAAATTTTTTAATAATTCTTAGGAATAGCCTATTTAGTTTAATGTGTTTAATTCAATTTTAAGTTAGTTTTATCTACTTGTTGCCGCCATATTGGATCCGCTATCTTGAATTTCTTCCTGGAACTTAAAATTTAGTTTATTTTAACTTAAAAGTACGTATCAGAAATATTCAAAACTTCTCGGCATAAACTTTAACGAAAATATTTCATTCTTCATAATTTTTTAGCATTTTATAGCCGCCATTGATTCCGCCATCTTTCAGGTTGGTTTATGACAATTTTATATCAGATTCGTAGTCAGCGACCTCAAAAACCCCCCGAGTAACAAGATTTATGTAAATTGGATTTGAAAAAAAAAATTTTTATAAGTTTTATTAAGATTTAAATAAAAAATGGACATTTTCTCTTACGTTTTTTTGAAATTAAATAACGAGTATTTAAAAAAAAAATTATCCCGATTGGTTGCGGAGTGCTCTAGATAATTTTGAACGAAAAAATTACATTTCGTGCCACTGTGCGCCGTATGAAATAGTATTTACGTGACAATTATTTATATTTTCATTCAATTTACCTTCTAACAATAATTCCAATTCATAAAATATTTATATGTGTCCCATATCAAGTTTGTATCCTTATATGATGTAGTGCGCGTCGAATTTTATTTTTTTTTCGAAGTGTTGCACCAACTTTTTTCTAACGCAACTTTTATGAGTAATAGTGCATATAAAGTATTACGACATATATTATTTCAGTGATTGTAAGTCACAGAGAACCACGGAAGTATTAATTATTATATTTTTTATTTATTTTTTAATGATGTGCGTAATTATTCTAAAAATTCAAAAAAAAATAAAATATACTATTTAAGGTTACCTGAAACCTCCCGTTGGTTTTACCTCTCTAGCCCAATTAGTTTTCGAGATATGTCTCTTTGAACGATAGTCGTGCATGCACTCATTTTTTTTCCATATCTCAAGGTCAAAGCGGAGTACGGCGGCAAAACACATATAAATCGCGTTCATACACCAAGTCGATATTAAAACATAAGTTTCGATATAGGTTGCCATTTGGGGGCCGACTCGTCATGCTTATCCGGCTAAACCCTTTCAATAAGAAATATCGATTTGTTTATTTATAAGTGACCTAAACGTAAAAACTAATGCGCCAAATGCAAGTAGAGCATTATTATTATTTTTTTTATTAAAATAGCGAACTTAGGCTATTTTAATCTACTTTCATTACTCTTTTACGGTTTTTGAAGTTATTTACAACTACAATTTCGAAAATTAAAAACAACTACAATAAAAAGGGTTTAAATTAAAAAAAAAATGATCTCCGTTATCTTAATGGACTTAAGAAAAAGCTACAATTTTAGCCATTGTACACATTTCTTGGTTTTGATGACACGATTTCACAAGGGTGCAAAGTTTTAGCAGCAATTTTATATTTGAGCCGTTTTAATAATCATATTTATTTGAAATTTTAAGTGGTGATTGTACTTTATAAGAGCTATATTTCATTGAGTATTATCCATTATTTTTGAAAGAACAGTGATTTGTTTAGAAATGCATAATTTTGCAATATTCTATTTTTTTAAAATAATAATAATAATTGGAATGAATTATAGTTTATGTACTTTCATTATACAGCTCATAACGAACATTTTCCTTCTTTTTATTGTTTTCCATATGATTTCGAGATATTCAAAGAAAACCGATGGAAAACACGATCTAAAGAATTAAATTGTTTAAATAAACAATACGCCTACCTCGCAGAAACTTCAGAACTGAACTGTGAACTTAAGTTGATCCTCTGAACACGTTAAAATAAAAAAACTGCCCTGACCAGACAATTTACATTGCGAATTTTTTACTCCTAATTTGACTATACTATGAGGAGTTCATGTTTTCAACTAAGGTAAAGCAAGCAAGAGTCTATAAAATTTAAATTTAGTGTAGGTACGAGAAACCAAGGTCTCAAATTTTTTTTGACGTCAGCCACCCCCACAATAACCAATATTACCATCCTCCACACCATCATTAAAGGGAATATACAAGCCGTGTAGGTAACCCATTGTTATATCACGGGGTAAATAAAGTGGGATTTCCATTTGGATTATTAAAACGTTTGTAGATGTCAATTGCTTGGAATATGATTAATTTTCTAAATCTTGTTGAGTAATGTAAAACATTTAGTTTATTTGTTAACGAAAAATTATGGTCGATTACTAAAGAATGATTTGTAAAATTTAAATCACTTTTATCATTGTGAAATGATTTGAAATGTTCAGTGTATCTTATTTTAAATAACCTTTCTGTTTGACCGATGTTACAGTATTCTTCACAAGAGAGCATTAATTTTTTCATTGTAGAAGATATTAGGTATTTTCTCTATGCTTAATTGCTATTTGAAGGTTACCTAGATATTTCATATAAACTTCTTCCCGGCAAGACATCAAAACTTTTCTTTTTGATTTGGATAGATTAGGTAGACTAGGGTAGGACAGGCAGAAATATATTATAATTAGTAACATATTCCATTAAAAGCGCATCATTATTGTTAGATGTATAATCTAAAAGCTATAAATTTTCAGTTTGATACCAAAGTCACCATCGCACCAGCTCCAAACTTGTTCTTATAATTTTGGCGTTTGGTATACGAGTGATCGATGACCTCTTCATGAAAAAGAGCAGACCATTTAAAAAATGCTTATATTCAACATCATCAGTGAGGAAAAAGGCTAAAGGCACTTTTTTCTAATATCGAATTAGAATTATTTGGCCTTTCCGAATGGTAAAATCGACCAAGTGAGATTGTTAATAGGTAGTTAATCTATTACGCACAGCTATTTACTGAATCAAGTCTATATAATGTAGATTTAGATAGTTCTGGAAAAAGATATATTTAACATTTGTCTGAAAAAAAAAGATACAAAGGTTCATTGTTCCTTAGGGCTGATTAGGGTGGGCCGAAAAAAATTAAAATTTGAATTTGAGAACGGGTTAGTTTCTAATTTGTTATTTTGCATCTAAAACTAATTCGGGTACATTTTTAGCCAAATCGGTTAATACTTAGTCGCCCCCACGGTCTTGAAAATGAAAGACAAAGTAAATTTTTCGATTTTTAACATTCTTCAAATTGACGTCTCAAATATGTTTTCACTCTTTATTAGTGACAAAACGTGTGTGGCAAAAGTTTCCCGAATAAAATATTTTTCAGTTCCATGGAAATTAGAAATCTCTCTCCAAAAATGTAGAATTTAACAAAAAAAACCGCTGCCCAAGGAATCACTACTTCCACATCTATATTTTCTCTCCAGGTCTCTCACAACGAAAAAAAATTATATGTGGAAATAATTGTTTATGCAACTTTAATAATATAATATTTGAAATCGTCTATCTCAAAAACCCACAAAACGACACATCGGTAATTGGGGTGAATCTGGAAAAAGTTAAAAAAAAATGTTTGATGCCTTTGGTTCTTGTACACACATTAAATGACAATTTTTTATTTATTTATTTATTTATTATACACTACCCAACAGAACATGTTCCAATTACAGGGTAGGAAAAATACACAATAATAAAATACAAAACCAAAATACAAATACACAATAATAAGATACTTAATATTACAAAATACACAATATAACAAAGGGCATAGCAGGATAAGCATGTGTTAGGTGCCCCCGCACCAATCGGGTCGAAATTTTTAGCACAAGTTGATAGTAGTGTTAGATGAAATTTCCCAAAATATTATTTTTGGAAAATCATTTTTACGGGAGTTATGGGGGTAAAAGGAAAAATGAAAAAAAAATGTTTTCTCGAGAACGGGTAAACCGATTTTCATGAAAAAAATATACGTTATGGCTTTTGATGGTGCAAATGTGGGAAAAAATTATTGGACCCATTCGTCAAAAAAAAGTGGTGAAAAAATTTTTTCAAATTAAAAAAAAATTTTTTTTTAGGGGATGTTCCAGAGGCACACCCACCATTTTCTTCCAAATAAATGCTTATATGCCCCTTTAAAACATATCCAATTTTCAAAGCGATCGGAAGGGTACAACATACTCAAAATTGATAATCATTGGCAGACTGCGGGCGGCGTGTAGTCTATGTAATGAAGCATTATAAGACGACTTTTTTGTAAATATTTCGTGCAAAGACGAGATTACCTCCCCCCCTTCGTTTCGGAGGGTGCTGAACACGATGCAGGTGGTGGGAGAAGTTTTTAACCGCCGCAACCCCCTGAAACGGCCATCCCTCTTATGGATCCCTTTATGTTTTCATATATAAACGGATTTGGGGAGTGATTTATCAACGGGTTATACTTGAAATAATATGGAAGGGGGTTATAGAGCAAGTAGAGTCTAGACAGCAGGCCTAGGGGGTTGATTAAACTCTCTCGAGAGGTGTAGTTTTTTTTTTCAGATGATTCGGTTCAAATACGTATACCCCTGATCACGGGAAAAATATTTATTTTTAGCTACAACCCCCTCAAACGGGCAGAAATCACCTCTCACTCACCGTTTGAGAGATGAAGAGGGGTTGGAGCTAAAAATGAATATTTTTCCCATGATCAGCCTAAAAAAGGGGGAAACGCGTTTGAACCCGAATTATTTGATAAAAAATGATTTTCCACTCCTCGGAAGGGTTTAATTAACCCCCTAGACCTGCTGTCTGGACTCAACTTACTCTATAATCATCTTCCATGTTATTTCAAGTATAATCCGTTGATAAATGACTCTCCAGACCCGTATAGAAAACAAAGAGATCCATAAGGAGGTTTCCGGCGGTCAAAAACTTCTCCCACCACTTGCATCGTGTTCAACACCCTCGAAAACGGACGGAGGAAGGTAATTTCGTCTTTGCAAGAAATATTTACACTATTTCTGCCTTTATTACATAGACTAGCGGTTCATTACTACATCTTACTACATCTTACTACTGGCGGCCATTACTACCATTTAAATCACATTCAAACTTCAAGAAGTGTGGTGCAAAAATTCTCTGACGTCAACTGTGGGGTCAAACAAAATCTAGTTTGAAAATCTGAAGATTTTGCAAGGATGACGTCCGCAGTCAGCCTACGAAAAAACTAGTTTTCAAAGTCCACTACGAGGAGGTTACGGTGCCTTTCACTAGTGAAGGTGCCTGTTTATTGTGAGTCCTCTTGCCTCTCATGAGTCGGGGTGTTTATTTATCGTGAGTCTCCTTGCCTCTAAATAGTCGTTTGTTTATTGTAAGTTCCCGTGCCCCTCATTAGTCGAGGTGCTTGGTTATTATGAGTCCCCTTGCCTCTCACAATTCGGGTTGACTTTTTTGCGTGAGTCCTCCTGCCTCTCACGAATCAGGTTACTCTATATTGATGAGACTTTTCTTAGTCTTCATTCTTCAAGAACATCCCATAAAAAAATTTCATTTTGAAAACATTTTTCAAAAAAGTTGCAGGGGGTTGCGGCGGTCAAAAGCTTCTCCCGCCACTTGCATCGTGTTCAGCACCCTCGAAAATGAGAGGGAGAAGGTAATCTCGTCTTTGCACGAAATATTTACAAAAAAAGTCGTGCTTCATTATATAGACTACGCGCCGCCCGCAGTCTGCCAATGATTATCAATTTTGAGTATGTTGTACCCTTCCGACCGCATTGAAAATTGGATATGTTTTAAACGGGCATATAAGCATTTATTTGGATGAAAATGGTGGGTGTGCCTCTGGAACATCCCCTAAAAAAATTTTTTTTTTTATTTTGAAAAAATTTTTTCACCACTTTTTTTCGACAAATGGGTTCAATAATTTTTTCCCACATTTGCACCATCAAAATCCATAACATATATTTTTTTCATGAAAATCGGTTTATCCGTTCTCGAGAAAAAAATTTTTTTTCATTTTTATTTTTACCCCCATAACTCCCGTAAAAATGGTTTTCCAAAAATAATATTTTGGGAAATTTGATCTAACACTACTATCAACTTGTGCTAAAAATTTCGACCCGATTAGTGCTGGGGCACCTAACACATGCTTATCCTGCTATGCCCTTTTCAAGGTTTATAACGTACATATAGGTTTTAAGATAATTAATTGAAAGTACATACAATGTATTCAATTAGTTGTTATAGCAACCAGTTCTTATGTCTGCAACACTACAATTAAAAAGGTTAACTTTGTCCTGAATATCATGCCAGTTATGACACATAACATACACCGGTGAGAATTCTAATAGATTTGTTCTTGGTGTGGGTAAATAAAAAAGATTAGTTGATCTTGTTTGCACCAGTGGCATATGAACAAGCGCATTAACTTGCTATCAAAAGTTATGCCTAGATCTTTAAATACATTTGGTTTATTTAAATGTACCTGATTTATAGAGTATTCATGCTGCACCGGATTCAATTTTCTAGTATAGGTCACAGCGTTACATTTAGCAGCGTTGAGAGGTAGGAAGTTTGAGGTGCACCAGTCGTTTATTAAATCCAGGTCTGCTTGCAGTAGCAAACAGTCAGATTCATCCTTGATAGCCAGATACAGTTTGAGGTCATCCGCATATAGTAAACAATGGCAGTTCAGACCAAGTACAATGTCATTTATAAATAAAATAAAGAATAGGGGACCCAACACTGACCCTTGTGGTACTCCAGAAGTACAAACTATTCTTTCAGATTTATACCCACGATATTGAACATACTGGTTTCTACATTTTAGGTAGGAGGAGCAAAATAGAATTAAATCTCGGTTAAATCCGAAAGCAGAAAGCTTTCTTAGTAAAATACCGTGGTCAAGTCTGTCGAACGCCTTTGAGAAGTCTGTATAAATGACATCTACCTGTCCATTGCCATCCAACACCTCCGAAATAAATTGTGTAACACAAACCAAGTTGCTGATTGTCGACCGGCCTGCCACAAAGCCGTGCTGATTAGGGCAAATTTGTTCGTTGACATGTGCGTGAAGCTCCTCGTATAGAGCGAATTCAAAAACTTTACTAAAATTATTAATGATGGTGATGGGTCGATAGTTTTTTATGTCAGTCCGATTGTCTTTTTTAAAGATGGGAATAATTTTGGAGTTTTTCCATAACTCTGGGAATGTGTTAGTGTTAAGGGCTAAATTAAATAAAATAAGTAAAGGTTTCGCTAAGACATTGGCACAGTCTTTGATAAGAAATGACGGTATACCATCAGGACCAGCGGTAAATTTGTTTTTTAACTTGTTGATAGCTTTAAATATCTTATCTTCATTCAGTTGGACTGACTGTGACGGTTCATGTTCATTCTCGTCAATGTCAGTGTCATCAGAGTCTATGTACTCAGATGATTCTGTAAAAGCAGTTTTAAAGTGCTCAGCAAATGTGTCGACAATTTCTTGAGGATTGCCCAAAGAATTATCGTTGTAGGTCATATTATTCGGAATGGTTGTCGTGTCCTTTTTGCTATGAATGTATGACCAAAAAGATTTAGGATTCGTCTTAAAGTTATTTTCAATATTGTTAACATACTGTTTATGCGCTAGCTTAATATCATTTTTTATTTTTGATCTTAGTGTTTTAAACTTTTCAAGGTCCTGAGTGTTGTTGAATTGCTTATATTTTTTCCATGCTGAATTTTTGTCTTTAATATCATTGATTATGGCCCTGCTATACCATGAGGGATACTGATGACTTTTGGTATAAGTTGAGGGAGAGGTCCTTGGGACGCATGTCATAAATATATTATTAATAACACTGTAGAAGTCTTCTACAGCTAGATTACCATTCTCGTAATTTGTTAGAAAAGACCAATCTGTTTGTAGAAATAAATTGTACATTGTGACATAATCAGCTTTTTTAAAATTAAAAGTCAATTCGGACTTGACTGAAAACATATCTTTTGCTTCATTTCCTTGAAGTAGGTTAATACACAGTGGTGGATGGTGCAAGTCTTCCCTTATCATGGAAATTTCTGACTTATCAACTTGTAATGAGGTGATATTACTTATGACTAAATCTAACAATCTACCATTAACATTAGTAACTGAATTATGTTGATCAAAATTATAAAATGTACAAAAGTTTTGCAAGGCCCGTAGTTTGTACTTGTGACATTGGTCTCATTATATTCTGGTAAGTTCAAGTCACCAATAAAGCATGTATCACATGTTTGTATTGATTCTAAATTTATAAGAGACTCAAATAATTCCTCATAAACTCCGGCAGCTGAGTTCGGTGGAATATATATTAAGAGCAAGACAAAAGTGTAATGATTAATTTTAACTTTTAAACCTAATAGATCAACACTGGGAATATTTATGGTAATCTCGTTCATATTAATAGGAGTGACTGTGTATTTCTTATCTATAGCACAGAGAACTCCGCCTCCCCTTACTAGCCCCAGGTTATGAAATTTACGATCTGCTCTGAATAAGTTATATCTACTACAGAATAGTTCATTATCAAAAATGCTGTCATCTATCCAAGTTTCAGTAAAACAGATAATTTCATACGTACTTATTTACGAAGCAAGGTGCACCTCCCCGGTTTTAGTCTTTAGACCACGAACGTTTTGGTAATATATACTGTACTTGATAGCAGCGGATTGCGGCGCATGTTGACTATGCTCAGCGTGCTCATACCTGCTGGAGGTGGAGGATTGGCAATTAATTGGTAATTGCTATTGTCTACCGAAAATTTTGGCTTTATATTGCTGTAATTTATGTTTATACACCCTACATTCCGGATCCCATACGGCATGTGCACAATCAATATCATTGTTGTCAGACTTATTACCCTTGAGATGTAAGCAGTTAATGCACCTCTTACTTGCTCCCGGTGGGCAGTCTTTTAGTTCATGCTCGAGAGAACAGACAGGACACGCTTTTTTCCTCTGACAAGTGTTTGACGCGTGATCAAAACCACTACATTTATAACATCTATACAAATCTACGGCATCATAAACTTGACAACAATCATAACCAACGAATAAATAATTATCTCCCGAATTCATTACCTTAGTGTATGTTACATTGTCCAGCTGAATGATTGCTTGATAAATATTCCTGTTTTTTTTTGTCGGCCACAGACGAAGGACAGTACACTCGGCATCTTCACCAAATATGGAACCGTTTTGGCTTTTCATCTGATTCAGAGTCAAATTTTTCAGATATTCCTGCTATTTTAATTCTAGGTGTTGGGTTGGAGACTTCCTTTATTTCATAGTTTTGTGATAATTTCTTGTCAGCTAAATCTTTGAACTTTCTAGTTTCTGTGTCATTTTTGCAGGTTACAACAATACCACCATTTCTTACATTTGCCACCCTGTTTAGTTGTAGATTACTTTCCGATGGATTTATATTTTGGAATAACTCAGACTTCGTATCCGTATTGTTTTTATTTTCATCTTTAGGCTTAATTATAACAGCAGCTTTGTTATTGCTAACGATTTGAGAATATGAGGGAACCTTGTGAGCGGAAGTATAGTTAGAATTTTCAGATTTCTTTTCAGCCATATTTTCCTTTAATTCCTTTATTTCTTTTTGCATTTCATCCATCTTATGACTTTGTTCGGAGATAACTCCGTAACATTCTTCTAATTTCTCCTTGATATTCTTAATGAGTTCCGTAATTCCTATACACTCGCACGTCACTGGAGTTTCTACTTTCGCTCGTGTATTCCGAGACATTATTTACCATTGGATTCACACTTTATGATTACAATTTATGGTAGGTTGGGGTTTGACCAATTTGCCAGATGTTCTTAGATACTTGGTGCACTAGTTTCTGTCCTTTTTATATTGTACACGTGTTACCCACTTGCTTATGAAACACATTCAAATACAATTTTTAACCTTTTACTGTTATTTATCAATTATTAATTTTATAATAACAACACTCATGTTTTAAACTACATCTGTTTATGCACAATATCACGGTCTCTGTTTCAGTTAAATTTTGCCATATTTGACTAACTTTAAACCACACTTTTGATAGATTTTACGAGAGCGTCTCACTGCCACAACCACTCACTTTAAAACATGTAAATATATTATATAATATTTTGTTTTTTTCACATCCCTTAATAATGGGTGGGGGGTGGTAATGAGGGCGACTAATGCCAAAAAATTTTTTGAGACCTTAGTTTCTCTTATACAATGTGATCTATCATGAAATGCGAAAAATTTAATAGTAGGTTGTCCCCACCGAAAGTAGTTAAAAAAATGAAAATTTAAAAAAAGAATAACCAAAAAAATTACCTTATATTTTTGTAGAAATGCACCACCAATGACTTTAACCAATCTGATGTAACGCGGTACAAACATATCACTTTATCAAACTTGGGATTGACATTATTGACAGCACAGCTGGAGAGAGTAGAAGTGACTTTTTGGTTTCAATCAAATCACACTACAAAAATAGCGAAATAAATCGAAAAGATATTGACCCTACAGTAGTAAATTCTGCAAAAACAAGTAGATATAAGAGATATTTACTTAAACCGGTCAATAACAAGTCGGTGTCCTGATTGTCTGACCGAAAGCACAAAACGCGGCACTTTGATCTGTGCTTTGGCCGCACTTGTCGGCTTCACTTTTTATGCCAATTAAGAAATTGTAAACATCTCCAATGCGTTCTTTCACAAGCAAGTTCGTCGACCTATTACTAACCTATTCAATATCAGTGGTGTATCTTCGCAAAGGACCCCGGAACAAAACCCATGAAAATGTTGATTCGGTGGAATCGGCTAAAATTTTGGTATTTTGTAGTTTAAGTCATGCTGATCAAAAGTTCTTATTACATCGAGCCAATCCTATGGACAGTTTTTGAGATACAGCTTGTCAAAGTTAGGTAATTTGCGTCATTTTAGACATTCACGAACTTTTTACTCTTAAAGTATTAACTTTAGCAAAAAATTGCAAGGGTCGAAATATTTTTGTTCAAGTCCAATAAAGCTGAAGAATTTTGTTTCAGCATTTTTTTATCAATTTTTAGGTTAGGTAAAATATATATATATATATATATATATATATATATATATATATATATATATATATATATATATATATATATGTGTCATATTTCGGCATGCTTCGGTGGGATTGGCTGAAACTTTGCTATTTTGTAGTTAAAGTCATGCTGATCAAAAATTCCTATTGCACTGAGTCTATCCTATGAGTGGTTTTCGCTCCAGGAATGCTTGAAGGTTATAACAATGATAACGGGTAATCTATATGTATGTGTTTATGAATAGCTTCCAGCGCATCTGTGTGCTGCGTTTGTGTGTATGTATGTGCCAGTGTATACAGGGTTATACGGAAATATCGATGACAAACTTCTGGTGCAGATTCTACCTGCAAAAATATGTCCACAAATACCTTAAGCTACGGACCCAAAAACTGATTATTATTTTATATTTCAGAAACCTTTTGATTTACAGGGACGCGACTTTATACCCATATTGAACAATAATACAAGCTTATTTTTATATTATTTTTTTTAAATATTTTTTACCGTAAGTGGGTGATATTGAGGGGTCTGTCGATATTTTGCATTAAAAAACAACAAAAAATGAAAATAAACAGATAGAAAGTGAAATCAAAAAATGGGATCCTGGTTGGCAATGCGAACACTCTCATAAGAAACATAGTGCCGATAAGAGCAGATTCTTTGATAAAAATAATCACACACACATGCACGCACGTACACAAATACGCTGGAAGCCATTCATAAACACGTACATATAGATTACCCATTACCTCGTTGTTAGGACCTTCAAGCACTCCTGGAGCGAAAACCACTCATAGAATAGACTCAGTGCAATAGGAATTTTTGATCAGAATGACATTAACTACAAAGTAGCAAAGTTTCAGCCAATCACACCGAAGCATGCCGAAATATGACATATATATATATATATATATATATATATATATATATATATATATATATATATATATATATATATATATATATATTTTACCTAACCTAAAAATTGATAAAAAAATTCTGAAACAAAATTCTTTATTGGACTTGAACAAAAATATTTTGACCCTTACAATTTTTTGCTAAAGTTAATAGTTTAAGAGTAAACAGTTCTTGAATGTCTAAAATGACGCAAATTACCTCACTTTGACAAGCTGTATTTCAAAAACTGTCCATAGGATTGGCTTGATGTAATAAGAACTTTTGATCAGCATGACTTGAACTACAAAATACCAAAATTTTAGCCGATTCCACCGAATGAACATTTTCATGGGTTTTGTTCCAGGGTCCTTTTCTAATAATTTAATATACTAAATTACCTCAGAACACTCTAAAATTTTGCAGGGGCTTTCCCACATTGAAGACTAGTACACCATTTTATTTTCCGCATATCATGGTAGATCACGTTGTATATAGTAAATACCAATTTTATGGACTACTTCCTTGATTTGCCTATTTACCACTATTTACCCTAATTTACCCCCCAACCCTTGAACCGAATAAGATCAAAATATAATCTAATTCCAGATCTCGTTAAAATACATAATTGTACCAAATTTCATGTCAATATCTTAAACGGTTCTAGAGTAATCGCGCTCACAAAAAAAAGTTACAGACAGACAGACAGAATTCTTTTTTTTTGCCCAAACTCAAAGTTTCGACGTCTCATGACATCTTAGCCTATTTAAACAACAAAAATTTTCAATTTTTTTTTGTCGATACTATACTTCTACTGGATGTGGAAGTAATGAGGTTTTTTGTAACAAATTTCTAATTTCCGTTGAACAGAAAAATATTTTATTCGAAAAAATTTTGCCACACGTTTTCGTTATAAAAAAAATTCAAACGTCAATTTGAAAAATGTTATAAATCGAAAAACTGGCCTTTTCTATCATTTTCCGTGTCAATTATTATTGATGGATTTGGCTAAAAATTTACCGTTTTCAAAAATGAAAACTAAAGGATACGTTCCTAAGAAATCCAAGGTTTTGGAAACAGGTCAGGTCTAAATTTTATCAATAAAGCTCCGAAAAGTTTAAAAATTAATTTTAATTTTCTTAAAGATTGTTAAAAAAAATTAGTGGCATAACATTTACTTCTTTTTTTCTCATTTGTTTCTTTATTTCTCATAAAACAGGGCATTATGGCCATAACACCCGCTCATTATGCCCGTGGTCATTATGAGCGTAACCGTATCTAAGGTATAATAAACAAATAATATGCATAAGTTATCATATGCAGTACACTCAAAGAAAATGATAGGTAAATTCAACCAAAAAGAGCATATGAAATCGCGCCTATCTAGTTTCATAGTTAAATCAATCAGAAAAGAATAGTCGTACAACTTTATTTGTTTTCGTAAACAAATAGTAGTTTAATAATCATATCTTCTTGTAACAAATTAAATAGTACAATGACATTTTTTTATGTTCACTAACCATTTTCAATTTGGTATACAATTAAATAGTACATCGACTTTGTTCTTGTTCACCAACTAATTTTTAGGTTGATCTACACTTTATTGTATGATAAAGTTTTTTTTGGTTAGCCAAAATCTCAGTATTGAGACATCAGACCACCCAAACCAAAGATTAGAGATCGTTTATAAGATCCATCCAAATATATCGATGATCCCTGAGAGAATTTGAACATTGCAATCATGTTATTAATTTTCTATAAATTCATAAGAGTATAAGATAATGCATGATTGATTATTGTCAGTGATTTGTATGTGGCGTCATCTGGGAATAATTTCTGTAATAGACTACGTGGTAAGCAAGCAAATTTTATGGTAATTCTTTTAGAACTTCTAGAAGATGACAATAATATTGGTTTGTCTACCAAGGACAATAATACAGCGAACTAATACTGGGTTGGAATTACAATTCGATAATAGTTAAAAATAAAATATACTATTATCTAGTTTAATTTGACAGAATTCAACAAAATAATATTCAGACGAAAAAAATAATAGTCTTATTCATCTATTTTTTAAGATAATGTTTGTTTTGTTGTACGACAACTTTTTATTAATTAAAATAACAATCACCTCTTGTTTAAAATTACCATCAATATAATTTAGTTTAACAAAATTAACGATATTGTTAGTTAACCATTTTTTTTGTTGAATTTACCCATACTATTTCTTTGAGTGTATTCCATCCGCGAATACATTCCTTATTAGTAATTACCAACTTGCCTAACATCGCTCCACTCGTTGGAAACAGAATCGGCAATCTTGCACTCACTGCAAGACGAGACCGACACATTAGAGGCCTGTCCATAGCAGTTGTTCTCATAAGTATAACCCATTGAATCTAGTGCGCGTAGTATAATTGCGACTAATTAAATCAGAGGAGAAGTAATTAGTAGACGATGTTAATGTGGAACTATCTGTCAGTTGTGAATACACCTGTCGTGAGGTTAAATACCGATTGGGGCTGTGCCGAGCGTGGATCCTTCCTCGAGGGAATGCAGACATGATGCATGCCTCTCAAAATAAACAGAATTTGATATCGTTATTGTACTATATCACGTTCGTTGAATGATATAAGAGATTATTATGCATATGCCGACCTAAACCATTGTACCTAACTACTATTATTGCATGTGTGGTTTCCCATTACAAAATGCTTTCTATTTATTAAAGAGTTTTTTATTTTATGAAACAGAAAATAGAAGTTTCCCTATATCCTTGTGATTAGAAAAAAATATATAACGACAAAAGCTGGAATGGAGTCATTGTTATGTAAAATTTTACATAGAAGCAGGCTTTTGGTGATAAAAAAGTATAAAAAAAGGTCTTAAAGCTACCGTGGTTGTAACATAAGACAAAATGGAGTCTATCTACCGAAAATCGTTTTCTTCTTAGAAAACACAACAAAACACAAAAGTCGATAAGAATTGAAGAGTACAAAATTCTACACAAAAAAATGTTCTTACCAAAAAATTAGTACATGCAACATTTCTATATTTAATTTTACTTTAACTAGCAATAGTGTCAAATACATTGCAAATATTATTTCATCCGTAGTTTCTTAATCAATTACTTCTCGGCTGACCACCCTGTATGTTTTTCATTACGGTATACCAAGTTTAATTACGGCATTCTTTATGGCCATTTTAATCTGGTAGGAATTATAAAAAAAAACAATGTTTTGTAACCATAATAAAAAAATAATAATTCGTATAATATAGTTATTTATGCAACAAGTGTGTAAAGTGATACTTTTTATGAGTGAAAGAAGGCACTTTACGCACAAATTGCATACAATATTTTTTCTACCACCGAAATGGTTACCAAGAAATATATGAGTAAATTAAAATATTGTGATCTACTTTACGCACTAGTGCATCAAGTGAAATAGCAAGATACTTGTTTGAAAATGGCAATATCGCCATGGTTAACCTAATTTTAAATGCATGAAATTAAGCAAAATCTTCAGAATATAAATGAAACGTCAATATTATATATAATTCAAGCATTATTGTTAAAGACACCTGAAAATATGTATATTTTATAATAATATACCGAGAAATGTTAATAAATGGATAGTCCAGTCAATGAATGGTTTCTAGAGGGAAATGCTGACTAGAGCGCTGTGTTTGGACTATTTAGGAGGTAAACATACCAAAAATCCTCGAGGTAGGGGGGGATGCAGGGGGGCACGAAGAAGGTCCTGGTTTTTGGTTTTTCGCTGATATCTCGAAAACTGTTAGCCCTAATCAAAAAGTGGCTATATGCAAAATTAAAGCTGACTAAATTTTCTACAATAATGTTTCTATTATTTTTTTTTCGTATCTGTGATGGTTCAGTAATGAATTGTATATCTTTTGACTGTATTCTAACTTTATTATAAATTTATTATAAATTCAAAATAAATTTTAATAATCATCGTAGAAAAAAATTTCTTGTACAGATATCCGTTTCACAACAGACTGAACTGAAATATCGAATAAAAAATGTCTTTGCATCTGTAAGTGTGTGCGCGCGCGTGTATATCTATGTGTGCGTGTATATCGCTTCTTGTAAACACGATAACTTCTGTTAGACTTAAAATATTTGATTACAATTTGGAACATATGTAAAACAGCATATTACAATAATCCTTATTGAAACTGGGCCATATCTGTAATACATGGTGATAACCAGAGGCCTACAATTCTCACTTCATGATAATGTTATTAAAAATACCATGTTCCATATTTTAGGATAACACTGATATATCATCTAATTTAAATAAAGTTGGTTTGCCTAACATACACCCGATATATTGCGGTTTAAAAATCTTATACATTTTCTTATTTTTGTATGCTTAGTAATATTTTACTCTGAAATTAAAATAAAACGTATTTTACGTATGAGAGTTTGTAGGCTTCTGGTTATCACCATGTATTACAGATATTGCCCAATTTCAATAGGAATTATTGTAATATGCTGTTTTACATATGTTCCAAATTGAAATCAAATATTTTAAGTCTAACAGAAGTTAGTGTTTACAAGAAACGGTATACCCGCACACATAGATATATACGCACACACACACATTTACAGACGCAAAGACATTTTTTATTCGATATTTCAGTTCAGTCTGCTGTGAAACGAATATCTGTACAAGAAATTTTTTTCTACGATGATTATTAAAATTTATTTTCAATATATAATAAATTTATAATAAAGTTAGAATACAGTCAAAAGATATACAATTTATTACTAAACCATAACATATACGAAAAA
This sequence comes from Rutpela maculata, assembly GCA_936432065.2. Taxonomy (NCBI): domain Eukaryota; kingdom Metazoa; phylum Arthropoda; class Insecta; order Coleoptera; family Cerambycidae; genus Rutpela; species Rutpela maculata. The sequence continues at coordinate 21,401,633 of OW386293.2, forward strand.
AGTTTATAGAAACATTATTGTAGAAAATTTAGTCAGCTTTAATTTTGCATACGGCCATTTTTTGATTAGGGCTAACCGTTTTCGAGATATGAGCGAAAAACCAAAAGCCGGGACCTTCTTCGTGCCCCCCTGCATCCCCCCCACTTCCTACGTTCGGGGACTTTTGGTATGTTTACCTCCTAAATAGTCCAAGCACAGCCCCTAAGTCAAAAATTGTGATCTCGGCATTCCCCTTATTGAACGTTCATTGACTGGGCTAGGAGTAAATAGACTATATAAAATTGAATAACCACTTATTGACGTTTAAAAATAAAATGTTTATGATAGGCAATTTTTAACTTGTTTGCTTTACGCACTAGCTAAAAATTTTGCACACAGCTTTGGTTCTGAGGACAACATTATACAGTATATCTATCATCGTTCTAAATTCAATATGGCGGACGCCCCAAGATGGCTTACCTTTTTTCTTCACAACCCATTTGACACGGGTATCAAATGAAAGGATTTGACGAGTAGAATAGGATAAGATACATACCGTCATTCTAAACCCAATATGATGTACGCTCTAAGATAGTGGATTACTTTTTTCTTCATAACCCCCTTGATATGGTATCAAATGAAAGGGTTTGACGAGTAGAATACGATAAGCTATGTGATGAAGACAAACAAGTTAAAAGTTAATAAACTAAAAAAAAAAACTTTTAAAAACCAAATTGCACTAAAAAATAGAAAATAATTTCAACTTGGTAAATAGAAACTCATTGGGCGCTCATATAATATTACTTCATCTAAACATTTTGATTTCTGTTTACATTTTATGAGCGCCAAATGGTTTTCTATTTACCAAGTTGAATTTTTTTTCTACTTTCTAATACAATTTGGTTTTAAAATGAAAATGAGGCAGAAGGTTTTCATTTAAAAATACTGAAAAGACTTAAACAGAATAATGATGGGAAGTTCACGCTTATCTTAGAAACAGATCCAAAGACACATACAAATTTATTAAACCGCAATAAGATATTTATAGGGTGGTCAAGAGGTAAAGCTTATGACCATGTGTATGTAATAAGATGCCATAAATGTTTAGGATTTAATCATTTAGCCAAGGACTGTCAAAAAAATAAGGTTTGTCATAAATGTTCATTACGCATGAAGAAGAATGCAAAGCAAGACATAACAAATGTATAAACTGCAGTTATGCAATCGAAAAATATAAGGTAAAGATAAAAGATAACCATGATGCACTGGATCCAAATTGTCCTTGCTATATAAGAGTTTTAAATAATGTGAAAAGGAGAGTTGATTACTTAGATAACCAATAGCAATCAAACAGAGTTTACAGTGCAAAATCACCAAAGCAAGATAATTGTCATATATTAAGCCTGAATGTACAAGGCTTTCTTCATAATAAAGATTAAATAACATTATTAATAAATAAGTTAAAACCTACACTAGTTTTTTTAACGGAAACACATACAACAAATGATATAAATTTATTGGAACTTGTAATAGATGGTTATACCACTGAAATTTGCTACACAAATACTGGAGGAGTCATATTTTATATTAAAAAGGAAATTTTATTCAGACTTTTAAAAAACTTTACAATTGAAAAAAAATTGTATTGTATTTGTATTGTATTGGAAGTTCAAATTAAAATAAGAAAATACTTGATAGGATTATATCATTCTCCAAGAGCAAGTACTGCTGAATTTTTAAACAATTTTCAAAGGTTAGTAGAAGAATATTGTTCTAATAACATAGACACCATTATATTAGGTGATATTAACATAGACATGTCACAAGATACATTTTACACAAATAAATTATCAAGAATTCTTGCAGAAAGTGGACTTACACAATTAATAAATGAAGCAACCAGAATAACAAACTAGTGGAAGCATTATACTCTTCGCCGATTTACTGAGCTTTTTATATAATTGTTACACATTCTATAGGATACTCTTCGCATTTTTCTTGTAAATAATGTTAGTTTTTGGACATTCTAAATTTTGTGATACCAACTATGTTGTGAAAAAAAAAATATATGAAAAAAAAAATCGCCATGTGAGGGAACGAACACGAGACCTTTGGATTGAAAGGCAAATCAAAATCAAATCAAAGATATTTATTAAAGTTTAGAGACATGAATGCGCCTCAGCTGGGTCCAGTCTAGAGCCGATCACCCCACCGCGGCATGCAACGTCGCGGTAAGTAGGTGATCGGGTGGAGGGGTTTAGCTTCGGCTGTAACAACAGATGCAATTGGGGCGTTAGGGCTCCTGTTTAACATATATAAAAAACTTAAACCTAACAATTTCGTTGAACAATAATCCGGGAAGATATTAAAATACTTAGAAATAGCTAGAAATACGAAGAAACAATTGCATTTTTAACACACGCGCACTGTCGCACGCGCGCACTAAATTTACGAAGAAAATCTTGTTGTCCATACGGGAAAAACTTAGTGAAAAAACCCGTTCGAGAGTCACGGATTTATCCAGTGGTCTACCTGCCTCTGGAAGGATGGGGTGAGGGGAGATTATGATTTTAAAAGTTGAGATTTACTAGCAGTTATTGGTCTAAAGGGAATTTGGAAGAAGAACAAAAAGGGACAAAAGAACAAAAATTGACAAAAATAATAAAAATGCAACTAATGGGGGAATAGAGGGGATACAAGTAAAAGGTGGTGAAAATAAAAGATGGTGAAAGTAAATTGTGGTATAGGAAAGATGTGGCTAGGGAGGTTGCCGAAAGATAGGCAACGCCTGGTATGGTAATGGGTGTTTCAGGTTGAAATGTATGGCATTATGCTGTCTGATTCGTGTGATGTCTCGGGTTAGCGGACTTTCGCCCAGTTTGAATTGGTAGAATTTTTGGGAAGTTTCCCGGACGAAGTCCGCTAGTGGGGTTATGTCGTGGCAACGTGCATAGAGATCTCTGAGGGAGGTGTACCTACCGGAGTCTGAAATGAGGCGCATATATTTATGTTCTAAAACTCTAAGTTTCCGCATTGTCGTGGCCGGGATGCTGCACCACACCGGCGCAGCGTATGTGATGGCCGGTCTGATCACCATCGTATACAATAATTTTTTATTAGTCCTGTTTAGTCCGCTGCCCCGCGCCAAGAGCGGATACAGACTCCTGGACATGGGTAGACCTTACGTACAGTCTCGTTTATATGCGTGTTGAATGTCAGTCTCCTGTCCAAGTTGACCCCCAGATACTTCACGCACCGTTTGAAAGGCAAATGCTTTAGCCATTGGGCTATCTCATCTTACCACAGAACTTGAATGAATATCATTCAAGAATTATATTACAACGGATTAGATACATTATTATGAAATATATATATTGATAAAATATAAAAACAAAAAAAAATTATAGGGAATAACATTTCGCAAGATTTCTATTTAAATACAAATGACAGAAATTATGAAAAAAAAATTTTCTTTATTTAAATGATTAATAACTTTTTTATTTACTGATTGATTTTTTTCAAAAACAATAGGGTTCTTCCTCTAGCTAACGCTAACTTACTTTCCAAATTTCAATACAATCGGACTTTTCTTTCTTAAGTTATCGTGCTTACAAGAAACGTGACAGACGGACGGACAGACGGACAGACGGACAGACGGACAGACGGACAGAAGGACAGACGGACAGACGGACAGACGGACAGACGGACAGACGGACAGACGGACGGACGGGCGGACAGACGGACATTTTGAAAGTTGTTCAGAATTCGTTCACTAACATAATGATATGAAAATTTTTTCTCTACGAGCGATATTTACTGATTTAGAAATGTGCCGATCAAATACAATATACTCATCGTTTTTGCGAAGAGTATAATAACCAATTCGGATATGATATCATATAAAGTAAATCATAAGCCTAAAATAACAGATCATGCATATATAATAACAAGCCTTCAAATTATGATGAAGGTATATTTCAAAATTTATTAATGCAAACTGAATGGAATAATAGTATTACAAACCCCAACATTCTAGCAGAGAATCTTATATATAATGTTAAAACATGCTTAGATGCACTTTGCCCTATAAAAGAAGTTATAATACCCATTAAATATGCAGATAAAAAATGGATTACAGAAGAAATTGTGCAAGCAATGAACCAACGAGTCGACAAATATATGGCAGCGAGTATTACGAATAATGAAGAAGATTGGAAAATATATAAAGAAAATAGAAATAAGGTAACATCAATGATAAGGAAACAAAAACAAAAATATTATGAACAAAAAATAGATGGTTGTAAGAAGAACTCTAAAATGATGTGAAAAACATTAAAACAATTTACCAGTACTAAAAATTTAAATTCAATACCGACGAAATTTGCAATGAGTTAGAAATAGCAGAAAAATTTAATGTTTACTTTATAGACTTTGAAGACAGAGCTTTTGTAGTCCATGAATTTAGTGAATTTAGTGAATTTAAACAAATAGAAATAAGTCGCTTACGAGAAATTGTTACTGCTTTGCCGAATAAATCGGGCAGTGATGGATTACATGCACATGTTATTAAAACATCATTCCAAGTCATTGGAGATAGGTTTTTAAACTTAATAAACAGCTCTTTCCAGACCAGTGGAAGAATTCACTTATAATGCCAATCCTAAAAGTCAATAATACTATACTTAGTGAAGAACACCGACCCATCAACAAACACATTACCTATTTGTGAAAAAATACTAGAACTGACAGTGAAGGAACAACTAAGATGTCATTGTGAAGAAAATAAGATATTAATATCGGAACAGTCTGGATTTAGAGCAGCACATTCCTGTGAAAGTGTCCTTCAGTACATTTTAGAAGATTGGGTAAAAGAAATTGATATTGGCAAGGTTATTGTTGTAGTATTCCTAGATTTTAAAAGAACCTTTGAAACAGTAGAAAGTAGAACAGTAGAAAAGCAACACAGTATGGAGTACCACAAGGATCCGTCGTCGGCCCATTATTGTTTATTATTTTTATTAATGATATTGTCAAATCAATACATCTCTTTGCAGATGACACTATGTTATATATGTCAGGTGAAAATGTCAATGAGATTATAAATACTGTAAACATTGACGTAAATGAATTATATATGTGGCTCTGTAGTAACAGTCTCAAAGTAAACATTTATAAATGTAAGTGGATGGTTCTGGGAAGAAAACATATGTTGAATAAAATAGTATATAACGAAACTATTAAACTGAATAATCAGATGCTAGAGAAAGTAGTTGAAATCAAATATCTAGGTATAATCTTAGATGAACAGTTAAGTTTTAAACAAAATGTTGATTATATTGTAAAAAAGTTAAAAAAAAAATCAATTTCTTAAGGAGAATATCAAAGAATTTATCAATGTTTACTAGGTTAACGATTTATAAAACCATAATTGCACCTCATTTTGAAGATTGTGCAACTCTGTTAATTCATCTGAATAATAACGAGGTGCAAATTTTGCGAAAAATGCAAAATAAGGCAATGAGGATTATAGTATGTTACAGGTCCTACATTTTATGACTGTAAAGCAAAGAATATTATTAAAGACATTACAATTTGTTTATAAAATAAGAAACAATATGTTGCCAAATTACTTATCCGACAAGATAACATATGTTAGAAATAGACATTATCATGACACTCGCAAAAAAAATGGTTTGTATATTGAACAATATAATTCAGTAATTACCGCAAAATCGTTGTTCTGCAAAAGTTTTAAAGAATGTAATAATCTGCCAAATATAATAAAAGCTTGCAACACTTTTAGACAATTTACAATCTTGTGCGTTGAATATATAAAATCTCAGCCTGTATAATCTTTAAATATTTACTTTTTTATTTTTGTGTTATATTTAGTCTCATATATTTTTAGTGTAAATTATCTTTTATTCTTTATGTAAACAACTGTTTATTGTGTTTTATGTATAGCTTTTTTGCTAAATAAATCTCTATTATTATTATATTAAAAGAAAACCATTGTTTTTAAAGTTATTTTTTTTTTAGTTCATTTTTACTATATTTCATATATCTTGAAAAATATGCGTTTTAGGCATATAGGATATTAATAATAGCAATTATTTTTAAATTTGCTTTCTGGTGCGTATTCATCTGTTGTCTCTAGATGAAATCACAGTTATATAAATTTTGATAAAAACCAAACTTTCTTTGTTCCAAAGATAGCCTATTTTTATTCATTAGTATGTACACTTTTCAGTCTAGATATCGAAACAGTGATCACTGGAGATGTTAAAACTACGATTAATATAAACTTATAAAAATGTCTCCCAAACTTACACGTATTGTTTCTGTTTTATATAAAAACATACTTCTGCTAATTATATGTGGTTGACTGCAATCAATTCTAATAAAAAGGTTTACAATGGTGACAGTTATACCCTCTTTATTACATTTTGCCTTATAATGATTGATGTGAAAAATAAAAATAGACCATAAAGAAACATCTTATATTAGAAGTTCCTTGTACGTTTCAAACCGCGAGCTATATAAAGTTGTGCAGTTTCTTTTCGTTTTTATCATAAAGAGGCCATATTAAAAGTTCACAAACTATAAGTCATCCTGCTTTGGTATAAAAAATGTTGTATTATTAAATTTGCATTTTAAGACCGACCAAAGTTACCCCGAAAATATAAAAACTACTCGAGTAAGTAAATAATTATTACTGCACGTTTTTCGCTTGATTAATGAAGGGTGATAAAGTTAATATATGAACATTTTTTTTATTTCCTTAGAAATAAAATACCTACTTAAGTCTTCATAAAACAACAGTCTTATTAAGACAGTAAAATGGAGTTGTTTTTAAATACACGAGATGAACTAGAATCTTTTACCTGTTAATGTAGATTATTCAGGTAATTCAGTAACAAGCTATAGGAATAAGGGAGAACATGTTAATGTGAATATGGTCATATCTGGAATATAGGAAAATGATAACAAATATAACAATGTTAAATCTTCTACAAATAAAATGTACCTATAGGTGTATAGCAGGGATCAGTGTTGGGGCCTCTCCCTTTCATAATATATGTAAAGATATTCCATTGGTAAAGTTGCTATGTTTGCTGATGATACTGTGCGGTGCTGAAAAGGTGGTTAAGTGCCCAAGTTAAATTTAGATGGCCACAACTACGTGGTTACGTCAGTGGTTTTACCCTGGCTAGCACAGTAAAGATACGCAAATCAAAAGGGCAGTGGGTTCAAGTATCTGGGCGCCATAATTAACAAGTGAATCAAGAAAGGAAAAGCTAGAGGTTAAACAAAATAGAAGATAATTCACAATAACAATATATTACACTAAGCTTAACAGGCCAAGTTAAATATGTTACGATAAACAATATCAGGGGGTATTTATTTTCGAAAACAGCATCATTACTTGTAGCGCAGGAATTTTAGCTTCTGACCTGAAATTATTTATTGTAAAGCTGAAAATTTGCAGGATTGTACTTTTGGTCCAGGACAATACGTACCAAAAAATCTCCTACTCACCCCCGTCGGCTTCTCGGTTTTTTCGGAGCCACCAGGTCCTAAGTCACAGAAATTGTAAAGCTGGCTATAAAGTGCAGCAGAAAGGTTGTTACTAGTCCGATTTGGGTCGAAATTATTATAAAAGCTTCGGAGAAGCATATCCGTTCGTATTTCAGATGTTCCATGCATATTTTCTTCATAAATTTCCGTTCTAATGCTGTTAAAATTTCAAAAATTGAAAAAATTACGAAATGGCGCCATTGTGGATAAATGAAGACTCGGAGGGGAAAACGTACCCGAATAAACATTTGTCTTCATATTTTGTGCTTTCCATTGGTATGTCTACCTTCTCTGTAGCGTCACCCGCTACGGAGCTACGCCACTCCGAGTGTCGCCGGTGTGGTGTTGGTGTTTTATAAAATTTATTGAATGAACTTGTCAGACTAAAAAAATGACTTTATTCGGCGAGACAATTGGCAAGCAAGAAATTAGCCGTTGCAGACTATCAGGAGCTCGCTGCCCTGTGGTAGGAACAGGAACAAGGCCCTGGAGTCCTGATTTCCACCCCCCAGTCTCCGGGTTGAGATTGACGTCTAGCCATTGCTGGACCTGCAAAAAAAGCACATGTACATTAGTTGAGTGCTGCAAGCTTTTCGAAAGCTTAAATTCTGACACTATTCTCCCTACCTCCCACACCTGGAAGCATACATGGAACAAATGTTGTTCACAGGCGGTACTTGTTGGCGGGGGGGGCTTGCCAAACCAAATGAGGCTATCAACGACTGCTTTTCCACGTTTTGGCTGGAGCGGACTACTCGTAGCTGATCCAAGCTCTCTGCTCACTGCTACTCAGAACTTTTTTCCACAAGATCTTTAAATAACTCCTCATTTTCTGAGCCTCCTCTTTTCACACTCGTCCGAAGCAAAGTTGATTGCCCACCCTGAACCACCACATTTCCATCTTCAAGAGACAATTTACAAGCAACACAAACGCCTGTGTCCACTATGACTTAACGACGATCATTCAATTTTCCCACACCAATGAACCGATGCACACACTCCGAGGATTGTCACAGCTACTGAACTAAGAAGGCATAGCTCGCCGTGTGCCTGCTTGATTGTCTAGACGTGATTGACGAAACAATGATCGCACTTAACTGTGGAGTAGCTCCGTAACAGATGACGCTACAGAGAAAGTAGACATACCAATGGAAGCCCAAAGTATGAAGAGAAATGTTTATTCGGGTACGTTTTTCCCACCGAGTCTTCATTTATCCGCAATGGCGCGATTTTAGACTTTTTTCAATTTTTGAAATTTTGACAGCACTAGAATGGAAAATTATGAACAAGATATGCAAGGAACATGAAATATGAACGGATATGTTGCTCCAAAGTTTCTACGATCATCTCGATCCAAATAGGACCAGTCAACCTTTCTGCTACACTTTATAGCCAGATCTGCAATTTCTGTGACTTAGACCCTTGTTGCTCCGAAAAAATGGGGAAGCCGACGGGGGAGAGTAGGGGAATTCTTAGTACGTGTTGTCCTGGACTAAAACTAAAATCCTGCCAATTTTCAGCTTTACAATAATTAATTCCGGATAGAAGCGATATACTAACTAAAACTCCTATGTTATTGGCTTTTCTGAATGATTCGGAAATTGGGGATTTCCGTATGTTTCCTCAGAACTCTTGAAACGCTACTGAGAGATAAAAAAACAATAACATTTTTGCGTTTACAGTGAATATCTGAACTAAGTGTTATTTATACTGTTTTCAATGGTACGGGTGTACCGAAAAATGCCTCATCAATATTTAAATAGTATTCTATAAGGAAAAGTAGTTTGAAACATTCGGTATCTGTAACAAAAATTGGAATGTTAAAAACTTTGATGAATTCTTCAGTTACCCAATATGAAATATTTTTGTTGTTGAAAATTTTCAGTGATGGAATACAGAACCAACACCACATGATGTTAAAAGTGTTCTCCAAAGAGTTGAGAAAGCCACATAACTGTTAAGAGGATTAGTTGGGCTGCTTGTTAAACTAAATACATAGAAGTTATATAGGATGCGGACAAAAACCGAAATATTTCCGTCAGAAACCGCACCTTGAATCCTTGAAATCTTAACTACAACTTCTGCTAAGATCTAATCACTGCAAAATATGGTAACTGATGATTTTGTTGCATTAACTGATTCAAACCATGCACATTAATCTTTGTTCGACACTGTATCTCAGCATAATAACGTGTATCGCAACAATCAAGTTTTGAGAGAAATCAAAAGTGTAAATTTTGTATAGCAGAGGTAAAAATACGGAACCTTGTGGCACACTCAGCCTAACATTTTCAATAGAAGAATTTTGGTTGTTTACCATAATGTTTTATTTATAGTTATTTAAATATTCGGTAAAAATAGTATTGATACTACCTCAAACTCTTGGGGGTAACAATGTTCTAGTTGATATAGAATGCAAAATGCATAAGTTTCATAAATGCGGTTTGTCATTTCTGCAACCTAAATGAAATTTGTAACTGTCGAGTAGTGCATAAAAATATAAGCAAAACAACATAATATAAAATATTAATTACTATCTCTTCTTGGGATAAATGTGGAGACAGTAATGGTGAGTTTCATATTACTGAAGCGGATTATTTTATATGGAACTGAAAACATTAATGTCCTCTTGAGAGCTGTACTGTTCCACACACAGTACGTAGACAGATTTACGAAAGCATTATTTTTAATCTCTCCATAAATCAGTTAATGGACGTGAATAATTAACAATGTACATTACATATATTTTTTAGTAGACGAATTACCTACATTTTTAGAGTTTGTTTGTAGTGAAGCATGTAAGAGTAAAAGTTGCAGTAGGACGTGGCCGATTGCGAATATATATTTCATTAATATTTTGCTCGAATTTCACTAAATTCACTTTTACGTGGTGCCACTGACATTATCTAAACAGCCAAATTGTTTAATTTTTATTGTTCAAATAAGTATTCGCAGTTGACTTACTGCAATTTTCATATATTGCGTAATAGTCTTATTAAACATATCTTCTAACAACAATTTATACTCTTTTTATACTCTTCGCAAATACGAAAATGAAGAGTATTTGATCGGCACATTTCTAAAACCGTAAATATCGCTCGCACACAAAAAATTTTCACACCATTGTGTTAGTGAACGAATTCTGAACAACTTTCAAAATGTCTGTCTATTCGTCCAACTGTCTGTCCGTATGTCCGTCCGTCACGTTTCTTGTAAGCACGATAACTCAAGAAAAACATCCGATTGTACTGAAATTTGAACAGTAAATTAGTGTTAGCTAGAGAAAGAACCCTATTGTTTTTGAACAAAATTGATCGGTAAATAAAAAATTTTCTTTTTAAGTTTTATGTTTTTGTAATTGAATAGAAATCTGGTGAAATGATATTTCATTTTAATATCTAAATATTTATATATTTTACAAATATACATTTCATAATGTAATGTACAACCGTGAAAATATGATTTTAGCTCGTGTCTTATAATGTAAAAATTTACATTCTTTTACGTGTAAGGTGGTGGTGTAGTTCTTATGCTTTTGACTCGGAATCCAAGGGTCTCGGGTTCGAATCCCAAATGGGGTATTACACTGAGCATTTTACCAACTAAGTTCTTACTATAAAATTAAAAATATTTAAAACTAACAACATTATTTACAAAAAACTGCGAAGAGTATCCTATAGAATGTGTAACAATTATATAAAAAGTTAAGTGAACAGGCAAAGAGTACGTTTTTAGCTTGTTTTTTATTTGTTGTAATTAGTAAGTTAATATATTATTGTTTAGTGCTACCCCGGTGTTACAATTTCTGAACCCACGATACAGTATGTTTACTAATGTTTACGTAACATTCATCATCATTGTAAGTAAGTAAGTTTATTCCGTTTCATCAGACATACAAATGCATAAAACAGGTCAGTCAAACAAACAAAGTTCATAATTAATAAAAAATATAGATGTAAAAAACATAAAATTTCAGCACAACCAGAGTTACATAAATAAGTATATAAAATACACAAAAGAACATTACATTACAATTTAAAATTTAAAAATTCTTGAATAGAGTAAGGCTCGATATCACATATATACTCGAAAGCTTGCTTCTTGAAACAGTTAAGATGAAAATTGTCTTTGAGGCCTGTAGGTAGATTATTAAAAATTTTTATTGCTGCATAATAGGGTCCCTTCTCAGTGAGAGTTAGACGGTGCTTGGGAAATGTATAATTATCTTTATTCCTGGTTTCATAATAATGACTAAATTGGAATGGTTTAAAGTCGCCTTTGTTATTTTTTAGATACATTAGGCAAGAATAGATATATATGCCTGGCACTGTGAGCATGGAATTTTCTTTGAAACACCCCCTACAGGTCTCATTAAACTTTTTTTTGAAGATTATTCGCATAGCTCTTTTTTGCACTTTGTGAATTTTGTATATGTCAGTGGAACCACCAAGTTTCAATTCCGTACTTAACAGTAGAATAAAAGTTAGCATAATATACTGTTTTCAGAGTATCTGTGTTAAATGTACGTGATAGGATTCTTAAAGCATAGCAGCTTTTATTTAATTTTCTTAGAAGATCCTCGATGTGGTCACCCCATTTACAATTGCTATCCATTACCACGCCTAGCAATCTAGCACTGTTTGAAGTAGGAATGGGTATTTCATTAGTAAAACAGTTAGGAGTTTCAATTGTTGATTTGTGAGTTTTAAAAATGACACATGTTGATTTAGATTCGTTTAAGATCAATTGATTTGCAGAAAACCAATCTTTTAAGTTTTCCCATGTCTGAGTAGCAGTTTTGTTGTATTCTGTGAGAGTGTTGCCCCTTATTATTAAATTGGTATCGTCAGCGTAATTTACAACGTTTACTTTTGCTTCGTCACTTATAGCATTTACTAAGTCATTCAAAAAAATTATAAAAAGAAGCGGACCCAAGACGCTTCCTTGCGGTACACCATAATTAAAGTTTAGCACATCTGATTCATATTTATTCATGTCCTTATATATACGGGTTTTTTGTTTTCTATTTTTCAAGTAAGATGCAAACCAATGTAAGCTAGCCCCTCGGATTCCTATTCTCTCTAATTTATTCAATAGACAAGTATGATTTAGAGTGTCGAATGCCTTGGATAAATCAAGGAACAGGCCACAAACGGACTCCTGATCATCCAAAGCATTCAACACACCATCGACAAAATTAACAAGAGCTGTAGTTGTTGATTTACTTTTTCTGAAACCATGTTGAAATTTGTGAAAGAAATTAAATCTGTTTAAAAAAGCAAGAAGTCTGTTATACATGAGAGTCTCCAATATTTTTGAGAAAACCGACAGCATACTTACTGGTCGATAATTTCCCATTTGATCTTGATCTCCTTTTTTAAATAAGGGGATTACTACTGCTAGTTTTAATGAATCCGGAAAAATCCCTTGAGAAAAAGATGCATTGTAGATGTCTGAGAGTGGGGCAGCTAATACATTAATGCATTGTTTCAGTAATTTTAATGAAATACCATCAAACCCACTTGAAGTTTTAGGTTTGAATTTGTTTACCACACTGCATATTTCCTCGGCAGAAGTAGGGTATATGAACATAGATTCCTGATTAATATTGATCAGTTCATTAAAGTTATTCGATGTTACATGTTGGTTCATATTTTTTATTAAGTTGGGAACATTTTCAACAAAGAATGTATTGAACTTATTGGCCTGATCAGTATAATCATTGGTAGAAGGTAATTTATTGGGTTTGAGGTTACCTATAGTTGAATTAACTAAATTCCAAGTACACTTCGATTTGTTGGATGCATTATCGATCATTCTGCTATAATATTGATTTTTAGCTTCTTTGATTTTTTTACTGTACTTGATTTTTTGATATTTCAGAACTGGTTTGTAATTAGGGTTATTATTTGAAATATTTTCCAACAAAGCCACTTGATTTTTTAAGTCGCGCAGTTCAGGCGTGAACCAGTCTAATTTACGTGTTTTACGAATTTTCCTTCTAATTAAGGGGAAGTGTCTGATAAAGTTATTATTAATAATCTTTAAGAAAATATCAGATTTTTCCTGGACACCAGCTGAATTGTATACAGTGAACCAATCTAAGGAACTTAAATCATTAATGAAATTATTTGTATTTTCACGAGTGTACGACCTAGTGTAAATATAGGGTGTTTTCCTAGGTGGAATTGACAAAGTGAATACTTGAGCTTTGTGATCAGAGATCAGCGACTGTAAAACTTGCGTATGGTGGTTATGAGATAGATTAGTTATGATGTAGTCATAGATTTTCTTACTTGTTGGGGTTTCCCGAGTAAAATCGCTGACAGTCATATATAAGCCATAGGATTCAATTACACTTGTGAGTTTAAATTTATCTGAATTTTCGGTGGCAAAATCTATATTAAGATCACCTGAAATTATTACTGCCTTATTTTCATTAAACAAGCTTTCCAGTATTAAACTTAGCTTAAATAACAATATTTCAGAAGACACCTTTGGTGTACGGTAAATGCATAGTACAACACAGTCGAAATTACCAAGATTACATTCGATAGCACTACACTCAAAGTGAAATTTTTCTGACATTTTACATATGTCCTCACGTGGTTTCCAGTCCAGATTGTTCGCTACATAGATAGCTGACCCCCCATGTTCTCCGTGTGCCCTACTAAAACATGATGCGAGATGTAGATTTTTTAAAGCAAAAAGTGATAATTCATCTTTAGTTTGCCAATGTTCAGTAACACAGGCAATTTGACAGTTGCCTATACTTTCTAAGAAAATTTCAAAACTTTCAGCACTTGTACTGAGGCACTGTAAATTTTGATGCACTAGTTTCCAATCTGTAGTTGACTTCAATTTCTTGCATCCGCTGCTAATATTTATTTGATGATTAACGGTTGAACTACTGGCAACAGGCTGAACTTCATCATGTTTCCCTTCACTGCTGATGTTGGTATTACCATCTGAATTGATTATGTCTCTAAAAAAGACTCAGGCCTAAGATCTCCATGTTTATCTTCTCTTATTATATATTTTACATGTTCATTAAAGTTGAACCTTTTAAAGCCCACTCCCTTAGGCCAAAAGCTGGGGGTATAAAAAACATCTTTGAATTTGAAATCAGCTCCTACCATATAACACTTCTTATTACTATTGTCGAAATTTTCCATTTCATTTTTTAATTCGTTCACTATAATATCCTTTTCTTCCTCACCTGTCTTCCTTCTTATGAATTCGGCTATATCATTTTTAGTGGCATCGGACTTGACCCTATATAAATACATCCACACTTTAGGCTTTATCCCTCCAAATTTACCTCCTTGGTCTTCTCCCTGTCCTAATTGTTTTTTATTCATTTTTTTTCTGTTTACTGTTGTCCAGCTTCCTGATTCTTTGTTATTAATCCCTGGCTGGTCGTTTGATGTAGCCGGCTCTAAATTTATAATTTTATTCATCACTTCTATTTGTTTGGCTTGCAGTGTATTTAAATTCATTTTTTGTATTTGTGTAGCTGTTGATTTATTGGGATTTGTTTCTGATATTTCTTTGGAGGCCACTTCATCATATGAGGTTTTTGTGTTTGAACATTTTTTTGTTACAGTTTTTCCTTCTGAGTTGCTAGTGTTTACATTATGCTCCTTTAAATTTATACTTTTAAGTTTCTCATTTAAGTGATGAATCTTTTCTTTTAGTAATGTATTGTTTTCTTTCAAGATCGTATTTTTTTCTTCCATCTCATTCAATAGTTTTTTTAAATATTTAATCTCAAGCTCTAGATTTGATTCTTCCTTAATAGTGGTTGCTTGTTTTTGTGAGATTACAGATTGGTCATACAACCCTATAGCTTCTCCAGCTTCCTTCGCCATTCATTCCTGTCTCTGGACTGCATCGTCCAGTTTGATGCACCCATTTTTCGTGCGTCCTCGCTTACACCATCCTTCCAGCGCAACTGTGGCCTTCCTCGCCCTTTTGTACCTATGGGCTCTGCTTTAAGGATCTTTTTTTTGCAGGGTTGTTGTCACCATATCTGTTCACATGACCTGCCCATCGCAATCTGCCGATTTTGATTGTAGTTACTATGTCCTTATTACCGACCTGTCTATAAGTGTTGTAAATTTCGAAGTTATACCTGCGTCTCCATATACCGTCTTCTTGGATTGCCCCGTATATTTTTCGCAGCATCTTCCTTTCAAAAATCATTAACAGAGATTCATCTCTTTTTGTTAGCGTCCAGATCTCCGATCCATACATTAACACAGTTATGATAAGTGTTTTATATAACCTAATTTTTGTGAGTTTTGATAGATTACGATTGTGAAGGTGCTTCGAAAGACCAAAATAGCACCTATTTGCCAACATAATACGTCTTCTGATTTCTGCGCTGTTGTTGTTATCTACCGTTATTGTCACTCCCAGATACTCAAACTCCTTCACCCCTTCGAAATTGTGATAATTGATTGTGATGTTATGTCCAATGTTCCGCACTCTTTTGTTCTTTGTTGCTGCCATAAATTTGGTTTTTTGTTCATTTACGTGTAGTGCTATGTTGTTTGCTGCAGTCTCAAAAGTTGTGAATGTTTTTTTGGCCCGTCGTGTGGTTCTAGTAATAATAATTACATCATCTGCGTAAGCCAGGATTTGAGTAGATTTGTTAAAGATAGTGCCTATATTATGCAGCTGGGTATCTCGGACCACTTTATCCAGGACCATGTTGAACAGGAGGCACGCCAGCGCATCACCCTGTCTCACCCCCATCTTCGTTTCAAACGGGTTCGATATATCGTTTTGTATTTTGACACGGCATACTACCCTAGACATTGTCATTTTTGTGAGGTTTATAAGTGTTTCTGGTATCTCAAGCTCATTCATGGCTTCATAAATCTTCGGACGTAATATGCTATCGTAAGCTGCCTTGAAATCAATGAAAAAGTGGAAGGTATCTATATTGAATTCATTGGTCTTTTCTAGAATTTGGTGTAGAATGAAGAGCTGATCCGTTGTAGCGCGGCCAGCTCTAAAACCACATTGGTATGTTCCAAGTCTGGGTTCTGCATATACTTGGATGCGCTCTGCAATGATATATGATAGTATTTTATAGGAGGTGTTTAGTAGTGTTATACCCCTGTAGTTACTGCACTCAAGTGGATCCCCTTTTTGTGCAGCGGGCAGATCAGTTCAATATTCCACATGTCGGGCATGTGTTGTTGGTGCCATATTTTTAATACGATTTGAAGTAATACTTTTTCTAGGGTGTCTCCACCCTGCTTGTATAGTTCTGAGGGTACTCCATCTTGGCCAGGTGCTTTATGGTTTTTTAGACGCTTTATCGCTTTCTGAATGGGTCCACTTGGTCTTTGTTTCGGGCTTCAAATTGTTCTATTGTTACATTTTCGTCGTTTCCTAGAAGTTCTGAAAAGTGTTCCATCTTAGTAGAATGTCATCCCTGTCGTTTAGTATGTCTCCCTGCTTGTCCTTACACATGTTCACTTTTGGTTTGAATTCCTTTCTCAAGTTATTAATCTTTTGATAGAATTTTCGTGTTTCTTTTTGACTTCTAAGTATTTCTATCTCTTCTATGACTCTGTTTTCAGACTCCCTCTTCTTCTTTTTATGTATCTTCTTTTCCTCTCTTCTCAGTCTTCTGTACGTTTCTTCAGATTCCCTAGATCTGCGCTGTTGTTTCTTTATGTAAACCCTGTTCTTTCTATCGGTGACTTCTTGGCAGTGTTCGTCAAACCAATCATTTTTTGGTTTGGATGTTTCATACCCAAGGATATTCTCTGCTGCTTGTTTTATTGTTGTTTCACAGTGTTCCCAAAGATCATCAACTGACTGCGTGGACTCATCAATATTTAAGTATGTTGTGATATAGTTTTTGTATGAGTCCGCTACTACCTCATCCTTTAATGCAGCTGTGTTATATCTTAATTGTTTTTGTCCCTTGGTTTTTTTTATGATGGAGATTCTTGCCCGCAGACGTGCACCCACAAGATAGTGATCGGAATCTATGTTCGCACCCCTATAGCTTCTTATGTTCATCAGATCTGAACAGTGCCTACTATCTATAACCACATGATCGATTTGATTTTCCGTATCACCGTCTGGTGATATCCATGTAACTTTATGGATATTTTTGTGATCGAAAAGGGTACTTCCAATTACCATGTTTTTCGAGGTGGCTAGATTTATATTTAAACACGTAACATTATCTTTGCCAATTTGACTACGTTACCCCTACCATACCATACAATAAGCTACAACAAAATATATGTTGTAGCTTATTGTATGGTATATAATTAATAAAAAATTATGGTGGTATCTAACGTGTAAGTACGTATTTAAATTTTTCAAAAAATTCAAAAGCATCCATTTTTTTCTTCATGAAAAGATTTCCTAAAAATATCATTAATAAGTTGTCTTGAGTAGATTTACAATATATGTGAAATACAAACAAATTGGTTCACTTGATTAAAAAAAAAAAATTTTTTTTGGATTTTCGAAAAAAAAAAAAGTCGCAAAGGCACTGACACTTATCTTAACCTGCCATGGCTTTTGAGAAATGGCTTTTTTCTCATAAATCAGTGACTAAAAAAATGCGCTTCAGAAAATATAAAATTATTTTTGTGGAAACACACACACACACACACACCTTTTTTCACACCCTGTAGCTAGTAACGTGCTTCAAAATGAAAGAGTCGGGAAAAACTCGCTGTTTTACAAATAAATTATCTCTTAAATCATTGATATCTACGCTCGTTCTCAAAAAATGTAGATTTAAATTCAACCCAAAAATTCGCTTAGCCGTTTCGATTGGCCAGCAGTTTAGATTGCACTTTGAAATTAATTATTTACTTTATATATTTTATCACTTTAATGCTTCGCCAATGCCCTTAGTTGCATTGCCGCATCATCTCAAACGAGAAGCACTTGAATCGAGCTGCACTGTACATTTAAAGAAAATAAAATAAAGCCGTTGGAATAGAGATATCTTTAACCTGCTTAGTGATTCAGCAAAAACCTCAGACAATCCTAAGTAAACTGCTTCTCTAGATTATTTCGTACAATTTTCTTCTACCAAGAGACGCGTTTAACTCGCAACATCCATTATGCTCTTGCTATAAGCAAGTAAACAGTTTCATTTATTTTAAATCTGATTTCGAAAAAACAAAAAAAATAGATATTAAAGTAAATTGTGCATTGCTTCCGTAGCTGTGGAAATTTCATTGTGTTAACTATACTATGCTTTTAACATACCGTGTTTTTATATTGTTATTATTATGTATACAGGGTGTTTCATGAGGAACTGTACATACTTCCAGGGGCGGTAGAGGACCACTTGGGTATTCAGGAACGGCCATTGAAATTTTCCTATCGCTCTTAATTTCTGAGATACAGGGTTATAAAATTATTTTGCTCTAAATTTATTTTGGCCAGAACGTCCTTACTATTGATCGGATTTTTTTTAAATTTTATACACTTTATACACGTATCAGTTGATAGATTGCTATTATATATATTTTTTTAAATTCCAGGGCCGGACATTTTAATTGGATTTTTCCGATTCTTGTAAAAAAGATTACCGTGTATATATTTTTTTTAACATTCAGTTGCCAATTATAAAGGCCCGTACATCACTAAACAAAACCATGTAGTTAGATTTTTTGTCGCACTTTTATTGATTTTTTTACAAGCGATTGAATTTGGCGAAATGGGGAATTTGAAGAAAAACAGCTTCATTTGCTTACATTAATTGTCCAAATAAATAAAAATGGTCAATTTAAACTTGGTAAATAATGTTCAATATGGACAAAAAAATTTAAAACCAAAGTTTTTTTTATTCCAAAGAAAGTGTAGCATATAAATAAGTAGGTACATTTTATAACAGGAATCATTAAACAGTTTTATTTTTATTATAATTATAGTAGGCCTAAATAGTATGACATTTCTATGTTTGTTGTCATAAAAATTAGAACTAGTGTACTTTTAATGGTTAACTTAGTCTGCAAGTAATCATGCCTTATAATTTTACAAATGAGGAATATGCCGATATTATGTATGTTTATGGATTGTGTGATGGTAATAGTAGACAAGCCGCAGAGGAACACAATTTTCGTTTTCCTAACAGAAGAACACCAAATTATCAGACATTTTCAACTGTGTGTCGCTATGCAAGGGAGCACGGCAGGATTCCATCATCAAAAGTGGAACGAAATACTGTTCAAAACGTTAAGGAGCAAGAAAATATCATTAGTATTGTTCAAGAATACCCTGAATTAAGTACCTGATGAATAAGTGCCAAATTTGGAGTTCCTCACGAGTTTGAAGGACTCTATATAAAGAAAGATTACATCCATATTATATTCAGCAAGCGCAACGGCTTCAACAGGGTGACAATGTAAATAGGTTAGAATTTTGCCAGTGGATTATTGACCACAGACCGACTACATATGGAACTTTATTCACAGACGAGGTCAAATTTACATGGGATGGCGTGTTTAATTCAAGAAATTCGCATAACCGGGCTGAAAACAATCCACATGTTGTAAGAGAAGCCCATTCTCAACATAAGTTCTCGGTAAATGTTTGGTGTGGTATGATTAACAGCAACCTAATTGGTCCACATATTTTTCCGACAAGGCTAACTACAGAGGTGTATTTAGATTTCTTACAAAATATTTTACCTGGTTTAATGCAAGGTATTAATATAAGAGGGCAATACTTCCAGCATGACGGAGCTCCTCCTCATTTTGGTATTGTGGTTAGAAGGCATTTGGATAATGAGTATCCAAACACACGGTGGACGTGGGGGACCTCATTCTTGGTCGGCTAGATCACCAGATTTCAACCCCTTCGATTATTTTCTACGGGGATATCTCAAAACTGAAGTCTACAGTGTCCTAATAAATAGTAGAGATCAGTTACTTTAGCGAATTTTCCACTGTAGTGACCAAATTAGAAACATTCCAGCGCAAATCAGAAAATCTATTGGCAATTTAAATAAACGCCAACAAAAATGTACGGGAGCTGGAGGTTCTCAAATTCCCCATTTTGTCAAATTTAATCGCTTGTAAAAAAATCAGTAAAGGTGCGACAAAAAATATAATTACATGGCTTTGTTTAGTGATGTATGGGCTTTTATAATTGGCAACTGAATGTTTAAAAAAATATATAGGGAATAATCTTTTATACAGGAATCAGAGAAATCAAATTAAAAAAGTCCGGAATTTAAAAAAAATTATAAGAGCAACTGATAAGCGTATAAAGTGTCTAAAATTTAAACGAAATCTGATCAATAATAAGGACGTTCTGGCCAAAATAAATTTAGACCGAAATCATTTTGTCACCCCATCTCAGAAATTAAGAGCGACAGGAAAATTTCAATGGAAAGTTCCTGAATACCCAAGTGATCCTCTACCGCCCCTGGGAGTATGTACAGTTCCTCATGAAACACCCTGTATAAAAATTCATTAGTATCAAAATTCATGTCAAATAAACGACATGTTTTTTTTTACCTTTAGAAATTATCAATACTTTATGATGAGAGACAATATGTAACCTATAATAATTTAAACTATTTCCATGCACTACTACAAGGGTCGTAGATAATGAGTTAACAAAAATTTAGACCGCCAAATGTGAGCCACCATTTCGACTTTTCCAATTTTTGGCTGAAGAAGTCTTGTTTCCAATTCTTGCTCAACTTACACCAGACGAATGATGAAACTTTTCTAGGATCACCACCTTGCAGTTTCAGAAAGAAATCACAGAAATTGCTTGAGCTAGTCCGGTAATGATTGCACAAATATAAAAGAAAACCCATACGGGTCCAAGCGCGGATCTAGAAATTTCAATAATTTTTTTCTCGTCTCTGGCGCATGGGACCCATACGAAATATGGGAAATAACATCTCGAGAAGCACTTCTCTAACGACCCCTAAAAAATGTTGAAAAAGCATTTTGCGAAAAATTTTTTCAAAATTCCATTACCCCCCCCCCCCCAGGTCTAGGGATTCCTGTTTGAAATTATTTTTTTTGTCATATGCATTTTACTTTTCATAAAAATACAGCAACACGTTTTGAAGTTTATGAAAATATTTTCATTACTAACCGAGATACAATGAATTGAAATTTTGTGATTTGTTAAATTGTAAATCACAAAATTTCAATTCGTTATATCTCAGTTAGTAATGAAAATATTTTCATAAACTTCAAAACATATTGTTGTACTTTTATGAAAAGTAAAATGCATATGACAAAAAAAAATAATTTTAAACAGGAGTCCCTAAACCTGGGGGGTAACCGAATTTTGAAAAAAATTTTCGCAAACTGCTTTTTCAAAATTTTTTAGGGGTCGTTAGAGAAGTGCTTCTCGAGATGTTATTTCCCATATTTCGTATGGGTCCCATGCGCCACAGACGAGAAAAAAATTATTGAAATTTCTAGATCCGCGCTTGTACGGGTCGAATTGAGAATCTCTTGTTACTACATTTTGAAAAAAAATGTAGTATAGGTTTTGCATTTTCCCAGCGGGCCATCGAAACCCGAAAAAAACGTCGGATCGAAATGAAAGTCATATCTTTTGACTCGAGAGCGAATTTAGAAAATTCCGTCCGTCGGTCAGTCGGTCTGTCTGTCGGTCTGTCTGTCGGTCTGTCTGTCGGTCTGTCTGTCGGTCTGTCTGTCGGTCTGTCTGTCGGTCTGTCTGTCACGCTCAGCCCCCCCTAATCCGTTTTCGGATTTCGATGAAACTTGGGTGGTTAATGGGAGGCCTTTAGAAAACCTTAACGCTGGATGATCAGCTCCATCCGGAAACTGGAAGTACCCGATACAGACGTTTCGAGTTTTTCGGGAAAAATTGAATAACTCGGTAACGAGCGGTCGGATCGAGATATTTCAAAAAAGAGATGGTGCCGCTGGCAACGATCTACAGATAAATATACCAGAGACTATGTCGAAAAACAAATGGAAATTGAATTTCTTTGTGAAAAACTGGTTTTCTCGAAATCGGGCTAGGAAGCACGATAACTGTCTAGGATATTGATCGATCTCGATGAGACTTGGTGGGATCGAACAAATGAAGCCTATTGCTGGCAGCCCGAATCCGATGAGTCAAGTATTTTTTCCAAGGCCGAGTATGATTTTCCAGATAAATTAATAACTCCCGAACCGAAAGTCGGATATTGATTTTCAAAAATGGCGATTGAAGGTCTCTATTACGTGACGTTTGTGAGAAATTTGAAAAAACAAAAGCGAATCTACAAATCCTGGAAAACTTGATTTTTTCGATAAATTCTACAAATACCGATCAGTTTCCTAATAAAAATCGAAAATTAAGTATTCCGTCGATCAATCTCTATAACTAGTATAAGGCACGGGCCCTTTTGGACAAAAAATCTGAAATGGAGTTTTTTCGAAAAATTAAAAATAAACGAGTTATTTACAAAGATGCATGACCACAATATAATCCATGCCCTTTCTGTATTTCAAAATGTAGTTAGCCTTTACTTTAGTCAATGCAAAAAGAAAAATAAAACATGTCAAAATCTACTAAGTCATCCTACGACCCTCTGCTGAAAAGGTACTGAATCATCCCAACAGGAATAAAAAGCATATCAAAATGTAGGTTAGCTTGTTTTTTTAATTTTTTTAAGTCGGCTAGTTAATTTAGTAAAAAAAAATCCCCTAACTTAGGACAAATTCCAACAAAAGGTCTGTGAACGGTTTTTATCATTACTAGGTGTACTGATCGACAGAAAGGAAGTCTACCAATATCTGACAACCGGAAGTGGGTTATTTTCAAGATGGCCGCTGCTAACCATGAAAATTGGCAAAACTCCTGTAACTTTGTTATTTTTACGTGTAGAATAATTATTTTTCTATCAAATTTAAGGTTTTAAGGTTTTTATGGTCAGGGAATTAATTTCAATCAATAAATTGGGTCCATGGGATCAAAAATAAGGGCCAACAATGAACAATATATGTTCAAGGTTATCCATTATATATTTATTTCTGTTATTATTGGAAATAAAAAAAAGTTTCGTATAAAAGTTGTAGGGTTGTATCCATATATTTTTTAAATGCAATTAAAAAAAAACAATTGCTTGCATAGGTCGCGTGATATAACAATTAAGGTTGTTTTTTAAATGGAAAACTCTGTATATTTATATTCTTTTAGATTTTTTTTCTCTGGTTTCAAATATATAAGGGTTGATAGGTCTAGCTGTAATATTTCTTGATATATAGGACATTAAATATGCTTCAAACATGCATATAGGTATTTTATGGTTATTGAAGAAAGCGCAGTAATTACTCTTACGCAGTACGCTGTGACTGATGATATTCCCAATATACGGCGCTTTCCATGTAAAACGCAAGAAATCGCAAAAAACATAAAAAAATCGAAAACATTGAATTTTTCAATATGGTACACCACTTCAAACGTTGTGGAAAAATTCATGAAACTAGTGTTTTGTAATTGTAAAAAAATGGCTAAATAAAATTTGGTGTACATGATAATTAACTAGGTACACTAAAATCATATTTTTGTATTTTCTACAGGCTTCTAAAATCCATTATTCTCTTTAATGACCTTAAATGACCTTGAAAAAAAAATCCTTGAATGAGTTTTCCCATAATCCACCTTCATGAAAAATTTCAGATTATTCGCTTTAGCCTATAAAAACAATGAACCTAAGAACCGTAAAACCCTAGTTTTGAGGTTAAAGTACTACTTTTACCTAGTTTATTTAAAAATCCGAACTCAGGGTATTTCACCTATCTTAACCGGGAATACCCTTTGCTGAAAACGTAAAATAGCATGGTAGAATGCCTCCTACTGAAATTGGGTCATATCCGTCATACAGGGTGATCTTCAAAGGCAAGTAAACTGTCATGTTTTATTCTAATTTTTAAGACTAAAATATTACTATGGCATTTGACTAAGCTTACTTAATATCTGCAAAAATTAAAAGAGACTAATCACTCTTCATCAATTTAATACAAGGAGCCAACAGAAACGTGACTTGAAAATACCAAAAACTACAAAAAAAAGTCAAAATGTAATAGCTGTATTGGCAATAAAATTAAATCCACTGTGTTCTTTTTTCAGCTTAGTCTAGCAGAAAAAAATCTCTACTTGTCATATGAGAAGGAAGAAGCTATTCTGCGAATTTTTGACGACTCAATTGTTATTTCGTCTCCGAATTGTTAGACCAAGAGCCCATAAGAATTTTTTATGGAAGGTATTAGAATGTTTATATTGTTATATCTATAATGATAGGGTCTACCAAATGCAAAATAAGAAGGACAGGGTTGCTATTAACCTACCCACAATAAAATTGTGGGAGGTTACTACATTTAGTCCAAAATCGAAAATTTTGATAATATCAAATCTTTACGTTTTGAGGTCCCAGGAACCCAAAAAAGTGTTTTTTAAAAAATGTTTGTGTGTGTGTGTGTGCGTGTGTGTGTATGTTTGTTAGCACGATAACGGGGGAGCTACTAACACATTCACTGCCGGAGGTCATTAGTGACGATTGTGCCACCTATTTTCTTTTGCAATTTGTTAATTTAATGTTTGTATTAGCTAGTGATTAGCTAGTAGACACTCTACTAAGTTCAAATTTTCCAAATTTTTTGCTAAAAAACAAAATTAGTTTTTTCTTTTCGTTTTTTGCTTTTTTTTTTGTTTAATTAATTACAATTTAGTGCAACCCTGTATTAGGTATATAGAAGAACGCCTCTCGAGCGGTCACGGCGTTTTTATCAAAATCGGATAAACGCCCCTGGGGCGGTGCCGGCAGTGAATGTGCTAAACGGATTTGGATGAAACTTTGCATAATGGTTTCTTTAGTGCTCCAGAAGGTCTGAAAAGGTTTTGGTTGAGATCGGATTACGTTTAGTACCGTTTTGGCACAACAAGTTGTTTATTTTATGATTACTTACAATTTGTAATCGAACCGCTGAAAAAGAGTAAAAATTACCATTTCAACGATATATCACATTTGCACCCTTTCGATTTCTTTTCCGTTAATAAAATTAAAAAGAAATGGCTATATGTACACACATGGTAGCATCCAAAAAATATTATTGTATTATTATTAGGGGGAAATGTATTTTGCCATCTGTCAAAAATATTTGGGTTGGTAGCCTTTGTGAATGTTGAAAAAATATATATTTCTTAAGATTTAAGAATATTACGTAGCTATTATTAAAATTTCTGCCTGATCCCCGTACTTTCAACTAAAATCTAGTACAGTGTAATATTTATGAAGTTCTAAATACTTTGTCCTAATAAAATAGGACTCTTTTTGTAGGTTGGAAATCTAACCTGTAATTAGCAGTCTATTTTTATTAATCAACAATTAGTCAATCCAAACCACGTGACTTCCAACATGGCGTGGCGGTCAAACATTTGTTGACAGTCGTTAAACGTTTCTAAAAACAGTTTGTGTTTTTCCGTTGGCCTGGCTAAGTATCTTGAAATTTTAATAATATGTGAGGCGGAAAGCAAAAAGGGACCTCTTGTCGGCAATTTCCGATTTTTAGTTATTGATATTAAATGAATTAAGCTCTAATTCTGAACGATTTGGTGCAAAAATCGTGTCTCTATGATTTTTTTTGTTTAAGTTACTAGTGCGTTGATGAAGAGGGACCTCTTGTCGGTCCCATGTTATTTCTCCATAAGTGACAGGAGGTATCTTTTTCAGGGCTGAACAATACTGAACATTGACTGCTTTATCGATTATTTTAAGTGTTTCATTCAATTATATCGGTTTTGTAATCGATTACAACTTGTAAAGGACAAAATCCGAAAATCGATCATATTGACCCAAACCATTAATTTCAACTGTACTGAAAAATTAACATCGCCGACAAGAGGTCCCTTTTTGCTTTCCGCCTCACATATAGTGTTTTTTGTGATTTGTGGCAAGGCGTTTTTGATTGTTTTCAAGTAATAAACTTTATTTATTTATGCAGAGTGAGTATTTCGAGAAGTTGATGTTGAAAAATCGAGATGTAAAAACGATGGAAGGTGTTAGATCATCCCTTTAATCGCATCTTTGACGTCGTTTTCTCGACAGATCATTTATATGAGGGAAATATTTAGAATTCACGACGTCGGGTACACGGTAAAAGCAACCTTGTCACTATTTCCACGATGTCCACAATCCACTATTATGCACATATCAGGCATTTCTTCTAATTATAACCAATAATATTATCACGAAAAAAATCTAATAAGACACATTAAACAATTCTTTACGAAAAACTCATATTAAAAACCTTTAAAATGTAAAAACTACAAGAAAAAATGCTGCACTGGTCATAATCTAAAAAATAGAAATAAACCCGTGTTTGACCGCCACGCCATATTGAGAAACAATTTTGACAGGTCGTTGGATTGCCTAATATAGAAAAGGAGCCACCGTGGCTCCAAGCTAAAAATGCGTATACAAATATTAAGAATGAGAATAAACTTGAAGAACTTAAATATGATGTAAATATGTCCCTAAATATATTTCATAACCTAAAAATCAACATTCGTAAAAATCAACATTCGTAAAGGTTACCAACCCAAATATTTTTTGACAATGTCAAAACTTATTTTAGTTGGTTTCTTTAAAGGTAATAATCGTTTATGGCCGTGTTCGGATATTATAGGCTATTGTCTATGTACAAAAAAAGAGGGTTGAAAGGAACTAAAACGTTACAGGGTTTTTATTGTTTATTATGTTCAATTGACCCCAATATGTGAAAAAACCGCGGAGTGCTACCATTTAAAGTGGTGCGTTTTTGAGATCGAAGTAAAAAGGTCCACTTTTCATATTTTTTTTTGTTTGAAAACTATGAATTTTTTCTATAAACACGTCAATAGAAAAGTGTGTAGAGAATTAAATTTCCAATCGAAATGGCACCTTCAGAAGTCAATTTTTTTTTTTTTTACAAAAATATGTCCAAAAAACAAAACAAAAAAAAAACGAAAAAATGCAATTTTTTATTTTTTTTTTATTTTAGCCTGTAACTATTTTTCGGGTACATTAAGGCATAGACATTCCTGCATAACAAAAAAGCTGGCGTTTTACCCATTAAAATGAGATTTTACAGTTTTACGATTAATAGTGACCGAGATATAGCGTTTCAAAGTTTGCAACTTTTAACTTTTTTTGCTAATTTTTACTATTTTTTTTTTCAAATTTCGTCCTGTAACTTTTTTCTGAGTGAATTTAGGTGTAGACATTATTATATTAAAGTGAAAGCTGACTTTACGCCCGTTGAAATGGTGGCTGGTAAAAGTCTCTACGACAAATAGAAGCCTAGATCAGCGTTTCGAAGAGTGTTTCTTTTATTAACTTTCTTCCAATTTTTACGTTCTTTTTTAAATCTCGACCTATAACTTATTTGTCAAATGCAAGTCCAGTAGCCATCGGTTCTGCTTCTGAATGTATTGTAACATTACTATACTCTATGAAAATTGATGGCCAAAGCACCTGTCGCTATAAGTTATTTCAGAAGTACTCAACAGGTGCGAAATTCTCATTGTCCCGATTGCCTCCAACAACTGATGCTGCTAAACCTCATGGTTTAAGAACTTACTTGCAAATGCAACATTGGAAAGGAAATATTGTAAATCCTCTCATCTAGGGTTGGAAAAGTTCAGAAAATGGACTAGTACCAAGTTTGACAAATAAACCTCCCGCACCACAAGTTTTGCTGGAAAAAATAGCCTGTAAATGCACTAAAGGATGCAGAGGAAACTGTGGTTGCAGGAAATTGGGAATGAATTGCTCCATTTTTTGCAAAGAATGTATGGGAATGAACTGTGAAAACGCTGATGTACCTCAAATAACGGAAGACGATGTTTACATAGATGCCGATGAAGAAATTGACTTTGATTTTGAAAATATGTTAAATCCAGCATTTGAATAATTTCATAATGTAAGTTAATAATCTAAATTATTTGAACAAAAAAAAAACACGTGATATAATAAAGTTCAGAAGTGGAAAAATGTAAAAAGTTATTTTTTAAGTACAATAATCTACTATCTGTATCTGTATCTTGGTTACTATTGATCACATAAACTTCTATTGCAGACCATTTAAACAAGAATGCTGTGAGTACATTCCATGTAGCAATAGCTGTATTTGACAAATAAGTTATAGGCCGAAATTTAAAAAAGAACGTAAAAATTGGAAGAAAGTTAATAAAAGTAACACTCTTCGAAACGCTGTATCTAAGTTTCTATTTGTCGTAGAGACTTTTACCAGCCACCATTTCAACGGGCGTAAAGTCAGCTTTCACTTTAATATAATATTGTCTACTATTGTTCTCTAAATTTGAAAAAAAAATAGTAAAAATTAACAAAAAAAGTTAAAAGTTGCAAACTTTGAAACGCTATATCTCGATCACTATTAATCGTAAAACTGTTTAGAAAATGTCATTTTAACGGGTAAAATGCCAGCTTTTTTTGTTATGCAGCAATGTCTATGCCTAAATGTACCCGAAAAATAGTTACAGGCTAAAATAAAAAAAATAATAAAAAATTGCATTTTTTCGTTTTTTTTTGTTTTGTTTTTTGGACGCATTTTTGTAAAAAAAAAATTTTGACTTCTGAAGGTGCCATTTCGATTGGACATTTAATTCTCTACACACTTCTCTATTGACGTGTTTATAAAAAAAAATCATAGTTTTCGAGCAAAAAAATTTATGAAAAGTGGACCTTTTTACTTCGATCTCAAAAACGCACCACTTTAAATGGTAGCACTCCGCGGTTTTTTCATATCTTGAGGTCAATTGAACATAAGAAACAATAAAAACCCTTTAACGTTTTAGTTCCTTTCTACAGTATATGGACAATAGACTATTACGTCTGATTGATGGGACGCGTCACAATCGTTCAATTAATGAAAATTGAGCTAACCGAGCTAAATCTGAAACGGTCGAATATTACAAAATAAAGGACTCGGGCGAAGCTCAACTTGCTCGGACCTTTTTGATTGAGCAGGAAGATTTTAATTTTACGCATGCGTAGTCTGCTTGAACTGTCCATAATATTATTGACTTGTTGAGGTTAAACTGTCATTTGGGCTAAATTCTGTATTATTATTTTTATTCGCTATTCAATGTTCTACAAAATCTTCTAAACGTTATCTTCTGTTAATACCCATATAATATTCGGCAATTGATTAACATGCAACATAAACAAACATGAGAGGTTAAGTCAGGTATAAGTTCTCTGGTTAAGTTTTAACAGATTGCTTGTAGTACACTTCAGTTCGTTCGATATTTGTCCATGAAATAAATGGCTCCAAAGTCACGTGTAATTTATCTGTGAGCTCAGTGCTCTGATTTCCGATATAATATGCAAACACAGCTGATTTGGATCCACCTCGGGATCCACCGTGTGGGGAGGTTCCAGCCGCTTCCAGTAGCTGCCGATTAAAAAAAAAACAATTATGATGCCACCTCTAGAAAACATTTTTACTTCATACTAAAATATTTTTGAAAAAATTAGTCGCTCGAAGTTTCTTTCTAAAAATTTTTCCTTTCAATTTTAATGAATATATTGCAGACTTACTGTATATATAAATTTGATAACTTAATAGTACTAAATTGTAATAATAAACTAACCCATAAAATTTACAAATTTACGCCTTTTATTCCTCCAACTTGATAAACTTAACTCCTAATTGTACGTATGTTCCGTCATTGAAGCTTGCTGTTTGGTCACACTGTCGGCGGTAGTATTACGAGTTTTTATAATATATCTTTCCTAGTCTAAGGTTAAAGCAGTGTTACCAGACTTTAACAGACTCATTTTTTTTAAAATAATAGCTGAACGATATCTTTATAACCCTTGTGATTGGCTAAAAATAGTGCGGTGTTCCCTTCTTTGTTTCGAAACTCTACATCGGGATTCTGCTTCAGCAAAAACTCCACAACATCCTTATACCCGTTATTGCTCGCGACCATGAGAGCCGTGTTCCCTTGAATAGTGTATGCGTTAATATTTGCCTTTTTCGACAATAACAACTTAACAACCTCTATATAGCCCTTGTCGCTAGCTAATATCAGAGCTGTTTCTCCATTTTTATTAGCATGTTCAATATTGGCGTTTTTCGATATTAACAAGTCAACGACTTCAGTGAATCCCTTGTTGCTTGCTAAAGTTAAGGCATTTTCACCCTCATTGTTTACGTGTTCGATGTCGATATTTTCTTTCAACAGTAATTCCACGACTTGAGTGTACCCCTTATAACTCGCCAAGGTCAGAGGTGAATCGCCTTCTTTATTCTTGTGATTTGCGTTGGCGTTTCTCGACAGCAGAATTTTAACTACCCCGTTC
Source organism: Rutpela maculata (assembly GCA_936432065.2). Classification (NCBI taxonomy): domain Eukaryota; kingdom Metazoa; phylum Arthropoda; class Insecta; order Coleoptera; family Cerambycidae; genus Rutpela; species Rutpela maculata. The sequence continues at coordinate 21,432,540 of OW386293.2, forward strand.
ATACCGTTCCAGCTGGCCCTACTCAAAGCGGTATTGCCAGCTTTATTTGCATATTCAATGTTAACGTTATTTTTTAATAGTACGGTCACAACTTCGCTGTAGCCCTTGTAACTTGACAGTGTTAATGCTGTGTCACCGTGTTTGTTGGCATGTTCGATGTTGGCGCCCTTTTTCAATAAAAGTTCGACGACTTCACTGAATCCGTTGAAAGCTGCTATTGTCAGCGGGGTATCCTTGAACTTATTCGTGGATTCGATATTGGCTTTGTTCGTTATTAATATTTCTGTGACGTCCTTAAAGCCTGAAATAAAAACTGTTTGCGTTAGATATGCTATTTCTAAAAATAATGAAATAATATTCCTAAAATTAAAATATTTATTTTATTAGTTTCTTAAAGAACTATGTACTTCTTGTGTACTGTTAGAAAATATGTAATATATTGAAAATACATATGTTTCACATTTTTATAGTATAGTGTAGTGATATTAAGCAAAAAAATGGCCAAACCCGGACATTCAAAACAACAAAGGTCTGATGGTCCTACGATATTTGTTACCCTCCCCATTGCACGCCCTGAAAAGTTCAAGAGGTTAGAGCGTCGGGTTTGGAGTGTGGGGGAGGGGGAAGGGTCGAAATGTGTTTTCTTTTTCTCCTTTTCTCAAATATCTCAAAAAGTATGAGGTCTAGAGTAAAAATGTTTCTATACAAAATCAAAGCACATTAAATTTCCCCTCAGAAAAGGTCCAGTTCATTTTTATTGGTAACCCCAACCGTTTCTGCGATATGGGGAGCGGAAAATGGGATAAAAGATCAATTTTTTGCGAAAATCGTGGGTAAATTTTTCTAAAATCGTTTTAAAGTTTTTTCAAATTATTCTTGGTCTATTGGGCGATTGGTTATTACGTAATTAGGTGCACAGTTACATTTTCGGTCAAACTGCAATGTACTTATGTGAAGGAGGGATGGGGGGATTTATTTTACATGAGTTCGATGTAAAGAGATCAGAGGCTCCAGTCACGGCTTGTTTATTAAAACGAAAAGTGAATTGAATGAGCAGGTAGTGATGAGTTTTTTGAAGAATGTAGAGGCTCTGGGTGTGGGGAACTCACAAAGGGAAGGGGAGAGGAGCATTATAGGGTGAGAAGGGGAATCCGTCTTTTTTGTGTGCGTCTCTTCTCAGCCGTCCCAATAGACTAGTAGATGGTGACAGAAAATCAAAACTGATAGCCTACCGTCTGCAAGTAATTTAGTCAGTATTATGTATACAATAAAGCTCAATTTTTGGTACTTTCAAGGTTTGCCCGCATGCACGGGATGTAGGAAACGATTTACGGTTTGCATAAAAAAACAATGTTTTCAACTAATAAATTACCGTCTGCAAAGTTCATAATTCGAAATTAAAGGAATAAAAATATGTCGGAAGCGCTTTTGCAGACAGTTCTGTCATGCACCAAACCTTATACAGAGTACTCCAAAATGTATCAAATTTTAGTAAAAAAAAATGATAATTTACCGTCTGCAAACAATACTAAATGATGATTCTGGTTCATGAAGACGAGTAGGAGAAAGGTGCAGACGTTTACGATATGCATATCACCATATTGTGCGCATGTCGACTTGTTATGTTTTTTTTTATATAACTTTGAACAATTGTTTACCGTTTAATTATAGTTTTATTAGAAAAACTATTGTAAACAATGTTTTCAGACGAACCCAATATGCACGGTTGTCCATTGAATTCTATAAACTTGTAAGAAAATGGGGGTAACTTTTACCGATTATTAACTGTCTGCAACTTGGTACAAAGAAAGGTTATTGATTCGATTACGCAATTATTTAATTTGCGGACAATGCGCACATGCACTAAAACCACAGATATGTACCAAAAACAACTATCTATACCGTCTGCAACTTGGTACAAAGAAAGGTTACTGGGTTAAATACGCAATTATTCAATTTGCAGATAATGCCCACATGCACGAGAGCCACAATAGAGTCAAAACTCGGCGAATTCCGTTTGATATCTCTTCGTGTGTGCCTTGCACCAAAAACAACTCTTTACCTTCTACAACACAAAATTGTGTAAGCTAACTTATGCAAGTATATTTTTTTCGGATGGGCAGACAACATGCAGATGCACACGGACCAGAATTAGTGCTGGTATTCGATAAAGTTGATCGATAATTCGCGTCGTAGTTAAATTCAATTGAAAAAATATTATTTTATTAAAGTTGTAACAAAAATCTTATATATATTACCATAATAATTACTGTTTATAAAAAATTTTGTTCGCCGTCTGTTTCTTCTTCAACATCATCATTCTCAACCACTGACTCCTGGAACGTTTTCCGAAGAAATGATAGATATCTTCCTCGCTGTCACTGATATGTTCTAAAAACAAGTTTTCTTCATCTGAATCATTATCAGCATTGTTGTCGGTGAGCATTATTTGTTCGTTATCCTCCTCGACCACACTGTTACTGGTAATTGCGACTGTAATTTCAAAAATTAATCAGCATTTGAAATTCATTGGAATTAACAAGAAAACTACGGTATTTTCGTACCGTTGTTATTATCAGCTACAAAAGTTTCTTTGACGGTTTGTGGCACTTCATCTCTATCAAACAGTCCTCCGATTTGCACCAGCCATACTCCTCAACTTTTTAGCTTGATGCTTAGGCAAAGATGCGTTGCTCAATATTTTTGACACTTTATTGTGACTCTCGTGCATGTGCGCATTGTCTGCAAACTAAATAATTGCATATTTGAATCAATAATCTTTCTTTTTACCAAGTTGCAGACAGTAAATAATTAGTAATTTTTTTACACAAATACGTTAAGCGGCAAGTACACATTTAATCTATCTGCAAATAATTCTTTATCGAAACTTTATTTTTAAATCATGTTTTCTTTTTAGCTGCAGACGGTAAACAATTGTTCAAAGTTGTAAAAAAAATAACAAGTTGACATGCGCACGATATGGTGACGTGCATATCGTAAACGTCTGAATCTTTCCCCTACTCGTCTTCATGAACCAGAATCATCATTTTGTACTGTTTGCAGACGGTAAATTATCATTTTTTTTTACTAAAATCTTATACATTTTGGAATACCCTGTACAAGGTTTGGTGCATGACAGAACTGTCTGCAAAAGCGCTCCCGACATATTTTTATTCCTTTAATTTCGAATTATGAACTTTGCAGACGGTAGTGTATCAGTTGAAAACATTGTTTTTTTATGCAAACCGGAAATTGTTTCCTATATCCCGTGCATGCGGGCAAACCTTGAAAGTACCAAAAATTGAGCTTTACTGTATAGATAAGACTAACTAAATTACTTGCAGACGGTAGGCTATCAGTTTTGATTTTCTGTCACCATCTACTAGCCTACAATCAGTTGTTGCCGATCCCTTAGAACAGACTGTTGCTCGTTTGTGAAATTTACGTTGAAAACGGTCTTGAGATGAGTAAATGTGCATTAGAGCTTTGTCGGGATGAGGGAGGGGAGCTAATAAAACTGAGAGAGAGGGGAATAAAAACAATTATTGCGTGCAGTGAGATAAAGCAGGATGGTGTAAAAGATAAGTTTGTGAATAACTCAGTTCGTGAAGTGCATTCTGAGTGGCGCAAATGGTACACCCGCAACCCAAAACCTCCACCTTGCGCATCCACTGAACCTCAGCAACATCCTTCACGTGGACCAGCATTTGACTTCAAATCGCTGTGCTTGTTGTGTGGCCGACAATGTGTCGATGTTTCCAAATGTAGAAATCCATTCAAACAGGAATGGAGTGAGGTTGAGACTGTGGAAACCTTATAATCTATAATACGTTTTGGAAGTGTTTGAGGTAGTGGAAGACCAGATCCTCTGAATTCGACACCCTCTATACAACTCGCGAACACCCACCTAAAAAATAGGTAATCTGATGTAAAATAACCCGCTAAACTTGATTTTTGAATTCGCCCATTGATTTGAGATTGCCGAAATGACCAAATTGGCAATTTTCTAAAAAAAATAAAAATTATGTGTTATTTTTTGTTTTTCATATAACACGTCATATATTTTTTATTTTACTTCAGAATTTTTTAATTTTTTTACATAATATTCTCTAACTATTCTTTGATATGTTGAAAGTAAAAAACTTTACCTAAAAAATAATTAGTTGGCAAAAAAAAATAACAACTTTTCTTTGACGCAAAATCTTTCAAATTTGCAGAGTAAAATGTCCGATCGAGGTATCTTTTTTATTTTTAAAGTTAGGTGCCTACTATAATCGAAGAAAATGTTCCGAATGAACTAAATAAAATCTTTTATAAGAAGTTTTTTTTGAAATTTTGCTCCCTTATCGAAATATTCATTAATTGTTTCAGCGTCCGAACGAATGCGCGCTACTATGAATCGGCCGCAATCGCATCTAGAGCTAAACGCAGACACGTGCCGAGTGATTATTATTTTCCAGTATCCATTTATGTTAAGTTGAAAGTGCTTTTTGTCTCAGTCCTTATATTTAGTGCGTTATAAACACATAGTTTGGCATAATAAATTATAATTACTCGGATAGGAAATCAAAGGAAACAAGCTAAAAACGTACTCTTCGCCTGTTAACTGGATTTTTATATAATTGTTATACATTCAATAGGATACTTTTCGCAGTTTTTTGTAAATAATGTTACTTTTAGACATTTTTAATTTTATAGTACGATCTTAATTGGTAAAAGACTTGGTAAAAAAAACTATACCAAACCCCATTTGGGTTTCGATTCCGAGTCAAAAGAACTACACCACCACCTTACACGTAGAAGAATGTAAATTTTTACATTATAAGACATGAGCTATAAAATCATATTTTCACGGTTGTATATTACATTATGAAATGTATATTTGTAAAATATATAAATAATTAGAAATATTAAAATGAAATATTTCACTAGATTTCTATTCAATTACAAAAACATAAAAAATAAAAAAAAAAATTTTCAACAGTAAAATCACAAGAGCTTTTTTTTATCGGATAAATTTCTCTTTGTAACGAAATAATTTTGCCAATCAGTGCTTTTATGAGAAAAACTGACATGAAAAAATCCCGAGACCGGAGATCGAGCGATTTTGTCAAATGTCAGTTTTTCGAGCAAAATTACTGATTGACAAAATATTGAGTTAAAAAGAAATTTATCCATAAAAGAAAAGCTCGAGTGATTTTTGGCAAGATAAATTAACGACAGAATATGTGAACGAACAACAATTAAAAATAATTATAATTTTCTCAAAACGACTCATATCGTACAGTATAATTTCCACAAGACTTAAAAGTTATAGCCGACAGTACAGATTTTAAAATGACGTGCGACTACTAGATATACTATACTCTGCTTTTGAGGAACAGGTATTTTTATCAACAGTAAAATCACAAGAGCTTTTTTTTATCGGATAAATTTCTCTTTGTAACGAAATAATTTTGCCAATCAGTGATTTTATGAGAAAAACTGACATGAAAAAATCGCGAGACCGGAGGTCGAGCGATTTTGTCAAATGTCAGTTTTTCGAGCAAAATTACTGATTGGAAAAATATTGAGTTAAAAAGAAATTTACCCATAAAAGAAAAGCTCGAGTGATTTTTGGCAAGATAAATTAACGACAGAATATGTGAACGAACAACAATTAAAAATAATTATAATTTTCTCAAAACGACTCATATCGGACAGTATAGTTTCCACAAGACTTAAAAATTATAGCCGACAGTACAGATTTTAAAATGACGTGCGACTACTAGATATACTCTGCTTTTGAGGAATAGGCATTTTTATCGTGATAAAAAACGATGCACCTTTTTTTATCGCTGTCAAAGTGACAAAATGTGACTGTCAAATAGACTTTTTTATATAGGAGTTGATTTATCGTGATAAGAAACGATGCACCTTTTTTATCGCTGTCAAAGTGACAAAATGTGACTGTCAAATAGACTTTTTTATATAGGAGTTAATTTATCAAATTTAAATCATTAAGTAATAACATTTTTATTTATCGATCGATTTTGTTCAAATAGGGTTCTTCTTCTAGCTAACACTAATTTACTGTCCAAATTTCAGTACAATCGGAATTTTCTTTCTTCAGTTATCGTGCTTACAAGAAACGTGACGGACGGACAGACAGACGGACATTTTGAAAGTTGTTCAGAATTCGTTCACTAACACAATGGTATGAAAATTCTTTGTCTGCGAGCGATATTTACGGCTTTAGAAATGTACCGATCAAATGCAAAATCCGATGACATTTCTGTGGCTCTAAAACAATATTTAGAACAGAAAAATTTATTTTTATCACTAAATCCAGTTTACCATGCACAATGTAGAAGATCGTATACCCGAACTGCTTATAAAAGAAAATCAGAAATTGTAAATCCTAGTACAGAGAATACAAGTAAAAAGGGCATTTCTGCAATGTGCTATTTACAAGACAGCCTACCAAATTAAGCCCAGAATTCCAAATGTTTTAGATTTTGGATGGTACCTAAAGGAGGAAATCTTATTTCAAGATGATTTCAAAAAGCCCAAAACCCAATTTTATTGAGTTAACTCCATTTTGTAAATGTAAATTATATAACTGTACTACAAGCTGCAAGTGTAGCAAAGCAAACGCGCAATGTAACATAAGTTGTTTATGCGAAGGAAAATGTAATCTTCAGTACCCACTTGCTGTTATAATTAATGAAAATATATTTTTTAATGTGTATGTTTCGAGATTATCTACATAATTTTATAACATTTAATTTCAAATAGAAACTAAATAATCCGTAGACTCACTTGATCGCTTAAACGACACCACAGATGGGCGACGTTAACAGAAGTTATGCTTTAAATTAATGCGGACGAGTTGCGCGGCCGCTTCCAACAGCGTCATCTCGTTACATGAGCCGAATTTCCAAAAAATATCTTTATAAAAAAGTTTGACTAAAGTATATGGAACATTTTTCTCGTTTATACTATAACTCTCTCTTTAAAAATAAAAAAGTTACCTCGATCGGGTATTTTTCAACGCAAATTTTAAAAAACCGCGACAATAGAGGGTAATTATATTTTTTTTAGGCACTATATTATTAGTTACACTATATTCTTTGCCGTCAGCCTGTCCAAGAATATTGGAGGGATAATGTGTAAAATATTGGTCAAAATCTGTATTAAAATAAAAAAGATATGATGTGTTATGTGCAAAACAAAAATTAACACATAATTTTAAAATTTTTCAGAAAATTTGCGAATTGACCGATTTGGCAATCTCAAATTAATGGGCGAACTCAAAAATCAAATCCAGAAGGTCATTTTACATAATATCATCTGTTTTTTAGGTGGGTGTTCGCGAGTTGTATAGACTACTTTTAAAATGCTTCCTACAGATTGGCTGCTCTCCGACTAAGGGTGAATGATTGGACAGTGTGGGCGAGAAGTACTGACTCGTTTGAGTGGTATTATCGATCTGGTTGCTGGAGATGAACGTTACCATAGGTACTGCTACACAACATTTCACCACCTAAACAGCAGTAAACGAGAGGAAGGTTTGGATAGGGGGGGGGAAGTCAATGGAAAGTCAGGAAAGGTATGAGGCTTTTCAAAAGTTTTGCAATTATCTGTCAGATAATGATGAATGTCAGTACTCTATGGCCGAATTGCAAGACATATTCAGCAATACACACCCTGAAATTTAATCTTACAGTGACAAACATCTAAAAAGAAAGCTAACTCAGCACTTTGGTGAAAGTGTACGTATTACAAAAATTCCTGGAAAAAGAGCAATAGTGTGCTTAAACGGAGCAAGTGATAGTCACCACTCTCATGGCAGCTGCACCTGATGACCTCTTGAACCCAATCAGCCGGAGCTGCAGAGATGATTGCACGACCAAGTGTGAGTGTTTTAAAAATGCACTGAAATGCATAATCATATGTGCCAATTGTGCAGGCCATCGTTGTTGCAACAGAGATATAGCTGATGAAATAGTACCTGAAGATGACTTTTTGTGACGGGTCAGGATACTGAAATTGAACAGGAAATCGACTAAGAGGAAGTTGACTTAAATACTGAGCAAGAGAATATTTACCCACAAATGGACTTCTATAGACTATGCTACCATGTTTATACTAAGCTACTTGAATTCCATTAATATTAATAAATAAAATTGGTTTTGTTTGATTTTTAAATTCATAAAATAAAATCATGTTTTATATAAAAATACCCACTCTTTTGTTCCTGTTCAATCATTCACCTTCCCTACCCCCCTCACATATATCGCGATTACACCAAAAATGTAGCTGTACACTGATAACGTAATAACCAATCAACCAATAGGCCAAGAACAATAATTAAAAAAAAGACTTAGAAACGATTTTAAAAAATTTTACCCACGATTTTCGCAAAAATTGATCTTTTATCCCATTTTGTAACGGTTAGAGTTACAAAAAAAATGAAACATTTTTGTAGAAAATTTAATGCACTTTGATTTTGTATAGAAACATCTTTGCTCTAAACCTCAAAGTTTTTGAAACATTTGAGAAAAAGAGAAAAAACACATTCCGACCCTTCCCACCCCCTCCTACTCCAAACCCGACACTGTAACCTCTTGGACTTTTTAGGGCGTACAGAGGGGAGGGTAACAAGCATCGTGGGACAATCAGACCTTTGTTGTTTTGAATGTCCGAGTAAAAGGCTAATGTTACTAGACTAATAGTGGAGTAGAAATATATTTTCTAATAACGTGATTAGGTAGGAGATTTTTTTCTGTGAATTGCCTGAAAGTTTCGGACGTAGGTTTTGTGAACATAATCGGGTGGCCCAAATTCAATCGCTGACAGATTCTAGTTAGATTTCCATGTGAATGGAAAAAACAATATCAGCGATTTCTTGTCTATTTACAAGAATATCTTCTGGAGTGTACGGTAGTTTCTCTAGTAGTCGCTTAAAATACCCTCATTTCCAATTATGTCAAAGTAGACCAGACTGTTCAAGTCGACTGTTTAAATCCTTAGATTCCTAAAATTGTTGTCAATGGCTTCTTCAATTTCATATTTGACTTGGAGATGGCTGAACGTACATTAAGTAAAATAGTCTAGCGTCTACATTTTCAATTTCAGATAACTTCACTCATGAAAAATATTGCTCCAAAATCCTTGACGCACTTATGTACGTCCTATTTTGAAAGTAAAGGGATATAATATTGGAGCTAGGCGAGCCCATGCTAATTTAACTTTTGATGGCAAGCATCCTATATTACTCAAAAAAAAAACAATCATTAAGTAGAACTCTTTATAGATCAGTATCATAGAATCAGGCTTCACACTGGCTCACATCTAGTTGTTTCTTTGTTTAGATTACGCCATTGAATTCTATTAGCTCGTAGTATCGTAAGATATAGGAACCAGAAATGCATTAGGTGTTTTTGATTAGGACCAAAATCTCAAATGCGCATATTCCTAGATTTGGATTAGAGCAGACCAAAACATTCTTACGCATTGGATGTGACTATGCTGGTCCTGTATAGTTAATTCTTTACCGTAAACGAGGAGTTCGTCCTGTCAAGGGCATATCACTGATTTGCACACGTTAAATTTTCTTTAAGCCTTCGAACGGTTTATTGCTGTGTGGAGCGATTTCACAAGTGTGCACCAATTTTATAGATGCAAAAACAGTTTTGGATAAACTCTACCAATTCGTAGTATCTCCAGAATATAATAACCAAGGCTCGGGAGAATTATCTCTGTTATATCAAAAACTAAGTTAGCGCGGAAATATTCTATGCAAGTATGACACAATATATCTTACCTTCCACTTTTTTGGCGAATTTCATAATATCGTAAAGTTTATGACCATATTAACTTCAGAATTCTCTAAAAAAAGTACAAGGTAAGATATATTGTGTCATACTTGCATACAAAGAGTTCCGGGCTGACCTAGAGCCAACCCTGATTTAACCGTCACAGAGATAAATCTCCCGAGCCTTGATAATAACACAGTTTTTAATGAATTAGCTACTAGCGGTATTCAGTGAAAATTAATACCTCCTGGAGTCCCACACGTAGGTGGTTTTGGTAATCTAATATAAAGTCTGTCAAAACATATTTGTACAGAGTAATACACAAGCAAACCAATACTCTGATTGTTCAAATTGAAAGTCTCCGGTCCTGCAAATCCTGAAGCTTCGATACTTTCCCTTTTTTTTTACTTCAACTTACGCCACCAGTGTCCCCGCTTTTGCCTCACTGGGTTTAATATTAAGATTAAGAGATTATGGTCCAAAATTTTCTAAAGAGGATATCACTTGGAATATCTCTCTACGTTGCAAACTCGACATTATTGGAATAGCGTTAGTAATCCAACATCAAGTCTATCCTGGCCACGACAACGTTATTAGTATTTGATATTCGTACTAAAAATGGAACCTATAGGAGACCTGTCATTAAGGTCTGCCTTTTGCCCCTACAATAATTCTTTACGTTATATTTATAAACCGACATGATAGCTCAGTTAGCTAAGGCGCATTATGTGGCGAAGATGCTGGTCGCACTGTCTATCGCGTTACTGGGTTCGAGTCCCAGCCCCGTTAATGAAAATGTCGGCGGGTACGGAAATAACACATTTAGAAAAATGCAGACACACGTTTGAATTTTTCTAAATGTGTATTCAAGAGCTGTGCGTCTGACGAGGAAAACGCAAAAGACCGATTTCATGGAGAATTGGCCAAGCCAAATAGAAAAAATATCCACATTGAAAAATGTCAGTGGCGTACCACCTTTTTGGAAAAAAATATCAGAGGTCATGTTTGCAGGTACACCACCGGTGGAGCGATAAAATAACTTTTCTAACTAAAATATGTGATTTCATAACCTATTAACACACACTAAAATTGAAAATAACATATAAAATACTCTCTGAGATATTAAAAATTAACGATTTAAACGAACATATGAACATGTTCATGTGAACTTTTCTTCATAAAATGACCTAGGGAATCACACCCTGAAATATTAGCACATCATTAACCAACACCTTGTATAAGACCTATTTTTATACCAGAACTTTTAATAATTATAATAAATAGTACTATTCAGCGCTTAATTAATAAAAATATGTGGTTTATTACCCCGCACATTCAAATGCTGTGCCATAGTTTATACACAGCTATTTACTTAATATACGCACTGTTTTTTTGCATAGCACAGTCTAATTAAATAATCAGATTTAAAAGGGTAATTAACATGAGATTCTGTCACACCCATATTAAAATAAATGAAAAGATTCAGTTATCTAATTCCCTGAGCATATTTTGCACGTGACAGTTTGCCCATGAAAGGGGTTTGCCTAAGTAAATCATAATATCCTTATTTATATCAAATACAGTTATTCAGCCAATGACACCGATTTTATCGGGTAAGATTAAGTAAGATTTCTCCCCATTTTCAGCCAAAAAACGGAAGTATTTTTAAATATTTATCTATATATATATATTGTATTCAGCGATAGTGGTAATACACTTAAGAATAATATTTCAAATTCGATGGTTACACTCGAAAATTGATTCTTATTAAACAATCTCTAAAAGTTTCAAAAACGGAACCAATACAGTTTAGAGAAATTTTTTTTTTAGTTTTTATTGTATTACTTTAATCGGGTTGGTTTCGCTACTGCTACGGGTACACGTATCCTATTTAAAATGAACTATAATGCAATTTTTAGGGCAAATTATGCATAAGCCCAGATAATTCTTATTCAACAAGTAAAAACCGCTGCCTAAGAAATCATTACTTCCAGATCCAGCTTTTCTATCAAGTCTCTCACAACGCAAAAAACTTTGATACTATATTTGCTCTCCACTATGTGAAAATAATTGTTTATAAAACTTTAATAATATAATATTTGAAATCGTCGAGCAAAAAATCTATAAAACGATATGCCACACCGGTAGTGGGAATGGGGGTGGTGATAGTGGGGGTAGTGGTAGTGGGATGAGCGAAAATATATTGTTAAGACCTTTGGCTCTTGTACACATACAATCACAATTTTATATTTTTTTCACCCCATTTAATAATTGGGTCGGGGTCGCGGTCGAGGGTGGCTAATGCCAAAGAATGTTTTGAGACCTTAGCTTCGCTTATATACTAAATACCGATTTATGGACTCTTACTTGCTTAATTTACCTATTTGGGGTGGGGTGGTAATGGAGGTGGCTAAAGCCAAAAAAATTTTTGGGACCTTAGCTTCTCTTACATACACTATATACCAATTTTATGGAGTCTTACTTGCTTAATTTACCTATTTATCCCTTCAATGGAATAAGATCAGAATACAATCTAGTTCCAGATTTTGTTAGAATATATAAGTGTACCTTTCTAGTCAATATCTTAAACGGTTCCAGAGTAATGGTGCGCACCAAAAAACATTCAGAGAGACCGACCGACCGACAGACAGAATTTTGATTCTGCTATAACTTAAAATCTCGACATTTCACAACATTTTAAGCCTATTTGAATAAAATAATAAATAACAGAAAGCTACGCATAGTTCGGCAATCGTCCCAGAGATGGCGCGGCGTCGGCATCTAGAAGCTGCTACATCTATCTAGATCATTGTAGAATGTTGTAGAGAATTCCAGGTATAAATAGAGCGCGAGTAGCCTTACAGGACAGTTCAGCTCAGATAATGAGTTCAGATCAGATCAAGAAGAAGTGAAGTGGTAAAGTGACTTAATTATTGAGTGATAGTAGTAAGTGTTATATTAGTGAAGTAGTATCTATTGTAATCAGTTTCTTATGTTAAAAAATAGGTGTTTAGTGTTACTCTTGTTATAATTTTCGAAACCTCGGAACAGGGTGTTTACTTCCACGATGTAGAAGTAATTATTAAACTTTGAACTATTTGAATGCGCCTCGAGAACAGCATTGACGTCATAAGGGTAGTTGTGACATTATATGCAAAATAGTGGAAGAGAAACAAATTGATAACAAACAGTAAACTCATCTATCAAGAGTTAAGTTGGCATTTAGCTAGCAGTGTATAATACTTGGAAAATAGCGAGCGCGCACTAAAATATGTCCGTAAAAGTGAAAGAAAGACCCAACTCCACTTTTACAGACATAATGAAAGTATGCTTATATCTTATTCATGGTTTCATATATGCTTCTAACGATTCTTTAAAAAGCATAACATTGTGAGACTAATTTATTTTTTATGTCTCTAATAGATTTTTGAAAATGTAATATGTGGTCTACATATACTTAATCCAAAAAACTTTATGAAATGTGTCTCTCAGAATGTGATTTACAAGAAAAGGTTTCTTCAGATTGTAACAACAGGTTGTCCTTAGTTTTAGGGATATTAAATGTAAGAAGATTTGAATCCCTCCGTGTTCTTAATACAGGAATAACGAAACAGGTTTTTTAATGTAATACCCACACCACATCGCGTATACAACAAAAGGATGTCCTCGCCAAAGAGCGTAAAACTTCCCAGTTTCCAAGTAATTAATGTACAACAAAAAGGTAACTGGGCTAAGAAGAGACCCTTGTAGAACTCCGAAACTTATTTCAGTTTTATTACGGTATTTCCTTGAAGATTGTACCACTCCATTGCACTTCTTAAGAAGGGATTCGATTCAGGAAAATTAAGTACCTCTGAACTCATAACTTTTTTACTGGCATTCTTTCATGATTAACACAATCAAAGTCCTTCGATAAATAGCGAAATACTGCCGCGGCAGCCTCAGGCTTATTTGTCTTGATAAACCTCTTCTAAAAAAAGCAAAAATAGATGGAAATTTTGTTAATTTGAAACACAAACCGATTATTATTTATTATTTTGTATAAATTAAGAAAGCTAAAATCCTTTTTTAACTAACTTTTTGATTATTTTAGGAGCAATACATATTAAATAAGTTGGAAATAAGTTTCGTAATTTGAAAAATATGAACTTAGGCTTTTTTTTAATTAATAATGGTGGATTGAATCGCCAATCAGCAATCGAGAGTGCAGTGTATGCAATTTAACTTGAGAAACTTTAGATGATATTAACCTATTTACTGTATATCGTTACAATTTGAGGACTTTGTTAGGAGTAATTAGTAGATAAACATACTAAAAGTCCCTGCCCTTGGGAGGTGAGCTTACGGTGGGAGGGGGATGGAAAGGTCAAATTTTTGGGTTTTTAGATTATATCTCGGAAACAGTGGGCTCTAAGAAAAAATGTTCTAAATAAAAATGAAAGCTAGTTAAATTTTCTATAAAATTGTTTCCATACATATTTGTCGAATTTTCAACGGTTTTCGAGATAAACGTTATTGAAAATCGATAATTTTCAATTCATTTTCATTTTTTACCTTTTTGTCAAACATTTAGTTCTAGTGTATCCCACGATCGTTTCTCAGAAAAAAATATAGAAAGGAAGTTGTATAGCATTAAATTTCCTTCAATTTGATATACTACTTTATCTTCAACCAATCAAAAGTTGTAGAATTTTTGACATGTACGCTCAATTTTGATGTTCCTCTAGATGTTCCTATATGTTGACGCTAACATGATGATTAACAAGCTTTTAACAATAGAAATAAGGTAGTTGCAATTGACACTTTTTTTATAATTATAGCTTTTATTATATTATTACGAATCATATAATGAAAGTATTTACATGAACTGATAGTAATTAAAAAATGAAAAAATAAGCATTTAGGTGACATTTTGTTTTTTTTTTAGGCGAGGTTCATTCATCTTCGTCAGCAGTGGAGACGTTGTCCAAAGAGATTGGTAGTGTATCGATGTCGTCGTCATCGCCTTCTTCCTGAATTAATATTCCGACTCCGTTGTAGTAACTGCCCTTGCAATTTGGGCATGCGACAGAGCAATTTAACGATGCTTTTCTACAACCACACTTGCCACTGTCACATCCTTTCGTGCATCGGCAAAAAATCATCTTCAAGGTTTCGTCAGGAGCAGCATCCAACTCTGACAGTTTCAGAACTAGTTGGTCATTCCTCCTCTCCCAACCCCTATTCGGCGCCCCACCATTAGGTTCCTCCGCTAACCATACGTGTACTTGGTGGTACGTCCGGAATGCATGCTGCTTAACAGCTCCTTCAGTTGGAGGGAGAGTTGAGAGATCAGGCTTCATGTTTGCAGCTGCTTTGACAAATGATTTGTAGCGGAACTCGTTGAGGGATTTTTCTGGGGCTGGAGCGCCATACCATGAGAGAGTTCTCATGATCCCAGCTGTCTCAATGGATTTAGGGGAAGGAGAACCGCTGGCAAGTACCTCAGCTGCACGTTGTATGATTTTGGACTTCCAATGAATGGAGACAATTGTATTAGTAGAGTAAAATCTGGAAGTAAAGTAGCTTAGTTTTCGAGAAAAAAAAAAACCGGCGTAGAACCAAACCAGACTTAGTGGGATTCTTTAGTAAGATAATCGTGTACACGAAATCGTTTTTTACGACATTTTTCGGTGGTCGAGAACTTTTTTATTTCGGAAAAACTCAAAAAAATAGATTTTTAATGAAATATGTTTTTTAACGTCTCCACCGCTATATCTCTGAAAATATTTGTGCTATCAAGCTATTTTTTTTTAGATTAAAGAAGGCACAATAGCGCTTCGAACAACGTCCCACGTGAACCCGATTTATTTTTTTTAAGTTGATAAAATAATAGGAAACTCAAACTTGTTATTTTCAGTAGCGTAATTTTAGGCAATCGAGGAAAAAGTTTATTTATGAAAATTTGTATATACATGCTGCGTACAAATTGAAGCCAATAGTTGAAAAAAGTTTTTAGGATAAAAATTTTTCATGTCCCGTTTATAGTATTGAGTCAGCGATTTTTTTAACGGGCCAAAGTCTTATTCTTGCGCGCTCGGCTGTAGCAAGCCTGCCGACTGCAACGATCTGATGATCCCGGTCGGGGTGTATATAGTAGTTTAACTTATATCAATAGGTACAAAACCAGTAGTGATCAAAAGCATCTAGGGGATCAATATTATTGTTCAATATTTCATATATTGTACAGTACTATTGATCATATGTTGTTAATATTAAGAAATTGTATAATAAATATTAAATAGTCTCCTTTTAATAATAAAAAGACAGGTGGTTGTAGTACAGTACCTAGAGGTAAAAAATATGCAAAACTTCGAAATAATGTCATATTGAACGGATTTCGTTCATTTTTGGCAGTATAATAGTAAATGTTTCACAGAAAAGTTTCTATATTGAGCGGGGGCTTGTTAATTTATATGTATTAAGTGCCACCCCCTTTGAGGGGGTGGCACTTCAAAATATATATGAAGTACAATCATATTTTAAGAAGAAAAGGTTCTATGCAATTTTTCACATAAATTAATAGTTTTTAAGTTATAACGACTTCAAAATTGCGATTTTAGCTTAAAAAAAGGTATTTCTAAACGGCTTTCGTCAAGTATCTCAAAAAGTATTACTTTATCGAAAAAATGTTATAGACCAATTACAGAAAGTACAAACTGGGAATTAATTATATTTTTTGTTTATTGATATATTGATATTTAGGATTAATAACTTCGGAGATATTTAAGTTTACATTTGGCATCCAAGTGTTCATAAGATAACTATTTAGAGTGAGAGTTAAATATCTCAGAAACTGTGACACCTACGCCAAGGATACTAATAGATACAATAATAGGTTATTAATTAAGCTCTTAACTATTTTTTTATTTGTTTATGTAGCATAAAAAACAAAGAAGTTATGACCGAAGCAATGTCCGTCTACACATTATTTTAATAACAACGTCGCCATTTTGTTACTGTAATTAGCCAGTAATTAAAAAAAAATTTCAAACACGGTTTCTCATTAATATACAGCATGACGTAGATGCTCAAATTTTTTGGTTCGTATACAGCACTTGCCTTAGGAAAAATACAGTTTAAACTATAAAGGTATTTTCGATAAAACGTATTTTTTTTTCCTATTTCAAATATCTCAATAAATATTAGTTTTGTTCAAAAATGTGTAGAGACCAAAAATAAGCTCATAAACCAATAATTAATTTCGCTTGTTTATTTATTTACATAGATTTAATAGTTTCGGAGATATGAGTTTACAAATGGCATCCGAACGTTCATAAGACGAAAAATGCAGTTTAAATGTTAAATATCTCAGAAATTGTGACGCATGCTAAGAAAGGAAATTAAAGACAATTAATTGCGCTTTCAAATTATTTTTTACTCGTTTTGTTACTCTAATTAGCCAATAATTTAAAAAATATATCTCAAATACAGTTTTTCGTTAAAATGTAGCATTACCTAAATACTCAAATTCTTTTTTGCTCATTTAAAGCACTTGCTTTAGAAAAGAATGCATTTTAAACTTTAAAGGTAATTTCGAAACCCTTGAATACCAAATATAAACTTAAATATTTCCGAAATTATTAATCCTACATCAATAAACAAAAAATATAATTAATTCCCAGTTTGTAGGGTGCTTTCTGTAATTGGTCTATAACATTTTCTCGATAAAGTAATACTTTTCGAGATACTTGACGAAAGCCGTTTGAAAATACCTTTTTTAAAAGCTTTTATTTTAAGCTAAAATCGCAATTTTGAAGTCGTTATAACTTAAAAACTATCAATTTATGTGAAAAATTACATGGAACCTTTTCTTCTTAAAATTTGATTCTATTTCAGCTCCAATAAATACATATATTTTTTAAGTGCCACCACCTGAGAGGAGGTGGCACATTTTTTATGAATGATATCTAATTTTTTAGATGACAGTTAGCAACTCCACCCCAACCTAGAATGCCATATATTAATCTAGATTCAACTAACGCTACTTCTACGCGACTGACCAAACCTGCATGCGAGGTGTATTAATTGCGTCCCAATGTCGCGTTTAGCGTTGATAAAAAAATCGCTGTTGCCAAACGGTACACTTTAGGAAATAACATATTTTTTCAAAAACTTTTGTGATTATTAGGCTTTATTTTCTTCGCTGCATGTATGCAAATATTTTCAAAAATAAAAAAGTTTATCGATTGGTGAAGATTTCAATACACAAAATATGTATTTTTAGTTTATTTGATTTTTAGAGAAATGAAAGTGCGAATTGTGCCCAAACCGTTTATATTGGTAAAAGCGCTACAGTGTGTGCTTTAATTTGACACCAAACAAATTTCGGTACCTTTAATAGTTTTAAAGATATGGCGGTGGAAACAAAAAAAAACAATTTTCTTTAAAAATACATTTTTTTCACTTTTTATGGATTTAAAAAGTTCGAGACCACAAAAAAATGTCGTAAAATATGATTTCATATGCCCGGTGACATACTCAAAGGAACCAAATATGTTTGACCTGGTTCTACGCCAAAAAAAAAACGACACGATAGACTTGCGAAATCGCTGCTCTATATAGGAAATTTAATTTTTGATAGTGAGCGTACATGTTAGAAATAACTTTTGATTGGTTGAAGATAAAGTAGCAAAAGTATATAGCAAATTGAAGGATATTTAATGCTCTACAACTTCGATACTGACAATTTTTCTGAGAAACGACCGTGGTAGGCACTAGAAGCAAATGTTTGACAAGAAGAGTTAGGTAAAAATGATTTTTTCGAAAATGATCGATCTTCAATAACGCATATCTCGAAAACCGTTGGAAATTCGACAAATATATATGCAAACAATTTCATAGGAAATGTAATTAGCTTTCATTTTTATTTAGAACATATTTTTTCTAGAGTCCACCGTTTCCGAGATATAATCGAAAAACCCAAAAATGGGACCTTCCCACCCCCCCTACCACCGTAAGCTCACCTCCCAGGGGCGGGGACTTTTAGTATGTTTACCTACTAACTATTCCTAACAAAGTCCTGAAGTCAAAAATTCTCGCATATTCCATGCACTTTACACTCCTCTTTTGAGCACTCATTGACTGGATTATCTGCAGCTCGGTAGTCGAAAAAGATAGACGATCGCAGTTTACGTCACAGCACTATGGTTTCTACAGGTCATTTTCATGGCCAAAATCGACATTTTCTAAGTACCGTAAATAGATAATTGACCCTAAAATAAATACCCTAAAGCTGTTGATTCCGGACGTGTCACCCGAATGGGTGAAGTTTCTTCCTGCACGGAGGTACGAACCCATAATAATTACTTCCACGTCCAGTGGAAGTATAGTAACGACAAAAAAATTTTTAAAAATTTTTATTGTCCAAATAGGCTTAAAATGTCATGAAACGTCGAGATTTTAAGTTTGAGTGAAAAAAAAATTTCTGTCTGTCTGTCTGTCTGTCGGTCTGTCTGTCGGTCTGTCTGTCTGTAACTTTTTTTTTGTGCGCACGTTTACTCTGGAACCGTTTAAGATACTGACTTGAAATTTGGTACACATGTGTACTTTAACGAGATCTAGAACTAGATTATATTTTCGTCTTGTTCCGTCGAAGGGTTGGGGGGTAAATTGGGGTAAATTTGGGGTAAATAGGTCAATCAAGCAGGTAAGAGTCCATAAAATTGGTATTTAGTATATACAAGAGAAGCTAAGGTCTCAAAAAAATTTTTGGCATTAACCACCCCCATTACCACCCCCACCTCCTTTTTAAAGGGGATGAAAAAAAATTGTGATTTAGTGTACCTATGTACAGGAACCAGAAACCTCAAAATATTTTTTTTACTTCATCCACCCCCACTACCACCCCCCTATGACCCCCCCCCCCACCCCACTACCGATGTGGGGTATCGTATGGGTTTTTGGGGTAGAGGATTTCAAATATTATATTATTAATGTTCCATAAACAATTATTTTCACATACAAAGTTTTTTTCGTTGTGAGTGACTTGGATAGAGAATCTGGATGTGGAAGTAGTGATTCCTTGGGCAGCGGTTTTTAGTGAATGTCTCAGTTGCGCTTTGTACGGAACAAATAAATATCAAGTTTGAAATTGTGTCGTCAGTGTAATATTGAAAATTTTTGTTTTGTAACAATTTTTGCATTATCGTTTGGGTATGCATATATTATATTTCTAATGCAAATCCTTACATACTATCTATAAAATCGGTGTCGCAATAAGAATGGAACCGATGCATTTCTCTGAAAAAAAAAAAGAATACGCATACATACAAAAAATTTACCGGATTAAGCAGCAATAATTCATAAATAGGTTGTTAAAGAATATCTTTCTCTTTAATGTGGCGTATACTTTATCTGCTTATACTTGGCCACATCATCTACAAATACACATTTTTTTTAAATGGTTTTATTAAGTATGGAAATCTGTATAATTTATGTATGTGTCAAATCTAGCTCTTGAAATTTGGCACACAGCTTTGGTTCCGATGACAATACAATGTAGTATATCTAACATCGTTCTAAACTCAATATGGCGGATGCCCCAAGATGGCGGCTTACCTTTTTCTTCACAACCCCCTTGATATGGGTATCAAATGAAAGGGTTTTTTAGTCTTAATTAAAAAAAAATAGATAAAATGTTTTTTAAATAATGGTTTTATTTTTTAAAAATTGGACTAAAAATTAGAAAATAATTTATTTTCACTGATTATAAACTGGTCAGAATAATTTTCAACCTTGTAAATATAAAACCATTAGCCGCTCATAAAATATTACTTCGTCTAATCATTTTGATCTACAGTTACATTTTATGAGCGCCCAATGGTTTTATATTTACAGAGTTGAAAATTGTTCTGGCCAGCTTACAATAAAAAGACCCGAAGTGACTGGAAATATTATTTATTTCAAAAAAATATAATTACCAAGTATATTCATTGTACCAAATTTCAAAGTTTTAATAACGAAAAACAAGGGGGTGTGCCACGACTTTGTATCACCCGGTATAACTCCCATACAAAGAAATAACATCTAATAACTTTCAATTTCTTACCACCAAATATAAAGTGCATTTACATTAACAGATTTCACGATTAGAGCGAAAATTTAGTTTTGGCCAAAAAAGTGGTCTCAGAAACCACCGCGCATAGTTTGTTTCTCGAAAATTGAGCACAGGACAACTAATTGGTTTTTGTCTATCTCCCATAGTTTTAGAGAAAATCCTAAATTCCGTCTAATTTGGTCCACCCTGTACAGTGCAATCCAATTGACTGTCATCTGCAGTTATTTTCCCAAATGTATTTTAAGTTAACTAACTAGGTTTGATATAAATATAAATCTACCTATTTCTTTTATCTAGACCAATTGTGTTTCTATTATTATAAATGTTATAAAAGATTATGTGCGATCATTGAATCAATAAAAACCATTTGTTAGAAATGTGGATTTGTGTAAGAGAGATATGAAAAACCATTAGCACTATAATTTTACTATGCACGTGACGTGACGCCTATTGAATTTATATAGGCCTAGAAAGTTTTATTGCATTGGATGATTAAAATGGGGATTTATACGTTTTCCTTTCAATGAGTTTTAAATTATAGTGTAATTACTGTTTTATCATGTATTTTGTAACGTTGCACCACTGTAGTAATACTAAATATATCAGTAGTGAGATAACAAATTTGCTACAAGTTATTTATTGATTAATACATTAGCGCCTGTATTATTTTTCCTTTGGTGTTGACTTTTTTCATGTTTTTGGTCTAAAAATAGAAATAGAAATATTTTTGCATGCTCCATTATAATATGTACAATGTGTCTCATTTAAAATGAAGGCACCCGAATATTTTCGTAATTGTTTGAAATCCAGATTTGAACTTTGGCACAATTATAGTCCTATATAAGACGTACATTTCGAGATTACCAACTTAAATTTAAGTAACAAACTGAGACAACGGCAGCCCCTCAAATGGGGCCAATTCCCGATATTTTGCTTCGCGTTGAAGATATCGAAAAAAGTTATTAAAAAAAGTTGTTCAGAATCTAATTTTGAGCTCCAATACCAAATTTCATTACGAAATTCGAATTTTTATTTTTTCCAATATTTTTCCGCAAGTCCACACACGGTTACAATTTTGATTTTCAATTTAATAGGATGCCATGGAATTGCAAAAAAATGTATTAAACAAGTGTCGATTTGACAAAAAATACATTTTAGGAGAAAAGAAAACAAATATAATTAATTAATTATCTTTTATTTATTTGCTTTTATCATGATTAGAGAACATTATTTAGGTATTAACTAGTATATTAGCGTGCCCAGATTAGGGCAACAATATACAGAAAGTAGGTATTTTCATAATGAATAAAAAGTGTGTAAGTTGTGATTTGCATAATACCTAAATAATATTCTCTAATCTAAATATAATTAACTTTTGGTAAATGAAATGTATAAAAAAAGACAACAATTTAAAGTAACGATCAGTTTTTGAAATAATTACTCATCACATTTATTTAACTGAAAATTTTAATGAATTATCGGATGTAGCCTTTCTGAACTAATCCTCCTTCAATTTGAATACATTTCTCAATTCTTTTACGATTATGTTTGGCTACTCTTCTCAGCTCTGGAATGCTGATTTCGCGACAGGCTCGTCTTATTTTAGCACAAAGTTCTTCTCTATTTCTTGGTCTTGTTTTGTAAACTTTATTCTTCACTGTTCCCCAAAAATAAAAATCTAATATCGGGTGACCTAGGAGGCCAGAGTTCAAAAGGACTACTTCTTCCTATCCAGCGCACTGGAAAATGTCCGTTCAACCACTGACAAACATTTATGGAATAATGTATTGACGCACCATCTAGCTAAAAAAGCATCTCCTGTCGCACATTAAGAGGAAGATTTTCAATTGCATCTCATAATTCCGCATCGAAGAATTTAACGAGTTATTAAAGAAAAACGGACCAATTATTCGATTTCCTAAAATTCCACACCCTACGTTAACTCTCTTTGAATATTGGTCTTTACAATTAATAACCCAGTGAGGATTTTCTGTGGCCCAGTATATACAATTTTGAGAAGTTACCACTCCATTAGTAGTAAATGTAGCCTCATCAGTAAACAAAATTTTATTTAGAAATTTCCGGTCGTCTAAAAAATTTCCCTGGGCCCAATAGCAATAATCTAACCTTCTATTTTCGTCACCTTCTTTCAAAGTGTGTAAAAATTTTGGTTCATAAGGCTTGATTTTATGACTTATGAAACATATTCTAATTTTCTCCTTGTCGATATTCAGTTGAGACGCTAAATTTCGTAGACTCGCTCTTGGATTCGCTTGATTTGCAGCTAAGATTACGTTATCCTCAGGATGCGAATGTATTTGATGGGGTTGATCATTCTGAGGTCTTTTAATAACACTGCCTGTTTCATTGAAACGAGCATTTATGGTGGCTGCAGTTCCATGAGTAATATCGACTCGTAAAAGATGTCTTCGGTTAAATTCGGTGGCTACTTCTCTGCTACTACGAACCCCATCACCAAATAACCTTATTATTTCGATTTTTTCCCTTAAATGAAGATGATTGAAACATTTTATGATTGTAAACTAGAACTTTACACTATAATTCAATTATTTTGATTTTTTCTCTTAAATGAAGACGATTGAAACATTTTACGATTGTAAACTAAAACTTTACACTATAACTCAAAGTTTTATCAGATTGACATTTAATTTAATTTGTTAGAGTTTTTGTTTCCATGGCATCCTATTAAATTGAAAACCAAAATTGTAACTGTATGTGGACTTTGCAGAAAAATATTGAAAAAACTAAAAATTCGAATATCGTAATGAAATTTGGTACTGCTCAAAATTAGATTCTGAACAACTTTTTTTAATAACTTTCTTCGATATCTTCAACGCGAAGCAAAATATCGGGAATGGGACCCATTTGGTGAGCTGCCGTTGTCTCAGTTTGTTACTTAAATTTAAGTTGGTAGTCTAGAAATGTACGTCTTATATAGGACTACGATTGTGCCCAAGCTCAAATCTGGATTTCCAAAAATTACGAAAATATCCGGGTGTCTTCATTTTAAATAAGACACACTGTATAAATCATATTAAACTTATAATAAGTAAAACTAAAACAGTGTTTTTAAACCTAGTAAAATGTTCGCAAAAAGTAAATCGAAGATGTTTCCAATATTTGATGTTTAAAAAATGTAATTTTAAGGGGCCGTAGAAAACCATAAATCAAATTATCGATAAACTTGGATTTCGGGGTTCTAGGTATGCTGATCAATAATAATATGTTAGTATTTCAGTTAAAAAATAGCTAATGATTTCTAGAAAAATCGACCTCTTTTTTAATAGGCTGAATGACTAAAATACATTTTATTGTACTCAAATCCGCTGCCCCAAGGAATCACTACTTCCATATCCAGATTTTCCATCCAAGTGTCTTATAACGAAAATATTTTGCATGTGGAAATAATTGTTTATGGAACTCTAATAATATAATATTTGAAATCAAAAACCCTTAAAACAATATATCACATCGGTACTGGGGTGGAGGTGGTGATAGGAGGGTGGTAGTGGAGGTGGATGAAGTAAAAAATATTTTGAGGTTTTTGGTTCTTATACACACACTAAATCACAATTTTTTTCACACCCTTTAAAAATGGGGATGGTAATGGGGGTGGCTAATGCCAAAAAAGTTTTTCACTTGCATATAATAAATACCAATTTTATTTACTTTTTACTTACTTGATTTATCTATTGACCCCCATTTACCACAATTTACCCCCCCAACCCTTCAACAGAATAAGATGAAAATATAATCCGGTTCCTGACATGTGCCTTTAAAGTCAATAACTTAAACGGTTCCAGAATAATCGTGCGTACAAGGAAAGTTACAGACAGATCGACAGACAGGCCGACAGACAGATTTTTTTTTACCTTAAACTTAGAATCTCGACGTTTCATGACATTCTAAGCCTATTTGAATAATACAAATTTTCAATTTTTTTTTGTCGTTTACTTCCACTGGATGTGAAAGTAAAAGGACGTACTATGATACCATCTAGATTTGGTTGGAGTCGGATAAATAATAACTGAGATATGGAATTATGCCATTAAAAGTGGAACTGTATATGAATTGAGTAACATATTGTTACGTGCTTACGCCCTTTTTGTAAACACCCTGTATCGTGGGTTCGGAAATTATAACACCAGGTAACACTAAACACTAATTTATTAACTTACTAATTACAACAACAATTAACTACTTGACTAATAATAAGCAGTGTACTTCAATTCAATTATTCAGTCACTTTATCACTGTGTTTACTCTTTACTCTCTGACCATCTCAACTGACCATTAGAACTGTACTAACTTGTCCACTCTGGTTTACTCCATGCCTTATATACCTAAAGATGAGGGATCCCGAATTTTCTGTATGACGTCACCATTCTCTAGATTGCCAGAATAGATGTCATCACTCTAGAGCTTCTAGCAGGTTCTTTCTCTAGTAGGTGCAAATCTCTAAAGACAACATCCGAACTAATTGAATTCTGTGTTGCCTACATTCTGGGGGTTGCAACACATAACTCTGCCCCCTCCTTAAACCTGAACGTCCCGGTCAGGCAATTCAGCCTCTTTCACACACTTCGCCAGTCTATCCAAGTGTACGATTTTCATCTTCGACTTTTTACTTCTTTGAATCCGATACACAACGTCTTTGATCCGGGTGATGACTGAATACGGTCCTTCCCAAGGTGGTTGGGACACTTCCATTCTTTCCGTTGTGGGTTGTACCGCCAAATCCGATCTCCCACCTTGAATCCTCCTGTACTGGCATTCCAATCATAACGAGCCTTCATTCGGTCACTAGCATTGGTGATCTGCTCTTGGACATTCTTCGGCTGTTCTCGACTTTCATTCACATAGTTGCTCCTGGAAAGTGGTTTTCCATTGGCGGCACAATTCTTGCATTTGCGACACCAAGCCTCCACATCCTGGCGACTATTAATCCAATAGAATCGTTCTCGTACTTTACCCAACATCTTGTTTACTCCAAAGTGGGTACCGGACGCTCCGTTATGCACTTCCTGGAGTACTTCTGGTACACGACACCTGGGAATCACTAGACGCATGGCAACCTGCTTTCCATCCGTGCTTTCCCATGCTCTCCTCAACAGCCCCCGTTTACGACGTGAAGTGAACCCCATTGTGACCATAAAGCCTTCAGCCTTGAAACATCCTTCCACGCTGAACGTGTCCCCTCTTATTTTGCTCTCGACATGGATCCAATTTCTACATCGCTCAATTGCTCTTGCCTTAAAACATCCTTTGTCCAATTCTCTGGAATCTCTTTCCTTTCGCTTACACAGCCTGGTAGACTACTCGGGCTTCTCCGAAGCTGGCAAACCTTTATTTCTCTGGGGGCATCGCTTTCTCTAGCCGGGACTGCCCCAGAGGTATGTATCCTCTCGGGGTTCCACTGTCGACAATCCCGTCTAACATGGCCTAGTTTTCCGCAGCTATAACATCGAATACCCCCACCTTGGCTTGGCTTTGTTGCTTTACCTGCGTTACCAGAGAATCCAGCTTGGCCAATAATTTTCCGAACATTTCATGTAAGTCCATAGTGTCCAGGTTCTTTTTGTCCCGATACGATTCTTCCACAACTGCGGTATTTACGCCCTTAAGG
Source organism: Rutpela maculata (assembly GCA_936432065.2). Taxonomy (NCBI): domain Eukaryota; kingdom Metazoa; phylum Arthropoda; class Insecta; order Coleoptera; family Cerambycidae; genus Rutpela; species Rutpela maculata. The sequence goes on from OW386293.2 coordinate 21,459,085, forward strand.
CTTCACTGTCGACAATCTTGCTTAATATGCCCTAATTTACCACACTGATAACATCTGATGCTTCGATTCAGTTTCGCTCCACCTCCCTGTTTGTCCTGTTTCCCCAGAGAATCCAATTTGTCCAATAATTTACTGAACATTTAAAGCACGCCCTTAGTGTCCAGATTCTTTTTATCTGAATGTGCTTCTTCGACTCTCACAGCACGCACTTCTGACCGCGGGGTGACACTAAAGGTAGCCTCTACATCAAGGGCGGGGTACTTTGATGTCGAGTTAACCTAAGAACTCGCCTGACCTCTTCGTTCCTTATGCCATCTAAAAAGGCTCCCATGGCTAATTGTTCTTGAAATTCTCTAGGTGTACTTAGATATGCCAGGTGTGCCAGTCTCTCTATCGCAGTTTCGAGTTCTTGCAAGCTTTCCCCAGCCTTTTGCATCCGGGATTTCAGCTGAGCCTGGTATACTTGGGCAAGGTGTTGGTCGCCATATCTCAAGTCCAAAGCAGCTTCCCAAACTTTGAAGTCCCTTTGTTTTTCCACTGGGATAGTCTGAAGTAATTCTGAGGTCTGGCCCCTTAACGCCAGAACTAATGCCATAGCCTTTTCCTCATTATCCCAGTTATTCGCAGATGCTGCTACCCCGAAGTGTCTCTTGTACGTTGTCCATGAGCTTTGGCCGTCGAAGGAGGGAGGTTTTAACCCAGGACCCGATGATGTTACCAGCTGGCCTACTTTCTCTCTCAATTGTCATTCAAGTCTCTCCATTTCTCCTTCGAACTTAGTAATTTTTCTTCAAACTGATTTACTTTTCCTGTTACTTGACCGACTTCAGTCTTGACTTCACCTACTTTATCCTCTACCTTGTTTATCTCTTCTTTGACTTCACTCTTCAATTCTTCATTGGCGGAAATTATAACATCTTGTATTTTGATTTGTTCATTTAGAATTTTCCTTAATTCTTCCTGGCGTCTTTCTTGTTGTTCTTTCTCCTCTTGCTGTCGTATTTTCAGATCCTCCATCATTTTTCTCAGTTCGGCTTTTTCTTCTTCACGTCGTCTTTCTTGTTCCTCTTTTTTTTCTTGACGTCGTTTTTCCTCCTCTTGACGTGTTCTTTCTCGCTCTTCTTTTTCTTCCTGACGTCGCTTTTCCTGCTCTTCTTTGTCTTCCTGGCGTTGTTGCGCCATCATTCTCGTAAATTCTGCTAATAGGTCCTTCATTTCTTTCTCTCCTGCCATACTTCTTGTTGTTACGGGCATAAGATGAAGTTAACTGAGTTTATTTGCACAATAGCATTAAGAAAATTCGGATATCTCGTCAATATTTTCAATGGAACTGTGGGGGTTCCACATAATTAAAATCAAATAATATTTCAATGTGGTTTAATGTAGTTAACTCGAGAGATAAAATTTACATTAAAAATCTATACCACAATATACATCTATACACAATATTCATATATAATTATCTTATTAATTATGTAACATATGTAACGGATTTTACTTTAATCCTCGGGATCTAGTTTTATGTAAAACAATATAACAAATAATAAGGGAAATAGTTACCGGCAGATATAAAACGTACTTTTTGACAAAACTTACAGTTAACTATCAGATCTAAGTTAAATGGAACCTATAAAACCGGCCCTTAGTGTGTTTACAGTAACCAAAAACCTCAAAATATGTTTTTACTTCATCCTCCCTCACTACCAACACCCCCACCCCACTACCGATGTAAGATATCGTTTTATAGACTTTGGGGGAGACGATTTCAAATATTATATTATTAAAGCTCAAATAATTATTTCTACTTGCAAAATTTTTTCGTTGTGAGAGACTTGGATGGAAAATCTAGATGTTGAAGTAGTGATTCCTTTGGCAGCGGTTTTTACCTCTTGTTGAGACGCCAGCACTGAAATCGTAAATATCTTTACACAAACATCAAATTGACTCAGTTAATAACATCATCGGGGTCTACTGAAATGTTCAGTGTTTCGATGAGTGTAAAATCACCTCAGTGTAAGATTTTAGTAAAAAATAGTTTATTACCTTTATAACTCGCCAAAGCTAAAGCAGTCTCCCCTTGATCATTTTTTATTTCAATGTCAACGTTTCCCAATAACAACACTTTAACAACCTCACTGAAACCATTACTAGCCGCCAACATTAGAGCCGTTTCACCTTTTCCATTTTTGTGTGCAGTGTCGGCATTTTTATCTAATAGTAATGCAACTACTGCATCAAAGCCTTTCTCAGCAGATTCCATTAAAGCAGTATTTCCAACATAATTCTCATGCTCTATATGGGCCTTGTTGAATATCAGAAATTCAACTATATCCCTGAATCCCTTGGCACTTGCCAGAATTAGAGCCGTATTGCCTTCTTTATTTGTTTGTTCAATATTGGCACCTTTAGAAATCAGTAGTTTAACAACTTCTAAGAATCCATGTGAGCTGGATACAATTAAGGCTGTATCGCCATTATTGTTTGAATGGTTAATATTTACATTTTTTGACAGAAGTACATCAACAACTTCCTTGTGGCCCTTTTCACTGGCTCTAATTAATGCTGTGTTCCCTTCTTTATTTGAATATTCAATGTTGGCGTTATGGGAGAGCAAAAACTGTACTAGTCCTTTAAATCCCCATGCACTAGCTAAAGTTAATGCTGTTTCGCCAGATTTTGTAACATGTTCGAGATCTGCATTTTTCCTCAATAATAAGTTAACAATTTCCATTTTACCTAAAATAGAAAAAATAATTATTTAATTAATTACCAGCTAATCTACCGGGTGTAACAGGATCATGTTTCCTCCTTTAGTTTAGAAGACAATTGATTTAAATTTGGGATATCCTATATAAAAATTGACATACAACTGATTTTTTTTTTCACTTCCAATTTCGCCGAAAGTAACACTAACTTTCGATTTTTAAATGGAACACCCTGTATATTATTGCATTTTTGAATTCTTCATAATTTTCTGAATTCAACAATACTAAATAAATGACATTTCAAACGTCAATATTTTTTATAATATAATTTTTAGTTTTCCATTTCCGTTCCGATTTATTCTAAATGGCCCGTGTAATGCTAGAAAAATCGAAATCCCGTCAAAAATACTAAATTTCGTGCTTTATGAACAAATAAAGTTCATCAAAATGGTTTTTGGGGCAAAACTCATTTTTTTCAAATGGAACCATATTGGTACCGTAGTACCGTTTATTAGTACTATTAATAAGGATTTTATTCATATGCCGTATTAAAATGTGAGATAAAAACAAACAAAATTACAGATAAATGAAAATAAGAAAATACAATTTTGTTCTAATTATCTTGTTATGCATAAGGTGGCATTGGAATATAAAAAATTAACACAAAATATTACAATTGTTCAAAATGCTGTCCATTAACGTCAATGCACTTCTGAACTCGAATAGCTGTTTCTCGAAGAACGTTCGCCAATTGCTGGGCCGTTATGCTATTAATTGCGCGTCTTACTACTAAATAGTGTTTTATGAAAAAATGTCACTAAGGCTAAATTAATGCTAAAAAAATATATTACATTTTTCTAAACCAAACATATTTTTATGTGTGCTGTGTTGCTGTTTTGTGCTCTGTTAATATATCAAGTTTTTGTGGGAAAGTATTAGAAATATAATACTAAACCTATACCATGATGATTCTCAAAAAACAATTTACACCTTGAGATAAAATAATCAGTGCGATTATAAATAATTATACACCAAAGTTAAAAAATTCTAATTAAAAGCTTATTGCTAGTGGTAATCAGCCGTTTTTTTACCTATCACGGTATAAGTTTTTTCTTGCATTTCAAAAAACTAATCACACTAAAGTACTGTTTATTTGAGGAATCTCTCACCAGTGGTGTACACAGATACTTTTTTAAGGACTGGAAATAATGTGTTCAATTTGTAAGAAAACACCGGATAAAGATACTTTTGCTGTGACCACTGCAAGGAGTTATATTGCCAGCACTGCAGCAAATTGTCTTCCATTGAAGCTAGAGTACTACAATTGAAAAATAACAGAATACTTAAATTCATATGTAAAAAATGTCAGTCTCCCCCAAATCACGAACTATTAATCTCAAAAATAAAAACTATGGAAACCGCTCTACTTGCTTAAATAGGAAATCTACATAAAGAAATTCGTTTTCAAGATGACAAATTAAATAATCAGGCTGTTCTAATCAACAGGCTCGTAAATGAGATCTCAGAAATGAAAGAATCAAAGGGAAAGGACATCTATGCAAATATAGCAAAAAATAAAAACAGTGAAGTTCTGGTGGTTAAACCAAAAGAAAAACAACAGAGCATTACAGCCAAGAGCGACTTAAAAAGGAATATTGATCCTAAAAGCATGGCCATCGCAATGGAAAACATAACAGAAAGAAAAGAGGGAGCAGTCATTCTCAATTGCAATAATATTAATTCTAAAGAGAAAATAAGAAAAAGGGTAGAACAAGAACTAGGTACCAAATATAGTTGTGCTGATGAGAAACAGAAAAACCCTAAAATAATAATACGAGGAGTAGAAGAAGAGTTTATTGATGGAAGTGATGAGACGATTACAGAAGCATTGCGAGAACAAAATGAATTAGGTGCGACAAATGACTCAATTCTTGCCGTTCACTCAAAATATAAACAAAAGGAGAAAATAAACAAAGGAAATATGTCCTCACTGTCGACACAAACTTAAAAAATAAAATTTGGCAATTAGAAAGGCTAAACATAGTCTGGAGAAGATGCGTAGCCCATGAGTACTTCACAGTAGTAAGGTGCTTCAAGTGTGCCAGATATGGTCATACGGTGGCGAAATGTGAAAACGATTTAACCTGTTTCAACTGATAAATAAAACAACTGATTGTACCTCAAATTCTTTAAAGTGTATAAATTGTACAGAATCAAATAAGAAACTTAAAAAATCTCTACATACGAATCACCCAGTAATTGATTCAAAGGATTATAAATTTGGAAGGAAGGAAGACAAAACAATCATAGCAAATAAAGAAGACGAAAAATACAAAAACGTTTACAGAAAATATTGATATAACAATGGTTAATGAAGGGGTGAAAAGCATTGCGTTAAATTCAAACTCAACAAATAAGTTATATACACTTGTCTGAAATGTGCAATCTTTAAAAAATAAATGTGGCGAAATTGAATGCTTTTTTAAAAAGTGACAAGAAGTGTTACCATGTCCTATGTTTCTGCGAACATTTTCTAAATGATGATGAAATTGCCAGTATTAAAATTGAAAATTATAAGACGGCTTCAGCGTTTACAAGAAAAACTCACATTCATGGAGGAAGCATAATATTCTGCAAAAATGAATTAGAATGCAGAGCGAGATGTGACATCACTAAATAACACAAACAAACTATTTTTGAAGCTACTAGGTTAGAAAATTGCCTTGCCAATATTTTTGTAAATTATATAGGTATAATTATTTATTGTACCAATGTTTTTGAACCAAAATTATCAGATCATAAAGCTTTAGAGATCAGCTTAGAGATTGGTGAAGTACATATTCAGGATACTATAAACTACTGTAGGCCAATAACGCAAAAGGGGTTAAATATTATGTATCAACTACTAGAAAATCAAAATTGGGATTTTATTGATATGGAAGGAAACTGTGAGGGTAAATGTAGCAAATTTATGAATATCTTAGTGAACTCTATGGATAAATCCTTTCCCTTAGTTTAAAAAGTAATATATCGTGACAAGAAAATATGTTGGTTCAATGACAATTTAAGGGATCTAAGAGAAAAATTACATTTACTCATTGACTTGTATAAAGTATATCACGCCCCAAATTTACTAATACAAATTAAAGCTTATCGTAAAAAATATCGTGACGAAATAAATGAATCAAAAAGAAAAGCAAATAATGATTATGTATTAAATTCCGGAAATCCTGTCAAGTCTATGTGGGATATTGTAAATGACAACAGACAAATAAAAAATAAACACTCTCTACAAGATGAAGTTAATTTAAATGCGGACGACTTTAACAAGTTTTTCACCAATATTGCTCCTGATATTATACAATATCTACCCGATCCTACCACATAATCTGTAGAATACTTGAGAAATTCAAATATCATGGACATTTAATTTTAGACCAGTAAGCGATGAGGATGTAAATAAAGCTATAGAAAATGTCAAGCCAAAAAATAGTAAAGACTGTTATGACCTGAACATAAAAATTAAATTTCTTAAAAATATTCTAATTGCTCCTTTAGGTAAACTTTTTAATCTCTGTATAAAAAATGGAGTATATCCAAGTTGCTTGAAAATTATTAAAGTTATACCAGTGTTTAAAAAAGGTTCAGCCCAAGACAATAATTACAGGCCAATTTCTTTAATATCCATAGTATCTAAATATTTCGAATATTTACTAAAAAATCAAATGACTGATTTTTCTACTCAAAGTAATTTAATAAATCCCCACCAATTTTGTTTCCAACAAGGCAAATCGACTACTTATGCTTTGAATGACCTGGTGGGAACCATAGTCGAAGGCTTTGAATCAGGGGAATTTGTTGGAGCAGCATTTTGTGACTTAAGCAAGGCCTTTTACTGTGTCTCTCACAAGACGTTAATTGACAAGCTAACATATTATGGTTTTCTACATGATAGTATCTGTCTAATAAATAATTTCCTCACTGACCGATACCAAAAAACTTTTTTTAAAAACGAATATTCTAAACTTGACGAGATTGATCACGGTGGTTCACTACTCGGTCAAATCCTTTTCTTAATTTATATTAATGATCTACCGTCAGCTGGGCTGGATAGTAACTTTGTGTTATTTGCTGATGACACAACTATAATAGATGTCAATAGAAATTATGAAATTCTTACACACAATACGGAAATCTCTCAAAACCTAGTCTCTCAGTGGTTTATAGCAAATTCCTTAAAACAAAATGAAGACAAGACTGAAAAATGATATTTACCTTAAGGCAACAAGAAATAAATAACCCAAAGATAGTAAAATTTCTAGGAATTATGCTAGACCCAACTTTAAAATGGAATGAACATGTAGATTACACTTGTAGTGAATTAGCTAAAAACTTCTTTATCCTAAAAAATTTAGCTCAAACAACTTCAAAAAAAAAATAACTATAATGGCCTATCATGCCCTCTTTAACTCTATTATTAGCTACGGAATACTCATATGGGGTCATTCCATACTCACTGTGCGAGAATTTTTAATATGCAAAGAAAAGCCATCAGAATCCTACTCAGTTTAAATTATAGAGAAGATGTAAAGAATCATTTCATTAGGCTTGGTTTCTTAACGGTTCCGAGCTTATACATTTTTCCTTGTTTGATATATGTCAAAATAAACATTCATAAATATGTAAATATATTCAATATTCATACCCACAATACACGAAATAAAAACAATTTATTTATTGAATATCTTAGATTAAAAAAATCAAGACATGCTACTGATTACTATGGGCCTCTTTTCTATAATAAACTACCTCATTATATTAGACAACTACCATTAAATCAATTTAAAATAAAGATAAAAAAAATGTCTTACCTCTAAAGCATTCTACAGCCTGGATGAGTTTAAAAATTATGATCTGTAAATTTCTACTCAATTTTGTACAATGTTTGTCTGCAATGTATGTCTGCGTTTGTATCTTATATTATAGTATTTGTTTAAATTTTGTATCTCTTTTGACTTGTGTAATGATTCTTTAATCAAAAACACCAATAAATTCTATTTCTATTTCTAATCCTAAGTCATAATCGTCAGATTGGCTCGGTTTTCATGTCTAACCTCAAAAAACACCTCTAAAAAGCCGGTTTTCCGCCTTTGACATTCAAATGAGTAGTTAAAAATTTGTTTTAATATGTCTATTAATGTAGCCTCATAACGCCGTAACCTCATATTACCGTAGCCCCATGACCTCACAACTCCATAACAGTGCTAAGGGCGAAAACCTGGGTGTTTCTTGAGGTTAGAGACGAAAACTAAGCCAATCTGACAATTCTGACGTCGGATTAGGATTCAGCAGGTCAAAATACTTAAGGATACATTGGTCTAATCCGCAGTAAAGAATACATTTTTGTTTTATTTTAGGGACGTATTTTGGGGTTAGGGATGAAAAACGAGCCAATCTGAAAATTCTGACTTCGGATTCGGATTCAATGGGTCAAAACACATAATGGTCACGGTCTGATCTGCCAGACAGACCATTTTTTTTATTTGGGGGTGTTATTTAGGGGTGTTTTCTGGGGTTAAGGATGAAAAACAAGCCAATCTGAAAATTCTGATTTCGAATTCAGATTCAGCGGGCCAAAATACTGCCGTCCTAACCTAAAAAGCAGTAACTCCAGATTTTGTCAATTTGGAGTTGTTGCATTTTTAATATGTTTCGGGCATTTTTACACCTCTTTGACTACGTTGGAAATCAGTATTGACCATAGCTTTAATGCAAATGAGCTATAGAGTTTGCAGTATCTCTACTTTTTAAACCATATACCAAACTAAAATTCAGTATGAGCCCTGTGCTCAACTAAAATGCAGTAACTCCAATTTTTATTGGAGATACTGCATTTAAGACTAGTAACAGTTGGTATTGTACTTAAAATGCCCATGTTCAAAAGTGTTGACACCGGTAAAATCACTTTAGTTGCACATATATAAGCTGTTCGTATTTAGACAAGTAAAAATGTATGTTTAGTTTAAGAACTTGTAGCTCGTAAAATGAAGGGTGAGTACTTTAATTTTTTTTTAATATCTCTGTATTTATATCGGAGATAAACTATGGCATGACACGTTGACCAATTACGAGTTGTGATTTTATTCTGTTTTTCCTTAAACTTCCTTTATAATACCGATTACGTACCAATAATAATAGGTAACTTGAGCTTGCAAATAAAAGTCAGTAACGTTGTATTTATATCTTTTGGGCTACCAAAGTCTTGATCTTGAATATTTGAATAACTAACAATTTAGAGAAAAACTAAAAACTTAGATTAACTAAGCCGGTAAGAAAAAAATCCGGAAATTGATTTTTACCGCCACGACTGAAAATTTCAGCCAATTTGTCTGAAAAATTTTTTTTTGGGATTTTGAAAACATGTAAAAACATGTTGTGACACCTTCAGACAATCTTTCCAATGGCAAGACGATAAGAATTTCAAATTTAATTTCCCGAGGAACGCTTCGAAGAATAGTGGCTTAACGAGAATTTAGTACCGGTAGGTAAAAAACAACCTATTAAACCTTTTCCTTGCCTGTGGCATGAATGTGTATCCGGAAGGAAAAAAGAAGATTCCAGTGAATGACGATGCAGTTGCCCTTAGATTTGAATACAATGGTTAATAAAAATTGTACTTTTTTTAGTTATGTTCCAAGAAATGTAATTTTTTCAGAAATATTCCGTTTTATTTTTACCAACATTTCTTATAAAATATTGCGGCATCTCCAAATTAAGCTTTTTTAGTCTACACTAAAAAGCAGTAAATCCTAATATATGCACATACTGCAAGTCATAGTTGCATGTTCCTCTTTAATCTAAATAATACACTAGACTAAAAAGCAGTAACCGCCAATTTCTACTTACATTTCTAAATATTGACATTGTTATTGTGATACAAATTTAAAGCAATTATATTGAAATGCTTAGAACAAATTTCAAAGATTTTCATTAAGTTTTTTGTGGTGGCTCAACTAAATAAACTAAACAAGACGTTATCTCAAAACTAGTAAAGGTGGAGATACTGCTCTCTAAGTTAGGAGGGCAGAATACATAAGAATACACTTTTTTTGTGGGGCTGTGAAATTAACGAAGTTACAAGCATTTGAAAAGCACTTTCAATCCACCAATATTATATACTAAAAAATTGATTATAAGGGCTAAATAATACCGTTTGCACATTTTTTATAAATAAAAGATAAATATTACAAAATAAATAATGGAAAAAAATCAGATTTTGGAATGGCACTTGAGAATTCAGTTGCTTGATATAAAACTAAGATATACCGAAGAGAAATTAAATCGGTGTTATAACGGGTGTTTTATGCGTAAATTTGTAAAACCATCATCACTAACAAACTACCCTTATTTTTCAAGATATGAAGAGATTCCTCTAAGATAAGTTATTTAGAATCTTATTCCTCCTTACCTTTCAGAAATATAAATTTACTTTGTTGGAACTGCCCCTTTTTTCAGAAAATTAGTATTTTTTGTATTATGCAATGAAAACTTTGAAGTGCTGTGAAGTCACATAAATATCTTTTCAGGGCATTCTCAACGCGCTAAACTAATTTGTCCTTGATGTTCAAAGACACAATTCACTGCACTATTCAAGTACAATAAGCTGATTATTAAAGTTCAAATATTTTGAATTAGAACAACACTTCCATATTTAATATTTGTGTTAACACATTCAAATCTATTGTAATTGGGTAATTGTATTAAATTGTGATTATTTGGACACTCAAAAACATTATTTAAACACATTTAACAGGCGCTTATTTATTATGTTTAAAATAACGAGATAATTATGTAATTTGAATTTCGTATGCATTTTAACCAATTAATCTAACTAATTATGTTATGCATTATTATACATAGTTTGGAAAGTGTATAAATACGTGAATATGTTCACCAGTTCACTGTTTTGTTACATATATTAGTAGAGCGTAAAATGGTCTTTTTCAACGCGAGTACGAAAACTCGTATAAGTCATATAAGGGCAGGAATAATATATTTCGTAACAAGAGTTGTACAACGCCGACCGACGCACTGAATGCAAGTACACTAGGTCCTAGGACCTATCATCTAAGAGGATCCCACCTCACACTAGAACCTATGTCCTAGGACCTGTGCACTAGGGTGGAGTGAAAAAAAAATATTTTCAAAAAGCTTGGGTGTGCAAGAATTACCACTTAACATACGTAAACACATTATACGTATACTAATATGCATTAAGAACTTTCTTATTTATTATCAAAACATGAGAGGTCTCAGAACTAAGACTGTAGAACTTTTTAACGCATCGGTGCACTCCGAATACTCAGCCATAGCCTTAACTGAAGAAACATCTTTGACAGAGAACTTTTTTGCAACGAGTTCAATGTTTTTCGCTCTGACAGAGATTTTACATCTATCAATCGTTCTATAGGTGGGGGGGTACTATTGGCAGTAAATACGAAATATGTTTCTTCTATACTAAACCTTGAATCTGTAGGCTTTGACAACATACCTGCCATTGACATTCTGGAAGTAAAAATTTCGATCGATCATCAGTTATATATTCGTCATATACATACCGCCAGCTGTGTCTGTTGCCGACTATGAATTTTTATTTGAGACGCTAAGTACTTTGAGCTATATGTAAAATAATGATGGCAATGTTCTCATCATAGGTGACTTCAATATTACTAAATATGCAAGTTATTTAAACGATTCACAACCCAACGGTCAAATTAGAGCCATGAATAATTTTCTTGATGCTAATAATTTATTCCAATGCAATTTAGTTCGCAGTTCCAATGACAATGTTCTTGACCTTGTGTTGTTCAACAGAAATTGTTACGTAATTCGTTCTATCGATCCTATAACCATGGAAGACATGCATCATCCTGCCCTGGACATATCAATAGATATGAACTCCGCCAAGAACCTCAATAATAACTTTCCAACTAACCATAATAACAGTTACAATTTTCGTAAATGTGATCTTTCCAAATTGTATGATAACCTTCTTGGCATTGACCGGACCTTTCTTTCCTCTTTTAACGACGTCAATAGCATATGCAGTCAATTTTATGATAAACTAGATCTCGTGTTTGCATCTTGCGTACCTAAGAAATCAGTCTCTCGTAATGGGAAATACCCACCTTAGTTCAATAGCACCATTATAAAAAAAATCAAACTCAAAGAAAGGCTTCGAAAGCAGTATGCTAGAATTGGTGATCTACGTATTTACGAAGAGTTTAAATATGTCAGGTATGAAATAAAATGCGATATTAATATAGCATACAGAAACTTCGTGAAAGATTCAGAAAGAACAATAAAAAGCGATCCTAACAAATTTTGGGCCTTCATCAATAGTAAAAAAGGGCCAACAAAGATCTCGGATGAAATGTTTTTGGATGGAGTTTCACTTAAAGATCCTGATGACATATTAAATGCTTTTGCAAAATTCTTTAGTCAACCTATACTGACTTCTCATTGGACCCCGGGAATATCTACACTGGAAGTGACTGCCCGAACAAGTAAATATAAATTCATTTTCAGAGATTGAAGTTATTCAGGCTTTAAAACGAATTAAACCACAACAGGTCCTATTTCTATACCGGCATTCTTATTGAGGGATTGCGCAATTATATTTGCATATCCTTTAACCTTAATTTTTAACTTAATATTAAAAAACTGTCAGTTTCCAGACTTATGGAAATATTCCAAAGTGTGTCCTATTTATAAGAAGGGGAATAAATTAGATATTCAGAACTTTAGACCAATCTCTGTAACTTCTGCAAAGTCTTGGAAATCCTACTTCATGACAGAATATACCATTCAATCAGTACCAAAATTTCTATCCACCAACATGGATTTATGAAGGGTCGTTCAACTACAACAAATTTATTCTGCGTCACTCAATATGTTTCTGAATCTCTTGATAAGCATAGTCAAACAGATGTCGTATACACGGACTTAGCGTTTGACAGACTTGATCACCGGTTACTACTGGATAAATCAGATAAAATTGGTCTCTCATATTCCCTTCTCCTCTTATTTCAATCTTATTTAATGAATAGGATTCAGTACGTTGTACTCAATGGATTCAAGTCTATCGATTTTGTTGCCACTTCCGGAGTTCCCAGAGATCCATTCTGGGGCCCTTGCCATTTAATATATTTATTAATGACATAATAGACAAAATTGATTTGCCTTGCCTGCTATACGCTGATGACCTAAAAGTATTCACGGTTATTAACAATATTGATGATTGCTTTCAATTTCAAACTTGTCTTAATAAAGTAAATAACTGGTGTATAACCAATAAATTTTACTTGAATGCCGGCAAGTGCAACGTGCTGTCCTTTTCATTAAAAATATCACCAATTGCTTTTGATTACCACTTGGATAATGTCATACTTCAGAGACCCACAGTGTTTAGTGACCTCGGCGTAATTTTTGACAAGAAGCTATCTTTTACTCCTCACATCGACACCATTATCTTTGAAGCCTTTAAGAGCCTTGGATTCATAGTTCGCACTAGTCGTGAATTCACTATTACTGATATATTGAAAATTCTGTACCAATCATTTGTCAGATCGAAACTCGAGTATGCATCACTTATTTGGTGTTCTAGCTATGATGTACATAAAAACAGCCTGGAAGCAGTGCGGCGTAGATTTGTCAAATTACTCTAGCCCAAATCTGATGGTACCTAACCTATTATTGGTTTATCGCAGAAAGATCTGCTTGAAAGGTTTTCCATGTCTACTCTTGAAGACAGGCGAATCTACCTCTCTCAAGTATTCTTATTTAAAGTGTTACACAGTGATTTTGATGCACCTGAGGTAATCAACAAATTAAATTTTCAAGTCCCTAGATTGACTTCTCGCAATGCCCAAGTTTTCTACATGCCAACATATTAAAAAACTCGCCTTTGTTTACCATCTGTAACAATTCAAATAAATTGCCCAGCGACCTTGATATTTTTAACTGTCGCCTGAAGGATATAAGATCTAAAATATTGAATTAAATACTTGGTTGTTCTGTTACCTACTTTTGTTTTTCTTAGTAGTTAGTATGTCTTGTATTTCTCCTAATTCCTGTTCTGTACCTGTTGAACAGTGTATGTAAAAATAAATAAATAAATAAATAAAATAAATAATTTATTTTTCAATTTATTTATTTTTTAAGCTGCCGCAAAGGTCATCATTTTTTTAATTTTCAGGAACGACGCCATTTTTTTGTCTGTCTGTCTGTCTGTGGCTTCATATCTCTTCAACGGGTGATCCGATTTTGATGCAGTTTTTTTTATTTGAAAGACTATTTTGCCGAGAAGGTTTTTGCCATATTAGATTTTGATGTTTGGTCGCCCTCTTGATTACAAGCTTTTATTGAACTTGCCTTGTTCTTGTGGGTCAAATCTTGCAACTCAATTTTAAAACAGTTATCCCCAACCGATTGAGCTGAGATATTGCATACACGTTTACTTTGAATGACAATGCATGGTTAGCTAAGTGACGTCATTCCAAATCCAATATGGCGGACTCCCAAAGATGGCGGACCAGTTATTTTTTATGCACCCCCATGATATGGGTATCAAATGAAGGGGTTTGCTGAGGAGAATACGAAAATAAAATGATGTCACACTAAATTTAATATGGCGAACGCAACTGAATTTTAAAACAGTTATCCCCAACCGATTGAGCTGAAATTTTGCATACACGTTTAGTTTGGATGACAATGCATGGTTAGTTAAGTAACGTCATTCCAAATCCAGTTATTTTTTATGCACCCCCATGATATGGGTATCAAATGGAGAAGAATATGAAAATAAAATGACGTCACACTAAATTCAATATGGTGGACGCCTCAAGATGGCCGACAAAATTTTTTAGTTTTAACACTATAATTTGATCGATAGTGTATTCGCTCATACCTTGCATTCTAAGAAATGGTAAAGGATTCGATTTAAACTATAAGTTTTATATCGGATAGGAACGGCGCAATGAATATACACTTCCCCAAGAAATTAACGCACCACCAAAAAATAACGAAAAGTTTGAAGTTAGTTAATTTTTAACCGTCGACCCAAAAAGAGGTGTTTGACGTGTATGTTTGTATGTTTGTCTATCTGTCTGTCTGTGGCTTCATATATCTTCAACGGGTGATCCGATTTTGATGCACTTTTTTTTATTTGAAAGAGTATTTTGTCGAGACGGTTTTAGGCCATATCAGATTTTGATGTTTGGTCGCCATCTTGAATTCGCCATGTTGAACATCTCTAGAAATTGTCCGATTGAAGTAAAATTGAAAATGTGCAGACAATTTAAATTATTAAATCCAGCTTACCTTTTCTTTATGTCCTCGAGATTCGCTTTCTTATACGCATGAATATGTCGGGGGCTGCTGTAAAGACGAACTACTAAATATTTATATTCAAAACAGCAGCTCCCTATATATTCATGCATATAAAAAAGCAAATCTCGAGGACACAAAGAAAATGTAAGCTGGATTTAAATAAATAATAATAATAATAATAATAATAATAATAATAACGAGAAATTATGAGAAACACATCATGAAAAAGGATGTCGAGGATGTATGCCGGAAGTGCCGTTCCCCGCACGAAACAATAGACCATATTATAGCGGGATGCCCGATATTATCCAATACAGCATACCTGGGAAGACACAATCAAATTGCGAAAATTATTCACATCCAATTCGCACAGAAATTGAAGCTTGTCAAAGATCCTCCACCTTATTACAAATATAATCCTGAACCAGTGCTAGAATCTACAAGCCACGTACTCTATTGGGATAGGCCAATGATAACGGATCGCACCATCGACTATAACAGACCAGATATAGTAATGATAGATAAAGGAAATAAAAAGGCTGTTATAGTAGATATAGGATGCCCACTAACACACAATATAGCAAAAACAGAAATAGAAAAAGTAAGCAAATATGAGAACTTGGCCATTGAACTTAAGCACGTGTGGGGTGTAAATGAAGTCCAAATTACACCCATAGTAATTTCTGCCACCGGAGTTATGTCCACCAACCTGAAGACGAATTTGAAAAAATTAGAGATTCCTGAAATGATGATACATACCATACAAAAGGCCGCAGTACTACAAACGTGCCACATTGTCAGGAAGTTTCTAGGTTCTCTGAGATGAGATGAATTTCTCCTTCAGAGGTACCATTAAAACCAGTTAGTCAAAGACACAACATCCGTCCGAGCCTCATCCTACGCGACACGCAGGATCGCGGGATAGGTGAAATTTCCCAGTTACTAGCTGAGGAGTGTGCTAAGTCGAAGAAAAATAATAATAATAAATGTCTTTATTGTAAACATACAAATTGTAAAATTTACAAATGGCGAAGTTCAGAAATAGTTACAAGTAACCTTCTGCTCTTCCACTTAACCAGAGATAAGAGTTCGTATATGGAATCAAAATTATTACATAATTTTTAAAGTTGTGTTAATTTATCTTTTTTATATTAGTTATTTAGTTGATATTTTTATGTCGGGGGTTTTTTAAATTCGTAATTTAATTTTATATTATGCTTATTGTATTAATAATGAGACATAAAAAAACTTTTAAAAAAGCCGGTGTCTCTTTCATAAGAGGAATCCTGCGTTGTCGGCATCTGCGGTTCAAAGAAAATGTTCATACCTTGCTGTTTAGCCGTAAGTAAGGCCGCCGCTTCCAATCATACAGTGTTGTCAATATGTTCGATTTATCTAGTTTTAAAGTAAAAATAATAAAGCGATGTAATGAACGAGGTGATTATTGAAATTAAATTAACCGCTATTAATTTAAGTACTACAGTGGTTAAAGAAATTTTCTATAAATAATAAATTTAAAAAAAATGGTAATTTTTTAATCTCATCGTTAAAATACACTTTTTGCAGACAGTCAATTACTGAAATCAGTGAAATTTTTTTAATAAAGACAAGGAGCTTCAAAAAACCGATCTGGGCGTCCTACTTTTTCTAATAAATCCTATGGAATAATTGTGGTTTGTGATAAATTGCTAAGATGGCAATGATTAAATTAATATTAAATGTCAGTTAGTGTTTCCATTTCAAAACTGATTAAACAAGGTAAAAGTAAAACAGTTTTATTATTTTTAAATGGCAGTTTTGCAACGCTGTAAAACCCATGTTATTGATGCGACAAACGATGAATGAGCGCGATAACCTTGTCTTTTCCGTCTTCTGTTTACAGTTGTACTATCCAAACTGATAACATCGCCTATTTCCAATTAATTTTTAATAAGAAAATAGATATGTTAGAAAATAATTATAATTATTTTTTACTTCTTTTGGGCCCACATGTCATTCTGCAAAATATTTGTACATATAGAGCAGACATCCTGTATCACCAATTGTCAAAAAATTTTATCAACTGAACTTCATCGTACCGAGAATAATCTATAAGGAGAACTTGACGTTCTATCTCCCGACACCTCTCACTAATATTCTTAAACATTCGCCTCTATGTTCAGCTTGTAATAATTGCAATGCAGCCAGTAATCAACCAGATTTAATAGCGATTAAAAAAAAAGTCACCAGCTGAGTAATTATATGCTAAATTTGGATTTCTAAACTTTTAACATTTTATAGACCAGACGGAATATCTTTTTTGTGCGAAATGTCGTTTATCTGCAACTTTTTCTTTTTTACATATAGTTTGGGATGTCCAAACATATACGTCAACTATCCGCATGCGTAACAGGTGGGGCAACACACTTTAAAAGTCAAAAAACCATTTTTTGCCATTTTTCTCTTTATTTGCAATATAATTCGTAAATTCAGCATCGGAAAAATATCCAGAGATAAAAAAAGTTGAGAAAACTGATTTTGACCATTTTCTTATTCTTGACATTTTCCCAAAAAATGCTTCTTTTAAGAGCCACAGAGGAAAGAACAACGCTACTTTTCTATTTTTTTACTTTTTTTTACGTGAATATATTAAATATTAATACGAAATTTATGATCGGTTGTACGATAATTAACACCTGAAGTCTATTAATTAAACACCTTTATTCCAAACATTAACTTTATAACTTTTAACGTCAAAATCTACATAACATTAATATACTCAATCTTCGCAACAATATCCATGGTTTCCATGGTTTCTAACTGTCAAATCTTACATTCGGCCATCCTGAGCGTAACGGCTGCCCTCAGTCGTTATAGGGATCTATGGGAAAGA
The DNA here is from genome assembly GCA_936432065.2 of Rutpela maculata. Classification (NCBI taxonomy): domain Eukaryota; kingdom Metazoa; phylum Arthropoda; class Insecta; order Coleoptera; family Cerambycidae; genus Rutpela; species Rutpela maculata. The sequence goes on from OW386293.2 coordinate 21,477,052, forward strand.
AATGAAATAATTAGTTAGATACCATAATAATAAAGATCCGTTGATCTTTCTTTATCGTTTTCGTATGGCACGTTTGCCAGAGATCCGTCGATCTCTCGTATTCGTAAGGCACGTTTGCCAGAGATCCGTCGATCTCTCGTTTAATCGTATTGGCACGTTTGCCTGAGATACGTCGATCTCTCGTTTGATCATGTTGGCACGTTTGCCAGAGATCCGTCGATCTCTCGTTTAATCCAATTGGCACGTTTGCCTGAGATCAGTCGATCTCTCGTTTAGTCGTATTGGCACTTTTGCCTGAGATCCGTCGATCTCTCGTTTGATCGTGTTGGCACGTTTGCCTGTGGTCCGTTCGACCTCTCGTTTGATCGCACTGGCACATTCGTCTGAAATCCGTCGATCTCTGTTGACTTACCCATTGTCATCTTGAAACGTGATCCACTTCTTAATGTGATTGACAGCTATCACCGTTCGTAACCGCTTGGAACCTTCTCTCAAATCTTGCACCTCGTAGCGATCGTTGATTAAAACTTTAGAAATACGGAATGGACCCTTGTATTTAGGAAATAGTTTTCTACTGGAACCTGTTGCTTGTTGACTCGTTATTCTGATCATAACAAGGTCACCTTCGTTATACTTGGGTGCTTCTCGTCTCGTCTTATCGTATCGTTCTTTTTGTTTCTTTTGATCCTCCGTTATATGATCTGCTATCTTGCATCGTAATTCTTTCATATCTATTCTATGTAAGGTCTGCTGGATTTCGTTTAGTAGCCAGGCGTCAGCTACATGTTTGCTATTGCACCCAATAAGAGCCTCCATGGGTGTTGAATTTATTGATTTATTAAACGTAGTGTTTAAAGCACTCTGAATTTGCTTAACGTAGTTATCCCAAGAATTTGAATATTCTCCTGCCGTTGTAGTGGAAAGTGCACTAACGATGGTTTTATTATAACGTTCGCATTGTCCGTTAGCTCCTGGCGATGCAACTGCATTTAAAACGTGTTTCACTCCATAATTTTTACAAAAAATGTTGAATGATCGTGATGTGAATGCTGTACCTCTATCACTTATTATTCTTACGGGGTTTCTACTTAGAGCATCCACATGTATCATTTTTATACCAGGTCTGTACTCAATAGTAAATGTAAACTCCTGAATCTCCAACCACCATCTGCCAATTCGAGGAAGTAGATCTCTTTTTGAGAGGGTAGTCCTCAAAGCATTGCAATCAGTCACCACAGTAAAATTAATGCCCAGCAAATACACACGGAAATATCTTAATGACAGAACGACTGCCATAGTCTCGAGTTCATAGGAATGATAGTGGCGTTGGTCATTGGTAGTTTGCTTGCTAAAATATGACACAACGTGTTGCTTTCCTTGTTCGTCAAACTGAAGTAATATTGCTCCAACGCCACGTGAACTGGCATCCGTATGTCGTGCAGATCTTACAACACGTGCAATGTTTTCATCTGTAATGCCTCCAATCACAGCATCTATCAAATATTCACTAGGTATTTGTAAATTTAAAGCTCTTAATTTAGATAATTTTTTAAAACAATAGTCGCCTAAATGTTGACCTGGTTTTGTTTCATAATTTGAAGAATCTTTCAATAAATTAGAAAAAGGAACCGACTTACTGAATTGCTTTTTCATATTGTATTTCAGTTCATCCCAAGTAACATCGTGTTTGACCATTTCATCATACCACTGGCGAGCGTTTCCCTTGAGTCGACTGACAATCAATCTTAAAATGGCATTGTTATTCCATCGATATCGCTTGGCTAACTGATCCACCCTTTGTACCCATTTTTCCACAATCATGTCATCCTTAGATGGGTCATATGATGGTATTAAAAATTCCTCTCCAGAAGTTGTTGGTTTATGTCCCAATTCACTAATTTCACGTTTCAGCTTTTTCAGTTGATGTTTCAGATCAACACTATCAGCTGAAGACGACGAGTCATTGCTGCTGCGGCTGCTGCTGCTTGACGAACGAGTGGAACGTGAGCGATGTCTATGAGTCCGTGCACTTCCGCGAGATTTTCGTTTTCCCATTATGCGAAACACCACAAAAATACTACGCGATATACAGGCACTGCTATACGTACTCGGGGGTATATTCCGCTTCTGACAAATGTACGATAATTAACACCTGAAGTCTATTAATTAAACACCTTTATTCCAAACATTAACTTTATAACTTTTAACGTCAAAATTTACATAACATTAATATACTCAATCTTCGCAACAATATCCATGGTTTCCATGGTTTCTAACTGTCAAATCTTACACGGTATGATGCAAAGTATGTTTAAACGTGCAATTTATAGTTGAAATTAGTAGTTTGAGCAACAAGAGTGGATATGGATAATCCACTCGAGTTGTACAGTATACTTTTTCTACGATCAGCTTAAAAAAACTACAAAATTTATTAAAAATTAATATATTACACAAATGCACACTGACAGTTACTTTGACAGCTTACGCACTAATTTGATTTTAAAACGAATAGTTGTCTTTGTACTTAATACACGAACTGTGATTGGTCGGTTTCATTTCATATCCATCCTAGAACTGATACGAAATATATCCGTTCAGTTAACTGGAATTGCCTACTTTTCTATTGTACAGACTGTATATAAAACAGCAAGTTAACATAAGGGAGTAGAAGAAAAAATTACAGATATATATACAGGGTGTCCCACGACGAACTGCGGCGATCGATATCTCGAAAAGTAGACATGTAACAAAGGACATGTAAAATTTTGAAAATTTGGTAGTAAACTAATGTCGACGAGAGTAACTCGGCTAAAATATTCTCAAGATGACGGTACTTTCGGTTATACCGGAAGTAGATGTCAACTTGCTTATTTTAAATGGGACACCCTATATATTATTACATTTTTGGATTCTACGCAAAATTATAGGCCGATTTTGTGTATCATGTATTTTACCTAAGTCTCTCCGTTTTTGACATATTTCAATTTTTATGTCAAAAATTACGTTTGGAAGCCCTAAAAGGATTATCAATTTTTCCTATAAGGAAGCCTTTATTATCTAATTTGGGTTGGATTATTTGTTGAGAAAGACCTACTTTAATAGTGTTTCTATAATATTTTCATAAGTATTAATACAGAGTGTTCAAAAAATAAAAATAAAAATGAAATTGAGAAAACTGTCAAAAATCAATTTTTTCAAATGGAAGCCCCCAATTTTTATAACCTTATCTTATTTACGATTAAAAATAAGGGTAAGTTTGTGTATGGATGTCTATTGCGAAAATGTTTAGTTTACGAAATATTGTCAATAATTGTAATAATATATAGCCCCATTTAAAATAAGCAAGTTGACATCTACTTCCGGTATAACCGGAAGTGCCATCGTCTTGAGAATATTTTAATAGAGTTGCCCTCATCGACATTAGTTTACTACCAAATTTTCAAAATTTTACAATGTTTACTTTTCGAGATATCGATCGCCGCAGTTCGTCGTGGGACACCCTGTATATAATTTACATGTTAGACAGAAAAAAAATTATAAAACTTTTTAGGTATTAAAATGATGGGAAAATAAATAAACAAATATATATTTTCACAAACAAACTATTTATAGGCATATTAAAGTGTACATGCGTCTCATGTATACCTTAATATATAATTTAATGTAACTTAGCCCTTTTTGTTGGAGGCGAAGCAATAATACATTCAATTTCTCTATTTTCTTCATCTTCACAATATCATCTAATGTTAAAGAATTAACCGATGTGTTATTTTCATTTATAACACCAACAATATCTGTTTCGAAAATTACATCAATCTCGCTGTTTATACCTACAGTTTGTACCCTTACACATTTTACAAAAAGTGTTACATCTTAGCTCCAACTTTCGACAACCACACCTCGTAGAACACTTTGTGTTGTCTTACAAGTGTAATTAAATTTTTCATTAAAATATCTGGGATCAAATCACTTTTCGACAATATTGGTTCCAAAATATTGCCACGTTTTCTCCATCCCCAAACAAGTGGATCTAAATTGTTACCTAACTACTTTTGAAATTGATGGTATGTACTGAAAGCATGTTTACAAGTGGCTTAACCAGCGGGAGGTAAGGCACTCAATTCAATATTTTTCATATTTTTACATAAAACATCTGCTCTCGTATTATGCCTATTATACGGTATACTATATACGACGAAGTGTTGTACAAAAAAGACTGAGAAGATTATGCAATTCTTTATATAATATATCGATTACACATGTAGTATTATTTATGCATAAAGTGCAAGCATTCGCAATAGTGATCGACGTATCACCTATCTAGGCGTTGCCGTTGAGACACATTGGCTACAGAACGAGTCTTCCTACACGCCACGTCAGATGACTGGTATCTTCTCACTCACTTAATGTAAAAAGTGGAGTAAAGATGGGAGATCTATTCGCCGACCTATTCATTCGTCTCGCCCCGCATAACGGCATAAACCCTCACACTGTTAAGAATATTTCAACTATAGGTATATGTATAGCTGCATATATTATTATTCTTTTGAAATAAGTTTAATACTTTTTTTATAAATATTTTTCACACCAAAGGTTTATAACAACAATATTGAATCATCATATTAATTTTTTGTTAAGTTAAAAAATAGAAAAACAGCATTGTTCTTTCCCCTGTAGCTCTTAAACGAAGCATTTTTTGTCAGAATGTCAAGAATAAGACAATGTTAAATATCAATTTTTCAACGTTTTTGCCATATTTTTCAGAACAATGCTTCATTTCCGAGTTATACTGCAAGTAAAGCGAAAAATGACAAAAAATAGACGTATTTTGAATCTTGAAGTGTGTTGCCCCACCTGTCACATATGCGGATAGTTGGCATATGTTTCTGGACATCTCAAACTATACTTTAAAAAAATAAAATTGCGGATAATCGACATATCGTAAAATGAACCTTTTTCCGTCTATTCTGACTGGCCTATTATCTTTAAAACCGAGAAAATGGCGAGATGTTCAATATCTCCTACACAGCCTGGATATTTTGATTATATTAAATAATGTATAATAGTTTTGCACATCATTTTCCATTAAACTTTTAAACACCCTATATATTTATTTTCAGAAATTTGCCCAATAAAACTGTACCTGTGTTACTTGCCAATGTCAGCGCTGTATGCCCATTTACGTTTTCGTGCTCGATGCTGGCATTATTATTTAACAGCAAGCTAACAATTTCTATTTTGTTATTTCTTACAGCTTTTAAAAGCGCATTGTCACCTCGGTTATCCAGAAATTCTATGTTAGCTTTCTTCGACAATAACAGTTTCACGATATCTATTCTACCGCTCCAGCAAGCTTTGTGGAGTGCTGTGTCACCATTATTATCACTATGTTCAGTTACTGCACCATTTTCTAATAATAACTCCACGACATTTTTATGACCACGGAAGCTGGCAAGCATAAGAGCTGTTTCGCCTTTCTTATTGAGGTGTTCAATGTTTGCCTTTTTGGATAGCAACAGCTTTACAACTTCCTCTTGTCCAGATTCACTAGCTAAGATTAATCCTGTTTTGCCATATTTATTTTCGTGTTCAACATTTGCATTTTTTCTTAGTAATTCTTTTATAACTTCTAGTTTGCCGTTTGTACAGGCCAGAGTGAGCCCCGTTTCACTTTCTCTGTTTATAAATTCTATGTCGGCTCCTCTGTTCAATAATTTTTTTACTTGGTCTAGTTCACCTCTTGAACTTGCCTCTAAAAACCTAAAAAAGGGAATAGTAAAACGAAGAGTATTTTTTTTATTTTTACTTTACACCTATTTGATTTAATCAAATAGGTACAAGGGCGGATCTGGGCCTTGAGCTTGGGGGGAGGTGGGGCTCAGTCGTGTGCTGAAAATAACAAAAATGTTTTTCCTCGAAAATTAAAATTGATGAGGGAGAAAATCACAAAAAAAATTTCTAGTATTGAAAAAAAAACACAACTAAATAGAATATGTATTCGAAAATATAAAATAAAATAATAAAATTATGAAATTTTAAAACGAAAGTTGATGGTTTACAGAACCATGGGGAGATAATTGCCCCATTACCTCCCCCTCCCCCGTAAATCCGCACTTGAATAGGTATAATGTAATTGGACAACATGTTTTAAGAATTACCTTAGAAAAAATTACTTAACACAAACGTGTGTCATAACATGCTAAATTCAAATATGTTCTTGTGTATGTATGTATGTGTGTATATGAGTATGTAAAATGTTCCTTTTAGGCACGATAACTTTTGTTAGACTTACAATTTATATTTCAAATTTGGAACACATAAAATAGCTTTCCCCATTGCCGTATCCATCGGATAGACTACTTACCAGAGGCATGTTTTATATTAGTACAGTAACTAGCAGTAACTAGAGGTTTTAACTTCGGAATAATGTCATACTGAACGGATTTCGTTCATTTTTAGCAGTATTATAGTAAATGCTTCACAGAAAAGTTTCTATATTGTGGGAGGGCTTGCTAATTTATTGGGGGTGGATGCCACCCCCTCTCAGGGGGTGGCACTTAAAAAATATATATTTATTGGAGCTGAAATAGAATCAAATTTTAAGAAGAAAAGGTTCTATACAATTTTTCACATAAATTGATAGTTTTTAAGTTATACCGACTTCAAAATTGCGATTTTAGCTTAAAAAAAAAGGTATTTCCAAACAGCTTTCTTCAAGTATCTCGAAAAGTATTACTTTATCGAAAAAATGTTAGAAACCAATTACAGAAAGTACAAACTGGGAATTAATTATATTTTTTGTTTATTGATGTACGATTAATAATTTCGGAGATATTTAAGTGTTTGGAAATTACCTTTAAAGTTTTAAATGCATTTTTTTTTTAATGCAAGTGCTTTAAATGAGCAAAAAAATTTGAGTATTTAGGTAATGCCACATTTTAACAAAAAACGGTATTAAAGATAATTTTTTTAAATTACTGGCTAATTAGAGTAACAAAATGGCGACCTTTTTATATAAAAGAATATAAATACGCACATTTTTCCGTCATGACTTCTTTATTTCTTATGCTAATGGAACGAGTAAAAAATAATTAGAAAGCGCAATTAATTGTCTTTAATTTCATTTCTTACCATGCGTGACGTAGGTGTCACAATTTCTGAGATATTTAACATTTAAACTGCATTTTTCGTCTCATAAACGTTCGGACGCCATTTGTAAACTTTCATATCTCGGAAACTATTAAATCTATGTAAATAAATTCATTATCGTTTTATGAGATTTACTAAAACTAATATTTATTGAGATATTTGGTTAAGGAAAAAAAATTACGTTTTATCGAAAATACCTTTATAGTTTAAACTGTATTTTTTTCTAAAGCAAGTGCTGTATACAAACCAAAAAATTTGAACATCTACATCATGCTATATATTAATGAGAAACAGTGTTTGAAATTCCTTTTTTTTAATTACTGGCTAATTACAGTAACAAAATGGCGACGTTATTATTAAAAAAATGTGTAGACGCACATTGCTTGGGTCATAACTTCTTTGTTTTTTATGCTACAGAAACAAATAAAAAACAGTTGAAAGCTTAATTAATAACCTATTATTCTACCTATTAGCATCCTTGACGTAGGTGTCACAGTTTCTGGATATTTAACTCTCACTCTAAATAATTATTTATGAACACTTGGATGCCAAATGTAAACTTAAATATCTCCGAAATTATTAATCCTACATCAATAAACAAAAAATATAATTATTTCCCAGTTTGTACTTTCTGTAATTGGTCTGTAACATTTTTTCGATAAAGTAATACTTTTCGAGATACTTGACGAAAGCCGTTTGGAAGTACTTTCTTTTTAAGCTAAAATCGCAATTTATGTGAAAAATTGCATAGAACCTCTTCTTCTTAGAATTTGATTCTACTTCAGCTCCAATAAATATGTATATTTTTTAAGTGCCACCCTCTGAGAGGGGTGGAATCCACCCCCTATAAATTAGCAGGCCCCCACAATATAGAAACTTTTCTGTGAAGCATTTACTATTATACTGTCAAAAATGAACGAAATCCGTTCAATATGACATTATTCCGAAGTTTTGCATATTTTTTACCTCTAGGTACTGTACTATATATGAACTGAATTTTATTATACTTTTAGAGTCAAAGGTTTTTGACTAAGCACGCAAAAATACGAGAATGAAGAAAATATGAAAACTGCTATATATAATGTGTCAGATTCAAATTAACTTTACATAGATTACGTGATATATCAATTTTACTTTAAAATGTTATTCAGTTGTTTTTAATAGGATTATTGCAAAACGAGTTGCAATAGTGCGTTGCCCATTTTGTAGTTTGCACATAGATAATTAACATCATGCTTGGTTTTTTCCCTAAAGTAAAAAATATAATATACACACACACATTACTAACCTCATATTTATTCCATCTTCTACACTATTAACAATCCTCCAGGTAGTTGCCAGATAGAGAATTAGACGAGTTGCTAATTCCATATTATTAAATCCTGTTCTTGCAAGATTCCGTTAACATTTATCAAACCTAAAACAAACGCATACCGGGAGTCAGCGGAATCATTAGACAGTCAAATCAATCTTACGATGAGAGAAAAATTTAGACATGGGATTTTTCGAATACTACTACCTACAACCAACCAAAATTTTCGAAATTTACTTTGTAATTAAGTAACCTTTTTCTTGGCACACAATAGTTATATACTATTATCACGACAAATTTATTAATAACATCAAATTGAGAACAGATTTCATATTTAACGTTCACAATAGACACATCTGGAGTGACGAAAACTCACATGAAATACGTAAGAGTCATCATCAACGAAAGTTTTCTGTTCATATATGGGCAGATACATTTGACAATGTTTTGGTTGGACCATACATACCTCTGATTCGGCTTAATAGATCTTATTATTTTTTAACATTTTTACGTAAAGTGTTGCCAGATTTGTTAGATGTTGTGTCACTGCAAACTTTGCATCGAATAAGGTAATCTCTTGGTGGAGCTTCAGCGCATTATTCGAGGGGAGCAGCCACAGGTTTAAATGTAACTTATCCTACTGCGACTACTTATGAGTTTGCATGAAATAAATTGTGTAGAACAAAGAACAATGAAGACAGCGCTTAAAATTTTGTCACAGCAGATTCGGGATATGCTTAATATGTTTTCAAAAGTGCGTGATTTCTTGCAAAAAGCTCAAGCATGTATATAAAGGTGGATTGCACTTCGAATACTTACTTTAACTAAGAAAAATATCAACTTTGTGCGTGTTCATTTTCAGCTCTGTTCATAATTTGATTATTTTGTGCTGTAATAAAAGTGAATAATTTACGTTGTGGGTGGCCGTCGAGCTTGAGGGATAATGGTGGAACTATTTTTTTAAATTTTTGCATTAGTTTTCACACTGTACGGGAATTACATACAGATTAAAATACATGAATGTATTTCAAAAACACTATATATACCGAGTTCTGATAGAAAGCTGTCGCTGATTTTCTAATTATTTCTTATTTTGCTTATTATGTTGTGAGACAGCTACGAACCCAAAATATTAACTGCATGTACTGTAATCGCCAAAGTTGATGAAGTTACGCGAAAGACGAATTCTAGTCATTCCCCTCCTAAATATCATCAGTCATCAATTGCAACATAAGTGGTAGGTTACGCATACTTTATTACACCAATTTTATGTATGAGTACGTCAGAACTGGAGGGGCTTATCTGCGACAAGAGATTTCATCATATTTTTCGTTTACAATATTAAATTCAGTTTTAATTTACTTAGATATTAAAGTAATGATTATTTTATTTAAAACTAACATCTTTAGGTCCATAAACATACCACTTTAATTTCAAAAGAGTTTTTGTTATGTTCTTGTTAGAATTTTAGAGGAAAGTCTCATGCACATTATACTTATTACTTCTACATCCAGTGGAAGTATAGTAACGACAAAAAAATTTTTAAAAATTTTTATTGTTCAAATAGGCTTAGAATGTCACGAAGCGTCCAGATTTTAAGTTTGAACGAAAAAAAAAAAATTTCTGTCTGTCGGTCTGTCGGTCTCTCTGTAACTTTTTTGTGCGCACGTTTACTCTGAAACCGTTTGAGATATTGACTTGAAATTTGGTACACATATGTACTTTAACGAGATCTAGAACTAGATTATATTTTCATCTTGTTCCGTCGAATGGTTGGGGGTAAATTGGGGTAAATTTGGGGAAAATAGGTAAATCAAGCAGGTAAGAGTCCATAAAATTAGTATTTAGTATATACAAGAGAAGCTAAGGTCCCAAAAAAAGTTTTGGCATTAGCCACCCCCATTACCACCCCCACCTCATTATTAAAGGGGATGAAAAAAAATTGTGATTTAGTGTGTGTACAAGAACCAGAAACCTCAAAATATTTTTTTACTTCATCCACCCCCACTACCACCCCCCATCACCACCCCCACCCCGCTACCGATGTGGGGTATCGTTTAATGGGTTTTTGGGGTAGAGGATTTCAAATATTATATTATTAAAGTTCCATAAACAATTATTTCCACATACAAATTTTTTTCGTTGTGAGTGACTTGGATAAAAAATTTGGATGTGGAAGTAGTGATTCCTTGGGCAGCGGTTTTTCTTTGGTCGAGTTAACACATGTATTACTTCCACATCCAGTGGAAGTACAGTAACGACAAAAATTTTTTTTAAAATTTTTATTGTTCAAATAGGCTTAAAATGTCATGAAACGTCGAGATTTTAAGTTTGAGCGAAAAAAATTTCTATCTGTCGGTCTGTCAGTCTGTAACTTTCTTTGTGCGCACGTTTACTCTGGAACCGTTTAGGATATTGTCTTGAAATTTGATACACATATGTACTTTAACGAGATCTGGAACTAGATTATATTTTCATCTTGTTGCGTCAAAGGGTTGGGGGGTAAATTGGGGTAAATGGGGGTAAATAGGTAAATCAAGCCGGTAAGAGTCCATAAAATTGGTATTTGGTATATATAAAAGAACTTAAAGGCTCAAAAAATTTTTTGGCATTAGCTACCCCCATTACTACTACCCCCACCTCATTATTAAAGGGGGTGACAAAAATAAAATGGTAATTTAGCGTGTATACAGGAATCTAAGCCTCAATTTTTTTTTACTTCCACCCCCCTGCCACCACCCCCAACCCCCACTACCGATGTGGCATATCATTTTATAGGTTTTTGGGATAGACTATTTAAAATATTATGTTGTTAAAGTTACCTGGAGTAGTATGGATGCGCGGTGGCTTTCCTCGACTACTATGGATGAGCAGTAGGTTTCCCCGAGTATTATACATGCGCAGTGGCTTTCCTCGAGTATTTTGGATGCGCAGTGATTTTTTTTAGATTATTATAGACCGCAGTAGGTTATCAAGTAGTATGGATGCGCAGTGGCTTTCCTCGAGTACAATGGATGCGCAGTAGGTTACCACGAGTATTACGGATGCGGAGTGGCTTTTCTCGAGTGCTATAGATGCGCAGTAGTTTACCTCAAGTGATATGGATGCGCAGTGGGTTTCCTCGAGTAAAATGGACGCGCAGTGGGTTACTTCAAGAAGTATGAATGCGCAGTGGCTTTCCTCGAGTAAATTGGATGCACAGTGGGTTACCTTGAGTAGTATGGATGCGTAGTAGGTTTCCTCGAAGAAAATGCTTGTAGTAGTAGTTTACGGCACACAACGATTTTTCATATCTTTGTCTTGCCATTTTCTGCGTATTAGTTTGACATTCAGTTGAAGTATATTAACGCAAAAAAAAATTTTGGAAATTTGTGTTTAAATAGAATATCAGGAAACGTCAATATTTTAAGTCTGAGCAAAATAAATTTGTCTGTTGCGTCGGTCTGTCTATTAGTCTTGTATCGTTTTGGTGCTCACGATTACTCTGGAACCGTTTAAGATATTCACTTAAAATATGGCACACGTATGTTTTTTAACGAGATCTGGAACTAGATTATATTTTGATCTTATTCCGTTGCAGAGTTGAAGGGTAAATTGAAGGGTAAACGGGGGGTAAATAGGTAAATCAAGCAAGTAAGAGTCCATGAAATTGGTATTTAGTAAATATAAGAGGAGCTAAGGCCTCAAAAGAAATGGCATTAGCTATCCCCATTACCACCCCCACCCTATTATTAAAGGTGGTAAAAAAATAATGTGATTTAGTGTGTGTACAAGAGCCAAAGTCATCAAGAATTTTTTTCACTTCATTCATCCCATCTGTTACAGATGTGGCATATAATTTTATGGGGTTTTGGGGTACATGATTTCAACTATTATACCATTTAAGTTCCATAAACAATTATTTGCACATAGTGGAGTGCAAATATAGTATTTTGTTGTAAGAGACTTGGATGTGGAAGTAGTGTTTCCTTGGGCAGCGGTTTCTTATGTATGAGTACGTCAGAACTGGAGGAGCTTATCTGCGACAAGAGGCTTCATCATATTTTTCGTTTACAATATTAAATTCAGTTGTAATTTACTTAGATATTAAAGTAATGACTATTTTATTTAAAACTAACATCTTTAGGTCCCTAAACATACCACTTTAATTTCAAAAGAGTTTTTGTTATGTTCTTGTTAGAATTTTAGAGGAAAGTCTCATGCACATTATACTTATTTCTTTGGTCGAGTTAACACATGTATTTTATTCATCTAAGCTGGTTCTGATCGTCGAGATGGCACTACAAATATGACAGCGAGCGAATTGCTGCAAATAATTATTAACACTTTAAAATATAGAATATTTTCTAACTCACTGAAATCAATTTTGGTTAAAGACAATAAATACTGTGTGGTATGCACGATCAGATAATACAAAAACAGCTGTAAGCACTGGTTTTGAAATGTTTTATTACTCGCTTTCCAAGTACCTTCAATCATCCTCTGAGGTCGAAATTTAAGAATTTAACTCAAATCCGACCCACTACTTGGGAATGGATTATATTTAAAAAAGCAGATGGGGCTAAAACCCATAATAATAATCCAGTCAGACATCCACGGCGCGTAGCGTAATGACAGATAAAGGGCTGAACACAGAGGAGTCAGATCAGCTTAAGGAATGGAAACATTAATAAAAATCAATATTTCTTTTGTTGAGCAACTGAGCAACTTACTAAATGTGGTGATTACGTTAAAAAATCCAATACTAGTAAAATATGGTGCATACTGATGTAGTTTGGAATTACATGAGAACAAAATTAAACAAAAATGCCTACCCGAAGTGATTTAGAACGAAGCGGATACCAAACCTCTTAGTACATGATTTAAAATATGATAAATAAGAGATGCTATGATTTTCTAAGGAGCAGTTAATAATAATTGGAGTTAAAGGACATGTGGCTAAAGTTGCTACCTGAAAACGGGAAACGCCTGATATAGTAAGGTGTCCTTAATTCGAAAAGGAGTATTAGCAAGCTAAAGACGCAAACCACTGAGCTGTCGCCCTTGTATGGGATAAAAATATTCATTAATCATTTGTTTACTATTTGTCAAAAATTTGACGTTTGCAATAATTCAATTATTTTCTCATTTACTTCATGCAATTTGTGTTGCGTATTTATACAGGGTGCATGACGGTTAGTGGCCTATTAGACGTTTTAGACAAACAACAAATAATTTGAAGCTGAAAATTTAGGAAGAGGGGATTTCAGGGGTATTTTTTTTATGAAAATAACGTCTCGTATCCCAAGTAACACACACATAAAATATACGTTTATTTTTCATCTATATTAGATGTTTAGATATCATATAGACAAGGGTGTTCCTTATTTATACTTGATAAAAAAAAAATGTTTAATTTTTTTTGGTCTCACCCCCAGAAAGTTTACATTTCATATAAGAATCACACACTCAAAATTTCAGACTTCTAGACATATTCCTTCCCGTGCCAACGGGACCTAGAAGTTTGTGAAAAGCATTTTTTTTAAATAGAAACATCAAGGTGGAATTTTTTTCAAATCGTTACCTCAATTATATATGTTTTCTATAAAAAGAAGAAAATAATAATTTCAACCCATATGGTTGATATTTACCCTTACCACGAGAAACATAAACTTAAGCAAAATAGTGAATTTTTTAAGTAAAAACAAATATACGTCACATTCCATTCAATTGCCGAAGCTGATTAATTTTGTTATGCTTTTTCTGGTAATACACTTGGTACACCATCCCCTTAGAAACCACGTGACATCATGAGTTGTGAACGCAACTGTGCCTTATAAAAACGCACATAGATATCGGTATCATTAGTCGGTCGCGTCGATCTGATAATCACATCAGTTTCGTCACCACCAAAAATTGTGTTTATTCCACCTGTCAATAAGAATGAAAATACACATGACAGGCAAACGCGCATTTCTCTAAATACATTCCAAGGGAAATATTTGCTGAAATGGTGGAAATACGGAAAAAACATCAATACGAATCCTCGTGAAATTAGAAAACTTGTAGCCTTGCATATTATAATGGGCATACTTCGTTTTCCTAAACTGAGATTACATTAGGCACCTGCGACAAGAATCAAATTTCTGGATGAAATTGGTATATCACGCAATAGATTTGAGTCAGAAAATCTTACATATTGTGGATCTCAACAAAAACCGTAACGATGATAGTGATAAGCTTTGGAAAGTACCTCCAATAATAAAATTATTCGAAAATCGTTGCGAAGAATTGGTAATTGAAAAAATCTTTCCCAAGTAGCACAGAATTCTTTAAGATATCTTTAAGAAGTTCTATTTACTGCCCACAAGGATATCTTGTATTTATGTACTCTAGACGTCCTTTCGAAATCAAAATGAGAAATCTTTATATGTGCTCAACTTTTATACACTGGGGAAATGTAAACTGGACATTATATTGGAATTTCAACTTTTGTTAACCCACAGACATCTACTAGAAGTTCTAAAAGGGAATTACCATACAGCTCAATTTTCTAAGTATTACAGAAATCAAATAAAGTATTAAAAGGGAAATAGTATTATTATCCTTAACAGAATACTTGTAGACATCTTCTAGAAGTTCTAAAAGAAAATTACCATACAGCTCAATTTTATATGTATTACAGAGATCAAATAAAGTATTAAAATGGAAATATTATTATTATCGCTAATAGAACACCTATAGAAATCGCAAGAAGAAATTCTTTTAATGCATAAAATTTGTTTGCTTACCACTTAGTTTGTTACAGAAATTATTCCTATATGACGCCACGTACAAAACACTGACGATAATCAGTCATGCATTATCTCATGAATTTATAGAACATTAATAACATTACTGCAATGTTCAAATTCTCTCAGGGATCATTGATTTATTTGGATGAATCTTATAACGATCTCTAATCTTTGGTTTGGTTTGGGCCTGATATGTCATACTGAGATTTTGATTAACCAACATTTCACTAGCTGCCGCTGGTAATTCTATAAGAAATGTGTGTTGGTACATCTAATAGAAATCCTATAAAGATGTTTTCAGTACTGTTTATAATTGGTAAGCGATAAAATACCCGAAAGATTACTACAGGAATTAAATCTGTTTGCAGGATGCGGTACATCTAACAGAAATCCTATAAAGATGTCCTCGGGACCATTTATATTGGCAAGCGATAAGATATCCTAATGATTACTATGGGAATTCTATAGGTATGAAAAAGGCTGCTCACAGGATTCTATACTAATAGCTTTTTTCGATTACCATGGGAAGTACTATTTAATACTGATATGCTGACATTTGCCCATCTTAGGGAACTCTTACAGACCTCTAGAAGATATTTATTAATTCCTAAATTTTTATCCTCGGGATATCTTGAGGAATTAATTGTGCTACTTGGGCTGTATTGATGAATCAATGCCGTTTAAGGGACAACTATCAGTCAAATAGTACATAAGGGAAAGCCAAACCCATGGGGGGTAAAAATATGTATGCTTTGTGGTAATAGAAATTCACCAATATCAATAAAACGTCAAAAACCACAGTACATTCCAGTGGTCGATATAAGATTCGATAATCTTGGCCATTGGCCAATACATACCAATGGCCGTGAGACTTGTGAAGGACGTTCACGAATTCAGTGTGATGTGCATCTATGTTTATCTAAATTTAAAAATTGTTTCAAAAATTTCCATGCAAAATAAAATAAAAATAAAATTTTCATATTTAATTTTTCTTCTTCTTGACCTGATGGAAGCATTTGCTACTATTTCCTGGTTCATAAATCTGTGGAGGAAACTGGTCTAAATGTGGTTGAAGAGTTATTGGTGGAGTCTTAATTAATAATGCCAAAAAAATGTTTCTTGCTTATCAAAAAATCAGGGCTGAAAGGGTTAATATAATCATTAGGTTAGTCATTTTTTTTACTGAATTTGGTATCTAATTGTTTTCACTTTTCAGCGAGAACAATTGACACATTTATTTAAAAAAATAGCATGGATCTAATTTCTCGATTCAATATTGATTCGAAATTTTTAAATCATGATCCGAAAACATGGGGAACGCAAGAATCTTATACAAATGGACGAGAAGTAATAATGTCACTTAAAGTTGTCAAGGACACTGCCGAAAGGTCGGTAAAGTTTCCATGCATGGTCTCCCAACAAAGGATGAAAAGCAAATACAATACGTATTGCAATGTGTACAAGAGCACAGAAAAATGTATCCAAATTGTAAGAAAGATACATCAAAGCAAATATTTTAATCATTTTGAACAATAAATACTACATAATTTTTTTTTTTTACTTATAAATCTATGATGATAAGGGTAGGTGTGAATCATGGTACTACTTTTATTTTATTTTTACACCAAATAACAGTAATTTGGGATTATAAAGAATAATTCAAGGGTATATTTGAAAATATTCTAGTTTGGGGTTTTTTACACCCCCGTCGGCACGGAAATCTAGGAGGCTGAAATTTTGGGTGTGTAATTGTTTATATCAAATATAAACTTTTTAGGGGGTGGGATCAAAAAAAAATTAAAGTCGAAAAATAAAGAACACCTTCTAAATGCCCGAGAGATAAATGTCTATAATTAATTTAATTCATAGTAGACATAAATTAGACAGCTAATAGACGTTGTATATATACTATTGGTTCTTTCGGTAAACAAATAAAGATCTAAAAACATCTATAATGCTATCTAAAAAACAAAAAACCAATGGTTTTTGAGATATTTCGATTTTAATGAAATCTGATGCTAAAGTCAACCCATAGTTGGAAATTAATAACATTAGCTATGGTAAGTTTCATTAACAAATTTTTCTCCTATATGTTTATGAGAGCTGAAGCTTGTGCGGGCTCAAGCTACACTCGCTCCAAATTATACAGAAAGTAAGGTCCAACTTCGACCTCCATTAAATCGCTTGTTTCAAATGGAACATAGTATATTCTATAAACCTGTTCGCTTTCCTTTTTTATTACCTTTCCACCTATATTATATGTGCATTTCCTATAGTTACCAAATTTCAAGTCAATATCTTAAACGGTTCCAGAGTAATCGTGCGCACAAAAAAGTTGCAGACAGACAGACACACCGACAGACAGACATAATTTTTTTCGCTCAAACTTAAAATCTCCACGTTTCATGACATTCTAATCCTATTTGAACAATAAAAATTTTCAAATTTTTTTTTGTCATTACTATACTTCCCGAGATACTTCCACTGGATGTGGAAGTACTAGCTATTGTAGTGTAGTGTGTAGTATGTACTCAAATGCAAGTAGGAATACATAAAAACATTAGAAAATCACTTTTTTAATCACAATTATTTGGTTGATAATGAAATGATTTTTATAAACATGTCACTTTTCAGCGATTATAAAACATATTTACTTGTAATGTCTGACCACTTTGCTTAGCAAATAAATGTTGACTACGAAGAGCAAAATATTTATTTCATATGCAGTTAAAATAATTATTCGCTGTTGGCAGTGTTCAACGACTTCTGGTTCAACCAGTTTAACTCATGATTCTCTTTACCATGTACGAGATTTTCAATTAGCAGAGGCTAGTTTTTTTTTAGAGGTTGTTTTTGTCGCTGGCATGTATTTTGTTTATGAGTAATATGTAGGTATTTAATTTCAATTTAGTGTACTCACATTTGTACCTAAAAGTATACAAAGTAGAATTTCATTACAGCACAAATAATGTCGGTACAAACCTGAATTTATGATGAACTGTTTTTACTATTAAAATAATTATGTATACCCAACTCACCTTACAAAACAAAAACAATAAATATACTTGGAAAATATGGTAATTACATGAAAATAACGTTCTTCTATCCACTTGTATTCACAGTATTTTCATTTGTTTGTTAAATAATTTTTGTTAAAAATTAATTAAATGATGATAAGTGTTTTTATCTTTCTAGTTGTAAACATGAGTTCAGCGGAATCACATTTAACGGCGTTTTATCAACAGCAAGTGAAGAAACACTGCCTGGATTTTCTATATTCTATCTGCTAAATGTAAACACATGTTCCATAAACCACATAATGTTTGGAATTTCCTGTATATATTCAAGAAATTCAAGAAATAGTAAAATGATCCAGGAGCTGGCGACAGGTTTGGTTGACTCATTTTATTAACTTTGTAAAGGGTCTAGCATGATAGCCATAAGAAATATGCCCCCAGAACAGAATATGACAACTACTATTTTGTTTAATTGGTTATTCATTTATACTATTATTTATATAGTTTTTACTCACCTATCTCATAACATTACTGAGTAACGTTGAAAAGTATATATTTGTAGGAGTATTATTTAATTTTTTTTTTCTCCCAATCTAGTAGAGATAGAGTGATGAACCAAAATAGTATATTATACAACGACCATTTAATGATGGCTATTAAGACACAAGCATGAGTATTATGATATGAGCCGTAGGCGAATATCATAATGAATGCGAGTGTCTTAATAGCCATTAAATGTGAGTTGCACGCACTATTTTATCTACTACCGTCGTAATAAAATAGAAAATTAACACATTATTTCTGAAATTTATTAATTATAGATTACAATTTAGGAAATATTATGAAAATTGAACTTATTACGGATTATTATTTCAATTTCACTTTCACTATCACATATGTTCACTGATTTTAATTGCAAGAAGCACAAAGTTTGAAAATTTGCTAGGTAAACAGTAAGTATGATTTGTCAAAATTGATAAATTTTAAATCTGTTAGATGTTCAAGGCAATAGTTGACATCGACAGAATATTGCTGTGTGTCGCGTTTCTATTGGTTATAAACTTGTATCTTAATGGAAAATGTGTATCTTAATGAATCACATTAAAGTACATAGACTGGCGGTACATGACCAGTCAGGTGCAACGTTTTTAAAATGCATGCCAATCATATATATGAATGAAATTACCATGAATATGCCAGAAACGCAAATTTTAGGCAGTTATCGCGTGCAGAAGAGTGTGCAAATCAATTTTTTTTTGTTTTTTTTGTTTTTTTTTATTTTAAAATGGATGCCAATAGTGCCAAACGAAAAGGCGTGAAATAGAATCCAGCGGAAATTCATTGGCATGCAGTTTCCGCGCGCAAAACGTTTGACACTATTGGCATCCATTTTAAAATAAAAAAAACACAAAAAAAACAAAAAAAAATCGATTTGCACACCCTTCTGCACGCGACGTTTGCCTAAAATTTGCGTTTCTGGCATATTCATTCATATATATGATTGGCATGCATTTTAAAAACGTTGCACCTGACTGGTCATGTACCGCCAGTCTAACAAGTAGGGAATGTCTAATAAACGAATTAAAGTATGGGAGTAGAAAAACGTTATTGTAGTGAGTATTATGAAGAAAATTAGATATATTTTTCCAGTTGTCTCGCTTAACTATTATTATTTTTATTTAACAAAAAATTTTTTCGAGGGAGATTTTTATAGGCCAGGCTAGATAAGTGCCAGAATTAAAAAAAATAATAATAATTCGTTACAGCAAACTGATAGCAGGATATTTTAGAACATATTACAACTAAAGAACTTGTGGTTATCTGGGGTGAAATGGGGTGGGTTTTTAGGGGTGAAAAACGGTTTTTTGCGATTTATGGCTTAACTACGCATCCTATCGAAAAAAATTAAATATAAAAGTTGTAGATAATAAAGAGATCTACAACTTTTGTATTTTTATCCTAACCTCAAAATTTTTCGAGATACACGCAAAAAACCCTTTTCTCGTTTTTTTATTTTTTTTCTTCCACAAAAATAATTCGATTTAGCTAAAACTTGGTGAAAGTATACCTTTTGATGTCCCACATAAGCACTATTATTTTTTTTTGAGCAAATTATTTAACGGTTGTTGTTTAATTCAATTAAAAAAAAAAAGTTACATTTTCAACTGCGATTTCTCATAAAAGTACTTTTCCGATAGAGTTCGGACAGGGTATATATATATATATATATATATATATATATATATATATATTTAAAACTGTACGTTCAGGCACCAAATTCAGATATATATGGACGGAGTGACACCTATATATACGTTCTGGCACCAGATCGAGGTGCCAGAACGTTTTATCGCATATTTGAGCGAATAAATATCATAATATCCTTCCCACAAAATTTCACGATGGAGCCACTTGGTCATTTTTTCTATAAAAACTTGATTTTGGTTGAACCGTATATACTGCAGAGGGCGCGCCAACCACTGATGTCTAACCGTACTTAGTGGCACCATGCATTTACGCTTGTTTTCTGAAATTTAAAATGACTTTCTGGCACCTCAGGTTCTCTACGCCTAGTGAATTTTAAATCACATTAGATCAAACTAGCAGATCTCTAATAATGGCATAAAATCCGATACATTTTTCGGATAAGTATTTTAAATAAAATCTAATTTAAAAATAATTAAGGAAACATAATTACTTACATCTAGACGTCGCCGTCGTGCATCGTTCTGAACAATTGATGTCCAGGTCAGGAGATATAGTATGAAAAAGTTACAAGTTTTTTGTTACAAAGTTCGGTTGTAACTTTAAAGCAATAAAAGTATAATTAAAATTATTTAGAAATAAATTAACTTCAAATTATGACAAATTTTGAATGATGCGATAAATTTGCCCGTGGATATATAAAACATTCCACAGAATATTAAAAATTATGAAAAAATCAAAGAACATTACATTTACGGTATATACGATAATGCCCTCCTAATAATCGTTTTCATAATACCTGTGTCCACAAAGTAGCCGTAGTTTCCATTATTTCTCGGTTTGAAATGTTTGTTTATTTACCATCAATAAAAAACAAAATCGGGTTGTACATAAGGTAAGTAGTAATTACAAATAGAGAAAAAATATAGTATAAAAATAATATCAAAAGTTTTGTTCAAAATCAACTAAAATTGGAATTGTAAAATATGGGTACCTAATAATAAATGATTTACATTTAGTGAACTTCGTAAATAAACAGGTAGAAACAACCCACAAAAGAAAATCTTGTGGTGGGTTTATTAACTTAACTTATAAATTTACAATCTTTGATATTAATATATTTTTATTAAAGTACATATAAAATGCATTACTGATATTTAATGGTAGTTTGATACTGGGTGAAGAATTTTTGGTGAGGTGACATATATTAAGTAGTTTAGTATTTAAATTAATGCTATTTTTATTTTATTTATTTATTTTTTATTTTTTTTTTCGGAACAGTATTTTAAGGCAGTTGATATATATTTTTTATTTACTTTTTTTAGTTTATTCATTATAATTATTTTTCATATCAATTAACTTGTGCGTAAATGTTCTAGTTTTTGCTAATAACCATGATTTGATTTTAGATTTAAACATGGAATTGGAATTTAATAGTTTTAAGCTAAGTGGTACTTGGTTGTATACTTTCTGACCTAGAAAGTAAAAGCATCGCTGGGCTATCGTTTTTGTTACTTTTGGTATTACAAAAAAGCCTTGCATATACCTTGTTGTAGAAGAGTGCGTAATACTAATTTTTGATTTAGATTTTTTCTGTTCTAAGATTAAAGAAAAGCAGTAAAGTTGTTTGATATCTAATATTTGTGCTAAAGAGTAGAGTGAATCACTTGGATATAATAAATTTTTAGAAAATACTATTTTTAGAATCCATTTTTGAATAGTCTCTAAGTTCTTGATGTGTACATTATAATCTCCTCCCCAGGCGACTTTCCCATATCTTAGTTGGGATTCGACAAGTGGATAGTATATTGTTTTCATTTGTTTCAAATCTAATATTTGCCTAAACTGTTTAAATTTGGGTAGGAGACTTCTAACTTTTTGTACTAAGGTGTTTATATGTTTGTCCCATTTTAAGTTGCAGTCAATTACGATACCTAGATATTTGATATCTAAAGTTTGTGGAATCTCAACAGAAATATCCTCGCAGTCGATTGTAACTGCAGGAAGATCAGGGATTTTAGTTTTATTTATGGCAAATGGTAAATACTTTGTTTTGTTAAAATTTATAATAAGCAGTCGGGAGTCGAACCATTTTTTTATATTTTTAAAGTCAGCTGCCACATTGTCTAGGAGGGTTTCCCAAGTATTATCAGAATAAAAAATGGCTGTATCGTCTGCGAAGCTTATTACTTGCCCTCTGGAACTCTGCAAAAATAGATTATTAACATATGTATTGAATAATATCGGGCCAAGCACCGTGCCTTGAGGAACTCGACAAAGTACAAACCTTTCGTCACTTATTGTGTCATTTATAGAGACCCTCTGAGTTCTTTGGGACAAGTAATTTTTAAAAAAGATGCAAGCTGTTTCCACGAATTCCCTGGTCTTCGAGAGTATCCAGCAGTATACCATGATCCACTGTATCAAATGCTTTGGCAAGATCTACGAAGATACAAAGTGCAGGTTTACCTCCATCGAGGGCCTTGTATGCATTTGACGTAAGCTGCATAATTGCATCTTGCGTAGATTTGCCTTCTTGAAAACCAAATTGATAAAACCCTGCACTTATTAAGGTAATTAACTAATCGATTTTTTATTAATGTATCTAATATTTTAGTAAAGCTGGAAATTAAGGAAATGGGCTGATAGTTTGAACATTCAGTTTTTTCCCCACTCTTATACAAAGGCTTAATCAAGGCTGATTTAAATACGGATGGCCATGTACCTATTCTAATAATATTATTAAACAGTAGGTAGAGAGGTTTTGAGATATAGTCTACAATCATTTTGAGCGTTTTGGATGATATTTTGTCGTCACCTGGTGCCTTATTTAGTTTAAGGTTCAAAATAATTGTCTTAATTTCACTTTCATTAATTTCGGAGATAAAAGGAGTTATTCAAGCGATTTTTATGTTCAATAAAATTTTTTGGCTTTTTTATTTTGTTTGCTAGAGTTGGTCCTAATTCAGAATAATATTTAACAAATGAATTTGCTATTTGTTTAGAATCAGTGATGATTCGATCGTCTATTTTAATTTCCTTAATACAATTTCTTCGTAACTTTTTTTAGAGCATAATTCATTTAAGGTTTGCCAAAGATGTTTTGAGATGTACTTGTTTTCTTCAATGACACTTTTGTAATGTTTATTTTTAGTTTCTTTTTTTAAATTATTTAAAATATTTATATAATTTTTAAATTTTTTGCGCAGGTCTATGTCCTGTGGATTTCGTTGACACATTTTATATAATTTATTTCTGTAATTTATGGATCTAATTAAGGAAGTTGTTATCAACTTTTTTCTTTTTCTTTGTGCCTTGTTTTTGAATTCAACAAAACAGTCGGGAATGAAATTTTTAACTTTTTCTACGAAATTTTTTGTTAATAAATGAATGTCATCAGTTTTAAAGTTAATGTCATTCCATGTTTTCAAACGAAATTTCTCAATTAGCTTATTATAGTCAATAATGTTTCCATGTAGCTGGAATCTTTTACAGTATCCTCTATTTTAAACTTATATATAGTAGAATAATGGTCTGTTATTAAAGTTTTAAGAATGATTGGTATTTGACTTGTACATAATATTTTTTACAAATATGTGATCTAGACATGACCTAGATTCTCCTTGTACCCGGGTATTCTCGTTTATGGTAGATATAAACCCCTCCTCACTTAAGATATTTAAGTAATCTTGACAGAAATCAGATTCAGATAAAATATTTATATTGATATCTCCTATGAAAATGCACTATTCCTTGCCTCTTAGGTGTAGTTGTATATATTCCTTTAGATGAGTATTGAAGGTATACGGGCATAACGAGGGAGATCTGTACAGGCAGTTTATAATTAGGTTTTTATTGAGTGATTTAATAGTGATTTTAATTACAGATACTTCATTAATTTTTTAAATTTCATATGTATAATTGTGCTTACTTCTTATATATGCCACCACACCATAATTTTGGTTTAGTTTACTTTCACTGTCATATCAATCGATATTAAACAAGGCGGTATTTCATATTTGCCAGGTTTCGGTCAGAACAATACAATCTCTAATTTAAATTCATTTAGTAGAATTTGAAAATCATCAACATTTTTTGCTATACTACGTATATTATTATGAATAACTCTAAAACCATTAAAACTACGTAATGCATTTTCACAATTAATAATTTCATCGTGAATAAAAGTCTCCTTATCTCCTTTCCACGGAAATCTCTTATAAAAGGATCCATAATTCTTAGTTATTTATAAAGAAAGAAGAAACGGGATTAAAAATAAGATTAAAAAATAATAACAAAATAATCTAGAGATTTCTAAAAATATTATTTACGTTTGAATTTTCCTGACGTAGCTGGTCCTATGGAGCCTCTCGCGTTACCTGCCACACTGCGTAAGCTGTAGTTGGTCTCACTCCGTTTACTCGGATATATAACTCTACGAATTGCCTATTGAGGCAAAATTCTTGGGCAGGTAAGAAATATGTGATGACGTCCCTAAATTTATATCCAATATTTGCTGATTTATTTACTATTGTTTAGCAATTTTTAATATAATTAAAAATCTATAGCTGTTATTTAATTATATTCTATACAGGATGTCCGAAAATATTGGTGCGGTTTCTATGCAAAAATATGAAAAAAGTGCCTCAATGTTCGCAAATGCTTCCTAATAGAGCTACTGCAATGATAAAAATATACCAAAAGGCCTTCTTTCATTTTAGTCGTAAGACGAACCGTTTGTGAGACAAATCGTTTTAATGACTTTGATACGACACCTTTATTGAAAACACGATCTGAATAAAACATCTCGTAGTAGGCTTGCTTCAAGTTTTCAAGTAACAATTAAGTCAAGTAAAGTCACAATAATCTTATTGTTAATTAATTTTCATTAACACTATTTAATTCAAAAAAATTGAAAATGGTAGAGTACCTGTTATCGGGTACCATCTTCAAAGGACCGTAGCTCCATAAGAAAGCGTTAGGCGACATACAGTAGTGGCATTTTAAAATATTGACTCGATGTCAATGTAAGGTAGAAGAGAAGAGAAATGGACAAATAATATGCTAAACAGAAACAGATTTAACCTACGCTGTTGCCACTTTTCTCTTTAGCTACTTTTAACTGTCGGCGGAACTCTTAACATGCTGAAGTGCCTGGTATTAATGCTTATACCGTACGTGTAATGGCAAGTTAGACATGGGAAGTAAGAATTGCAACATCGAGTGTGCCAGTTAATTAAAATGAAATTACAGAGCTGGGATACTTCAGTAGTCGAGTGCCGACAGGCGGGCTTTGCTGTTGCTGGGTTGTCATATCTCTCGCGCTACGTCCCTAATCCGCGATTACACGCACTGTATATATTGCTTCCTTTCACGTACATTATTTTGCTATTTATATTTCTCTCTATCTTATTATAGGGATCGACTCAAGATTTCTGTGTGCCACTAATGTATATTTATGAAAACTTTCTTTCATATTTTTGTATGTAGAATCTGCACCAAACCCGTATTTCCGGACACCCTATATAGTCGAAGAATGAGACCATGAGACGCTCTCAAATCGCCACGTACTATGTGACTCTCAAACACACCACAACAGACAGTTGATTCTTATGTAAAAACACCTATACATATACATATTTTTGAGGTCGCTCTTTGAATCTTAATTGACAAATTTTCGCATTTTTATGTTCCCAATCTGTCGTTCATTATAGCAAAAACTTGATGTTTTAGTATTAATATTTAGTATTATCTTAGTATTACCTTTCGCTTTACAAAAATTATATTTGTCTTGACTGATAGGCAAGTAAATCAGGCTCGAGTTACCAAGGTAAAGTAGACATGTTTTTCCCGTCAACCAAACTTGGAGGGTATTCAGGGCGTATTGAAGATGCTTAAACTAAAAAAAATGCAGGGTCATGGGGGTTGGAGTTCGGCCACCATTTTGATTTTTTTGGCGAATGTTTTATTTGCGGATATCTCGCTTGCTTTTTGGACTAGGTTATTTTTTTTCTTCAATGTGTGGAATTTTGTTCTTTTCAACTTTGAACGTATCTACAGATACAAAATTGGCGCAGCGTATATCCAGAGCCAACAGACTGGGGACTGGGGATGGAAGAGAACCAGTGTTGACCTTAACGGATCCGGCGCCAAATGAACTTCTTAAAACCATTTTCTGCTTTTGCCGTGCCAAGTGCGATAAAAATTGTGGTTACCGAAAGGCAGGTCTGATGTGCACATTGATTTGCAAGCACTGCTGCGAGGAAAGCTGTGCCAACGTGCTCGATAAAGATAATGTCCTCGAAAATGATCTCGACGACGACTTTCTGTCAGTATTTAACTGACCGGACTGCTCAATTAATGAACATGCAACGGAAGAGGTATATGACCCCGAGTCGAAGGAGAACATCCAACTTCACCCAGGTACAAAGTCACCTCCAGAAAATATCAACGGACTGATTCGGAATAATGTTAAACTTCCTTCTTAATTTTGACACTCCGTGGATTAGGCCTACAGGAGAAAACTATTTTTCTCAATTGCACACCCGATGGGTATGTACTCTATTCTCGGTCAGCCCGCTAACATTCAGTTTCGCCAATAAAAGTAATTTTACCTGCTTTTACCTGCGGTTAACGTAATTCGACAATTTCTCGAAATATTAGAATAGAAAAAATACTTAAAACAGATAGAACCTTTCAATAGTGTAATGATATTGTTTACTAGCAGATATTCCTTTTTAAGTAACTAAGTTGTCCTATGCCTGAAAATGGGCGTATCTATTTCCAACATAACTGAAAGTTGAAAAGATAAGTATTTTCTTAAAAATTAGAAAATAAAATAAAATGGATGTTGAAAACAGCATCTCAATATTTTGAATAATCCTGTTATCAACAATATTTCTTAAAAATGACAACTAATATTTTTTTATGAACTCGGATGGATAAAGTTTCTTTTTTACACACGGAAATAGTAGCTTGTGCAACAAGAGTGGATATGATATCCATATCGCACGATAAATAAGTTTGAGCACGACGCCGTGGGCGGAGTGCTTCAAATCTTTTGAGTGCGATGTGGATAATCCACTCGAGTTGTACAGTATACTTTTTCTACGACCAGCTTAAAAAAACTGCAAAATTTATTAAACATTAATATATGACACAAATACACACTGACAGTACACACTGACAGTTACTTTGACAGCTTACGCACTAATTTGATTTTAAAACGAATAGTTGTCTATGTACTTAATACACGAACTGTGATTGGTCGGTTTCATTTCATATCCATCCTAGAACTAATATGAAATATATCCGTTCAGTTAACTAGAATTGCCTACTTATCCATTCTACAGACTGTACAGAAATCAGCAAATTTACATAAGGGAGTAGAAAAAGTTTATTACTTGCTATGTAGATCAAGATTATGTTTGTTGAGGAAATGTTTGAAAATGTTATAAAATGTTTGTTGAATGAGAAAGTTGCTACAAATGCAGGAACTAGCTCATTTTGCGTAAAATATAAATACTATTCTCTTGTAAGGGTTTCTCCGAAGAAGAATGAACCTAACTTGCTATGGAATATTCAGTTTATCAGAAAAACGATACACCGCCACATTTTGCGTGTTGTATTCGTGATTTTTTTTTTTTTAAATAAGTGCTTTCCTTTATAGTGGAATGCCAGACGAGGGCCAATTGAATGGCCCTCCAGGTTCCCAGACCTTACGTCTTTTAATCATATTTTCTGAGATTATATGTAGTCATATCCATAAAAGTCTATGTCAATACACCTCAAAATCTAGAGGATGTATAAATCGAGTTGGTGATGAAATAAGAAGTGATTCACAAGGTTCTAGAGTAAAGCCGGAAGTTGCAACTTTTTTATTTTTTTAAGTGGAAAGCCATTTTTCTCTCAGCAGAAAGAAAGCCATAGAAAGATATTCAAGCAATAAAATTCAACTGGCCACGGAGTCTTCGTAGAACAGCACATAAAAAATATTTTCTAAATGAAAAGTGCATAAATAATTTTTAAAATGACATCATCGCATTTTTCATAAATGAATAGGAATGCCAATTTTAAACATTAAAACACAAAATTAAATTTTAAAGGATTATTGAAAATAAGTGATAGTACAATAACTTAAGGTTTTAACTTCGGAATAATGTCATATTGAACTGATTTCGTTCATTTTTGGCAGTATAATAGTAAATGCTTCACAGAAAAGTTTCTATATTGTGCAGGGGCTTGCTAATTTATGACCACCCTCTCGGGTGGTACTTAAAAAATGTATATATTTATTGGAGCTGAAATAGAATCAAATTTTAAGAAGAAAAGATCTTATGCAATGTTTCACATAAATTGATAGTTTTTAAGTTATAACGACTTCAAAATTGCGATTTTAGCTTAAAAAAAAGGTATTTCCAAACGGCTTTCGTCAAGTATCTCGAAAAGTATTACTTTATCGAAAAAATGTTACAGACCGATTACAGAAAGTACAAACTGGGAATTAATTATATTTTTTGTTTATTGATGTTGGATTAATAATTTCGATATTTAAGTTTATATTTGGTATCCAAGTATTTCGAAATTACCTTTAAAGTTTAAAGTGTATTTTTTTCTAAAGCAAGTGCTTTAAATGAGCAAAAAAAATTGAGCGTCTTAACGAAAAACTTTATTTGAGATATTTTTTTTAAATTACTGGCTAATTAGAGTAACAAAATGGCGACCTTTTTATATAAAAAAATATAAATACCCACATTCTTCCGTCATAACTTCTTTATTTCTTATGCTACAGGAACGAGTAAAAAATAATTTGAAAGCGCAATTAAAAGTCTTTAATTTCATTTTTAGCATGCGTGAAATTTCTGAGATATTTAACATTTAAACCTTTCGCATCGGGCGTTTTTTTAGGCGACTGGCCTCACAAACGGGGATTTTTTGCGTTCGCGCAATCGTGCGTCTTCCGTTTATTAGTTTCGCGCATTAATGCGGTTCCCGACTCCAAAGACACGCGCGCTTATATGCGCAAGTTGAAATAAACAAAGATAGAAGATAGACGTTTTATTTAATAGGTATGCAAACATATAATATATAATTGTTAACAGCATGCAACGTTCTTACTTCATTAATAATCTAAAAAAAAAAGTTTTTTTTTTTTTTTTAATAATAATAATTGTTCACGTGCAAAATTACAGCTTTTAGGTAACCCGAAGGATTAGATTGAATCGATTGAAAGGTCGAGGTTACGAAATCAATAAGGATTTGGTATATACAGAATTTGTATACTGAAGAACTAATGCAAGTTGCATCAATATTCCAACACCACATATTCCCCACACCATAATAACATCCAAGCCTTTTTACATCTAAAAAAAATTTTTTCAAGCTCATCATCTGCTAAATATTTATTTTTCCTGTTCATTTTGTAAAAAATACAATTTATTTTAAGAAAAATTTGCAGCTGTTTACACACAATAGACTGCCTGACACACTCAAGAATAAACTGCGAGTATACAACTGTTTTTCAGACCACAGCTTTTCTGCAACTAACAAGCTACAGCTTGAAGATGCTTTTAAGCGAATATC
This sequence comes from Rutpela maculata, assembly GCA_936432065.2. Taxonomy (NCBI): domain Eukaryota; kingdom Metazoa; phylum Arthropoda; class Insecta; order Coleoptera; family Cerambycidae; genus Rutpela; species Rutpela maculata. The sequence continues at coordinate 21,507,090 of OW386293.2, forward strand.
AGACCACAATCTTGCGCGTCCCGATTTTATGTGGTATTCACGGCGTTCGAAAATATGCGTCTCCCGTATATATGTCAATCAGAGATTTGCGCGTTTTTGCGGCTCCCGTCGTGAAAGGGTTAAACTGCATTTTTCGTCTTATAAACGTTCGGACGCCATTTGTAAACTTGCATATCTCCGAAACTATTAAATCTATGTAAATAAATAAACAATCGAAATTCTTTATCAGTTTATAAGCTTTATTTTTGGTCTTTATCCATTTTTCAATAAAACTAACATTTATTGAGATATTTAGAATAGGAAAGGAAATTACGTTTTATCGAAAATACCTTTATAGTTTAAACTGTATTTTTTCTAAAGCAAGTGCTGTATACATACCAAAAAATTTGAGTATCTACGTCATGCTATATATTAATGAGAAACAGTGTTTGAAATTCCTTTTTTTTAATTACAGTAAGAAAATGGCGACGTTGTTATTAAAAAAATGTGCAGACGCACATTGCTTCGGTCATAACTTCTTTGTTTTTATGCTACAGAAACAAATAAAACAGTTGAAAGCTTAATTAATAACCTATTATTCTACCTATTAGCCTCCTTGACGTAGGTGTCACAGTTTCTCAGATATTTAACTCTCACTCTAAATAATTATCTTATGAACACTTGGATGCCAAATGTAACTTAAATATCTCCGAAATATTAATCCTACATCAATAAACAAAAAATATAATTAATTCCCAGTTTGTACTTTCTGTAATTGGTCGGTAACATTTTTTCGATAAAGTAATACTTTTCGAGATACTTTACGAAAGCCGTTTGGAAATACCTTTTTTTTTAAGCTAAAATCGCAATTTTTAAGTTATAATTTAAAAACTATCAATTTATGTGAAAAATTGCATAGAACCGTTTCTTCTTAACATTTGATTCTACTTCATCTCCAGTAAATATATATATTTTTTACGTACCACCCCCTCAGAGAGGGTGGCATCCACCCCCTATAAATTAGCAAGCCCCTGCCCAATACAGAAACTTTTCTGTGAAGCATTTACTATTATATTGCCAAAAATTAACGAAATCCATTCAAAATGACATTATTCCGAAGTTTTGCATATTTTTTATCTCAAGGTACTGTACTATGAGTTTAAAACATTTTTTAAATATAAGTCTACATTTTATTTCTATTATCTGAATTTCCGAACATCTACCTTTTTGCAGAAAACTTTGAGAAAATAATAAACTTGCAAAATGGACAATGCTAGAGTTTCCAATTTACCGGAAATTTTAATAACCGGTAAATCGGTAAATGAAAATGTAAATAACCGATTAACCGGTATTTTTTACTCAGCCGATCTTAAACCCAAAAAACTGTTTATAAAATTGATATCCGACCGGAAATTTTTTTGCCAGACACTCATCAAATATCCTATTTTATATGGAGTATCGCGTATATTATACATATTTTACTATTTATGATAAGTTTGTTTACCAGTTATATTTCTCATATAGGGCATCGAAACCCTTGTTCTTTCGGTAGAGTTTCGTATGGATTTAAAATCTATAATAATATACACAGCAATTGATCTAGAATAACGAAGGTTCTTCCTAAGTAGCCATAAACTGTGCATATAAAATTAAAATATCTACCGTTATCATGAAGAGTTTAAAAGTAAATAAAATATAATTTTAATATAATATGCTATTTATTCTCAAAAATAGTTAAATATTTGTTTTATTCTATCTTTTTTACAATTTGAATATATTATTCTGCCTTGTTGCACACATGGCAGTATGTATTGTAGAGTGTCCTTACTTTTCGTCCTTTATTAGAAGGTCGTGGAAGCCCCTGTTGACATGAATCTGAAAATAGGCTGAAATGATTTCTAAGGTATTAGAACGTGAAATTTTTATTAAAACCGAAAAAAGCATTTCATACTAGATCCAATACTTCCTTTGTCCTTTCCAATAAATGCATATATAAAAGTGACCATATCTCTCGAAGCATTCACCTTTCAACTCGGGACTCGTTGAATTATCCAAGATAAATTATTTTTCAATGTCAATAAGGTTTCCCTAATATCGCAATTTTTTCCATTCTATAATTATTAGAGTGGTAATTCGTCTACTAATTAATATGATAGAAACTAACGATCTTGAAATTCATTCTAAAATGTATTTTCCTTACTCTTTTAACGAAGATGGGAGCAGAATAATTCATGTTTTGTAATTTTTTTAATGAAAGGCTTAGGGCCATAGAATGAAAATTTTAAGAAATGGGTGGCTACTACCGAGATATGACCGTAATAAATTTTTTGTAATTTCGTAAAACTTGAGGAATTTCATCTTTCGCCGTATACAGTTTTAAGGCACTTAAACAAACAATAATGGGTTGTATTTTTAAAAAGTGCCTAAAACCCGATCGAAATCGAGCAATACGAGGAGCAATATAACTGTCAAATTAAAGTACAGTGTATTATTTTTAAACATCTTTGTTGCATTTTATTTTATTGCCATTTCCTTTGGGTGAGGCCCTATTATAAAGAAATATTTCGAAGTTTATTATCCCGGTCCATATGTTTGGATTTTTACATTTTTGTCAATGTGATTTCCTCGTAAAAAATATTTTTAAAAGATGTGTACTGTGAAATTGTGTATTGTTAAGAATACGTATATACGCTTCCTCTACTGACACTCCAGTTTATTTCCTCACTGTGTGTTGAAGGCTGCAAGTGCCGAAGAAAATTAGTGTTGAAATTTATTTTTTCGTCCCAAGTATGTATAATATTTGTTATATTTTTCTATAACATTAAAATATCCAAAAATATCTTCAGGTGAAAATGTGTTCGAGGTCTAAGAGAATGGTGGCAATGGCAACATCATCATCAGTTGCAGAAGGAAATCGACTGAGTATTCCGAAGAAAGAAACCATTCGTGGGAGTATACGGGAGGAGCCGCAAAGTATTAGACAAGGTAATATTTCCTTCCTATTTAAATTTTTAACTTATCAGTGAATTGCACAATTATTATTTTTCTAAATTTGTAAACGCTTTTACACAGAACTTTCGTCGCTGTTTGGCTAATTGCTAATTTATGAAAATATCTTAATATCTTTCCTAGTATTATACGAGAGTGCTCGCTGCATATACAAAGTCGCTTAAAATATCAGATTCGGAAAGTGCCATATAAATAGTGATTCATTAAGAATGGAAAATCTAAAAACGATATAGGTAAAAAATATGCAAAATTTCGAAATAATTTCATATGCAGTGATAATTCTTCTTTATAGGTTTTTATTGTATTAAAAGGTATCGTCTTCAGTTTATATATGGTCCGGATACTTGCTCTTACACTCGAGAGGTGAAAACCACCCCCAAATTAGAATATTGAATATTTGAAATAGAGTTACTAATTTATATTTGAAACGTAGGATTGTTATGTTTTTGGAATCGCTGATTCCGAATCTGAATTCAAAATTTAAAAATGCAAAAGGCGGCTCTAATATAGCGGATGGAATTTTTTCTAAAACAAGTGTTTTAAAAGGACAAAATAAATTAAGCATCTAGGTGATGCTATATATTAATGAAAAAAAGCATTTTTTAAAGAAAAATTAATTATTGAGCAATTATAATAACAAAATGGCGACATATTGATAAAAAAATGAGAAAACGCACATTGAATCGGCCATAACTTCTTTATTTTTTGTAATGTAGAGACAAACAAAAATCATTATAAAGATTGATTGATTACCTTTAACATTTTAAACTAAATACTTCGTCGGGAGTGAGATATAAGGGATAAAAGATATTGCTTTTGAATATATTGATATTTTTATTTTATTAAATAGTATAGACGCTACTAGTGTATAATTGTGTATTAATAATGGAAAGTAAGTTGTCGCATGTGCAGAAAAATCACTATGCTATGCTATGCGAAACTGGAGAAAGTACTTTTTGCTCATCATACACACATAATTTTTTTTTACAACACAAGTGTTTTGGTACGATAGTACAATTTAAAATACACAAATTATTAATTTCCAAATATCATCGTGACATTATCATAATTTGACAAACCTGAAATCTGTCGGAATGACTACTTTCTACGCATAATCAGTAATTTCAAAGCATGTGGTACAAAAATAATAATATTTAATATCAATTGTGTCACTCAAAAATATGTAAAATTTCGAAATAATTTCGTATGTAATGATAATTTTCTTTATGGCTTATTATTGTAATAAAAGGTATCATCTTCAGTTTCTATATTGTTCGGACACTTGCTTTTACTATACTCTCAAGGGGTGAAAACCAGATATTTAATTTTTGTAAAAGTATTACTGATTTATTTTTGAAACGTGGGATATTCATGTTTTTGGGATCGCTGATTACGAATATGAAATCAAAATAAAAAAAATCAAAATGACGGCTCCAATATGAAGAATACCTCTTTTTTCTAAAGAAAGTGTTTTAAATGTACAATTTTTTCACTAAAATTAATATTGAGATATTTGCAAAAAACAAAAATTTTACGTTTTCTCGAAAATCCCTATATAGTTTAAAGTGCAATTTTTTTCCGAAGCAAGTATTCTAGACGGACGAAAAAAAATGAGCATCTAGGTCATACTGTATATTAACGAATATATTTTTTTAATTATTGACCGTTTCCTTTAACAAAATTACGCGACGAGTTTATTAAAAAATTTGAAGAAGCACGTTGTATTAGTCATAACTTCTTTGTTTCTTATGCTGTAGAGTTAATCATTTGAAAGCCTAATTAATAGTCTTCCATTTTGGCGCTTACCATTTTTGACATAAGTGCCATTAGTCTCTGAGATATTTAACGTTTAAACTAAATACTTCGACTTATAAACGTTCGGACACCATCTTCATACTTCCAGATCTCCGAAATCATTAATTCTACGAGAATTATAAAAAACAAAATCCATTTACATTTTAGTAGCTTTCTTATTTGTCTCTAGCATGTTTTCTCTCAATGTGATACTTTTCGAGTTATTTGACGAAAATCATTTTTAGCTTGAAAAATAAGTTTCCAAGCTAAAATCCCAATTTTCAAAGCAATCAATTTATATGAAAAGTTGCATAAGGCATTTTCTTCTCAAAATTTGATTATCTTTCAGAGCCAATATTTTTGTTTTTTTGGGGGGGGGCTGAAAATTACCTAGTCCCCTCTTAATATGAAAACTCTCACTTGATGCATTTACTACTAGGTTGCCAAAAAGGAACGAAATCTAAGTCATATCACATTATTTCGAAATTAGTTACTGTACTAATACTATTACAAGTATTACATACGGTAACGCTAGATCTTAACGTTAATATATATGGTTGAATTTGTACAATTACTTTAATTATAACAAAAGGTTAAATAGGGTTGATTATTACGATACCATTCTTCTTGATTTTATTTATACCTTTTCAGAAAAATATACGTACCTAGAATATGGACCTATATATGGACCTTTAGCTCTTAAATTTGTTAATGCTGCTAAATAGGTTGTTTTCAAAGTTAAGTATCCCATTCTCTAGACTATAAAAGGGACAAGTGCCCCGTAATAAATAAAGGTTTATATTATTATTACCTTATTAGTTACGGTTCAAATGGGTCGGTGCATCAATATTTTATCAATTTTCAATTCATGGACTTATATTATAAAGTACAGTAGAACAAATATCTATCTACAAAATGTTGCGTATAGGGAAATTTTATGGTTACTTTGTGGGTACAGGTATTAGAAAAGCGATTATTAGAAGGCATGGGCACGAGAATATTGTCGAGTGCCACGTTTTTATGATAGTTATAATAGTAAATGATGTTATTCTACCCTGGTTAAGAAATAAGTAGTCCTATTTATGTACCTACTTATCTGGAAGAAATGATCAACATATTTAGGATAAAGGAAGTAAAGTGCAATACAATGATGCAAAGGTTTTGTTTGATAACTGGCGTACGCACCTGTAGTTCGGTGGCAATAATCGCCGGCTGATGCAATTTAGAGCTTAGAATTAATGTTACAGGGAGGCAAGGTATCCTGCCCTCATAAGCCAAATAGGTGTTTCTCAACATTAAGTTATTTTGAGATATAAGTCATTTTATTTATGAATTGCAAAACCTATAATAATAAAACATTTTAATGGTTTTTGTGGATAAACACTGTAAAAATTGAGATAACAAATGACATGGAATTGAATTGTCAAGACAATTCAGTTTATGCAAGCATAAAATATTATTTTAGTATTTGATATAAGTTTTAAAAGCCAAAAAAAAATCCTTGCTGCAATTTTTCTCATGAATGGTGTACTTATTTATTTAATCGCATTTTAAGAATCTGGTGAGTGCTAGTAAATGACAAATGCATTTCCCAGTAAATGGGTCCAATATGCCCATAATGATTTTTGGTCAATATCTCGAAAATTATGCAATTTAGCGAAAAATTAAAAACGACTTTTTTTAAAGGTTGTGAAATTTTTTCTTTTCATTTACTTTGTTTGTTTCTTTGTACAATAAATAATGACCGAGATAGAATTTTTTGAAGTTCAGAACTTTTTATCAGTCAATTATCAGGCTCCTTTTTTGCGTTTTACTAGAAAACGGTGCATTTTACGTAAAAAATATTCTCACACTGTCGACAGCTTATTGAAGGACCCCGCACAAAACCAATAGAAAGGGCAAATCGGTCAAATTGTTTCAAACTCCGGAAAAAGTTAGTTCATATGATGCTGAATAAAAGTTCTCATGGGCACAATCCCATAAAATGAACAGTTTCCCAAATAATGAGGGTGAAAAGTTGAAAATCCGTCTGGACGGGAAAAGCTCACTGTCGACAAGTAAATGCTCTACAAGTCTTTATTGAGGCAAGTAATTAATCCAAATACCTTCAAACAGAGAGTTTTTCACCAGCCTTTCACCCCCCAAACTGATTTCACCCCCAAAACCACCCTTGTATATAATTGCAAACAAGATGGATCGGTTTGTAACAGGTTATTTTGACAATACTTATGAATCCGACGTTTAATAACGTTTATCCCGTCATATGGAGTAATCCTCAAACAATAAAAGCAGCCCTTAGACTCATCTTCAAACTACCCTCTAATACGATATTAACAAGAGATTTCATTGGCTAGTGTCCATTGGCTTTTAAGCCGTTGGTTTTGAATTCGATGTCTGATGTCCAAGTCCATTATTTTTTCTTATTTGTGAAACTCCTTTAACAGCTATCGTCCTCATAAACTACTGTACTCAATAAAAGTGAAATAGATCATTTAGTTTGGAGTCTGTTAATTCTATGTTTGTTACTGTGAATCTCCGTGCCGTTAATCACTGAGCTTTATACCATGTTTATCAGATCTTACCACTCAAAGTACCACCTAGTATATAATAAATCTAGTACTAATATAAAGTCATTGAGTGAACTCTAATAAAGTTTTCAATACTGATTAAATATAGTGAATATCTCCATAATAACTATGTCAAAGAAGCTCATTCATCAATAAAGAATATCTACAGGGCACTCCTGCTCAGTATTACCCAGGAGCAACGAATGTGGACGTGACGAGTATCTGATCCCATGTGTTTGTGTGTTAGTATTATTGAGATATTCACTATATTCAAACAATATTAAAAACATATTAGAGTTTATATTATAGTTATAATACTAGGTTTATTATATACTCGGTGGTACTTTAGGTGGTAAGATCTGATAAACATGGTTCAATGCTCAGTAATTAACGGCAAGGAGATTCACAGTAACAAACATAGAACTCCAACTACAAACTAAATGATCTATTTCACTTTTATTGAGTACGGTGGTATATGATGGCGATAGCTGTTAAAGGTGGTTCACAAATAATAAAAAAATAACGTACTTGGGCATCAGACGTCAAATTCAAAATCAACGGCTTAAATGTCAACGGACATTAACCAATGAGATCTCTTCAATTAATATCATATTAGAGGGTGAGTAAGATAAGGGTTGCTTTTATTGTTTGAGAGTGAGTTACTCCATATGACGGGATAAACATTATTACACGTCAGATTCATAAGCACTGTCAGAATAACCTGTTACAAACCGATCCATTTTATTTACAATTATATACAAGGGTGGTTTTGGGAGGTGAAGTTAGGTTAGGTATTGTCTTTTATGGTTAGTGTACCGGGCTGCTGCAAAACTCATCATGGATAGCTTATACTATCTGTTTGGAGGAATTTGGATTAATTATTTGCCTCAATAAAGACTTGTAGACAGGCATGTAGCTAGGGGTGGGCCCGACCTACGGCGACCGCAGAAAATAATGAGGTAGCTATTTTTAAATGGAAAAAACGAATTTTTGGTCCACGGGCCCCCTCCGAAAAATTGTTTGCCCACCCTTAAAACATTTTCTAGCTACAGGCCTGCTTGAAGAGCATTCACTTGTCGCCAGAGAACTTTTCCCGTTCAATTTTCACCCCCATTATTTAGAAAACTGTTAATTTTTTGGGGTTGTGCACATGAGAGCTTTTGTTCAGCATCATATAAACTACATTTTTCCTTAGTTTGAAACAATTTGACCGATTTTCCCTTTCCATTGGTTTTGTGTGGAGTCCTTTGTAGTCCAGAAGACAGAGAACATTTCATAGTGAAACCTAGAAAAACTTGCAAAATGAATATATTTTTTTAATGAGTTCGTGAAAGTGTATAGAACAATATCCTGAAAAGTTTACATTCCGCTCGGATGCAGAACGAAAAAAAAAGTGAAAAAAATTTTGTTTCATCCATTTTTTCAAAATTTTTAAATTCATTCAGGGTAGGAAAAAACAAAAAATACATTAAATTATTTCATAGTTGACCAAAGTCAAATACGTCAAAGTTTACCTGAAGTATACGATTTAAATTCTATACCTTCCTACCTGGAATGGTATTCCCTTTTTAACAGAAGTTGGTACTTAATACCCAATCGTATTTATTGTTTTATAACGATTGCAGTAAATATATTGTCTTTTATGTTTAGATTTGCTACAAATAGAACATAACGACATCTATGATTTTAATTCTTCCTCCGAATCTGAAATACGTGGAAGAAGAGTACTTGAAATGGAACCTATAAATCCTATGGTAAGTGTCTATAAGTTATATTAAGATACATTGTCTTATGTAAAACACGTAGCAGGTTGTGAAATTCAAGAAGTGTTTAACCTTTTTTTATTGTTTCCTTCGAAAATGTTATTCTCAAGAAAAGTTATATTTTGTTTAAACCTTGCTAGCACATAAACATTTGACAATGGTTTAAGGTTCTTGAAGATGAATTTAAACTGAAGAATAATATAAACAGAGGCAGCGATTATATGGGTGTGCAACCATTGCAACCGACAGAAATTTATATAGATCCAAAGAGCAATTGCAAGGAAGAACCACATTTAATCACTCTGCAGCCGTTACAACCAGGCAATTGTAACTTGAAAGAAAACAACATCAGAGGTGAAAACTTATTGAACACGGTACAGCGACTCACTGAGAATCACATCGATATTGATTTTACATCGAATAATGGTAATTTACTTTCAAATTTCCTTTTAGATAGTTTAATTACGTATTTACTAATTTATCTAATATTTTAATATTATAGTTTTATTCGACGATAGTGAGTCTAGTGATGAGGATGATAGCTTTGAAAACGATCACAACTGGAAGCAATCTTCAGATTCAGAATCTGAATCTGAGGAGGATGAGAATTTAAATGCCCTTCATTCTAACGATAACATAAAACGGTATAAAAGAACTTATTGCACTTTTTGTGAATCCTTTGTCGTATCAAAACATTTTTCGAGGCATCTCCAACAACGGCATAAAGAGAAAAACTTGGTAAAATTATTACTGAGCGCAAAAGGTAATTCAATTTAAGAAATATATGTCGTCCATTAGTAACTAGCTTTATATCGCATCGATCAAAGGACCCCGCACTTTTTAGATGCAATTTGGGTTTCACTAACGGAAGCTGAAACTTTGCTCAGTAATAGTTTATAACATGTCGATCCACGGGACCAAAAAATTTTAATGACAGGATTTTCAGATATTGGTCAAAGAAGGTCATAATTTATCCGAAACGTGTGTATCTAATTATCGTTGGAAATGAGATACACAAGTTTCGGTTAAATTATGACCATTCTTGACCAATATTTCGAAATCCTGTCTTTAAAATTTTTTGTGCCCGTGGAGACTTTTGATCGACATGTCAGAAACTACCACCGTGCAAAGTTTCAGCTCTCATTAGTGAAACTCAAATTGCATCTAAAAAGTGCAGGGTCGTTTTGTATTCACTATATACTTCGATAAATAAAACAATCTATATATTCTTATGTAATGTAATATTTAATAGGTGGAAAAGATAAGAAAAATATAATCATGATGATTAGAAATAAGGGAAATCTTAAAATTAAGGCGAGGAGCGGAACGATAATTCCTAAAAAGTGTGTGCAAGCATTTTCAGACCGAATCAATGACTCCAATTATATGATGTGTGCCAAATGTAAAGGGTTCTTTAGAACCACTTACATAGTCCGACATAATCGGAACTGTTTTGCTACTAATAGCGATGCACATACAGCACATCCCAAAGTGGAATCATTTATTCTATCTTTAGAGACAGATTATCAAGATTACATAAAAAAAGATCCCTTAAGAAAAGAACTGATAAAAAAACTGAGGTAAATCACTTTTTATATCTGTAAGCCATTAATTAACTTTTTTTTTAATTGTAAGCGTAAATCTAGTTTCATTGACAGTTTCTTAATATTTAATAATACTTATCTAAGGAGCTCATTTGATAGTTAATATTTATTAATAGGTTGGACGAAATCGGAAAAGCTGTAATATCAGACCCTATTATTTTGGAGTATGGTTTACAGCTTTTACAAATAAATAAGAATGTAAAAAGACGAAGTGTTGTTGTTCGAAATAAAATGCGAGAATGTGCTCGCATTTTACTTGAAGCTAGAAAAGTAATACCTACGTCTTCTGATTCAATTGCAACGATTGTTGGTAAGTACATTAGAGAAAATGTTTAACGGATTTATCATAAAACAAAACCTTATTATTATTAAAAATTGGCGAATACAGTCGGCATGGAAAGATAATTTCTCTTACACTTTCAATATGGTACCTTTACAATTTTTAGTACTGTTTCGTGTTCTCAATAGCTGGAATATTAATATTACCTAAAATAACCCACCCACTTGTTGCTGTATACTTTGACTTGTTTAAAATCCACACCTTTCCCATATTGTTTAAAGATATTATTCTTTCTGTTTGGAGAAACTTATTGGATTATTTGCCGTGCATGTGCATAAGCAATTAATATTTGAAGTAAATTTCACTCCTTATTACCTGTATGTCTTATTGTCGATAAGTTTTAAATCGAAGTTTTTAATGATAGAGATTAGTAAATTAATATGAAAATGTATTTTATAAAGAAAATATGGTTAATTTTTTTTACAAGAACTAAATGTTTCCGAATTATTGACTCATTTTTACCTATAAATTTACTTTTTTCGAAACGGGGGAAACATACGGGGACTTCCAATGAAGCTAATTAATAAATTAACTTTTCTGTAAAATGTGTAAGGTTATTCTAGATACTCTGTCTGCTTCTCAATAAAACCACAAATCACTGCAAAACATAAATTTTATTCCTCTTAAAATTTCAATATCAGTGTTACTTGATCAACTCAAATAATTAAAATCTAATAATATATGGTATAACTAATATCAGTCCAATCAATAGGTGAGAGCTACATCCCGAATATTTTGTCACGTTAGTGGAGGCGGCGGTGGTGTGAGTTTGTCTACAAATTCCTTTATAGACTTATTTTCGCAGAACTCACCGTTTACGAGTTACAGCACAAATATGTCGGTTAATGCACACCCTCGCCGCCACTTCAAACTTGGCAAACTACTCAGGAGTACCCCCGAACACTTAAAAAAAAAATAACGTTATACTATTGTTGCAAGAAAAAGTACCTATGATCGGACTGTATATCAAGATGGGAGGATTAAAACTGGGATATGCTGAAAGAGAATTAATATAACCGCTGTATATCAATTAATTCTTTGTTTATACATTCATTATATCCCTTAAACTAAAAAAATATGCTATTGTAAGTAATAATAAGTATTATAATCTTACAGATGTCCTAAAACCGATCAATATCGATTATCTTGTTCAGGCCGTAAAAAACGCTAGCAATTACTCAGAACATCAAAGATCGTATGGGGCTGCATCGTACGCTTTACACCAAGGAAAGACACTTAAAGATTTAATCGATATTGTTGTATATCTAATATGCAAAAAAGATAGAATAATTAAAACCGAGTCATTAGATAACTCTAAAAGTGTAGTGGAGGAATTACAACTTTTACGGAATATGATAGAAAAAAATTGGGGACGTTTAGTTGGTAGTCTTGCTCTCAAAGAGCTGAATATAAACAAATCCAGAAACCAATCAAAGAAACTACTTCCGTTAACCGAAGACGTGATGAAACTACGAACATTTTGTATAGAAAAAGCTACAAATGCTGCAGAAATTTTAAAAAAAGAAACAAATATCTTGCAGTACAGAATTCTTGTGGAAGTAACATTTATGTTACTTCTCTTACATAACAGGAAGCGAGTTGGAGATATTCAGTTTATTGAGTTGACTGATGTCACTAAACAAGACACAACAGATCAAGCAGATGAAGTTTTGGAAGCTCTAAGCCCAACTGAACGGGTGTTAACCAGACTATATAAAAAAATTCATACAGTAGGAAAAGGTTCGAAAGATTTGTTGGTATTAGTACCACGAGATATTCAAAAATTTATAAACACGTTAGTTACGGAGAGAGTGAAATATATAGATTCATCTAATAAATACTTTTTTCCTAACTGCAATGACACAGATGAATGGATAAACGGTTGCTACATTCAAACAAAATATTCAAAGGAGTGTGGTGCAAAATGTCCTCAGTTAATTCGAAGCTCTCGATTACGCAAGCATATTGCCACCATGATGCAATTGATGGACCTACGAGACAATGAAATCGGACAAGTAGCGTCTTTCATGGGTCACACGGAAAAAACCCATCGGGAGTTTTACAGATTGCCAAAGGATGTCCTTATGATTGCTAAAGTTTCAAAGATTGTTCTGAAACTAGAAAAAGGAGAACTTATCAATTGTAAGGACAAACGCATGGATGAGATTGATATTCAGATTGATGAACCAGAATTTTCGCATTCTTCCTCTGAGAATGATGAATTAAAGGCTCCCAACAATTTCAGTATTTCAATTTCTTCAAGTGGTATGATATTTTCTTAATAATTTTTATCTATCTTTTCTCACTTAGTATACGTGAGGTGTAAAAAAAAATTCTAAAGAAGATGCAAATGATATCAGAACTTGTCAAATTGTGCTTGAACGTTAAATAGAGAACTTTAAACCAATAATAATAAATTATTATCAAATTATGTTTTACTAAATTTTAAACCTCTTATAATTACGGTAATATAATGTTCCATTCGTAATACTTCTCAACTCAGTGAAATATTTAAAATAGGCTTTTCAAAGTTGCATTTGCCATATCATCGTTTTTTAATTATTCCGTTCTTTATTAATGATGTTACAGGCACAATCCATTTACTTAGTTTTCAGTCTTCTATATATGTACATAGAAATGTTACATTTAGCTTTGCATTTTGTATAGGACAAGGTTTTCTTTTTAGTTGTGGGGGGGGGGGAGTTAAAATTGAATTTTCGGGGTCGGCGGTCACCCCATTTGGCCGCCATCAATTTACGACAAAAAGTTTTTCTAACAAAGTTGTAGAGAAGTCGATTCTAAACAAAAAAACCTCTCCATAAATTTTTTGTAAGATGTACCGTTACGGAGCGCAAAAACTGTTACCACCCATTTTTTAAGATGACAGCCAAATAGGGTGGCCGCTGACCCCGAAACTCAATTTTAAACTAACACCGCCCCCCCCCCCTACACAACGAAAAAAAACTTTGTCCTATACGAAATACAAGGTTAGCCTCAAAAAAATGTAAACTTTCTAAGGCTATGCAATGTTATAAAAATAGCTTATAAGCCAATAAGTCTGTAGTTGCAAATTATAACTTATATATTCGTACTTAGGGACATCTAATGCTCCACAAAGGAATGATCGTGAATCCTCCGAAGAAAGCCACAAAACCAACTGTCATCGGCAACATCAAGTTATAACACCTTCAGATGGGGAAGGAACATCTGCAAATATCTCAATGAAAAATCCATGCCAATCAGTAAAGAAAAAATGGTCTTCAAATGAAGTAGACTTAATAAAAACACATTTAAAAAAATATTTAGGCAACAATTCTCTATACCCATCTGCAGCTGAACTAGCTTCATTTTCAAATAAATACTTAACATATGATAGAACTTCCGCCCAAATAAAAAGCAAGATACAGCATTTAAAGCGCCAAGGAAAACAGATGTAGTTTTTATATCTATTTCGTTTCTTATTTTTGATCTTAAAATATTTCAATTACAAATTTATTTCAAAGAAAAAAAGACATTATGCACATTATTTCTTTCGAAATTTAACGGTCTAATTATATAGTAGATTGACCCATTGGGACTTCATTTAAAAAAAAAAATAGTTTTCGTTGAAAAACTAATATCGTTGGTCTTAATGAAAAATAAATCGTAATTAATCCTAGTATTTTCAGAGGTAATATTTTACAGGTGCCTTCAGACCAGTTATTAACAATTTTAACCAAGTCGCAACCTTCCATGATTAATACTAAAAATAGAAAATTTTTTATTGAAAATCGAATTAATTCTGATAGCGCAGTTGAATTGATATTTTTCGGCGCCAACATTCCACCTGAATTTTATTGTTGATTTTTATGTATTGTGACCACCTGAAAAATTAAATTAAGTCAATTCGACTGTACCATGAAGGCTAGATCATATGTATTTTAGTCGGCAGGATCCAAATATGTAAAAGATATATAAAACATTATACATTTAAAAATTTGATTTTCGTAAAAATTGCATTGAAACCTCAAGACGTCCATTTTGGTTATTTATATCATATAATTAGGACATTTTATATCATATAATTACATTCGTCCATTCAAAAGTTACAAGACTGTTAGGGCCACCTGGTATTTTGTATATCTGCTGTGGAAATAGTTTATAAATCTATGTGTGCTTATAAACTTGCTTACAGCTTATAAATCTATAAGTAATAGAGAGTGCAGTTCTATAAAATAATAATAATAATAATAATAGTAACAACTTTATTCCCAAGAAACTGTGATTATTGATTAGGGATTAGCTAACATAGTATATATAATAAATAATCAAACACTTGACAAATAGTACTTAAAATTAAAAAAAATCATAATATTGTATAAAATAATTCCTTTGCAAGAAATTGAGTTCATTCAAATTTTGTGCTAAAATAAGGTCATTAAATTGTTTGCTTACCTAGTACATATTATCCAATTGGATTTCATTATTTTGAATGAACCTTATATTTGAATGCCTAGATTTTCCTGCTACGAAATTAATAAAACCACAAATTTGTATCCTATATATTGAGTCAATATCAAGAAGATTATTTGGTTTATATAAATTCATTGTAGTATGGAAAATTATAGATACATTTCATGATTTTATTTTGTAGGGTTTTTAGAGGTTTATTAGCAGTGGCCCAAATAGAGAAGTTGAATACAAGAATATGTGTGAATATGAGAGGCAATAATATGTTTGTTAAATATTTTGTAGAGAAAATATTTTATATATTAAGTGATTCCTGTTTAATAAACTTCTTACTACATACCTACCTGTCACATGTAATATAATTGAGATAAATTAACCTCATTTATTATTATTATTATTAAATGTGAGTTGTTGAGTTAGTTTCCTTTTTAAATTAGTTATAAATGATGTAAATTATTTGAGTGTTCATATTTTTATTATCATTTGATGAAAAGATAAAAATAAATTTTTTTAATAATTATTCTGATTTTTTATTTCCAACCTAAAATATACCTATACGTGTGTCCACGCATGGACGCAACAAAAGGAAATACTTATTTATGAATCGAAAATAGGTAATTCTACTACGAAATTTTGCTTCTCTATAAAAGCAAGCTAAAAGTCTACAAATATATATAAGGTGCTCAAACACATGGAAAATGTAAAACTACGTCAAGAGATTTTTCACGTTAAAGCAAAACTTATTGCAAAAAGTTGTTTGAATGGTTAAAATAAGCCTCGATGCTAAATTTCAGTGAATTTAAAAAATAATGTAATTTTTAAAAGTGAGTGTCGGTATTTAATTAAATAAAAGTTTTAAATTGATAATTTTATTTTCGAGTTTTTACTTTAAAATAAAAAATGTATTTCGTCTAAAAATTGACGTTTTTATATGAAAACATTACATTAAAAAAAATCAATATAATGTTGTAAGTATCGAGTTATATTTAAAGCAATTTATCCTAATAATATTTTGCTCCAAATTGAAGAATATAGGGATACTTTTCTTTTGAGCTACTTTTTATTATTTCCGTTTCTTTTAAGCATCCGTTACATATTTTTTGATTTTTTATCGTATCATTGTTTTTAGAGAGCAAAATTTCTTATAAGGACTTAATTTTAAAATAAAGAAATGTTTCCTCTTCTTTCGTTCACTCAAGGACGTACTCGCCGCGCATCGGTGCGAGGTGGGACAAGAGCCTACTTTGCCACCCAAATCCCTCTACTGGTCATCAAGTTAAAGTTATCAGAAACTTTTTTTTAATATTCGTTTTGAAGATTCCTATCAATTTGTCTAGCCTGATTTTTTATTTTTAGCTATACTTTCTTATAATTTTGACCGAAAATTGAATTTTCACTAAAAAATGTCGTTTTTTCTTTTAAATTAAAATCCCGTCTACAGGTCACAAATTTATAAAGATTCGCACAATTTTAATTTTAAATCTTTACACATATATAATCGATCTGCCAAAGTAGATTTTTCATTTCTTTCTTTTATTCTTGACAGCTGCCAAAATCGCTGTCAAATTTAAAAATTTACAATTATGTCTCGTAATTTTGAAAATAATGTGTTTTCATAGAAGAAGAGATATATAGTGTTTAAAAACTTTCTAGTTCCATAATTGATATTAAAATAAAGTTTTCACTTTTGGCGGCTGTCAAAATTTCTGTCAGCTTAATAAAAATGCCATTTGATACAGAAGTCTACGAAAAAAAGGTCTTGGCTTTAGGTTATTATCCAAATTTTCTGAAGTATTTTGATGCGCTGAAGTGAAATTTTGGACAAATTTTTTTTTCTATCATGTAAGTTTTCCTGTACCATCCCGTTCATCCGATAAAAACGACAAAAAGGACAAAAGAAAGGTTCTCATTCAACTTTTCTGAAATATTTTGACGCGTTGAAGCCAATTTTGGGCACACATTTTTTTCCGTCGGGTCAGTTTCCCTATAACACCCCGTTTATCCCCCCTTTTTTTTTCGTGCAAAATTGGTTTCAGCGCGTCCAAATACTTCAGGAAAGTTAGGTGAGGAGCTTTAGACAACCCCTTCTTTTGACCTTTTTAGGGGATAAAAGGGGTGATAGAGGGAAACTGACAGAAAAAATTTTATGTCCATAATGAGCTTCAGCGTCTCAAAATATTTCAGGGAAGATAAATCAGAACCTTAGGACAAGACCTTTTTTTTTTTTTTTTTTTTTGTAGACCCGTGTCATGAAACGGCATAATTATTAAGTTGACAGACATTTTGGCAGCTGCCAAAAGTGAAAACTTTATTTTAATATCAATTATGGAACTAGTACAATGTAGAACACTTTATATCTCTTTTTCTATGAAAACTCACATTATTTTCAAGATTACGAAAGAAATACTTGCAAATTTTTAAATTTGACAGCGATTTTGATAACTGTCAAGAATATAAAAAAAAAGAAATGTAAAATCTAGTTTGACAGATCGATTATGTATTTGTAAAGCAAAGATTTAAACCTAAAATTGTGCCAATCTTTATATATTTGTGACCTGTAGACTAATTTTAACTGGAAATAACGATATCTTCTAGTAAAAATGAAATTTTAGATCAAAATTATAAAAATATTAGCTACAAATAAATAATCCTGATCGACAGATTGATAGAGAATTTCAAAAAGAACATAAAAAAAAAGTTTTTGATAATTTTAACTTAACGACCTGTAGAGTGATTTGGGTGGCATAATATGATTTCGTTCCATTGTGCGATGTGTCCCTTATTTTTCATTTTAGAACAAAACGTTACTAGGAAAAATTATTTAAAATATTAAAGTAAGCCTTAATACAAATTTCATTGATTTGTTTAAATGTTTTTTATAAAAATATGTCTTGCTGAAGTTCCTAGATTAAACAAAAATTAGAAAATAACATTATATAGATACAAATCCAATTTAATTAAAAAAAAAAATACATAATTTGATAGACTTTTTTTAACATCTGAAACAACATTTTCTAACAACGTATTGCTCCAAAGTGAAATATAACCATAGTTTAGTTATCTTTTGACTTACTTTTACATTTTTCATGTTTTTAAACACCTGGAACATATTTTTAGACTGCTGACTATATTAACTTGCTTTTAAAGATAAGCAAATTTTTTTCTGAACAATGATTTATCTTTGAAAAATCTTGTTATGTTGTATTTCAGAGGAGTGAATTTACAAAACAAAAAAATATATTAAAATCAGATAAGAGGCTTAGAAAAAAAGAACAACTTCAAACTTAAGGCAAATTTTCGGTGGTTCGATAATTTTGTTCATAAGTGTATTGATTATTTCATGAAAAAAAGTTTGGTAAAAGTGTCATACCAGCTCATCCAACTTCCAATATTTTTAATATTAAATAAATACCTGTAATATAATAATCATATATTAGTTTTCATTATTTTTAATGTTAAACCTACTTCTATTGAATATACATCATCTTTATTAGGTTGTTTCATAGTCTACAATATTTAAAAAATATTTTGACAAACACTGCTGCCAATTCTCAGTTTAGAACAGTTAATTTAAAGACATAAAGGATTAAAGGATTAAATTAGGACAAAAATTAAAATTTCAAAATATTGTATGAGGTATTCCAATATCTGAAGTATAATACATCACTTCCTTAAGGTCATAAATTTTTTGAAATCCTATCGGGTATTTCTCAAATAACCACACCAAGAGACATACAAGTTATAACCTTTCAAACATCTTTTGCACTAAGTTTTGGGGTTATATCAATAATTAATGATAGATTAATGAATTTGTTTTACACATATTCATTTATAAAATTCTGATATCAGTTAAAAATTGTGACATTTCAAGCAATAATAGCCCAATAATACTATAAAGAAGTGTAGAAGTAGTTCACTACGAATACCTATTTCGTTAATATTTTGCTCGATAATATGGACATCAAATTACTTTTACGTGGTGCAATGAGATTAATCATAAAAGTTTAAAATTGGTATATCAAAGAAAAGAAAACACAGTGGTATTGTTGTTCAAAATTTTTTATGCATTGTTCTATGAACACTCCATAGCCAGTCTGTTAAAATTTTGTAGCTTATATTTCTTTTCCATTGCCTTCGTTCTATTGAGACATGGTTGTAATTCTATTTTTTCTCAGCTGATCTTAAATTTGAAAAAAAAGGACTGCAAAGAAAATTGAATTTCCCATCGGAATTATAAAAAATAGTTACCTACCATTAGAAATGAAAAAGTTCCAAATTTCGGTTAAACTGGAAATTGGAAATAACAAAAAAGTGCACCATGTCAAAAGTAGTACAGTGATTCTATACCTTAATTAACAATAAATACGCGTTCGCGTTAATACGAATGTGAACAAATTAGTGCGAATATGTTTGTGAGCTTCTAGAAAAAGGAATAGAGTAAAAAACTTATTAGAAATAAATATGTTGTGCTTGGATTAATATATATATATAGAAATGTCCAATGCATTTAAAAATCAAGAAAACAAAAAAATCTATTTTTAGCCCTTCAGGTAGGTCCGTTCTCGCGTAACCACTTACAAATAGTTTCCTAAACAACCGACCATACAACAAGTCAAAGGGATTATTGTAAAAACTAAGGCCGGGAATTGTAACATGTGGCAGAACGCGCGCCAAAGTCTCAAGTGAAGTAGAGGAATGTTTTATTGTTAAATTGCATAGAAGCTAATATATCGTACTTAAATTGTGACAGATATATAGCTAGCTCACTTCGATGAAATTTGGTTGTTTTAAAAGTACAACCGACCAGTGCAACCGACCCATTATTGTTTGTTTAAGAGAAACTAGAGTAATTGAAGATATTTCTAATTTTGATATTTGTGTATAAAAATACAAAATGTATCGATGCACTTCTCTTATCTGGCATACAAATATGTAATTTGTACAAAAAATAATGTTAAAGATGAATCCGATATCAATTAATTAATTGCGTACACATCGTATATAAAAAACCTTATCTATAATGCAAAATTAATTTTCTGGTAAAACACGCATTTCTTGCATCGGTCGCATGTCATTACTTTTTGCTTAATTAAAAAATCAGCTTTCATTGTACAAGATCTATATCACAAAACCATTGCCTAAGGAGTCACTACTTCCACATCCAGATTTCCTATCCAAGTCTCTTACATCGAAAACAGATTCTGAACTATATTTGCACTCCACTATGTGGAAGTAATTGTTCATATAACTTTAAAAATATAATATTTGAAATCGTCTACTCTAAAAACCCATAAAACGATATACCACGTCGCGGTCGGTGGTGAAAGTGGCTTATATCAAAAAATGTTGAGATCTTGGCGTCTCATACATACACTATCACAATTTTATGAACTTGTTTGCTTACTTATTTACCCACGTTTACTCCCACTTATCCCCGAACCCTTCAACGGAACAAAAATATAAATCTAGTTCTAGATCTCGTTATAATACATAGGTGTACTAAATTTCAAATCAATATTATGCCATGGCATACTCACATATTTCTCTCAATATAATAAACTGGGGATGTGCTAGACATTTTAACAGAATTTTTGTAGCCCAAAAGAAACTTTTAAGGCTGATTTTTAATATGAGGAGCATTGAAAGTTGTAGGCAGGTTTTTATAAATATTAAAATTCTCACTGCCCCTTTAATATATATATACAAATGCGTAACATTTGTTAAAAGGCAGTATCATCTATTCACCAATAATTCCTGTTTTCATGAACACAACACGAGGCACGGTGATCTATTGAATATTCCTCGTCATAATACTACAACATACAAACATTCAGCAAATTATAACTGCATCAAATTATACAATAAATTGCCTACTAATTTGAAAAATGTTGCAAGTTTAGATATGTTTAAAAAATATATAAAAGTCATGTTGGTTAATGGATGTTTTTATAGCACCAAGGAATTTTTATCTGCATCTCTTGATTACCATTAATATATTATTTTATTTTATTTTAATGTTCATTTTGTTATATACACTATTTGGAATTTTTATTTTGTATACCTTAAATCGTAATTTTATGTTGTTTGTTCTAGTTATATTTGTCTTATTGTGTTTTGTATGTGACTGTTGATACTGTTGTATTTTTATATTATATCTGATATTTCAGATAATTTCTTGACATATCCTATATCATGTACATGATCATTTGGATGAAATAAAATTATTATTATTATTATTATATCATAAACGGTTCCAAAGTAAACGTGTACACACAAAAAATTATAGACAGATCGACAGAACGACAGACAGAATCTTTGTTTTGCTCAGACTTAAAATCTCGACGTTTCATAACATTTTAAACCCATTTGAACAAAAAAAAAATGTATCTTTTTTACCATTACTACTTCCACTCCACTACGTGGATGTGGAAGTAAAAATACAGACAGACCTTTAGAGAGAAATTTGTTTTCTACACAAACTTAAAATCGCAATGTATTATAACATTCTAAACCCATTAAAACAAAAACAAAAACAAAATCAATTTTCTTTTTCCGTTACTGTACTCCACTCCACTACGTAAATGTGGAAGTAAAATCCAAATTCATTCTCAGTTAATAAGCACTTTTGTTGGTCTCTAAATAGTTCAGTCAACGGAGGGTTTCAACCTCTAATTTGAGTGCTAATGAATGAATTTTGATGAAACCTTGTGCAATGTGTTTATAATGACGTTAATAAAAAAGTTGAAAAAAGATTAAAGTAGGAAATGATCGGAACGGACAAAAAACATGGAAACACAAAAACCTTTTATCACAGGTTCCGTAACTTGTAGAATTATGTCAAAAATGAAAAAAAAAAACAGTGTTACTAAACATATTTACTTTTTTTGGTCCAAAACAAGATGTTTTTACTGTTGAATGTATCATCGAAATATAAGACTTTTTTTATTTGCAACTTTTCTGTAAAGTGCGTTTCCACAGAGTTATTACATTGAAATTGTGGCGCTTTAAAAACATGTAATTTAAATATTTGAGAGAATTCAGACGTATGCATTGAGGTTTTCTAAATATTTTTTATCTCTTGGGTTTTTTTTGTAACTTGCTAATTTTCCGAGTTACAGGCACTTTTTCACGATAAATAATGTACTACATTTTTTTTCACATTATTACACCAATCCATTCTTTAGTACTCACTAAAAAAACTATCAATTTATATGAAAAATTGTATAGATTCTTTTTTTAAAAATTCGATTCTCTTTCAGTTTCAATAGTTATTTTTTTTTGTGCAACACCCTGAAAATAGGTGGCCTCCAAAATTTATAAAATGGCAAATCCCCCGCACAATATAGAAACGTTTACTTCATGGATTTCCTACTAAATTGTAAAAGTAAATTTGCACAGGTATTTTCACAAACTTTCCTTTTTTGTTTGGCAATCTTTACTCATAAATAATTTTTTCTGTATGTTAGATTTATTTCTTGACAATAGTGACAACTACATTTCAAATATCATTTTCCTCTGTCGTTTCTTCTTATTTTTTAAAGTAACCAGCCTATATGTTTTTCACTAAAAATATGTCAGTTTTCATCCTCGATAATTGTGTCAACCACAGTCCTAATATTATTTCCTCTGTAGTTTCCTAATTATTTTAGAGTGACCATCCTGTATATTTTTCATATTTTTCTACTTTGACAGTTATGTTAACTACATGTTAAATATTTGCGCCACATTTTTCTTTCATAATTTTTTTAGGTTGACCACCACTTTTTCATTTTTATTTTCATTTTTCTCATTGATGTGTTAACTACATGCAAAATACTATTGTTCTCCGACATAATTTTTTTCCTTATTTTTTTTTTAGGGCGACCATCCTGTATATTTTCATATTTTTCTTTGACATGCGAAATATTATTGCCCTCCATACATTTTTGTAGAGTTACCACCCTGTATATTTTTCATATTTTTCTTCCTTGACAGTTGTATTAACTACATGAAAAATATGTCATTCGTCACATTTTTTCTTCATTATTTTTTAGGTGTCCATCATGTTTATTGTTTACTGGAAGCATATTTCAGTTCTTTGTTGGCAGTAGCGTCAACAAACGATTAAATATTGTTTTTCTTCATGAAATGGTTTTTTAGATTTAGCGCCAACAGATAGATACCAAACCG
The DNA here is from genome assembly GCA_936432065.2 of Rutpela maculata. Classification (NCBI taxonomy): domain Eukaryota; kingdom Metazoa; phylum Arthropoda; class Insecta; order Coleoptera; family Cerambycidae; genus Rutpela; species Rutpela maculata. The sequence continues at coordinate 21,530,764 of OW386293.2, forward strand.
AAAGACAAACAAACTGATGGAATTAAATGGCTCTAATTGTCATAATCTACATAAACGCTGAAATCCAAAAAGTCTCGGAGGATGATTTTTTTTACGATTACAACTGCTGTAATGTACAGTGTTATGAATTTTTCACATTCTGTTTTTTTAGTTATTTAATTTAATTTTTAAGTATGTTAAAATGTTTAAAACATATAGTGGGGTTCACCTAGACGAAAAAAGTAGCATCAGAAAATCGATGGGACTTAACTGAATCTAACATAATTTAAAAAATTTATTTTTAAAAACACAAAAGTTACAGGATGTTTCAAGCCCTTTATGGCATTCGGTATGCCATATGCACAAATATACAGTGTATTTTACAGTAACTAAAATTGATATTCTAATAAAATGTTTTCATAAATGATTCATTACTACTGAATAATACATAATTCGTTTTTTTTTAATCAATCTGCATCTATTTGTTTTTTTTTTTTTTTCAAATAATTTTTTAGACCTACATTGGAAGTAAACACAATATCATATGAGTCGACATCAATAACAATTATTTAGCTCATTCTTTGAAATTTATTTCTCATCTTATTTCTTCTATTTCTACAGTTACACTACATTATATAGCACGTACTGTGATATGTTTTAGAAAGACAAGCAAAACAATTGTTTGTTTTTACAGAGCGCGCTTGCAATCCTAAATATATTAACAATACGGTGTATATCTATAGAAAAAGGCCTTCGCAATATATACGGTGCCAAAACGCATATACATATTAAGAATATATAGGGAGCCACTTGCTCACATAAAACATGGAAAATATTGGGTGCGAGAACGTCAATTTAGTTTTCGGTGCCACTAAGTAATTTTACGCGTATATATATATATATATATATATATATATATATATATATATATATATATATATATATATATATATATATATATATATATATATATATATATATATATATATATATATATATATATATATATATATATATATATATATATATATATATATATATATATATATATATATATATATATATATATATATATATATATATATATATATATATATATATATATATATATATATATATATATATATATATATATATATATATATATATATATATATATATATATATATATACAGTGCAATGGAAAAAATTGCAGGAATGTCGAGAATTCAGAAAACATGCCCTTCTTCGTTGTATGTTTTTTAATTATTTTCAAAATTTGGTTATTATTTATTACAATTAATATAATTTTGTAATATCAATGTATGCTACAAACAATAAGTAAAATAATTAATAATTAATTACATTCCTCAACCACGTTTGAATTATTAAACAAACAAAAAAGTATGATCTTGATTTCTATGCCTTCTATTGTAACGGTATTGGCACGCGTATAAATTACCACATTTTTATTTATTTGATAATCTAAATACATTTACTCTTAATTTGAATTGTTAATAACTTTTAAATTGTAAAAATTGATAAAAATTGCTTTGTTAATTTTAATTATTAAACATAATGTAAATAATTTTTTTGTAAAAATAATGTACTTTTTAAAACTAAAACTAAGAAAAGGCAAATATGTGTATATATACCCACATACACATACACATACATCCGCACATAAAACCAATTGCTATCTTATAAAATTTGGAGAGAGAGGAAATGAGATTTTATCGTTTTGCGAAATTTATTTACAGAAGTTGTTTTCAGTTGGTCATCTATATTATTGTAGATCGAGATTGCGTTATATACAAATGACTGTACTTTTTGAGTTTAAAAACAAATCTGCAACAGCTACTTTGCATCTTTTGCAAACGATATTGCGTAATCTTATCAAGACATGGAAACTGTACTATATTGCAATAATTTAAAATGGGTAGCACAAGATTTTCACATAATTTTTTCTTACTTTAAAATTTAAAATACTTATATTAGAATATAACATTTTCAATGAGTAATATGCTTTTTTTAATAAAACTGCCACGTGCTCCGTGAAACGCATCTTATAGTCAAAAATTAGACCAAAATTTTTTGCTTCATTTAGAATGGGCAAGTATTGCCCATTGATAGCGATCTTTAGATTTGCCTTCGTGTATTCCCGTGTTTTATTAGAAGTAAATCACAATACTGCACTTTTGGTGACGTTTACTTTAATACTGTTTTGAGTTGCATAATTATGAATAGAGTCCGAATTAATTAAATCACGAATATTTATTGTGTTTTCAGAAGGAAATTTATAAAACAATTGAGTATCATCGGCATAACATTAGACTTTACCATAATTGATATGTTGGACAATATCGGCAGTATAGATTAAGAACAAAACGGGTCCTAAAACCGATTCTTGCGGCACACCTGATGTACCTAAATATTAGTTACTCAGTTACTTCACTTTTGTTAGAATACACTTACTTGTTTTTAATGTTTGTTGAAGTTTTTTCCTTTTTACTGTTTTGGCAAACGATATATTATCGTTGCGACAAATTCTAACAGAGAGTAAAATTCAAGTTCTTACCACAAAATTATAGTTACCTTTACAATTACTGATGTTTTTGTAACCGGAAGGCTCCCAAATGTTTTTGAAATTGATTTATTGTGAAAGTCAGTTTTTAATTTTCGAAGCATTAAAAGTGTGTCAAATAAACTCACTACATGGTTTAAATATAAACATTCTTGTAGAAAATTTAATTATGTTTAATTTTGTATAGAATATTTTTTTCCGCACAACGCATCATTAGAGTATTTTTAAATTCAGTAATAAAATTTGCAACCATCCATATATAGGGTGATATTTTTAGGCAAATGCCAAAAGAAAAAAAATCAGCCCGTTCATGATACTTTTTTTGTTTGCGGTACTGAATTGTGAAGATCTCTATTAGTCAAACATGCTTACTAAATTTGGTTCAATTTCGTGAACCTAATCAAGAGATATGGCCGATTGAAATTTTGGCAAAAAATAGAAAACTCGCTGTAATCAAAAGCAAAGGGCGCTACGGATATAATAAAGGCCCTTTTGAAATCGCCTTAGGGTACTGTACTCCAGACAAACGTATGACTAGTTACACATAAAACACCATATATACTTAAATAGTTTTAAAATAATAATCACCTATTGATACATTTAAAGCGTCCATGGAAAGGTCCCATTTTTTTTTTTTTTGTTAAGTATCTGACATTTCTCTATCAAGACGGTTTACCGTCGTCTGCTAATAAACCACAGTCACAAAATAATCTTTATTTTACAACACTCGATGTATTTACTAACGTAATATTTTGTCGAAATCTATACATTTCCTTAAATATACAGTGTGACTCACTTAAAATGAAGACACCCTTATAACTTTTTATTTTGTTTCCGATTCGAATCAAATTTTACTCAAGTATAGAACAAATTAGGATCTATCTTATGACCAGAAAAACATTTGCTTGCTACGAAGGTAAAGCCACCTGCGGTACCAAAATATGCGGAAAGAAAATTCATATTAGTGGGTCTTCTTGACGAATTTCACGTATCCACCACAAATTGCAGAATCTGAGGATCCCCTTGTCAGATGAGCTTGTGTATGAGAAATCCCCCATCAATAACCAAATCAAATTTTGATGTATGTACGTTTTCAAAATGTTTTTATTTTTTTCGCAAATTTTGGTACCACAGGTGGCTTTGCCTTTATAGCGGGCGAATGTTTTTTTGGACATAAGTACATCCTAATTTGTTCCATACTTGAGTAAAATTTGATTCAAATCGGAAACAGAATAAAAAAGTTAGAAGTCTCATTTTAAGTGAGTCACACTGTATATTTAAGGAAATGTATAGATTTCGACAAAATATTACGTTAGTAAATACATCAAGTGTTGTAAGATGAAGATATTTTGTGACTGTGATTATTAGCAGACCACGCTAAACCGCTTTGATAGAAAAATGTCAAATACCTAATTGTTTTATTTATTAATTATCGATATTTGCTGGCGAATACCTCGGAAACTATAACACATAGGAAGAAAGTGAATATAAGCATTCTTGTAGGGAACTTAATTATGTTTAATTTTGCATAGAATACTTCTTTCCGAACGACGCACAGTGGTAGAAATTATAATTCTAGGCACTCAAAACCCCTTTTCATCATTAATCTAAATGGATGTCAATTAACCACAGGTGAATTCTAAGAAGGCCATAGTATCCGGTGTATTAAGCATTTTTCAGGGAAACTCCTTCTAGGTGCTTATTAAGGGGATAAAACAGGTAGCAGTCTTAGCAAATTACCAAGATACATTTAGTCGACCTTTAGTAGCTATAAATAACAGTTCGTCTCGTGTTTAGTACAAAGTGATATTAAGTGTGTGTGTGTTATGGAGAGATCAAGTAGAGGTTTGTTTCTTATTTTACAATCAGTTTGTTTTTAAAAACGTAGTATTAGTTCTCTTTTAAAACTATTTTGTATTATGTGTTTTTAAAATAAGCAAAATGAAGACTCTCACATATTTTTTGGAAACAATTTGCACTAAATTTCTTAATGATTGTCCTTCGGGGCATTTATCTAGCTATTAAACCATATAAAATTTATTGCCATAATCTACCATGATTTCCTTTCATTTCTAGATGTTTCCGAGGGAAGCATATTACAAGAGGTGTTCTATGTATGGCATAATGAAGCTAACAAAGAAAACGCAATCCATGCTTTGTATTCATATATTATTGGTAAACTTGAGTTACAAGAGTACGACGATATAATTAGCAAAGGCTAAAATGTGATAATATTGATAAGCAAATTCGTCATAAATGGCGAGAATGCCACTTTAGAATACAAAACTTCCTACGTAAGTATTCGAAGTGGACGGATGGACATTTCATTTTTGCCGACATTTTAGAAAAAATTAGAAATGCACCCTCAACTAGTGGGTCTTCAGGTAGGCCAAGAAAATATTTTTCAGAAACTTCGGAACAAACAAAAAGGCGAAAAATTCAGCCACTTCTGAAAAGTAGCACCGAAAAACTTGCATTTGCTACCCAAATGAACCTTCGTTATCAGGGCCAACGCACTGCCGCAGATATAGTGAAAAGTGTGTCAAAGTCACCACAAAAGGCCTATGATATTAAAAAAGCTATCACTGGTATTACCAAAAAACCAATAAAACTCACTGTTGATGAAGCCTTAGCCCCCTACGTGCAGAAACGACTTGCAAGCTCAGTGTATTGCAATACACAATGAAACAAAGAACACAATGCTGATATATATCCCATATACGAAGATGTACTATTAGCAAAAAAGCGTTGTTATCCAAAAGAAATGGAAATAACAGAAGTATCAGCAATAAAATTACAGTCAATAATAGATCACACTATTCGGCGGTTAATGTTAGTGCAAAAGGAAGTAGTGTGTCAAGTGAAAGATGGCGAATGTTTTACAAGAAAAGTGTCTGCTATTGGGGATTTAACGGTGCTTCTGGTCATCAAAAGTACAAACAGCGTTTTGCAGAAAGCGAACATACAGGGCACGATGATTCATTTCTATTTGTTGTCTCTTTTGTGCCTTTGCAACTTATTGGCGAAAACAAATCAATACTGTGGCACAATCAACGACCATCATCCACAGCATTTTGTCGGCCAATTAAAATCTCCTTTGTAAAAGAATCAGAACAATTAGTGAAAAATGAAGTTGCCAAAGTAAACAAAGAAATTGAACATATAACAATAACTGAAGTGACCATTGACGATTTTGTTTTTTTAGTGGAACATAAGTTAAGCTTAACTATGGTTGATGGTAAAATATGTGGATATCTCACTGAAACACCATCCTCAAATTGTTATATTTGTAATGCCACCCCAAAAGAAATGATGGAAATAAAGAGGACAGGGATATTATTGAAACCCGCAAAAAATTAATTCAGAACCGTCTACGTAAAGAAATAGGACTTCTTGTAGATATTCCAAAATCCGGTTTCGGGACCACAAACGATGAGAATACAGCTAGACGTTTTTTTTGCTAATCCTGATCTGGCTTCACAGATTACAGGGATAGATAGAGGACTAATATACCGCCTATCTGTTTTTTTTTAACTATTTAACGTCGGCCTATTTCCGCTACCAGGGCCTATCACCGACGCCAGGAGACGAGCTACCCCCAACCTGGAAATTTTGCCGAACCTCTTCCCTTAAGAAGAGTAGGGATCTTTTACTTGCCTAACATTTAATAGACAAGGGACCGCCTGCTTTACATCCCCTCCGAAGGATGGTATATCCACTACATATTCCTCGTCTGAAATTACGTAGCTTCCGCGTATACACTGATATACAAGCCGCTAGAAGGTGGGACGAGAACGCTGTACTTCCCAAGATGGGTCACGCATCCAAGTACTAATCGCGCTCGACGTTGCTTCAACGGAATATCGACTGACATTCACATTGAAGTCGCCTCTACGCTCGCCCCACCCTATCTGTTATTTTGAGAACAATAGCGTGTGGTCTACCAGTAAATCCCAGAAATTTGAGGAGTACACCCTAGAAACAGCCAACCTAGAGGACTAATATACCGCCTATCTGTTATTTTGCGAACAATAGCGTGTGGTCTACCAGTAAATCTCAGAAAATTTGAGAAGTACACCCTAGAAACAACCAACCTTTATGTGTCTTTATACAGTTGGTATTTGATACCCCCTAGTGTGCACAAAATACTGATTCGTGGGTCAGCTATAATCACATCTGCTATTGTTCCAATAGATCAATTATCAGAGAAAGCCCAAGACAAAGACTGTAAACGTTTTCGACATGGTAGCACTAGAAAGATGTCTAGAAAGGCAACGATGTTGTTAATTAAATCAGACCCCTTTTATTAGCAGTTTAACATCCAAACCATCCAAAAAAGTGGTCCATCACCATCCGATGTAATTAATATGCTTGATGTTCATATGACCCTCAGGAAATGGAAACAGATATCGACAGCGATTCAGATATTGACAATTAACTATGTATTACTCTTTAAATGTTCGGAGAATATAAATATTTGTTATTTTATTCCATTACTCTAATAGTTATGATATTATTTTTACATTTAAGAATTACATTTAAATTGTTACGATAATTTTGTTAAGAATTCACATGTATATTTTTAATTTGAATGTAATAGAAAATTTATTGCTTACTTTTTTTATAAATAAATAACTTGGTACTTGAAAATAGCACTAATTTATTCATTAGTCCATTGCAATATATTTTGAGCGCCTAAAGTGACGATTTTTACCACTGTGCGACGCATCGTTTCCGAGTTATAACCCAAGAATCTAAAAAAGGGACCTTTCCACCTCCACCCCCCCCTTCCGCCAATGAAGCGGCATGACTGGGGGCGGGGACTTTTAGAATGGTTACCTCCTAACTACCCACAACACATTCCTGAAGAGGGAAATTCTCCCCCCCCCCTCCATGTGCTCTACCACTTCTTCGTTGACTGGACTATATACCATCCGTATTCTAGATGAACTAGATGAAATGAAATAATAAGTCAAGCGGTTCTCGGTCACAGAAAAAAGTGACTCCTGTACTTCGGTAATACATGAAATGAAGTCCAGAGAACCACTCAATGTGTTTATAGGTATATTTTGAAGTTAGCATCGATGGCAACAGTAATTTCAATAACTACAAAACTGAAAATGCGATTATTACCCCGATAAATCAATTACTTGTATCATTCCCAATATTGCTTAATCATTAATCAAAAGAGTTTGAAATTGGTAATATTACGTAACAGTATTAACCCTTGATCCCGGGACAATAGTGTCATTAGCAATCACGTTGAATAGGCACATACAAAGTTAATTGGTTATATCAATCATTATTACAAACCTCGCTAAAACGCGAGCAATTGTGTCCGTAATTGAGATATTAAAACACGAATCACTGTCCAAATTTATGAGAATATTATGTAGATGTCGCTGTAGATACTGTAGGCGTTTTAATGTTGACAAATTCCCCGACTCGTGAGTATTCCCAGCATTTCAACTTAAATATCCCTTTTGTTTTAAATTACAGCCATCCATACTGGGCTTGAGCGTTTCATATATTTTTGCTTTTCCTTTGAATCACTTAGTCTTCCCATTACAGTGAAAAAGTTGAAAACAGGGCCATTTCTTAAAATATGTAAAGTGATGTTCGGTAATTTATTTTCCAAAATTGATTCGCACTTTTATGAACTAGACGACAGAAAAATAAAAGTGTTGGATAATTTAATTTACAGAATTTTATGTCAATGAATGTTATTTTCCTATTGTTATGCCTGTTTGGCTTTGAACACTTTTATTTAGATTCTTTTACCTCCTCCCCGCTATACAGGGTTCGGTGATAAGAATAAGCATTGTAAGTGTGTCAGTAAACTAATTTTTTTTAAATACTCTAAAGGCTATTGCGAGTATAATATACGGTGTGTCTCATTTCAAAGTGATACACTCCATGTTTCTGTTAATAACACAGCCCACAAAAAAAATCAGACCAGCGAGCCAGACCTACCTATGTGTCCCTATATATTTTTGGTCGCTGAATCAGAATTCAAGGTAAAAAAAATCGTACACTTCCAGAATGACTAGCTAGAGCCAAAAAATACCCTTGGAGTGGGGTAAAAAGAATATTAAGCTACGAGAATAGTTGTTATATGTTAATCAATCGAGTTATACAAATTAAGGTTAAGCAACAGCGTACATATAATAGATATGAAACACACCCCCAAGGAGGGGCGAAAAGTACCTCCCATATATAAGAAAATCGATCCAAAACAGCAATGACTGCTGAAAAAGCTCGAAATTATTAGGTTTTGTTAAAGTGATAATAAACTGCATCAGGTCCGACGTAATCTTCATAAACTGCTCCTATAGGATTGAGAACAACCACCCTTAAGTTTAAAGGACACGAGAAAAACAAGAAGCAATGTAAAATCCAACAGGTTATCTATTTTCTTGGATGCTATGATTGACTGAAATTGCGTAGTACTCTGAAATAGAACTAGAGATTTACGAATTTCAAGCACAGCGTCGAACTTAGTCTAATTTCTTCGCACCCCCACAAAACGCAGATGTTTCGAGTTTTCTCAGAAGTCACTGTAACTTCCCAAGTAGCACAGAATTCTTTAGGATATCTTTAAGAAGTTATATTTACTGCCCGCGAGGATATCTTGTATTTATGTACTCTAGAAGTCCTTCCGAAATCAAAATGAGAAATCTTTATATGTGCTCAACTTTTATGCATTGGGGAAATGGAAACTGGGCATTATATAGGAACCCACAGACATCTACTAGAAGTTCTAAAAGGGGATTACCATACAGCTCAATTTTCTAAGTATTATAGAAATCAAATAAAGTATTAAAAGGGAAATAGTATTATTATCTTTAACAGAATACTTGCAGACATCTTCTAGAAGTTCTAAAAGGGAATTACCATACAGCTCTATTTTCTATGTATTACAGAGATCAAATAAAGTATTAAAATGGAAATATTATTATTATCGCTAATAGAACACCTATAGAAATCGCAAGAAGAAATTCTTTTAATGCATAAAATTTGTTTGCTTACCACGTAGTTTGTTACAGAAATTATTCCTAGATGACGCCACGTACAAACCACTGACGATAATCAGTCATGCATTATCTTATACTCATGAATTTATAGAACATTAATAACATTACTGCAACGTTCAAATTTTCATCATCGATTTATTTGGATGCATTTTATAACGATCTCTAATCTTTGGTTTGGTTTGGGCCTGATGCCTCATACTGAGATTTTGATTAATCAACATTTCACCAGCTGCCGCTGGCAATTTTATAAGAAGTGTGTGTTGGTACATCTAATATAAATCCTAGAAAGATGTTTTCAGTACCGTTTATATTGGTAAGCAATAAAATGCCCGAAAGATTACTACAGGAATTAAATCTGTTTGCAGGATCGATGCGGTACATCTAACAGAAATCCTATAAAGATGGACCATTTATTGTACTTTTTTGAAGAAAAAACCAGAAAAAACTCCTGAATCATACGAATTTCAGTACCCGGGTTTTTTTGAGTCGCTGGACCTGAATGTGATGTCCAAATGAGCCCCCTGTACACCTGGAGGTCAGGACGGTACCAGGAACATCATCACCTGGAGTTCCCTGTAAACTCATGGAAAATCGATCGAAACTCGTTACCCGAGGATTTTTCGGATCGCTCGTCCCGAAGCTGACATCTGCATCCTCCTCCGGAGGACCTGGTGTGCGCGACCTGGCTAATAACGTCATCTCCTGGAGTTTTACTGAAATTACTTATCAAATCGTTCGAAACTCGTTACTCGGGGGTTTTTCGGGTCGCTCGTCCCGAATCTGACATCGGCAATCTCTTAACTTATACAAAATGGGCATGTCCTCTCTTTTTCAACGAACTTACTTTATCACCAGAGTTGGAATAGTTGATTCAATTGAAACTATTCGAGGGGTAAATGAAAGGTTTGGGTACAAATGTATGCAGGCACAATTTCAAAAATATCTGAACTTTATATTCCTTTTTACAAATGCATTAAGTTATCAAAAAAACTTTTCTTAATTTTACAGTTTATTCTAAATATCGTCCGCCTCATCAACTGATACGTTAGTACTTTCTTCATCCAGAGTGTCATTTTCGGTGGCAATTAATTGTTCTGTGGAATATTTCTCGACGTTGGTTGGTGCAATTTGAGCCGGCACAATTTTTGCAAGCGATATTGCAAATCAGGTCGTTCTTCCTACACCCACAGGAATAACCGCAGTCGGTTTTATATCCACAGAATATCAACTTCATTATATTCGGTGAGCCAGGTGGTTGTGTCATCCTTATGGGGATCAGATTATCGTTTTCGTTTTTCCAACCCCAATCTGTTGGATCTAGATGATGCTCTTCTCCAACCAACCAATTTTGTACTTGTAAATGAACCCGTTTAAGATGTTGAGTGAGGGCATCTACCGTAGGAATGATTTTTCCGATATCCATCTTTTTCTTGCTGGCAACTGCCATTAAGTACATTCTGTACCTGAACATTTCTACTAACTGAATTCCACTGAGCTTAAAATTGGTCGGAGACATTTGGCTTTCTGAATAATAATTATTTTTATTTTTAATTAACAATTATTTATAATTTGTTGCGTCATAGATATTTACGTCGAAATGATGAAGAATGCAATGAAAAACTTGTTCTACCATAATAATATATTAACTAGCATTCATTAAAGCAATGTTAGAAAGTTTGACGACAAAATTTTAATAAAACTCCAAGATGACGTTATTAGCCAGGTCGCGCGCACCAGGTCCTCTGGAGGAGGTTGCCGATGTCAGATTCGGAACGAGTGATTCGAAAAACCCCCAGGTAACGAGTTTCTATCGATTTTCCATGAGTTTACAGGGAACTACAAGTGATGACGTTCCTGGTGCCGTCCTGACCTCCAGGTGCACAGGGGCTCATTTGGACATCACATTCAGGTCCAGCGACTCAAAAAACCCCCGGGTACTGAAATTCGTATGATTCGGGAGTTTCTTCTGGAAGATATGAATTTTTTCTTCATCACTTGAAAAGATGCACTTATAAGAATGCACTTTTCGATGCAGCAATGCAATTTCAAAAAAGTACAAGATCAAAATATGGCATAAAATTTCTAGACGAGTTGACGAAGCAAATGCAAAAAACCACATCTCAATCCGACTTACTGCAAAAAAAATTGAAGGTTGACTGCTATATTTCCTCGCCTAAGTGCAATCATTGACTAGAAAACTTGGTATATTAGTCCTGTCAATGAATGGTTTCTACAGGGAAATGCCGAGATCCCAATTTTTGACTTAAGGTCTATGTTTAGACTATTTAGGAGGTAAACATACCAAAAGTTCCCGGACATAGGAGGTGCGGGGGGTGCAGGGGGGCACGAAGAAGTTCCCGGTTTTTGGTTGTTCGCTCATATCTCGAAAACGGTTAGCCATAATCAAAAAGGCTATATGCGAAATTAAATTTTCCACAATAATGTTTCTATTAATTTTTTTCGTATCTGTTATGGTTCAGTAATGAATTGTATATCTTTTAACTGTATTCTAACTTTATTATATAAAAAAAAAAAAAAATTAATAATCATCGTAGAAAAAAAATTTTTGCACAGATATCCGTTTCACAGACTGAACTCAAATATCGATTAAAAAATGTCTTTTTGTCCGTAACTGTGTGTATGTGCGTGTATATGTATGTGTGTATACTGTTTCTTGTAAATACGATAACTTCTTTTTTACAATTAATTATTTTTATTTATTTGCTTTTATCATGATTAGAGAATATTATTTAGGTATTATGCAAATCACAACTTACACACTTTTTTATTTATTATGAAAATACCTACTACTAAGGTCCCAATATACAGAAAGTAGATAATTTCATATGAAATAAAAAAAGTGTGAATGACTAAATGTAAATAAATGATTTAAGTATTTCTAATTTTTTTTTTTTTTTTTTTTTTCTTTCTTTAAAATGCTAAGAATCCTATCATGTAATTCAATACTTCGTCAGTATTAGCTAGAAGAGTAGTTGTTTTGATTGGTTCTCCAATAATGAGTGTTTTAAAGTATTTACCTGACTAGTATATTAGCGTGCCCAGATTAGGGCAACAATATACAGAAAGTAGGTATTTTCATAATAAATAAAAAAGTGTGTAAGTTGTGATTTGCATAATACCTAAATAATATTCTCTAACGATAACTTCTGTTGGACATAAAATATTTAATTACAATTTTGAACATGTGTAAAACAGCATAGTGCAATTATCCCTATTGAAATTGGGCCATATCTGTAATACGTGATAACCAGAGGCCTACAGACTCTCACTCTTAATAAACTTGTTCCAAATTTTAGGTTAATATTGATATAACATCTAATTTAAATAAAGTTGGTTTGAACCTAATATACACCCGGTATATTGCAGTTTATGAATCATATACATCTTCATATTTTTGTATGCTTAAATAAAAACCTTAGCATTTTGCTCTGAATTTAAAATAAAACCTATTTTACGTAAGACTGAGAGTTTGTAGGCCCCTGGTTATCACCTTGTATTAAAGATATGGCCCAATTTCAATATGAATTATTGTACAGTGCTGTTTTACATACGTTCAAAATTGTAATTAAATATTTTAAGTCTAAGAGAAGTTGTCGTGTTTACAAGAAACTGTATACACACACACATGCATATACATGCGCACACACACATGAAATAAAATTAAATGAAGTTTATTTATCTCAAGGATATTATGTGTCAGAGGTACATTTATAAAGGTACAGATAAGTTTAATAGTTGAATATTACATACTTATATCTACTCTATATATAATATTACATATTTTTATCTAAATTCTACGTAAATAGAAATAGCTTAACTCAAATATCTCAGGAGGTTTTGAAGCTTTGTTTTAAATACTTTTACAGAGCTAGCACTTTTTATATCACTATTTAAAGCATTAAATTGGATAAGACCAGAATGGAACAAGCTATTCATAGAGCTAGTATAGAAGTTGTGTTAATATAAATATTGTGTTTCTGCCGAGTACTATATTGATGGACATCACTTACAAACCTTATTTGTTCTTTTAAGTAATTTGGTGATAAGTCATTAACAATTTTATAAATAAAAATCATTGTGTACATGTAAAATAGGTCTTAGTGTCGAACCAGTTTAAGGTATTTAACATTAAATTTAACACTTGTACACAAGTTACATTCTAAAATAATTTGCATTGCTTTATTTTGAAGTTTTTGTAATCTTAGTATTTGCATTTGAGGTATAGATTAATGATTAATGAATGATTAATGAAGAATTATATATGGTCATTTTACTTCCAATTAACAGACACTAACTTATTCTTCTAAAGAAGTTAATTTTTTTACCTATTTTCTTAGACACATAGTCAACGTGATCGTTTAGTTTTAGTTCCGTGTCTATAACGAGCTCTAAGTATTTAATACTTTTTACATGTTCTGCATTTTCATTATTTAAAATGACATTTAAATTATGTATAAACAATTTGAACCAATAAACATCCATTTTGACTTAATTTCATTTAGTTTTAATTTATTTTCTTTGAATTTATTTGAGATGCATCTTAGTTATAAGTTTACCGTGCCCACCAATTCATTAAAATCATTATCAGCATAATATATTAATGTATCATCTGCAAAAAGATGAATCTTGCACTTTTTCAAGATATTCCCTAGGTCATTAATATATAGAATGAAGAGTAATGGCCCAAGGACAGACACAAAGACATTTTTTATTCGATATTTGAGTTCATTCTGCTGTGAAACGGATATCTGTAAACATTATTGTAGAATATTTAGTCAGCTTTAATTTTGCATATAGCCACTTTTTGATTAGGGCTAACCGTTTTCGAGATATGAGCGAAAAACCAAAAATCGGGACCTTCTTCGTGCCCTCCTACACCTCCCTACCTCGTATGTTCCGGAACTTTTAGTACGTTTACCTCCTAAATAGTCCAAATACAACCCTCAAGTCAAAAAATGATCTCATTGACAGAACTATATATGAAGATTAAACAAACATTATCATATATGCAAAATACCTCTGGAATAGTCATCTCAGATTCAACATTTTTTTCTAAGTTTCTAATATTTCAAATCTCTACACATGACGTCTTGTTAAAAGGTTACAATGAAATCAAAAACAACTTTCCTTGCAAATTCGCATTATGTCTCAATTTGGCGCCACTCAATTGGTAAACAGAATCAAATGTAAATTGCGTTCAGTATTCCGAATTCTCTGCACTTTTAACTGCTCCTAATAAAAAGCTATTAAACGTCGAGAGAGTGTTGATAAAACATGTCAAACAATTCGAAAAAGCTTTCGTGAAACTGGTAAATACTCAAACCTCCACTTCTCTTTAATTCCATTTATCTCTTTACAAGTTTTAGCCACGCTTTTCAAATGTTCACAAAAATAGATGTAAATAATGGTTATTTTCTAAACACGGATATAAATTTATTCGTGATTTTACAGCGATATCGGAATCTTAAACAGCACTTAAGCAAAAACCGGCTAATTTTGCACGGGCTGCAAATCATACTATTTGTCTTATTTGCGTAGGACGACAAAAGTACCCCTTGCTGCTAAAATAATGAGATTTAAAAAAATGTTATTATATACAGGGTGTCCCAGAAGTATGGGGCAATATTTCGAGAGTATAACATTAAAGTTTCCTGCGATTTTTTTTCTCAGAACACCCCCTTAGGAACTATTTGCTCTTAAAGAAAGTTTTTGCTCATAACTTCCAAAATACAGTATCCTTAAAACTTATTCCTAGATACATAACAGCCATCTCTTCACTACATACTTTGTTTGCTCCTGACATAGTCACATGAAGTCCATTAAAAAGGATAGATAAACATAACATCCCATAGGCAACAGTAGAAGTTTCTGTACTATTGAATGGCATATTTAATAAACACACCACAAATTAGACAAGCCTTAAATGCAATGTCAAGATTATCTGGGTGGGAGTTACATATTTAAAATAATAAACACATGCTGCTTTTTGAAGGATATTAAAGAAAATATTGAAGGGTTATTAAAATTTAATTGCTATTCACGTTATTACAACTGTAAACTGAACCCCATCATGTTACGACTATGAAGTTTATACCTACTTACTTGTGAAACGATCGTTTTTGTTTTTTTCTAAACTGCTTTCTGCAAACGTCACAGCACTTCTCCATTTTGCACTAAATATATTGTCACTAAACTGTGTAAATAGGGCTTCTTCACCACTTTTTGATCGGAGAACACGAAAAACATTTATTGACATTAATGGCGGGCACGTCAAACTGAGATTGTGATAATCGAACTGAACCGATCGTCTCCGAAATTGCCTCGCATAGAACGACTAGCGAATCAGAAACTTATTGGATGTTTGCAACTGAAGTGCCTTAGACTGTGACTATACAGCAACAAACAAATCAATACACATTATGTATCTAGGTATAAGTTCTTTAATCGGAGACTGTACCGATTTCAATACAATTTAGACAATATACACAGTAAGTAGTTGTAAAAATACATGTAGTAAAACGAAGGAGAAACGAGACTAGAGGTAGTTCTTATAGTTCTGCTTTGGCTGCTTTGTTGGCAAGTTCTCGGCGACCCACGTTACCCCGCTATCCTATCTGTAACTATTTTAACTTCTCTACTTATTATTTCGAATTCGTAAGTCGCTAGCTAGGCTCTTACAACCTAATCAGGCAGAAGATCCTTTAAGGAAAAATTACACGTAAAAGTTGCAATACAGCTTAAACAGAAACAAATTAAAGACACTTGACTTAAAAGCATAGTTTACAAAATAGTAATTGTCCTTGTGGCAACCAACATTAAATAGAAATGCCTACCAAGCAGGCAAATAAGTTATTATATGTATAGCCACAAATAACATGAAGTTATATATAAAGACAAGTTATACACACTCGCTCTGCTAAGGTATAAGAAAGAAATGTACTTACGGTAGTAACTCACCACAAAGTAATAACAAGAACACAAAAAGTATTCTCTACTTAACTACAGAATCATAACTTCATTTTTAACTTCTTAAATTAAAAATTAGTATTAAATAGGTAAATATATACCAGGTGGGGAGTTTACAGGAGACTGTCGAACAGTTTGTACGAAAATCAGTACCCTTGGTAGTTAGTGTGTAAAAAGTCCGTTTATAATAATTTTATTTGATAGTTATTTATAAAAGAAATGTCTACATACAAACTTTTGTATTAGTGCAGTGAGTGCAATGTCACACGGTAGAGGGGTCCCATCTGGGGCCCCGTACACTTTAGAGGACCCAGGTGGAGGAAATACAGCTAGTAAACCAGATAAGTTAAAATATTTAAAAGAAAATTTTTATTATACTGATAATATGCGTGAAAATATTGCAAGTAAAAGTGAGACTAGTAATTCTAACGTTAATTATAAGAGGCCGGCAGAAACCGAAACAATGGACTTGACGTCCCCGAATAAAAAACCTAATAAAACAGCAAATGATAATAGTACGAAAGAAATGCAAACAAATAGATTATTTAGAGAGACGGATACAGGCCCGTATTACTTTTATGTTATATCGGAAAATGAAAATGTAGGTAATATGCACCCGATGAAGTTAGGAAAAATAATTTTTTTAAACATACCTAGTGTTAAAAATAATATAGTAAATATATCCTCGGTAGGAAGAAATAAAATAAAAATTGAGATGAAAGATGCAATATCGGCTAATGATCTTTTAAATCATAAAATTTTTATTGACAATAAATTAAAGACGTACATTCCAACTTTTGTTATAAATAAAATGGGTATTATTCATCGTGTTGAAAAAACAATGAGCGAAGAAGAAATTAAATCTGATATTGTTTCTCCCTATGCGGTGATTTAGTTAAGAGAATGATCAAAAAAGTTAAACAAGATAACGAAACAGTAGAAATTAAACTACAAACATGTATATTAACGTTTGACAGCCAAACTTTACCTAATTATGTATATTTGAACGGTGTCAGATGTGAGGTAGATCCATATGTATCCCCTGTATTACAGTGCTTTAACTGCCTACGGTTTAACCATACCAATAAACAATGCAGAGCCAAAATTCGATATGGAAAATGCGGTGGTGATCACCAGTTTAAAGAATGTCAATCAGATGAAAGTGTATGTGTATTATGTAATGGAAGTGATCATACATCAATTAGCAAAAAGTGTCCAGAATATCAAAAACAAGCTATTATAAAACAAAATCAGGCGCTAACTGACAATAATTACAGGCAATCATTTGAAACACATAACCCCTATTACGCACTACTTAATAATTATGATAAAGAATTTCCGGAAATTCAAAGAAATACACCAATTAATTTCAAACCCCAGTACAGAAAACAAAACATCAAACAAAAACAATATTTTCCCTCTCTTCAACCGACTACTTCTCAGCCAGTAACTGACAATGCAACTTACCAGAAAACAACAAAACATATCCATATAGAACATCTCCTTTCATTCGCGAAAAGGAAAACAGTATGGAGGAAGTCCTAATTACAAATTTTACTAAACTTTTTGATTCAATTTTACATCAGTATAAAACCAATATCGGCTCGGTGAATGTAGATAATTTACAAAAAACAATTAACAATATTATACATAATAGTTTACATTCAATTCTGTAAAAAATAACGCAGAAAGTATTAATTTATTACAATGGAATGCTAGATCAGCCATAGCGAACAAACCTGCCTTAGAATTTTTTCTAAAAACAAATGATATAGATATTGCTACTTTAAGTGAAACCCGGTTTAAGCCTAACCAAACAGTTAAATTTAGTGGTTATGATATAATAAGTCAGGATAGACAAGATGGCTACTGGGGAATAGCAGCATTGGTTAAACATAATATTCCTTATCAGACCTTTAACCTTACTACTAATATCAATAATATTATGTCTGTTACTGTAAAAGTCAAAATTACTAACAATAAATATTTAACAATAGTATCTTTGTATTCCTCACCACAAAATTCAATCACTAAACTGCAGTGGGATAATTTCTTTATCAATTTACCTAAACCATTTCTAATTTGTGGAGACTTTAACTGCCACCAACAGAGCTGGGGATGTGCTTATAATGATGCAAAAGGTGGATTCCTACTAGAGTCGATATCTGATCAGAATATGGTCTTATTAAATGATGGATCGCCCACAATAATTAATCTACCAAATAATAACTTGTCCGCTATAGACTTAACAATCTGTTCTCCAGATGTTTTCCTCATATCGCAATGGACAGTAACGCAAGAACCTTTAGATTCGGACCATCTACCAATAGTAATAAAATTACAAAATTCTTTTCCAAAAATGAAAAAAACGCCTACATTTACATGGAATACAAGAAAAGCAGACTGGGTATCATTTCAAACTGATTTAAAATTCACTTCTCGAACCATCCAAGAAAATCCCAGCTATGAAGAATTTGTTAATATAATTAATAACACTGCAACTGCTACAATACCCAAAATGAAAATGGGACCTAGAAATTCAAAAAAACATCACTGGTGGAATGAAGAGTGTGAAAATGCAGCAACACACATAACAGAGCTATACGAAGTATATAAAAACAGCCCCAACTTAACAAACTTCTTAGAATACAAAAAACAAGATGCTAGATATAAACAAATATTTAAGAAAACGAAAAGAAAAAACTGGAGAGAATATTGTAGCGGTCTAAATAGAACTGTGCCTTTCAAAGACGTGTGGAAAAAAGTAGTGTTTAAAAACCGGACAACCCCAACCACAACAAATACAAGAAGGAGAATGGGTAGAGAGCTTCATCACTAAGTTGGCCCCGTGTTCAGTAAGCCAAATGAATATAGATGAAATTAATACGCATTTTCTAAATAAGCAGTTTACTTTGATGGAATTAAACATTGCGCTCAGATATACTAAGAACTCTGCTCCAGGGATGGATGAACTACAGTATATAATGCTTGCTAACTTACCCGAAGAAGCTAGAGAAATTTTATTGCATATTATAAATGAAATATGGAAAACAGGAAACTACCCGGAAAGCTGGAAAAATTATTTAGTGTGCCCTTTCTTGAAAATCAATAAGCCACCAAATTCTCCAGATTCTTACAGATCTATTTGCCTTTTTTCATGCCTTCTTAAAATACTGGAAAAAATGATTAAAAACAGACTGCAGTGGTGGTTAGAGAAGGAAGAAAAATTACCCAAAACCCAGTATGGGTTTAGGCAAACTAAATCAACACTAGACAACTTAGCTCTGCTCACCATGGATATATACCGGGCCTACACCAATGAAGAATATTTAACGGCAGCTTTTATAGATATTAAGGGAGCATATGATAACGTACAACTTAATATTTTACACAACAAAATGGTAAATCTTGGGATCCCACCATCCTTCTGTCAAAGAATATGCCTATTATATACCGAAAGGAATATATATATTAGAATTAACAACAACATAATAGGACCAAGGAAAACGTCTGTAGGATTACCTCAAGGCGGAATACTCAGCCCTTTGCTTTATATTTTATATACAGCGGATTTAGAAAATATCTTCAGCCAAAAAATTAGAATACTGCAGTATGCAGATGACTGGACTATATATATCTCCAATAAAGACCTCAATAAAAACTATAAAGATATGAATCGGGCTTTTGAAAATATCGAATTATGGACTCAGCTAACTGGACTAGAAATATCTCAAGAAAAAACCCAATTTAAAACATTCACACGAAAACGCACCCAATTTTCGAATAGAATTATAATAGGGAAATATACATTTCCTTATACTAAGATCGTGAAATTCCTTGGCATTTATATGGACCAAAAACTTTTGTGGAGAAAACATATAGAAGAGGTCGCCGCTCGTATGGAAAAAAGAATAAACCTTCTCAGAGCAGTAAATGGAACTGGGGGTCAGATCCAGAAGTTTCACTTATATTTTACAAATCCTATATTCGATCAGTTGCTGAATATGGATGTTTCCTCTATGGCCAGGCATGTAAAACATCATTAAATAAAATTAAAATTATACAAAATAAGTGTTTAAGAATATGTATGGGATATCTAAAATCCACGCCACTGGATATCGTATATGCAGAAACCGGTGAAGTACCATTGGACTATCGAATACAATATCATTCTGATAAATATTTCATAAAGACGTACTCCACCAATGATACCATTTATAGTCAAATATTCCACATGGCTATGTTGGTACAAACTGCTAATTATTGGATTAAAAAACGATCTCCTCCTTTAATAGAGAGCTGTATAAAATACCTAGAACGAGTAAATGATGTTTACAAACATGACAAACTGCCAATATACAACATGAATTATGAAGATATAATAAAAGAACAACAAATATACTTAGAAACTGACTACTCAAATATACCACAGGAACTAATACAAAAAATCTTTAAATATGACTTAAAACAAAAATGGAATGACTATAATGTAACTTATACAGACGGATCCAAGCAAAATGAAAAAACAGGCTGCGCTTTTTATAATGAAAATAACAATTATACAAAGTGTATAAAACTCAATGACACATACTCCATATACTCTGCAGAACAAATAGCTATTATAGAGGCACTGAAACACATACAACTCTTAGACGGGAAGAACTTTATTATTTTCACCGATTCTCTTAGTGTGGCCAAAAGGGTGCAAAATAATAAATTGTATAAAATATCAAATCTAACAGCCGACATCATACAAAATATAGGCGAATGTGTTAGACAAGGAAAAGGATTAAGGGTCATATTGGCATAGAGGGAAATGAAAAGGTGGATGAATTGGCAAAGATGGCTTGCGATATGGGGGACGAAAGTACATATAAATTACCATACGATGATTTTACAAGGATAATCAAAACAAGAATAAGGGCAGAATTTAACCAACAGTTTAAAAATAGTGAGATGGGTAAATTCTATAAAAGCTTTCAACCAACAGTACCCACGCAAACTTGGTTTTCCAAAATTCCTTACACGAACAGAAATTTTATAAGCACCATTTCCAGAATAAGATCAGGCCACTGTTTGTGCAAATCATATAAATATAAGATACGCGTAGAAGAGACAGCACTTTGTGAGGTATGTGATGAGGAGGACACAATAGAGCATATTATTTTTAGTTGTGAACGTTATACTGACTGTAAGGAAATTTTTTTTCAAAATATTTGTAAAGAGAAATTAATTCAACCTGTTAATTTGGAATATTTGCTATCACACAACAATTATAATATACATGTGTATATTTATAATTTTGTTAAATCAACTAAATTAAAATTGTAAATAGATGTTAAGAAAAAAAAATGTATTTATTGAAAAAAAAACAAAAACAAAATAAAAAAAAATAAAAAACAAAAACAAAAAAAATAATAGTAAAAAAAATATATATATATATACATAAAATAAATTAATTAAATATAAAAAAAAACAAAAAAAAAATGCATTTACATATACATGTATATATTGAAAAAAAAAACAAGAAATAAGAAAAAATATAAATAAGGGAAAATAAGGAAAAAAGAAAAAGAAATGAAAAAAAAGAGCATTAATCATTAGTTTACAAATTGTAATTAGTATTAGACTGATATGGGGAATATTATGTTTAAATAAATCATTAACGAAGTCTGGCTAATAGACCTTGTTTCTAAGGCCAACAAATCTAAATTAAAAAAAATTATACCAGATGGCTTAGCCGATCGGGAGACTTTTGTAACTTTTGAATGGGCGAAGCGAATTTTTTCAAATTTGGTGTAGTGATATGGGATGAAATTTTCCATTATATGTTGCAAAGAACCAAAATTTTAAATAAAAATTATTATTATTTACTTATTTAATTATAAATTTAGTGTAAAGAGAAGGTAGACGTTATGTATATCATTTTATTCATAATTTAAATTTCTAATTAAATAACAGGTTGTCCTATAGGAGTTTCATTGAAAAAAAAATAGTTCTCGTTGAAAAACCAATATCGTTGAACTTAATGAAGAATGAAGAATAAATCGTGTTTAGTATTAGTATCTGAAGAGATAATATTTTAAAAGTACTTTCAGACTGATTTTTAACAATTTTGGAAAAATCACGGCCTTAAAACTAAATATTAAAAAATCTATATTTTTTGGAAATCAAAATAATATTTGAGGGTCAGAACATATGTATTTTGGCAAGCAGCATTCAAATATGAAAAATATACAGGTTGTTCCATTTAAAAATTTTATTTTCATGTC
This sequence comes from Rutpela maculata, assembly GCA_936432065.2. NCBI lineage: Eukaryota > Metazoa > Arthropoda > Insecta > Coleoptera > Cerambycidae > Rutpela > Rutpela maculata. The sequence goes on from OW386293.2 coordinate 21,553,599, forward strand.
AATTGCATCTAAACCGGAAGTCGGTCATTTTGGTTCCTTACATCATATAATTGAAAACTGCATCCTACATCACCACACCAAGTTTGAAAAAAATCCATTCGCCCCTTTAAGAGTAATAAGAGTGTCCCTATCGACTGAGCTACCCGGTATACAAGTGTAAATGCCGATCTTACTAATTATAACAAAAAGACTTTTGACACTGTTTATTTACTTAACTGGATACTTTTGGGTTAAGATTTTAAAACTTAAAATGCAGAGCTGTAAAACACGTCTACTCACGACCGCGCATGAATAGACTAATGAATGTCTAAACTATTTGTGAGCAATAAGGATTTATTTATTTATTCATATTTTAATCTTTATTAATTTCTTTTGACACTCCACTTGACAATTTCCGCATCGAGTGTAGTTAAAATTACCGATAAAAGTCAGCTTTAAGTGCTTTCATAACATACGCCAAAGGCTTCTAGCATTTTACATATCACTAAAATTTTCATATTCATACTTTCTCGTCCCTTCCGGGTCAAATAGACTTTATCAATCAACCTTTTTATGTGTACGGTGTAAATACCCAAAAGCCTTATTTAACAACTCCACCAAGCGGACCCGGCTTATTGAAAGATACTACCTACTTTTACATTTAGTTAATAAAAAATTCGTTCCCACGTAGAAGTCTAATATTTTATTAATTGCATGGTATCCAAAACAAATCAGAACAGCTATGTTGATAATGCTTCGTAAATAATCCCAGAAATAGTTAAAAGTTGTCGGCCATGTTTTTCTATGGAAATATAATTAGGCGTCTAAAATATTTCTGATACCCTTCCTGAATAATTTCATTTTTCAGCTCATCCAAATTACACAGCCCCACAAAAAAAAAAGTTCAAAGCAGCGAACCAAACTCATGTATCCCTATGTATTTTCGGTCGCTGAATCCGAATCCGGGGTCAAAAAAATCGTACACCCCAAAAATCATTAGCTGGAGCCAAAAAACACCCCTGAAATGGGGTAAAAAGAATGTTAAGCTACGAGAATAGTTGTTCTGAGGGTTGACACTGTAGAATGTTGACGGTACGTAAGTTTCTAGTTCTATTTTAGAGTACTGCACAATTTCTGTCAATCACAGCATCCATGAAAATAGAAATCCTGTTGCATTTTACGTTTTTTCTTGTTTTTCTGGTGTCCTTTAACCTTGGGGGTTCTCAACTTTATAGGGGAGTTTTTGAAGATTACGTCGGACCTGATACAGTTTCTTATCGCTGTAACAAAACTTAGACATTTTGAGCTTTTTCAGCAGTCATTGCTGTTTTGGATCAATTTTTTTATATACGGGGGCTAGTTTTCGCCCCTCCCTGTTTCATATCTATTGTATGTACGCTGCTTAGTATAATTCGATTGATTAAGATGTAACAACTATTCTCGTAGCTTAATATTCTTTTTACCCCATTTCAAGGGTGTTTTTTGGCTCTAGCTAATGATTTTGGGGATGTACGATTTCTTTTGACCCCAGATTCGGATTCAGCGACCGAAAATACATAGGAATACATGGGTCTGTTTCGCTGCTTTGAACTTTTTTTTTGTGGGGCTGTGTTATTTAAGCCATTGGAATTAGTATAGTGTAGGAAAATTTTAAAGGTATAACTGTAGATATAATAAAAATCGTCGTATAAAGTTAATTAGTGTTAAGACAATATTGAACGATATATCTCTACAAATGAATCGGCCGATTTATCGGTCGTTTTTGACACCTATATTCCACCAAAATTATTAAATGGTAATATCCCACTACCTTGAGAATTGATTTTTTTTTTTTAATTTGGATATGATTATTATTTATTTAATCTTTAATTACACTTAATTGAATTAGAATTAGAAAAACCATTTCATCATGGCTTAAAGCATCTCGGAACAAAACCGATGAAAATGGTGTTTCGGCTGAATCGGGTGAATCGGCTGAAATGGCTGAATCGACTGAAACTTTACTATTTTGTAGTTCAAATCATGTTGACCCAAAGTTCTCAACACATCGAGTTGATCCTATGGATAGTTTTTGCGATACAGGTTGTCAAAGTTACTGTAATGTGCGCCATTTTAGACATTCAAGAATTTTTTACTCTTAAACTATTAACTTTGGTAAAGAATTGCAAGAGTCGAAATATTTTTATTCAAGTCCAATAGAGCTGTTGATCATACCAAATTTAAATCTGCAATGGGGGATGAAAATATTAATCAAATATTACAAAACTATGGTCTTGATATTCTTGATTTTGTAGAGAACGCTTTAAAGACGAAACAACGTCGAGATGACTATAAAGAATTTTTGAATCTGACTCGGTTATTTTTAGGCAAAACAGATAATCAAATAAATATTCGCTCTCCTGAGGCTTTCCACCGCGCACGCTGGATGGCAAAAGCAATCTACTGCTTAAAGATATTTTTATTGTTAAAGTATACGTTAGAGCCTGGTTTATAGCTGCTTCTCCACATACAGCTCCATATCATGATCTTCAATTTATAGAAAGTCTTATGAACTACAAAGCATTGATCCTGCTATATCCCAAAGTGCAATTTAAAAAATTCAAAGCCATTTGTGGTATTTAACTCCTGAAGCTTCTACTCTATCTTTCTTTGGTGATGATATTTCAATAGGTGCTAAAAATGACATGGTTAAGGCTTTAACAAAAGAACACTTATTTGACGAAGGCAATAAACGATTCAAATTAGTAGTATTGATGAGATACAAAGTTAGGAAATATATCATTTTATTTCCTCGGGCACAAAAAAAAATTCTGAACGATTTAATTTCTCTACTGAATTTCTTAATGACGATTGTCAAACCTCGGAGACTAATCAGCAGTACAAAACTTGTTTTGAAGTTATTAAAAAGTTAAAAGTTGTTAACGATACAGCTGAAAGAGGTATTAAATTAATAGACGAATATAACAACAGATTAACAACAGACGAAGAGCAGCGCCAGTTTATAATTCAGATTGTTAGCGAATATCGTAAGAATTTTACCGACAACATTTTATAGTGGTATTTTTTTATCATATAAAACCACCACCACTTTAAGGGGTGAGACAGAGAAAAATCGTAAGTCGCAATATTTCACCTCAAGTAATATATATTGATTCGGCGTTAAAATCCGAAAAACATTGTTAATAAAGCCAAGCTTTCAAATTTTCGATTAAAAAAACAATAATTTAAAAAAGATATTCCCCCCTCGCAAGTATTCTCTAATTCCATTGTTTTGTCGACCGTAAGTGACGCTTTATGTACCAAATAATAGTTGCCATTGACAACGGGTCATTATTTTTCATAACGTCCCTAGGGAAATAAAGCAAATTTTGGGAAATTTTCTCTTTTATATAAAAAGTATTAAATTACATGTTTTAACTGTTTTTGAAAGTAAATGCAGACAAGCCTTACTTGCTATATCTTCTATTAGACCAAGCAACGAATGATTATGAGGGAAATTTTAGGGACAGAAAATTTGACTCCAGAACTTTGTTTGGACTAGTCTGGAGATGAACATATCAAAAGTCCCCACTCCTAGGTGGTGAGCGGGGGGGGGGGAGGGGGGCACTTTAAAGGTCCCATTTTTTTGTTTTTCGCTTATATCTCGGAAACTATGCGTCGTATGGAAAAAGGTAATCTATGCATTAAACATGATTAAATTTCCTACAAGAATGTCTATATTCATTTTCTTCCTTTGTGTTATAGTTTACGAGATATTCGCCAGCCAAACTAGATAATTAAAAAAAAAGTATTAGGTACCTTGAATATTTCTATCAAAGCGGTTTACCGTGGTCTGCTAATAAATCACAGTCACAAAACAATCTTTATTTTACAACACTCGACGTATTTACTAACGTAATATTTTGTCGAAATCTATACATTTCATTAAATATATAGTGTGACTCACTTAAAATCAAGACGCCCCTATAATTTTTTATTTTGTTTCCGATTTGAATCAAATTTTACTCAAGCATAGAACAAATTAGGATCGACTTATAGACAGAAAAACATTCTAGCATAGCCTTCTGTGGTACCAAAATATGCTGAAAAAATAAAAACATTTTGAATATTTAAGGTACCTAATTGTTTTTTTTTAATTATCTATTTTGGCTGGCGAATATCTCGTAAACTATAACACATACGAAGAAAATTAATATAAACATTCGTGTAGGAAATTTAATTATGTTTAATTTTGCATAGATTACCTTTTTCCATACGACGCATAGTTTCCGAGATATAAGCAAAAAACCAAAAAATGGGACCTTTAAAGTGGAAACATTTTATACCTCCTGACAGGGTAGATTGAACCTCTAAAGGCGGTTGTGGTCTACTACCTGATATTACCTTTCACCATGTGTTATGTCCCCAAGAAAAAACGAAGAATCCCTGCAAAAATAGTCAATGCCAAGTTTTCATATCAGAAATAAGCAAAAAGGGGTGGTTTTTTGGCCGTTTCAGGGGGTGCGCATGACTAAATTTTTTTTTCATATTCGTGTTCAGCGCTCTCGAAAACGAGGGGAGGAATAGGTTTCATAACTTTAAATTTAATTATATATTATTGTATACACACGCATATAAACACATAAATATGTGCACATATATAGACAAACACATATACAATACATATAAAAAAACATAGACAAATCTAATCAACAGTACTTCTGATGAGATATTTGGAATTACTTGACAGTAGGAGAACGACTAATGTCTAAGATGCACCCTCTATAACACTCGCGAACAACCACCTAAAAAAAATTGATTCTTATGTAAATCGACCTGGCGGATCCGACTTTGGAGTTCGCCAGACAATCCGGAATTGCAAAACTGGTCAAAATCGGCAATTTCCGAAAAATCTCAAATTTTCTGGAAAATTTTTTAATTTTTACTTATCACCCTATATCGCCCTTAGTTTAAGTCCGATTAAATTGAAATTTTTAGGAGAGCCAACTTAGACATTTGTTATGATGACCGACATGATAGAATTGCAAAAAAATTACGTGTCACCAGTAATATTTTTTTTAAAAGTTAGTGACACGAAATTTGTCAAAAATGCAGCAACAAATACTCGATCGAGAAAACTTTTTTGTTTTTAAAGATAGATGTATATAGTAAGCTACAAAGTTGTAGCCAAAGAACCAAATAAACTTTTTTATTTTGGTGATTTTTTTGATAACTTTGATAACTTACTTGCAACTTGCAATATAACACTTTGACCGCCGCGTCGCGTCGCAAGATAAAAGATTGGGATGGCTTATACCGCGACTTTGTTTCTCGCCTTTCAGAACGCCCCGCCTGGCAAACAGATTATATATTGACTTAGGAATCAAATTGGAAGCACAAGTTTTAGTAATATTTACAGGATCTTCATTTTGACACGCCATGAGTTCAGCTCTCAGGTATTTTGCAAACTTATATACATTTACTTGCAATTTATAAGGCTAATTTTAGACCATGGCTAATACTGTTTCAGAATAGGAAGACGATTGAGCATTTTTTAGAGAATCTACTCCGTTGAGAACTGTTTTTGTATAGAACACACGTAGCTAGATAATTTGCCGCTGCGGGACAATACCATAACTTTATCATTAAATTGTTGCTTGAATTTGTTAATTATTTCGTCTGAATGAGGATAGGTTGGGTACCACTCGACATTTGATAACCTTGCTTCTTTCTGTAACATGGTCCTAATATCAGCAATGGTAAGAACTGTATTTCGAATAAGCAATGCATTTTCCAAACTTGGCAACACTTTTAGAAAAATTTCATTTTGTCTTAAAGTTACCGATTTATTGGGTGTAGCCTTTATTTTTAAATAATTTAAAGTACACACATTGTGATAAGAATTTTCATTAGCAATCATGTCGATACAAACCTTGTATTCTATACAAAAGGTTTGCATCATTTTTCACCTTGGCTTTCGTCCGAATTTCATTTTGCATATTAAATGTTGTCACTTGCTTCAATTTTCTGGACCCTTTAGTATCCCGATTTTTATTGCAAATTATACAACTTTTGGGCTTTCAACGGTCTTCCTTTTTTTGTCACCATTATTAGCCACATCTGTGCTTTCTGCTTTTTGTTTGTAAGCTTTTAGGGTGTAATTTCTTCTGCATCATGCATGATAGACAGGACATTTTGACAAAAATTAATCCCTTTTTTCGGTGTAATATTTCAACTTAAGAGAGATATCATCCGACTTTATAGAAACTGCTTTAAATACAGAGTCCAGTGCTTCTTCTGTAACACCCTGTACAGTTTGTTTACTATTTTGTTGGCAAAATATGCATTCCATAAAGTTTAACTCTGGGTTTAACTGGGAAGTCATTGTTAAAATAAAAGTTAAAAACGCGCACAAAACTGCTGACGTTAAAAAAATTGCTTAAAAGTTGTTCTTTGTTCAAATTAAATATTAAAACTAGTTTAAAATGTCTGGAAAAGAAATTCCGTTACTTCAATATGCACTGTATCCTCTATAGCACTTTCCTAACGCAATAATAATTATTATAGCTGTAACTCATAAATTTTCAATAAGAATAAGCGTCATAAACCACACAGACGACGACTACTGTCGTCCATCGGTTAAAAACAACTATCTAAACTAAACGTTTTATAAACCAATATTCACAACTACGCATTATTTTATTCAATCTATTTTAGATTCTCTAAAAAATGCTCAATCGTCTTCCGATTCTGAAACAGTACGGTCCAAAATTCGCCTTATAAATTGCAAGCAAATGTATATAAGTTTGCAAAATACCTGAGAGCTGAACTCATGGCGTGTCAAAATGAAGATCCTGTAAATATTACTAAAACTTGTGCTTCCAATTTGATTCCTAAGTCAATATATAATCTGTTTGCCATGCGGGGCGTTCTGAAAGGCAAGAAACAAAGCCGCGGTATAAGCCAACCCAATCTTTTATCTTGCGACGCGACGCGGCGGCCAAAGTGTTATATTGCAGTACCGTTTTCTTGAAAACTAAGTAAGTTATAAAAAAAAATCATCAAAATAATAGTTTCTTTGGTTCTTTGGCTACAACTTTGTAGGTTACTATATACATCTATCTTTAAAAACAAAAAAGTTTTCTCGTTCCAGTATTTGTTGCTGCATTTTTAATAAATTTCGTGTCACCAACATTTTAAAAACATATTACTGGTGACACGTAAATTTTTTGCATTTCTGTCGTGTCAATCATGATGACAAAGGTCTAAATTGGCTCTCCTAAAAATTTCAATTTAACCGGACTTAAACTAAGGGAGATATAGGGTGATAAGTAAGAATTAAAAAATTTCCATAAAATTTGAGATTTTTCAGAAATTGCCAATTTTGACCAGTTTCGCAATTCCAGATTATCTGGCGAACTCCAAAATTGGATCCGCCAGGTCGATTTACATAAGAATCAATTTTTTTTAGGTGGTTGTTCGCGAGTGTTATAGAGGGTCCTTAAAATGCATCGTAGAGATCCCTCGTTCTCGGACTATGAATTAGACCGCGAATTCGAATTCAGTGACCCAAACGATATCGCATAGCACGAGGAAAAACGTTAATATTTTTTTTTTTGTTTTTTTTATTAGCCTTATTTATATCAATGTCCTGGCGTAGGCTGATCTTCCACTCTACCAGGACAGACACTCACACATAGACAACATCACAACACCCATTCCCTGCGACATTGCCATCTGCCGCAGCTGAGACTCGAACTCAGGAGAGGAGAGCGACTAGACCGTGTTGTCTCTCACACAACCGCAGTCTAGTCCACTGCTACCATCTCGGTAACACATGAAAAACGCCACTACACATCCATACCCTAGCCAGGATTTGAACCTGGGACTCTGTGGTCGCAAGCCTAACATCCTAAGCACATCCTAAGCACTGGTGGCGGTTTAATTTTTTTCTAAAAAAAATGGAATTTTCCATGGCACGCATTCAATACTGGAATAGAGAATTTTCATCAAAAAATGGCACAAATGCCATACTGGAATATGGAATTTCTCAATTTGGATCTCATATTTGTTATCAGCGACCCAAAAAACCAACTAGAGCCCATTTCCGAGGCAAATTAATGATTTTATAATTTTTTTTAAGACAGCTACTTTTTGGGGCACTTTAACCCCTAACTTTCTCATCTTCGGAGTTAATGCAGGGGTCAATGCTGATGAATGTTCCTGGGGGTCTAGGGAACACGTGAAAAAAAGAATTTTTCAAATCGGTGTTGTTCCACCACCTTTCCACATTTTACACTTTTTTCCGGCTTATTAATTGGACTATTTGTACTGGTGAATAAATGTATTATTCATTTATCCCTTGGTTGATGTCGTGACAGAGAGTTGAGTTTTTTAAGTATAATATTTTCTATATGTAATCTCACAAAGATTCGAATAAAAGTATTGTGCCTTTAATAATAGAAATTTTTATATCAAAGATATTCATGCCGATGTTGTTAAACATTTCTAAACTCCCATTCAAAGCTCTATCCGAATATTTATTAATCATTTGAATATACGTTCCTCTACAAAGAGAGAAAATATGTCTAGACAAAAAATGTCATTATACTCTCTATATGTAGCCGTTGTAAAAAGTAACTGAAAAATATATGGAATATTGTGCTTTCTTTACTTGTACAAATGAAAAACTTTTTTCCCACTTTTTGCGTGTCTATATGAAAAACTAATCTGGAATACTGATAACAATTATTTGCTCTGCGGCGAAAATGTATATTATTATATCGCAGCAAAAACGTGGGATGTTAAATGTAAAGCTGTGATAATAGCTGATAATTCAACAATGACACAATGTTTCTTCGATTGAAGTTTAAATGTCACGTATGACAAGGGTTCTTTGATTTACACATTTTTATTAGGATATAAATTGTTTTGTAACTTTTCCAAAGTATTAATCATTGTTATTAATTATTGTATTAATTAAATTTAGAACTGTCTTGAGTTGGTGTTAATCAAGTGGGTTGTGGGTTTAAATGTATTCCCGTTAACAAAGGAAAACCGAAAACTTTCAAATATACAGTACTATTATCTAAACTTGTAAAAGTATACGAAGTATGACTGACTGTTCAGATTATTTCCGGGTTGACTATTATATTAAAAGAGATATTTGAGAAAGTCATTGTATACATAGTATATAATTAATTGTCTAGATTCATTGAGAGTATCCTTCAAAGCATTAGAGAGGTTGCTTGAAAGGTTTGTTAAAGACGGAGCACTGACCTCAGCGCCTCTGCATCAGTCGCAACACGCTTACCAGGCGGGTAAATCGGTAGAGACGGTCCTTCACCGGATCGAGAAGGCGCTGCACTACAAGGAACTTGCGGCCGATGCCTATCTGGACATCGAGAGACCGTTTGATAATACCTCCTTCGACACAATCTGCACCGCAGCTGCCTACCATGGTATCAATGACAGCATCATCAGATGGTTGAGGGCCATGTTGTCGGGAAGGCAAATTATAGCTGCCAACGAAGAAACGGCAGTAAAGGTTTCAGTGAGGAGAGGCTACCCACAAGGAGGCGTACTCTCCCCACTGCTATGGAACCTCGTTCTTGATGGTCTACTCCCGAAACTCGAGAAGGAGGATCTCTTAAAACACTCACACTTAGTTTAACGAAAATTATCAATATTTATATCTTAGTTTGATATAAATAAAAGTAATAGGCTCATTTAACAATTTTTTATTATTACATATTCTGAAAGAGCTTGGTGAGTATAGTAACTATGCCAAAAATTAGAATTTACTGACGCCGCCTTCATGTATAAAAAAATTATTAAAGTCGGCGCACTTAAAAACGCTCGGGATAACCATGTAGTCGAGTTGTGACGTCAGATGGCTGAACCGCCCAGTGAACACGGCTGTGAATGCAAGTTAGTAGAGTAAAATCTGGAAGTAAAGTCGCTTAGTTTTCGAGAAAAACCGGCGTAGAACCAAACCAGACTTAGTGGGATTCTTTAGTAAGATAATCGTGTACACGAAATCATTTTTTACGGCATTTTTTGGTAGTCGAGAACTTTTTTATTTCGGAAAAACTCAAAAAAATAGATTTTTAATGAAATATGTTTTTTAACGTCTCCACCGCTATATCTTTGAAAATATTTGTGCTATCAAGCTATTTTTTTTTTTTTTAGATTAACTAGACACAATAGCGCTTCGAACAACGTCCCACGTGAACCCGATTTATTTTTTTTTAAGTTGAAAAAATAATAGGAAACTCAAACTTGTTATTTTCAGTAGCGTAATTTTAGACAATCGAGAAAAAAATTATTTATGAAAATTTGTATATGCATGCTGCGTACAAATTGAAGCCAATAGTTGAAAAAAATTTTTAGGATAAAAATTTTTCATGTTCCGTTCATAGTATTGAGTCAGCAATTTTTTTTAACGGGCCAAAGTCATATTCTTGCAAGCTCGGCTGTAGCAAGCCTGCCGACTGCAACAATCTGACTTTCCCGGTCGAGGTGTATGTAGTAGTTTAACTTATATCAATAAATATAAAACCAGTAGTGATCAAAAGCATATTATTGTTCAATATTTCATATTGTACAGTAGTATTGATCATATGTTGTTAATATTAAGAAATTGTACAATAAATATAAAATAGTCTCCTTTTAATAATAAAAAGATAAATACCTAATCTATAAATATCAATCTGTGTTACTAACTACCCACCTAATTAGTAAGTTTATTAGATATTTTTAAATGAATGAAAGTAAAAATGTACGCATAAATGAGTTTTATTGTTGAAATAAATTTTCTATTTGGATAGATAAATATGTAGTATGTAGTTTATGTAGGCCCTACATTAATAGCATTCTAATTCGTTCATATCTGCCTCGAAATCTTTAATAATGTTGTTACACTCGTTGCAACATTTTAGGCCTTCCTTAAAACAAGCACATTTTCAATTGTCACAATTTTTATCCGAACAATGAATACTTAATGATTTTCGATAACCGCCACTTCTAGGCGACTAATCTGACCAACCCTGCATGCGAGATGTATTAATTGCGTCCCAATATTGCATTTAGCGCTGATAAAAAAAATCGCTATTGCCACACGGTACATTTTAGGAAAAAATATATTGTTTCAAAAACTTTTGTGATTATTAGGCTTTATTTTCTTCGCTGCATGTATGTAAATATTTTCAAAAATAAAAAAGTTTATCGATTGGTGAAGATTTTGATACATAAAATATATATTTTTAGTTTATCTGATTTTTAGAGAAATGAAAGTACGAATTTGCCCAAACCGTTTATATTGGTAAAAGCGCTACAGTGTGTGCTTTAATTTGACACAAAACAAATTTCGGTACCTTTAATAGTTTTAAAGATGGAAACAAAAAAAAATTTTATTTGAACATACATTTTTTTCACTTTTTATTGATTTAAAAAGTTCGAGAACACAAAAAAATGTCGTAAAATATGATTTCATATGCTCGGTGACATACTCAAAGGAACCTAACATGTTTGACCTGGTTCTACGCCAAAAAAAAAACGACATGATAGGCTTACGAAATCGCTGCTCTAATAGGTATCGGCTCACGCCAAGTGACGTCACTTTACGGACTGTTGGCCGGCCGAGCGTGTTTCTATTCAAATGCGAATATCCCTGTGGCTATTGATTCAATTGAGCTGAAATTTTTTTCTGAGACTATTGGTTTGTTATACTTTAAAATGAGGAAGAAAAAGTAGGAAACTGCCATATCACTAAATGACCCTATTCACGCCAAAGTAAGTGCAGCGGCTCGCGACTAGCCGATCTGGTGCGGGGCGGGAAACCGTGGGTCCTATTTTAGCTGAACCAGAGGAAGACTCAACAATTTCGCAGAATTTGACCAAAACAGATTATCTCACTATATAAAGAAAGTTAATAAAAAAGATGTTAATTGTGGCGCCATCCACAGCGTAAGTGATATTACCTAACTTTCTCTATTATAGTGAAACCAGCTGCTGTGGAACAGCCTGGAATATAATCGGACAGCACAAACAAATATATTAAAAAAATTGAAGTTAAGATAAAAATCTACTTTTTATAAAATCTTTTAAGTTATGAAAATTTAACATAAAAGTTCAATGCAATTATCAATAAATGACATGAAAGTATGATGAAATTATCTTAATGATATAGCACAAAAGTTTATAACCATGTTATGGTCAAATATTCGGAACACTATAAAAATTACTAGAAAAATATACACTTTCTCAACCACCTTATGATGGGTGTTGTAGAGACGAACCCTAGGTGAGGTCTCGTAGTCTCTGTTAAGATACCACGATCCGCACTTTTTACTGCGACCCGATGGTAAGATGTCTCGGTACTGCTACGCCTAAATATTTGCCTGAAGTTCTATTATATTTTCCACGAAGGTAAGTTGTAATATGACAAGATTCTTCTATTATCAGCTACTGATATAATGACGGTTGATTATGAGATGACCAGTCTCCACAGTTAAAATTGAGTAGTTATTACGTAATGGCGTAATTATTTATTATTATAATGGTTGATTTAGGGATGACTAGTCTCCTACTGCTTGAGCAATAATTTATAGTTGTGGTTGATTATGAGATTACCATAGGAGATACTCTTTGAGAACGGTAGAACTTCTGGCAAAGTTAAAAAAAATAAAAACAATTCGTTAGCACGTGGTAGTAAAAAATAAGGTTATGATTTAAAAAAATTAAATGAATTCAACAAATTGAAAAATATAGCTGAAGGCTGCAATATATTGTGAACTAAAATTATTTAAGAAAATAAATTACCTTTAAAATGTATGGATTACACTAGATGAATAATGATAATTTTAGAATTAACACTTGGCATCTGCCAATTTGATTATCAAACGATGTTAACTGTTATTGACCGTTGCAGAACAATCAATGATTGATCAAGTGAATGGACTCTAAAATGAAAACTATTATCCCCTCTAAGAGATCTGCGTGGTAGTCGAAAAGTTTACAAATTGACATTGGCAACCTAACATTCTATAATGAGTATAATATGTTGGAAACCTTATTTATCACTACCTGAATTTATTCATTAATACGAACGCGTTTAGATATAATTAACGTCGAGAGTTTCGAGTGTGGTATGGTAGCAAGAGGCTATAACATAAAATATATACATATTTAACAGATAAATATAATGACACAATACTTAGAATTAACCTGTAATAAAGCATTACATGAATACAACCATAGTCTGGGTGATTATTCTATAAAGATGGTAAAATATTGTACAGCAAGCTTAAGAAATTGAAAGGATTTATTTAGTGTGTTTTAAAGAAAAGTGCACATTATCTCAAATGGTATGCTACACTCTTTGCGCAAGGTTACGCAGATGACCTGGCAATTATCATCTCGGGAAAGTTCCCAAAAACGCTTAGCGGGCTTCTGCAAAGGGCCTTGCAGATCATACAGAGATGGTGCAACGACTAAAGCCTTAGAGTCAACCCCTCTAAGGCTGAGCTGGTAAATTTCACCATTAAACTTTTTCTAGATGGTTTTGTCGAACCCGTACTCTACGATACTACTCTAACGATCTCCAGGATGGTGAAGTATCTTGATGTCATCCTGGACTCCAAACTGACCTGGGAAGATTATATAGAGAGCCAAATACAAGGAGCCACTACAAACCTGGTGTGTAGAAAGACCTTTAGTAAAACATGTGGGTTAAACCCCAGGGTAATAATGTGGTACTATACTATTATAGTAAGACCAATGACAACTTATGCTTCGGTTATTTGGTGGCCCGCCGTAAGAAGGCTATACATTCAACAGAAACTAACATAACTCCAAAGACTCGCCTGTTTGGGAGTCACAGGAGCAATACGCACGACGCCCACAGCAGCTGTGGAAGTCCTTCTAGACCTTGTGCTTCTTCACCTAGTGATTGAGGCCGAGGCTTGGAAAGCAGTCTACAAACTGAGGTGCGGTGGTCAGTGAAAGGTCACACAATTGTTCTATACTACGCGACAGGGACTCCCTTACTTCTGGAGTCCAGGAGTGATGACATGGTGCCTTCCTTCTCCTTCTCAGAAGCCTTGAGGTTATCATTCCCAAGAGGGACGACTGGAACCCACTCAAGGACATACTCAGATCTGCCGATATCATCGTAGGCAAGGCCCTTGCATCAGTAAGGACAAAGTCAATACTGGTTCAAAACTATAAACAGGCTCTCTGTGAACTTGGCTCATCCAACTAGGTCAAGCTTCTCTAGGTGCCTGGGCACAGCAACATCAAGGGCAACGAGCGGGCAGATGCTCTGGCCAGAGGGAGCTCTCAGAGGCCCCTACTGGATCCGGAGCCGGCCCTCGGCTATCCTAGATCAAATGCCAAGAAGTCAATAGAAAACTGGACTCGTTCCCAGTTCGTTGACTTCTAGGCCTCCTACCCAGGACTCAGGCAAGCGAAGTTCCTTATCTCAGATCCCTTGCCGAAGCGAGCAGAACAGATCCTACGACTAAGCAGGAAACAGGTCAGAATCGTGGCAGGTCTTTTGATTGGACGCGACTGTTTCAGAAAACACCTTCACACAACGCAACCTTAGGTTGCCCCACTTAGTTGTCCCACTCATTTGTAACAGTGCACAATAGGATTTATTTAATAGTTTACATACATGGTCAACTTGATACTCCTAAGTAAACTTATTATCCATATACCTCCCTAGAAATTTAGTGAGAGAACAACTTTTTTAATATCTTATATTAAAGTTTATGAATATAATCTTGGAATCATTTAGCGTAAGTTTATTGCAATCACGCCATTCCTTCATATCATCAATAACAGAGTTGGTTTTACATTGAAGTTCAGGCAATATAGCAGGCACAAGTCAGTAGCGGCTGGTGAAATTTCAATAATTTTTTTCTCATCTGTGGCGCATGGGACCCATACGAAATATAGGAAATAATATCTAGAGAAGCGCTTCTCTAACGACCCCTAAAGAATTTTGAAAAAGCAGTTTGCGAAAAAATTTTTCAAAATTAGGTTGCTCCCCCTGGTCTAGGGGCATCTGTTTGTTAAATTGTAAATTACAAAATTTCAGTTCATTGTATTTCAGTTAATAATGAAACTATTTTCATAAACTCCAAAACGGGTTGTTGTATTTTTATGAAAAGTCAAATGTATATGACAAAAAAAAATAATTTTAAACAGAAGCCCCTAGACCAGGGGGAGCAACCGAATTTTGAAAAATGTTTCCACAAACTGCTTTTTCAAAATTTTTTAGGGGTCGTTAGAGAAGCGCTTCTCTAGATGTTATTTCCCATATTTGGTATGGGTCTCGTGCGCCACAGACGAGAAAAAAATTATTGAAATTTCACCAGCCGCCACTGGCACAGGTATTGTTGCGCCATCTGCATACATTGTAGTCTCTCATACTAGCTGGCAAGTCATTTATATGTATTGTGAATAGCAGTGGTCCCAGTATCGAATTATGCGGAACACCTAAATTTATATTATAAGTCTTTGACTCGTTATTATTATATTTATACCCAATTTCCATCCCAGTATATAATAGTTTATCCATTTTAATAAACATCCCCTTATACCAATATGTCTTAGCTTAACTAAGAACATGTCTTCCCTTGTCAAGTTGAAGAATATAGACAGCACATATCTCGCCTTCGTCTAAGTTCCTGTACACATGATTTAGAAGATATCACACAGCAAAGGATATTATTCTACCAGGCAATTTTTTTTCCAGAAACTGACAGTAATTTTCAGTATCATATACTTTTTATGAACCGGTATTACACAAACCGTTTTTTTTTTCAAATAAAAGGAAATACTCCTTGAGCAAGCGATAACTTGATGATTTTTGTCCAATAACTCAGTTTCGGTAATTTGCCAAACAAATATTGTTTTTTCCATATAATTGAGATTGTACAGGGCAGTAACAAATAGAGACAAATGGATAACGAAAGTGTCCACCTCATACAGAAATGTTAGGTACCGTTTTAGACCTTATGTAAATGAGAAATATATCCTATATTTTCGCATTTTTTAAGACATCTAAATAAAATTTTAAATGGACAAATTATGTATGATTTCCAACTTTTTGAGGCATAATCGCCAAATTTGCTACTTCCGGTTCCACCTAACTCTTTTTGTTAAATGGAACACTCTGTATATTTTTACATTTAGGGTGAGGATTACACAATACGAAACGAGTGACACACTCTGATGGCCCTTTATGGGTCCGTTTAAAAACTCCTATGAAAAAAACCGCTGCCCAAGGAATCATTACTTCCACATCCAGATTTTCTATCCAAGTCTTTCATAACGAAAAAATTTTGTATGTGGAAATAATTGTTTATACAACTTTAATAATATAACATTTGAAATCGTCTGCCCCAAAAACCCATAAAACGATATCCCACTCGGTAGTGGGGTGGTAGTGGGGGTGGATGAAGAAAAAAAATATTTTGAGGCTTTTGGTTCTTGTATACACACTAAATCATAATTTTTTTTCATCCCTTTTAATAATGGGGTAGGGCGAGGGGTAGGGGTGGTAATGGGGGTGGCTAATGCCAAAAAATTTTTGAGACCTTAGCTTCTCTTGTATACACTAAATACCAATTTTATGGACTTTTACCTGCATAATTTACCTATTTACCCCCCATTTACCCTTATTTTACCCAACAACCCTTCGACGGAATAAGATGAAAGTTAAATCTAGTTCCAGATGAAAATACATACAGAGTAATCGTGCGCACAAAAAAAAGTTACAGACCGACAGACAGGCAGAATTTTCTTTTGCTCAAACTTAAAATCTCGACGTTTCATGACATTCTAAGCCTATTTGAACAACAAAAATTTTCAAAAATTTTTTGTCGTTACTATACTTCCACTGGATATGGAAATAATAAATGTTTACGAGAGGACCGGTACTGAATTATTGGAGATATTGAGGATTTCATATTTCTGTGATGAATTAGAATAGGATAAAGATATCTCATTCTGATTAAAAAATCAAATAAAACGATATCCCACATTGGTAGTGGGGTGGAGGTGGTGATAAGGAGTTGTAGTAGTTGAAGTAAAAAAATATTTTGAGGTTTTTGGTTCTTGTACACACACAAAATCACAATTTTTTTTCACCCCCTTTAATAATGGAGGTGGCTAATGCCAAAAATTTTTTTTGAGACCTTATAGCTTCTCTTGTATATACCAAATACCAATTTTATGGACTCTTATCTGCTTGATTCATCTATTTATCCCCATTTACCCCGATTTACCACCGAACCCTTCAACAGAATAAGATGAAAATATAATCTAGTTCCAGATCACGGTAAAATACATACGTGTACCAAATTTCAAGTCAATCTTCCACGGTTAAAGAGTAATCGTCCGCATAAGAAAGTTACAGACAGACCGACAGACAGATAGAAAAATTTTTTTGCTCAAACTTAAAATCTCGACGTTTCATGACATTCTAAGCCTATTTGAACAATACAAATTTTCAATTTTTTTTGTCGTTACTATACTTCCACTGGATGTGAAAGTAATTAAAAAACCGCTACCCAAGGAATCACTACTTCCACATCTAGATTCTCTATCCAAGTCATTCACATCGAAAAAACTTTGTATGTGGAAATAATTGTTTATGGAACTTTAATAAATAATATTTGAAATACTCTTCCCCAAAAACCCATAAAACGATACCCCACATCGGTAGTGGGGTGGGGGTGATGATAGGGGGTGGGAGTGGGGGTGGACGAAGTAAAAAAATGTTTTGAGGTTTCTGGTTCTTGTACATGTACATACACTAAATCACAATTTTTTTTCATCCCCTTTAATAATGGGGTGGGGGTGGTAATGGTGGCTAATGCCAAAATTTTTTTGAGACATTAGCATCTCTTGTATATACTAAATACCAATTTTATGGACTCTTACCTGCTTGATTTACCCATTTACACCAAATTTACCCCAATTTACCCCCCAACTCTTCGACGGAACATGATAGAAATATAATCTAGTTCAAGATCTCTTTAGAGTACATATTTGTACCAAATTTCAAGTCAATATCTTAAACGGTTCCAGAGTAAATGTGCGCACAAAAAAGTTACAGACAGACAGACCGTCAGACAAAAGCCTATTTGAACAATAAACATTTTTAAAAAATTTTTCGTCGTTACTATACTTCCACTGGATGTGGAAGTAATTTAGGTACGTTACATCCGGGGACACCCTGTATAATCATATTACAATAAAGATAGCATTCAAGGAAGAATAACATTTTATTTAATATAATAATTTGAGTAACAAAATAAAAATTTTACAAAAACACACAAAAGTATCAGAGTCACAATTTATAATCACACTACAGACTAAATTTTCCTTACTAATTGCTATTTTAATAATTATAGCCAATATATAATCACATTTTTTATTAAGTATTTTCCCAATAAATAAATTACCAAACATCACATTTCTCAACAGGATTCATCTTAGATCCCGCCGGGCATAAAAAATCAAATGCAAATTCCCTTATATTTTGCAAAGGACCGTTTACACGGAATTGTTGAGGAGACCATTGATAATTAGCAATGTATCTTTCTAAAGTTTGTGCGGAATACTTGGAACAGTGATGAATGGCGGACGATATCCAGAACAATTGGTTGGGAGAGTAGTTTAATCCAGGAAGTCGGGGTTCGGCTCCATTTTGTTGAACCCAATTGATGTAGGTGTCGTAAGATACTTTCATTCCAGCCAGATCCGCCATGTCCTCGTCCCGGGTTTTTACGGGATTTAACTGAAAACCGAGTAATTGTTAGTTTACACTATCTTTCACGAAGCTAAATCTGAAACACGGAGGAATTCAAGCGGAATTTTTTCTACTTTCGTTTAATATCTTTACGGTGTAATATGAAAGCATATGGGATGGATATGGATACATTTTATTATGTGTAAGATATGGCAATAAGTTTTATGAAATGATAATTATTTGTAATTTCGTCACATGCAATTTTATTTTTATTTATTTTTATTTTATTCATACACCATCTAACAGTACAAGACCATTTACAAGATGGGAAACAACACATACATCATATAAAAATGATTTAAAACATACATTTCAATATAGATGTACAACAATATAAACATTATAGACCAGAAGCCCGCCGACCACTAATTGTGTTTCATAAGTTTACTCCCAAAATGTGCGAATTATCGTTAATTAATTTGGGGTAGTAGAGCACAGAAATGTCCATGTACGGCAGGTCCCTAAATGTGTAAGAAATATGACTTGTAAAAGTAAAAAAACAGCCACAAAAAAGTTATAGGTTTACGCATGGGGGTTTGTATAATCTTAATTTACCCTCAAAAATCATGAATCCAGACTGCCATTCATTTTGGGTGGTACAAATTTTGGAAAAAAAGGCAGGCAAAAAAAATGACGTGGGTAAATTATTTTTAAATAGGTTTTGGGATTTAGTAAATGAAATTTATAGCAGATTCAATGGTTACACCTACATAATTTGTGGAGACTTCAATTTACATTTTAATTCTATTAGTAAAAACTTAGAAGACTTTAATAACGTACTAAACATGCTCAATTTAAAAATTACTATAAAAGATCCGACAAGAATAACATCAACGACAGCTACTACTATTGACAACACTTTTATTAATACTAACGTACAATTTTCCATATAAACACGTAAATATGGTGTGCGAATATTTTTATCGATTATTTAATTCCTGTTTTTATAAAGCTTTTCCATTAAAAAGCTCGAACACAAATAATAATGCAGATTATTCTGACTGGATAACAAAAGGCATCAGAATATCCTGTAAAAATAAACGTTTTTTGATTTATTTAAAAAATTTTACAAATAACCCCGCAATAACACATTATATAAAAAATTACTGTCGAACATTAAAAAATGTAATTGAGCGGGCAAAACATACTTATTTTGGTGAATTAATTTCAAGCTCTACAAATAAAACAAAATTAACGTGGAATATAGTAAATCATTTTACAAGAAATCAAGCTGAAAAACAACACATTAATATATCCATCGTACCATCCGACCCGGTTGAAATCAGTAATGAATTTAAAACTTTCTTAAATAATTACAGAGGTATTTCGTTATTACCATGTTTCTCAAAATTGGAATGGATTGTTAATAACCAACTGATATCTTACCTAGATAATAAAAATATTTTAACTAATTCGCAATTTGAGCTTAGACAAAATCGTAACACATCCGACGCAACATTTGCCTTGTCGGAACATATTAATGAAATGTTGGAACAAAAACAAATTCCATTAGGGATATTTTGCGATCTCACCAAGGCATTTGACTGTGTTGATCATACAATTGTGATTAATAAACTAGAATATTATGGAATAAGGGGAATACAGTTAAAGTGGTTTAAGTCATATTTGAGCCAACGAGAAATGTACGTAAGAATAACTCATGGGACCAATACAGAACTAATAAATTATGAATCTAGTATTGCAGATATCAAATGTGGTGTTCTTCTCAAGGATCTGTATTGGGCCCAACGTTGTTCATAATATATATCAACGACATAGCTTTAATTTTCCAACAGTTGCCTTTTCTCTTTTCGCAGACGGCACGAGTATCATCATACAACATGAGAAAATAACATCATTACAAACAGCCAGTTAGACCATAATGGATGGTATCTCGGATTGGTCTTTGGAAAATAAACTAGCACTTAATTATAGCAAAACGCATATATAGCGTTATCGCTATAAATAAAATTAAAATGGAAGTAAATATACTTATATTTGTTTTTAATACATGTTCATGTTTTATGTGATATTAGTATTTTTTAAGTATATTGATATTATATTTTTATATCGAATGTTTTTTATTTTTCTTAGCGACTCCATGGAAACTTCTCCATTATGGATCGAGTTTTCCTTTTTGTTTCTTAGCGACTCCATGGAAACTTCTCGCATTTGGAACTTCTCGATTTCCAGTGAGTGAGTCGCTATAGTCGCTATATACACCCCCTCGTTAAAAAAGAAAATAGTCAATCAATCAACGTGTCGATTGCAAAACGTACTTTTTTAATCGGGGTAGGCAAAGTGTCACATCTGTCAACTAATACAAAAGCCGGTTTAACCCTATCAATATTGACAGTTATGACTTTGTCTCCTTTCTTAAAGGTAAATAACTTATCTGAACGAGATAAAACTTTAAACGGTCCTTCATATAAAGGAGTAAATGAACGTTTTAAACGTTCAATGCGAACGAAAATAAAATCGCAAGAGGCAAGATCTGAACTAACAAAAGTTTTGTAATTGCCATGCGAAGTTGGAGGAACAAATTTTAAATTATTAAAATAAATGCGTAATTTGTCAATGAAATAAGGAATATCTGGGGAATTATACGATTCAACGAAAAATTCGCCAGGTAAACGAAGGGTTTGACCATATATGAGTTCAGCAGGTGAACATTGCAGATCTTCCTTGGGAGTTGTCCTAAATGCTAATAAAATGATGGGTAATTCATCTGTCCAATGTGATGTATTGGCTCTAGCTAACAAGGAAGTTTTAAGTGAGCGATGAAACCTTTCAATTAAAGAGTTGCCTTCTGGGTGATATGGAGTTGTACGTATTCTATGAAAACCTAAAAACTTTGCAAATTCATTAAATAATCTTGACTCGAATTGTACTCCTTGATCAGTCGTTACTGACAAGGGAACACCGAATCGACAAACAAAGTTTTGAAATAAAGTACGCGCAACTGTTTCTGCTGTGATGTCGCGAAGAGGGTACGCTTCCGGCCACCTAGTGAATCGTTCAATCACCGTAAGAATGTAAGAGTTACCTTTGGATGGAGGTAATGGTCCTACCAAATCTATGTGGATGTGGTCGAATCTGATTTTCGGAATGGTGAAGTTCCCGAGAGCACTTCGCGTATGTCGACTGACTTTGACAGCTTGACAGTTAATGCACGATTTTGACCATAAATTGCAATCTGTGTTCATTTTCGGCCAAAAATAGTTATTTGAAATCAACAGTCTAGTGGCTTTAATACCAGGATGAGATAAGTTGTGAAAAATATCGAATATCGTTCGTCTGTAAACAAGTGGAACAAAAGGTCTGACTTTTGCACGAGAAACATCACACCAAATAAAATCATTTGAATCTGGAATTTGTATCTTTTTTAAAATGAAATTGGTTTTAGTTAGTGATGATTTATCTGACAATAAATAGTTGAGATTTGAATCTTTCTCCTGAGCTTCACTAAGCAACTTTAGGTCAAAGTTAACATTAAGGAAGGGAGAATTTTTAAGTTGAAGTGGTAAAATATCTTGTTTTAAGGAAGCAGTGTCGTAAATACGTGACAAGCTGTCAGCTATTACATTATGTTTTCCTTTTTGTTTCTTAGCGACTCCATGGAAACTTCTCGCATTTGGAACTTCTCGATTTCCAGTGAGTGAGTCGACTATAGTCGCTATAGCATAGCATTATTTTTCAATGGTATCGAAATTTGCAAGACATAAAGATAAATGTAAATCAACAAGGCATATCTAAAACAGACTCAACAAAATTTCTAGGCGTACATATAGACAACCACTTGGACTGGTCAGAACATATTACACAATTAAACTCAAAACTTAGTGAAGCTGTGTTCGCAATACGCACTATAAAACAAAATATCAATTTTACAGTCGCCAAGCAAAAATATTTCCCATATTTTAACAGTATTTTGTAATGCGGAATCGAGTTTTGGAGGACTGCAGCAAACGCGACACAAACATTCACAATACGAAAATGGGCAATTCGTACTACATTATGTGAATTAACACCCAGAGACTCTTGTAGAACATTTTGTAAACAATTAGAAAATATTTACATTAACAAATTTATATGTATACAAAGTTTCTCTATTAATCCATAAAAACCATAACCTATTATTGTTGCGACCATCTGATGTGCAAAACCAGAAAACAAGAATTTATACCACCAAAATATCATTAGAATATAACTCGATATGGGCCTCTGTTTACATATATGAGAATATATAATCATTTACCACAGAACCTCAAATTACTTTCCAGTAGAAAATTTAAAATATAATTAAAGATACTACTTCACCAACATGTATTTTATAACCTCAACGAATATTTTTAAACCGCCTTCTGAATTATATACACTCTTATTATTATTTTTATCTATTTGTCTATCCTAAGGTACTATGTAAAGCAAATTTACCTACGATCACTACTGTAAATAGTAAAAAACACCTGCCATCTATGTAAGTTGAATTTTACATATTGTAAACAAAACGCACTGTAAACAAAACGCACGGGACACGCAATTATAGGTGCTTTATATCGCTGACGCGGGATTTAAAAAAACAAATGCGCCTACTTAATTTTCAAATGCTGTCAAAACTGACATAATATCTGTTGAATAATATTGTTGACTAGTAAACTAAAACCAGATTTTACTAAATAACTAAATAAATATGAGCGTAGGTAAAGTATACCTAGTACATAATTTGAGTTGTAAGGCAATTACGCACTCATGGAAATACGCACTCGTCGCTACGCGGCATCGTGCGTAACTTCTCCATTTATGCGTAATATGCTTCTTACATCACTCATTACGTAATATACTATTAAATGCAGTAATCTTCTCAAGTTGGCTTTGATCCAGCTGGCAACTCAACCGGTTCGGAAATACATACATACGCAGTATCTAGAGTCATAAAAATATACCTATATATTTTCAAATTTTAGTTCTGATGCTCCAGAAATAAAGCTAATATCTTTCCCAATGCTCATGGCTAAAGATATACATACATAATGTATACATATGTTATATGCAATTATTTGCTATTACTTTATTATATAATCATGTATAATATTTCGGGAAATAAAGTAAACTAAATTAAACTAATAAACTAATCAGGAACTTGGTAAGTATGAACCTCCTGAGTGCGAAAATACATTTTTTGCCATCTTTGAAAAGTGGTGCGAAGTTCTTGCCTTTCACGATAATTGACGCCGCGGCGTATCGAAACTTCCTGTCGCATGTAATAGTTACTCATGTAATTTGATGAATATCGTCGGATGTTTTACGATTTTGTCTAAACCCAAATTGCGAATTTGTTAAAATATTTTTATTATCTAGGTAAGATATCAGTTGGTTATCAACAATCCATTCCAGTAATTTTGAGAAACATGACAATAAAGAAATACCTCTGTAATTATTATACTCTTCGCAAAAACGAAGAGTATATTGTATTTGATCGGCACATTTCTAAAATCGTAAATATCGCTCCTAGAGAAAAAAATTTCATATCATTGTGTTAGTGAACGAATTCTGAACAACTTTCAAAATGTCCGTCTGTCCGTCCGTCCGTCACGTTTCTTGTAAGCACGATAACTTAAGAAAGAAAAGTCCGATTGTATTGAAATTAGGAAAGTAAGTTAGTGTTAGCTATTGTTTTTGAAGAAAATCGATCAATAAATAAAAAAGTTAATAAT
The DNA here is from genome assembly GCA_936432065.2 of Rutpela maculata. Classification (NCBI taxonomy): domain Eukaryota; kingdom Metazoa; phylum Arthropoda; class Insecta; order Coleoptera; family Cerambycidae; genus Rutpela; species Rutpela maculata. The sequence continues at coordinate 21,578,100 of OW386293.2, forward strand.
TATTTAATTTAAAAAAATTATATTCTTTTAATATTTGTCGCTTGTACTTAACAATCAATTTTCGTAGCAATATGTGGTGGTGCAGTGGCTAAAATTTTGATTATTAATAAATTGTTATTCATTCATTCATTCCTTGCAATCCAAAGATCGTTTGTTCGAATCCCACACAGGTTGGATATTTATTTTTCATTTTTTTTTTCATATAATTTTTTTCACAACTAAGATGGTATCACAAAATTTAGGATGTCCAAAACTAACATTATTTATAAGAAAACTGCGAAGAGTATCCTACAGAATGTGTAACAATTATATAAAAAGCTTAGTAAATTGGCGAAGAGTACCTCGTTTAGATTTAATTTATCTCCTTTTTTATGAATTGGTATTGTGATTGCGGTTTTAAAACAACTTGGGAATATGCCATTGGTCAGTGATAAGTTAAATAAATGAGCTAATGGTTTTTTTAAAACATCAATATTCTTTTGGATCAGTGTTATGGGAATGTTGTCGTTGCCCGTGGATTTTTTTGGTTTCTGAGCACATGCAGTTTTGACAATATCTGTTCGGTTATAGCTTGGAAGAATAATGAATGGAGATCATTATAATTTATATTTTGAAGGTAATTAGAACTAGTTTCTTTAATGACATTACTGATAGTTGATTTCGCTGCTTGTTCAAAGAAAGTTTTAAATTTGTAACTGATTTCAACCGGGTCGGTAATAAGCGATTCAACTTTTACAATGGATATATTATTACTGTGTTGTTTTTCCGCTTGATTTCTTGTAAAATGATTTACTATATTTCATGTTAATTTTGTTTTATTTGTAGAGTTTGAAATTAATTCACTTCACCAAAATAAGTATGTTTTGCCCGCTCAATTACATTTTTTAATGTTCGACAGTAATGTTTTATATAATGTGTTATTGCAGGGTTATTTTTGCAGGGTTATTTGTAAATTTTTTAAAATAAATCAAAAACCGTTTATTTTTACAGGATATTCTGTTGCCTTTTGTTATCCAGCCAGTATAGTCTGGTTTATTATTTGTGTTCGAGCTTTTTAATGAAAAAGCTTTATAAAAACAGAAATTAAATTATCGATAAAATATTCGTACGCCATATTTTCGTCTTGTATGTAATTAAGTGGTGCCCAATCTACGTTTTCTAGAAGATCTCTAAATTTTTTATGATTTTTTTTAGTGTAATATCTAATTCTTTTCGAAATAGTGGTATTTTTCCTTTGGTAACTGAGGTTTAAATTCAACAGTTGTGAATTATGGTCAGAAACACCGAGGTCGATTGTTGATGTGAAAAATTGTACGTTAGTATTAATAAAAATGTTGTCAATAGTAGTAGCTGTCGTTGATGTTATTTTTGTCGGATCTTTTATAGTAATTTTTAAATTGAGCATGTTTAGTACGTTATTAAAGTCTTCTAAGTTTTTACTAATAGAATTAAAATTTAAATTGAAGTCTCCACAAATTATGTAGATGTAACCATTGAATCTGCTATAAATTTCATTTACTAAATCCCAAAACCTATTTAAAAATAATTCAAAGTTACCCTCGTCATTTTTTTTGCCTGCCTTTTCTTCCAAAATTTGGCGAGCGTAACGCCTCCTTGTACCACCCAAAATGAATGAGAGTCTGGATTCATGATTTTTTGGGGTAAATTAAGAAATCCTCCAACCCCCATGCGTAAACCTATGACCTATTTGTGGCTGTTTTTTTTTTATTTTTACAAGTCATATTTCTTACTCATTTGGGGGCCTGCCGTACGCCCCTTTACCAAAAAAAAAGGGGCTGGCATGGACATTTCTATGCTCTACTACCTTAAATTAACAACAATTCACACATTTTGGGAGTAAACTTATGACACACAATTAATTAGTGGTCGGCGGGCTCCTGGTCTATTAGAAGTTAAGTTGAATTTACTTACAACAAAGAGAAAGAAAAATTCATACACGGTTTTAGATAACATCTCCTATTTATTAAAGATATTGACATCATTCTGGATGTGGTTATACCTAGAACACATGCTGTAGATTGGTAAAAACTTTAAAGTGTTAGTCCGGGGTATAGCAAGATAGAAAGTTCGGTCATGTCTTGAATTGATTCGTGGAATATGGAAATTAAGGCTTTTATTTTAGTGGAAACCATGAATAATCAAAATTATGTACATAGTTTTTATTTATACTTTAATTGTCGCCTATTCAGAACCTTTTGATTCACTTTATTGTGTATACACTCACTTGTAAAAATTAGATACACCTATAATTTTGATGAAGTTTGATGTTTGAAAAATTTTTCACCTCGTACAATTGGATATAATCTGGATTTTAATTTTACTATTGGCTATTCCTACAACGTGTTTTAAACTTTATTGTTACGCCCTATATTAATACAAAAAGTATTTTTTTCTGAAATTGATCGGCAATGTCTACATTTTCGGCGCGATTTCAGATCTAAAAATGCACAATTCCAGTATTTTAGTCCGTTGCTAAGAAACTGTCAGAAAACAGATCGGAAAAGATTCGTTGCCAAGCAACGATCAACAAAACTGCACGGGAATGTTACTTTTTCTGTAATCGATCGGCAATGTCTATATTTTCGGCGCGATTTCAGATCTAAAAATGCACAATTCCAGTATTTTAGTCCGTTGCTAAGAAACTGTCAGAAAACACATCGGAAAAGATTCGTTGCCAAGCAACGATCAACAAAACTGCACGGAAATGTTACTTTTTCTGTAATCGATCGGCAATGTCTACATTTTCGGCGCGATTTCAGATCGAAAATTGCACAATTCCAGTATTTTAGTCTGTTGCTAAGAAACTATCAGAAAACAGACCGGAAAAGATCCGTTGCCAAGCAACGATCAACGAAACCGTACGGGAATGTTACTTTCCCGGCCTATGCCGGGAAAGTAACATTCCCGTACGGTTTTTTATGTATATTTTAGACAGTAAATAAATACACGCAGACAAACCAACCCACATTAAAATTGCATTTATTAGTAAGCAGTTAGATTGTAATGAAGAAATGTTATGCATTAATACAAATTCCTTAATTTATAATAATATTGATTGTGATTTCAGAAAAAATAGTATGTGTACTTCGGTGTGAAAGCACATTCCCGGACTTCGATGCTTGTTTGCCTCGGCTAGCGCCTCGGCCAACAATTTGCATCGCCGTCCGGGAATGTATTTCTTCCACACCTAAATACACAATATACTATTCCAGGTCTAGGCCGGGAAAGTAACATTTCCGTACGGTTTTTTATATATATTGTAGACAGTAAATAAATACACGCAGACAAACCAACTCACATTAAAATTGCATTTTTTAGTAAGCAGTTAGATTGTAATGAAGAAATGTTATGCATTAATACAAATTCCTTAATTTATAATAATAGAGATTGTGATTTCAGAAAAAATAATATGTGTACTTCGGTGTGAAAGCACATTCCCGGACTTCGATGCTTGTTGGCCGAGGCGTTAGCATCGTCGTCCGGGAATGTATTGCTTTCACACCTAAATACACAATATACTATTTACTTAAATTCAGCAAATTCGCCTTGAGATTTCCTTGAAAAATCCCACCTCTTACTTTAATGAACACATAAAACTGTGTTCCACCATATTCACACGTGTAAAACCGGCTTAATTCCTACGGAACCCCGTTAAGCTGCTCTAAGAGCAGTAAGATTGTGCAAACATATAAACATATACTTACGTGTTTGCCGAGCTCAGCAACTACGAAGTTCCCGTACTGATTGGATAGGCATTGTAGTTTCTCATCGTATTTCACGAGGCTGTTTGGTGACCACCAACTCCTTAATTTTCCCGGCAAATCTCTATATTCCGCCTCCATGAATATATGAGATATTTCGTGGGCTGCTACGGAGCCCAAAACGCCATAGTTCATGTACTGCGGTCGATCACTCTGATAGTATATGCCACGGAATATGCCGATGGGAAACCCTGCGAAATACCACGAAATTTATTAGATTGTTACGTTGTAATGGAGGAAGTTATTAATTATGCGTCAATTCTATTATACAGGGTGTTCCTCGATGAAATATTCCTCAATTTGACTCCTCAGTTCTTCACATACAAATATTGTAAAATTAAAAGTTGCCGTGTTATGTATTTTTTGATAGTTTTAAAATATGCTAATTTTCAAATATATGTTCCGTTCGCGCATATAACTCAAAGTTTTGAGAAAATGACGAAATTATGCCGTTATAATTACTAAACCCCTCTATCGAAACGCTATAGGTCCTAATATAAAGCTTGAAGCATGAGGAATTCGAGAGAAATTTAAAACCTGTAATTTCAAAATAATTATTGTATTGTTATTTATTATCTAAGGAGACCAGTTTTGTGTAAATACCTTTACAATTTTTTAAAATTAATTACTGAAAAAGGCAAATGAAATTTTGCTTAAACTATTTGATTGCGTTTTCCTCAAAAACTCAATTTTCACGAAAATTATTACGAATGAAAATACTGTCAAAATTCAAAATTCAAAATTCAAAATTCAAAATTCAAAATTCAAAATTCAAAAATCAAGATTCAAAATTCAAATTTCGAGATTCGAGATTCGAGATTCGAGATTCGAGATTCGAGATTCGAGATTCGAGATTCGAGATTCGAGATTCGAGATTCGAGATTCGAGATTCGAGATTCGAGATTCGAGATTCGAGATTCGAGATTCGAGATTCGAGATTCGAGATTCGAGATTCGAGATTCGAGATTCGAGATTCGAGATTCGAGATTCGAGATTCGAGATTCGAGATTCGAGATTCGAGATTCGAGATTCGAGATTCGAGATTCGAGATTCGAGATTCGAGATTCGAGATTCGAGATTCGAGATTCGAGATTCGAGATTCGAGATTCGAGATTCGAGATTCGAGATTCGAGATTCGAGATTCGAGATTCGAGATTCGAGATTCGAGATTCGAGATTCGAGATTCGAGATTCGAGATTCGAGATTCGAGATTCGAGATTCGAGATTCGAGATTCGAGATTCGAGATTCGAGATTCGAGATTCGAGATTCGAGATTCGAGATTCGAGATTCGAGATTCGAGATTCGAGATTCGAGATTCGAGATTCGAGATTCGAGATTCGAGATTCGAGATTCGAGATTCGAGATTCGAGATTCGAGATTCGAGATTCGAGATTCGAGATTCGAGATTCGAGATTCGAGATTCGAGATTCGAGATTCGAGATTCGAGATTCGAGATTCGAGATTCGAGATTCGAGATTCGAGATTCGAGATTCGAGATTCGAGATTCGAGATTCGAGATTCGAGATTCGAGATTCGAGATTCGAGATTCGAGATTCGATATTCGATATTCGATATTCGAGATTCGAGATTCGAGATTCGAGATTCGAGATTCGAGATTCGAGATTCGAGATTCGAGATTCGAGATTCGAGATTCGAGATTCGAGATTCGAGATTCGAGATTCGAGATTCGAGATTCGAGATTCGAGATTCGAGATTCGAGATTCGAGATTCGAGATTCGAGATTCGAGATTCGAGATTCGAGATTCGAGATTCGAGATTCGAGATTCGAGATTCGAGATTCGAGATTCGAGATTCGAGATTCGAGATTCGAGATTCGAGATTCGAGATTCGAGATTCGAGATTCGAGATTCAAGATTCAAGATTCAAGATTCAAGATTCAAGATTCAAGATTCAAGATTCAAGATTCAAGATTCAAGATTCAAGATTCAAGATTCAAGATTCAAGATTCAAGATTCAAGATTCAAGATTCAAAATTCAAAATAATACAGTAACTTTATACATCCTACCTGACGTCAAATCAGGTATCTATGCTTTTTTTAATATGTTGTATAGGATTAAAAATTAATGTTAAATCCAAGTTTACGACCTCGGCGGAGCTCCAGGTCTTGGTCAAAAATCCAAAAAAACTGCGATATATTTGTTTTTTTTTTCAGTTTTTGTTGATTTTGGCAACTAAGGCTTACTTTCTTGGTAAAAACAATTTAGTATTTTTTAAAAGTAGACTAAATTTGCTACAAATTGATACCAGAGCGGACTCTGTAGATCAAATAGTATCCGAGATACAGCTGTTTAAAGTTTTGCAAAGTTTTGGTATTTTGACATTTTTAACGAGGTTATCATGGTTGCGCTCTATGGAGGGAAACATTCAAGACAAAATCTAAATGATTTACGTTTCCAACTGTTTGCGAGAGCTACAGCAAAAATTAATTTCAATCTTGCTAGATTGCCTCCAACCCAAGATGCTGCATGATTTCACTCCCTGCGGGCATACCATCAGGTCAATATACCACTTATAAATATTACTTCTTTAATATTAAAATTTTTACTTATACCTCAGGTGCAGAAATGGCTGGGTGTGGAAAAGAATCCTGTTGATTGGGGCTGAATGCGCATTGCGCACGTCCCAAGGCCTCACTCCGAGAATAATCTCCAGGGATCCAGTAACGCAACAACTCTTGCAGCTGATATCATGAAGCTACAAGAGGGGCTGTAGCAATGCGTGAATTTTCAAAAAATGTGGAAATAAATGTTCGACTGATGTTCAAGAAGAGGAAAAGGAGGTAAGAGAAAACAGCGGCACGAACTACACGGATGATACTCTCAGACCGTTTAAAAGAGCTAAAGTTGTTTAAAAAATATAAGATCTGTTTATAACTGATTTTTTTTATTATTATTTTTTTTATAATATTCCTTCCTTCTTTCCAATCCATTCAATATAATAGCACTATGTATTGACCGAGGGCATTTTTTGGCCCCCCTCTGGCTCCATTTGGGGCATGGGCCCGGGGTAAAATGAATTTTCTGAATCTAGTTATAATAGTAGTACATATTTCACAGATTTTCAAGTTAAAAATTGTTAAAAGTGTCAAAATACGAAAACTTTTCAAAACAGCTGAATCTCGCCTACTATTTGATCTACAGAGCCCGCTCTGGTACCAATTTTTAGCGAATTTAGTCTTCTTTTAAAAATATTAAATACCAAAACAGTAGGCCTTGGGTGCTAAACTCAACAAACACTGAAAAAAAAAAACAAAAATATCTCATTTTTTTGGATTTTTGACCAAAGCCCGGAGATCTGCCAAGGTCGTAAACTAGGATTTAACATTAATTTATAATCCTGTACAACGTATTAAAAAAACATAGATATCCGATTTGACATCATCCATTTTGATGAGAAGGTTACTGGGGTTACCTCTAGGGTTACCTCTTAATTTAGTAAATAGTATTCAAACAAATATCAATCATTATCCTGGAGAAATCGAATCCAACAAAAATAATATTACTACTTCTACACTGTTTCTACAACCTTTTACTGAACAGGAGCTTCTCAATTTATTAAATATAAAAATGAAAAATAAAGAATCTGCGGGTGCGGATGACATACCCGTCTTTGTCCTAAAAAAGGTGCTACGCATAATAATTGAACCACTTACGTTCCTACTTAACCTATCCTTTTCATCGGGTATCTTTCCCAAGAATCTAAAAACCGGGAAAGTTACACCTATTTATATGAAAGAAGATTCGACTCTATTAGAGAATTATAGACCAGTCACTACACCAGATAGTTTATCAAAAGTTTTTGAATATGCGTTTTGTGATCGTTTCCTAAATTTCATAAATAAACAAAATATTTTAACATCGAAACAACACGGTTTTCGTTCAGGAAAACCTACATCAACGGCATTACTCACTTTTTACGATAAACTAATAAATTTTATAGACGCAGGCGAGTGCCCTGCTGCAGTATTTTGTGACCTAAGCAGGGCATTCGACTGCGTAAATCACAATAAATTGCTGAGTTTATTGGAATATTGTGGCGTAAGAGGAGTTTCTTTGAGTTGGATTTCCTCGTTCCTGACAAATCGGTATCAATATGTTTCAATAAAATACCAAAATGAGAATCTAATCTCGAATGCTATCTCTGAAATTAGACAGGTTCAAATGGGAGTCCCACAAGGTTCCATATTGGGACCTGTCCTATTCTTAATATATATAAATCAATTAGAAGCTGAAAGATCTCATCCACACTTTGTTATGTATGCAGATGATGTTTCTATACTTATCTCTGCAGAGAATACTGAAAATATTAATAATACATGTGAAAAAGTTGTAACTTCAACTTCGAACTATTTCAATTCGCATAATCTATATTTTAATACCAGTAACAACAGTTTAATACCAGTACAAGTGCTACGATTTCATAACTATCACAAAGCGACTGAACCTTTAAAGTTCAACGTTAATAACACTACTCTTCAAAGCAAACATTCAGACGTAAAATTTTTAGGTGTGTACATGGATGAATGCCTGAGCTGGAAATCTCACTGTACACACTTGATTTCCAAAATAAATTCTATCACATATATGTTTAGGAATTTGCGATTAGTTTTGCCTAAGCATCAACTAATAAGTGTATATTACGCCCAGGTCTAATCTAGGTTGAGATATGGTGTTCGCTTGTGGGCAGCTCCACCATGGCCAAGGACGTCTTTCAGGCACAAAAACGTGTTTTGCGTTGTATTGGAAATATTCCGAAGTCTCATTCATGTAAAAATTTATTCTGTGAGTATAAAATATTAACACTTGCCAGTCTCTATATTTTAGAAATATCTATTTTTGTATTTTCTAATAAAGACAACTTTCAGCTCAATAAAGACATTCATGATGTTAACACACGGCAGAAAGATTTAATACATGTGCCTTTTGCAAAATATAAAGTCACTAAAAACTCACCATCTCACAATGGTACCCGAATTTTTAATAATTTACCCGACTATATAAAGTTTAGTAAAAACTTACATTTATTTAAAAGTAGGCTTAACTCGTTTTTGTTAGAACGATGTTTTTACACACTATCAGATTTTTATCTTACACCTAATTTAATTTAGTTGACCTTTTTATTACTTTTGTAATGTGTTTCTTTTTTATTTACTTGTATTTTTTACTTGTAGTTGCTACTGACTATTCCTATACAATTTTGTATTGTCTGTTAAGGAAAATAAATTATTTATTATTTATTTATTATTATTATTATAATATAAGAGACAAAACATTTTTAGATTAACGAATTTATGAAATAGTTATATGAACATTAATGTGTGACCAAACCCCAATAAATACCTTATAGCACTTTAGTTAACTTCAAGTTTTCTACACGTAGTTGCTCTATGACCACTTACTTTCAGGACACCCTGTATAATATCTATTACGTCTGCTCATAATCTTAAAATACCTCTCCATCCAATTAAGTAATAATAGACTAGAAACTTACTTAGAGTATTTTCCTTTGGAGAATAATAGAAGTCAAGTCCCGTGACAAAGCTGCTTTTCTTCAGAAAATTCTCTCTAACAGGTTTTCTTAATTTTCCAAATTCCATGTTTAAGCTGACAAAATCTAGATTCAAAGCCGAATCAAGAAGTTTAGTTTCATCGACTTCCATCTATAAAAAATAAATCCCTTTCATGAAACTGTTTTAATACTGCCTGCATTTAATAGTAAATAAACTCTAAAACTCTAATACATTATAAAACTATTTTATAGTAATTCTGATATACACGGTGGTCCGAAATTGTCTCGATATTTATGTGGCTGATAGTATACCCAAATATAAAGGTACCCTAAAATTATTTCCGAAAATGGATTACAACTCATTTGAAATTAAGTTTATTTTTAAGTTCGTATTTTCATAAAGTTACGTATATCTGTATAACGATTACACAGGCCCACAAAAAAATTTTTTTCGTGAGCGAGAATTAAGACCCACTTTTCTTTATGTTTTTCGATTCGCTGAACACCTATCTGAAGTCAGAATGGCATGCTTGTGGACGAATTTTCGAGCTAGATGTCAAAATTGGACCAAAATCATGAAAACTCGGGATTTGTGGATATTTCCAGGTAAGAAATGAACAGAAAAAACTTGGAAGACATGGAAATATCATCATTTTTGGGAGAAAATACAGTATTTTCCAATGTATTCTTGATAAAACCTCATGCAGTGACTTCACTTTGGGCCGCACTATTATACAAAATTTCCGAGGATATTGCTCTCAAAGTGGTTTGTAAACATATTCATGTAAATTGATTCGGGATTGTACTTGTATTCGCCGTGCCGGAAAAACAATAAGGAGAGGCAAGAATTATATCTCGGGATTGTGTGAAACACTCAACCTGTGAGATTGGACCCTTGCTAGCATTGACTTGGACAGCTTGCACCCGTTACAATCATCTTTTTATTTGAGCGTTTCAACATTTATCAGTCTGCATTTATCTCTCTATTTTCAGTGTAGTTGCTTAATTCGTTTATCAAAACGCATTCCTGTGAGCCTTTCTGTTTTGCTAAATTTTGATTTATTTAGTTACATTTGGTAAGAGCTTGTGGTGTGATCATTTAGAGTCGTTTCTTCTTTTCAATGTTGTCGCATTCAACGGGTCCTTTTCGAGGATGTCGTATTCAACAATGAAAGATGAACGCATCAATTTAGAACCACTGAGGATGGTGGACAAAATATACGCGTTGGCTTTCTGATCAGTTACTTTAAATATACCATATCTCACAAAAAATAGATCTGTCCCACGCGATCGTGCCTCTTACCAGGTGATAAGAATATAATAGAGCAACCACTAGTTGAACCCGTCGAAAATCCTCCTTGCACTCCTGCATATATAATTAGGCATAATGAAGCAGTTTGTGAAAGCCCTTTATAAACAGAGTGACTGCTTTGAATATTTGAGTCGAACATTCAGTCAGTTTACTAGTGAAATATTTTTATCGGACTCCACTATACGTTTCCTTAAATATATAAGGAATGAAAAACTACACTGCAACCAACAGCCATTCTCCGAACTAATGCTCCGCCGAGCGCTGAATTACGAATTACAAGTCTGGTCGCATTAAGTACAATAATTATGTATTGATACAAAACGCTAAAGTTTCGATTGTAACAGACACCAGCCGAAAGACTTATTCCTACTCAATGGAGCTCTCGTGCCAGCCAGCAATTGGAATAAGTCTTTCGGCTGGTGTCTGTTACAAACGAAGAGTTTTGTGGCAATACATAGTTATTGTACTTAAGATGGAATATCAATTTGATGGCAGACTTTTGTTGGTCATTAAAGAGAGGAACAGTTCAGGAGGCCCATGAATGAAGAAGAAATCCATTGCGTAGATCATTCGATGATAATGTTACATCACTACTGGCTTTACAAAAATTTAATTCGGAAATACCGGTTAAGATAAAGTCCGAAAAATATTCAGATAAAACGCAAATGGTGTGTGCGAACGGCTAGCTGATCTACTACGGAGACGAGTCGTGAGTTCGATTTTTATTTTAGGTGAGTAGGAGAATAAATTAATATTTTCTCGATATCTTGCCAAGCCAGTTTGTCTCAGGACTCGGAGGTAGTTTTAATAGTGATGTTGAATCCACAGAAAAATTTAAGAGAATTTAACTACCCTGTAAGTGGTGAAACCAACCGCTGTGGAAAGATCCGATCATATTTATGAGACAGACACAAACAAGAAAAATAAGAAAATAAACTTAAGATAAAAAAAATCACAGTTTATTTCAGCAAACTTCAAAAATGACGAATTTTACAATTAAAGCAAGAAAAATGGTGGTAACCAAATCAAAATCTTAGATCATTAAAATATTTTTGTTAATTATTATTAAGATTGTATCAATAAAAATGATGACAGGTGTTATTTCAATCTTAAATAAATAATAAAATACAGTAAAATATTAACTTTAAATCACAGAAAATTGACAAGTATGTTATGACTTAATAAAAATTCGTTGATAGTAAAAATGTCTTTATGCAATAAACTACACAAATTAACTAGAAAAATGTTTACACTTTCTCACCGATCCCTGGAGAAATGGACGCTACAAGATGGATCCTGGTAGATTCCGGCAATTTATGTCAGCGACCTCATTAACACGGGTGGCTCAAACTGAAGTTACTCAAAATCTACCAAATCTTGACCTCGAACTGACTAAAGTAACTGGACTATGAATTCATGGTATATAACGTTTATTTAACCAACCCAACTAAACTGAACCAAATGATTTCCTTTGACTGCTGTATGTATATTTGATTACATCGACACGTGGAAAACGTGTTTGCATGGATCCCAAAATGATTTGAACTGGATTAGTCAATTAATCCACGTGGTATTCAACTTAATCAATCAATTACACAGCAATTAATCAATTTATATTTTAAATTAACAGCAGAACTCCTACGTTTTCGGAAAGAAAAGAGAATTTCGTTAGCATGTGTTTGCAAAACTAAGGTTATCTTTACACAATTTAGATTTAGAAAATGGCAGTTATGAAAAATGTGGCTTGGAGCCGTCAAATATTGGTGAGATAAAATTAGTAAATAATTTTAATTGCCTTTTACTGTTCGATGCACTAAAGCAAAACTCGATAATGACAAAAGTAGCAAAATGTTTGCTTAATTAATTATCGCGAATTTTGGAGTGACTGAATATCGCTGCGACAGAACTGGAAATAAAATGAATCTCTCTCCATGCCAGCTAGTAAAGTGGTCTATCCCCCAACTAGACTAATGCTGCCATATTATATTTCAAAAATTTCTAGATATCAAATAACTAGATTTGTCAATCTAGGGGATATATTGCTCTACGCAACCAACTACACTACCCAATGTATTGTGTGTAAGATAGACTCAGTATGCAAAGACATTATTAAAATTAAATAAATTCTTTTCGCTTTATTAGCCCAGGTGTTAATGTGCCTCTGACAAAAACTGTAATATGGATAACAAATAATGATTTAAATAAAAGTATACAAAAAGGTATCAATATTAAATCTAAACACATTGTGCAGGATAATAACATGTCCGGGCATAAATAACTAAAAGATGGTAAATACTGGTACAGTATTTGTTAAATATTAGGTGTGATACATAGGAATTTAATAAAAGTTTTTAAAGTTCCCAGGTGAACGTAACAATAAAAGAGTTCGGAAGCGAGCAAAAAATAACTGATCTCCAAATTTAGAGGAATGCATTTTGATAAACGAATTAAGTTACTACACTGAAAATAGAGAAATAAATTCAGACCGATAAATGTTAAAACGCTCAATTAAAAAGATAATCGTGACATGGGTGCAAGGTCGTCCGAAGGTAAGCGTCAAAAGATTTCGTCACAAGTTGATACCGGCAAGGGTTTAATCTCACAGGCTCTAAGGCAATCTCTAGAGTGTTTTATACAACTCCGAGATATAATTTCCGCCTCTCCTCATTGTTCTTTCCGAGTGTGCAGTTCTGCTCAGCACCGCGAACACAAGTACAATCCCGAATTAATCTACATGAATATGTTGATAAACCACCGTTGGGAGCAATATCCTCGGAAATCTTGTATAATAGTGCGGTCAAAAATGAACTAACCGTACATCAGGCTCTATCAAGTAATGAAATACATTGGAAAATACTGTGTTTTCTCCTAAAAATGATATTTCCATGTCTCCTAACATTTTCTATTAATTTGAAACCTAGAAATATGACAAATCCCGATTTTTCATGGTTTTCGTCCAATTTTGACCTCTAGCTCGAAAATGGTCCACAAACATGCTATTCTGACTTCAGATTCGTGTTCAGCGCTCTGAAAAACAAAGAAAAGTGGGTCTTAATTCTCGCTCACGATTTCTTTTTGTGGGCCTGTGATTATTTTCGCACTCCGATTTATATGAAATTCTCTAAAACAAATATATTTCCAGCCATAATAGCATGAACCATAATTTAAAAAGACATGAAATTGTTACACAGCACATATCCACATTGAGTTTTTTTAAATAAATTCTTTATCCGACGTTCATGAGACTATTTTCTGTTTCAAAGCCAGCATACGAATCTCTGTGGTATACTACTGATTGTTCTAAATCTCCTTAGAGCGTATCCTAGACTTTACACCCCCCTTGTGAATTGGTAAAAATAGCGGATCACTTAACGTTTGTTTGCTTCCTCTATCTATTGTTAACATTCATGACATCTAGGTTTCAAAAACAGTTGGAAACATATTTATTAATTTATAAGTTGTTTAATTCTAATATGGAATATCTAATAATATATGTCCAGGGATTTCAAAGGTAATTTCGTAGGAAATAAAGAGCAGTTAAATATTCTCGAAAATAAATGAATTAAATAGTAGGTAAGTAAGTAAATATTTATTAACATATACGTGCATAATACACAAAAATTAAATATTGGGTACTTCGTACATAATTAAATGTGTGCAACAAGTTAATTCCAGAAAATCAATGAATATACGTGCATTATGCAAGTCTACTGAAGTTTGTGTTATCATTTTAAAACAGGGAATTCATATAGTTTATGAATTATTATCAAGCTTTACAATAGAAATTATAATCTATACCAACAAAATACTTTTTCTGAAATCGATCAAGATGGAAGGCAGCGCTAGAATTCCCAACTCTTTGAAATATTGGTCTACAGGAAGCATTATATGGTGCTCTATAAAGTGTACGCACAGCCGCCTTCTGGAAGACAAATTCTTTGTCGGCTTTCACTAATAATGGAACGGATTTAGCGAGAAAAAGGGGGGTTTTGAAACCAACTTTTTTTAATTTTTTTTTTTTTTTGACAATTCGGTTATACGCGTTCTCTTTTATCATGTTATCAACTTAGTTCAGCTTAATCACACGGGGTGACGGAGGAATTCGCATTTAAAATTCGCAAAGAGACGTTTTTCCACGATAACTTTGTTATTATTGACCTGACGAAAAAAAAATAAAATTAAAAATTGAAGATCTCTCGGAAGCGCATAAGAGCATCTTGTAAAAAGCGCATAAGCGCATCTTGTAGAAATTTTCAAATCGGACGGTAACTTTTCGTGAAACTTTTTTTTGAAAATTCTCGTTTTTTGCCCTAACACTAATACACAAAAAAGTAATTCCATAATTTTTTTTTGAAAAAAAGAAGTTAGGGGGATGAGATTTTTTGAGGTAGGTGAAATAGATAAAAATTGATGGAGCTGGAGGATTAGGGTGGTGGGCCAATTAGGGGAGGGGAGGGAGGTAGGGAAAGGAAAATTATTCAACTCCTTCGAACTTTTTCCCTGTCGTCCGATTTTCAAAAACCAAAATAGAATTTGTTCGTTATTACGTCTAATATTTGACTGAATAATTTTTTTTATTTTTATCAAATGAACAAACTTGTGGGAGGGGAGAAACCTTTTGCATTTTTTTTTTAAATGCGTTTTTGAGTACGAAGGAAAGGGCTCAGAAGATAAATTTTTTACAGGTATGTGAGATTTTTTTTAATCTTTAAATTAAAAAAAAATATCGCAATCCAAGCAATAGGAAGAGAGGGAGGGGGCATAATGCGTTTGAGGGAATAAGGGGTTAAGGAAAAGGGATAGGGACTTCGGAGCTTAATATTCGGATATAGAAATCTTTTTTCCATCTTAATATTTTATCATCCCTCCATCAAATATTAAACTTATTATAAATAATTATTTAACACCGTCACGAGTTTTCGCGGCGCATTTCTCTAGTTTTAGGTGTGTATTGGACATATAATAATTATTTTTCCGCTTAACTCGCTCTAACTCAAAAACGGCACAATGGATTACTCTCAAATTTTTATTGTGTTATCACTATATATTTGTTAACATAATGTTTTAATATGTAGGTCAAATTTTAATAAGTGTAGAAAGCATTATTTTTTTTTCTAAGGCTATGTCGAAAATTTGCATTCTCAAATGTAACATGCGGGAAACTTTTTTATCTTTCGAAATAGATACCAAGTGTATCAAGAAGTAACGAAGATAAAAGACGTAACTTTTTTATTTGAAACTTTTTTTTCTAGAATTAGCAGTTTTCGAGAAAATTGCAAATGAGTGATTGTTGGCCAGGTAAAGCAAACGTGTGAAATTCTAATAGTAATTAATTGCAGTACCTGGCCAACAATCACTCATTTGCAATTTTCTCGAAAACTGCTAATTCTAGAAAAAAAAAGTTTCAAATAAAATAGTTACGTCCATCTTTTATCTTCGTTTCTTCTCGAAACACTTGGTATCTATTTCGAAAGATAAAAAAGTTTCCCGCATGTTACATTTGAGAATGCAAATTTTCGACATAGCCTTAAAAAAAATAATGCTTTCTACACTTATTAAAATTTGACCTACATATTAACACATTACGTTAAGAAATATATAGTGATAACAAGATAAAAATTTGAGAGTAATACATTGTGCCGTTTTTGAGTAAGAGCGAGTTAAGAGGAAAAATAATTGTTATATATATCCAATACACACCTAAAACTAGAGAAATGCGCCGCGAAAACTCGTGACGGTGTTAAATAATTATTTATAATAAGTTTAATATTTGATGGAGGGTAGACTGATAAAATATTAAGATGGAAAAAAGATTTATATAACCGAATATTAAACTTCGAAGTCCCGATCCCTTTTCTTTAACCACTTATTCCCGCAAACGCAGTATGCCCCCTCCCCCCCTTCCTATTGCTTGGATTGCCATATATTTTTTTTAATTTAAAGATTAAAAAATCTCACTTACCTGTAAAAAAATTTATCTTCTGAGCCCTTTCCTTCGTACTCAAAAACGCATTTAAAAAAAAAAATGCAAAAGGTTTTTCCCCTCCCACAAGTTTGTTTATTTGAAAGAAAAAAAATTCAGTCAAATATTAGACGCAATAACGAACAAATTCCATTTTGGTTTTTGAAAATCGCACGACAGGGAAAAAAGTTCGAGGGAGTTGAATAATTTCCCTTTCCCTACCTCCCTCCCCTCCCCTAATTGGCCCACCACTCCAATCCTCCGGCTCCATCAATTCTTATCTATTTCATCTATCTCAAAAAATCTCATCCCCCTAACTTCTTTTTTTCGTAAAAAAATTAATGAATTTTTTATTGTGTATTAGTGTTAGGGCAAAAAACGAGTATTTTCAAAAAAATTTTTCATGAAAAGTTACCGTCCGATTTGAAAAAATTTTTACAGGATTATGCGCTTCCGAGGGATCTTCAATTTTTTATTTTGCTTTTTTTTTGTCAGGTCAATAATAACAAACTTATCGTGGAAAAACGTGTTCTTGCGAATTTTAAATGCGAATTCCTCCTCCACCCCGTGTGATTAAGCTGAACTAACTGACATGATAAAAGAGAACGCGTGTAACCGAATTGTCAAAAAATTTTTTTTAAAAAGTTGGTTTCATTTCAAAACCAGACCGCTCCGCTATAAGTTTCCCCAAGATATGTACGCCATATGTTGGGTAAGAATGCACGTTTGTGTAATATACGATGTTTAAAACCTCACTGGTTAGACAATACTTCAACTGCCAACATTACAAACACCTGTGAGGCCAGCTTTGAGCAGATAGTCTATGTGCGGTATCCAATTCAAAAAGGTTGGATACCTTTTTGAGACAGTGTTGAAAAGTTTGACTGGCTCTGATTTATTTATCCATCTAGCGAACGGATATGTAGGTGGGTTTTTGCTTCATTGAGTTTTAGTCCAATCAATGAATGCCCAAAAGGGGATTGTCGAGGGGATTGTAGAGAACATTTTGGAGGGGAGAATTTTTCTCTTCAGGGATGTATTGGGGGTAGTCAGGAGGTAAACATACTAACAGTCCCCGTCCATAGCCCCGCCGCTTCAGGGGGGAGGGGGGTGGAAAGGTTCCTTTTTTCGATTTTTCGCTTATAACTCGGAAACGATGCGTCGTATGGGAAAAGGTAATCTATGCAAAATTAAACGTAATTAAATTTTCTACCAGAATGTTTATATTCATTTTCTTCCTATGTGTTATAGTTTACGAGATGTTCGCCAGCGAAAATCGATAATTAAAAAAAAAAAAATTATGTTCCTTGTATATTTCTATCAAAGCGGTTTACCGTGGTCTGCTAATAAATCACAGTCACAAAACAATCTTTATTTTACAACACTGGACGTATTTATTAACGTAATATTTTATCGAAATGTATACATTTCCTTAAATATACAGTGTGACTCACTTAAAATGAAGATACCGTTATAACTTTTTCATTTTGTTTCAGATTTGAATCAAATTTTACTCAAGTATAGAACAAATTAGGATCTACTTATGACCAGAAAATCATTCACCTGATATAAAGGCAAAGCCACCTGCGGTACAAAAATATGCTGAAAAAAATAAAACATTTTGAATGTTAGAAATTCTAAAAAATGCATCCGATCGGCGCCATAAACATACATACACCAAAATTTGATTTGATTATTGATGGGAGATATCTCATACATAGGCTCATCTGGCAAAGGAGGTCCACAGTTTTCGCAATTTGTGGTGGCTACGTAAAATTCATCGTTCATAAGATTAAAAATCAATATGATTTTTAATTCTTTTCCTCATATTTTGGTACCGCAGGTAGCTTTGCCTTTATAGCAGATGAATGATTTTCTGGTCGTAAGTAGATCCTAATTTATTCTATACTTGAGTAAAATTTGATTCAAATCGGAAACAAAATGAAAAAGTTATAAGGATATCTTCGTTTTAAGTGAGTCACACTGTATATTTAAGGAAACGTCTAGATTTCGACAAAATATTACGTTAGTAAATACGTCCAGTGTTGTAAAATAGAGATTGCTTTGTGACTGTGATTTATTAGCAGACCACGGTAAACCGCTTTGTTAGAAATATACAAGGTACATAATTTTTTTTTTTTTATTAATTATCGATTTTCGCTGGCGAATATCTCGTAAAATATAACACATAGGAAGAAAATGAATATAAACATTCTTGTGGGAAATTTAATTACGTTTAATTTTGCATAGATTACCTTTTTTCGTACGACGCATTGTTTCCGAGTTATAAGCGAAGAATCGAAAAAAGGAACCTTTCCACCCCCCTCTCCTACTGAAGCGGCAGGGCTACGGGCGGGGACTTTTAGTATGTTTACCTCCTAACTACCTCCAACACATCCCTGAAGAGAAAAATTCTCCCCTCCAAAATGTTCTCTACAACTCTTTCATTGACTGGACTATTTTAATTTGACGCTATGAGTGGCAGAAAAGTAATATCCATAGCAACGCGTATTTTATTTAATACGCCGGCCATGCGATATTAACACAGTGCGTTTTTGGTGGTGAAATTCGAGATTTTTATCTTTAGTTTTTTTATAGCTAATCGACATTTGAAGAAAAACTAGTATGTTTTATTCGGAGTATAGGCCACTTTTTGTGACTCATCTGTAATTTTTGGACTCACTTCGTTCGTCCTGCAAACCTACAGACTCATCACAAAAGTATCAATTTTACTCCTAATAAAACAAAATGCTATTTTGGAGTGTATTTTGGGAAGACTAATACATGACTATGTGAAATAATTCTGCAGGAAAACTTATTTGTTTAGAAAATACAACCCATAAGCATTAATGTTTTGAAATAGATCGCTTAAAATATTTTTAGAATATTGTCATTACCAATATTCATATTTTCCATATAAAATGTTAAATACAATGTCCTTAATAGTCGACTCGTCTGCATGACTGACTAAGAACAAATTTTTGGTACTTTTCAGAACTATCAGATGTACTTCTGGAACACCAAGGTTAGATATTAAAATTCATTTTATTTACTATCGTCAGATGAAGTATGATTTTTTGCTCACATCTGGCAAGTAGGGCAGTCGTCAGATTAACATCGTTTTAAATCGGGCAAAAGATTTTACTGTTGGAACCAGTTCATTATAGGCCTCTTTTAGATATACTTCTTTTTACCCCATTCCAGGGGTGTTTTTTGGCTCTAGCTAATAATTTTGGGGGTGTACGATTTTTCTTGACCTCGTATTCGGATTCAGCGTCGAAAATTACATGGTGCTACAGTTATCTCGATAGCAGTTCCAAAAATTATTTTTTTTTTGTGGGGCTGTGTTATTGCATGTGAAATACCAGTGCACTTCGTAACCCACTTCTTTTTGTTCCCGTGCTTGTTTTTACACATAATTGTTTGCATAAGAACATTAAGACTGTCCGGTCGGTATGTCATTCTCAACGTTTTCTGAGAAAACATCTCATGCTGGGTAACTTTTTATTTCATATACATGTGTTCCGATATCTTTTAATATTATTGCTCCAGCTGCCTTTACAATTCGCAATCGTTCTTTTTCCACGTTTTTTTTTTCGCGATTCTCGTACCAATTCGCTGTCAAAATCTTAAAACTAGTATCCAGAAAACTAATGATAGGATCGTTACTATGCTTGTTAGAAATTATAATATCAGCGCCATATTTGCTTTCTAGTTTATTGCTGACAGTTCTGCCAATATAACCAGTGTATTCGCGAAGTATGTCTTTCAAGGAAAACTGACAATCAAAAAATTGTCGATATACAGTGCGGATGCGATACGATGCTTGATTTTCCCCACCTATAACTCCAAGAATATTAATACTACGTAAAATGTGTCTGAACCATTTGATACAGAATTTACTTATCTTTAAATTTGATAACCCCTCTTTTTTTTTATAGGATCATTTAGTACCGAGATATTGTCAACAAAATTATTTTTAGGCGATATTGCCCCAAGGGAGGCGGCCGAGGGGGGAATATTAGTATGTCTAAAGGAGGCTTATAATGAACTGGTTCCAGCAACCTCTCCAAACTCCACCCCCTTCCAAGAGCAGGTTACGGCTCATGTTCGTAACCTGCTTCCTAGATACCCCATCCCTCCCCGTAAGCTCCCCAAACTTCTAACTACTCCTTCGGAAATACAGAATGTCATAAAATCTTCCCCTAATAATAAAGCTCCAGGGATAGATTCAGTTCCAAATTTAGTCCTTAAAAACCCACCCCAGAAAGCGATCGTACAAATTACGTACATTATTAACTCGATTATTAAATTGCAGTATTTTCCCTCTAAGTGGAAAATCGCTGTCGTTGTCCCGATCCTAAAACCGAATAAGCTCCCGCACGAACCGGGGAGTTATCGGCCAATCTCCCTTCTAAACGCTGTTTCAAAATTGGCCGAAAAGGTGATTTTAGGGCACCTTAATAGGATCGTGGGGAAAAAGCATCTCCTGCCCACCCAACAGTTCGGTTTTAGGCCGGGACATACGGCGATCTGCAAATTAGTACAGGACACGTTGTATAGCTTTAACAAAAAGCAATGCAACGTTGTCCTGCTAACTGATATTGAAAAAGCGTTCGATTCCACGTGGTGGAATTGACTAATATACAAAATGGACACCGTTCACAATTTCCCCAAGTACATAACAATGCTTATTAGCTCGTTTTTAACAGATAGATACATTCTTCGCTAACAAAACTAGGCTCTCCGCAGGAGTTTCTCAAGGGTCCTCTCTCTCGCCCATCCTTTATAACCTTTTTACCTCTGATAAACCGTCCTATCCTAACACGTCCCTATTACTCTACGCCGATGACGTAACTATTTACGCCAGCAGCTTTTACGCTCAAACAGCCTCGCAAAAAATAAGGTATCACCTAAATAACCTTCTTACATACTATAGTAAATGGAAAATAAAAATAAATCCTGACAAACGGAATCAATAACCAACAGGAAATTTGCAAATATTAGAACCATCACTAAATTGAGGGTAGATGGGCGTGAAGTTGCTGAGCGTAACACCATGAAGTATCTGGTAGTTTCCCTAGATAAGAGGCTATGTTTCTGCCCTCATATTACTAGGGCAATAAACCTGTCCTATGGAGCCCTTAGCCGTTTATATCTGTTGGTGAATAGACGAAGCACACTAACCATCCAAAACAAATTAATATTATACAAAACTATATTTAGACCTATCCTGCTCTACGGCTGCGTGGCCTGGAACGGGGCTGAGCAGGATACAGATAACTCAAAACAAAATGCTTCGTTTATTGACCAACTCTCATAGATATGTCACTATCGAGGAGCTCCATAGGATAACTTCTATGCCAATGATTATAGACTATATCAGGGAGATTTCCCAGAAATTCTTTACCTTCAAAACAGACGTCTCGGATCTTACCCGGAACATTGCACACCTGAGAAGTTATGACAACTCCAGACACACTCATAAATTACTCCATCAAAAATTGGAGATATATAATCTCAGGAGGCAATGGGGGAAATCCCTTATAAAATCCTTTCCCAGTACCATCCTTTCCCTAATACATACCCCCTTTGAGGAATTCTGTACGAGGATACCAGAAAACATGCAACGTATTTGAACGTATCAGATAAAAACCAAATCCTCTAAATGCAATATTTCATTCCTATAAATGTTGCTATAAAAAGTAGATTTATCTACTTTGCCTTAAAAACTGTAAAATTTTATCTCTTGACGATAAGTAATGGTATTTTAAGCAGGTTTTTTAAAATTCTTTTCCTGCTCTAGCAAACACATATCCATACACCTCCTCTAGTTATATTCACCCATTATCAGAAGCTACGGCAATACAATTAAAATGCATTATATAATAAATGCTTTAATGGTTTAAATGCTTTAATGGTTCCAGCAGTGAAATCTTTTGCCCGATTTAAAACGGTATTTACGCATCCTGAACTCCCAGAGGCCTGACCTAAAGACAAAGTTGAAGTTTGCTGAGTAACATCACGTTAGCATCGTCTACCATGACAACAAGCTTTAAAATAATTTAGCGCTGGATTATGTACATATGCCCAATTACAATACGAACTTAAGCAGCAGTAAAACTTAAATAAATTGACAGCTGTGCTTTGTTCGTTTGCTTGTTTCGCTCATAAAATGTTGATGATTTTAAATTTCCAGCCAAAATTCAACTGAATTATTTCTTTTCCTTTGCTATTTTCAAATGATGGTATTTAAAATCATGTGTACAATTCGAGTGCAAAGCGTTGTCGTCATTCTCGAGCGTATGACGGGCTTCGATTCACGTCGCGCCTCAACTTACTCTTTCGAGCGACGATATTGAACTTTGCGCTCACAGTACACAAATAGCTATTAACCACATATCTAAGTACATTTTAAATCACCTACTAAACTTCAAATGACATTTCATTAGTCAAAAATAGCAAATTTCTACATTTTTATTAGTTATTTTCACAAAAAGTATTAATCATTTTTGGCGAATACAAACCTGTTACGTGGCTAAAGGAGTCGCACCCAAGGAAATAAAATACAGTATGTAATCAGTTTCATGTCATTAAAAACTGGTGGTGGGGAACGACTAAACGAACAAAAAAACCTTATATAACATGGAGTCTAAAGCCCATAGTTTTAGAAAAAAATAAAAATAAAAAAAAATTTCGAAAATGTTCAATAATATTGTTTGAGAACTGCTGAGGCTTTTATCTTCGCGTATGTCGGCGCCTCTAACCATCAAATACGCTAATATGGCTCTACCAAATTGTCGCGCTCCTTTGTTAGAGACCGCGCGTCGACGAGGACACAAGTTGATAATCATCACACTTTTTTATGGCTTTTTAAAAGTAGGTAAGGTAAGGTCTTAAGCTGTGCGGTAAAGGTGAAAAACGTCGGTGTTTTCTGAGTGCTTAGTAGGTCTGAAGAAAATTATACTCTCCCTTGTGCAATATTTGGGTTTCTGTGGGCACTTCGTTAAGTACACACGTCGTTGTTTTTGTATGTTGCTTTTGTTCTTTTTGAATTTGGGCCATGTATTTACAGTTAAGATTTATTTTATTGACTTACCGTTCAAGTCTCTAAGTTCTTGATTACGTACAGACACTACTTACTTGTTCGTTCTTTTGTGTTGCTTTTTGGATTTTGGACCAAGTTTTTATTTTTATTTTTTTTTATTGACAACGTTAGTTGATAGTTTAGTGTGGTATTTTAAAACGCAGATTTTGAACGCTATGGGAGATTACACTTACCCAGAGCTCGCGGATATGCACTTGCTGTATGGAGAATGTCGTGGAAATGCAGCTGCTGCGGAACAGCTTTATAAGAATAATTTATTGGTAAGTTCTAGATTTATCGCATATTTTAGTTTTCGATACCTGATTAGCAATTCGTTAAATAAATCAGATTTTTTCCTAACTTAAAATTCACATAATTGTTTTCTGTTATAGTATCTCTTTATTTCCTAATGTCATGCAATACCCAACTAGCACAATTAGTTGCTGAAACGTAGCAACGACTATTGTAGATACTTTAAAGTGTTCTGTCACTAGTCACAAGAGCATAACAGGAACGTTCCCATGACGTGAGTACGACCAAAATGGGGAATATTTTTTCGGCTACCGTAACGTTCCGGCTACGTTCCCGGAACTAATCCGCTTACGTTCCAATGGAGTTGTGGTTATGTAGCGGTGACGTCGCGGAGTGTAAACCGCGACTTTCGGGGAACTTTACCACGACCCACTCTATCAAATGAATGTTGCCTGCTTTGTCTTACAACTGATCTTATTATACTTGTGTTTCATTCCTACATGATTATTGCTATCCATTTCCCTAACTCAGAAACTTAATAGAATACTAGAATAGTATAATATTAGAAGGCAAAACTCGTACAATTTCCCAATGGCTAAGCATCAAAATTAAAACGAATGCAAGTTTATTGTCAAACATAATGATAAAACGTCCGAATCTGCCACGCGCCTTTATAATTTGCATTTTTTAATTATAATATTGGCTTTAAAATATTTAACGTCATGCGAGAATGTGTCAACCTGGATGCTGAAAGCTATTTTTATTGTTCTTTGAAACTTAAAAATAATTTTGATCCATTAATTTATTATATTTGTTGCAGAAATAGTGATAAATTAAATTTTTAAGTTATTTATGAAGTTATGGTTCATGTCTTGTAATAATGGCGTCATGAGTCTTGGCCACCAAGATGGCGTACTTCAGAAAGAATCATTTTGAAGTCGTTTTTACTAAGAAATGCGACTTAAAAGTAATTGTTACTTGAGGATAGTGTCAGGAACTGAAAATATGTAACTTTAAAGTTACATTTATTACAAAGTACCGAATGGGACTGTAGCGTCACTTTAAAGTCGCAGCAAGGTTCCCGCTGCCACTTCATAGTTACATTTTTTCCAACATTGTTTCTGAACCCGCGCCCTGGTGTACTGCCATACGTCCAACGCGCGACTTTTAAACTGAACGCGCCTCTAATTTTGACTTTTGTCTATAGAGGAAAATCACATCAGCAGATGGTGTCACTGGTATCAGTGAATTTCAATATTTTCAATCAATATATCGGAAATGGTGACGAAAACATGTAGTTGTCATAACGTTACGTCTGTTATTTTATTAATTTTCTTACGTTTGTAAACTGTTTTCAAATATGCTGAAGCTAGAATTAGAATTGTGTGATATCTTTACTTAAATTGCATGCAGAAGTAGACCCATCAAGGAAGTTGAAGTGGTATTTAGACCTGGACATGTAATTTTCTGCCAAGTCGAAGACGCCGTGAAAAAACAAATCTTTGCCCTTTGTTTGCTCCCATGAAGTTAGAATGAATTTATAAGGTGATGTTGATAAATGAAAATGTATGTGTAGTTGTACAGCAGGTCAATTCGGAGATTATAAGCAAACTAGGAATTATTTTAACCATATGCTACCCCAAGCAGCATTCAAAGTGATGGGAACTGGCATCTGAGGCATCGGAACTTTAATATAGTAGGAATAACATAACTGTTACTAATTTTGCGACTTCAGGGTAATATTCACTTTGTGGTATGCATTTGTAGTGACAATTAAGTAGATTCTACTGAATTTAGGCACTGTATAGTTATAACACTTTCAAGTAACTGCTGGAGAATCTGCAACGTCGCGGATACTACTCTGCATTACTTTGAAGCATCCTCAACTGCAAAGTGAAAATTGGTAGTAATGCCGACTGCACAGCTTTACCAAAGGACCACTTGAAAGTAGTCTAACTTATTAGTGACATCTCGAGTAAAAATGAGGTTATTTCTACGAACATAGGGGCTTTGAAGTTATCTTTACTACTCCCCACTAATTGAAAATGACTTAAAAGTTACATATACCTTGAAAATCTACTATAGAGTAATATTAACTTTTAAGACAATTTATATAATTATTGGCATTGAATAAAATGGCGGCATCTGAAATGCTCAGTGAAAGCGAAATAAAGTTTATCAGCACTCATCCACGTTTTATAGAAAACTGAAGAAACAGTTAAACAGTAGTAGAGAAATAGTGATTCTTCAGAATATGATGCAAACATAGATTATTTCGCCACAGCAAAACCATCATCTTTGGCAACAAGTGCAAAAGTGCTCCCATCAACACAAGAAGAGTAATCGAAAACTATAACAGTTGTAGTGATTAATGATACTGTGTACTGCTCGAAAATTACAACTTGTCTTTAACACACAGATTGACCCATAGTTCAGTTAGTGATCCGCTGAGCATATTAAATGAATTTGCCGATTAAAATCTCCAAATTCAATAAATATTGTGTCGATGGGGAACGGACAATGTCGGTATAACGGCATAAGACATTATTTATGTACAATAAATTGAATTGAATGAAATTAAAACTGATCACTAAATAAATATGAAAACTGTTATGTATTATTTCCATTATTACACACCTTACGTTAATAAATATATTTATCCAACACTTTCATATAAAGTGATCTTTATTGATAAGACTTTGAAGGTATAAAGTGACCCATAAGTCACTAGTGAGATAAAGTAGTAAGCTAAAGTGAGGTAAAGTGATTTAGTCACTAAAGAGTAATTTTAATATAAAATAAAGTCCAAGGAATTTATTTATTGTCTCCATTATATGGAAAATTAACAAAACAAAGAATCCATGCACTATATTTATATTTATGTTAACATTTATTGTCATCATATTCGATTTTTCACAAAGAAAACTGCTCTTCTGTACACAATTTTTCTCTATACTAGTAACGACGTCTGTATTGCCTGACTCGTTGTGCTGCTCTCCCTGAATTTTTTTAGCAATAACAATCTTGTTGAGACTGAATCTTCCAAATAACCCTCCGCCACGGTGGATGATTTCCACACACCGTGACGTTTAAGGATGGTAATGTCACCCCCAGCATTGGCCAAGAGTTGATGAGGAACGGCGCATGCTTTGGCCAGTATACAAATCTGCATCAGGCAATTGCAAATAATCAGCTACAATTCTTGGAATTTTTGAGAGCTTATTTAATCCAACGCATTGGACAGTGCACTTTCCTTTTTGAAAATTTACGAAAAATCTTTTGTGAGACACATTTTGCGGTCTTAAAGACATATTTCCTAATCGAATCAAGTGGGTTCACCGAAAATCCTCCATTTAAAACTGTGAAACTTCTTGATTTATTCGTCTTGGTATCTGGTATGGATATATATAGATATTATTCTTTATCTCATATCTTCGACGCTTAAGAAGGTCAGTTCACCGCAACGGCAGGCACCGCAAACTCCCAATATCAATGCAACCTAAAAAACCCAAACATTTAAATAGGTATATAAAAGCAAGATCATAAAAAACACCTACCTCTGACATAAGATGCTCACCGTCAGGGGCATCCATCAAATATTGTTCGATATGTGCTCTTTCCAAATAATATCAGATAATAAAAAGTACTTAAAAAGTATAATAATTGTTATTTTTAATAATCCACATATTCCCATCGCACACAGTGACAGTGACACTTTAACAGTTATTACCGCGTTGCCAATTTAAAAAAAAAATTACCTATATCGATTCTGCCAATTCTACCAACATGAAAATAAGTTGGTAGCAACAGTTACTAAGATCTTATAGCGTCATTGGTCCCATTTGCTACATCTAGGTAAATATAACTACACAGTGAAATTGTTGCAGTTGCCGTCACCACTTTTAAAGTAACAACAACTATAACGTTGATGGCATCTGCTACTTTATAGTAAATGTAACTTGTAGGGAAATAATTTTGGTTTTTTCAACCTCTAAGTTACTGCAATTAAAATCGTCATTTTTCTGTTGTTGAATGAAGACGCCATATTGACACGGATAAAAATATAATTCAATAAAAAATTTCTTTTTATTATAGTCATTTACAAATATGTTTTCTAAATAGATTATTACTTTATAATATATAAAATTTAAAAAAAAACGTTTTCCATAAAAAATTTTGCAGTTTTGCTTATACACATAATTTTTACAAAAAATTTTTTTTCCGAAAAAACCATTTTCTCGAGGGGGCGTCTTTTTTATCGAAGCATCATGATAACATTTTACAGAAAACAAGTGGTGGTTTTAATATCCACACCCAGGGTAAATGCAAAACAACATGATTTATAATATATGCTTATGCATGTTGTATATAATCACCTTAACTTGGACCTTGGACATATCATGTGCTTAAACTCAGTAAGTCATTAATTTACTATTCGAATAACA
Organism: Rutpela maculata; assembly: GCA_936432065.2. Classification (NCBI taxonomy): domain Eukaryota; kingdom Metazoa; phylum Arthropoda; class Insecta; order Coleoptera; family Cerambycidae; genus Rutpela; species Rutpela maculata. Next base: position 21,606,471 of record OW386293.2, read on the forward strand.
GAGAGCCAAATATATAGTTTGCGCTCTCATTTCGGTCAGCTGAGCTGTTCCAAAAGTTAGTCATTTCTACTACTTGGTTATGTCCCGTTTACGTAATAACCTAGTCTTCAACACGGTAATGGTAGAAGTACCGGAATAGTAATTTGCTACGTAATTATTATTCCCCATTTTGGTGAATACTTGGTAGAAGGATGGTTCCCATTACGTAACAGTCCTTAGTTGCGGAAACGTTTAAAGTTTCCCTAATGGCAACTATTACGTAGAAACTACTAAAATTGCTGCTTGGGACATGTATATTGTGAAAAAGAAGAGAAATGTGAATAAACGATTTTTTTTAATTATGTTTTATTTCAGTATTTGTTTACCTGTTTATGTTTCTCAAAAAACAATACAAGTTCAACATAGGTAAGAGTGCAAAATTACTTCACATCAATTAAATTTCTGAAATGACTAGTAAGTGTAAAAGACAATGTTCAGTAACAGTGCATATAGTTTAAAAGCCGTGTCGATGCACAGTTTTCCAAATAGATAGAAAACTTCGCAGAAAGTAGCCAATAGCTTTAAAAATTGGAAAACCATGTATCAAATTATGTTAAGTGAAACAAATTACAACCCAAGAGATTATTATAGGTATTTTGAAACATATCTATAAATGTAGAAACAGAATATGAATAACTTACTTTAGTGAAAAAATCATCCTGTAGAAAATGTTGACTTAATACACACATACATTTGCTAGGTGGTTTTCCAATTTCTTAAAGCTATTATCTATCCACTTACTGCGAAGTTTTTTTGTCTTTAGGCACTGAATAATAACTTTTACTCTTACCAGTTATTTTAGAACATTAATTAATATTATAGAGCAACTTCGTACTCTTACATATTACCTATATAGAACATTTATTATCTATTGAAAAACATTAACAGGTAAACAATACGAAAAATACCTAGTTGTTTTCCTCACTTAACGAGTTGTGTTGAACAGAAAAGATAAATATACGATATTCAACACAAAATAGCATGTTATTACTTCAAAATGGTAAACAACCAAAATTTGGAAAAGACAATAAAGGCCACATTAGGTATTTCATTCCTCTCGTTATCGCCCCTCCTTTCCTATAAACGGTTAACAATGGGAACTAGATGGAACTAGATGGAGAAATTTACTTCATGGTGAACGCACTTCATAGTAGCCTTGCACGGTGAAGTTCAGTTCTGCAGGTAGCGGTAACGTCATTAACACTAATAAATGTTACTAACAAGGTCCACGACTTTAAACGGATAGTAAAGATTCCCAGAACGTCGCGGCCACTATCAAAGCTACCTAAAAGTGATTGCAACTTCGAAGGTCGTCCCACTGGTAACTAGGGCGTCCCCATGCACCGGAAAAGCTACGTAGAAGTCGCATAACTCTAAAGTAACCGCTAGTGGTAAAAACTACGAGGCAGTGACTACGGATATGTCAAATGAAGTTATTTACACATCAAAGTCGTAAATTTAGTGACGGATTCGTAGTGGTTACTCATTCGAAGTTCCCATCTCAGTTACTGTTACTTTGGTGCTAGTTGGGTAATTACTCATTTTTTAAGCTTTTAACCCAGAACACTCATTTAGGTTGCAAATGTTATTAAATCACATTTAAATCTGATAAATTATAAACAACAATAGAAGCTCAAATATTTTGTTCTAAATTAAAAAAACACATGTAAAGAAACGCTTTGTTTAAACCTCTACGCCCATCATTTGCTTGCAGTTCTGCAAAAAGAGATAACGAATTATTTACATTTTTAAAATTGGTTGAGTTGAGGCGGTCATCAAAGGTGCCGCCCTTCTTTGCTTTAAAACCGCGGGCCGGCGAGAACGAGTCGGTCGGTAATCTTTGCACTTTTTTATGATAATTTAAAAGTTGTATAATTGGGAAGTACACGTCCATTGACCCAGAAAGGCAGTGGTTCACAAATGTTTCCTACCCTAATATTGCTGACCCAGGTCAGTTTTTTTCGAAGTGATCCTAGAGGAAAAAGTCATAAAGGTTTTTTGTTTGTCTAGTCGGTTCCCACTACCAGTTTTTTTTTATGACATGAAACTAATTACACCCTGTATGTGAGACTTCTACTGGCAAAGCAGTAGTGAATTAATAAAAAAAATTTGAGAGTAAAATAAATCTACTTACGTCATCGTAAATCTTACTTTCTTCCAAGATTTCCATTAAATCCTGATCAGAGGCAATATCCACAGAATTGTCATTCAAACCTTCTATGATCTTTAGCTTGGTTTCTTCATCTAACCAGTCCAGCTGCCTTATGTTATGTTTGAACTGAATTTTAATATTTCCTATTATCTCATAAACCTCACTTCTAGTACGTTCATCAAAGAAATGTTGAATGTAAGCTACTGATATAACCGGACTCATCCTAAAATCAGTTCGTTGAGAAAAACAGTTGTCTGTAATTAAGTTATCATCATATACAGGATGTTCTTAGAATAGATGCAACTGTATGGCACCTAGATAGAGGAGATAAACTATTAAAAAAACCGCTGCCCAAGGAATCACTACTTCCACATCCAGATTCTCTATCCAAGTCACTCGCAACGAAAAAACTTTATATGTGAAAATAATTATTTATGGAACTTTAATAATATAATATTTGAAATCCTCTACCCCAAAAACTTATAAAACGATACACCACATCGGTAGTGGGGTGGGGGGTGGTGATGGGGGGTGATAGTGGGGGGTGGATGAAGTAAAAAAATATTTTGAGGTTTCTGGTTCCTGTACATACACTAAATCACAATTTTTTTTCATCCCCTTTAATAAGGGGGTGGGGGTGGTAATGGGGGTGGCTAATGCCAAAAATTTTTTTGAGACCTTAGCTTCTCTTGTATACACTAAATACCAATTGTATGGACTCTTACTTGCTTGATTGACCTATTTACCCCAAATTTACCCCAATTTACCCCCCAACCCTTCGACGGAACAAGATGAAAATATAATCTAGTTCTAGATCTCGTTAAAGTACATATGTGTACCAAATTTCAAGTCAATATCTTAAACGGTTCCAGAGTAAACGTGCGCACAAAAAAAAGTTACAGACAGACCGACAGACAGACCCCGACAGACAGACAGAAAATTTTTTTTCGCTCAAACTTAAAATCTCGACGTTTCATGACATTTTAAGCCTATTTGGACAATAAAAATTTTTAAAAATTTTTTTGTCGTTACTATACTTCCACTGGACGTGGAAGTAAAAGAGAGATAAAAATTGATACACAGGGTATAATTCTGCCGACAGTAGCAAAAAGGCTGACATAAATTTTATAGAATATTCTGTATTTTTGAAGCATTGTGTAGACACTACTTTTCTGCATAAAGTACTATAGATCGTAAGTTGACGACGTTATGAATTCAAAAAGCAAAAAGGCCGCAATGAGCAAATACGTAGCAAGAAGGCTGCAGCCTATCTGGAGTATGAACTCTAGCTCTTTTTTGCTACGTACTGACCATTCTTATATCGCGGTTGTGTAGAAAAAGAACCAGTTCTTTGGTTAGTTCCTAATAATATAGTACCTATAGAGTAAGCAGTATCATATTTAAAATGAACTTTTTTTTGTCTTGCGGGGCTAACGCACGGTTTGCCTTTGTGATTTCTTTGCTTACCATTGTTATTATTTATTTTCTTTGGTTTCTTTTGTACTATACCAATTTATAATATTTGTCACTGTACATATATATTTATAATTTAAATAGGTACCTTATTTTACAACGCAAAATGGACATAGTTTTTTAAAAGTTTGTCACTTAAATGTTCGTTCGCTAACTGCCCACTACGTAGAATTTCTTGATTATATAACTTCTAATGAATACGACGTGATAGCAGTTAGTGAAACATGGCTGACTCAAAATGCCTTGAATGTATCTGTGGGAATTAATGGTTATAACTTTGTAAGAAGAGACAGGAATGCTGGCGGGAGAGGGGGTGGGGTAGGTATATATTTAAACGATAATCTACATTTTGAACTGTTGGAAAATAGTGACAATTTTGAGGACCTGTGGCTTTGTATTAGGTATAATACATTAAATATTGCAATTGGCTGTGTGTATAGAATGCCTAATCTTAATGTGAATAATTTTATGTCTGATTTTGAAAATACTCTGCTTGGTGTTCTACCTAAAGTAGACGAAATTATTTGTCTCGGCGATTTTAATATCGACCTATTTAATTTAAATAATAATTCAACTAAATTCCTTGATATTTTACACAGCGTTGGTTTAAAACAAATCATTAATGAGCCTACGAGAATTACATTAAACTGTGTCTCATTATTAGAATTTATTATAGTATCAGAAAACTGTAATCTTTCTTCATGCGGTACTGTATCTGTTAATAATATTTCTGATCATGAATTAGTTTATGTGAGTTTGTGTTATAACAAAAAGAGTACTACAGCTATACCAACTACATACAGAGACATTAAAAATATTAATTTAGAATCACTTTATGAGCATGTACAGTCTATTCCGTGGAAAAATATTTATGACATTGACAACATTGATGGCAAAATTACATTTTTTAATCATAACATTAAAATATTAATGGATATACATGCACCCTTAAGGACATGTACGTTTAAAAAGCAGAACAAACCCTGGATTACCGATAATATTAAGTTATTAATTACGCTGAAAGATAAAGCTCTTGCTAAATTTAAAAGAATCAAAAATCCTATTCATTGGGAAGAATACAAAAATTTAAAGAACTTTACAACTAGCTCAATTAGCATTTTTTAAATACTGATAAAAAATCTGTTTGGAAATCATTGAACAACTTGGGTATTAATACTAAAACAAAACAAAAAAGAATATTCCTGCACATCTTTCAAATGTAAACTCAATTAATCATCTTTTTTTTAATTACCTAATAATAATATTTTAAACTATTATAGTAATGTAAAAGAATCTCTAAACTCGATTCTCACTTTCAAAACAGTCACGGAAGCAGAAATTAGTAAACTCTTATTTTCGATAAAAACCAGTGCAGCGGGTGAGGATGGAATTCATATAAATTTTATTATAGCTTGTCCTTATATTTTAGAATTCATATGTCATATTGTAAATTTCTGCATTCGTCACTCTGTATTTCCTACCGATTGGAAAAAAGCTCACATTTTACCACTTCCTAAAATAAATTTACCTCTAAACTACAATGACTTAAGACCGATTAGTATTTTGCCAGTAATGTCAAGAATATTATAATAATAATAATAATAATAATCTTTATTCATACATCACTCATAAATACATTGAAACGTATACATAATATATAACAGATGGTGCAACATAAATTGCAATTTTATCTATTCATGAATATACAAATAAAGAAGAAGAATCCCTGAAGCATCTCTAAGATACTTGTATGGGTACAAAAATATAAACAAATAACCATTTAATATAAATCATGCGATTAACATAAGTTTTTCAAAATAAGTGCCTATAGCAGCGGATTTTCCTAATATTCAAAATAATATTGTTACTGCTGTTAAACTGTTTATTATCTTAAGAACTAAGTGTGTGTATGTGTCTAGCACAATAAAATAAAATAAAATAAAATAAAACAAAATAAAATAAAGTAATATAAAATAAAGTAAAATAAAATAAAATAAAATATAAAATAATTAAAGGCATTAACGAGGTAAGTATAAAATAAATTTTGATTTTTTTTAAATTAGAAGAAAAATATTTGTTACCTAAGAGAAGAAAAGAAAATGAAAAAAATTCTATAGCAACATAGGATCTGAGGAGTTGATGTGTTATTTTATTGATTTTATTTTCCTATATACATATTAATAGTGATTTAATATTGAAAACTAATAATTTTTTCGATCAACTAAAACGTGGAACATATTTCTTTCATTTTCTAAAATATATTTCGTGCATGATCTTTTGAATTTTTTTTTAGTGTTAATTTCTTTGATTTCATTTGGCAATGAATTGAATATTCTTGGTGCTAGAAAGGAACTACCCCGTTGACCCACTGTTTTTCGCATTTTTGGAATTTTTAAGTGCTTTTGTTTCTAGTTGTATGATGTGGATATCCTCCGCATACAATAGTTTTATTTTCGGAATGCTGTTTGATGGCCAGTGTAAGGCAAAATAATTGTCGAATGTCCATTACATTCGCGGCTTTAAACAACGCATCAGAAGGATAAGTATGGTCTTTATTATAAATGATTTTTAGAATCCTTTTTTGAAATACATCTAATTTTGACAAACAAAAATTTAGCAGCCCACCCCAACCTGTTATACCTTACCGTAGATGTGATTCAACAAAAGCTTTGTACATTATTATTAATTGTTTACAATCTAATATATCTTTAAGCTTTCTAAGAAGTGGGATTATTCCGCGTATTTTTTTTAATAATTCGGTAACATGTATATCCCAACGAAGATGTTGGTCTATATGTATACCAAGATACCTTATCGTCTTTGCATAAGAAATGTTAAAAATTTTGTCGTTTATGTTTATATTTAATACATCATAATTAGGTAGTTGTGGTTTATAGGATGTAAAAGGAATAAAATAGGTTTTATCAAAGTTTATAGACAGTAGTTTGTAGTCGAGCCACTTTTTAATTTTAGCAAAATCGTTTTCTGCTTTTGTTTTTAAGTTTATCCAACTATCATCTTCATAATAAATCACCGTGTCATCAGCAAAGGTAATTAAATGACCATCAGTTTCTACAAGAATACATTAGCTTCTATTAGAATACATTATTAAAGCACAGCTTATTGAACATCTGGACATTAATAATATTTTGCCTGATACTCAGTCCGAATTTAGGAAAGGCCATAGCTGTGCTACGGCCCTCTTAAATGTCACAGACCACATTTTAACGGCAACAGATGCTGGGAAATGCACAGTGTTGGTACTGCTGGATTACTCCAAAGCGTTCGACACTCTGGATCACAATGTTTTATTAAGGATTTTGCAATATATTGGGCTAGATGATGCATCACTATTATTTTTTTTAAATTATTTGTTTGCTCGAAAGCAAAAAGTCGTACTGGGTGAGCGGTCTTCTGATTTTGTTGATGTGTCAAAGGGGGTTCCGCAAGGATCTGTACTAGGACCTATTTCATATACTATATACACATCATCACTACCTAACTTTGTTAAACATTGTAGATTACAAATGTACGCCGATGATACACAGGTACTTTATTCCTTTTTCCCTAATGAAATACAGCGTAGTTGTGACATTGTAAATTCGGACTTGGAAATAATTTACAAGGTTTCATTGGAGCATTGTTTACATTTAAATCCTAACAAATGTATTGCCATGTTTTTTGGAAGGGCTGCTCATAGAGAATTATCTGGACATGTAAGCTTATCGATAAATTCTACTCAATTACCGCTTAAAGATTAGGCAAAAGATTTAGGTTTAATCATTGATACATCCCTCAGATTTGATAAACATATCTCATGTTGTATTAAAAGAGCTATGACAAAGCTAAAAATACTCTATAACGCTCGTCACATTTTAAACACTGAAATAAGAATTTTGCTTTGTGATACCCTTATTTTATCAATTTTAAATTACTGTGACACAGTTTATGGGCCCTACCTATCTGCGGCTACTGCACAGCGGATCCAAAAAATACAAAATTGTTGCTTACGCTTCATTTACGGAATCAGAAGACGTCACCCAGTGAGTCACAAGCTACGAGATTGTAAATGGTTAAACATGAAACAGAGATGAACACTTCATTGCGGTAATTTGTATCATAAAGTCATCGTTTCAAATAACCCAAGTTACTTATATAGGAAGATTACATTTCGCACAGATGTACATAATTTAAATTTAAGATATAAAGGAATATTATCCCCACCTATGCATAAAACAGCCCTCTATGAACGTTCGTTTACGTTTTGTATTTAAAAATTATATAACCCTATCTCCCTTCATATAAAGTCATGCAGTATACTCTCTTTTGCTAAAGTTTTTAAAAAGAGTCTTTTCGTTTAGTGTTCATATTTTTTTTTTATAAATTTATTACTTTTTCTATCGTCTTTTTAATGGAATTTATTTATGTGTTTTTATTTTTGTATGTGTATATAATTATAAATAAAAGTATGTAATGTACATATATATGTGTATATACTAATTTTTGTCAAATTCATACATATCTGCACCATGCGAGTTGAGTGTAAGAATAGCTGACATTGGCAATCCGTCAATTTCAGCTGAACTCCGTCCATTCATTTTTTGTCAAGTATATTTATATTTGGATTCATAACATGTAATTTTCGTATTTGAATAAAGTGTATTATTATTATTATTATTATATTTTAAATTATTATTCCTTCTAAATAATGACGCACCTTTTGAGTGAAAATTAGTTTTTTAAGTGTGTATAGGGCGTAAAAATCGCAACCTATGAACCTCAATCCATAGGCGACTTACATATAAATAAAATAAAAATCGTTAATTCCCCCTAATAATTAAATGTACCTCGATTGCTAAAAAATCGTATGATACTGAAAGGGCACAGGCATGAATTTATCAAAAAGCTCACATGTATTATTTAGTAAATTTCGGGAATTATATGAATGAAAATCTAAACCTATTTCAACAACATAGTAAAACTAACTTGTCGAAATACAGAAATTACATTCAGAATCATGATGTTGGAAATATTGTAAAGCATTATACGTATAATACGGAAGTTGGTCGTCGGAAATGTTTGATAAAGGCTTAAAACGAACCCTTCAATAGACCAACAGTGCTGAAAATCCATGTTTCTATTCAGTAGTTAATATTAATACTCGTTTTGTGATACAATATTTCACCATTGTTTGTGAAGATATATACTACTAAATAATTCTAGATAATTAGTAAAATTATCTTACGAATTTGAAATGTTTCATATTATTATAACTTTACAACCGAATTTATGATTTTGCGGAGCCTAATGGTTTTGACTTTTCGACATTGACATTAGATTCTTTGCACAACATTACTTAAAAAATCGAATCTTGATAAAAAAACGTAGGATTTACCGTTACAGTCGTAAGAATAGCAAAGATATTTTACTTGCTTAACATCTAATAGACAAGGAACCGACTGCTTTTCCATCCATTATGGAGCCATCGCCTAATATTGTATAGTTTCTGCGTATAAGCTTATCTACAAGCCGCTAGTAGAGAGATCGCTGTCTTTACCTGGAAGTCACTCATCTAAGTACTAGCCGCAACTACCGTTGTTTAAGTTTTCGTACCGGGATACAGGTATCGTCGGCAAAACCTAATACCGGTGCACTAGTTTGGTTTTAGAGAAGGTCATAGTACATCACTATCGCTGGAAAAAGTGGTGTAGGATGTCACTGGCTCATGCAATAAAAAGCAGTGTACTGTCTACTTAGATATTGAAGGCGTCTTTGATACCGTGTGGCATAACGGGCTAGTCTACAAACTACAATGTGTTTGTGGACTGCCCGGGTACTTGATAGCCCTCATTAAGAACTACCTTTGGGACAGGCAAATAATGGTAAGAATCAACAACACCGTATCCGAACCTCATAGACTTTCAGCGGTTCCGTGCTCTCTCCTTTCCTTTTTAACCTATACAACTATGCATCTTCGACATTCCTGCTCATCCTACCACAAACCTCCTCCTCCATGCTGCCTACACTACTATTTACTCCCACAGTTTTTACGGACAAAACGCAACTCAAGAAATAAAATATCACACCGACAGCCTGACGACTTTTACGAACAATGGAAAATCAAAATAAATTTTTCCAAATTAGAAATTATCACGTTTCACTGTAAATTTACAAACATCAAAACCTTTTCATAACTAAAAATAAATAATGTGGTAATTTCTGAAAATAAAACTGTTAAACTTCTTGGACTCACATTTGACACAAAACTCACATTTGCATCCCATATTACAAGAGTAATAAATAAAGCTTATGCAACTCTTAGTCAACTCTATCCTTTAGTTAATATACGTATCAATAAACAATAAAATATGCCTATATATGGTAATCTTCCGGCCAATGCTGGCCTATGCCTGTGTGTCTTGGAATTTCATTTCAGACACACAGTGCCTTAGGTGACAGCATACACAAAATAAGCTGCTACGTTTATTAACAAATTTGCTAAGGCATATTACCATAGAAGATTTGCATAGGCTTACGGGGGTGCAAATGATACAGTATATCGACGATACTGCCCAAAAATTCCTACTATACAAACCTCTTAATTCCGACTGAACTCGTGATCTGACACATACAAGAAGATACGACAACAATCCACACGTCTATAAACTTCGACATGAACTACTACCACTCTACGATTTACCCAGAAATGACTGACGTAGCTTTTTACCATAAAACCCTCTCATAAACATATAAATTCAGCATACACAATTCCATATCCACTTCCTATTTCCTGACAACCCCTTGAACCCCTCGCTGACATTTCTTAACATAGAAATTAGGCACATTGTGCAAAAACATGTTTTTATATACTTGACTTTTTTTAATAGAGTTTTTAGTGGGGACGGTAGCTCAGTGGTTTAGCGCGCCTAGCTTGCATACTGGCGTACCTAGTGAAGCAGGTTCAATCCCTGCTCATCGCGAAATAATTTTAATTATAAAATTATCCCCAAGAAGTAGTTCGGACTCCACTATAAGCTGTAGGGCCTCGTTTCTCTTTACCTAACACAAATTCATTCTGGATTTTCAAGGAGTTACTTCGGTGACTTGAGAAGCGGTTAAGAAAACATTTTAAGAAACATTGATTTTCCCTATACAACCTCCTCTATGACAAAATAACAAAAGCTCTAATTGTCTCATTTTCATAATTGAACATCTAAAATAAAATGCAAACGATCTGTATAGAAACTTGCTAATTGTCTTTATTTTTATCGTGTCTGGAAGCATTTCTACCACAACACCTGGCCGTTGCGTGACATCGCACGGTTCTCGCGTTGTTGTTACGTAGATCTTTCGTATATTGTTAATACTAATGAAATAAATGCAATACCTTTTTGACGCGTACGCATACTTAAATAAAATATATTTAAATTGGTAAAAATTGGTAAATTAGTTGGTAAAACCAAAAGTGCACACGTCGTAAATTTTTTTAACCAAGTGCTAGACGTATAACATTAGTTTAATGGTCAAATTATTATTATACTCTTTGTAAGTATGAAAATGAAGAGTATATGACACTTACTGCATTCGTTTGGCGCATTTCTAAAACAATATAAATGTCGCTCAATCTGTTAGTTAACGAATTCTGAGTTACTTTCAAAATGTCCGTCTGTCTGTCCGTCCATCATGTCACTTGTCACTTTAGTTTAAGAAAGAAAAGTCTGATTGTATTGAAATTCTGGCAGCAAATCAATATTAACTAGGGGAATAATCCTATTTTTTTAACAAAATCTATCAGTAAATAAAAAAGTTCTGGAAGGTGATGGAACAAGTTAAACTTATTAATTAAACACACATCCGTGTAAATTTGCTTTTCTGTAGTCCGGTGTTTGTTTGTTTAGATTTGATGATTCGAAGTGAACTCTACGACAGTTTTTTGAATACTTTTAGTGCGCCTTTAACTATCCGTATTCATACTAAAATTTACTAGTTCTGGAATTTTCGCCATATGTACTCGATTAGGACAGAGAAGATCTCGCCATAAAATGATTTGAACGGAAGCATGGACGGAGAACGGGAATATTTCTGATTTACTTTAAAATTGAAAAGAAAAAATTTAATGAATTTTGTGATGGATTGCTAATATTTTGTTAGTGGAATATGTTAATTATTTACTAAATTTATGAACAATTTGAGAATATTTACTTACCGCTCCTCGGTAGCCTTGACGCAAGTTATCCAACGTGGTTTCCTTATAATTTTGCCATTTATTTTTCCGAGGAACTCATAAGCTAAGTCTAATACCCTAGCAGGTAAATAATTAATAAGGTGTTGAAGCGTATGCCAGACAATGAAGTTAGCCAATGATCTGGAACAATGAATGAACAAAAGGAGCGTATTAGTGATGTAACCACACAGGCAGTATTAATTATTCTAAATTTAATACCTCTCAGAACTACTGTTAAGGAGTTTGAATTGCGCTAGCTAATTGAGTGTACAAAGGGAATTTAATATATTAAAATATACAATTGTCTATAAAGACAACTACGTTGTACAGTTGCGGATAGCAAAAGATAGGACAGCTCTACGTACGCTGGTAGGCTAAGAGATGTTCGGCCAACTTGCATTAGGCATTTTCTGGTACTTGTGTATATATTCACGTCCATATATTAATAAAATCACTTCTATTATAGTTGAAGCAATGGATCTTTGAACTGGTGTCATCATTCTCCTTTGCCTGAACTACACACACACACACACACACACACACACACACCTGAGATATCCATGAAATAAAATATTAATTTTTGAAAATATTTATTCATTCATATATAAAGTATGTCCCATTTTGCTTGAAGCCATCCAAATTAGAAGTTTATTTTAGGTCCGATTTACATAGTTTTTTTTAACGCGGATCTTTGAGAAGTGCATTCTTGCGATACATTACATTTTAGAAAACATAAAATCTCGACCTACTGCGGTTTTTTTACGGGGGTGGAAAATGAAGGAATCTTATTAACGATATTTTTATTTCTAATTTGAGTACTGCACTGAATTTGGCAATCTCTCAAATGAATTTGTACCAAATTTCGTGAAAGAATACCTTTTTTTTTGGATTTTTCCCGTATGAAATAAGAATTCTGAAATTGACAATGAAAATCCCCTGTTGCACGGGATTGTGTATTTAAAAGAGTGCCTTGACTCAAACAACTGACAAAGGAATGTTTCATCTAAAAATACTAACTCTCTTTGAAAACGTGAATTCTTATTCTCTTTGTAATTCCTGAAAAAATCGGACCTTTTGGCAGCAATATTTGTCTTCTCCATTAAAGCTTGTATGTTGTCATTTTTTAACCTTAAATTGCAAATGCAGAAGGAGTTTCGTAAACTGCCATAGCTTATGTCAACAATGTATTTAGTACGAAGTCCTTTTTGCAAAGTTTCTAATGTAACACGCATTTCTGGATTTTTTTTTTATAAAACACAGGACATATAGTAGACAACCTCCAATCTAAAGCCGAGGTTGTCGGAAGGGGGCTGTGCACATTTGGAAAAGCGCAGACAGCAGACTCCCGGCATTGTCAGTGCCTTGTTTATTTTAGTATTCGGTTATTATTAAATAATAGTGATTTATGAACAACAATATCAATTGTTATTGTATTATATATACATATGTACTGTACGTGCCCCCTTGTCGGTTATTTTGGCAAAAAGACCGAAGCATGAAAAATTTGTTGATTTTTCATTTGTAAGTCGAAAAATTTTTGATGATTTGTGATTTTCTCCCCCCGCTCATTAATTTTTATTTCCGAGTGAAAAAAAAATTGCCCCCTGTTAATTTATTCTGAATCCGCCACTGCCTACTGAGCTACCGTGCCGGTAGGATATACATAGGTATACATTTTATTTTAGCAGGTAAGTGTTTGTTTTCTTACTTTCTTCATACATCGTATACAGTGTGTGTAGTGGCGGGCTAGGCATAGGGAGTAAGAATTACAACATCGCGTGTGCCAGCTGGCTGAAATGAAATAACTGAGAGCTGGGATGCTTCGCCTACGGGCGAGTTTACTGCTGCTGTGTTGTCGCGCTACGTGAATGTACATTCCTAATCGGCAATTACACGCACTGTATATTGTATTGCGAACTTCACGTTTTCTTGCTTCGTCTAAATCTCTTGCCGGGGCTTTTTCTCGAGGTCGAGAAGTTCTTGGAGTGCTAAGTGACTTATTTCTTTCTAATATAAAATATGGTAATAAATTAGCTACCAGATTTCCAGCTTGCGTATTTAAGTGTTTTCAAGGCATAATGAATTAAATGAATTAACTGCGTTACGAAAAGTAAACAACATGTGCGCCATTGATGACTGATACTCTTCTATGTAGTCTAGACGTACGCGTTACCATTACTCTCAAATTTAATGCGCAGGATAAGCATACGTAGGTCGCAGCCTGCCCAAGACACATACCATTACGTCCATTTCAGGCAATTCGATTGTAAGAAGTGAAACGCCAACATACAAACGATAGTCTTTACTTGCTTCCCGCGTTAATGACGTCGTCCGTTCAAAGATAAATTGCTTCGACTATAGTAAAATTCACATAATTCTCCTCAAACCGCGTATTTGATGCATTAAATATTTATTTACCTATTTGAAGTTCGTCCTAGAAGTCTCACCACCCCCTTAAGATATTTAGGGTCATTTACTACTATTACATCGTTATAAGTGACATATGCTGATTGCGAAAGTCCATTGATGTACCATTCCCAGGACATATTAGGGTACTTATATATTAGTTCGGAGAGATTGAGTGTTTCTTGCAAATCACTTTTATTAGCTGCAGCTGCATTTGCAGATTCTTCAGATATCTGTAAAAGAACAATACAATTTTATGTTAGCAAAACATTAAGTAACATTAAACTGCGTGAAGTCGACTAGTCTTGCCTTGAGGATTACACTGAGATTAACTCTGCGTGTCGACAATTTTATGATAAATTATCGTAGGTAATTACAACTTGCCTACCTAAATATGTGCGTCATTAAAATAATAGAAAATTTCCAGTTTGGTTTAATTCTGAGATTATCAAAGATATAAGAACTAAAGAAAAATGTTTCAGGCTGCATAAAAGAACGGGAGATAACATTGCGCTTGATGAGTTTGTGAGATTGAGGTCTAAAATTAAATTTGATATCAAAACTGCTTACAGAAACTATGTTGCCCAGGAATTTTAGTTTTTGACCCGGAATTAATTATTGTAAAGCTGACAATTTGCAGGATTGTAGTTTTGGTCCAGGACAACACGTACAAAAAGTCCCCTACTTTCCCCAGTCGGCTTCCCTGTTTTTGCGGAGCAACAAGGGCCTAAGTCACAAAAATTGCAGAGTTGGCTACAAAGTGAGCAGAAAGGTTGTTACTAGTCCCATTTGGGTTGAAATGTTCATAAAAACTTCGGAGTAGCATATTCGTATTTCAGATGTTTCATGCATATTTTGTTCATAATTTTCCGTTCTAGTGCTGTCAAAATTTCAAAAATTGAAAAAATTCCGATAAATTGCGGATAAATGAAGATTCGGAGGGGAAAACGTACCCGAATAAACATTTCTTTTCATACTTTGGGCTTTTCATTGTTATGTTTACCTTCTCTGTAGCGTCACCCGTTACAGAGCTACGCCAGTCCGAGAGTCGCCGCGCTGCGGCCGCGTCCGTCATGCGCCCGGTGGAACTGACCTGGCTGCGCTGATGAGACTTGTTGCGAATTCCTGTTTACATATTATTGATGTTTTATAAGATTTATTGAATGAAATTTAACTTCTCAGACTCAGAAAATGACTTTATTCCTCAACACAATTGACATTATTGATTTACTAGGAAGTAGGGTCGTTCGGATCATCATCCATATCCACTGACTGGCTGTTTGTATAGCTGGATCCTCTACAGCTCCTGCACATGATGCTGCAGTTCAAACCTGAGTTCCCTCACTCGTACAGGGCGCTGCAGTCCATCTTGCATGCACAGAAAATTAGTCGTAGCAGGCTATCAGGAGCTGGCTGCCTTGTAGTAGGAACCGGAACCAAGCCCTGTAATTTTGATTTCCACCCCCAGTCCTCCGGGTTGAGGTTGGCGTCTAGCCATTGCTGGGCCTGCAAAAAGGCACATGCACATTAGCTGAGTGCTGCAAGCTTTTCGGGAGATTAAGTCCTCACACTATTCTAGAGAGTATCGTAGGACTTACCTATACGGTGATAGATGATTTTTAACGAGATCTTTAAACAACTCCTCATTTTCAGTATCTATCTCCTCTTTCCACATTAACCCGAAGCAAAGTTGATAGCCCACCCTGGACTTCCACAACATTTCCATCTTCAAGAGACAACTTACAAAAAACGCAAACGCCTGTGTCCACCATGACTTTAACTACGATCACTCAATTTTCCCGCACCAATGAACTGATGCACATGCTGCGAGCTACTGAACTAAGAAGGCATACCTCGCTGTGCGCCTGCTTGATTGTTTAGACTAGACGTGGTCGATGCAATAATGAACGCAATATTTTCCGGGTGTCGCCGCGCGGCGTAGCTCCGTAATGGGTGACGCTATAAAAAAGGTAGACATACCAATGGAAAGCCCAAAATATGAAGAGAAATGTTTATTCGGGTACGTTTTCCTCCGAGTCTTCATTTATCTGCAATGGCGCCATTTCGGACTTTTCCCAATTTTTGATTTTTTTACAGCACTAGAACGGAAAATTATGAATAAAATATGCATGAAACATCTGAAATACGAACGGATATGCTTCTCCGAAGCTTGTATGATCATTTCGACCCAAATCGGACCAGTAACAACCTTTCTGATGAACTTTATAGCCAGCTCTGCAATTTCTGCAACTTAAGGCCTTGTTGCTCCCGCATTGAGAAGCCAACGGGGGAGAGTAGGATTTTTTGATACATGTTGTTCTGGACTAGAACTACTATCCTGCATATTTTCAGCCTTACAATAATTAATTCCGGTTAGAAGCGATATATTGACTAAAACTCCTGGGCTAATACAGCTCAGCTTGAGAATAATATCAATAATGATCCAAATAAGTTTTCTGCCCACATAAAAAACAAAAAAAGGAGTGGCTAAAATACCTGGACTTGTGTTACGGTGGCAATCATTTAAATAATTCACAAGATATTGTAAATGATTATGCTGATATTTTTTAACAATTATTTTCACCTTCAGAACCAGAAGTTACACCAGCAGATCATTCTGATAATAATAGTAGTAGCATCAACATAGTGTCCTTTTCAGAACATGAAGGACTATTGGCTTTAAAAAAAATAAAACCCAAGCTTACCATGGTACCTTATGGTATTCCCGCATTCTTATTAAAAGATTGCGAAGCCACTCACGATTTTATTTAATGTGTCTATTTAATATTGTTCATTTCCTGACATTTGGAAATACTCGAAAGTCTGCCCGGTATAAAAACGATATAAGAAACTTCCGCTCTACTACTACTTATCTCAATTATGCTACGCAATACATATCTGAATCTATCGACATACAAGTTCAAACATACGTTTATACTTGACTTTACGAAAGCCTTCGACCGGCTTAATCACAGCCTACTTATTACAAAACTTAGAGAGTAAATCATATGTAACTTATCGACAGCAATATGTCGCGTATAATGGCTTCATGGCTCTGATTATGACTCATCCTCAGATGTTTCTTTAAATGTGCAAAAATGTAATATTATGTCGTTTTCAAATAGAGACTTTACGATTACTTATGATTACGTGCTAAACAACGAACAATTAATGCGACCGTCTGCTTTTCGAGACCTTGGTGTAACTTTTGATAAAAAACTAACTTTTAATGACCACATTGATCCATTAATATGTGACGTAAATGAGAGATCTGGTTTTTCGTACCCAATGGCCGTGATTTCTCAAACAATTAATTTATATACAATTTGTACATAGTTAGAATTTTTTTAGAGATGTTCATTAGATAGGTATTTATTAACTATGAACGAATACATTATCTTAGGAACTAACTTCTCTAAGATTTATTAATATATTTGAATTTTTGATTGTGTTTGACAGTTTGGAATGAAGTATTTTTCTATCTAGCAATCTAATATGAAGTCCTTTTATATGTACCTGTTTTTTATATCAATCATACTGTTGTCTTTTCTTGTTTGTCGTTTTATCCACAACTTAATTTCTAATTTAAAACGTTAAAAATTGGATATGTGTTTTATTTCCACTGGGAGAATATTAAATAGTTTTGTGGAGAGATAGTTGTGACTTCTCTGTCCAATAGTTTTAAAAACCTCAAATGCACTTGTCTTGTATCTTGTGTTGTAAATGTGTTTAATTATATTTTTTTGTGTTTATTTCTGAAACAATATAAGAGAAGGGCTTGGCAAAATAGTTGTCTAATGTCAAATATTTCTGTTCCATTGAATAGTTGATCTGATGAGTAAGTTCTACATTTGTTAAATATGATTTTTAATATCCATTTTTCGATAACCTCAAGTTTTTTGCAAAAATTATTGGTTATACTACCCCATGTTATTATACCGTATGAGAAGTGTGATTGCACTAATGCATAATATACTGAGACTAACTGTTTTTCATCTAATAAAGTTTTTAATACTATTATTTTTGGTAACACGCACCTCAGTTGTTTGACTAATTTGTTTGTGTGAGGATCCCATCTCATATGACAGTCCAATATTATCCCTAAATATTTGATATTTTGCTTTAACTGAATCAGAATCTCAGTGTTTGCATCACGAATTGTTAGTGAGTTAAAATTTGGTAACTATTTTCATAGCTGGCGAATGGAATATAAAATGTTTTCTGAAAATTTATAGATAATAGTTTTTTTATTGAAAAAGTCTATCACCGTAAGCAGATTTAGTTCTTCTTTTTTTTAATACGTCCCATGGTTCATCCTCAAAGAAAATTGCAGTATCGTCGGCAAAACTTATGATTTTGCCAGCACAATGTTACCTTGTATCTCAAATAATTTATTTACATATACTGCGTATATTATCCAGTTCTACATAATGTTGTCTCGCCGTGAGATAACTAGCCAGAGGTTGTTTAACTACACCACGCATACCAATATCACTTAAAGTAGCTCTAGCTTTGGTTTATTCATAATTAGTTACATTTTTATTATATTCTTATATGAGCAGGGGCGGACTAAAGGGGGGGCTTTAGGGGCTTAAGCCCAGGGCCCCGGATACTGAAGGGGCCCCCGAATACTGAAAACGGACCAAATACGATATGATTATGACTATGCTCTGTATATTGTGTATTTAGGTGTGAAAGCAATACATTCCCGGACGACGATGCAACAAGCATCGAAGTCCGGGAATGTGTTTTCGCACCGAAGTACACTTACCATTTTTTCTGAAATCACAGTAAATATTATTACAAATTAAGGAATTTGCATTAATGCATACCATTTCTTCATTACAATCTAACTGCTTACTAATAAATGCAATTTTAACGTGAGTTGGTTTGTCTGCGTGTATTTATTTGTCTAAAATATACATAAAAAACCGTACGGGAATGTAACATTCCGTACGGTTTTGTTGATCGTTGCTTGGCAACGGATCTTTTCCGGTCTGTTTTCTGATAGTTTCTTAGTAACGGACTAAAATACTGGAATTGTGCATTTTTCGATCTGAAATTGCGCCGAAAATGTAGACATTGCAGACATATTTCAGAAAAAAGTATGTATAACATTTTTTGCTCTTGTCTGCTTCCGCATCGCAATCCACAGTCTTTGTGCCACTGTATGCATCTGGATTTGATCAGTCCCAACCGAGGCCCAGTGTAATGCGGCTACTCGCTACTCGCTATTATTATCATAATTTAGTTCGGTATTTAGCCAAAATATAGTGAAACATGTCTTGGTGGTGCGTGATCTGACATGATCTCAAAAAAATGTTATCTTATGAAATGGAAAGGGCCCAAAGCAATGAATAGCTCAGGGCCCCGCACCCGGTTGGTCCGCCCCTGTATATGAGACGCACGCATAATAATATGTCAACTGTATTTCTATTTTAAACTTAATTTTAATTTTATTCTTACGCACTTTTTAGTCCTGGGGCATAATGTATTCCGTGGGATTTTTTGTGAAGGGAAGGTGCGACTATGTGGAATCTCTTTATTATATGCCAGATAATGGTGTAGTACCGGGTGTTTCCCTTAGAATTGCGCTGTTTGATTTTTATGGCGTTTTACATCCAAGATGGCCACCATGCGAGACATTTATTCTTTACATCAAGAATAACTCCTTTCAGAGTGCTCATACGCAAAATCTGCATAAAACATTTTCTGTTGGGGCGAGCGTAGAGGCGACTTCAATGTGAATATCAGTCGATATTCCGTTGAAGCAACGTCGAGCGCGGTTAGTACTTGGATGGGCTCCCATCTTGGGAAATACAGTGTTCTCGTCCCACCTTCTAGAGGCTTGTATATCAGTGTATACTTGGAAGCTATGTAATTTCAGACGAGGGTTACGTAGTGGATATACCATCCTTCGGAGGGGATGTAAAGCAGGCGGTCCCTTGTCTATTAAATGTTAGGCAAGTAAAAGATCCCTACTCTTCTTAAGGGAAGAGGTTCGGCAAAATTTCCAGGTTGGGGGTAGCTCGTCTCCTGGCGTCGGTGATAGGCCCTGGTAGCGGAAATAGGCCGACGTTAAATAGTTTAAAAAAAAAACATTTTCTGTTCCACATGAGCCAAAGAACAAATTTAGTTCTTATCAATTTTTTCGTATCTTTTACCATTTAAGAGTTACACGCCAGTTTTACCACATAACACAAATTTATTAGTATACATTTATTGCCTAGCCTATTTAATGCTTTGTTTCTCTGCAACAAATGTAATAAATAATCTACATTTATTGTTGCTCGCCAATACATGGAAATGGTTGAAACTATGTTGAGCTACATACGATCTGTAAGAACTGGTAATTGGGAGTTACATCTAGCTACATTGGAAGATTTTGTCAAATATTTCTTTGCTCTTGACTTAAGAAACTATGCAAGTATGATCGCTTGGTATTTAGCTAATATAAGACAGATTGAAAAGACAAACCCAAATCTCTGAGAAGAATTTATGAAAGGGAACTGGGTAGTAAATAAGAGTAGCATACCATTTTGTGCTTTGCGTGCAGATGAGGCTCTAGAACATCAAAATAGAACAATGAAGGTAGCGGAGCTCTTGTAATTATTACCCAGAAGGAAAGTGCATTGGCAATGTTGTTTTTGATCGCTCCTGAACTATCAAGGCTAGCCAAAGAAGCAAAATTCTGATGTCATACGAAGGTAACGACCTTATTAACATCAGCACAAAGGTTGTTTTCAGCGAAGACATTCTGATTGATGCAACTAGAATGCCAGCACTTGGGAAAGAATTTATACGCCATCTTCAAAACTGAGCGAATTGAGTCTGACCAAACTTATTTCTGGACGAGGATAAAGCAAGTTAAATTAAAATTGTGCAGAACTGCTTTCAAAATTGTGCATTATCCGGAAGTGATACCACAGGGACTTTGGCAAAGAAAGCGAAAACCTCCTTTTGGAAAGTCTATTAATAGAAAAGTTCATATGTCAAGTCTATGTTCCTGGCACAAATATATCAGACATTGAAGAACTGAGGTGGTGGATGTTCACAAAGAAAGAAACTCAAGGAGAAAACTTGCCACCAACAAGAGCATCACTGATATCATGTTGATAGAGTTCGTTATCAAACCTGCCTTCACCATTAAACTTCGGCTGGGAACTAAAAAATGACTATTATGCTCCTGTTACGTGTAGGCTACCATGTGCTCCAGAGACAGTTCTTCAACTTATTCGGTGCTCTTGTGTTAAGAGAAAATGTGCTCCACCATGTAAATGTCTTTCCCACGATCTGAAGTGCACAGAACTATGTGTGTGTGGAGGAGACGAAGATATATGTGTGACAACTGTGATGAGCATACAAAGCATGAAGATTCATCAGATGATTTAGATGGTGATGATACATTGTTTTGAAGAGAATAATAATATAGTATCATTAAATATTGTTTTCTGTCAATACATAATTTATTTTAAGAACCAATTTTATAATACAACTACTACGTCCTACTACCAATTTTATGTACTAATATTAGTTATTATTAAAGTTTTTGCTAGTACATAGCAGCAGAATCATTATTTTTCTTTCCCTTAATAAATTACCGATGGATAGTGACATGTATAATGAATCATAACTCTTAATTGGTAAAATATACGAAAAAATTGATAAGAAATAAATTTATTCTTTGGCTCATGTAGAACAGAAAATGTTATATGCAGATTTCGCGTTTGAGCACTCTGGAAGGAGTTATTCTTGAAGTAAAGGATAGATGTCTCACATGGCGGCTATCTTGGATGTATAACGCCATAAAAACCAAATAGCGCAATTCTAAGGTAAACACCTGGTACTACACCATTATCTAGCATATAATAAAGAGATTCCACATAGTCGCACCTTCCCTTCACAAAAAATCCCACGGAGTAGGTAAATGCGCATTATGCTCCTCAACTATTCTCTTTGTATTATATTTATAGTTTGTGTTACTTATTTCTGATGGGTAGTTAAATATGTGTTTTTTTCCATCTGATAAATGGTTTGTACTGTTAGATGGTGTATAATTAAATAAACAAATAAATAATAAATTAATTAATTAAAAATCCTCAAATAGCAGGGAACGTTACTGACAGAAACCTTTTCCGGGACACTTTAAATGAGCATCAATTAAAGTTAAATGATCACTTAAACATTGTATAAAACGAAAAATGTTATTTTAGGTATTTAGTAGATAACTTTTAAACGTTAAATATCTAATATTTGAGGAAGAATCTCAAGCCATAGCAAAATTGTATAACTTTTCGTTTGCTTGAGTTTCCTTGACAGTGAAAGGGAATAATTTAGTTATTAAGACATGCAGAGCTGTTCCGAGTAAAAAAGTAGTTGAATAATGAGTAACTACTTTACACAAAACGCAATGGAGTACTAAATACAACCACACAACAAAAAGTACTTAAGTCCCAAGTAGCACAAATATGCTATTCAGCTGAGATAAACAAAATGCAGCCACTAAGACGTTTCAACGGCTTTTGTTTAGTTACATTTTGGTCTTCTTATTTTAGTCGTGGTTTAGCGTAAAATTTAAAAACGAAATAGTCATGATGATCTCTTTTTAGCTATTATACTGGTCATTACTAGTAGCCATAATATCGCCATGCAGGTTTGGTTATAAAGACGTTTTCAAGATGTCATATATGAGCAAGTAATTAAATAGCGGCAAGTCCTAATACTGTTATTCTAGCTATAAAAATGGCTAGAATATGTTGACACGGTTTTTGTTATTAATATAGTGTTCATATCCAAACTATTTACTCCAGTCAATAAAGGGGGTGTAGAGTGCGTGAGCAGGGACTTAAGCGATTCCTTTACAAAGTTGTTCAGGGTTCTTAGGGAGTGAACATACTGAAAGTTCTGACGTCTAGGAGGTGAGCCGGAGGAGGGGGGCACAAAGAAAGTCCCACTTTTGTTTTTTTCGTTTATATGTTGCAGGGAAAAATTTTCTGATACCAAATGAAAGCTCATAAAATGCTCTACAACTTTCGTTTCATATATTTTTTTCGAATTCGCAACCGTTTTCGAGCTACACGCTCCGGAAAAGTGAAAATTTTCGAAAAACAGATTTTTACCTGAAAAATAGAAAATTGTATTTTAAAGATGATAAAAAAAAATAGGACCTGCGGTGCTTGTAATTGGCACCAGTCCTACCAGTCTGCTACATGTTTCCACACCCACTCTTGAGGGGGCAGCTTATTCCCGAGCCACTGCTGCACTTGGTGGTAGGTGCGCCGGGAATGCTGTTTAGCTGCGCTCTCAGTTGGTGGGAGGGAGCTGATGTCAGGCTTAATATTCCCACTGACCTCATGAACAACTGGAAGCGGAACTGGCTGAGGGAGGTCTGTCTTGCTGGTGTATGGTTTAAAAACTGGAGATACTGCAAACTCTATATCTCATTTCTATTAAAACTATGGTTAATACTGCTTTCTAACGTAGTCAAAGAAATGTAAAAATGCCCGAAACATATTAAAAACGCAGCATCTCCAAATTGACCAAATCTGGAGTTACTGCGTTTTGGGTTAGGACGGCAGTATATTCTGGCGGTTTTCTTAGCTGTTATTACTGCATTATGACTAAAACAATAGTGAACAAATATCCGTATAAAATTACTACTTTAGAAATAATTTTGTACACATTAAAATCTAAATTGAGTCCAAACGGCAAGATAAAAATATAACCTAAAAACAAGTATTGAAAATGTTGAAAACTATACATACGTAAATAAGTTTTATATCAACAGAAAAATACATCAGTGTCCAAAAATCCTAACATTTCAATTTCTATGGCTCTAGCCATCATTAACATTTCAATATTATTCCTTTTTATTGTACACGGTTGCTGGGATCATTTTGAGCCTGGTTTTGATTGCGGATTAGTCAAAAATGTTTGTATGTTTTTGTATTCGACCGGTATAGTTGGTTATTTACTACCTATCCAACTTAAAGGAACAGCACCAAGGCCAATTTGCTCCACGATGACTTGGACTACGCAATTACATTTTCAGAAATTTTAGTAACACATTTTAATTTGGTTGGAGAAAGTAAATGTAAAAGCGTTGGAGAAACAAAGGTCAAAATGCAAAGTAACCCTTTAACCCGTTCCTCACAAAGGCAGTTAAAAGAAACGTAAAAAGGAGAGGTTAAGTCTTTCATAGTTTAGCCGTATTTTGATGCGAGAACTCGCCAACCACTTCAACCAATTCTCTGGTAATTGTTTGACCAATATGACCGGTTAAATTTGCCATTTGACGAAAAAAGTTTATTAGATCTTTTACAGCCATATTCTGGCTTATTTTTAGAATCATTAGCGAAAGCATATGCCAAATTATGACAACTTGCCGCCATGTTTTCTATTAATCAAGAAGAACCCGAACGACGGCCATTACGTTCATTTTCAATTCTTTACTAAATATACCTATAAAATAATATTTTGATTTACTAATTCGATATTTTAGTAAGTTTTAATAACCTTACCATCGATTGTGCTTCTTAAAGTTACAAATTGTTTGTATGTATATATTTCTAACTAATTTAATTATGCCTAAAATTTAGAAATTTCTGGGGGTCCCTTTATTTTTATGAGTATTTTACATAAGTTTATAGAAAAATTCGTGCGTTGATAAAATCTTGATTGGGCATATGTGCAATTATGATGTTCATATAATTTAAAGATGGACAAAGTATAACAAGTATGATGGATGTCCATTTTATCTAACAACACCTGCTTAAAGCCAACAGATGACCATAATAGTATTTTTGTTTTATTTTATGCCTAAAAGTCATGATTTAGACACGGTGAAGTAGATGCATGCATCAGAGCCATTTCATAACTGGTAATAAAGCAGCCACAAAAATCAAAGATAGAGCCAAATGAGTTGCGTATGCGTTATGGTCATTTGGCTCCAGTTGCCTTTTTACGACCAAGCTATTCCCATTTTCGTCACCAGTATGTCTTCAAAACGTAATAATTCAGTTTTAATAAGAGCCACTATAACCATATGGCCATCCTTTTTAGCTACTGTAACATGATGATGACCAAAATATAACTTCTTGTGCTACCTATACAAGTACGAAGTATCGAGTACCAGTGGCGGCTGGTGAAATTTCAATATTTTTTTTCTCGTCTGTGGCGCATGGGACCCATGCGAAACTTGGGAAATAACATCTAGAGAAGCACTTCTCTAATGACCCCTAAAAAATTTTGAAAAAGCAGTTTGCGAAAAAATTTTTGAAAATTCGCTAGCCTCCCCTGGGTCTAGGGACCCCTGTTTACTTTTATTTTTTTTTTGTCATATGCATTTGACTCTTCATAAAAATGCATCGACAGATTTTGGAGTTTGTGAAAATATTTTCATTACTAACTGAGATACAACGAATTGAAATATTGTAATTTGTTAAATTGTAAATTACAAAATTTCAGTTCATTGTATTTCAGTTAGTAATGAAAATATTTTCACAAACTCTAAAATCTGTCGATGCATTTTTATGAAAAGTCAAATGCATATGACAAAAAAAAATAAAAGTAAACAGGGGTCCCTAGACCCAGGGGAGGCTAGCAAATTTTCAAAAAATTTTTCGCAAACTGCTTTTTCAAAATTTTTTAGGGGTCATTAGAGAAGTGCTTCTCTAGATGTTATTTCCCAAATTTCGTATGGGTCCCATGCGCCACAGACGAGAAAAAAATATTGAAATTTCACCAGCCGCCGCTGTCGAGTACATGTTTATTAATATTGGATGCAGATGACAATAAAAGATGGATTAGCTAAAGGATCCTATGTTAAGGCCTTCATTTGCCTTTTATATTTGTAAAATATTCATAGTTTATATTCTGTGTCTATTTTTTATTAAATATATTCAAGTTATGATATAATGTCGGACACAAAATGATGTAATGTATTTTCATTGCGTGATTTTAATATTCAAATATCGCTTATTTCTATATTTGCTTATGGATATGTTTGTTGAGTGCACAATATATAAAACTGGCCCTTATATATAAACCAACCATACTTAATAACACTTATCTCTCTTAACTACTTGGTCACAGTTACCTTTCCTAGCTTTAAAAGAAAGTTAAGAACAGCATTTGAATCTCTCACTGCTATTTCTCTTCTAGCCCCGAAAAGTACTGCCATATCGACCATGTAATCCAAGTACATCCTTTTCACTTCAGTACTTATTTCGGACGGACTGTACGGCATACCATGTATCTGAAATCATAAACGTGTTTTCGTGAAAAAGTGAACCTATCTTTCTTCATATACTGGCCGAAAGTCAGCAGTCTTTCTCAGTTGGAGGGCATTTTTTTGAGGAAAAGATTTTTCCCTGTAGAGAGTTGTCTGTTACTTCGTGATATCTTTTATAACAGATTACAAATACCAAAGTTCTATGTTAAATATCAATAATATTGTTACAGCTTATACGTCTATAGGTATAAGAATTTCCTTTAAGTTTTATGTATAAGTAACATAAAACTAAGTTAGTTAGTTAGTTCGACATTCGTCCCAGAGATGGCGCGCGCGGTGACAGCATCTAGAAAACGTCCAGAAGCTGCTGTTCACAGCCTACTAGAATATTACAAAATGTTTGGAAATATTCTAGAGCCCTTATCTTTAGATATATAAGGGAATGGAGAAGCTGAGTGAGGACAGTTCAGTTTAGATAGTAAGTTGAGAACAGATAGGTACAAAGTAGTAAGCAAAGTGATAAACCTTTCCATTCCGTCCAACTGCGCTCTCTTTTACAAAAAAAAAAAAAAAATTTTTAACATAAATGTATATCAAATTCGAAATCAGCGACCTCGAGAACCCCTCCCTACCCCACCGACTTTCAGCGGAAAAAACTAAATTTACTAATTTCCAGTAAAACTGAAAAACTTCTGAGTTTTGGCCAAGTTTTCGAGCATTTTGACCACTGCGTCGCGACCGAAACAATTAAATTTAAAGAAATAGGGAAGCTGTGGGAAGCTAATTTTTACAGGCATTAAGAAGGAGTCTATAACGAGCACAAGGAAATTGTTTTCAGGATGGGAAACCTTGGAAAAATTAACTTATTACTTTTTTGTTTACATTTCTTGGAGCAGGAACGAAAAAAATTCCATATTTTGATTATTAATAAATTAATTTT
Organism: Rutpela maculata; assembly: GCA_936432065.2. Classification (NCBI taxonomy): domain Eukaryota; kingdom Metazoa; phylum Arthropoda; class Insecta; order Coleoptera; family Cerambycidae; genus Rutpela; species Rutpela maculata. Next base: position 21,633,937 of record OW386293.2, read on the forward strand.
AATAAATTTGACGTACATAGTGAAAATATATTACTCTCAAAAACAGAATCCGTTTTATAAAATCAAATTTGGACAACTGCGAAACACACAATAAACATTTAAAGGGAGCGTTATTTTTCACGAAGCGTGCGCCCCAGATGCAGCATGATCGACGTTCAGTTTTCCAATGGATTCCTGAGTTAGATATATACATGTAGATCTCACAATCAGTCTCGTCATATACTAGATATACCACACTAAGTATCCAGGGCATAGAAAGTCCCTATATCGAAATTTCAATTTAGGGACTTTTGGTCACGTTTTCGGGCATCTTGACCACTGTGCTGTATAGTCCACTGCATTTAGTGAAAAATGAGCGGCATCTTCAGACCAATTCATACAAAAGAAAATGTTGGTTTTCCAGGTAGGTACGGGTATCCTTAATAAGGTCTCAAAAGTCCCCGAAGTGGGAGTGTAAGGATAAAATTTGGCAACGCTGTAAAGGGCTAAAATCGTGCTCGGAATTTTTCAAGATATCTCGATTTTCATTGCCTCTACGACAAAAATACATCAGGTCAAAAAGAAAGCTATGGAAATTCTCTATAAAAAAGATATAGGGTCTTTTTTCGTATACGCAAAAATTGGCAACAATTTCTGTGATATTAAATTCTCACGTGCAGATAGAGTGCTTCCACTATTAATTGTCAATAGCAATGTTAAAGTCCATGATACCACAATGCCCATTGATCCATTATTGTTGTTTCAAAGGATTACTGCCATGAAGAGAACAAATGAAGAGCTTCGCACCTACTTGAAGTATGAATTAGCTCCGTATCCGGTGTGACTCTTTGACGAAGTTGGTATGCGCAAGACGAACAAGTCAGCTTTCTATGACAATTTCCAGCCATCTGAATCTGAATCAGATCTCCAAAATGCCACTTATATCGTTGATGGGGGATTTCTCTTGCACCGAGTTATATGGCATCAACAAGAAACCTACGGTGCTATTTGCCAAGCATATGTTAATTATGTGCAAAATCATTTTGGCTCGAACTCTATTATTGTTTTTGAGGGTTATGAAAATATTAGCAACAGTGTGAAGGCTATGGAGCAGCTTCGCCGGTCCTCAAAAGCTTCATCTGTTGACATTTACTTTGATGAGCAGATGGTTGCAACTGTAAGCCAAGATAAGCTCCTTGCCTATAATAAAAATAAAACCAGATTGATTTCAAAGTTTGAGGCAAATAATTATATTGTTAGACATGCTGAAGATGATGCTGACATTTTGATAGTATAGCGTTATCGCTATAAATAAAATTAAAATCGAAGTTAATATACGTATATTTGTTTTTAATACATGTTCATATTTTATGTGATTTTGGTATTTTAAAGTATATTGATATTATATTTTTATATCGAATGTTTTTATTTTTCTTAGCGACTCCATGGAAACTTCTTCATTATGGATCGAGTTTTCCTTTTTGTTTCTTAGCGACTCCATGAAAACTTCTCGCTTTTGGAACATCTCGATTTCCAGTGAGTGAGTCGCTATAGTCGCTATATACACCCCCTCGTTAAAAAAGAAAATAGTCAATCAATCAACGTGTCGATTGCAAAACGTACTTTTTTAATCGGGGTAGACAAAGTGTCACATCTGTCAACTAATACAAAAGCCGGTTTAACCCTATCAATATTGACAGTTATGACTTTGGCTCCTTTCTTAAAGGTAAATAACTTATCTGAACGAGATAAAACTTTAAACGGTTCTTCATATAAAGGAGTAAATGAACGTTTTAAACGTTCAATGCGAACGAAAATAAAATCGCAAGAGGCAAGATCTGAACTAACAAAAGTTTTGTAATTGCCATGCGAAGTTGGAGGAACAAATTTTAAATTATTAAAATAAATGCGTAATTTGTCAATGAAATAAGGAATATCTGGGGAATTATACGATTCAACGAAAAATTCGCCAGGTAAACGAAGGGTTTGACCATATATGAGTTCAGCAGGTGAACATTGCAGATCTTCCTTGGGAGTTGTCCTAAATGCTAATAAAATGATGGGTAATTCATCTGTCCAATGTGATGTATTGGCTCTAGCTAACAAGGAAGTTTTAAGTGAGCGATGAAATCTTTCAATTACAGAGCTGCTCTGGGGGTGATATGCAGTTGTACGTATTCTATGAAAACCTAAAAACTTTGCAAATTCATTAAATAATCTTGACTCGAATTGTACTCCTTGATCAGTCGTTACTGACAAGGGAACACCGAATCGACAAACAAAGTTTTGAAATAAAGTACGCGCAACTGTTTCTGCTGTGATGTCGCGAAGAGGGTACGCTTCTGGCCACCTAGTGAATCGTTCAATCACCGTAAGAATGTAAGAGTTACCTTTGGATGGAGGTAATGGTCCTACCAAATCTATGTGGATGTGGTCGAATCTGATTTTCGGGATGGTGAAGTTCCCGAGAGCACTTCGCGTATGTCGACTGACTTTGACAGCTTGACAGTTAATGCACGATTTTGACCATAAATTGCAATCTGTGTTCATTTTCGGCCAAAAATAGTTATTTGAAATCAACAGTCTAGTGGCTTTAATACCAGGATGAGACAAGTTGTGAAAAATATCGAATATCGTTCGTCTGTAAACAAGTGGGACAAAAGGTCTGACTTTTGCACGAGAAACATCACACCAAATAAAATCATTTGAATCTGGAATTTGTATCTTTTTTAAAATGAAATTGGTTTTAGTTAGTGATGATTTATCTGACAATAAATAGTTGAGATTTGAATCTTTCTCCTGAGCTTCACTAAGCAACTTTAGGTCAAAGTTAACATTAAGGAAGGGAGAATTTTTAAGTTGAAGTGGTAAAATATCTTGTTTTAAGGAAGAAGTGTCGTAAATACGTGACAAGCTGTCAGCTATTACATTATGTTTTCCTTTAACATGTTGTATTTTACAAGAAAATTGAGCTATGTATTCTAAATGACGTATTTGACGAGGAGATCTTTCTGCTTTTGTGAATAAAGCGTTGATTAAAGGTTTGTGATCTGTAAAACAATTAAACTTTCGACCTTCAAGTATAAACTTAAAATGTTTAATTGCAGTATATAATGCTAAAAGTTCTTTGTCAAAAACCGAATAATTGGTTTGTGCTGTGGTTAATTTACGGAAAAGAATGCTAAAGGAGCAAGAAATCTCCGTATTATCTTTTTGCTCTAAAACTGCACCCATGGCAAGGTTAGAACAATCGACTGAGAGAGATAAGATAGTATCGTCATTATTGCAAGGATGAGCTAAAACTACTGCATTACTTATTGCGTCTTTGGCTTTCGAAAATCCGTCTAAACATTGATCAGGCCAACTATTTATCTTTGTAATTTTATCATGAGATAAACTGTTACAAAGAGAATATAGGGGAAGTAATATTTCAGCAAAATGAGGTATGAAACGATGATAAAAATTCACCATACCCATGAAACGTTGTAGTTGTTTGAGAGTTGTCGGTAAAGGGAAATTATTAATGACTTCGACTCTCTCAGTTGATGGTAAAATACCTGATGAAGAGATGTGATGACCTAAAAAGGTTAAATTGTCAACTCCTAAGATACATTTAGATAGTTTAATGTTAATTCCGTATGTGTCTAATCTCTTGAAAACCTTTTCCAAATGTTCCAAATGTTGTACATCTGATTGACTTGCGATTAATATATCATCCAAATAGACGAAAACGAAAGGTAAATTAACAAGTACTTCATTCATAAAACGTTGGAAAATTTGACCGGCATTGCGTAGACCAAAAGGCATGCGGGAAAATTCAAACAGTCCGAATGGAGTTGTTATAGCTGTCTTATAAACGTCATTTTCAGCGACAGGTATCTGATGGTACGCTCGCACTAAATCAACCTTGGAGAAAATAGTGCAGCCGTGCAACTGAGAGCTAAAGTCGTGGATATGAGGTAATGGATATCTGTCTGGAATGGTAATCGTGTTTAGTTGTCGATAATCTCCACAAGGTCTCCAGTCATTCTTCTCTTTTTTCGCCACTAGATGGAGTGGAGAGGAAACTTGAGAAGATGATGGTTTGCAGATACCTAATTCTACCATGTTATTAAATTCTGTTTGAGCTATTTTAAATTTAAGATTGTCTAATCTACGAGGTCGTGAAAAAGGTAAATGACCTTCAGTAACTATATGATGTACAATAGAATGTTTAATAGGTAAATTGTAATCTGGTGAACTAATTAGATTAGGAAATTGTAAAAGTAATTTGTTATATTTATCTGTCAAAGGAAATAATTTAAGTGTATCTAACCTATAATTGTCTAAAGGACTATTTTTAATAAAACAATTAACTGACAAATTAGTCTTGTTATCAATTATTCGAGCTCCTTTAAGATCGACAACTAAACCAAAATGAGACAAGAAATCTGCTCCGACTATCGGTATGTCAATGTCTGCTATATTGAAAACGAAAGGAAATAATCTACGTAAGTTTAGATTGACTTTTAACAATTAAAATCTTACCGTATGTAAAAATAGTTGAACCGTTAGCCGCGGTTAATATCGTATCAAAATTCTTTTTTAAATCTGTGAAAGCATTGCGTGGCACCACAGATAAATCGGCACCAGTGTCAATTAGGAAGTTCATTTTGTTAGATCTATCGTAAATAAAAAGTCGACGACGTTTGCTGTTAGAAATGTCAAAATCAGACGTCATAAAATTATCAAACTTCAGTCATCTTTGAGAATTATCAGATTTTTACAATTCTTACTGAATTTGCACCATTCACCTCCACAACGATAGGCATTGGCACCATAAAGTTGATGGTAGTAACAAATAGTATTGTCTGTACGATCAAATTTATTGGAAACATTATTACGGCTGGGTGAACGATTGCGATTAATGGTACGAGTTTGTGAATTGCTTCTACTTTTGCAATTGTTGCAGCATGAAGTAGAAGGTTGAGGCTCGAAGGATTGATTGGAAAGTCTGGATTCTAAAGAGTTTAATCGAAAATTAAAAATTTCTTGTTTTTGTAATACTTGATTAATTGAATCATGGAAAGTGATTGAAAAATTTTTGATAGTGGTAGTTAAATCTGATAACGGGGTGGACTCAAAGTCAAGAGGATTTTTGGAGTACGATGCAACCATTGAATTTTGACAGGACTCCCAGATCTGATCCGCAATATCTAGAATCTCTTTTGTGTCTGTTTTCCCTGAAGCTGTAATGGCAATATATACTGTTTGAGGCAAACGTCTTTTCCATAGCTTTATCAATAAATCTTGACTAACCATGCTGAATCCTCCAACCATATTCAGCATGGATCTATAGAAATCTGAAGGTTTCAGATCGCCCATTTGGGAACCTGATAACATTCAGACGTTTTTCCTCACTCGATGATAAACGTGAAATTAAAACTTTCTTTAAATTTATATAGAGATCCGTTTCCGGGGGATTAGATATTATATCGTATATATTATCTATCACATCTAATGGCAAATTAGCTATAACCTGATCATACTTTTTCTTGTCATTGACAATTTTTGCAACAGAAAACTGTGATTCGATCTGGGTAAACCAAATTTCTGGTTTTGATTTCCAGAATGGGGGTAATTTGACAGACGTGACATAATGGGTTTGAGGAAAATCCTCGTCTGAAGGTTGTGTTGGCATAATTAATCGATTGTGATTGATTGATTGATTGACTACTTTCTTAGATAAAAAAGGGAATGTACTTTAACTCACTCACCGACAGATGGCAGTACTTGTAATGTACAACTTCAGTTGATTGAATTAGGAAATTACCATAAATTATAGGAAAATCTATTCAAATTTGGAACCTCTATTCAAAATTCATCGGGAAAATTCGTCTCTTCATAAAATGGTCAATTTATAACGGTAGTTGATATATTGAATCTCTTCTGGTATATATTTATCACGTTGGACGTAAAATTTTCACTTCTGGCATATATTTATGACGTTGGACATAAAATTTTCACTTCTGGCATATATTTATCACGTTGGACATAAAATGATCACGTCGGGCATAAAATGATCACGTCGGGGTCACCAAATTTATAGCGTCATCGCTATAAATAAAATTAAAATCGAAGTTAATATACGTATATTTGTTTTTAATACATGTTCATATTTTATGTGATTTTGGTATTTTAAAGTATATTGATATTATATTTTTATATCGAATGTTTTTATTTTTCTTAGCGACTCCATGGAAACTTCTCCATTATGGATCGAGTTTTCCTTTTTGTTTCTTAGCGACTCCATGGAAACTTCTCGCTTTTGGAACTTCTCGATTTCCAGTGAGTGAGTCGCTATAGTCGCTATACAGCGCTTGAGGAATCATGTAAAAATACTACGGTTGTGGTTGGGGAAGATGTGGATCTTCTTATAATTTTAACTGCTCGTACACCTATTAATAAAGAAATTTTTCTCCTCAAACCAGGCAGAGGGAAGGTCCAACGAAAAATTTATTCTTCACGAAGCTTTGATCACCATAAAGATATTCGAGATCACATATTGTTTCTGCACGCATTCTCTGGGTGTGACACTACATTTGCTCTGTTTAATAAAGGCAAGACTGCAGCTTTGAAAGTGATGAAAAAACGGCAGGACTTGAAACTTGTAGCTGAAATTTTCAGCAAGACTGGTACTTCTCCTGACATAGTTACTTCGAATGGGATAAGATTTTTCCTCGCAATCTATAACGGCTCAGAAGTTTCCATCGATAACTATTGGTATTCTTGCTTTATCAAAGCTATGAGCAAAAGCAAACCAGTGAAATTAAATTCATTACCACCCACTTATGACGCAGCTCAACAGCATCTATTTCGTGTTTATTTTCAAGTACAGAAATGGTTGGGTAATGTATTGGATCCTAAAGAGTGGAGATGGATGTTGAAAGATACCATATTGTGGCCAAAAACAACATCCCAACTTCCTGCGCCTGATTCCCTTCTGAAGATGATTTTCTGCAACTGTACGAAAGGTTGTGGACCATTGTGTGGTTGTCGGGACTTAATTGCTCACCAGTTTGCGGCAACTGCCATAAAAAATTTTGCTTGAATGCTGAACTGATTGAAAACTCGTCAGAAATAGATGCCGACACTGAAGCAGAGACTGAAAGTTCTCAGATTGACTCGGATTTCCTCGAACGAATCGATAAATTTATAGAAGGAGAAAACGGACAAGAAGGAAATTATTAATTTGACAACATTTCAATAAGTATGACAGTTGTGAATTAGGCCTACCGGGGAAACCACATAAAAAAAAACGCTCCTAGTACTCAACCTCAAGGGTGGTGTGGAATAGAGTACTTAAATTATTCATAATATCCCATAAGTTCAAATTCAATGCAAGATTTTCAAGAAAACTATTGCGTATACGAAACAAAGACCTCTATCTTTTTTATAGATAATTTCCATAGCTTTCTTTTTGACCTGATGTATCTTTGTCGTGGAGGCAATGAAAACCGAGATATCTCGAAAAATTCGTTTCCGACCACGATTTTAGCCCTTTACAGCGTTGCCAAATTTTATCCTTACACTCCCACTTCGGGGACCTTTGAGACCTTATTAAGGACACTCGAACCTACCTGGAAAACCAACATTTGCTTTTGTATGAATTGGTCTGAAGAAAAATCCTAAATGCAGTGGACTAGTAGGGTCTGCAGGGATCAGGAAAAAACTTCCATTCACATCTCAACCTCCTGCTCTAGTCTTATGAGCTTGAGGCACATACGCTTCGGCATTGGCTTTCCAATGCTGAAAGAAATAAGAGATGCCCCATAGGAAGGATTTTGGTCTTTGCGTTAGAATCCGGTCTGAATGGGGAAATCCTCTAAGAGTGTGGAGGAAGCACAATGGAGCACAAAGCCTTAGTACGGCTACCGCTAAATAGTCCAAACACAGTCCTCAAGTCAAAAATTGTGGTCTCGGCATTTCCCTGTAGAAACCATTTATTGACAGGACTATTAATATTTTATTGCAAGTTATCTTTATATGAACAGTACATTAATTGAGTTGGCGTGTTTGGTACTAATTCCATATGTTAATCAATTAACAATAACTGAAAAAATGAAGTTTAGGGACCAAATAATTTTAGCCAAATTCATTCAAGAAAATACGGAACTATATTATATGTTCAAAATGGAACTCTCTGTATATAAAATGCATTTGTATAATTGTCATTCCAAGTATTCGCCTGGGAATCCATAAGTTAAATTTAGTTTCGAATAAATTCAACCCGTAAACCAAACTGCATCCGCGCTTTACTTTTACGGCAATCTCTTTTTATGCACGAGGACTTATTCGCCTCAAATAAAATTTAACTTACACCTAAGATATATTTCGAGTCGTCCATTTTATCCCTGTCTACGGTGACACTGAAAAAGAAATCAAAGTTAACCCCCAATCTGCGAAGTTTATGTACAGCTCTTCTCCAATCGAATTGACTCTCTCGCCAATTATTCCCTTCAAGAGTAGGCCAACCGCCTATCTGATCAAAAATTTGTTTTATCTTTTTTAATCCCTCCGCCTCGATTGCAGTCTCGTTCATGCAAGCTCGATAAAATTTCTTCGCTAAATTGAATGCCCCGAAATCCTCTCGTTGTATCGGTAGCTCTAACATATTTCTAATTTGAGATTGAATTTCATCCTCCACAGTGTCCTCGACCGATCGCGATCCGCGATTATCCAAGTTTGTGTTCTGCAGGAAATTACCACATGAAAATCGATAAAAATCCTCGCAAGGATCCACTTTAACGTCGATGTGCTTCGTAAGTTCCATTGACATTTTCACACATGACGACGTCGTGCAGACTTGGATTTTACCTGAAAATATAAAAAACGTTAGCTTTTAGTATTTCAAAATTTATATTTAAAGCAAAACACAGATTTTACGAAGTATACTCTGTGTTTTGGCTCCTCTAAATATTTGAAAAGTTGTACTTTATGTTTACGTTTGCTATAAAATATTATCGTCCCGCGTATGAGAATCATGCGAAGAGATAGTTTAAATTTCATTGCAAAAAAATCATATGGTGAGAAGCAACGTTTTCGTGCTGACAGGAAGGTCAAGTTGCCGTGAATAGATTATCCTTTTTAATACGCTTTTAGGTCGACCTGTAACTATCTATCTATTAGGCAAGGAGCCTGTGACAGTGAAAGCCCCCTCATAGCGAAATCGAACCACTTTATTTGGCCGGACGGATGTGGCATACCTATTTGAAGTGTGTGAAGGGGGATGAAATTTCTCCGTCATCCCGGGCAAACTTTTTTTTTTAAGTTCGTTTCGAAAAATATCTTGGTATGCGGGTCAAAAAACTGCCGGAAGTATCGAGCATACCAGCTTTATTGCATGGTCTCGAATCAAAACTATTACAAAAAGTAGTATGTTAAACAAATTTGTTTTGGAGTAAAAGTTTTTATAGAATAAAATGTCTTGTTTCTTTCTTTGATTTAAAATTATATGAGGATAAATATGATCAAAGGAATTATAGGAAAATTATTATTTTAGATGATTCAGACAATAAGATAAAGATGATATAATTAACAAAAGGACCCCGCACGTTTCTTACGTAAAATAATGCCCGGTGGATTTGGTTCAAATTGAAATATGTTATTTATGAAATCATTCTAAATAAAAGTTTCCATGGGAGCAAGGTTAGTTTTTAAGTTACGGAGCTTTGAAGTTGTCTATCCGTGGTATATCAAATTCGGAACGAATTATGATGTGACTGAAGAACAGCTCGAGTTTGACACGAATTTTCAAAATTAGAAATTCAACAAACTAATTAGTCTCCTCCCTAGATATGGACCACAATACGAACCGGAAGTTGCATGATTAAGTCCATTTATACTCAAATATTGTACTTAATTATAAACAAGGCTTACACTACGGCTCTTACGGGGTAGATAGAGAGAACAGGTTCGATGATTATTTTTTGATTTTTAGTGCAGTATTTATAAAAGCGGGTTTTTTTTAGTTTTTTAAACTATTAATTTATTCAAATCAACTAAATTTGTTTTTTGTTTTGTAACAAGTAGTGCCGTACAATCATTTTAGTATTAAACAGTAATAATTCGAGTTGGTGCAAATTTGTGCTTAAGGTGTCCCTTCCGTAGTCCCTGTATTTTCTGCTTTTCTTTCATATGGGTGGAGAAACTAGAAGCGACAAAGGCAGCAAAAAGATAGACCTTACTCAATTATTAAATCAGCATAAAAGTTACAGTCTACTTGAAATCAATCACATTGTTTGTGGTCCTTCGAACCGGATGATAGGAGTGGAGTTGTGATAGTACAGTGGAAAAATTTGTGTAAAAGATATATCGCAATTTACTTAAATATTCGTAATGAAAAACCATACAAACATATGATGTTTCTAAATCTTAATTTTAATTATATTCATGTATCTGTAGAGTCTGTATGATAAAGGCTATTTTCTAAGTTTATGGCAACTATTTAAAATTATTATTATGAAGGATATGAAAAAATTTTTCTTTTTTAAATTTCATGAAGTCGGTTAATAACACAGCCCCACAATAAAAAAGTGGTCTGGCCTGCGGACCAGACCAGTGTATCCTTATGTATTTGGACCCGCTGAAATCGAATCCGAAGTCAGAATTGTCAGATTGGCTCGATTTTTACCCCCAACCCTAACCCCCCCCCCCCATAATCGTCTGTCCGGCAGACCAGACCAGTGTATTCTTATTTATTTGGATCTGCTGAAGATTCGGTTTCATTGGGTCCAAATACATTGATTTGGTCCGTCGGACGGACTACTTTTTTTTTGTGGGGATGTGTAATGTATTTTCATTTATAATTAATAAATTTATCAATACCAAAATGTATCTAACAGTGATGCTGCCAGGTCTTTTCGAGCTCGGGCCCCGGGGTGCAACCCCGCCTACTCTATCGTCAGCCCTGACGCCTATGCTCGATAAGCTACCTTGTAAAAATTATTGTGCTGTCGAACATAATTTTTCTTATTCATGTTATTTCTGTTCATACCTAGCTATGTGTGCGCACAAATTGTCAATTTCAACTAATGAATTTATTATTCCTGAATCTCCCTAGCCCCGGTTATTCCTTGCCTTTACTTTAGTGGCTCGTTTATCTTGAGGAAACAGTTAAGTAAAGAGTTTGTTCAGTTTTATCAGTCCTATCGCTATTATCTGTTCACAAAATCTGTCACCCTAAGTTCAAATGTTTACAGTTTGCTATCTGTTTACATAAACGAGTATCGTATCAGTAGGACTGCAGGTCGTCCTTCCTAAAGATTTATATGAATAGACTACGAAACTTATAGATTTATGGGTTTATTATAATATACATGTAATATAGTACAATCTCTTAATTTTCGTGTTAATAGAATAAACGTGTATTCGTGTTTTTTGAAATTAGAACAAAATATCAATGAACATTATTGTTTATTAACTATTTACCTTTGATTAGAAAGAACTTGTTCTATGATTTAGGCTAGGTTAGAAGAGAGCACCGAATTGCATGCATAATTTTGCTGTTCACGGTAAAAGACTGACAGTTATAGAATATAAAATTAAGAGCACAAGACAATCACAGATCTCGCATATACTCTCTCTTAGTATAAGAAATTATTACATTAACTAGCTAACCCAACAAACTTTGTTTTGCCATATAAATTATAAATTTTTGTCCAAAAAATAAAAATAAAATTTCTGGCTAGGGTCACCCTTATCACCTAGGGGTATAAAAAATAGCCTACGATCTATTCTCAGACCTACCAAATATACACCAAAAATTTCATAAAAATCGGTCAAGCCGTTTCGGAGGAATTCGATAACAAACACTGTGACACGAGATTTTTATATATTAGATTATGAGCATTATTATACCTATTTGATTTAATCATTAAAGTTACCTATATAATTACTGATGTTTTTGTAGCCGGAAGGCTACAAAATATTTTTGAAGTTGATTTATTATGAACAGTGATCGGAATTTTGGGTTTAATTTCAGGTGCGTCGTTACAAGGATTTATTAAAATATGCATACATTATTAGTTGTAAATATGTATAATTCTATTATCCCAAAATAAATGAGAAACTCGTAAGGTATGTTCGTATTATATTTAATTTCGATTTAATTTTGTAAGAAAGAACAAACTTTAAGTTTTTGATGTAAAATTTTATATACCTATCTATATGCCCACTGGAATTAAACCCAAATTCCGATAATTGATTATGAAACTAAGTTATTAATTCTCGAAGCATTAAATGCGTGCCTAATAAACTAATTACATGGTATAAATACGTTATTAGACTATTTTTAAATTCGGTATTTAAGACTGCAAAATTCCATCTACAGGATGATATTTTTAGGTAAAAGTCAAAAGAAAAAATTGAACCCGTTCCTGATATTTTTACGTTTGCGGTACTGAATTGTGAAGACCTCTATTAGTGAAACATGCTTACTAAATTTGGATCGATTTGGTTAAGTCAATCAAAAAATATATCCGATTGAAATTTTGGCAAAAAATAGAGGAAACGAAGGGCACTAAGGATATAATAAAGGCCATTTTGAAATCATCTCAGGGTACTATACTCCTCTCTAGCGTATGGTCAGTCACTCACGAAACACCCTAATTAGATAGATAGGTAGATAGATAGATCTCTGTTAGTCGTATATATACAAATTATGCTTTGACGTCAAATAAATGCAAAAATATAGCAAAAAAAACAACAGAATTGTGGTTTTCTTAAATAAGAAAAAAATACACAATAAATAAAACAAATAAATAAAAAAGTAGAGTAAATAACAATTTGCCAAATCATAGAATGCATTTTCAAGGAAGAATCGTTTAATTACATATTTAAAGCGAGTACAGTCAAGTGTTTGTACAGCAATCGGTAACACATTGAAAAATTTTACTGCATAATAGCATGTGCCAATCCTGGTTTTTGAAAGTCGCAAAAAATCCAAATATATATATTACCAGGGGCGGACTGGCTGAAAGCCTACCGGGCCCGAGCTCGTGTCTGGGGGACCGGAATGTTTTTTTTCGGATTTCTCCCCCCCCGCTCACCAAAATTTTTTTCTGATTCCCCTCCCCGCTCAGCAATTTTCATAAAGAATTTCTTCCTCGGGTCTGTATTTTCCCTCCACAGCTCTGCCCAGCACGCACCTGCCGGGCCCAGGGCCAGTTTTGTGAGCCCGGGGCTAGGGGCACCGCTTTGTGGGGGGCGCCATTGTCTTAGGTCTTAGTGATTAGTGCCTAAACATGAAAACATTTTTCGGACAAAGAATAGTTTTTCTTGGATTCCCCCCCCCCCCCGCTCTTCAAACATTTTTTTCAGACCAAAAAATTTTTCTTGGATTCTGCCCCCTCCCGCTCTTCAAAAATTTTTTCGGACAAAAAAGTTTTTATCCCTTGCCCATAAATTAATAGCAAGCGGGAGGGGGGCGCGAAATTGACCCGGGCCTAGGGGCAATTTATCTCTAAAACCGGCACTGGCCAGGCCTCCGACCTCTAAGTCCCATCGGGCCTTTCCCTTGCCAGTCCACCCCTGTATATTACCCCCATTACGAGTTGAGTACGTAGTACACTTTCATGTGATGTAATTATTTAAGTTATTTTTAACATGGACAAGGCACTGCAGTATATAATTACAGGATAAAGTGAGTATCTTAAGACTTATAAACGCATCTCTACAATCAACTCTATATGGTAACCCAACAACGATTCTGACAGCCTTTCTTTGCAGTGAAAAAACTGTTGAGGTATATGCCGAGTGGCTCTATATTAAAATAGCAAATAGTAAGGGAAGATTGAATTATTGCATAATATGCCATTAAAACCGTTGACTGTAACAAGCAATTTTTTAAATTGCGCAATAAAAAAAATATTACGAGATAAATTCTTGCAGATGTAGGACGTGTGTTCCTCCCATGTTAACTTACTGCCCAAAATAATGCCCAAAAATATAACGCAATGAAAGGTCATCTGTACAGAATGACGTCTTAAAGAAAATATCATAGTCTCTGTTTTATCATTACTTAATACTAGCTTATTGTTTAAAAAAACAGTTATAAACTATAGACAGACTGTTTTGGGCCTCTGCTAATAAAATGTTACAATCTTTATGGGAATAAGCCAATGTTGTGTCATCAGCAGAGAGAGTGAAGTTTGTTGAGGGACTACTGTTTGGCAAATCATTAACATAAGTATGAAATAAAACCGGTCCCAAAACTGAACCTTGGGGGACACCAAATTTAATATCAATGTTACCAGAAGTAGTATCAGTAAAATGAACAAACTGATGACGATTAGTCAAATACGACATAATCAATTTTCTGCTACCCTCAGGGAATTTGTAAAATTTCAGTTTGTTCACTAAAATATTGTGAGGTACACAGTCGAAAGCCTTACTTAGGTCTAAAAATTGCACATGCACAAATTCTTTGGCATCGAAACCTTTACTTATTACATTTATGAACGAATTAATTGCTAACGTATTTGATAATTTTGACGTGAAGCTATATTGACAACTATTAAAAAGATTAAAATTTTCCAAATAATTTATGATTTAATTAGACAGTTAACTGTAGTAGCCCAGTCGATGAAGATATTTACCCACAAAAAGTTGCAAACTGTGTATACTTTTTTTTAATGAGTTCGTGAAAGTGTGTAGAATAATATCCTGAAAAGTTTACATTTCGCTCGGATGCAGGACATAAAAAAAAGTGAAAAAAAGTGTTTTTCATCCATTTTATCAACATTTTGAAATTAAGTCAAGCTAGTAAAAAAAAATACAGATGGATAGATCATGTATTTATGAACAAAAAAATGTGCTAACAAAATTTATCGCTAAAGCCACGGTTTTCCCGGAAAAAATAGTCAAGTGTAACGTTATAACTCGAAGCGAGATACATGCGTGTGCGTGGTTAAATACGCATGACTGTGACACCGACGCATTGAATTACATGTCACTAAATCAGAATTTGTTCAATATATATGAATGTTGGTTCATTTAAGAGATGGAAATTGTAGCTTTCTGGTGCTTTTTTGTATTAAACAAAACAAGCAAAGCATGGATGGAAAAAATATACTTATATATATTATCACGCCCGAACTCAATCGTCGCAATAAAAAATATAGAAAAAAATAAAAGCCCTTCAAAAAAATTCTTTCTTCATTGAGAACTGTTAAAAAGTATGTACACTTCATGATTATTATGGTTTATTAAATTGTAGTAACGTGAATTCAAAAAAAGTACATCTTAAATCATTTTAATTTAATTGCTTCATGATTTTCTTGATAAATATATATATATATATATATATATATATATATATATATATTATTATGTCTCCCACTATTTTTGGGAAAAAACGATAATAAATTTTAAATTAGCTGAGTGTCCGTTCTTGCAGACTCACTCCTCTCAGGGTTAAAGTAGGTTCAAAAAAACAAATCAGGAATTATACGATCAATAAAACACTCTAGTTGAGAATAGATTTGATTTTATTAAATTTACTGGAATATGGTTGTTTTGCAAGAATTTTTACAGTGATAAATTATACAAAAATGAATGTTGGGCGCCGTTAAAAACATATGATTATTTAAAAATCTGACATGAAATTAGTTTACAAAAAGAAAAAGGAAAACTCTGATGTGGTTTTATTCTTACGTACTAGTGAGACTGTTTACCTTACATCCGATCGGTAGCTACCGCGCGACCGCAAACACCAAGACGTGGAGAGAAATCCGCTTCTAGTTGTCGTTGCTAACTTGACTGCAGTGTTGACAATCGACAGTACAGCTGATGTGATATGGACGATCCTTCTGTTTCGTTCTTGTTTTGTTGCAAATAAAACTTCTCTGGATACTGGATTTTTGTTAAAACGATGCACTATTTCGTTGCACTTTAATTTGTGCCGAGGTGAGTACCAAAATATATTTTCGAAGACGACTTTTACATGTAGGGAAACTGCCCTTGTTTACAAATTACAATATTACTTAATTTGAGATTTATTTTCTTAATTCTCGTTTTCATATAACCAAGGAAACTATTTTTGAGTCATTACAATACTCTTACTTTGATTTGAATACTAAATACATTTACTTTACTTCAAAATTTCAATTTTCTTCTTTTAAATATTTTTAGGTTATGTCTTCCGCTAAAAATTTGCGTGCGGTTAGTTTCGTAGTTGAATAATGACTGAATTGTAAATTCTGGCTTTCTATTGGGCCAAAATGAAGTATTTGATAGGATTTTACGTCTTGATATTTTTGAAAGAAAAATTTAATTTATGAATTTACTTTTTCTAGCTTTGTGTTTTATTAAATGTTTATTTTACTACTTGAGTCTTATTTCTCATGCTTTTCTGAGTATTTTGATATGCAATACATATTGATTTGTGCCTCAATTGCAATTTTTCATGGTTATGTGAACTCGGACATATTTTAACAATTTCCAGCCTTAATACCTAATTTTAGCTACCAAACCATATTCCTGCTTATAGTTTAAGATACATTTAACATTTATTAACACAATTTCAACACATTACTCTATTATTTTTACTAATACTGAACTATGCATTTTAGCATGTCGTTTGAGGAGAAACTTGTCACCCCCTACAAAATACTACATGATGTGTTGGACAAAACTACACTAAATCTATGGACCTAGCCAAACTCTATAACAACAAAGTGAAATACTCTAAGAAAAACCTTTTTACAAACTATTTTACACAATTTTAAGAAAAGTTCATCTGACAGCTATGTGATTTTCTCACTGTGGGCCCCATTTGAAGTTTAATTAAAGGGAACTTACGTCGTAGAGTAAGTATAAACCATATTGTTTCTGTTTTGACACATTTTATCCTATTACGATAGGTATTTTTATGAAATACCTGTGAAGTTTGGTTCCAAGCGTAACCTCCCGTTTAAACTTTTTGTTATTTTCTACCCTGCTTATGTAGTCCTTTTATTATAAGTTTGTGCTTGTTTAAGCTTACAAATTATCACCTTTTTAATTGTTTATTGTTAAATTTATGATTACACTTTTTATTTATTGATAAATTTTTATTGTTTTTAGGTTCAAACCACCCTCTCATGTGTGTCAAGAGTTCCTGTTGGTTTGCCACCGTTTGGCTTTGTACAAAAGTTTATTTAAGCATCGTTGCACTTTATCGATACCTTGTTTTGGTCTTATTTACAAATAAAGTCTTTCAATGTACAGGTATGCACTATTTTCTTACTGCTAGATATATTAATAAATTTATTTACAATTCAAACACTTATTGCTAAATTCAACTGCAGTGCTTTATTCTAATGACATAAACCTGCCTTCAGCATGTGATTGGAGTGCCTCTGCATCTCACAAGCACTCGTGCATAAAGTAACCACCATCAGTGGCGTTTCTGAGTTTAATTTGATATAGATTACTAATTTTATTGTTTAAAGTGAATTGTTCCAATATATTATATTGTTTGGGGAGAATATTGCGACATTTCCCCCTTAAATAATAAATTTTGACACGTGTGAAAAATTTATTAGTTCTGTCAAAGTTGCGATATTCGAACCAAACAGACACACGTGCTTTTTCGTACTTTATATGACTTATTTACCCAGGGTCATATGGGTAGAGCAATCCTATGTGGAATTTCCCCCTTATTGAATTGTTGTGAATGTTTCGTAATGTGTCAGTGTTTTTTCTTTCAATTAAACGTCTAATAATATTAAATTTACCTTTTCTTACAAAACTAATATTAATGATTTTACTTGCCATTACGGCTTTAACATTTCTTCTGTACCCTTTTGAAAATATTTTCTTTTTTGTTTCAGGAACTGATTCGTCTCCTTCCCCTTTGGACATCAACTTGTGGATCTTCTCTGATACCTCATCTTGTGATTTTTTAAATTTTACCTTTTTAGTATATATTTTTGATTTAGTCAATTTACCTTTTTCTTTATTAATATCTAGTGATTTTATATAATTTATTATAGCACTTCCAATTATGTTTGATTTTATCATATTTGTAATTTCATCTTGTACTTGACTACGATGTTTAAATGGAATGGGATAAGTTTTACTTTTAAAAGGCTTATTTTCATCTACTTCTAACTTGTGTACATACCCTTGAGCTACCCTTGGCTCATAATTGATTAGTGAAATATATTTTTGTAACATTTTTTGTACTATATTATCATACTTGGAGAGACAGTTTATCAGGAGTTCTTCGGACTTTACAAAACTTGTATTAACTACATATGTGGTACCTTCCACCATATGCTTACCGCAATTATTTATTAATTCATTGGCCTTTTCGCCTATATTTAAATCGGGATCATTGCCCATTACCGCATTTAATTTGGGAACTTTGCCCATTACCGCATTTATATTGGGAACTTTGCCCATTACCACATTTATATTGGGATCTTTGCCCTTTACCGCATTTATTTTGGGATCTTTGCCCATTAATTCATTCATATTAAAGATGGGTATTCTTTCACCCTCTATTAACAATATTTTTTCTCCCAAGTCTATTTTAGCCCTGATCTCCGATAAAACGTCCTCTCCTAAAACAATATCATAATTCATGTTCGTCACAATAATAAAATCCCCCTTAAATTCTTGATTTTGAAACTTGAAAGTAGTGCTCAAAACTTTATTTGATTCCATGAACTTTTTCCCATTTAAACTTACCAATTTGATTTTTGCTATGTTTATACAATTATTTATGTTATTATTAAAATGTTTATTAAATACCTTTTCATCAATTAAACTTATTTCAGACCCTGTGTCAACTAGCGTTTTCAACGTGATATTATTTATTTTAATGTTTACTATAGGCAATTGACTAACCTTAATGTTTTTTATTTCATTTTCCGTCTCAGTTCCGATGTACTCTCGCGGGTGTTCATAATTATGCATGTTTAAAAACTTCCTATCTAAAAATCCTGGTCCTGTGACCTGGTATTAATTTGCGCAACAGTCTCTATTCTATTTACATCTTTCTGCGCGTTTTCAACTATTGTACTTCCCCTTTGAATGTTTGTGTTTGCCACTTGTGCATATGTTCGACTTCCCCCTTTTGACTCATCATAATTTGGTCTCCTATCTTCCCACTGTACCTGTTTCCTTGGCATTTGTTGATTATTATTTTCCCTGCTATTTACATTGTTACCTTGTTCCCTGTAAATTTGATTTTCATTGTAACCTCGTCTTTGATTATTGTCATATCTATTAGTGTTTCCCTCATATCTACCATAATTGCCATTATACCTCTCTTGATAATTCCTGTTTTGATACCCCCCTTGATTGTTAAAATTTGACCTATTTTGATTCGCTCCTTGACTATTAAAATTATATCTATTTTGATTTCCCCCTTGATCATTAAAGCTTTTATTTTGGTAAAATTCACCCCCTCTGTTAAATCTGTTCCCATTATTATACCTATTATTTTGATTATCGTTTCTACTTATATTCTGATAGACATTCTGATTATTATTATCGTCTATTTCCCTCAAATACTCAATTAAGTTATCTAAAGTGTTAATTCTTTGTGTGATTATTACATTTTGAATGATTGACGAAAAATGTCTCGCAATATATTTAACAATTTCACCCTCCGTAAATTTCGGTTCTAAATGGATCACGTTATAAATCTTTCTTAAAACATAATTTTCCCTTGATAAACCTTGTCTTTCATTATATTTCCCACTAAACAAATTTTGCCTGACCTTTTGCTGGGTAAAATCACTCCAATATTGTTTCATTAATAGCTCTTCAAATTCATCTATGCTCTGAAATCTACTTTCAATCATGGAATACCAATATTCGCTTTCTCCCTTTAACATGGTCTGTATGTTTGATTTTAAATTTGCTCCCCTTGGTAACGTGTTCATGTGTTGTCTGAGTCTTGTAATAAATACTTTGGGATGAATACGATTATCCCCGTAGAAAAAGAATGTTGTCTTATTGCATATGTTTGTGTATGTGGGCGTATGTGTTTGTGTTTGTGTTCCCTCTCTTAATAGCCGCGTATTCTGTAAAACTAAACTCTCCTGTTCTTTTATTTTATTAGCCAAATTTTCCCCTTGTTTTTTGATTTTGTTTTCCAATTCAATAACCGAATCATCTACCCTATTTTCTACCTGTCTTGAAATCTCTGCCCTTAATTCCGACCTTACCTCGCTTACCTTATCGTTTACCTCACAACTAATAGTTTCTCCAATTCTTTCCCATCTGTTTTCCCAGCTTTCTACTTGACTTTTTAGTTCTGCCGTGGTCTCTTCTATTTTTCTTAACTTTTCATCCATTCTCTTGTTTAAATTTTCCTCAAGCACGTTGATTCTCTCTCCAATATTTTGCACCATTTCTTCTCTGTTTTGCTGCATTTGTTCATTTATTTGTCCCAAGTTCTGCGCTACCTCCTCTCTATTTTGTTGCATTTGTTGGTTTATTTGTACGTTCATGCCTGCTACCATGTCCATCAATTTTTGTAACATGTTAGGGTCTTGTTGTGTGGCCCCAACTTGTTCTGTGTCCCCAATTTGTTCTTCTTGCTGTGAAGATGAACCAGCTTCTTGTTCTTGACCTGACATATTGACTTTCTTACCTGACCTTAATTTCATGTATGTTTAAATGAATTTCTCACAACTATTGTCAGAACTAATAAACCTTTTAATGAATTTCTTGTTAAACCTTTTATATAACAATTGGAACTTTAAAAATTTGTAAAATGTTTTAAATTGATCGTTTCCTGATTGTAAAAATTTAATTTAGTAATCTTATATCTCGCCCCACGTTGGGCGCCATATATTTATTATGTCTCGCACTATTTTTGGGAAAAAACGATAATAAATTTTAAATTAGCATGAGTGTCCGTTCTTGCAGACTCACTCCTCTCAGGGTTAAAGTAGGTTCAAAAAAACAAATCAGGAATTATACGATCAATAAAACACTGTAGTTGAGAATAGATTTGATTTTATTAAATTTACTGGAATATGGTTGTTTTGCAAGAATTTTTACAGTGATAAATTATACAAAAATGAATGTTGGGCGCCGTTAAAAACATATGATTATTTAAAAATCTGACATGAAATTAGTTTACAAAAAGAAAAAGGAAAACTCTGATGTGGTTTTATTCTTACGTACTAGTGAGACTGTTTACTTACATCCGATCGGTAGCTACCGCGCGACCGCAAACACCAAGACGTGGAGAGAAATCCGCTTCTAGTTGTCGTTGCTAACTTGACTGCAGTGTTGACAATCGACAGTACAGCTGATGTGATATGGACGATCCTTCTGTTTCGTTCTTGTTTTGTTGCAAATAAAACTTCTCTGGATACTGGATTTTTGTTAAAACGATGCACTATTTCGTTGCACTTTAATTTGTGCCGAGGTGAGTACCAAAATATATTTTCGAAGACGACTTTTACATGTAGGGAAACTGCCCTTGTTTACAAATTACAATATTACTTAATTTGAGATTTATTTTCTTAATTCTCGTTTTCATATAACCAAGGAAACTATTTTTGAGTCATTACAATACTCTTACTTTGATTTGAATACTAAATACATTTACTTTACTTCAAAATTTCAATTTTCTTCTTTTAAATATTTTTAGGTTATGTCTTCCGCTAAAAATTTGCGTGCGGTTAGTTTCGTAGTTGAATAATGACTGAATTGTAAATTCTGGCTTTCTATTGGGCCAAAATGAAGTATTTGACAGGATTTTACGTCTTGATATTTTTGAAAGAAAAATTTAATTTATGAATTTACTTTTTCTAGCTTTGTGTTTTATTAAATGTTTATTTTACTACTTGAGTCTTATTTCTCATGCTTTTCTGAGTATTTTGATATGCAATACATATTGATTTGTGCCTCAATTGCAATTTTTCATGGTTATGTGAACTCGGACATATTTTAACAATTTCCAGCCTTAATACCTAATTTTAGCTACCAAACCATATTCCTGCTTATAGTTTAAGATACATTTAACATTTATTAACACAATTTCAACACATTACTCTATTATTTTTACTAATACTGAACTATGCATTTTAGCATGTCGTTTGAGGAGAAACTTGTCACCCCCTACAAAATACTACATGATGTGTTGGACAAAACTACACTAAATCTATGGACCTAGCCAAACTCTATAACAACAAAGTGAAATACTCTAAGAAAAACCTTTTTACAAACTATTTTACACAATTTTAAGAAAAGTTCATCTGACAGCTATGTGATTTTCTCACTGTGGGCCCCATTTGAAGTTTAATTAAAGGGAACTTACGTCGTAGAGTAAGTATAAACCATATTGTTTCTGTTTTGACACATTTTATCCTATTACGATAGGTATTTTTATGAAATACCTGTGAAGTTTGGTTCCAAGCGTAACCTCCCGTTTAAACTTTTTGTTATTTTCTACCCTGCTTATGTAGTCCTTTTATTATAAGTTTGTGCTTGTTTAAGCTTACAAATTATCACCTTTTTACAAATTATCACCTTTTTAATTGTTTATTGTTAAATTTATGATTACACTTTTTATTTATTGATAAATTTTTATTGTTTTTAGGTTCAAACCACCCTCTCATGTGTGTCAAGAGTTCCTGTTGGTTTGCCACCGTTTGGCTTTGTACAAAAGTTTATTTAAGCATCGTTGCACTTTATCGATACCTTGTTTTGGTCTTATTTACAAATAAAGTCTTTCAATGTACAGGTATGCACTATTTTCTTACTGCTAGATATATTAATAAATTTATTTACAATTCAAACACTTATTGCTAAATTCAACTGCAGTGCTTTATTCTAATGACATAAACCTGCCTTCAGCATGTGATTGGAGTGCCTCTGCATCTCACAAGCACTCGTGCATAAAGTAACCACCATCAGTGGCGTTTCTGAGTTTAATTTGATATAGATTACTAATTTTATTGTTTAAAGTGAATTGTTCCAATATATTATATTGTTTGGGGAGAATATTGCGACATTATATATATATATATATATATATATATATATATATATATATATATATATATATATATATATATATATATATATATATATATATATATATATATATATATATATATATATATATATATATATATATATATATATATATATATATTGAAGGCTGTAACTTGACGAGAAATTGACACATTGGAAAAAATAAAATATCACTATTTCGGAAAAAATGTATACTTTTCGAATGTAATACAAATTCATTTACTTTTATGCATTTTTTCGAAAATATGATTAATCATATCATGATAAGAAATTGCGATTGTCACGATCTTATCCTTATAACCATGAAAATATCTTTGATTGTTTTGAAAATAAATTCTGGAACTTTTCCCATACATTAACAAATGTATAAGGAATTCAATGGATATAGCTGAAATGTGGATAGGTTTATCTGTAATAAATACAATACAGTAAAGGCACGTAAGGATTCATGCGAGCGATTCAGCGGCTATGTGTGGTTTCTATGTATGCGTTCATAATTATATACTTTCCCTCCAGACTCACTATTTATCCTCTTAGTCACTAAGAAAAATGTTAAAAATGTGTAATCAGAAAGAGAAAAAAGATTTATTTTACTTGTTAGAACTGCTAAGAATTTTTAGAGGTTCCGTGGTATGCATTTAACCGTGCGCTTGGCCGAGCAGAGTGACAAAGTTATTTCACTATTTTTTTTCCGGGAAACCCGTGGCTTTAGCGCTAAATTTTATTAGAATATTTTTTGTTCAGAAACACGTGGTCCACCCACATGTATTTTTTGTTTTTTTCTAGCCTGACTTTTTTCACTTTTTTTTTATGTTCTGCATCCGAACAGAATGTAAACTTTTCAGGATATTATTCTATACACTTTCACAAACACATAAAAATGATCTCTGTCGTCTGAGCTATAGTAAGAAGAGCACAGCACAGTTTCTCATTAGTAAGAGAAACAGCTAATTTTCCTTTTGATAAATGTACCGTTTTTAATTTTCTCAATATATTGCAATTCGATGCGTATGAACAAAATCGATTATTACTATTATTATTATAATTATTTGAAATTTTTCAAGTGTAATTAAAAGTGATTGGGAAAACTTACCAGAAGAAAGAAGGTATATCAAAAAACCTAGTAAGCCCAATATTACAACCACAAACAATACAAGTCCTAAATTTTGCCTCAATTTAGATCTGGTTTTCCAGATTTGTACTTTTTTTGGATCACTTCTCGTGCTGTTAATACTTCTGAAAAATAAAATTAAGAAATGGAATGCATATTATGTTCGATGAAAAAATGCTATAAGTATAAATTGACTTCGAGGAAATTTAATATCAGTTATTGTTCATAATGTGATATTAAATTACACCAAGGGTCAATTCCTAAAATGGATGAGTCAAGGAGAATATCGAAGATACAAAATTTTCGGTATTCTTGTTTCTCTTGTCTATTTAAACGAGCCTATTGAGAGGACATGCATCGTAATGTGTGTCAAAAACATTTTATAAAAAATTTCCAACCTTATTCTAATAGAGGAAAGGTGAAAAAATTATATTTTCCAAAAGACATTTTTTTAACAGGAGTTTTTTGGGGATTTGTTTGTGCAAATGAAATCTGTATATTAGGGAGTTCCATTAAAGTTTTGTCCAATCTAGTAGGTGAGCGTTTTCTGGAAATTAAGTTTCAATTTTGATAAACGTGTTTTTGTCTCTTTTTTTTAATATCTCAGGTTGTCTTCACGGGATGAGGCGCAACAAAAAAAATGATTCTAAATAAAGTGTGAATAAAACTATTGTCCCTAATCCGAAGTGCCGATTTGCTTTTCTATCGCAAGGAAATTAAAACCACGAAAATTTATATTCTACATAAAACGAAATTACTACAAAAATAATAAATTTTTCTATGAAACTTGGTTAAATTGTAGCTCTTGTGAATGTAAAGTATTATGGCAAGTTAAGAATGTTTATTACTTTTTCTAAAAACGATATGTTTGAAAAATGTAATGTAATTTTATTTGCAGCAGCGATAACACAGCCCCACAAAAAAAAAGTGGTCTGTCCGGCGGACCAGACCAGTGCATCCGTATGTATTTGGACCCACTGAAACCGAATCCGAAGTCAGAATTGTCAGATTGGCTCGTTTTTCACCCCCCAGCCCCCAAAAAACACACCCCTAAAAAATGGTTTGTCCGACGGACCAGACAAATGTATTCTTATGTATTTTGACCTGCTGAAACCGAATCCGATGTCAGAATTGTCAGACTGGCACTTTTTTCACCCCCAACCCCAAAAAACACCCCCAAAACAAAAACAAAGTGGTCGTCCGGCGGACTATACTAGTGTATCCTTATGTATTTTGACCTTCTGAATCTGGATTCGAAGGTAGAATTGAGAGATTGGCTCGTTTCTCTCCCCCAACCCCAAAAAACACACCCAAAATAAAAGAAAGTGGTCTGTCCGGCAGACCATACCAGTGTATCATTACCAAATACATAAGGATACACTGATATGGTCCGCCGGGCAGACCATTTTGTGGGGGACGGAGTGGAGTTTTTTGGGGGTTAGAGGTGAACACGAGCCAATCTGACAATTCTAACTTCGGATTCGGTTTCAGCGGTCCAAATATATAATAGTGGAAGACCAGACCCTCTGAATTCGACACCCTCTATACAACTCGCGAACACCCACCTAAAAAATAGGTAATCTGATGTAAAATAACCCGCTAAACTTGATTTTTGAATTCGCCCATTGATTTGAGATTGTCAAAATGACCAAATTGGCAATTTTCTAAAAAAAATGAAAATTATGTGTTATTTTTTGTTTTTCATATAACACGTCATATATTTTTTATTTTACTTCAGAATTTTTTAATTTTTTTACATAATATTCTCTAACTATTCTTTGATATGTTGAAAGTAAAAAACTTTACCTATAAGATAATTAGTTGGCAAAAAAAAATAACAACTTTTCTTTGACGCAAAATCTTTAAAATTTGCAGAGTAAAATGTCCGATCGAGGTATCTTTTTTATTTTTAAAGTTAGGTGCCTACTATAATCGAAGAAAATGTTCCGAATGAACTAAATAAAATCTTTTATAAGAAGTTTTTTTTGAGATTTTGCTCCCTTATCGAAATATTCATTAATTGTTTCAGCGTCCGAACGAATGCGCGCTACTATGAATCGGCCGCAATCGGATCTAGAGCTAAACGCAGACACGTGCCGGGTGATTATTATTTTCCAGTATCCATTTATGTTAAGTTGAAAGTGCTTTTTGTCTCAGTCCTTATATTTAGTGCGTTATAAACACATAGTTTGTCATAATAAATTATAATTACTCGGATAGGAAATCAAAGGAAACAAGCTAAAAACGTACTCTTCGCCTGTTAACTGGATTTTTATATAATTGTTATACATTCAATGTTTTTTGTAAATAATGTTACTTTTAGACATTTTTAATTTTATAGTACGATCTTAGTTAGTAAAAGACTTGGTAAAAAAACTATACCAAACCCCATTTGGGTTTCCATTCCGAGTCAAAAGAACTACACCACCACCTTACACGTAGAAGAATGTAAATTTTTACATTATAAGACACGAGCTATCATATTTTCACGGTTGTATATTACATTATGAAATGTATATTTGTAAAATATATAAATAATTAGAAATATTAAAATGAAATATTTCACCAGATTTCTATTCAATTAAAAAACATTAAAATTAAAAAAAAATTTTTTCAACAGTAAAATCACAAGAGCTTTTTTTTATCGGATAAATTTCTTTTTGTAACGAAATAATTTTGCCAATCAGTGCTTTTATGAGAAAAACTGACATGAAAAAATCGCGAGACCGGAGATCGAGCGATTTTGTCAAATGTCAGTTTTTCGAGCAAAATTACTGATTGACAAAATATTGAGTTAAAAAGAAATTTATCCATAAAAGAAAAGCTCGAGTGATTTTTGGCAAGATAAATTAACGACAGAATATGTGAACGAACAACAATTAAAAATAATTATAATTTTCTCAAAACGACTCATATCGTACAGTATAATTTCCACAAGACTTAAAAATTATAGCCGACAGTACAGATTTTAAAATGACGTGCGACTACTAGATATACTCTGCTTTTGAGGAACAGGTATTTTTATCGTGATAAGAAACGATGCACCTTTTTTATCGCTGTCAAAGTGGCAAAATGTGATTGTCAAATAGACTTTTTTATATAGGAGTTAATTTATCAAATTTAAATCATTAAGTAATAACATTTTTATTTATCGATCGATTTTGTTCAAATAGGGTTCTTCTTCTAGCTAACACTAATTTACTGTCCAAATTTCAGTACAATCGGAATTTTCTTTCTTCAGTTATCGTGCTTACAAGAAACGTGACGGACGGACAGAGAGACGGACATTTTGAAAGTTGTTCAGAATTCGTTCACTAACACAATGGTATGAAAATTTTTTGTCTGCGAGCGATATCAAAATTTTACCACGATAAATCTGTCGATGCGTCGATAGAAAAAATTACAACGAGAAATTTTTCGTGTTGGTACTGTCAAAAGTCGATCTAGGTTAGTTTACCACTAATAATGACATTTAATTGGTGCAATGTTAACAAAAAATGAGCTTTCGTTAATGGGTGAAATAATTGTCCATCAAAAGTGCTTAATATAATTAAAACTGAAAACTTCAATCAATTAAAAGCTGAACTATCGTATCTTTTGCAGTGATGATTTCCATACGTCTTACTTACTAATATAGCGTGCTCAAAGTCAAATTCGTTTCGCGAAACTTCAGGAAAATTTCAATTTTCGTACATTCCTGTTGGATCGAATTTACGATCTGGAGTCTATGATGCGGTTAAAATGCTATTCTTGTTCTTTCGATATCGATATCGTAAAACCTTTCCACTTATGTATGAACGAAGATCTGATCGTTTAAAAAGTTCATGTGTCTTGATCGAATCTGTAATGTTTTACTGTTAAAGTGAGGATTCCCATGCGGAAATGCGCGGTTAAAATCTTGAACATATTAATTTTTCATTTTTTTTTTTTTAACTTTTCAGTACATCCCAGCTTCTAATTAATGCAGATGGGACTATTTTCTTAACTGTTATTTTTTTTAAGCGCTTTTAATAGATGATAAAATTATTTGGCTTGATACATTTTTTAGAAGAAAAAAAAACACATTACAAAAAAAAGGATTTTATAAAAGCGCTCGAAATGTAACAAATCAAATCAAATCATTTATTTGACATTATTATAAATATTTGTAGGAAGTCAACAAGAAAATACATCGAAGTACAAGTACAAAAATACAAATCCAAATATCACACACTGTGACAGACGATACAATATGTATAAATAATAATAACAGATATACATGCAACGAAGTAATGTATACAGAGAACAGTAATTTACATTTAAAGACACGCAAATTTAAAATACATACATAAATAAAAAAAGCATACAGTAAGTATGCTCCATGTCACACATTCATGTCAAATTGACCTATTGAATCTCGGTATTCCTTATTTATGCTGTAGAAACATAATTTTGAAATGAATTTTTTAATTTGTGATTTAAAGTTGTCAGTGGCAGTCCCTCGGCCCCCCCCCCCCCCCCCATTGGCTTGGTGTTTCTTCAATAATATGACAATCAAATAAAAACAAGATCGATCACAAAAAAGTCATTGATTGTTTTGTAGCAATAAAGCCAACACGAATGCAATTGAAAGATTGGAGTTAGTGGCTCTATAGATATAATTTGTATTTATTTATATTTTATTGGGTTTTCAATGTTTTCATGAATAATGAATATATCTTATTTTAAATACACAACAATTTTTTTCCTTCTTCATTTTTTTTCGAGTTAGCCCCCCCTCCACAATGAAATCCTGGGACCGCCACTGGAAGTTGTTAAAATTTAAAGTTCTAATGTAATTTGGAAGAACGTTATAAAGATTAATCAAAGAATTTTTAACAGATTTGGTGAGCCTGAAACGCACAGGTCTAAGATGGTCCCCAAGCCTAGTGTAAAAAATATATAGAGAGGGAAAAGACATAATGCCGAAGCAATTGAAGATAGGTTGACAGTGATCATGAAAACCTGCCCCGGATAGAAAGGGGTTTATTCCTATTTTTTTTTTTTTTTTTTTTATTGAATAATATCATAGAATATGTACATAAACAAGCCTTCCAATACAGATTTCCGCCAAAATAATTATCAATTTTTTGAGAAAACAGAAGTTAAAACTAGAGGAAGCATTATACTCTTCGCCGATTTACTGAGCTTTTTATATAATTGTTACACATTCTATAGGATACTCTTCGCATTTTTCTTGTAAATAATGTTAGTTTTTGGACATTCTAAATTTTGTGATACCAACTTTGTTGTGAAAAAAAAAATATATGAAAAAGAAATCGCGATGTGAGGGATCGAACCCGGGACCTTTGGATTGCGAGACGAAACTCTTGCCGCTACACCACCATTTCTTATTACTAAAATTGTTAATGAGTGTAATATTTACCATTAGAAAATTTATTGTGATTATTAGGAAACACACAGTAAAATGTATTAAAAAAAAATAGTGATAGGAAATAACATTTCGCAAGGTTTCTATTTATTACAAACCATAAAAAATGTAAAAAATATTTTTTTAAATTTTTAATTACTAATAACTTTTTTATTTACCAATCTATTTTGTTAAAAAACAATAGGTTTCTTCTTCTAGCTAACACTAGGTTACTCTCCAAATTTCAATAAAATCGGATTTTTCTTTCTTGAGTTATCGTGCTTACAAGAAACGTGACGGACGGACAGACGGACAGACGGACAGACGGACAGACGGACAGACGGACAGACGGACAGACGGACAGACGGACAGACGGACAGACGGACAGACGGACAGACGGACAGACGGACAGACGGACATTTTGAAAGTTCTTATCACTTTAACGAAACTTAGACATTTCGAGCTTTTTTTCAGCAGTCATTGCTGTTTTGGATCGATTTTGTTATATATAGGGGCTAGTTTTCGCCCCTCCCTGGGGGTGTGTTTCATATCTATTGTATGTACGCTGCTGTTTAACTTTAATTTGTATAATTCGATTGATTAAGATGTAACAACTATTCTCGTAGTTAATCTTCTTTTTACTCCATTTCAGGGGTGTTTTTTTGCTCTAGCTAATGATTTTGGGGGTGTATGATTTTTTTTGACCTCGGATTCGGATTCAGCAATCGAAAATACATAAGGATACATGGGTCTGGTTCGCTGCTTTGAACATTCTTTTTTTTGTGGGGCTGTGTAATTGAAGAAAACAGGAGTATAAAGCTTATTTATTAAATCAATTTTAATATATTTATCAACGAAATTTAATTTTCTCATGTAAAAAATAATAATAGGCGTGAATTATTAAATATTTTAAATAATTTTTAATGCCGATTAGATTTTTAAAAACATATTTAGCAAAACATGACAACAATGTCAACGGCTAGTCAAATGACAGATGTGTTCTAACGTCGCCGTCTTGTGCCTCGAAAAAAAATTTTGTAACTGTTCCGAAAGAATTGACACTCGAAGAACTTGGTGGCAAGCTTATAATATTTGTGATCCCATCCCTTAAAAAATCCAAATTTTGTTATAGAAAGAATCTATCAAGTCATAATCAACTTTGGGCAAATTGGACTAATCTCCTTTCACAAAATTCAACTCCATCTTAATAGTTTCTTGATAAAGTAAAAATCAAACGCCACATAAACAAACACCAAATGAATCTAACCAATATATCTCTTTCACTTGTATTGTGACAAGAAGTGACAGCTGGCGGCACGCAAGAAATGTTGCCACATAATCCTCGCCGTGAGTTTTGTTTACATTTTTAAGATAACTTCTACATAGTAACAAATATAAATACTTTTTAATTCCTTCTAAATACAGGTATAAAATATTTACTGATATTCAAGATGTTGAGAAAAATAGATTTGTTATAGGTAAAATTATGTAAAGTAAATACACAATTGGCATTCATATAAGATAGTTACAGTCTAAGCGAAAGCTGTCTATGATTGGTTAAATTATTTCCCGCCAAATAAAATCATTTGAAATCTGAGTCTAAACGGGCGTATTCTTATTTCTTATTTTTATTGTAGTAATTGTTAGAATAATAACATTACTTGATATATATCACCAAAACTAAATAAAAAAAGAAAAATCGAAAATACCCCATTCTTATCGCCTTTTTCTGTACACAGAAATTTTTTTGCGCATTGGTAGAATCACCCCACAAGATAACTGCGTAACTTATATGGAAATTAAATAATGAGAAGTAACGATATTTTAAAGTGTTAAGTTTTAAGTATTTTTTCAAATTATGAATTAAAAATGTGTTATTCGATAGTTTATGTTTGAGTTGATCTACATGACGGGAACAATTAAATCTGTCATCCAAGACAACACCTAATAACTTAACATAACTGTTCTTAACCAAGTCCCTATTCGTGGAAAAGATTTGTCTTTGTGTCTTATTTATTATTCATGGTCATATTATTGGCAGTAAACCAGCTTTTCGTCAATTCAAGGCATCTGAAACAAGCAGAGATGTATCGTCTACATAGGCCACATATTTTTGAGGCAACATAAACTGGAATAAATTTTACACATATAAAATAAACAGGATTGGGCTCAAGATGGAGCCTTGAAGCAACCCATGTGAGACAGACATATTCTTTGGGCTATTGTTGTTAAATCTCACATACTGAGTTCTATCTTGCAAATAAGAATAGAATAAACTGAGAGGGCAACCTCTTATTCCGTAGTTATATAATTTATCCACCAACATAGGATGAGAGACACAATCAAAGGCCTTGGAAAGATCACATGTTTATCGTCCTCAAGACTATGTCACTAACTCTCTGTACAGCAATAGTTGTAGAACATTTTCTGCGAAAGCCACTTTGAAATAATATAAAAAATTTTATTTCAAAAATTTATAATTAATGTAAAAAAAACTGGCAGTTTTTTTGTGAAGCTTCAAACAATCTTCAAAGACTTCTAGTCCCTTGGAGTAAAGCTTTGACCCCAAAAGCAAAAAAGACTGGGCCGCAAGATATCTATTCCCCCATTTTAGAGGACGGGGAACACGATGGTGACAATATTTTTCGACCTACCCTTCACCCACTACCCTAAACCGGAAATACCACTCATTTTTTACGTGTTACGAAAATTTTATTAACGAAAGTTGTTTAAAATTGTCCAAAAACCTAAGTCCAAAATTTCATCAAAATAAAAAAATGAAAAATTTAAAAAACTGATAAATTTAAAAAATATAAAAAAAACTGCAACTTACTTGACAACTACCTGACAGCTTGGGTTTAATGTTAAACAAAATTATCATGATTTTTTTAAATAAGAAAACCCATTAAAACGATATTTTCGGACTTGGGACATTATTTTAAACAAAATTTCAATATATTTTTTAATCTGGTCAAATTTTGGACTTACTGTTTTTGGACAATTCTGAACAACTTTTACGAATAAAATTTTTAGATAAAAAAAATGCCTAGCATCGGAAAATCGAAAAAGAGGTGGCTTTTCCGGTTTAGGGGTAGTGGATGAAGGGTAGGTCGGAAAATATCATCACCATCGTGTTGCCCGCCCTCCAAAATGGAAGAGTAGATGTCTTGAGGTCCAGTAACAGAACTTTTGGGCTTTTTGCTTTTTTCTGGTTTACCTCAAGGGACTTATAGGCGTGCAGATCACCCCCAATAAGTGCTCTAGAAACTGAGTAACCGATTTGGTCGAGGTAACCACTTCTAACTTGGTTTTTCTTAAAGTTAACATCGAAGAGTACTTACAGTAAAAAATTAGCCAAAGTTAGTTGATCGGAACATATAAATAATTGCAAAAAACTATAATTTTTTTATATCACGAATTTTGTCGAATTTCATCTTCAACTCGATCTCGGCAAATAATGAATATTTTTCGATGAAATTTAAGCACGACATTGTTCAAGTTATTCTTTAAAATACTGAATTGGTCCTATTTATTTCACAGATGAAAATAGTGATTTCTCAAAAAAATTCTTTTGTCAAGCCTAGTTTTCTTTTTCAAACACAAAAGTTGTGTGACGAACTATTAATACGATAATTTTTGATAAACTTATATTGAAGTACAATATTTAAAGAAGTTTTCGGTAAAGTTTCACGTATTCATATTGTATATATAAAAAGTTATCGCACTTTGAAGTAGCGTCTCCGCGCGCAGTAGACATGTTGTTTACTCACGGCATGTTTCATTGTGGTGGTTGCCGTAGTTCAGAC
This sequence comes from Rutpela maculata, assembly GCA_936432065.2. Lineage (NCBI taxonomy): Eukaryota > Metazoa > Arthropoda > Insecta > Coleoptera > Cerambycidae > Rutpela > Rutpela maculata. Next base: position 21,667,250 of record OW386293.2, read on the forward strand.
GTTTACTATCATATCAATGTATCGTTTTGTTACATATTCCCTTGTTACAGGTTACTGTAAAGTGGAAATAAGTAATACTAAATTAATTGTTGATGAATTAAAAAATGCATAATACATTGGGTTGCTTTTAATATTTTCAATGTGAATTAACATCTATGGGCTGCAACGAGCAATTTGATGTACAGTTACAAATGAGACAGCATTTTATACCAGCAGCCGTAGTACGAACAAAATTCATTATTGGCAAAAGTTCTTCATTTTCAAATTTCCAGCCAAAATGAGTGCTTCAAAAATGGGTATGTGATCATTATACCATACGTGCACTTGCCAAAAACAGCGTTTCATGTGTTGAAGGAGAGCTGGGTACGATGGAGGTAATTTTTCAACGCAGGAGTTTTTTTTTTTTTCGAGCTAAGATTTCTTTCACGTCGTTAATATTGTTTTGTTCACTTTTGAAGTCATAAATTCCAATCACAAATTTTGTCCAAGCATTAACAATTTGAGACATCTGGAATAAATGTTCTGTGCTCCTAGTTCTTGGCATATAATGTGTATTGGTATAAAGCTTCGCAAATCCGTTCTGATGCTATTTTTTCCAGTTTGAAACCATACTTGAATCTTTGTATTTATTTGAAAATAATGTGCGATTGAAAGAATAAAGACATATGTATCTGGGGACTTAACGATCACTATCATGTCCTGAGTGTCTAAGTATTGTTTAGAGATGTAGACCAGATGACAAATTATTCGCGAGTCAGCTTCAGCAAGATTCGAAAATAAATCTGTAACCACACGTTTAAGTAAATTAGTGATTTCTTTAGTTACAAGATGATTTCTGTATCCACCAGCCAAATATAATTTTTTATTAATAATTTTATCAGAAATCTGAGGGATTTCAAAATTTTTTCGATGTAGTCGCATAAAAATAGGTTCAAAGCATTTTTATTTGCATCTGTAGACATAACTTTATCCCAATCTGGTATAGGTCGACTAGCATTAATACCGTAAGTATTAGAATTTAGTTTATACCTTTTTGACCTCTCTTGCGATTTTGGATTCATACTAACGTCATAGCGATCAATAATAACGTGAATCTGAGAAATAGTTTCCGAAAATACTTAAAAAAATATTGTCCAACATCTTCGAAACATTTCATATATTTCGTATTTAGCCACTGCAAATCTGCCATCATATCTATTATTATAGCATGTGGTTCTGTCCAGCAAGGTTCTGCAATTACAGATGTTACAATATTTTTTTCGATCTCATGTAACAAATCAGATTTTGACGATGTTCGCCTATTGCCATCCTCCTTAAACAGAGCGGAAACTATTTCGTTCATTGGGACAGTAAGAACTTTTTCATGGCTTACATCAGCTCTTTGCTTAGATAGAATCAGGGCTCTTTGGTACACTTTTTCTGGAGAAACATATTCTTTACTTGTGCTATTTTCTGCTCTTTTTACAGTACTTATTTTATCATATCTGTAAAAGTTTTAAATTTAGAGCGTTTTAATGTATCATAAGAATTTGCGGGTTTATTAGTTTTTTCTAATCGTTTGCAAATAAAATCTTGCAAGATGGTTTCGCCTATCGTAACGGATTGTAACAATGACTCTTCAATACTTTTTTCTGCCATCATACCACTTGAAATATTTATTAAAGACAAATTAGCGCTCGATAATTGAAAAGGGTCAGTCATATTTTTAGTTATGTAATTTAACATTAAAATTACATCATTACGGCAACCACCACAATGAAACATGCCGCGCGTAAACAACATGTCTGCTGCGCGCGGAGACGCTACTTCAAAGTGCGATAACTTTTTATATATACAATATGAATACGTGAAACTTTACAGAAAACTTCTTTAAATATTGTACTTTAATACAAGTTTGTCAAAAATTATCGTATTAAAAGTTCGTCACACAACTTTTGTGTTTGAAAAAAAAAATTAGGCTTGACAAAAGAAATTTTTTGAAAAATCACTATTTTCGTCTGTGAAATAAACAAGGGTTCGGACCAATTCAGTATCTTAAAGAATAACTTAAACAATATCGTGCTGAAATTTTATCTAAAAATATTCATTATTTGGCGAGATATCGCGAGTTGAAGATGAAATTCGACAAAATTCGTGATATAAAAAAATTATAGTTTTATGCAATTATTTATATGTTCCGATCAACTAACTTTGGCTAATTTTTTACTGTAAGTACTCTTCGATGTCAACTTGAAGAAAAACCAGGTTAGAAGTGGTTACCTCAACCTAACCGGTTACTTGCTTAAAACGGGGGTGATCTGCACGCTTATCATTGATGTTGTTTAGAGGAAATAATAAATACCTGTAATTTTGTACAACAATTTATATCTATATGACATATAACTTCACCAAGTCTCATTAAAAAATATTTATTATTTTTTTGGTAATCTCTGTTTATGTAAAATTAGAAATTCTGGTAGTTTTTATTCTTGGCAAAAAAAACACAGAATGGTCTGATCCAGTGAACAGAACCCGAAATATTAAGAAATACGAAACAAAAACTCGTTTCTCAAAATTAAAACTTAATTTCCAAAAATGCTCACCTTCCAGATTGGACAAAATGTTACTGTAATTTTCTGATAATATACAGCGAAAAGCACAGTTTTCTGCGACTATTAGTTTTATTCTTCTATTTAGAAAGGATGATAAATGCACTTACCCATTCTTCATTCTGCGAAAACAGTTAATCCCTCAGCACTTATTTAACATTCACAAGTACAAACACACTGTTACGTTTTGCCGTATATTTTGTCTAGTAACTACTATAATTATGACTCGCGACGGAGCACAATTAAATTTTTCACAGGAAGGTGCCCGTATAGTATAATTCATAGAAGCATCTTAACTTCATTGAAATTTCACGTAGGAGTGAATAACAACTAGGTTAATCTTTGTAATTAATATTATTAAGTAGTTGTAAGTTTGTGCATAATAGACGAGAAACATAATTAACGCGATTTTCCTTTGACATCAGGGAGATACTCAAAATTGCGTCGATATACAATTATTGTTGAAATAATTATTAATATAAGACTATATGTTAATTGTTCTTATTACAACTCTGGCAAATTGCATAATGGTTTGACCTGTTACTCTCTCTATTAATACTCTCAATGTCATCCACGAATTTTTTTAATTGCGTATCCGTCGAATATTCGGCGGCACCTCAGAGATAAACATGTTCTACTTAATTAATGTATAAATAGGCTTATACTGGGAACATTTTTTAAGCCCAATTTTTCCAGCACTTTATTACTAGTCCAGTAGAATTGTAATTTGACATTGCGAAAATAGATAACCACGATTTTAATGTTTTAAGTTGATTGGTTGGACATTCAAAACAAGCCCTTATAGCGTGCCAATGGATGTCATACCGGATAGGGGGGTGGGGGTTGGGGGGTAGTAAAGTTGAAAAATCGGTTTTTCGCGTTAAAATAGAAAGCTAATAATATGAGAGAAAGGTTCAAATAAGAAAGATATAGTATTAAAAAAAACTATAAAATGAACCCCCGAACGTTAAGATAGCTTTATTAGGTCAGGAGTTTAAAAAAAAAAAGAAATTTTGAAAAAAAATTTAAATTTCAGCAAAGTTTTAGAAAAATTTTTGAAATTTTATTAAAGTACGTGTTATATATCTGGTAAAAATTTCAGATCGATATCTGCATTATTTTTCGATAAATTCAATTTTTTGAAAAAAAAATGTTCTAATCGTCTTCGAAAAATGGCTATAAGTACTTTACTTTCTGTCAGATTTTCTTATGAGAAGAAAAATTCTATTCTTCGAGAGTTGTTCAACAATTACAATTTTTTTCTATGTCGTCATTATTCAGAAAAAGGTGGTGAAAATTGAACTTGAAGAAAAAGGAGATTTTATTGAATAAAAAATTCCAATTAAAGTTAAATAAATATCTTTTGAATGGAATGCAGTGTCGAAATACCATGTGTACCATTTTGAAGTGCTAATTCTTTAATTCGCTTAAAGAAAATACTCTTTGATAATTGGTTTTCGAAAAATATGAAAAAGTAGAGTGCGCGAACGTAACGGTGCGCAGATTGGGCAGTCATAAAATGCGTTCAGGCATAATCACACACCTACAAATTTTAACTTTTATTTTGTATCGTTAACCAAAACCACTTATTTGTACTGCTTTGGTCCCAGCTACGTCTAACATAGTCCTAAAAAAAACTCGTTGGCTTTAAAAAATGTAATTACTGACCTAACTCACATATTATGGTATAATTTTAATAAAAATAGCAATTAATTACATCATGCGAAAAAATATATTGGCCATTTTGATATATATTTCAAATACATGTTATATAATACATATTTAATATATAAGCTCTTTAATCAGAAAATTAATTATTCTTCTTAGGCTTCTTAGCCTGTCTCTTATAAGTTACTTCTAGAGCATCTCTTATACATGTCCGACAGTAGTCTGCTAACATCGCAAAAGTCCATTTGCCCTGATATCTTTTTTCCATATTTTGAATATCCTGGTGGAATCTCTCTCCATGCACATCACTTACTGCACCACAGTTTTCTGGGAAGTAATCTAGATGTGAATGTAGAAAGTGGACTTTTAATGACATATTGCATCCTAATTTTTGGTAGCAAGAAAGAAGATTCCCAACAAGGTCTCTATAGTTTTCTGCTCTTTTGTTACCGAGAAAGTGTGTTGCTACCATTTTAAAGGAATTCCAAGCAGCTTTATCGTTACCTTCTAGAATGTAGTCAAATTCAACATATTTGAAAAGGTTCTTGATTTGAGGACCCACAAAAATTCCCTCTTTAATTTTCGCATTACTAAGTCTGGGAATTTTTTTTTAAATAACTGAAAGCACGCCCTTTGTCCATAGCTTTTAAAAGTTTTTCATAAGCCTCAGTTTTATGTAGAGTGGTGGCAGTATTACCTTTTGTGAATCAACTAATGGAATGTTAGCAACATTTTTTGCTCCTAGTTCAAAACCCAGTCTTGGCGGCCAAATTTTTCTTTTATAATGTTCTAATCGCGCTCGACTGTCCCACTCACAAAGAAAACAGCAATATTTGGTATACCCTTGCTGCATACCAAGTAAGATATCACTTTTAAGTCTCCACAAATCTGCCACTTATACTTGTTATATTCTATAGTTTATAGCAATACATTCATGTTACTGTAATTTTCCTTCATGTGGACAGCATGGGTGATTGGAATTGATGGCAATTTATTTCCATTGTGGAGTAACACAACCTTTAGGCTAAGTTTCGAGGCGTCAATAAAAAGTCTCCAGTCACTACGATCATGGGGAATGTGTAAAGCAGTCATTAAACGTCAATGTCCTTGCAGGCAACCAAGTCATTTTCCATTTTGAAAAAAAGGTATAAGATCTTTTTGACGACTACGATACATGGAAACTTTAACATTTTCTTGTAGTAAATTCCATTGTTGTAATCGAGATACCAAAAGCTCCGCTTTCGCCTTGGACAGATCAAGGTCTCTTATAAGATCACTAATTTTGTGTGGTTCACCACCGGACACTTCGGCAGAGAAATCGGGATCTTGTGATGTTGATGGCTGGACTAAGTCGTCTTCTACATTATCATCCGATTCTTCGTCAGAATCAAGACTGTATTCTTGAGGTGGATTAGGACTAGGTAGTTCATCACTATGGGGAACCGGGCGAATGGCAGATGGTAAATTGGGGTATTGTATTACCATCCTTTTTTTCTTGTTAATACCCTGTCTAATAGGAGGTATCACGCAAAAATAACAATCGGTAACATGTTCTTTAGGGTCTCGCCAGATCATGGGCACAGCAAAAGCCACTGAACGTCCTCTTCCACTTAGCCAACTGTAAAGATTGTTCGCACAATTGCTGTAATATATATGAGGTGCCCATTTTTTGTCATATCTCCAATTGTGCAACCAAAATACAACTGATACGCCTTCTTAATGTTGTTAGGTGTATTTGCACAATCTCGTGGCATATTTTCAAAATAGCACTATTTACTTTCGAAAATGAACGCTTATCATGCACAGGGTACAAATACGACTACCTAAGAATGAATATTAGTTTTAGTGACAAATAAAGGTAGTTGATATGTCTATTGTTCGTAGAATTCCAATTCTAACTGTTATTTGTGATATGACCGCCCATAAACTAGGGTTTATACCTGCGTTACACTTTATTACCTGTATTGGAAAAATCAGAGCTAACTTGAACTTTTGCTTATCATATTGTTATTTAGCATGACGAAGTTACAACGAATTTGCTATTTTTACTTCCAATACATATAGGCTGTAGAATTGTGAATTGAGACAAAATATTGGCTACTTAGTTTTTATGTTTTATACTGTTAAAATGTGAAGGCAGTTGTAATTATTATTTAAGAATAATTATTTTTGTTTCGGGGCGAGCGTAGAGGCGACTTCAATGTAAATATCAGTCGATATTCCGTTGAAGCAACGTCGAGCGCGGTTAGTACTTGGATGGGCTCCCATCTTGGGAAATACAGCGTTCTCGTCCCACCTTCTAGAGGCTTGTATATCAGTGTATACTCGGAAGTTACGTAATTTCAGACGAGGATTACGTAATGGATATACCATCCTTCGGAGGGGATGTAAAGCAGGCGGTCCCTTGTCTATTAAATGTTAGGCAAGTAAAAGATCCCTACTCTTCTTAAGGGAAGAGGTTCGGCAAAATTTCAAGGTTGGGGGTAGCTCGTCTCCTGGCGTCGGTGATAGGGCCTGGTAGCGGAAATAGGCCGACGTTAAACAGTTAAAAAAAAAATTTTTTGTTTCTTATAGAATTTTTAAAAACTACATTAATTTCATACACTCGTCACATCAATCGCTTACATATATCGCAATACCCAAGCTTAACTTACGAATCGTAATTCTTTTATTACTTTCTAAATCTAAATCTTCGTTTTCATCTGGTTCGTCTGGATTTTCCTCACCATCTATATCTATATTTACATCGTCATCGTCGTCAGGTAACTCAATATTTTTAATTTCAACGTTACAACAAGTTTCGCCACGACGAGCTACACAAATACTTGTACATTTGAAACCATGTTTTTTGCAGCTGCAAGTCCATTGCTTTACATCCATCCACTTTCACATGCACAACTAACTATTATTAACAACTTTTCTTCAGTATAAACTGGATTTAGACCATTAACAGAAACTGTCCAATCATATTGAGCAGGATTTCCTTTCCCAACCAAAATTGTAATTGTAAATATGTTCTCAAAGCATGTTGTTTTACGGCACCTTCAGTTGGAGGTAATAATTCTATTTTAAAAGATTTCTTACAAGTTAATTTTTGAAATAAGAAAAAGCGATACACACTGAATGTCATGTTTTCGTGTTTTAAGCCGTATGTATAGAGTGATACATTTAAAAATTGTGTAGTTGTATTCGTTGACCAAAAATATGTATACTTAGACACCAAGTTTGTGGTCCTAAGTGATTTAGAAGCCGAGTTATTGATAATATACCTATATTTCAACATGGCCGCTATAAAATCCAAGATGGCCGACGGAGGAGTTGGTTCCTATCAAAAATTGAAAGCTACGTACCTAACTAGTACCTGGAAAAAATTTGGTGCTTTTGTCCGCTGTGTCCACATCTTCATGATAAGCTGCCCTACTATATGCATTTCATTTCGTTTCCTTTGTAAATACCTTTGTTTACTTTTGAAGATTTGTTTGTTGATTTAAAGTATCACAACATTTTATTTATTTGTAAAATTTTGATTTAGATTACCGTGTACTTTCTTTCTCTGGCTTAATTTTATATTTTGATCTCAGGAATATATAGTTGATGTGTACCACTACTATAAAACATCCTGTATATTCCCAATATTATCTAGCCCTGTAACTTTAAATTGAAATACATGGGATTAAAAATATATTTTCGATCAGCTGGACACAAAGAGATTAAATTCATGATCACGGACATTACACCTAATATTTAACTTTTCATTTTTTTTGACACGTAATACTGTAAATTTTACCTCCATCGACCCATAACATTTCCACCTGACGTCCATTTAGGTATATTTAGGACATACACGTTTCAAGAGAAACACTTGATACTTTGATTATATAAAAACTATGCGACGAACGGAAGTAGAAGAGAACTGGAGGAAATTGGCTTCCACGTGTACAAGAATTTTTCAGCAGTCCAACTTTGGGACGACCCTGTTATTACCTCTTCATTTTCAGCATGATCGCATAAACTTTTCAGGCAATTGTATTTGATAAACTACGCTTGTTTGGGATTTGCACTGTTATTCATTAATTGGAATGTATTTTCGGGGAGAATTTGCGCTGGAATTGTTCGAATTGATTAATTGATTCCTGAAAATAAAACACATTACCACAGTTTGGTCGTAACTTCAAATTCTAATATAGATGGGAAATCGTAGGATTATGTAATAAATACAAAAATATGCCCTAGAGAAGAAACATCTAAGCAGCTACGGACATGTGTTTCGGAATTATTGTTCCTCATCAGCGCAAAGTAAATTGAGCAATACCAGGTGTAACGCGAACATACCTTATACCCCCACAAAAAAACACTAAAGGATTTTGGTTACTCTCACGGGAAAACCAAACAACGAAAAAACCCGTTCGAAGTAATTCTCCACCCTGATGGTCTTCCTGCCTCCAGGAAAGTAGAGGGAAGTTAAAAGTTGTGGATTTTAAAAGTTACGATTTTCAAGAAGGTTATCGGCCGAGAGATGAATTTTGGAACAAAAGAGGACAAAAAGAACAAAAAGGATAAAGCAATAAACAAACAGAAAAGGAATAGAGAGGGGTTAAGATTATAAAGTTTATAGGTGAGGATAAAGATAGAGTAAATGTAGATTATAGTAGTGAAGAAGTTGGCTAAGGTGGAAGTTGCCTAAAAATAGGCAACGTCTGGTTTAGTAATGGGTGTGTTATGTTCGCCCAGTTTGAATTCGTAGCATTTTTGCGAAATCTCTTGGACGTAGTCCGCTAGTGGAGTTATGTCGTTACAGCGGGCGTACAGATCTCTGAGTGAGGTGTATCTGCCAGAATCAGAAATGAGGCGCATAAATTTGTGTTCTAGAACACGAAGTTTTCTCATTGTCGTGGCCGGGATGCTGCACCACACCGGCGCCGCGTATATAATGGCCGGCCTGATCACCATCGTATATAACAATTTTTTATTAGTCCTGTTTAGTCCGCTATCTCTGGCCAGAAGCGGATACAGACTCCTGGACTTTCCGAATAGTCTTGTTGATGTGAGTGTCGTACGTCAGTCTTTTGTCCAGATTAACCCCAAGGTACTTCACGCACCGTTGGCTACCCCCCGACCGAAATAGGCGTTAAAATGCGGTTCTCAGTGAACCGGCACGTGAAGAGTATAGATATCGACTTTTCGGCGTTGATCCGAATCTTCCACTTGTCGTAATACGCCGTGGCATGAGCCATGTGCGCTTTCAGCAGTATATTCGCCGCCTGAGCATTGTGCGAGTGCTCATACATGCCGTACATGCTGGTACACGCCGTGTCGTCGGCTTACTTGGCAAGTTTCGTATTCGGAAACTCCGGAAAGCCGGAGACGTACAAGTTATACAGCTTAGGTGACAGACACGAACCCTGGGGGACGCCCGCGCGAATGTCCCGCCGTGTTGATAGTTTATTATTCACCCTGATCTGCAGCGATCTACCTGTCAGGAAAGAGTGAATGAGTTTCGTTACGTGTATAGGAAAGTCTAGTGCGTTCAGTTTGTGTAGAAGACCCGGGATCCATACGGTATCTAAGGCTTTCTCGATATCGAGGAGCACCATGACGGGGCTCTTCCCGAGGCTGCATTGCACCTTGATGTCATGAACTATCCTGACAACCTGTACACAGTGCCCCTGCCCCGCCTGAAGCCGAACTGGCACTTGTCGTCGACGTCAAGTCCATTCTGAGCAGAGTCTAGTCTAATCAGGATGACCTTCTCCACCAACTTAGAGATCGCCGACAGTAACGAGATTGGTCATAACTGCCGGCGAGCTTCGCGTTCTTGTTCGGCTTCAGGATTGGCACGACCATGGCGCATTTCCACTGGCTAAGCCAGTGTCGCAGCCTTAGTATCGCGTTGAGAGATGCAACGCTCTGTCTGGACCAAAAGCTTAGGATCCACATTTATCGATAATAGTAATAGTGAATGAATTTAGCATAATCTCCGAAATAAGTGAGAAGAGAGCGATGTCATAAAGATCTTTTTTGTTGAAAAATATTGGCGAATATTTAAAGAAAAAACCGCTGCCCAAGGAATCACTGCTTCCACATCCAGATTTTCTATCCAAGTCTCTCAACGAAAAATTTTGTACGTGGAAATAGTTGTTTATGGAACTTTAATAATATAATATTTGAAATCCTCTACCCCAAAAACCCATAAAACGATACCCCACATCGGTAGTGGGGTGGGGGTTGTGATAGGGGGGTGGTAACGGAGGTGGATGAAGTAAAAAAATATTTTGAGGTTTTTGGTTCTTGTACACAGTACACACATTAAATCACAATCTTTTCTCATCCCCTTTAATAATGGGGTGAGGGTGGAAATGGGGGTGGCTAATGCCAAAAAATTTTTTGAGACCTTAGCTTCCCTTGTATATACTAAGTACCAATTTTATTGACTCTTTCCTGCTTCATTTACCTATTTACCCCCCTTTACTACAATTTGCCCCCCAACCTTTCGACGGAACAAGATGAAAATATAATCTAGTTCCAGATCTCGTTAAAATACATACGTGTACCAAATTTCAAATCAATATCTTAAACGGTTTCAGAGTAAACGTGCGCACAAAAAAAAAGTTAGACAGATCGACAGACAGACAGAAATTTTTTTTCACTCAAACTTAAAATCCCGACGTTTCATGACATTCTAAGCCTATTTGAACAATAAAAATTAAAAAAAAAATTTTTGTCGTTAGTATACTTCCACTGAACGTGGAAGTAAAAAGAGCGAATTAGAGCTTAATAATTTTTGAATTTAAACATGAACCATTGTGTACCATTCGTACGCGAAATAGATATTTGTTTTAAATAGAGCCGTCAGGATTGCAGCAATAACAGAAAACATTATTTTTTTCTTAAAATATAATCATCTCGGTGTACATGATGATGATGAATACCTAAGTAATTTTTTAATAGAAAATGTAAACTAGAAATTTTCACTGAGTGAATTAGCACTAAATAACAATTATAACAAAATATTATTCTTATTCGTAATGTTTCGTTTCTTCTAGTCATTTTAACTTAGTGCTTTACACCTTTTTGAACAAATAAAATATATTGATTAGAAAAGAACATTGCAAAAATCACGATTTTTATTATTATTTAAAAATATTGTGTAAATACCATTCATAGTGTTTCAAAAAGAGAAAGAACGAAAATAACTTGAAAAATATGTTTTTTAAAAAAACCCTACCAAGCTGAAATATATATTAATTTATGTTTTTCCTACATTTTATAAGCTCTTGTAAGATACGAATATTTTTTGTGAACTGTGTATGTCCTAGTCAATAAAATTCAGTGTTCAACAAAACTTTTCCAGAAATTCATTAATGTACATTTTACCGTAAACGGGTATTGTTTCTAACATATGCCTTCTGTATAGATTTACATAAAACTGTTAAAATAAAATAACAAAAACTGTATTGGTTTCCAAAAAAAAGTTTTAAAATAAATTGTTTCTAACATATGCTTTACGTATAGACTTACATATAAAACTGTTAAAAAACCGCTGCCCAAGGAATCACTACTTCCACATCCAGATTCTCTATCCAAGTCACTCACAACGAAAAAACTTTGTATGTGAAAATAATTGTTTATGGAACTTTAATAATATAATATTTGAAATCCTCTACCCCAAAAACCCATAAAACGATACCCCACATCGGTAGTGGGGTGGGGATGGTGATAGGGGGGTGGTAGTGGGGGGTGGATGAAGTAAAAAAATATTTTGAGGTTTCTGGTTCCTGTACGTACACTAAATCACAATTTTCTTTTCATCCTCTTTAATAATGAGGTGGGGGTGGTAATTGGGAGTGGCTAATGTCAAAAATTTTTTTGAGACCTTAGCTTCTCTTGTATATACTAAATACCAATTTCATGGACTCTTACCTGCTTGATTTACCCATTTACCCCAAATTTACCCCATGTTACCCCCCACCCTTCGACGGAACAAAATGAAAATATAATCTAGTTCTAGATCTCGTTAAAGTACATATGTGTACCAAATTTCAAGTCAGACAGAATTTTTTTTTTTCGCTCAAACTTAAAATCTCGACGTTTCATGACATTTTAAGCCTATTTGGACAATAAAGATTTTTTAAAATTTTTTTGTCGTTACTATACTTCCACTGGACGTGAAAGTAAAACAAGCATTTCATTGTATATGGAAAATTACATTTTGAAACATAAAATTGTTAATAACAGTGAAGAAATCTATAAATATTTTTCTCTTTCTCTGAAAATATAGCGATATAAATGTGATTTAGAAAAATTGAAAAATATTAATTTTTCGCCCATCACGTTAGCATCATATTATGGTTAGCAAGTTAACAGACATTTGCAAAAAAATGGACTACTCTTGCTATTCCTTATTGGAATTCCATTTACCTGTACTATATGAAGTTTATGTACGTAAAGTTTCGTGGTCTTTTCCATTATCTAACTCCAAATGAAAATAATATTTTGATATCATTAATATTATTTTCGTTATCCATATTCGAAAATATGAAAAAACTAAAAAAACGTGGAAGTTTCTAAACCTAAACCAATCACTGTGTTAGCTAGCTGCTAATATATAATTTTACGATTATAAAAAATAATGTAGGTAGTAGTGGAAAGAGTACTAGGGAACATCTTGCTGATGGAAATAATTTGCAAACTAAATGGTTTTAACAGAGAGGGTTTGTAATTGAATTACACTAATTTTAGACCTTTCGAAATTGTATTAATTTTGCAATTTATTTTTAATTATATCATTAATTAGTGTCCTGTTCACAGGGTCGTGTAATAAAGCACTAGCTAATAATGAATTACTATAGTTACTATCTGTATTACTATCTAAAGTATACCCGAGCTAATCCAGTTCCAAACAGAGTTCGTGAATATTCTTTTTTAGAAAATGTATTATTTTTAGTTATGAAAACGTACAAAAATTTACTAGTGAAATAATTTTGTCGAACTCCTCTATACGTTTCCCTAAATATACCGGGTGTAAACGAATAGTGGGCCAACTTCCTTGTTTTTAAAGATATCGGGATGAAATTTTGTATGGTGAAATTAGGTAAGATTTCCAACTTTTTGCAAACTAAATGGTTTTAACACAGAAATGGCCCCAACAGTCTTTTATAAATGGTCCACACTGTATATTTTTACATTTTTTAAATAAAAATCACATTTTGAATACATTTATACTATTTTGAACAATTTATACAGTGTTGCACGAAAAATAATTCGAATTTTATTTGTCAATCTAGATGGCTGCGAATATATTAAAATTATTTTTGTTCCAATGTAATTCATATAAAAAATACGAAAACGTCAATATGTCCAATAATACATTATCCAGGGTGCTCTAAACTCATTAAAATCACATTTTTCAAAATGACTCATTTGTTTTAAATATTATGATATGGACCACCCAGATATTCAGAAAGCTCTGTTCAGTAAGGGTTAAATGGCACCAAAAGTTCCATAATGTGTAATCGTTACCGGCAGGAATGACAATTTTTCTTAAGAAATTTATGATTTATATCTAACTTCAATTAAATTTTGATCTGTATATTTGTGTTAATATTTTATGATATGCCACCCTCCGGATAATTCTCATTCTTGTTGCATTTCATAAAATATTAACACAAATATACAGGGTTGATCAAAATTTAATTGAAGTTAGATATAAATCATAAATTTCTTAAGAAAAATTGTCATTCCTGCCGGTAACGATTACCCATTACGGAACTTTTGGTACCGTTTAACCCCTACTAAATAGAGCTTTCTGAATATCCGGTTGGCCCATATCATAATATTTAAAAAAAAATGAGTCATTTTGAAAAATGTGATTTTAATGAGTTTACAGCACCCTATTTGATGTATTATTGGACATATTGACGTTTTCGTATTTTTTATATGAATTACATTGGAACAAAAATAATTTTAACATATTCGCAGCCATCTAGATTGACAACTAAAATTCGAATTATCTTTCGTGCAGAACTGTATAAATTGTTCAAAATAGTATAAATGTATCCAAAATGTGATCTTTATTTCAAAAATGTAGAAACATACAGGGTGGTCCATTTAGAAAAGAATATTGGGGCCATTTCCGGTGAAACCGGAAGTGATAAATATGGCGGATAGGTCTCAAAAAGTTGGAAATATTACCTAATTTCACCATACAAAATTTCATCCCGATAGCTTTAAAAACAAGGAAGTTACAGGTTTGGCCCACTATCCGTTTACACCCGGTATAAGGAATAAAAAATTCGTAATTCAGCGCTCAGTGGGGCATTAGTCCAGCCATCTCTGACCTAGCTTGCATTGATGAGAGCGAATTGCTCGAAACTGCAATCTGCAAGTGGTGTGGAGAGGCTGGCACGAGAGCTCCGTTGAGTAGGAATAAGTCTTTCGGCTGGTGTCTGTTGCAATCGAAACTTTAGCGTTTTGTGGCAATACATAGTTATTGCACTTAAGTGCCACCTCGCTGACATCTGCAAGAAACCGGACACCGACGCTTAGATAAGGACATGTTAACACAATTTTATTACCAATGTTTTTTATTCAGTTACATTTTATTCGTTGTAAGAGCAACATGCAATAATAAAATTTAATTCATTTTGTGTGTAACGAAAATTGTTTTTAAAAATCTTCTTATAAGGGCTAGTATCTTATCTGGCGCAGTCTCGTGGATGGTGAATTTGAAGGGTAGTTTGAGTGAATATCAAACGTGTACTAGTGAACAAAAATCGTCCCTAGGAGCCCCATCTGTTTCTACAGGGAATTCACCAATTTGAACCAACAACCTCCCAAGCCCGAAGAAGGAAACAAGAAGTTATACACCACTGGTAGAGGACAATCATCGCCAAAACCAGCTGTAAGTCCTGGGGGAAGAACGAATCTTTGGAACCTAAAGGCAGTAGTGTTAAGAAATTATTTTATAAGAAAAAGATGCTTCACGCCATCACAGGATTAATGTAAGTGCTCATTTTCCTTTAATTCCTATTTTTTCTTTGCATTCATAAAATATTATTATAGTACAGTGCGTGTAGTTGTAATTTTCGACATATACGTAAGTTCTAATAATTTATGTCCGATTTAGATATTTGCGATTTAGTGAATCAAATAAATAATTTAAGTGTAGGCAGTAATACAGCACAAAGTCAAATTAATTCTATAATGCCGGATCGTGAAGAAGCACCGGGACAAGCACCTATACAGGTACCTATACCGGCGGCACCATTACCAGTAAATTATCAACTCTTAAAACTCTATGTAGACACTGTTCCAAATTACGACGGCAACCCACACACGTTGGGAATATTTATTGATAATTGTGAAAATTTGCTTACTACCTTTTTCGATCCTAATAACCAACCTATTAACAATTTCGTTTTGCGAGCTATTATTGGCAAACTAACGGGTAGAGCTCTTAGTTTAATAGGGTCTCGAACTGAATTAAGGTCATGGACAGAAATAAAAACTGCTTTAACTCGTAGTTTTGGAGACCAACGCGACATTGATTGTTTAGTTCAGGATCTGATCGTTTTGCGTCCACAAAAAAATGAAACACCTTACAACTTTGGTATGAGATGTCAAGATGCTAGGAGTTTAATTATTTCAAAATTAAATAGTCTAGTAATGACAACAACCGAAAAAACTGTTAGATTAAAAAATTACGATGAATTAGCATTAAGAACTTTTATTAAGGGCCTCTCCGGTCAAGTTCAAAGTAACGTACGTTTACGCTGTCCGGATAATTTAGAAAAAGCTATGGGCTTTGTAATTGAAGAAGAAAATTTTCTATATTCGCAACAAAGATCAAACACACTAAATACTCAAAATTCATTTAGGCCTTTAGAGCGTTTAGCCCCTTTTCGACCAAACAATACTTTTCAAAATCAGCACAGACCTCCTTTAAATTTTGGCACATATAACTTCCAACCAACGCCCAGTTTTCCACAATTGCAAGCTCCTCGACCAAATTTTATGCACCCTCAACAAAATTTCACTCGCAATTTCTACGCCCAACCAAATTGGCGTCCAAACAATAATTTTTCAATACAAAGGCAACCATTCTTACTACAAAGACCAAGCCAATTCGCCCCAAATCAAAGACCTCAAAATTTTAATCAAAACTTTAATCAAAATTTTAATCGAAATTCAAGTCAACCACTTAATGCCCCATCTCAAAGAATCAATAACAATTTTAAACCAGAACCGATGGACACTTCATCCGGCAATTCTCGAATCCCTCCAAACCCAAATTTTTCTCACAATGCACTTTTTACACAAAAAATAAACGAGGGTGACCAATTCGAAAACTCTTTTGAATATCATGCAAATTTCGTCGATGACCATTACTATGAGAATCCCCAAGTTCCTTTGAATACGGGCTATTCAGACTACTCTGCTGGAAATCCACAATACCCAATGGGAGCTGCTTGCAATGAATATCCATACGGAGAACAATTCAGTAATTTTGATGGTCAAGAACCTGACTATACGTCATTCGAGCAAAATTCAAGTCAAATCGAAGCTCAAAACTCTTGCGATGCAAATTTTAAACAAAATACGAGTACACAACAAGACACAATACAACTAAATTTTACCAAGCAAGGCAATTTACCATATATTTTTATTCCCCAACTAAATGCAAATTTTCTTATCGACACAGGTAGTACCAAAAGTTTAATAGACCCGGATATAGCATACAAATTTTTCAGGAAATTTATTTATAAAGAAAAATTCAATATTCAAACAGCTCATGACATTAGCTATCACGACGAGGTAATAACTATACCAGTTTTTAAAATTTTCAACGTAAAAGAATTACATAAATTTTATCTTTTCAAATTCAGTCAAAAATATGACGGACTAATAGGAATCGATTTACTGAAACAATTAAATGCTAATATAAATGTCACAACTCGACTTCTGACAACACCGAATGCAACCATTTCAATAATTTTTGAACCCGAAGAAAATACACAAAGAATTAACAATGTCCCGATTTACCATACTATTATACAACCCCGAGTCGAGCAAGTAGTTAAACTACCAGCGAAAGAAAAAAACGACATAGGAATTTTGAACTATACAAAATTTGTTAACGGAGGCGAGATCCCGAAGGCATTAGTAAAGGTAATAGACAATTTCGCCTTAACAACAATCTCAAATAGTAACGAAATTCCGGTAAACTTAGAAATATCCAAACAATTTGACATCGAACCTCTAAATTTACTAGAAATTAACCTTATCGGAAAAATTGATGTTGACAATCCTCTTGATCAACAAAAAGAAAACACTTTAAAACGAAATCTCAAAAACATTAAGCTAGACCATTGTAATGTGGAAGAGAAAGACTCTCTTTCACATGTGACGATTAATGCATCGGAAAATGAATCCGTAATAAATAACCCTGGCGAAGTTAACGACGACATTCTCGAATACTTTAGGTCAATTGTTGAAGACCCCGTTGAAAACCAACCAAACCAAAATTCAAAATCCGATGCACCCCAAATCATTCAAGATATACAATTATGGCCACCGGACAACGAAACTTTAAATACACCACGGTCTTGTAGCAACGAAACCGTAAATAAAGTTATTCCAATCCTAGACGAAATTATTAATAACAAACATAACCAAATTATAATAATTAAACTGAACATTCATAACCGACTAGAAGTTCTCAACAACGACTTTAACAACCTAAAAATATTAAAAGTAAAAATTCCAAAGTCAAATGAACAACTTGTATTTCAATTTCTCAAAGATTATACTACTTCGGAAAAACCATTTTATTTATATTTTTATCACGATGCGCACTATTCAATCTTTAACAAAGTATATATGGATAAATTTTATTCAAATGGCTTAAAACTCTTCAAATGTAATCAATTGATAAATTCAATACGAGGTAAAGACGAAAGCCTAATGCTAATCATGCAGCAGCATGAGAGTGAAAATAATCACAGAGGAATTCAAGAAACGTTAGAAAAATCGAAACGAAACTATTATTGGCCCAACATGAAAACTGACTACATTAATGACTTTAAAACATGTCAAACAGCGAAATATTCGCGACACCTAGTTATTACAGAAACGCCCACAAAACTCTTTGAAATAATCCATGTAGACACCTTTAAATTCAACAACCAAATCTACTTAAAAATATTAGTCAAATTTTCGAAGTTAGGTCAAGCCATTCAAATTAAAGGTACATCAGTTATCGAAACTTGTAATGCTCTGGCGGAATTTTTCAGCTATTACGGAATACCAACCCAAATTGCCATGGACCCAGGAACCGAATTCAATAACGAATCCATCAGAGAACTTTTGAAATCACATAAAATACAAATTCATTTCACCACTCCCAAACATTGCGAGTCCAAAGCTCCAATTGAACGCTTTCACTCTACTCTTCTTGAACACCTGAGACTCTTAAGAGACAAACATAAAGACGACCCTTATTTAATAAAATATGCCATTATCGCTTATAACAGTTCAATTCACTCAGCAACAGATTTTACACCATACGAACTAGTATTAGGTCACACACATTCCCGTGACCCTTCTGAATTATTAAATAGAACATTTTATTCGGACTACGTGCATAACCATAACGAAAAGTTAAATTCGGTTTATAAAGATATATTCGATAAATCAATTAAATCAAAGAGAAAGGTTATCGAAACAAGAAATACGGAGGGTCCTGAGCAATATAACTTTAAACTCAACCAAACAGTATTTAAATCTTGTAAAAAACGAAATAAAAAGGAAAACAAATTTAAAGGTCCTTACAAATTAATAGAGTTCCTAGAAAATAATAAAGTCAAGATAAAAAATTGTAAAAACAATAAAACTGAGGTAATACATTTGAAAGAACTTAAAAAACCTCCTGTTGTTACAGAGTCATCCTCGGCGCCGCCGCAACAATAACAAATAATCCTAAATTCCATCACCTAATCGACAACCCAGACCTACTACCTGTGAAGTTAGGTAACGCTCAAAATAAAATTGACCACTGGACATTCATACAAATATACGACATTTCTAAT
The DNA here is from genome assembly GCA_936432065.2 of Rutpela maculata. Taxonomy (NCBI): domain Eukaryota; kingdom Metazoa; phylum Arthropoda; class Insecta; order Coleoptera; family Cerambycidae; genus Rutpela; species Rutpela maculata. The sequence goes on from OW386293.2 coordinate 21,686,592, forward strand.
ATTACGAAAGAATTTGAATTAATTCAAAATGAATACATGAGAATTAAAAACATAATCAAAATATCGACCAATAATACTAGCTACATGAGAGGGTATTATAACTCCTATCATCTCATTGACACACTTGAAAATAAAATATTAACTCAAATCAAACAATTAAACCCATTATTCTCAAAAAGAACTAAAAGAGGCTTAATAAATGGTCTCGGTTCAATAGTAAAAGCCATCAGTGGCAATTTAGATCAAAACGATGCAGAACGATACGATCGAGCTATAAAAACATTGTCAAATAACCAAATAAAAACAAAATCCTTAATAAAAGAACAAATCACTTTGCTCCAAACATCAATTTTAAAATTCAAACAGAGTACTGAATTTCTTGGCCGAAACCAACAAATCTTAAGCTCTCACATAACCCAATAAGAACGAGCATCACGAGCCACGCAACACTTAAATACAGAAACTCACGATTATATATTACTTCAAAGTTTCATGTCCCAATTTATTACCACCTTTCAAATAACATACGATATATTAGAGAGAATAAAGGTAGCAATCACTTTTTCGAAATTAAATACCTTTCATAATTCGATAACAGAACCAAATGATTTACTCTCAGAAATTTTAACGATTAAAGAAAATCTGAACAAAAACAAATTACCGTTCGAACCTATTTTAGAAAACATTTTATTATTCGAAAAAACGATGAACATCAAAAGTTATAACAAAGAGAGCCAAATAGTATTCATTCTAGAAATCCCCATCGCGGACGTTGAAAATTACAATTATTACCACTTATATTCCCTACCTATCCCAGCATCACACTCATTCAAAGTAATAATACCTCACTCCAAATACCTCCTACTCAATGAGCAAACTTACGCATTCTCTGATGTCAAATGCCAAGAAGTCACGCCCGAAGAATTCCTTTGTGAAGAGGGTAACATCGCAAAAATTCAAGATGATGTCCCATGCGAGGTTCAACTTCTAAGATACACTAAAGATGCGATGAAATGCCAATATACGCCAGTAACATTAACCAACACCAAAATCCAGAAGATAGAAGAAAATAAATGGATTATCGTTACCCCCGGAAGTATAGTAGCCCACCAAACATGCGAAAATAACAAAGACAATATTCCACTCAACGGGAGTTACGTGATTGAACTTAACAACCAGTGCGAAGTGCAAATACAAGACACGATAATAAAAACTTTTCAAAACTTAAAACCTAATTTTAAACATATCAAATTGCCAAACATACAAGTTTCTAAAGACCTTGTGAGAGACAGTAATCTCGATCTAAAATCCTTAGAGATCAGAACGATTGATTTAGATGATATAAAAAGAGTGTATAGTGCTTTAAACGATCAAAAAATAAAAATGACTACAGACAACGAATCACCAATACATTTTCACAAAACCAGTTTTTATACGATTCTATTATATGTCTCATTAATCATTACAACTCTTTATATAGTATATCGCAAATATTTCCGGAAGATCCGATCCAATGAGCCTACGAACCACCCTGCAGCAGAGCTACGAGTCCAGGGCCCCAGCAACCTACAATTATCGAACTCTGGTACAACCCCATAGTTCTCACAAGGGATGGAGGAGTTATGTCAGCCACCTCGCTGACATCTGCAAGAAACCGGACACCGACGCTTAGATAAGGACATGTTAACACAATTTTATTACCAATGTTTTTTATTCAGTTACATTTTATTCGTTGTAAGAGCAACATGCAATAATAAAATTCAATTCATTTTGTGTGTAACGAAAATTGTTTTTAAAAATCTTCTTATAAGGGCTAGTATCTTATCTCGCATGTTTGTAATTCGTCATTCAGCGCTCGGCGGGGCATTCGTCCGGAGAATAGCTGTTGGTTGCAGTCTGGTTTTTTATTCCAAAAGGAGAGTGTACGGTCAGTGGGAGCTATGGTTATTTCTTCCGGGGTCACGGCTGATCCCCCGAAGTATGAAAACCTCCCAGACACCAAGGCCGGACATTCACGTGGTGAGGAGTTTCCTCATCCTCACCACACATCCTGCATTCTGGATTATCTTTCACACCTATGTTGGTTAAGTGTCTAATCAGTGTGCAGTGTCCTGTCAGGATTTCTACCTCACATCTCAGCTGTTTCTGCTCAGCTTTAGCAGTTCGTTGGTCTTTGTCTTGGACTCTTGGATGACCCGTCAGTGATGAATATACGTGACTATCTCATCCTCGGCGCCCCGGTCCAATACAAGTTATGTTTCTGACTCAATAGTTCCTTTGCCATTCTTCTTGCGGCGTTGTATGATATCCCGCAGGATGGCTCGGGTTTCATCAAGGCTGTTTTTGCGCCTTCTTTAGCCAATTTATCTGCTTTTTCGTTGCCTTCATTGCCCTGGTGTCCTCGCATCCACTCCAGTTGTATACTGTGTGTTCCGCCAGTTTCGCCAGGGATTCAAGGCAGTCTTCTACCGTTTTGAAACTTATCTCTACTGCACTCAGAGCTTTGAGATCTGCTTGACTGTCAGTGATGATGCGGACTCTCCTGTCAGTATATGACCTCCGTATCATTTCTTGTGCACAGATTTCTATAGCTGTGACTTCTGGTTGGAACACCGTTGCGCTACTGCCCAGGTTCAGACTAATATCTCTCCCTGGTTGGTCCCCCGTAACACCTGCTCCAGTACTTCTTGATATAGTATCATTTGGATGTCTTCGCAGTTGCCTTGTTCATTCCTCTTCCCTACCGGATATGTATACCCTGAAGGTCTTTGTGAATCATTTGAATCTTGGTATTTACTATTTGGTACTTCAGTTACTCTGCCAGAATACTTGGATTTGATACGTGATTTTAACAATTTATAGAATTTGAACCACTTTCTTTTATATTTCGATTACTTAAAAGTATTTCAAGTCCTAGGAGGTATTTTAACTACAGCAAATTACATGAAAAGTTCTTAAAACTCTTCCTTAAAGTATTTGAAGTAGTTTAAAGTACTTCAAATAATCTGAATTGTTTCAAATATGATAGTTACAACTTACTTAAAGTTGCTTTGCTTTACATCACAGAGAATTGGAGGAGCAAATACTTTGTCATATACTTGGTATTTGGTACTTTCGTTGGGTACTTTGAATATCTTTGCTGATTGGTACTTCGGGATATGAGTTTTATTTAAAATTTACTTACAGTTAAGCATCAAGATTCTTACCGTGACAACCTGAAAATATGAGTAGTTTGCATTTACCAATTCTACGACATTCTAAATTTTAAAAGGAAATTAAAACGTTAAAGAAAGACCCATTAAACATTTTACTTTATACTATGAAAGTAACCTGGTAATTTAAGTGCCGTCTTCTGGTAAATTTTATATTAATTTAATAAACTGATGTACAATACGTAATTAAGGTTTAAGCCCATTGAAATTTAATTAAAGTTAGGAGGATATAAAAGCCAGTAAAAATCTGTAATGAAAGCTCCATCTTAAAGGAAACATCCCAAGTGGCCAACCATCTGCTTGATATTCATAATAAATTTCATCCTCCGGAAAAATAGTGTGGAAACTAAATCCTGAATAACTCACTTAACGTTTTATTAATGCCACAGTCTGTGAGTTAATACAGGATGGACAAGAGCATCATAGCTCCTACTTTAGTATTATTACTGGCAATAAATTGTTGCTCTATTGAAATTGCTACATTTTTCATTAAATTTTACCTTCGTGTTATTATACTCTTCGCAAATGCGAAAACGAAGAGTATATTGCATTTGATCGCAGGCAAAAAAAATTCATTGTGTTAGTGAACGAATTCTGAACAACTTTTAAAATGTCCGTCAGTCCATCCGTCACGTTTATTGTAAGCACGATAACTCTAGAAAGAAAAATCCGATTGTACTGGAATTTGGACAGTAAGTCAGTGTTAGCTAGAGGAAGAATTTTTTAACAAAATCGACCAGTAAATAAAAATGTTAATGATTTAAATTTGAGACATTTTTTTTTAGATTTTTGTTTTTGTAATTGAGTAGAAATCTGGTGAAATGATATTTCATTTTAATATCTAAAATTAATATATTTTACAAATATACATTTCATAATGTAATATACAACCGTGGAAATATGATTTTAGCTCGTCTCTTATAATGTAAAAATTTACATTTTTTTACGTGTCAGGTGGTGGTGAAGTTTTTACGCTTTTGACTCGGAATCCTTAATTGGTAATTGGAAATTGGGATCCAATCCCGGGTTCGAAACCCAAATGGGGTATGGTATGGTACAGTTTTTTTTTTTATTTTTGCTTTACTGAGTCTTTCACCAACTAAGTTAGTACCATAAAATTAAAAACGTCTAAAACTAACATTGTGTAACAATTATATAAAAAGTTCAGTAACCGGCAAAGAGTTCGTTTTTAGCTTGTTAATTAGTATTTTTAATCTGCAATGTACAGAGAACTTTACTTTACTTTTACTTGGCTTTATTCAATTTAATTTAAATTATTCCATTTGTCTTGTGTCCTTATAATAAATGAATAAATTGAGTATGAGCGGACTGTACAAAAATTGAAAAATATGATTTTGAGGAAAATAAGAAAAAACATTAAAATGGTGATTGCAACACGACTTACAAAGTTTCCCATGCAGTTCTTTCATGCAGTATGGAGGTTTTTTTGATGGTTGCAACCAGCAGCAGTAGATTTTCCAATTAGACGCAGTGCGCAATGGATTTTAATATTTTAAGTAAATTCAATAGTATCGCTCACGTTACAACTAGGAGTGGAATATCTTTACTCGTAGCGTTGTCAATTGCATCCTGTAGCTGCGAGGAAAATAATATGGTAGCAAAGCAAAAAACCTTCCTACCTAGTCGATAAGAAGAAGAAAAAACAATAATAATACAGGCACACACAAAAAAAAAGTGAATTACTAGAAATATGACTATCATTTCCGGATAATATAGGGGCACCTGAAAACGAATTTCATAGTCCCGATGGCCAATTTCGCTCCAATTTTTCGGAAATCTACATACAGGGTGGTCCCGCAACGGTATATTTATTCTTATCAGACAAAGCAAATTAAAAATATGATCGAATCGCAAATCAGATTTTGGGTCAGGTAGTCCCCTGAGGGTGAAACAAGGCCCAACTTTGAAATTTCAAATGAATACCCTAATTTTTTACACCAAATTCTGATTCAGCGGAAAATTTTAAGTTCGAATACACTATCATTTAAATTATTGGCCTCTTTTGGGACTTAGGGACCCAAAAAAGCCCGAAAAATAGCCTAAATTGCCAGAAACCATCCAGATTCGAAATTTCACTTGGTAACTTCATTTTTATTCCGAATTTAGATTGGTCGGGAAATTTTACGACCGAATACGCGATAATTTTAATTTTTTTGACCATATTTGGATAGTAAGGGCCCAAAAGAGGCCAGAATGGGGCTTAAAATGATCGGAACTGTTCATGATAAAATATGATATAGATTATGAAATTCGAGTGAATCAAAAATACGTCACAAAAAAGAAAAATTCTTACTACGCACGAACGGGCAGCGATACTGACTTCGTATTTGAAATATATGTGGCACTATTGAAAAAAAAAAACGAAATTCGAGTGAATCAAAAATACACCTACATCACAAAAAAGAAAAACTCTTACTACGCACGTACAGATAGAGATACTGACTTCATATTTGAAATATATGTGGCACTATTGAAAATAAAACGAAATCCGAGTGAATCAAAAATACACCTACGTCACAAAAAAGAAAAACGCTTATTACGCACGAACGGATAAAGATACTGACTTCGTGTTTGAAACGTAGGTGACACTATTGAAGAAAAAACGAAATCCGAGTGAATTAAAAATACACCTACGTCACAGAAAAAATCTTACTACGCACGAACTGATAGAGATACTGACTTCATATTTGAAATATATATGGCACTATTGAAAAAAAAAAACGAAATTCGAGTTAATCAAAAATACACTTACGTCACAAAAGAGAAAAATTCTTACTACGCACGAACGGGTAGAGATACTAAGTTCATACTGGAAATGTAGGTGGCACTATTGAGAAAAAAACTAAATTCGAATGAATCAAAAATACACCTACGTCACAGAAAAGAAACTCTTACTACGCACAAACGGATAGAGATACTGACTTCATATTTGAAATGTAGGTGGCACTATTGAAGAAAAAACGAAATTCGAGTGAATCAAAAATACACCTACGTCACAAAAAGAAAAATTATTACTACGCACGAACGGGCAGAGATACTGACTTGATATTTGAAATGTAGGTGGCACTATTAAAGAAAAAACGAAATTCGAGTGAACCAAAAATACACCCACGTCACAAAAGAGAAAATTTTTTTAAAAATATAAAATTTCAAAGAAATGTCAAATTTTTTTAAAAAATTTTAAATTTCTAAAAATGCAAAAATTTTTTAAAAAATTTAAAATGTCTAAAAAATGTCAAATTTAAAAAAAAAATTATTAAAAAATGTAAAATTTTCGGAAATATGTCAAATTTTAAAGAAATTTCAAATATATGGAAAAAAGACAACTTTTCATAAAAGTTTTAAATTTATTGAAACGTGAAATTGAGCGCGTGGTGCTCAAAATTCAGCGCAAAGCGCTCAAATTGAGTGCGAAGCAATCAAGCCCTCAGCAGGAGATAGAATGGGCTTTAGTATACATGAAACTTCAGTGCCAAGTGAATTTTTTAAAGGTATTGGAAATACTTTATTTACACAGAATATATTGCCAGACAATTGAGGGTCATCAATTTAAACACTTGATAAAATAAGATTGTCCGTTTGAATAAGGTTATGATCAAAAGAAGGATTTAAAGTCACCGGGGATATGACGTGCCATGGAGTCCTTTTGGTTGTGGTATCTATTCTTGGCGATTAACCTAGTGCTATCAATCAGCCTTTTCTGGACTACTATGATGCACAAAAAGCGGCACAAAAAATCATAGTCAAAAAAAACTTATCTATATCATATTTTATCATGAACAGTTTCGATCATTTTAAGCCCCATTCTGGCCTCTTCTGGGCCCTTACTATCCAAATATGGTCAAAAAAATTAAAATTATCGCGTATTCGGTCGTAAAATTTCCCGACCAATCTAAATTCGGAATAAAAATGAAGTTACCAAGTGAAATTTCGAATCTTGATGTTTCCAGGCAATTTAGGCTATTTTTTTAGGCTTTTTTGGGTCCCTAAGTCCCAAAAGAGCCCAAAAATTTAAATTATAGTGTATTCGAACTTAAAATTTTCCGCTGAATCAGAATTTGGTATAAAAAATTAGGGTATTCCTTTGAAATTTCAAAGTTGGACCCTGTTTCACCCTCAGGGGGCCACCTGACCCAAAATCTGATTTGCGCATTCGATTGCTTGGAAAATTTCACTAAGGGAACCAATATCATATTTTTAATTTGCTTTGTCTGATAAGAGTAAATATACCGTTGCGGGACCACCCTGTATGGTGATTTCCGAAAAATTGGAACGAAATTGGCCATCGGGACTATGAAATTCGTATTCAGGTGCCCCCATATTATCCGGAAATGATAGTCATATTTCTGGTAATTCACTTTTTTTTTGTGTGACTGTGTAATTAATTATAAGCTAAATGATTGTGTTTGGTTCTGAAATTGAAAAGAATAATGGCCTCTGGATTTGTATTGTCCGTTTTATTGCTAGCAGAAGTTTTGTTTATAGTAGAATTTTGGTACGGGTAGTACTATTTAAAGTATATTTACAATATCTATTTTGGTCAATTTATAACTTTTGATATTAAATCTAACTTTGGTAAATCCGAGGGAGTTTTAGGGTTTTCCTTCAATTTTATTGTAGTAAATTCTAGATAAATTTTATGGTTTTTATCTAGAGTCGCATACATCAAAGTGTTAGTAAATATTGGCATCTTTGCCTAATCCATTTACTTACATGCCATTTACTTGAACAAAATTTAACTAAAAAATAAAAAATAATTAATTGTAAAAATAAATCAAGAATAGGCTTGTAAATAATGAATGAATGTTTCTATACTCTACTGATGAGAACTAACGAGTTCGAAAAAACTTGTACAACTTTTCTAGAGTTGAAATAGAATGTACGGTCCAATAATTGTTATGAATGACTGAATTTCAATAAATAATTTAAGTATTTTCAATACATTTTTTTTGCCTTAAAATGCCAGGAATCCTATCATGTAATTCAATACTTCGTCAGTATTAGCTAGAAGATTAGTTGTTTTGATTGGTTTTCCAATAATGAGTGTTTTAAAGTGTTTTCCTAAGTAGTATATTGACGTGACCCGATTAAGGCACCAATATACAAAAAGTAGATAATTTCATATTAAATAAAAAATTGTAAATGACTAACTTTGAATAAATGATTTAAGATTTTCAGTATATTTTTTCTTTAAAATGCTAAGAATCCTATCATGTAGTTCAATACTTCGTCAGTATTAGCTAGAAGAGTAGTTGTTTTGATTGATTCTCCAATAATGAATGTTTTAAAGTATTTACCTAACTAGTATATTAGCGTGCCCAGATTAGGGCAACAATATACAGAAAGTAGGTATCTTCATAATAATTAAAAAGTGTGTAAGTTGTGATTTGCATAATACCTAAATAATATTCTCTAATCATGATAAAAGCAAATAAATAAAAAAAAATAATTAATTGTAAAAATTTAACTATTCTTGCCATTTATTTTTTTATTATCAACAAGTCCCTCATAATTGCCTATTTTTTATGTGAATAGCTGGATCACTCACCATCCGGAGAAAGCACAAGAAAGGAACCCGTTCTTGTCAACTTCAATCAAAGTTACGTAAGCCAACCTATCTCTGTAGCTAATATCTGCAGTATTTTGGTCAGAAGAAATTAATGTAAACCAGTTGATATTTTCACTTAGTATTAACTTTTAAACATTTTAGTAATTTTTATAATTTGTTTTAACATTACTTCATTTAAATATTGTAAAGAGGCTGCATTTTTACCCTAATTTATTAATTATATTGTTTTTTAAATGCCTATGTTTGATTTACAGAATATCACAACTTATTTGTTTTGTTTTGCTTAGAAATATTGTTTAAGTATTGTTGAATATGCTGGTGCCCAAAACTAGTTTTTTAAACGACTCGAACCTCTACCCACCCACTGAGCTTAGCTGGTTTCTACGTTTCGTTCACCTTTGGTCTTCAGTCGCCAACTGAGAGAAAATGTGACGTCGCAAAGTGTTATCACATTTATGTGTGCGTGCTTTTTCTTTATATTATACTTATAATCCATTCAGATTTTATAATTTTAGATAGATAGGTTAGATACCATAGTTCGGAACAAATAGAAAATTTCAACAAGTACGACCTTGTATCCTTCTTGCTGGATAGGAAGGTGCTTTGCTCTGTATTATGTGAAGTTTTAAAAGAGATCTGGATCTGAAGAATTTGAATAGACTCTATGAAACCATTCCATGATAATGCCTGGTCAAAGTGTTAGTCATGATGCGCTAAGTTGTTTTGTGATTTTCTTGCCGAAACGGTTTAGGTGTGCCGTCAAAATTTAATCTCTGTTCTAATAGCATGTTTTCTGTACTTTCCGAATCCGCTAATAGTTTTTTAGAAATGCAATAGAAAAATGTACTTTTTGTCAAAAATGAGGAGGGCAGATTTTTCAAAATCAAGTAGGCCATTCTGACAAGTCCCAGCTGAGGAATATTACTGGTAAATTTCATTCGATTATATCCAAATGTTGCAGAGATATAGCTCTTTAAATTTTCAGACCAAATTTATAAAACACCCCGTATCTTGTTATAAAATATTATTTTGGGTATTCAGTAGATAACTTTCAAAGAAATCATTCGTTCCTTTCATATATCATTGATCTAAATCTGACCAAGCTAGAATATCAACAAGGAGTCCCCTTACGAGCTGACACCTACTATATCTAACATTGAATATGAAAAAACAAGAAAATAACCATTCTCTCTATGTATTGAAGATCTAAGTCTGATCATGTCAATATATTTTAAGAAATCTTTCAAGAATATCTAGCCCTACCTAGAGGATACTCCATCACAAACAAACATTTGTTACATTTCAAAGCCAAGAACTACTAAAAAGCACAATGAAATATAGGTATAAAATTTCACTCACACTAAAAGAAGTTGACAAGTCAGTTCGTAAGGGGACTCCTTGTTGATATCCTAGCTTGGTCAGATTTAGATCAATGATATATGAAAGGAACGAATGATTTCTTTGAAAGTTATCTGCTGAATACCCAAAGTAATATTACTTCCACATCCAGTGGAAGTATAGTAACGACCAAAAAATTTTTAAAAATTGTTATTGTTCAAATAGGCTTAGAATGTCACGATACGTCGAGATTTTAAATTTGAGCGAAAAAAAAAATTTCTGTCTGTCGGTCCGTCGGTCTGTAACTTTTTTTGTGCGCACGTTTACTCTGGAACCGTTTGAGATATTGACTTAAAATTTGGTACACGTATGTACTTTAATGAGATCTAGAACTAGATCATATTTTCATCTTGTTCCGTCGAAGAGTTGGGGGGTAAATTGGGGTAAATTTGAGGTAAATAGGTAAATCAAGCGGGTAAGAGTCCATAAAATTGGTATTTAGTATATAAGATAAGCCAAGGTCTCAAAAAAATGTTGGCATTAGCCACCCCCATTACCACCCCCACCCCATTATTAAAGAGGATGAAAAAGAATTATGATTTAGTGTATGTACAAGAACCAGAAACCTCAAAATATTTTTTTACTTCATCCACCCCCACTACCACCCCCACCCCGCTACCGATGTGGGGTATCGTTTTATGGGTTTTTGGGGTAGAGGATTTCAAATATTATATTGTTAACGTTCCATAATAGTATATTGTTTATCTAGGTGTGAAAGCGATACAGTGCCGGACGACGATGCAATTGTTGGCCGAGGCGCTAGCCGAGGCCAACAAGCATCGAAATCTGGGAATGTGCTTTCACAACGAAGTACACATACTATTTTTTCTGAAATCACAATAAACACTATTTTAAACGTATAAACATCAAAAATATAAACATTTAAAAAAAAATTTCTGAAATCACAATCAATACTATTTTAAACGTATAAAAATAAAAAATATTAACATATCAAAATGTATAAAAAAAACCGTACGGGAATGTTACTTCCCGGCCTAGGCCGGGAAGTAACATTCCCGTACGGCTTTGTTGATCGTTGCTTGGCAACGGATCTTTTCCGTTCTATTTTCTGATAGTTTCCTAGCAACGGACTAAAATACTGGAATTGTGCATTTTTCGCTCTAAAATCGCGCCGAAAATGTAGACATTCCCGATCGATTTCATAAAATAGTATATTGTGTATTTAGGTGTGAAAGCAATACATTACCGGACGACGATGCAAATTGTTGGACGATGTTACGTTCACATGGGAACTTTACATATTTTTATGAAATTCCTGTATAACACACCTAAAGAACAAGAAACACTGTACAAGTATTTACCATCTCAGAGTTGTTTAGGCCCAGACATACTATTATCATACACAATATGTTTAGGTTTAAGATCAATACCTTTTTGTATACTTTAATTTAAGCATAATTTGTTATCTATGTTAGCAGTTTTTGTCGACGACGCATTAACAATGGGGCTTGATATATATATTTCTACAAATAACGCGAAACCATCAATCACATTTAAATATGACTTTGCCAATTGAGTCTATCTTACACACATTACAGTAGGTAGTATAGTGGGTTGCATAGGAGTATGTCTACCCTAGATTTGCAAATCTAGTTATTTGATATCTAGAAGTTTCTGATTTATTATGATATGGCAGCATTAGTCTAATTGGAGGGGATCATACCTTATTTATTGTCACGGAGAGAGATTTAGTTTTAATTTCCAGTTTTGTGGCAGTTTAATCAGTTTCTCCTAAGTCACGATAATTAATCGAGCAAACACTTTGCTCCCTTTTGATATTGTCGGGTTTTACTTTAGTGAAAATAACAGGAAAAGGTAACTAAAATTATTTGTTAATTTTATTTCTTCAATATTTGACGGCTCGAAGCCATATCTTCATTTCTGCCATTTTTATATCATAATTGTGTAATGATAGTCTCAGTTTCGCAAACACATATTAAACAAATTCTCTTTTCTTTTGAAAACGTAGGAGTTTTGCTGCCTTTTTTATTTAATAACGTTTTTATTTAGTTTTTTTATTTAATTACGTTATTTATTTAATTGATTTTATTCAATTTTATAAATTATTTGTGGACACCACGTGGGTTAGTAGATTAACCTAGTCAAATCATCTGGAATCCACATGAACACGTTTCCGTGTAAGCAGATGAATATTCAATAAAATATGGAAATCACTTTGGTTCAGTTCAGTTTGCCAGGATAAATAAAAGTCTTATACAACTCATAACAATAGTCCATTAAGTATAGTCAATTTGAGGTCAAGTCAACTTTAGTTTAGTCAATACAGCAAAACACCAACGTATTCGAACAGGTGTCCGAGAGATCAAAGCACAGAGCCGCCCGAGTTAATGAGGTCGCTGACAAAGATTGCCGGAGTTCATCGGAATCCATTTTGTAACGTCCATTCTTCCTGGGACCGGTGAGAAAGTGTTAAGTTATGATTTTCTCTAGTTAAGTTGTGTATCTTTATTGCATAAAGACATTTCATTTTCATCGATAAATATTTTTTTATATGAAGTCATTAATTGCTTATCAATTTTTCGTAACCTAAAAATTCAGTATTTCATTGCATTTGATTATTATTTTAAGAATTCAATAACGTCAGTATTATTTATATTGAACTAGTCTTAGTAATAATTCACGAAATTAAATTTTTTATACTATAAAATTTTTGATAATTTCTTTTTGACTATAACCATTTGATTTGTCTGAAATATAAAATTTTTGTCATCTTTGAGAATCCGCATAAAATAAATTGTGATTTTTTTTGTATCTAAAACGCATCTTCTCATTTTATTTGTTTGTGTCTGTCCCTTGAGCGACCTAATCATTCCACAGCGGTTGGTTTTATCACTCACAGGGTAGCTTAAAAAGCTCATACTTTTCTGTGGATGGCGCCCCTTTTAACATCTTAAATAAAAACTACCCCTGAGTGATAAGACAGACTGGTTTGGTATAAATATCGTGAAGATATTAATTTGCACTCTAACTCACCTAAAAGACATAAAAAAAGAAACGAATCCACGATCCAGCCACGCAATAATCAGCTAACCGGTTCCACTTGCCCTTGCGTTTTGCCTAAATTTTATTTGAATTTTACCTTCACCGGTACTTCCAAGTTTAATTTTTGCAAAGCAAAAGGGTAATGTAACGAGGCGCTAGCCGAGGCCAACAAGCATCGAAGTTCGGGAATGTGCTTTCACACCGAAGTACACATACTATTTTTTCTGAAATCACAATCAATATTATTATAAATTAAGGAATTTGTATTATTGCATAACATTTCTTCATTACAATCTAACTGTTTACTAATAAATGCAATTTTAATGTGAGTTGGCTCGTCTGCGTGTATTTATTTACTGTCTAAAATATACATAAAAAACCGTACGGGAATGTTACTTTCCCGGCCTAGGCCGGGAAAGTAACATTCCCGTACGGTTTTGTTGATCGTTGCTTGGCAACGGATCTTTTCCGGTCTGTTCTCTGATAGTTTCTTAGCAACGGACTAAAATACTGGAATTGTGCATTTTTCGATCTGAAATCGCGCCGAAAATGTAGACATTGCCGATCGATTTCAGAAAAACAATTATTGCAGAAATAAAAGATATTTATTTTTAAAACCCTGTATCTTCTTAGCCAGTGGCCAAAACATTTTCTTCGTCGCCTTGAAATGGTCTATCTGCCATTAGACCATGGCACATTCCTCGCAAATCACCCTATAGAAAATTCAATAATTCGAAGAATGTTTACATCTGGTCTACATTTATGCAAGATTGACGAAAATTATGCTCATGTGCCGTTAAAAAAATAACAATTCTTTCAAATTCAAGCCTAATTGCTGCTTTCCTTTATATTTTCATAAATTGGTGTATTTCGTAAATAATAACGAAGCTGTTCCTTCATTTATTTAGATTATCAGCGAAGCCTTTTGCTGTTTAATTTTCCTAATTTTTCACAGACGACATCAAAGGGATTAGCAAGCATCATGGGGTGGATGTGAAGTAGGTATGAAAGCGAAGTTGCGAGGCATGTGTAAATTAATCTAAAATGAAGAATTTAATTGGTAAGTACATCATGGAATATTGATATGGTAATATACAGTGCGTCCCAAATTGAGTCTGTATTTATTTTTAATTCAGTTCAATTTATTTATTTAGGTTATGATGTATAGATGTTATAAAGAGAAGGGCAACTAAATTGGATAATTTGTTTTGTGTCCTATAATCCAATAAAAAAAAATTATGTAAGAAGACTGAGAAAAAAATAACTGCCTAAACCAACTGTAATAGATAATACCTATTTGGTTACAATAAGTATATTAGTAGAGCGGCAATCCAGAAAGAAACGGCTATTAGTGAAACAATCTTGTAATTTGGTATACTGATTTCTGTCATAAACGACTATTTTTCCGAGCAGCGCCAAATCAAGATGGCTTCCGGTTTCAATATGGCGGCCGATTTAGAAAACTTAAGAGAACGAGTTTTCTAGGTAAGCTATTGATGTTACAAAAAAAGTTGTTAAGAAAAATTGTTCCAAATTAAATTCAGAATAGAAAAGTTTAGTACAGCTTTTTACCTAAAGCTAAAAATAAAGGCGGTACATAGAAAAATATATAAAAGTTACTTTTTACTTATAATTTAAAACTTTACAAGTTTTTCAATTGAATAATTACCGTTACAGGAAAAAATTGCTAAGAAAAATATTCTACATTAAAATTTGAACAAAAAAATATTAAACAATATGTTTACCTAACACTAAAAATAAAGCCGCTACACGGAAAAATACTACAAAATGATTTTGTTTATGTTTTACAAACTAAAGCAATAATTATAATGTTCTTCTTGATTATTCCTTTACGAGAAACTGAAAATACATTATTTTTCAACCTAAAAATAATTTAATAAAAATAAATACAAATTTTTTAGTTAGACTTACAACACCTTTTTTGAGTTAGTTGCAAAGCAACGTGCATTACAAGTCGGACTTTTTTACAACTACCTTTGGTTTCAATGCATCTTTTTTTTTTAATTGAATTAATTGTCTAATTGCTTTAGATGCCTCCGAAAGAGTTGACCATTTTGACACCCAAAAATTTTCGTACAGGCACCGACCCACCCCATTTTTCAAGGTTAGGCAAAATCATATTTCATGTCAAAAAGTGTCCCCAAATGTGCTCACTTTGGAAACTAGACCGTAACATGTGTTGCTCCAAAGCATCCTTTGAAGGGGGGATTTTAAACGTCGTCCTATTCTTGGAAGTAAACAGTTCCTTTCGTGCCTGATTTACTTCAGTGCCGGCAGAAGTATTGTAGTATATTAAAACAACAAACCGTTGGAATAAGTTTAAAATTTTATCAGGAATATTTTCTTGAGGTTTCGAAATGATGAAAGCTTCTGTTACTTCTGGATATATCGTCCATGTCTTCCAAGCAGACACTTTTCCTTTTCCAGAAAAAAAGGAAACGGTATCACATCCCGTTAGGGAGTGGAAACCTCGTAATGCATCACAGTTGCTTTCTCCTAGTTTTTGTGCTACTCATGTACCTACTCTAAAATATTTATAACCCCCAAACAGTATATTTAAACTGTTTAGCCTTCTTTATACAAACAGTTAAAAAATTAAACTGGCATGCCAGTACTACTACGTCAGTGCCTAATGCAAATGTCCTTCCAACCTTGTTGAACACAATCATTAATATGCAATATTAGTCTCGTATCTGCTTCTTCTTGGTTGCAGGATTTTAGAGCAGTATTGCAATAACTATTTTTCGCAATTTCTTCGCTCACAGTTGACACAACTTCGACAGAATGAAGTTATTAAACGTTGTTATATCATTTGCCAATAAACAAAATAATTCTTGTTTTATTTTCAATTTTTTTCAGAAATTCTGAGCAATTCTTTGGTAGTATGTTGTTACTACGAACTTCTGATTCCGATTCCTCTTATTCCTTCGTATGACTTTTTGAACACATCCCATACTATGTCGACACGTTTAGCTTTTAATTTGACAATGTTATGTTTAATAGGTGCCTTTTCTCAACATTCTTCAAATTTCAAAACTCCTTTAGATAAAAGTGGACGGACTAAAGCGGGGCCTGTCGTAAATTAGACAGCCGTAGTTACTTTTCGATGTAATATTTGTCTCATTTTCAGTTAATAATGGTACATTTTGTCTACGCGATTCGCTTACAGGACCGAGTTTTAAAATTGTATGCCTCCTAGTCTTTTAATCTATTCTATAATTCAACTCTGATTGTTACTGTCAGAGGATAGTTATTTTGACAAGTATAGAACATTACTTTGCGTATTTTGTAAAATATCAGAAGAAATTGACTTTGTGATATTTTACCCCGTAGAGTCTTAATTTTTAGTTATAGAAAAAAACTTATTAATAATTTTCTTCTTCAAAATTTAATGTGGAACAATTTTTCTTAATAACTTTTTTTCATAAAATTAATATTTTAGCTGGAAACGTCGCTCTTTTAAATTTTCTTAAACAGCCACCATCTTGAAAGCGGAAGCTATTTTGATTTGGCGCTGCTCGGAAAAATAGTCGTTTTAGTGACAGAAATCAGTATAGCAATTACAAAATTGTTTCACTAATAGCCGTTTTCTAAAGGTTTTTACTGTGTTTGCCGCCATACTGGAATGGAATGAAATGAGGCTGAACTTGTGTATGGATTTTTTTTTCCGGGTTTAGGTCTCGAGTATTTCCCATTAGCCAGCTGCTCAGAAAACAATTTGCAATATAAAAGAGAAAAGTAGAATCAACTAAAAACTACGGAAAAATTACAGTGGGCACACGTTTCACGCAAGGGGTCAAACATAGCTACTTTAATAAACAATAATTACAAGTAAGTAGGCCTCGGTAAGGAGGAGGAAGGAATAACAGAGGAAACTATAAAAGTAAGCTGGAGTTCGGATTTCACCAACATTTAAATCTCTTAAATGATAAGGTTGCATGTTTGCAAGTATTCAACGATGACTTGAAGAGCATCAAAATTTTCTTTTGCAAGAATGTAATTTACGTTGAAAGGTAGGAAGCCAATGTCCTGGAGGCGTTGTATTAAACGGCCGGATTCTCTCTGTTTGAGTCTACAATTAAATAGAAGATGGTTAAGTCACCAGTATCTCCGCACTCTCAGAGATCGCTCTCTATTATTATACTCTTCGCAAATACGAAAACGAAGAGTATATTGCATTTGATCGACACATTTCTAAAACAGTAAATATCGCTCGCAGAAAAAAAATTTTCATATCATTGTGTTAGTGAACGAATTCTGAACAACTTTCAAAATGTTGTACTGAAATTTGGACAGTAAGTTAGTGTTAGCTAGAGGAAGAACCGTATTGTTTTTGAACAAAATCATTCGGTAAATAAAAATTTTATTAATGATTTAAATTTGAAAAAAAAGTAATTTTTATGTTTTTGTAATTGAATAGAAATCTGGTGGAATGGTATTTCATTTTATTTTATTATCTAAATATTTATATATTTTACAAATATACATTTCATAATATAATATACAATCGTGAAAATATAATTTTAGCTCGTGTCTTATAATGTAAAAATTTTTTTACGCTTTTGACTCGGAATCCAAGAGTCCCGGGTTCGAAACTCAAATGGGGTTTGGTATATATATATATATATATATATATTAGTTTTACTTTATTTTACACTGAGTCTTTTACCAACTAAGTTCGTACTATAAAATTAAGAATGTCTAAAATTAACATTATTTACAAAAAACTGCGAAAAGTATCCTATAGAATATGTAACAATTATATAAAAAGTTCAGTGAACAGGCGAAGAGTACGTTTTTAGCTTGTTTTAATTTTATTCAGGTGGGAAGGAAATTTAAGAAATACTTTTTTTTTGAGAATACCGTCGTCGTAAAAACTCCCATACACGTTTGATAGCACAACTGTTCTAGAAAACTCACCAAAAAACAGAATGAAAAAATCCTTACCTTGTGGCAGTGGCATGCAAAATACTACCCTAGAGTAGAAATTTTCAAAATTTCAAAAAGTGCCCATTCTCGAAAACCGTAGGGTTTTCAATAAGGTCAAGTTGAGATATTCTGAGAGATTATGGCGGCCTATTACCATTTTCAGGATTATCCATTTTTTACGGGACACAATGTATAAAATATTTCCTTATTCATTTAAGTTATTACAACACAATTAGATGCCTTCAGTCATAAAACTGGTAGTTACTTACCGTATAGAACCAAAAGGAAACGAAAAAAAAATAAATTTAAGGTATTTTGATAACCAACAGGAAGTAAAGAGTAATATTTTTTGTAAAGATAATATTTGAGTTATTTTCAAATGACTACACCTTTTTTTCTCTAGAATACTAAAGTTAAAAAAAATCAATTTTCATCATAGCCAAACAAAAGAAAAACAAAGACAATTTCATTACCTACCTAAAAAAGCACTATTCAGATTTTTTGTAAAAATTAATATATAATTTACTATCTAATTTACTAAAATGCGGCAAAAACACTTAGTCTGGGGTCCAACAGTACGAAATCGCTCTAAATTCCAAGTAACCTGTTCCGACATGACGTACATTTTTCAACTTCAGATTTGCAAAAAGGGTTATATAGGACACCAGAAATGACTTGTATTCTTATCAGCTCTTGCATAACTTCTTAAATGATAAAAAAAGAGACGAAATGATAATTCCTAAAAAATGTTTTTTAATTCATAACACGTCCTGTAAAAGAAACTATGAGTGCTATCCATCTAATTTTTTTATAGTATACACTAAAGACATAAGCGCTTGGATGAGGCTCGATGGCACTGTTTAAATATGTTTGGTTTTTTGGGAAAAAAATATGAAATCTGTAACCATAAAATATTGTAGTAAGAATTTCAACATACGAGCAAGTACTTCAATTTTAAATTTTTTGTGTATAAACTATGCTAACAAACATACCCAATATATTGAAAATGTTTTTAAGACAAGAACTAAGTTGATATTGCATATAGAATTCGAGTTGTGAATTTTTAAAATGGGTGCATGATGCGGCGCATGTAATAAAGGCGATAGCTCTCCTAAAATTCATAAAGCGCATGAAAACAGTTTACAGTGGAATTAGCTGGTATGTATATGTTTACTAGGCGTATGTACTTATGTATATAGTGTGAAGTTATTTGTCTTAACATTTTAACATTATTAAAACTATTTGTGTTTGATTGTTTAAATCGATTGATTTATTGTTTGCGGTTCATATTTATTATTTACTAGCTATGCCCGCGGTTACGTTCGCGTGGAATTTTGAAATTGACTAAAAAACTTCTTTATAAGCGACGTTTGAGGTAGAATCACCATTATGGAATATTTTAGAAAACTCACAAATTTTCTGGAATATTCTAGAGTACTCTCGAATTTTCTGGAATATTACAGAAGTTCAATCTTAAAAGTTTATGCCGTGCAAATACGCTTATTGTAGAGATCAAGCTGTATCTCCTGTTCTACTAGACCGATTTTCATAAAACTTGGCTTAGTCTAGGCCGATTTCGATGAAATAAGAACTAAATGTTACTCCAAGCTTAGATGAACCTCATTGGTTAAGTAGTTTCTGCGTGATGCGCGTTCAAACAGACAAGCAGACAAACAGAGAAAAATTCCAAAATCCGTCGTAATGTATTCCATTACACATCTTACATCCCCGACATCAGTTCTTTGCAAATATTTTCAATGTACATACACGTCAACTTTACAAATGTATTATATGTATACGTTTGAAAATTATTAAAAGGTAAAATAATTTAATAAAAGTGATTTACGCTCCCTCCCACCGACGGAAGACGCTTTTCAACATGTTGCAAATATTACTTTTTTTTAAACAGTGTTGTGAACCGTCATTCAAATTACCTCTTGCACAAAATTTTGGATTCAGAATTGGAAATCAGGAGCTGGTACCGATAATGTCGACAAAAAAAAAGTTTATCTGAACTTAAATTAAAAAGTGCAACTGTAAAATAAAATGCGACTCAAAATGTTCTTGTGAGTGGTATTCAGTTGCGTGCTCGTGTGCTGCTTTTCCTGAAAATTGTTTTAAGGGAAAACGCAATATGCATCATTTTATAATGATAGTGATTCTGACTAAAATGTTAGAATAGTTATACACAAAAATTACATAATATACAACATTAATGTTTTATTTAAAATATCTCCCTTTTCTGCTTTCTATTAAATATGCTAAATACCTAAAATATTATTTCTCACTAATGTTTTATTTCTTAAACAATATAAAAACGAGTAGAAGTTGTACTCGGGCATGGCCAATTGCGAATACCTATTTGATTAACATTTTGCTCGAACACACAATTCACTTTGTATCGATTATTATTTTTTTAAATGAGTGGCCGCAATCGGCAACGCCCGACTACCACTTTCATTCGTTTTGTTGTATTATTAACATAAAGTAATTCAAATTTGCAATTATATTGAACAATATAGTGCTTTTTACTGTTACACTGTACCAATTATCGTGTAGACTATTTTTATTTTAATGCTGCATAATTACGCGCCTTATAAAAAAATCATAAATAAAAAACTGTATACGTTATCGACAGGATCTTTTTTAAAAAAAACTATTTCAATATATGTACTATATTTGGTAAGCAATTGTATACAAGAATTTCATAAATTTAACATAGTTGTCCGCATATCGAAATTTTTAGAACGTAAATATCAACCTTTTGATTTTAATTATTTTTTTTCCAAAAAACATATTCTTTTCAAAAATACCAATAGCTTAGTTAGAATCACGTATATCTTTTGAGTATACATACCAAAAATCAGATCGGTAGGTTACATAGTTTTTGTTTTAACGGAGAATAACCATTGTAAAACATAATTTTGTAATTATCAATCCGCCATCTTTTTTGCGATTTCTGAAGTTGCGCAAGAGCAAAAATTAATCCGACAAGTGTTTTCTAGTGCCCCAGGTAATGCTCTCTTCATTACTTATATCAACATTTGTACGTCATGTCGGATCAGGTCATCTTGATTTTGGAGTGCTTGGACCCCGGACTAACTGGTATTTTCCCTATTTTCTCCATCCCCTACGTCCCACAGTTAGTTGTTTCACTTAAACCATTTTTTTTGATACCTATGCTGCGGCAATGTATTTTTATGCAATTGAAATTTACTTTCCCTGTACTAATACTTAATGTAGTAGTTAACTTAAAAATGAAACAAACTTCTAGCATCAAGTTTAATTAAACTTAAGCTGAGTTAATATAATATTTATTTCACCCGAACAATCACATGAAATTACTTGCAAACCTAGGTACCTCATTTTTACGTGATACTTAAATAATAGCAGCAAAAATTACAAATTCCGTTTCTTCCGCAGCTTATTCTTAAATTTTCTATTTATTCCTAGATATAACTTATTATTGGATATAGTCATATTTATTCATAGACACAACTTAATATTGAAAATAGCAGTAAAATATAGTGATTTTTCTGCTTCCCCTTAGCATTGAAGTGTTTTGTGAAATAAAATTTATATAAAGTTCGTTTCCCGTTGGATTTAATAAAACACAGTTGTTGGTAACAGTTGCCATAAACGTATTCAAAACTTTTTCGAGTTTATTGATCCATTGAAATGATAATAAAATACAAGTATCCTTGAATATAACAATACATGCACGTCAAAATAACTGGTGAACAAACCACCATCTATCAGAAAGCGTAAAACTTGAGTCATAATAACAGTAAGAACCTGCTCCAGCTGTCACGAAGAGGATAATAAATAAGGAATATTAGTAAAGTAAACTTTCATGAAATGCAGATATTAATATTAATAATGTAAACTATTCAAAATACAGAAGGAGGCATATGACTAATGCGTTAGTTTTAATTTGCCATATTATCACTTTTGTTCAATCGATGCAATTTTCGTTTGTATTAAGAGTATTAAGTGCACTTTTTTTGGTCGAGAATATAGTGTGCAAGCCGAGGCCGGAGCTATGTAATTAAATTAGATCTGGTACAGATCTAATTTAATTTTTCCACGCATTCACAGGATGCGATACAGTTTCATCGTTTTCTGGTATTGGAAAACATGGATGTCATCTCGTGATGTTGATTCCGCTTTTCAAGAATATTCTAGCCTGTTAAAAACAGCACCAACACCTGATAGCCTAAAGTTTTCTGTACTTAAGCGTTTTGTTGTATTTATGTATTATACTATTCTAGTACAGCAGATGCAGTTAACTAGACGCGTAGTATCCTTTTTACCTAACGAAGTCGAAATATTGACAATATTCCTCCAACTGCGGATACACTATTGCATCACTTGAAATGGGCTATTTTTCAATGTAATATTTGGGGAAATTACCTGAGTAGTAAACCTCAGGCACACGATTCTTGCCAGTAGGGATGGAAAAAAGTTGATTTAATATACAAACCTCTATGGACAACACTTCCGGATATGAGCAAACACTGTCAAGAATTAGTGTCCTGCAAGTGCAAGGAGCGGTGTAGAGTAGAATGATTATGAGAATATGACATGGGTGGAGCCAACATGCGCGAATATTTTTACCAGTGGGATAGTCATCTGGGGTATAGGGATATGTAATTGCAATAAATGTTTCGCGGCCAATGAGCTGTGTAATATAGATTAAAACTTACCCAACTGTTACGAGTAGCCTTTGTTCAGGAGAAGTGTAAGAATAGTAATCTGTATTAAACTTTGCCTAATAAACTTGGTTTGTTATTATTTTTACCGCCGCTGCGCCGCCTCTCTACTGCAGGCCACCGCCGCCACCGGTGTCGGCATTGAATGTCACGTAATTCATTCTCATTGGCTTAAATGATGGAGTGAACAAACTGGTTTCTGCGCATATTTTTTGCTGTCATCTTGTCATAATAATACTACTGCATTAAAAGTCGTTTTGTGTGCATGTGAAGGCCATTACTCACGAATGGATGTCGATTGAATATCCTAAGTTATTTTGTTTAGGTTACAGCATATCTACAGTTCTTTTTAAATTTTGTAAAAAAATTGACAAAAATTTAAATATTTTGTACTAATCTGCAAATAAAAATAAAATTAATGTTTTTACGTAATAACTGCTTACCTTTTTTGTAGAATGATTCTTTATCTTTAAAATGAGACTTTGTTCATCCGAATCCGTTTATTAGTTCTTGAGATATTTGAACCTACAGAAATTAATACGGCGGCCATTTTGATGGCGTCATCACAGCTGACTTAGTCACTTCTGAGAGTGTCTCCCGGCGAATTTACAAAGCAATATATCTCTACATCTCACCCCTAAATGTTGGTACTGGTATCTGGAAGTGAAATATTATTACGCTTATTCCACCCACTATTTATGAAGTTATCACCCCTTTTTACGATAGTTGATGCTCTGAATGGGCACATTAAGAGGATTTATTTACAAGCCAGACGTGGCTTGGGAACAAAAATATTCGTCCAACTGATTGGGGATGGATTAATAATGAAGGATCTTTACTACCAATCAAAATGCTGAATATGCCTGCACCGGAAGAACTCCTCAAAATGATGTTTTGTAATTGCAAAAAAGGGTGCGGCGGAGCTTACAGCTGGCAAAAAGTTGGACTTTTTTGTAACGCAACATGCTCCGGTGACAACTGTCAAAATTGTCCTCCAATTACAGACCAAGAGGAGGAGGTCGATAGTGATGATAGTTCTTCCGATGGTCTATAGATTTTAATAACAAAACATGCTATTATAATGTAAATAAAATTTTTATTTTTCCCCTTTAAACTCATGCAATCTTCACATGTTCGAAAATCACCATTGGGACGGCCGTATGATGTCGCGACGTAAAGAGGAAGTCTTCCAGATAAACCTGATCGTAAATTGCACAGCGAAATTTGAAAATTCGGCTCGGCACGAACGAATCAAAAGTAGCATTTTGTGACATTTCAGAAAATCTTTGTAGATATTAACACGAATAATCTGTCACTACCTCCCTAGCTCCGCCTTCGTGTGTCGCGCGTTGCGTTGATTGGACAGGCTAGGCATGAAGATAAAGATGATTGGCTCTGTACCTAGAGTGAGTTATAATAATTCACGCATTATAACTCACGCTGTTTGTTTCTGGATACTATTAATTGATCAAAAGCAGTTCATTAATTAGTATATAACCTAATAAGAGTAGATAAACATTATTTAAACTAATGGAATTTGTTTAGATAAATGAGGGTTTATTAGGTAAGATATCTAAAACATAAAATGTTATGGGTCTACTACAAAGAATGCTGTCTTTTCTAGCATAATTTGATAAAAAGTTGAAAATAAATAATAATTGATTGTTTAAACAACTGAAATATATTTGAAAATAAATTGGTAATTTAAATTTAACTTTCAATTTTCATTGCTATTTGTTTAAACAAATTTTATAAACAAATAGATAAATTACGTATTTTTGAAAAACTTCTTTTTGCCATTTTATTTGTTATAAAATATTCTGATTAAAAGAAAAAGAAAATGTCTTAAAAAATTTTTTTAATTGTCTATAATCATTTTTTCCTTTTTTTATTATTCAAACAAATTATTAAGAAAAAATGTTATTCTTAATATTTATTATTTCCAATTTTCTACAAGCTGGAAAAAAGAAAATTTTTTTTGTTAATTTATTTGTTTATTTAATAAATAATTTGTTATTAACAATCGCCGAATGTGTTTATATTTTTTTTAGATAGAAAAAAAAAATTATAAAAACAACCGTATACATAAACATGTCAAAATAATAATTAAATTTAAAATTCTATCAAAAATATTAAATTTTTTTTTTGACATGTTTATACATACGGTTTTTGTTTTTTTTCTATCTAAAAAAAATATAAACACATTCGGCGATTGTTAACAAATTGTTTATTACATAAACAAATAAATTAACAACAAATTTTTTTTTCTTTTTCCAGCTTGTAGAAAATTGCAAATAATAAATTTTAAGAATAAATTCTTTTCTTAATAATTTGTTTAAATAATGAAAAAAGGGAAAACAACGATTATAGGCAATTAAAAAAATTTTGTAAGACATTTTCTTTTTCTTTTAATCATATTATTTTATAACAAGTAAGATGGAAAAAAGAATTTTTTCAAAAATGCGTAATTTATCTATTTGTTTATAAAATTTGTTTAAACAAATAGCAATAAAAACTTAAAATTATGTAATAATTTTAAGTAAATATGGTAGTTAATTTTTTCACGAGGGCGGTTTGTAATGTATGAAACGTTGCAATAAGTCATAAATTGTATTACAAACAGTGACGGAATTTTAATTCATTATAAATGCTCCATTAAAACATTTCAAGCTGTTGAAAACTATTTTTTTTTAATTTCGTCATAAGGGGTGGTTTTAAAGGGTTGAAACGTTGTAAAACATCATAAATTATATTCTAAGACATGAAGTAATGTTTATTCTACATATTTAAATCTATTTTTAAATATTTTCTCACAAGGGGCAGTTTTCACCCCCAAAAAACAAAAAGCCCACATCAGGAGAGTTAGATAAGCTTAATTTCAAATTTTCATCAAAATCGATGTTGTACCAAAGAATTCTGAGGTAATATCCTATTTTTACTGTCAAACACTGGACTACATATTTAATGTGAGAATGTTATGTTATTGCTCTTGTTTTGTTGATGTCGATATTCAGACCTACTATCTTGACCTTGCTTTTGAGGTCTGTATAGGTATCTTCAACCAACGTACGGGATCTATCCATGTCATTTATGTTATCTCCATAAGCCACTTACTATAAAGTCTATGCACCTATAAGCTCCGCTGAAAAGAGGAGCTTAAAAGATTCTACAAGGAACTGAAAACTCTACTTAGCACTATTCCAAGCAGAGAAATTGCCATTGTCATGGGTGTTTTTAACACAGTTGTCTGCACTCCAACAAGATCCACGAAGCCTTTAAACTAGGCTGTCAACTGGAGGTACACTCTGTAAACAGATTGATTAAATTATGATAGGAATCTGGTGGAGATCATCAATGAAGCTTTGCAAAATTTTACCTGGCCCTGACTGTGGTTCAGATCATCAGTTCCTCATGAGCATCTTCTTGTTGAAGCTGAGAACGTGTCGAAGGCAAGTACATAGACGTTTACCCATCATAAATGACGATCGAGCCTTCTAAGATGAATTCAGGGAATATATAAGTGAAGACAACCCACTAAGTAATGAAGATTCAATCGCCTTGTGGCATTCTCTAAAAGGGAATATCACACGAGCAGTAACGGAATATAAAACAAAATAGTAGAAACCAGGAAAAATATGAAGATTTAAAATCGGAAGAGTATATCAGACTGACGCAGAGAATTCAGACTCTCTGTCGAAGAGATAAGAGTTATTATATACAAGACATCTGCAATGAGCTGAAGTCACATGCTGATCACAATAATAGCAAGAACCTTTTCCAGAGTAGAGGCGATTACAAGTAAAAAACCCGAAACGTGGTAAATTACGGACTCCACCGGTACTGTAAGAAATGACAGTAATCAAATTACTGATTTGGCACTAATATTATGAAAAGCTTTTTGAAAGTGACCATATTAAGATATAAGATATCTGACAGCAGGACTATGAATGCTAATCTGCAATATTCAAATCAGAATATTGTAGGCCGAGCAAGTGATAACCATCCAAATACGTCAAAGGTAGGTAACTGCGAGACAGGCCCTCTGCATCAAATTGCGAGCGCTGTAACTGCTAAGCCTTAAAATCTATCAAGCGCTTCTTTTTTTTTCTCGAAAATGAAAATTGATGAGCGGAGGTAGAATTTTTTTTTTTATTTATTTTATTTATTTAATCGCCTTATTTATATTAATGTCCTCGCGGAGTTTAGCCGTAGGCTATTCTACCACTCAACCAGGACGGACACACACACATAGACAATATCACAACACCCATTCCCTGCGACATTGCCATCTGCCGCAGCTGAGACTCGAACTCAGGAGAGGAGAGCGACTAGATTGTGTTGTCTCTCACACAACAGCAATCTAGTTCACTGCTACCATCTCGGCAACACATGAAAAACGCCACTACACATCCATACCCTAGCCAGGATTCGAACCTGGGACCCCGTGGTCGCAAGCTTAACACCTTAAGCACTGCACCACCGAGCCGGTCTAAATCTAAAAAAGAGCCTGACATATTAAAAGAACGAAACAAAAAAGGGTTTTTATTAATGCCCATAAAATTCTCACCTCCAAGATTGGATAAAACTTTACTATAACTTCCTGATGACATGCAGATTGCATTTCTACAAAGACCACCTCCAAACAATAGATGAAAAAGCAGTTTATTCAACTATTAGATAATAGTATATTATTCAACGAGCGGTAATGTAGGTAATAACTCATGCAGATGAAAATTATAAATTATTGTTTTCTACTCTTATTAGGTTATATACTAATTAATGAACTGCTTTTGATCAATTAATAGTATCCATAAACAAACAGCGTGAGTTATAATGCGTGAGTTATTACAACTCACTAGGACCAGAGCCAATCACCTTTATCTTCATGCCTAGCCTGTCCAATCGACGTAACGCGCAACACACGAAGGTGGAGTCAGGGAGGTAGTGACAGATTATTCGCGTTAATATCTATAAAGATTTTCTGAAATGTCACAAAATGCTACTTTTGATTCGTTCGTTCGAATTTTCGAACTCCGCCGTGAAATTTATGATCAGGTTTATCTGGAAGACTTCCTCTTTACGTCACGACATCGTACGGCCGTCCCAATGGTGTTTTTAGAAAAATATGAACGTGTCAAAATGGCATGTTTTTGCAATTTTTTCGACTCCGAAATGTAAGCTGTTTTTTGTTATTTTTCGCAGATATCTCCGAAACGGTGGGAGTTAGCTCGAAATAAAAAACAAGGTCAAACGAGTATTTTCTATTACCAATCTTTTGCTACCATCAGAATTTTGATTTTTTTCTTTTATTTCGGAGATAACTACTGAAATGTTGGCCATGTACAACAAAAAATTGCAAATTTTGAGCTTCTACAGTTGGCAAGTTTTTAATCTTGGCTCCTATGCCAAAAGACTACTCTAGTTAACTTAAATAGAATTAAATTTGCTAAAACTTTTCTTTGAATTCCGACAAAAATGAAGGAATTAGAGGGGGCAGGATTTGGGACTTTTTTTTCGGTAAAATTTCTCCATTTTGTTACCGTAATTAATCGATAATTAACTGAAATCGATCTTATATACGATGTTCACTTAATATCATGTACTACTTTGACGCTCCGTTAATCTTGGCCCTTCGAAACAAAGGTTTCTGAGAAAAAAATGTTTTTTAAGGTTTACATACACTCTATACGGTTTACATACACTCTATAGGAAAACGTTTATTTTCTTACATTTCCACGATAATTACCGTTTTTTTCGAAAAATTTGTAGACAGCTTATGTAAAGACAATTGATCGAGCTTTCCGACTCTTTTTTAATTTTTTCTCTAACATAAAAAACAAGACTTTTGATCGAATATGCGCTCCGGGTATTGCAGTTCGCGGAGAAGTTTTGCATTTTCCGCAGCGTAATACTAATCTACAAAGCTGATTTTTTGTCTACAAGCAGTTTATGCACTATTTCGATTAAAAATCACATTCTACCTCCGCTTAAAGGTGGCTAAATCTTTGAAGACAACAAATATAAGAGGGTGAATAAAAATTAAATTTTACAGTTAATTTTATTAATAAACAAACTGAGTAATTTAAACAAAATTTTCTCAATTTAATATCTATTGTTATAATCGTAGATACACAGAGAAATTTGGCGTTTTAAAAAGCACAGGAAATCACTTGAATATAAATATATTGATGTATTGAATTCAAGTCGTCAAAACTCAACATATCAAGTTTGTATATTTTTACTTTTATATTGATTATTGAACAAATTATTGCTATACAGGGTGTCCCATAAGTAATTGTACACAGAGCAATGACAGATTCCTTACGTCAAAATATTACGATTTAACTAAACTTACCTTGGTCCAAAAGTTGATAATAACAGAGATACAGGGTGTCAAAGTTAATTTTTTTTTTTTTTTTTTTAATAATTTCTTTAAAAAGTTAAATATCTTAACAAAATTTAGTGATTGGGGGTTTTTTGAGACGAGGGATTCAAATCTGTTCATAGTTTTGCTGTTGTTTGTAGAGGGCGCCACCTACGGTAGTTTGCGTGTCGTTTATACGTCATACTTTTTTTGGCGATTTTTTAAAAAAATTTTAAAATAAAAATTCCCATTTTCCTGTCATTTTTACGTAAAAAAGGCATACCTTCTAAATGTCGCTACGAGTAACCGTTTCCAAGATATTTGGTTTTAAAGTATTCAATGCAACCAATTTAAATGATTTAGGGATGTACGATTGTTGTATCCAAATCTAGGTGGCTTGTGTCAATTACTCTTTAAATGTCATACCTAAAAATTTTGTTGTGCTAATAAATGCAATTTAACAATTGTTGTACATAAATCTAGGTGACTTGTGCCAATTAGGTATTATTGTATTGTGTTGATTGGATTTAGATAATCACTGAATTTTTAAATTTGTTTGGATTAATCATGCCTCGTCACAACAACTTTTCAAACAGTGAAATGCGAGATATGGTATGCGTCTACGCACAAGAAAATTGTTGTGGTAGACGTGCCCGCCGTACATATCTACGATTATATCCCAACAGGACCCTACCAAACCATCAAACATTTAAAAATATCTATGACAGATTAGGAGAAAGTGGCGAGTTTCGTCCCAAGAGCCACATAGGGCGTCCGAAAAGAATTACCGCCGATCAGGAGGATGAAATTTTAGTTCGAATTGCTGAAGATCCTGAACTTTCCACACGGCGATTGTCTGCAATTACTGGAGTAAGTAAATCTTCCATATTTAGAATACTTCACAAAGAAGATTTGAGACCATTTAATTTTATTCCGGTACAGAATTTGTCACCTAGGGATCTTCCCGCACGTGTAGAATTTTCACAATTTCTTCAAAATAAACAAACAATAAATCGTAATTTTATCGAAAATATTTTATTTACGGATGAGGCAACTTTCACCCGAAGAGGAGTATTTAACTGGAGGAACTTCCATTACTGGGATGTGGAAAATCAACATACACCTAGGGAATCACATTTTCAACAAGAATTCAAAATTAATGTTTGGTGTGGAATTAGGGGAGATCAGTTATTGGGGCCATATGAATTACCACCAAACTTAAATGGTGCTTCATATCTGAACTTCTTGCAAACTGAACTTTATGATGAAATGAATACATGGCCCAGAAACATAAGACAGAATTTATGGTTTATGCAGGATGGAGCTCCACCTCACTATTCCCTTGAAGTCCGCAATTATTTAAATTTGCAGTTTCCTCATAGGTGGATTGGAAGGGGAAGTGAATTTCGATGGCCAGCTCGTAGCTCTGATTTCAATCCTATGGATTTTTACTTTTGGGGACATATGAAGACATTGGTTTATTCCCAAACAATTAATAATCGACAGGAATTATGACAACAAATACAAAATGCCGCACAGTTTATTAGAAATCAACCTGCCATATTTTTTAAAGTTAGACAATCTTTAACAAAAAGAATAAGGAAATGTATCGATGTTGGTGGAGCGCATTTTGAAAATTTATTAAAGTAATTATGCAATATTATTATGTAATAAAATTTATTTTCTTGCTGTAATGACTGATTATTCTAATTAATCAAGTACTGTGTTTTTACCTCCTTAATGGTTAATATCTCGACAATTATCCACTTTATGGGTTCTTAACAAGAGTGCATATGTTACGTATAAGACATTGGAAAATATGAATTAAGTAGTTGAAATTGATATTCGCACAGTGACGTAATATGTAATTTAGGAGGGGTGAAGGGGTTTATCAATTATGTTGTACGCCACTGGCAAAAGCGATTTAACATATTGTTTTTGTTTTAATCAAAGCCTACTTTGAAAAATCGTACATCGCTAAATCATGATTTAAATTGGTTGCATTGAATTCTTTGAAACCAAATATCTCGAAAACGGTTACTCGTAGCGACATTTAGAAAGTATGCCTTTTTTGCGTAAAAATTACAGGAAAACAGGAATTTTTATTTTAAAAAATTTTTAAAAAATCGCCAAAAAAAATATGACGTATAAGCGACACGCAAACTGCCGTAGGTGGCGCCCTCTACAAACAACAGCAAAACTATGAACATATTTGAATCCCTCGCCTCAAAAAACCCCAAGTCACCAAATTTTGTTAAAATATTTAAATTTTTAAAGAAATTATTTAAAAGAAAAGAAACAAAAAATTTAAATTTGACACCTTGTATCTTTGTTATTATCAACTTTTGGACTAAGGTAAGTTTGGCTAAATCGTAATATTTTGACGTAAGGAATCTGCCATTGCTCTGTGTACAATTACTTATGGGACACCCTGTATACCCTTCAAAATATAGGGAATTTCCTTTCCTTTAATATTTATAATGACTGTTTTACTTGCCTGACTATATTAATAACTCATCCATATAAACAAAAGTTGAACATTTACATTTTAAAGAAACTCATTGGTTTTGTATATACGATAGTTAACATTTTTAAAGAACAGCACAGTTGAATCAAAATTATATTATTTTTTCTGATAAATTCAATTGAACATTATGTAGTTATTTTAAAAGGGTCAAATATTTAAATCATCATTAGGCACTTTTGTTTTGAAAACGCTTCACAAAATGATATGTTGTCTTTTTGAATTAACTATAAACACTAATGAGGAAAAAATATATTATATCATTAGTGATTTTTTTGATTTTACAATGTTTTTTCTCTGAGTGTAAAATATAGTATTCAACTTTCGGTAATGGTAATAACTCATTTGATGAATTACAGGACTCGCCTACGGCTCGTGCTGTAAACTTTCATCTGCGTGAGGTATTACCTACATTACCGCTCGTTGAATAATATACTATTGTAATTTTCAATATTATTTTTTTCGACTTTTCGATATATACGAATTATTTTAGAACATTTTAATACATTAAGGTATATATTAAATTCAAATGGTCGGATGGCAAACTTGAATAAAAATGTGAAAGGAATTGTAAACACGCTAGCAAAATCATGTCGGTATATGTTTCTAATATCGAATAATTAATTTCAAATACGTAGAGGACTCTGTATAATATTGCATTCCCAAAAGGATTGACTGGGAATAATAATTATCACAGAACACTGTCAGCAATTTCCATTGAGTACGTGACACTCTATACGTTATACTTTTCCTGTTATTTTAAAAGCTCCTCCACTTCACGGCACACCTTTATTTTAACTTCAGGCAATCATAAATAACTGTGTGCATCGAACAGTGAGGAATTCTTGTCTCATGTCGCATAGAAGTGCTCGTCAGCTTCGGTTACACATGTTACGATCGTTATGCACAGTTGGCCATGACTCAGGCAAACATATCTTGAGTTTCAATGGATAGTGGATGCTAAGTAGGAAAATGGAGCGTTTTGTGTAATGGCTATTTAATGGAAGATTTATTTTACTTCATTTATGATCATTTTGTACGTAAATCTTGTAATCGTGTTGAATAATAACAAAATGGTCTTGGGCCAGTCAATAGAGACAAAAAGTATCTGAACAGGAAAAATGTACTAATATTTCATTTGAAAAAATAGGTTATGTATAAAATGAAGAATTTTAAATTTTTTAACAAAAATATAGGTTAAGTACAAAAAGAAGGTCTTCTCCTAAGGCTCTAATCTAACTTTTCTGGAATACTTTGACGCGCTAAAACCAATTTTGTCAGTTTCTCCCTGGGCAATAATGGGATTTTCCTTTAGCGACAGTTAATAGACACTATTTTTTACTACTTTGTAAAGTTATGAGTACATGATGATATCGTCAATACTAAAGTTTGAATCTTCCACCACCTTGATGAATAATGAGATAATTTACAGGGTATTTCATTAAAAAACACACAAGTTATGTCTATATCTCGGAAACTGAGGCATGCATAATTTTCTTTTTATCTACTCAAAAAAGTGCCTTAAGAATGTCTTACTCGATTTTCGATTCGACACTTGGTAATTTAAATATATAAAAAATGCCAATTTTCCAAGAACGCTCTGTAGCTTGGTAGTCGAAGAAGACGATCGCGGTTTGCGTAATTGTTTGTTTCTCAAAAACCGAGCTCAGGACAACTATATTGGTTTTTGTCTCTCTGCGATAATTTTAGAGAAAACCTCAAATCTCATTTGGTCCGCTCTGTATATGATGATGTCGACATTACCGAAGGTTGAATCATTCAACCCCTACCACCTCTTACTACGCCTTCAGCGAGGCAAAATTTGCATTATACTATACAGATATATATTTTCAACTAACGACTTAAACAATTTTTCAATTGCATATAGAAAGCACATAGGTCTACAGTTATTGATAAGAAAGTTACCAGATTTGTAAATCGGAGTTACGAATGAAGTTTTTCGTGACGGAAAAGTACTTGTTCTTAACGACATGGAAAATATGAGGATAAGTGGTAAGAAGAGTGATTTGGAACAGGACTTTAAAACATTGGTAAATTTTGTCAGAGCCCGCTTCTTTATTAACATCGGTTGAATCAAGGGCAGGTTCCACATCTAAAAAATTGATATACCTATACCGGATGCACATCGATAATGATATCAGAAGTAAAATCACATTCCACATCATGTAACGGACTGTAAACTGAAGAAAAATAGCTTGGAAGCAGTTTCGATATATTCTCACCACCTTCGACCTTTGAAGTATCATAGAACATTGAGAGGGGCGAATTGTCAATTTTTGACAATGGGAAGTTGCCCATTTTTTTAAATTTCATTAAAGTCTGTGTTTATGTATAAAAACACGCCACACCGAATATCAGCTCTTAAATCGCAGTACTCACATTGCAATAAATAATTAAAGTTGAAATCCTCGCGAAAAGTACTGTGACGTCACTGCGTAGTCCCAGTTCCGCGTAGTGTCCCACAGATCGCGTACTTTATCCGAGCGAGACGTCTTCACCAATTAGTAGTTTGGGCGGCGGTTGGCTTTTATAACACCCTGTCTCTCTTGGGGTTATTTAAAATGAATTCTAAATAAATAAAAATACGAAATTAACAATAAACTAATTTATTAACAAAGTGGTAGAGCAAATGAGAATAACACTACAGGGTATGGGCGAATAAATTTGGGCTAACGAATAAAGAAGTACAAACAAATAATCAAACAAATGCACAGATATACGGAGAGACAGACATAATGGTATTAAATACAAAAGATAAATAGGTAAAACGTAATAAAGGGAGATTGGCCAATTCCGCAAGAAAAAAACTATTAATAATAAATAAATGATTGTTCATTCACTTATCAGAATTATTTTCCGAGCAAATTATCCAAGAATGAGCAATTAAATATTTATTTAAGTTTAAATGCAAAAACAAGCTAGAAGACTTAACTAAAAGGTACAAATGGGAGTATTTATATACCCACAAAAATTTACATAATTCCTCGAACGAAATACGTAAAGATAAATTTTAATATTAAACATATAGCACTCCAAAAGTAAATTTGAGTGTTTAGTCGAGATAAAAAATTAGCAAGTACAAATTAAGCTTGCTTGAAGTGTTCACGAAAACGTAAAGGTAACGAACACGCACTACACTGTGATCAACTTGATAAACTACTGGCTCAAATCTTCCCAAATTGATGACTCGTGCATAAACAGGAAAATATAAAGTTCAGATCGGTACTTACATAAGTTCATTTTGGACATTACCAATAAAACGGCAATCCTATTTAAAGTTGAAAACGTAGATTGAACGCACTATTATTTAGCAACTTTTAGGTGGATATTACACATAACAATACTTATTTCGAAATGTACAGCTCGCAAAAGCACACATAATCTGGCTGTCAAATTCCTTAACCAGCTTAAACGAAGGAAAGAGACTAAATAAATAATTAATTTATAATTTTTATGGTTCAACTAAACCATTTAAATTCTGGTCTTTTAATATCTTCACTCAAATTTGGTTAAAAGATTGACTGTGGGCTCGCTTAAAGCGGCCGTGGAAAAGTATCATGGCTACCGCTCGGCTCGGTATTTATCTCTTCCCCCACTAGTATTCGAAATACCTCACTCCTTAAACCCGCGAATTTAAACTATGGTTTCTCATTGGAGAAAAGGCACTATTTTAAAATGTTTACCAGTAAAGCCGAGAACTAGGCGACGGTTACGTTACCTTCTAGAACCTTACAGTAGCGGCGATAATTTATTTTTTAAGAGGTAACAAAATAGGTAATTTATGTACGGAAAATACGAAATAATGTAATTTAAGGGCTTTTATGCCTATGAATAAAAATGACCGTTACACTCTCCCTCTCCTTACTAGCGGGATCCTTCCCAAAAGGATGGAGACCGGAATAACTGAGGTATAGGAAAATAATAGGGAATATCTCTTTAGCTTTTCAAACATACTACATTCGCGTCACATACATCAATACATCTCAAGCTAAAAAGAGGAACAACACAACTAAATACTCGACGTTCGGATTTCACACATACTTCACACAGGAAGGGTAAGGGAAACATAAGGTAATATACAGTAGAAGGTAACGTAGTAAGAAGAAGAATGTAATTAACTGGATTAAATTTAAAAAAGCTGAATAAAAATAAACCACATCAAAATGAAAACGAACAAATGGACAAAGTCGAACCCACGAGGAAATATAAAATTTTAACTTTAAAGTTTATTGATAAAAACCAATAAAGGGACTAAATTGGGACAAAATAGTATTAGAATAGACTAAACAAATTCATTTAGCTTACCAGACACAAAAGTTTTCATTATCCGGAAGGTAGGCTTATTTGCATAAGCTTTAACATACTAAATAATAAGGTAACATAATATCATATAGATAGTTAAGGGAAAATGGAAGATAAGCCTATTTACATAAGTCATATCATACTGAGTAATAACATAAAATATTTGGCCTTAAAAATTTCTTAACTAAGACCATTAAAGCAAATATACAAAAACAAAGCGGTGCAAAGATAAACCAAGACAAATTCACTCAGTCTGCTAAGCAACAAAATTTTTCCAATCAGAAAAATAACACTATATACAGAAAGCAACTTGTTAGCTTTTAGCTAACTAAAAGATCATAACTATCCCAAACTAGGCAAGACTAGTCAAGATAAAACGCATTTAAAATATTAGCCTTTAGCCAATCACATCACTAAAAAATCCCATACTAGACTTAGCTAGACAAGAAAGAACGGAAATATCCTCTGCTAATATATTTTAGCCAAGGAAGCGAAACGTAAACTAGTATAAAACTAGCCAGACCCAGCTTGCAACTAACCCTTTTGGTCAGCCAAGACTTACATGGACCTCTGCACTCAACTCTTTGAGCCAGGAAAAGGTAAAGGTAAACGTATATTCTTGTGCTAATTATTATCTTAGCCAAGAAAAGGTAAAGGTAAACGTAAATATGACGCACGAAAACAAAACGTACGACAAAGGTAATCGCACATACCGTATGCACGACAAGATAACCTGCACTAAGTAAAACTTAGCCAGTAAAAAGGTAAAGGTAAAACATATATTATCCTGCACTAAGTAAAACTTAGCCAGCAAAAAGGTAAAGGTAACGTATCCCACGAAGAATTCGTACGAAAAAGGTAAATCTGAACTAATACTTAGATTAGCCAGAAAAGGTAACGTAAGATAGAAAATATAAAACATCACTCTGTACTTACACACAGAAAACCAGAAAGGTAACATAAGATACGTAACAAAATGTACGATAAGCTAACGTACATAAAAAGATAGAACAAAATAAAATCCACATTTGCACACAGCAAGCGGGAAAGGTACTTTATACAGATAAATGTACTACAAAACGTACAACGCATAATTATACAAAAAGATAAAAGCATCCTGTGCTAATTTTTAGCCATCCAGGAAAAACACTAAACAAAAAGGTACAAAACGTAAGCTATATACAAAAATACTAAAAGGCAAACCTGCACTAATATAAGCTTAGGCAGAAAAGGTATATACATAAAACATAACGAAAAAAACCATAATAATTATTTCAGGTTACCAAAACTGTAAAATGTACTTAAAAGGCAAAATAGAAAATATACAAAAGGGCAGAAAATTACAAACTAGAAAGGTAAACACATGTGAAGGTAAACAAATGAAAAGGTAAAATGCAAAAAGAAAATGAAGGGCGCCAGGTATTTTAAGGGGAAACACCAACCGAAAGATAACGTAAAAGACTCAAGACTTAATTTCACAAACGTACTCCAAGAAATTTACTAAAAGAAACTCTACTAAAAAATGCTCAAAAAAATATTATGACATGGAATCTCGAACTTTAAGAAAACGTAAAAATCTAAAACTGCCTCAAGCACTAATAGAGGACCAAATTATATCCAAACTAGTACCCAAGCCAACAAGACCCAAACACTAACAAAAATTGCTACTTACATCCATCTTATCATAACATAACGCAATATAACAGAAATACAGCAAAAATGTATTGACAAGCCAAACGCAAAATATGTATACTGAAACGTAATAAAATAGTACAAATTTAATTACTAGACTGAACACAACAAAATGGTAAAAACACCAAAGCACAACGAAATACGTAAAAATGTATACACTGGACAAATCCAGATTTAAATTCAAAACGTATATAAGTTACAAAATGTGCTTATTTAATTCAACATAAATGTACGGCAAAAACCAAAGTAAGGTAGGTACTAAACCTTTACTTACTAAAACTGAACGAAGAAAGGAAACAAACAATTTGCCAACTAACAAGATACTAAAAGATGTACGAATTGGACTGAAACAAAGTTTAAATTACCCCAAAAGGTTAAGGTAATAAACTGAACGAAAAGAAATATGTCACATGACGTCACACACTACTCAATGAAGCCAAACATAAATTAATGTACACTAAAACACATTACAAGATACCAAAAACATAGACTCATACTTTAAGAAAAGGTAAAACATAAAATGCACTGCTTATTCACAGATATACCAAAAAAACAAAAAAGCAATGTAGACAATGTAAAAGGTATCAAGAAATGTAAGGTACTAAAGAAAATATAAAGGACATCAAAAAAAGGAAATAAATTTAAAAATGCAATAGATTGAAAATGTAAGGTTATGCCAAAATCTTTAAACAAAATCGGTACAGTAACACGGCACAATAACAAAATTAAACAAAATCTACAAAGTCAAAAATATTAATGATTTAATTCAAAAATCCCCAAGCCGTCTCTGTCCACATAAAAATTATCATATTGCATAAAGTTCACATAAACTGAGACTAAACTCAAAAGATATTAAATCCAACCGAACTTCTACTACTAATTTTACTGAAATAGCCAAAAGATATAATTTAATTTCTAACAAAATTTAAATTGTAAAAAGTTAATTCTTCAAAAAAAATTACTAGAATGCATAAGCGCAAAAAACGAAATCGTTAAACCGAACATAACGCACGAAATGAATTTAATAA
The DNA here is from genome assembly GCA_936432065.2 of Rutpela maculata. NCBI lineage: Eukaryota > Metazoa > Arthropoda > Insecta > Coleoptera > Cerambycidae > Rutpela > Rutpela maculata. The sequence goes on from OW386293.2 coordinate 21,725,409, forward strand.
TTTAGTTCTATTTTCATTTTAAATTTATTACGAAAAATAAATATTTTACCAAAATATTTTTAACATAAGACGTAAGCTTCTGTACTCAAATACTGAACGTAAACAATGTACGCCAAAGCACGTAGCAAGATAGCAAAAACCGTAGACTCAAACATAAACAAAAAAAATAAAAGCGGAAAAGTACTACTGAATCACAGAAACACCAAAGAAATGCAAAACAACAAAAAAATATAAGGAAATCCAAAAAATGCAAGGGAGACATAAAATGGATACGTAAAACAAAAATGACAAATAGTCATACTAGAAAAATACTTAAAATCGATAAACATATGACACCAAAATCACTAAAAAATAAAATCGGTACGGTAGCATCAAACGAAAAACTAGAAAAACGTACTAGTGCAAAAGTTGAACTTAAAATTACTAAAATGTAACGGAAAATTTAAACTGTACAATTTGATTGACCTATACTCACTAAATAAATACAAGCGACCAAATATAGTTAACCATTAAAACCTAAAAATTCCTAAGCTAACGGCGAAACCATTAAGCCACTCACATCAGTTTCGAAAGCCAAAAAATTCTACTTAAAAGTTTGTAAGGCAACTGAACAAAAGGTAGATAAAGGAATCAAAAAAAAATTTAAAGTCAAGGCAAATTTAAAATTTCACAAACAACGTTCTTACTCAAAAACAAACAAGTCCTTAAAAATTTTAAAGAACCCAAAAAAGATATTGATAAACAAAGTTAAAAAATATTAATAATTAAATTCAAAAACTCAGAACCGCCCCTGTCCATATATAGAAATTATCAAATTCTTTAAATCTACAATAAACCGAGACTGGACTAAATGTAATTTAATTATAACTCTACTGCACTGACTCTACTGAAATAACATAAAGAATTTACTTTAGTTACTCAATATAAAAGGTAAACTATATAAAAAGTTAACTAGGTACGCACAAAGTTGCCAGAAAAATTGAACAAAAAACTAAATAATTAAACTAGCCACTTAAAGCCATACTACATAAGTTGAATTTAATGTTACCATATAGGTAGGTACCATACCGAAATTACGACATTTTATTAATTTCTTTAAAAAAAAACGAAACACCAACAAAGAATTTATTACGCGACGGAAACCTCTTTTCTGTTATCCTGATATCTGCTTTTACATCATGTAGAGACAAGAAACTTGTTGAAAATTTTTAATTAGACCTAGCTCCACGTTTGCACCGCCAATTATAACACCCTGTCTCTCTTGGGGTTATTTAAAATGAATTCTAAATAAATAAAAATACGAAATTAACAATAAACTAATTTATTAACAAAGTGGTAGAGCAAATGAGAATAACACTACAGGGTATGGGCGAATAAATTTGTGCTAACGAATAAGGAAGTACAAACAAATAATCAAACAAATGCACAGATATACGGAGAGACAGACATAATGGTATTAAATACAAAAGATAAATAGGTAAAACGTAATAAAGGGAGATTGGCCAATTCCGCAAGAAAAAAACTATTAATAATAAATAAATGATTGTTCATTCACTTATCAGAATTATTTTCCGAGCAAATTATCCAAGAATGAGCAATTAAATATTTATTTGAGTTTAAATGCAAAAACAAGCTAGAAGACTTAACTAAAAGGTACAAATGGGAGTATTTATATACCCACAAAAATTTACATAATTCCTCGAACGAAATACGTAAAGATAAATTTTAATATTAAACATATAGCACTCCAAAAGTAAATTTGAGTGTTTAGTCGAGATAAAAAATTAGCAAGTACAAATTAAGCTTGCTTGAAGTGTTCACGAAAACGTAAAGGTAACGAACACGCACTACACTGTGATCAACTTGATAAACTACTGGCTCAAATCTTCCCAAATTGATGACTCGTGCTTAAACAGGAAAATATAAAGTTCAGATCGGTACTTACATAAGTTCATTTTGGACATTACCAATAAAACGGCAATCCTATTTAAAGTTGAAAACGTAGATTGAACGCACTATTATTTAGCAACTTTTAGGTGGATATTACACATAACAATACTTATTTCGAAATTTACAGCTCGCAAAAGCGCACATAATCTGGCTGTCAAATTCCTTAACCAGCTTAAACGAAGGAAAGAGACTAAATAAATAATTAATTTATAATTTTTATGGTTCAACTAAACCATTTAAATTCTGGAACTTTTAATATCTTCACTCAAATTTGGTTAAAAGATTGACTGTGGGCTCGCTTAAAGCGGCCGTGGAAAAGTATCATGGCTACCGCTCGGCTCGGTATTTATCTCTTCCCCCACTAGTAGTCGAAATACCTCACTCATAAAACCCGCGAATTTAAACTATGGTTTCTCATTGGAGGAAAGGCATTATTTTAAAATGTTTACCAGTAAAGCCGAGAACTAGGCGACGGTTACGTTACCTTCTAGAACCTTACAGTAGCGGCGATAATTTATTTTTTAAGAGGTAACAAAATAGGTAATTTATGTACGGAAAATACGAAATAATGTAAATGAAGGGCTTTTATGCCTATGAATAAAAATGACCGTTACACTTTGAGACGTCCTCATGCGTATTTGCTTTTTAATTTTGCCACAGAGTAACACCTCCTAACTTAACTTTCGTGTTTACGTTTGCTTGTGTGAAAACGTTGTGTTGTGTATTCACGTTTACTATTCGGCGTATTTTGAAGATTTTGTTAGTTTATGATTCTGTTTTGTGTTGAGAAATGAAAAATACTTATTATAGACACTGTATAGTGTCACTGTGTAATAACACAAATATTAAATTAGCAAATAAAATGTTTATTCGCGTGCCTAAAGATAAAAACGCCATTTATGTATGTGAAGATTATTTTAATGTAAATATCTATATTAAGTATAGCCAAAATACCAAGAATTGAACTTTTAGATATGATATTATATTACAGGTTACAGGTCAGTATTGAAGCTTATTTTGTTTTACCATTGAATAGAGTCTCATAAACTTTAATTTCTTTAAATACTATGTTTATTTATAAAGATATGCATATTACTTTTCCGTTGAAAATGTTTTTCTGATTTCACATACAGAAGTACAGGACACAATATAATATGGGTATAAATTAGGTAGCCAAATTAAATTGACTCCTTTAAAAAGACCAGAAAGAAGAGATATAAACAAATATGAACTAAAATGAAACAAAGTCATTAGGCATACATGGTAACAGTATATATTTATTTTATACATTTATTAATTAATTAAAACATAATATTATAAACATTTTAATACTTACTTGCTTACTAGCTTTAACACCATGTACTTTAGCAAGAGAGAAACTCTCAGTGTTCTTAATGTATGAAGCCACCATAAACATATCTACACTACATAAATTGCTTGATTGTTCTTTTGAAAAACCTGCACCAGTTATTTATAACCAAAAGTGTACCACACAAGCTTATATATATAACAAATATCACTCAAAATCAACGAATATTGAAGATGTTTTCCAACGAATACGTATTAGGCAATCCAAACCATTCCAACATGGCGCGGAAGGCAAACATTCGGTTTCATTCGTTAAACGTTTGTGTTTTTCTATTGGCTTGGCTACGTTTCCGGAATTTAATGAAAATATACCCGTGTTTGTCCTCCATGCCATATTAAAAAAAATTTTGACGTTGGATCGCTTAATCTGGCTATGGGCTTTTACACGAAGTAGTATTTAAATTTTAGGTTAGGTTGTGTTCACTGCTAGTTGTTTCTGACAAATGCAAATGCGCATACGGAATTGTCAAAGCCAAAACCGAATCGGTGCCGCTTGACGCCGAGCCGTCGTCCGACTTTCTCTCCCTGACATCACGTTTCAAGACTGGGTAAAATTAGTCAGATTTTAATCGCTTATACTTCTGGAAGAGATTTTTTTTGTCTATGGGGTTTTTAATGATGTTAGTTTACGATTTTGAGTATTTTAATTCAATATTATTTTTTGGGCAAGTTCCCTATTGTATCGTTGTTACTTTCATTAAAATAAATGAACCCAAGAGATTGATGAAAAATTAATTATTACTTTATACAGCTTTGTGGTCCGCGAGTTATGTACGACTAACGGTAAACGATTTTAAAAAACCCAGTAAGCAACACACGTTGGTTGGGGTCCCAAGCGTGGCACTCGTCCACTTTTTTTAATAAAATGTGATTACGTGGTGAGCGCGTGCTAATGAGATTTTTTAGCTCCCATTTTTCCAAGTACATGACACCTCTCATGAAAATGAAAATAAGAGGGGAAGAATTTGGCTAGGCTGATAAACGTTATCCCCATAAAAACAAATCGAGTGCCCGTTACTTCATCGTCGAGCATGATAATCATTTCATTTACTCAGACTTCACAATATAAAATATATACTTAGTTTAGCTTCTCAGTGTGATTCAAACCCTCGACTCCGTGGTCACAAGCTAAACATCGTAAGCACTGCGCTATTGATTCGTTTCACAATGAAACAAATAATAGTAAAATGAAATTAAAAGTCTGTTCGCTGATAAAATCCCGGTCGTATAGTGTATCGTCCGGAGGTCTATCCTTCCTTTTTTTAATGAAATATTGTTTGTAACCTAATCTGTAACGTAAGTTTTAATCTTTGTGGTCAAGTTATGTCCGACGTGCGTCATTTCTATTGTTCGACAGCAAGCCAATTTGCGTAACGCGTGTCGTCATCGAATGCGGCTGGCGGTTTCAGAGACGGGTCGATTTTCTCGGAATTCGGGTATAGCAGGTATAGTGCACTTATTTCAATTAGTGCATAAGAGGGCAATTCTAGTCTTGTTCTACTGTTAAAATATTAAACATGCGTCCTGGTGATTTTCAAATCCGCAATCACAGCAGTTAGTTTTGAAATTGTTGGAATATTTTCAAAAGGAAAATGAAAATGGTGGACCTCTATTGTCAATAAAAGCTATTCAAAGGCGAGTGGGTGAGGCATTAAAAATCGATGAAAAGACTGTAAGAAAAATAGCTAAAGACGACAAAGAAAATGTGGAACCTTAAGTTTCGGTAAAGCGGAATCGTAAAAAGTCCAAAACAGAGTTACACGGTGCTGTAAAATATGAAATAAAAAATCAGCAGCTACTGGAAACGGCTGGAACCTCCCCACCCGGTGAATCTTTGAAGCCGAAAAGAGCACTAAACAATATGAAGGTTCTCATTTAATTATATTTATTAAGTTGAAATATTTTTTTCATATTAAATCAGAAAAAAAGTCTTGCGTTCGGTGGGATTTGGACCTAAGAACTTGAGTGTTAAATTTATAGTCTGCACAACATTAATATTTTATTCAATGTTTTAATATAAATATATGCTTCATCGGATCCTAGCCCGGGGCCAGCCAGACAACCACGGTGAACACCGCCGAGGCGAGTGTTATGCTGGACGGGGTAGGTCCGGTTTGGCTTGGAGAAAAATAGAAAAGTAGCTCCTGTCTTCTGTAGGCAGGCTTAATAATAACTAGGTTAAAATTATAATGTGTCCACATGGACCTAAAATTAATATAAAACTAAACACAATACTATAAAAACGTTCGTAGGCAAGAGCACTTAATAATTTTGATTATTGGTACAGGAAACAACCAAACGAAAAAACCTGTTCGTTGGTAATGGGATGGATGGCAGGGATGGCCATCTTTGGAAAAAACCATATAACTCTTGGCGGACAGCTTCCCTGCCAGATGTAACCAGGGTAGTGTTCATGGTGGATCGTTTAAGTTTAAGTTGGTATATTTTGTTTTATCTTTTGGCCTCTACCGATTTTTCACTAAATGGGTCGGGGAAGTGATAGCTGTCAAATTTTTGGTTCCAATGTTTCTCTGGAGAATTTGGTTTTTGAGAAATGTTTAGGTTGATACCAATGTCTTAAATTATTTTTAGGTTATGTAGTACAATTTTTAGGTTATGTTGCCGGAACTAGCGGAAATAGTTTTTAAAATATAATGTCACTGTCACTTTTAAAGTTTTATTGGAAAAAACTCACCGAAAGCGCTCCGGTGGGGTTGCTTACACTTGTAGGGCTTGTAAGCGGTTCAGGATGGCCTCTCACACCATCCGTGGACTTTATAAACGTCGAAAAAACTTGTAATCTCTCGATGCACTTGACACGTCAAAAATACTCAGCATACAGTCTGCACGCTTTAATACACTAGCAGATAACTTATACCACAGATGGACCCGTAGTAGGAATTTTCCTTTGAGTCCATTTAATAAAATTTGACATTTTTCTGAAAAGTGACATTTTTCCAAAAAATTTGACATTTTTCTGAAGTGACATTTCTCCGAAAATTTAACATTTTTTCGAAAATTTGACAATTTTCAAACATTTGACATTTTTCTGAAAGGTGACATTTCTTCGAAAATTTGACGTTTTTTCAAAAATTTGACATAAGTCGATATTTGTACCAGTTCTTCTGCTGTAAGATGTTTTCTTATTTGTGATGACGTAGGTGTATCATTAATTCACTTACATTCCGTCCGTTCACAATATTTCCACCCACATTTCAAATTTTAATTGGATGTTTCAAATCGTTAAGTCAATGTCTGTACCAGTTTGCCTGTTGTAAGAATATGTCTTATTTGTGACGTCATGTAAATGTAGGTGTATTATTAATTCTCTTTTATTCCGTTCATTTGCAATATTTCCACCTATTTTCAAATTTCAATTCAATAACGCTAACCGTTAAGTTGATATCTGTACCAGTTTGTCTGTTGTAATAATTTTTCATTTTTGTGACGTCATGTGACGTAGGTGTATTATTAATTCACTCGTAATCCGTCCGTCTACAATATTTATACCTACGTTTCAAATTTCAGTTCGATATTCCCGAGTTATCAGCCGAAATCACTGAACACCTCTGTCATTATTAGAATATCACCCTGTACATTGCACTGCTTTGAGGACAAAAGACTATAAATTTCGCTTGGCGGAGATTTTAAAAATCAGTATCAAATATAATTTGGGCATATGGCAAAATCGAAATTTTGTGTTGAAACGTATATAGCAGCGAAACCATTAATCCTACAGACATTTTTTGACAAAGCAAATTCATCATCATTTTATTGTCTTTCTAATAGATCCCTACTATTTTTTTGCCAAAATCAATATTTATCTAGATATTCGCAAGAGAAGAGAAAAAAACACGCTTCCTTGGAAAATGTAAATTTCCACTTATTTCGTTCCTAACGTCCTTATTTTTTGTCTTATGTCAAAAAATAAAAAATAATTTTTTGTAGCATTAAATTCTCTACACATTCATTAGGAGTATTTTGGCCTAGGGACCGCCGTTTAAGAGTTATGGAGGTTTAAAGAGAAAAAATTCGAGATTTTAGACGAATTTCAAAAAAGTCTCCACTTTGTCCGACCGTATCTCGGTAATTTTTGGAGCAGCACAAAAATCCAAAAAAGCACTTTTAGGTAATTTAATTATCTACAATTTCGTTAGGTCAAAATTTTTTGCCGTAGGAGTCGCCGTTTAGAAGTTACGAACGATTTAATGAAAAAAGTGCATGACACCGTCATCTTGAAAGGCCCGCCGTACCCAAACGAAAAGTCCCACCAAAATTTCGAGTGCGGCAAAACGTTCCTGACATTATGTAGTTTTTCTTAGGGAGTTATTATTTTTGAGCTATCTCGCACAGTTTCCGAGTTACAGATGAAAAACCGTTTTCAGAGTTGCAGCATCCGAGGGTAAATTTTGGTCGAAAACAAGACATCTAAATTTACTTGTTTTTTAAAAAATACGATACCGCGACGGCCGTACTATGTAGCGATGGAAAGAGAAAGACTTTTAGTTGATCCGCATCGTAAATTGCATGTCGAAATTCGAAAATTCAGCTCGGCACGAACGAATCAAAAGTGACATTTTTGCAATTTTTCGTTTGACGTTTCTCGATCGCGAATTTGTGTTAGAAGAGTGTCCATCTTCCATCTCGTTCCGCCGCACAAAAGAGATAGACAGTCTTTGCGCGTTAATAACTAATTAACCGTAGATAATTAGTCGTTCGGAATGTCGCGTTGAGATCTAGAATTTCACTCTCGTCAAATTAGTACAGTCTCGATTCCGTCAATAGTCTCTAAGAAAAGCCTTTGCGGCTGCAAATTTGCAAAGAGTAAGGGGCACAGCCCTGTATTATTTTGTGGTATACGTTCTCTGACACTAGTCTATCGAACGTTAAGTTAGACTATAAAATTTATCTTACACAAGAAGCGTGTTATTATGTTAATGTTAATGTTAATTTTTTTCACTGAAACCAAATCGAAAAGTGATATATCGTTGAAATCGGAATTTTTACTGCGTCTCAATGGTTCAATTACAAATTGTAAGTAATCATAAAATAAACAACTTGTTGTGCCAAAACGGCACTGAACGTAATCCGATTTCAACCAAAACCTTTTCAGATCTTCTGGAGCACTAAAGAAACCCTCATGCAAAGTTTCATCCAAATCCGTTTGGTAGCTTCGCCGCTATCGTGCTAACATACATACACACATACATACACACAGACATTTTTCAAAACCAACTTTTTTGGGTTCCTGGGACCTCAAAACGTAAAGATTTGATGTTATCTCAATTTTCGATTTTGGACTAATTGTAGTAACCTCCCACAATTTTATTGTGGGGAGGTTAAAATGTTATTTACGATATGGTGTCTGATCATAAACATATTACCTTGGCTATCCTTTTAGAAGAGCTAAAATCTAGAGCAATAGTTGATATTGGCCGTACCAGTTTATATAAAGTGATTAAAAATTAGTCTTTTTCTTTCAAAAAGATGAAAATAGAAAAGTACTGTGTGAAAGACCCTAAATTTATCTAAAATGGCTAGTTTTTACGCAAATGCGTAAAAAATTTAAAAAGTAATGACCTTAAAGATGTAGTGTTCTTAGACGAAACTTGGATCTTTAGCAGAGAAGGGTTAAAACGTTCTTGGCAAGTGATTCCAGTAAATCAAAAAGGCGTCGTACAGCTACAGAAGGTAGAAGATTTATAGTGTACATGCAGGATCTATTCTGTGACGTGGTTCCTTCCAGTCGCCTAGCGCATAAACGAGTGGAAGCGTCACTTTGGAGCCGAGATCCACTTCGGTATCACTCGGGTGCCACCTTTACAATTTTTACGTGGGGCAAAGGTCCCACATTAGCCTCCTCACGCAGCCTGTTGCAGTAGGGCTGGAATAAACTTAGTGAAGAAACGGAAATGCCCAGAGGTCAAAATTTGAGATTAAAACAACAAATTCGGCAAAATAAAAATGTTTATTATACAAGTAAAATTGGCATCAGCAGTAGAAAATAATATATATGATCAAATCACGGAACAACTCATAAAGAGTTCATTATAAATAACTTCAACTTAAAATATGTCATTTATTATATCGGTTAATAATTTACAAAATTATGAAAATGACTAGAGTTTGACTAAAAAGCGGTTTAAAATCTGACTACAACCAAACGGAAAGAAGGTTTTTACTACTAGTTACAAATTAGCAGAAATTCAGAGGTTTTGTAACTTCAGACGCCATTTTGTTATATGGACAACCAAGCGGGGAGTAGGTTTATACTACTAGTTACAAATTAGCGGAAAGTAACTTCGGCAACAGCGGTGGAAAGCAAGCGGTTCTCAAGATGGCGGATGCGCCAGCATTAAAGCAATAATAAAAAAATAGCAAAGAAAGTAATCAAGTAGCAAGTAAAACAGGCAGTGTTTGAATATCAAGCAATAGCGTTACAATTATTTACAATAGTTAACATGCAGGCGGTGATTCTGCTTCGGAATAATCAGATGACGTTTATGTTGGTAGGAAGGTCAGGTAGTATTATCAGAGCGGCTAACACGTGTTGAATATACAGAAATCTTTAATTTCTAGAATTTCCGATTTTCGGATTAAGTCCTCGGACTATAACAAATTTTCACTAAACCCTTGAAAATTTCAGGTTTTACTTTACTTCGTAAAATATACTAATAACCAAAATAAAGTGGGCTTAAAAACACGTTTTTATCAAACCGGTAACAAGACAGTTTTTTCCAGTTTTTATTTTGATTTTAACTCACTAAAATTTTATACACGGTTTAAGTTTACAATAATCTGAACGGTACACGGTTTTCAAGCATTCCCCCAAAATATCTGATATGTTTCTTTTTTTCTAGGCTTCGGCTCCGAGAAAAACTACTGGAAACATATACGTTTAGACAAAAACTCGGGAATTTAAAATTATCAGTATCATTTAACTCGTTAAATCGAAGAATCACGGTACAAGTTAAAATGACAAACACGGAAGAAATCTAACTTTCTGGTATTCTTTCGTCGAAATATCTACTATGCTCCCTTTCTAAGGTACGCACAGTGGGCCAGAATCCGAAAAAGCTGGCCAAAAGTCGAAAAATGGAGTAATGGTTTTGAAAATTTTCACTTGGGGATTTTTGAGGTCGCTGATTACGAATTTGGTAATAGTTTTTTCAAGAACAAAATGGCGGCTCCAATATGGTGACAAACGTTTGAGAAAAGTAAGGCATTTTAATTGGATATTGGTATTCGGGGGTTTTCGAGGCCGCTGAATACGAATTTGGTAATAGTTTTTTTTTCAAAAGCAAAATGGCGGCTCCAATATGGCGACAAACATTTGAGAAATGTCAATAATTTTAATTGAAAATTGGTATTCGGGGGTTTCGAGGTCGCTGATTACGAATTTCAATTCAAATTCAAAAAATTAAATTAGCTAATTATTTTAAATTCAGTTTTACATACTTTTAGGCATTTTATAAATTCCAACCAAAAAATAAATAATTTTTCAATAATTATTATTTTTGATATAACAAAATGCTTTAATATTTTCAAAAATTGTTTATAACACATAAATATTATAAATTGTTACGTTTAAATGGAATTTTTATGCTAAAACAACACTATAAACCAAAGTTAACGCGTCGCTGTATTTTGCACCGTGTCAGAAAAACGATCACAAAAACAATAGTGGCTCCTAGAGGCAGCCAATTTTTACATTTTTTTACATTTGAAAATTAAAATAGTAATTCGAAGCAGTTACCGAGCGAGGGCCCGTCGTCGTGTCGTACGTATATTTTCAATTTAAGACCTCGTACTTGACCAAATTATTACTCATTACTTCCAAACCAGGATGAACCGGGTTCTAAATTTTGTACTATAATTTGAAAAAACTATAAGAAATCGACCAATAAAAGAATCATGCTTGGAACATGTTGCGCTTTTTTTGTAGCTCAATCAAAAGGTACTCGTTAATTTTTATTTCTTTATCTTTGTAGAACCCCGTTTAACACAATTTTATGACCGAATGTATCACATTTCACAAACAATAAATATATGCAAAGTAAAATACTTACTTTATAGATTATCTTCCTAAAATTTTACTATGTTTTTGTTGAAATTACACAATCTACAGGAATATCGAATAGTACGTTCGAATGTGGCAAGCAACTATTCACAACTGTACGCTAACAGAACGTTGTGTTTCTTAGTATGTATCAGGTAAAAATGGGCAACAATACGTTTGGAATTTGCGGTACGTAATGAACTAAACATTTCTGACTACAAAAATATTACTTTGAATACAATTAAACCTCTTTCGAATTTTGGAATTTTGGCCAGCTTTTTCGGATTCTGGCCCACTGTGGTTCGGGCCTAACGAAAATTACTTGAGCACAGCCGTTTGGATAATTCTCAAGATTGCAATACTCTTACTCGAGTGTGGCTATTTTAATAAACTATAATTTCAGTATAATTTCAACCCCTACTCCCGGAGTGGCAATTAGCGCCTCTGGTGATTAAAATCACAAATAATACCTTCTTACGGTTTGGAGGATTTACAATTATAGTGTCCTACTTTTATTGTTTTTCACGTATTTGGACTTGTTTATAGTTCGGTAGAGGTCGTCAGAATGAACAAATACAAATATTTTATTAAATTTGGAATTAAATCGGAACACATAACGAAGGCGAATAGTAATTGAATGCCCAGAAAACGCTTCGTTACAATTCATGGCTTTGCTGGAGATGTGATTTTAGTTTTCTCCACCAAGAATAAGTCAGCAGATTACCATGACAATATATAATCTGAAAATTTTGAAAAGTAGCTGACAGAAAGAGTTTTGCCGGGGTTACAAAATCCAAGCATTGTTGTTTTAGATAATGCTAAGCACCACTCTCGGGTTGAAAAAAACAATCAACCCTGGTTAAAGACCAAAAACATAGATTTCAGTGATACCGCAATTAAAACCGAATTGCTCTAAATAGCTGGAGCTAACAGAACAGAGCAACACTATGTTGTTGACAATTTAATTAGAGAGCATGGATATGAAGTACTGCGGCTTCCACCATATCACTGTCAGTTCAACCCAGTAGAACTTGTTTGGGAAATTTTTAAGGAGTGTTACGACAAACACATCGGGAAAGATGGTTTTAGTGACGAAGCCGTTCTTGCTATGTGGAATGAGGCTTTATCTCAAGTGTCGAGTTCAATTTGGTCCAAGTGTGTGAATCACACAAATAAATTGACTTTAGAGACATATGATCGAGAGGTTCATACTGAAGAAGTTTATACCACTCATTATAAGTGTTAACCCTTTCGTGCATAGCGTACACTGTAGTGGACACAAGATTTCAACGTCTTTTTCTGTGTAAAAATTAATATATTTTTACGTTTGAATGCATAAGTCTATTGTGGTGAATGTTTAAATTATAATTACACTGGCGCCACTTATCAAATTTCACTAAAGTTTGTAAATTCAGCATTTAAACACAATCTAGAAACGTATCAGCTCGTAACATGAACGACGAAAATTATCCAACTTTGAAGACTCATTTCTTTTACGGTTTGCCGAAACAAAAGGTAAGACATTTTTATTTATAGCCTTGATACTATTATGAAGTTATTTGTTTATATTACATTATCAGAAATTGTAGATTTTTTTGATATTATGGTAATTTCATAAACGTCCACTCTAGTGTACGGCATGCATCTACAACTTGAATATGGCAAGTATAGTTATTTGTGCTTTTTATGCCACAGGCTGTGCTATTTGAAGACCTTAGTGAATTGGCAATATCAGATGATGATGATGATGATGATTTCTGTGCACCTTCAACCTCTCGAGTAAAGGATGATAATCATAACGACTCATCGGAGGATGAACTTGACGATATATTAGTAGAAATAGAGGATGAAAATGAAGTGCTAGATATGGAAGAAAATCATGATGAACTTGAATTTTCAGAATATGACTCTGAAAATAGTGACGATGAAATTAATTTGTTACAATTACGGGAAAGAATATTAAAAAATATGTGGATGGTTAAAGATAATGAAAGAGGTTCTGCAACCATTCTCCTGTTTTTAGGCACTTCCAGCATAAATGCAAATGTGAACTCTATAATTGATATATTTTTCTCTTTGATATCTGATGATATGATGGATGACATTGTATATCAAACTAATTTATATAGTCAACGGAATGGAAAAGAAAACATCAACCTTACTAAAAAAGAATTATATGTCTTTATTGGTATAAACTTAGTAATGTCTTATATTCATTATCCACGTGTTAGATTGTACTGGTCAAGTGAGGAAGGTTTACGGATGGATTTAATTGCTGATACCATGTCTGTAAATAGGTATGAAGAAATTCTAAGAAACCTCCATTTCATTGAAAATCCGTTGGGTGAAAGGGCTAAAACTAATGAAAGAACAAAAAACAACGAAGAGAAATTGTGGAAACTCCGACCTTTTCTGGATAAACTTCAAGATAATTTTAAGAGGGCAATGGAATCCGAAGATTATCAGTCTGTGGATGAACAAGTTATTCCTATGAAAAGTAAAATAAGTATAAAACAATATTTGCCAAAAAAACCCAAGAAATGGGGAATAAAATGTTGGGTAAGAGCATGTACCGATTTGAAATTTATCAAGGAGCAAAAAACAGAATTGCAGTAAGCCCACTGGGAGCTTGTGCAGATGTCGTTCTACGATTATGTGACGATATTTCTCATAAAAACAATAAAGTTTTTTTTGATAATCTGTTTTGCTCAGTTGGTCTTTTAGATGCTTTGAGGAATAATGGAATATATGGTACAGGAACTTTAGGATCTAACAGAATGCAAGGAGCGCAACAAATATTACCCACTGACAAGATAATCAAGAAACAACCAAGAGGTACTTGTTATGTCGCAAGTAGAAATTGTACAACAATAACAAAGTGGTATGATAAAGCTCCAATGCTTGTGGCATCTACATGTGCTGGGAAGGAGCCACAAGATAAAGCAAAAAGCTATTCTAAGAAACAAAACAAAAATATTGAAATTGATCGACCCTTTGCCATAAAATTCTACAATAAAAATATGGGTGGAGTTGATCTTCATGATCAATATTTAGCCATGTACCTAATGCGGCGAAAAAACAGAAGATGGTACATAAATGTCTTTATGCACTTTTTAGATGTGTCGGTAGTAAACGCTTATATTTTATATAAATGTAGTGGACAAACGGATAAAGACTTCTTACAATTTAAAAGTTCTCTAGCGAAATCGCTTATAAACACGGGGAAAATAGACAAAACTCGTGTAGGGAGACCAAGATCAAGATCTATACTGAAAAAGAGAAATAAACGCACTTCCATGGAAGTGAGATTTGATGGCCTGGGACACTGGCCAAAACTAAGAGATATAAAAAACGCAAACCGTTGCAAATCTTCAATATGTAAGCGAAGAACAAAATATGTCTGCAAAAAGTGCAATGAATATCTGTGCCCGGATTGTTTCGAATACTGTCATACATGTGTGCAATAAATTTGTCAAAACAATACTATCCTTTAATGCACGACGTCCACTGAAGTGGACAAATATATTTTTACGGTTTTTTCAAAAAGTAAAAAAAAATTGTAACAAAATATGATCAGTATTGATTGATAATAAAGTTTTCAACACAATTTTGAATTTTATTTTCATATTTTATCATTTTCGTAATTTCATGCACGAAAGGGTTTAATGAAAGTGACGATGAAGGCCTGGAAAAATTAGACACTGGCGAAGAAAACTAAATTTATTTATTTATCCTATACTAGGTATTTGTATTTTACTGCCATATTTTTAGTAAGTATATACTTTTATTTTAAGATTACATATACTTATTTGACAAAATTATATTAATGAATAAAAAAGATTTAGCTGCAACTATCATATTTTTTACTTGAAACCAAAGCAATTCAATATTATAGCTTATTTATTTAACTTAAGTTATTATAAATTTACAATAGATGTATTATATATGCTTATAATTCAATTTCCTTTAAATAAATCTAATTAAATACATCAAGTAAAATATAAAAGAAAGCGACGCCACTGTGCATTTGAAAACACCAACGAGCTTACGGCATCTTAGTCCGTGACGTCACACCGGGACTCTATCAGCGAACAGACTTTATAATTATATTTAAAATTATACTATAATATTTTCTGTTGTCTACTTTCCCATTGTAAACAAGCTCAGCTGAGGCTACTGTAGGACGTATTTTGGCTCGCTGCCCTGAGTTCACCGGGGTATCGAGTTATTGTCAATAGAAATAATGAACCCTGCCTTCCGATTTGCCCTAGCAAATAAATTTGCCGCTCGGTTTACTTTATCTTGCTAAATAATTTATGTGGAGAGATTTTAATTGTTAACTAGTAATAAGTAGGTAGTATTTGGAGCGCTGCCAAAGTAAATCCTAGAGGGATCAAGAGCTTCTACGGGTCTGTTTGACCATTAAGAAGGTTTCTACACTTTTTATTTAACATAAAAGACTCTAATGTTAAAATGTGCATCATAATATAATCTTAACATAATTATATCTGTCAGAAATATGCTATAAAAATGAATAAATATACATTTGTAGTTGCAGAAACTATATTTCATACATGACCAGTAGAAAAATAACAGAACAGACTACCTCCGATATTTATGATGTTGAGCTTGGGACTCCTCAAGGGGGAATTCTGGGATCTTTACTGTTTCTTTTGTGTATTAACGACTTGCCGAATTACATCACCGATGGGAGAGTATTTATATATGCAGATGATACAACGGTGGTGGTCTCAGATGCTAATGACGATGCGGTGATAAAAAAGTCCAACATATAGAAGAATTTTATAAGTAGTGTCAAAGCATCCATCTTCTTAATGTAGGAAAAACCGTGGCTATAGAATTTTTAAATAAAAATAAGACGCCATCTAGTTTTAATTTGAAAATAGAGAATCAGGCGGTAGAAAAGAACTCCTGGGATCATAGATCATACTCCAAGCTATCGTGGAATAAGCAAATTGAACATGTCTGTGGTAAACTTAACAAGGCCTACTATGCCATATTCTCCCAAAAAAGTACTCTTGAGAAGGCTCAAATTAACGTGTATTACGCATTAGCCTACTCAGCGAGCTGCTATAATATTATTGGCTGGGGATAAGCAACTTCTAATGTAAGGATATGTATTCTACAAAAGAGAATGATACGCCTTATATTTGGTTTAAAGCGTATGGATTCCTGTAAAGACATTTTTAAACAGAAAAAATATTAACCGTAGTCAATATATTTATCAAAATTATTACAGCACATTCATAGCAACAAAGATAAATTTCAAACATGCACTGACATTCACAAATATAGCACAGGAAATAATAACAATTTTTACACAAAAAAATGCAGTAGTGAAGCATATAAAAAAATCACCATATTATGTAGGTTGCTACTATTATAATATGTTACCACACGAAACAAAAAATTAGAAATCACCAAAACAATTTAAAAACCGCTGCCCAAGGAATCACTACTTCCACATCCAGATTTTCTATCCAAGTCACTCACAACGAAAAAAATTTGTATGTGGAATTAATTGTTTATGGAACTTTAGTAATATAATATTTGAAACCCTCTACCCCAAAAACCCATAAAACGATACCACATCGGTAGTGGGATGGGAGTGGTGATAGGGGGTGGTAGTGGGGGTGAATGAAGTAAAAAAATATTTTGAGGTTTCTGGTTCTTGTGCACACACTAAATCACATTTTTTTTTCATCCCATTTAATAATGGGGTGGGGGTGGTAATGGGGGTGGCTAATGCCAAAGTTTTTTTTTGAGACCTTAGCTTCTCTTGTATATACTAAATACCAATTTTATGGACTCTTACCTGCTTGATTTAACTATTTACCCCAAATTTACCCCAATTTACCCCCGAACCCTTCGACGGAACAAGATGAAAATATAATCTAATTCTAGATCTCATTAAAGTACATAATTGTACCAAATTTCAAGTCAATATCTCCATCGGTTCCAGAGTAAACGTGCGCACAAAAAAAAGTTAGACAGTTCGTTCAAAACTTAAAATCTCGACGTTTCATGACATTCTAAGCCTATTTGAACAATAAAAATTTTTAAAAATTTTTTTGTCGTTACTATACTTCCACTGGATGTGAAAGTAAAACAAAATTAAAAACATGTTAATAGATAATATTTTTTTACCTATGATCACTACTGTAAATAGTAAAAAACACACTAGGTACCTGCCATCTATGTAAGTTGAATTTTACATATTGTAAACAAAACGCATTGTAAATAAATCGCACGGTAAACAAAACGCACGGGACACGCAATTATAGGTGACTTATATCGCTGACGCGTGGTTTAAAAAAACAAATGCGCCTACTTAATTTTCAAACGCTGTCAGAACTGACATAATATTTGTTGAATAATATTGCTGACTAGTAAACTAAATCCAGATTTTACTAAATAACTAAATAAATATGATCGTAGGTAATAGTATATTACGTAATGAGTGCTGTAAGAAGCATATTACGCAGGAATGGAAAAGTTACGCACGATGCCGCGAAGCGGCGAGTGCGTATTTCCATGAGTGCGTAATTGCTTTACAACTCGAATTATGTACTATACTTTACCTACGCTCATATTTATTTATTTATTTAGTAAAATCTGGATTTAGTTTTCTAGTCAAAAATATTATTCTACAAATATTATGTCAGTTTTGACAGCGTTTGAAAATTACGTAGGCGCATTTGTTTTTTAATAGTATATTACGTAATGAGTGCTGTAAGAAGCATATTACGCACGAATGGAAAAGTTACGCACGATGCCGCGTAGCGGCGAGTGCGTATTTCCATGAGTGCGTAATTGCTTTGCAACTCGAATTATGTACTATACTTTACCTACGCTCATATTTATTTATTTATTTAGTAAAATCTGGATTTAGTTTACTAGTCAACAATATTATTCTACAAATATTATGTTAGTTTTGACAGCGTTTGAAAATTACGTAGGCGCATTTGTTTTTTTAATCCCCGCGTTAGCGATATAAGCCAGCTATAATTGCGTGTCCTGTTCGTCTTGTTTACCGTGCGATTTGTTTACAGTGCGTTTTGTTTACAATATGTAAAATTCAACTTACATAGATGGCAGGTAGTGTGTATTTTACTATTTACAGTAGTGAACGTAGGTAAAGTATAGTACATAATTCGAGTTGTAAGGCAATTACGCACTCATGGAAATACGCACTCGCCGCTACGCGTAACTTTTCCATTCGTACGTAATATGCTTCTTACATCACTCATTACGTAATATTCTATTACAATACCAATGAATTTGAACAAAATATTAAATTGCAGGAAAATTAGATTTTTTTGATTTTTCACAGCTTTAACGCTCTTTTAAATGTTGTTATAATGCCTAGTCATAGTTAATCATAATAATATTTCTCGTTTACTACTTACCTTTTATGCTTATTTCTTCACTTATCTACATTTGTTTATAACGAAATATACCTATATAGAACTGTTATATATAATTAATTTATATATTCTTTTATATTTATATATCTTTTTGTACGTTTCTCATGACTTTTTGTTGAAATTGACATATACCTTATTCATTGTACAACAATTGTAATTGTCCCATTGTGGCATTTAAAGGTGAATAAATTGAATCGAATTGAATTGAATTGAAGAAAATACTTCAGAGAATGGGTTAAAGATTTTTCCGCTTATTATACTCTTCGCAAATATACTCTTCATATTGCATTTGATCGGCACATTTCTAAAACCGGAAATATCGCTCGTAAACAAAAAATTTTCATATCATTGTGTTAGTGAACGAATTCTGAACAACTTTCAAAATGTTCGTCTGTCCGTCCGTCACGTCTCTTGTAACCACGATAACTCAAGAAAGAAAAATCCGATTGTACTGAAATTTGAACAGTAAGTTAATGTTAGCTATGGGGCTCGTGCATCGTTTGACAGCTTGGAGGTCACACAACCTCGTTAACCTCAATCATTCTTCTTCTTCTAGTGCTGTCCCCTTAAAGAGCTCGTGCACCGTATGACAGCCAACATTTTTGGAGGGAGGAGAACGAGACAAAACGTCACATTCACAAGAAAACTACGAACTGCACATGGAGAAATCGGAAAATTTGAGGTTGTGTCTCCTTCTCCTCCCTCCAAAAATATCGGCTGTCAAACGGACCACGAGCCCTTTAAGGGGACAGCACTAAAAGAAGAAGAATGATTGAGGTTAACGAAGTTGTGTGACCTCCAAGAATGTCGGCTGTCAAACGGTGCACGAGCCCCATACTGCAATAGTTAAAAAAATACAGCTGGGAATTTTGCATTTATTAATGATCGCTAACCTCTGTTAAGGGGACAGCACTAGAAGAAGAAGAATAATTAAAGTTAAGTGTTGTGTGACCTCCAAGCTGTCAAACGGTGCACGAGCCCCATGGGAAGAACCCTATTGTTTTTGAAGAATCAATCGGTAAATAAAAATGTTATTAATGATTTAAATTTGAAAAACATTTTTTTGATTTTTGTTTTTGTAATTGAAGAGAAATCTCGTGGAATGATATTTCATTTAAATTTCTAAATATTTATATATTGTACAAATATCCATTTCATAATGTAATATACAACCGTGAAAATATGATTTTAGCTCGTGTCTTATATTGTAAAAATTTTCATTTTTTTACGTGTAAGGTGGTGGTGTAGTTCTTACGCTTTTGACTCGGAATCCAAGGTCCCGGGTTCGAAACCCAAATGGGGTTTGGTATGTTTTTTTATTTTTACTTTATTTTGCACTGAGTCTTTTACCAACTAAGTTCGTACTATAAACTGCGAACAGTAGCCTATAGAATGTGTAACAATTATATAAAAAGTTCAGTGAACAGGCGAAGAGTACGTTTTTAGCTTGTTTTATTTATATTACAAGAGTAGCTATTAACTTGTTCAATTATAAAATGCCAATTTTATACGGAATAACAATTAACAGTTTCAATATTTACAATACTAATCGGCAATTTAGTAAGCCGGAGGTGCATAGCTACTTTCGGAAATTCACATATCATCACTTTTCTCTTTGTTAGTTCAAAATAGCAGGCCAAACGTTAAACAGCTCTTAATTAAAACTTGCAAATCAGCCTCCAGTTTGACCTAAACCCAATTCAAAACTCAATAAAAACCGTTGGTTTTGTCTCTGGATATTTTTACGTTATCAGAAGAATTGAGTTTCGGTGGGACAGCGGCTTTAGTCGGATGGTTAATCGTTATTTCCCCTTAGTCCAGTCTGTAAACGGTTTTCACGTAGGAATTCAAATACAGGGAATAGATTTGAATGAAACCTTTAGTATCATCTTTGTCTTTGCTTAAATAAAGAAAGTTAAAGTGTGCGTTTTTAATTTCTTAATTGTTTAAATATACTAATAAAAATCGATAAATAATCGTATGTAATATCACTAGTGCTTAAATTTTATCGAATTTGTTGTTGCCTGGTAATATAAAGTTGCCGGTATATTATCGTATGTAATATCACTAGTGCTTGAAATTTTATCGGTAAAATTTTTTCGAAAGCGTTGCTGCCTGGTAATATAAAGAGTGCAAATTGACAGTTTATTATCTGATTAAATCCCGACCGCTTTAGCGGGAGGGATTTAATCTTTGATAATAAACTGTCAATTTGCACGAGTTATATTAACCTTATGGCAACTTAGCTTGAGAAAAAATGTATAGATAAAATTTAGAAGCACGAGTGGTATTTGTGGAGAATATTTCACGAATAAATAATTCATTAAGTACATCTTCAATATTATGTTCAGTAATTAATTGCCTTCAGACGTTTCCTTGTTACTTTTTAGAGATTGCTCACCTTTATGTTCAATTTCATCATTTACGTCACATAAAAATGCATTTCCAAAGCGACTCATCTAATAAAAAACAAAGTAGGTTTAAATTATGACAATCAAGAAAAACAATATACGTTAAACCATAGGTACTGTAACTTATAAGACTAGTCATCCCAACAAAGCACGCTTCGACCAATCACATTACGGGATAAACGACACAAATTGCATATTACCAATCTATCGCTTTTACGTTCTAAGGCTGCCGACTCAGATGCCATCTAGTAACGCTAGCTTAACTTAACTGCTGGCCTAAACAGCGAATTGAATTATTATACTAAAGTGTTTATTAATATATATTTATGTATTTAATCCTTGTTTCTAATTTGAGAAGTTTAATAGTTAAGTTAAGGTTTGCTTATTTAAGTAGAGAGACTTTAAGTACAACGAATTATAATATATATAGTGATACTGCAGAGTTTTGATTTTCCGAATAAATGTTAGCTGCTTTGTGATGATTGATGAATTACTATACGTGAGCACCTACATTTGTGTATTTATCACGAAATAACTGATTTGTCTGCTTCGTGGATATTTATATTTAATTTTAGTTGTGAAAATTATTTTGTAATTACGTTGGGTATTAAGCCATTGAAAGCTGTGTATAACTTGTCCCCAACCTATATAAGTTCCACAGGGAATTGGCTTTTTAGGTTATTAATACAATACTACAATGTACAATTTACGTTAACAATTAGTAATAAGTTAGAGAAGATATTTATAGATAATATTTAAAAGCACGATTTGTCCTATTTGCCGAAAACATTTGACGACACAAAACGTCAAAAAATTTTCGCAATATTTGCCGCTGCAGCGACCTAAAAAATTAGAGCGATAAATTTTGCATGTTGGTACTCTCAAAAGCCGATTTAGCTTGAATTATCACTAATAATGACGTTTGATTGGTGCAATGTTGTGGAAAAACGGGCTCTCATTGGCTATAGCGTTAATGAGTGAAATAATCTGATTAAATCCCGAGTGCTTCAGCGGGAGGGATTTAATATTTTATAATTAACTGCCAATTTACACGAGTTATATTACCTTCTGGCAACTTAGCTTGACTAAAAATTTTGAGATGAAATTTAAAAGCACGAGTGGTATTTGGGAAGAATATTTCAGGAATAAATAATTCATTAAGTACATCTTCAATATTATGCTTTGTCATTAATTGCCTTCAGACATTTTCTTGTCACTTTTTAGAGTTTACTCACCTTTATTTTCAATTTCATCATTAATTTGATGTAAGGAAGTATTTTCAAACCGACTCATATTTTCAAAACAGCAAATTTGAAACAAACGCAGTAGAAACTACGCAGAATTCGCTATATTTTAAACATAATCTAGTGGTGGTTTCTATGGCAACTAGTAAATAAGACGAGTTGATTATATATAGACTGGCTTAACACCTCTCAGGAGTTTCTGAGCTGTAATATGACGAGGAACGCTATAGAGAGCACTACTTTATTGCCGCTGTCCCGCCCATATATATATTATGCACTCATAGAAATTGAAATGGAGCGCCATCTAGCGCTAGTAGAGTTATATTCCAGACACAGACAGCATAACAAATGTTCATTATATACTTACGTATTTAATCCTTATTTTTAACTTAAGAAGTGCTTTGTTAAGCAGATAGAACTTTAAATACAACAAATTATAATGTTTAGTGCACAGCTTTGATTCAACGAGTTACTTTTTGATAGATTGCCATATGTAAGTATATTTTTAATTTGTTTCCAGAGCGAATGTGTTTACTTGTACAGGGTTATTCACTATATATTGACCCCCCTTTATTTCTGTTATTATTGAAAATAGAAAAAAAGTTTCGTATAAAAGTTGTAGGATCTTACCTATATTTTAACGAAACGTAATAAAAAAACAATATCATGTATAGGTCACGTGATATGAAATAAATATATGTTTTTTTAAATAGAACGCCCTATAATATTATTGCATTTTCGAGAATCCCTTTTCCTACTGATTTCAAATATTGTATAGGTTGTATTGTATAGGTCTGTCTTAGATACTTTTTGACATATTTGACATTCAAAATTCAAAAATACTGCTTTATTGACAGATGATTGAGACATGCGTGTCAAAAGTGAAAGAAAAATAACAAGGTAGGCCACGAAAATAATTATTTTATTGTTTATTCAATTTTGACATTTCAAACCGTCATTATTAACATTTATTTAATCAAAATGGGTTATAGTAAGGCTGAAAAGGTCGAAATATTTTCTCTTTATGTGAAAAATAATAGAAATAAGTGTGCCGCAAGAGAATACTTTTTATTTTACTATTGAATAAACAACTATTTAGGGTTGTTGCTATGGAGTTGCTATGGAATGACGGTTTGAAATGTCAAAATTGAATAAACAATGTCAAAATTGAATACACAATAATATTCGTGGCCTACCTTGTTATTTTTGTTTCACTTGGGTTTTGACAGGCATGGCTCAATCTTCTTGCAATAAAGCAGTAAATAGTTGTTTATTCACTAGTAAAATAAAAAGTTTTCTCTTCTTGCGGCACACTTATTTTTATTATTTTTCATATAAAGGGAAAATATTTCGACCTTTTCAGCCTCACTGTCAAAATTGAATAAACAATAAAATAATTATTTTCGTGGCCTACCGTGTTATTTTTCTTTTATTTGTGTTTTTACACGCATGTCTCAATCATCTGTCAATAAAGCAGTTTATTTAAATTTTGAATGTCAAATATGTCAAAAAGTATTTAAGATAGACCATTTGAAATCAGGAGAAAAAGGGCTTCTCGAAAATGCAATAATATATTTTAAAAAAACATATATTTATTTCGTATCACCTATACATGATATTGTTTTTTTATCACGTTTCGTTAAAATATTGGTAAGATCCTACAACTTCTATACGAAACTTTTTTTCCTATTTTCAATAATAACAGAAATAAAGTGGGGGGTCAATATATAGTAAATAACCCTGTACCTTTGTAATAATTGATTTGCTACCTCGTAGGTATTTCTATTTAATTTTAGGTGCTGCCAGTGATAATTATTCTGTAACTAATTGTTACCTGATTGAAAAGTAGGGAAATTGAAATAGTTACAGATAGGCAAGGGTTATAGCCTATATATTTCAGACAGGCTTCGCTTTGGAACTGAGAGTTGTTTACTATATATGTGGTGTGTTTATGTTTATATTTACTACTACATAACATAATACAATATTGCAATTTACAAGGTACGTTAACAATAAGCAATAAGCTAGAGAAAAATGTATAGATAAAATTTAAAAGCAAGAGTGAACCTATTTGCGGAAAACATTTTACGAAACAAAACATGACATATATGTCAAAAAATTACCGCAATATTTGTCGCCGCGGCGACACAAAAAATTAAAACGAAAATTTTTTGATAGTTCTAACAACCAATTAAATTTCGTTGTTTCTTGTCATGTGACACAAATCACCCAAGCATTTTAACATTACACTGATAACACCATCCAAGGAAATTTTCAATCACTATGACAATAAAATATTTCAAAAAATTTTCTGACCGAATATCCCTCTGACATTGACAAATGCCTCATAATTTTATGACAATCTCAAGCACGTTGCTTGCTCGGCGTTGGGCTATTACCAAGAAACGTGCTTTCGATTGTCATAAAATTATCTCGTACATTATCAATGTCCTAGGGATATTATAGCTGATAATTTTTGCTTGTTGGTACTGTCAAAAACTAATATAGGTTGGATTATCACTAATAATGACATTTGATTGGTGCAATGTTTTGAAAAACGGACTTTCATTGGCTATCGCGTTAATGAGTGAAATAATTATTAACATTAACATTTAGACATAAAAATGCTTACATACAGTGTGACCCGCTTAAGATCGCAACTCCCCTGTATACCCATTAATTGATGCTTGATTAACTTCAAATTTTGGTGGTAAGAAAAGATCGATAAGGTGATTCTTTGAACTTGGTAATATGTGATATATGTCAGTAGCGTGCGATTTTAAGGGGGTTTCAAAAGCCGATTTTTCAAGAAAAGTATTAGGGATTTTTTTTAGAAAAAAAATACTAAGGTATTCTTAATCAGCACCTTTAGAAACCCCTTTGTACAAGATTGCATCGTAGTGGGTACAAAGGTGTTTGAGATAGTGGCTGTCAAAAATACAATTTTTTTTAACCAAAACTAATTTTTATTTGTAAAACGGATTCCTAAATCAAAAAAATCTATTCTTCATTTTTTGTTTAGAATAATGCATTGTACTAGACTGAATTGATTTTATAACAAAATAAGAAAAAAAAAGGGTATACAGGAGTGTTGTGATCTTAAGTGGGTCACACTGTATACTTTTTTTTTCTTATTTTGTTATAAAATCAATTCAGTCTAGTACAATGCATTATTCTGAACAAAAAATGAAGAATAGATTTTTTTGATTTGGGAATCCGTTTTACAAATAAAAATTAGTTTTTGTTGAAGAAATTGTATTTTTGACAGCCACTATCTCAAACATCTTTGTACCCACTACGATGCAATCTTGTACAAAGGGGTTTCCAAAGGTGCTGATTAGTATTTTTTCTCTAAAGAATTCCCTAATACTTTTTTGAAAAATCGGCTTTTGAAACCCCCTTAAAATCGCACGCTACTGACATATATCACATATTACCAAGTTCAAAGAATCACTTTATCCATTTTTTCTTACCACCAAACTTTGAAATAAATCAAGCATCAATTAACGGGTATACAGGGGTGTTGCGATCTTAAGTGGGTCACACTGTATGTTTTTAATGTATATTTAATTATTTTTTGTTTAAAAGGTCAGACCTTTCATTATCTTTAAAAAAAAACGCTGCCTAAGGAATCACTACTTCCACATCCAGATTTCCGGTAGGGTGATAATAGGGTTGGTTAATACCAAAAAAAATTTAGAGCCATGGTTCTTGCACACACATTAAATCACGATTGTATTTTCTACCTTAATATTGAGGTAGAGGTAGAAACTGGGATCAGAGGGCAAACAAAAAATTGCGACCTTGGCTTCTCGGACATACAATGAGTTCTAATTTTAAGGACTCTTACTTGCTTGTTTTACCTATTTAAACTAACTATTCAATTTTTTTTTTAAAATCAATTTGTTTTTTTTTTAATATACTACATTACCTTTAAGGCCCAGTTACACGGCGCGTGATCAGGCGAGCCTGGCTCGGCGAGTCACGAAACACGCGCCGTGTGACATATTCAACTTGGCATGGCTTGCGACTCGGGAGACGTTGCTCGCGTCGGCTCGCGTCTTCCATCTAGTTGTCGGTAACTGCGTGGTTTGCACAACCACGCACCAGGTTCGTGGATCGGCGAACCACACGCCGTGTAACTGCGCCTTTATGTTCAAATCATTTCAATTTTTTATCACGGTTATAACAAAAAGCTTAGTTTGAAAAATGCCTTTTTAAACAAATTTTCTAAAAATGATAGACGTCCGACGGACGTACAATTTTTGTCCATGGACGTTAGTATATTAAATGGACATAAAACGGACGTCCGGCGGACATCGCGTGCTATCAGGGATACTTACCCTTCATAATTCTACGGTTTGAACTTGCCGCAAAGTTATTCATGCCTGAAATACCAGGTTTTTGAATTGCATTAAAGTTGTGAATTTTATATGGTCAACATTGGGAACTAGATGGTGACATTTTTTCATTGTGAATTTAACAGGTGATCCGTCATTAACACTAATGAGTGTTACTTACCAAGTTCCATGACTTTAGACAGATACTGAAGGTTCCCAAAACCCCGCGACAACTACCGAAGCTACTTGAACGTGATTCTTTTGAAGTCACATTTCTGTGACATGAATTAATCACTGCTACCATAGTTTACCACTTTCCTTCAAGTCCTAGAAATTCGAAGATCATACCACTGGCAACTAAGACGTCCCCATGGATAGAAAAAGCTACGTAGAAGTCACATTATAAAGTAATCACCAGTGGTAACATCGAGGCAGCGACTATAGATTTGCCAAATGAAGTTATTTAACCACAGGTGGCTGTTGTATAAAAGTGTTACCCCAATGATTTAAAGAAAATTTCATTTTTATAGTAATAGTTTACTATTAGTAGATACGAGAAAGCTTTGTCTTCCAACCTCTAGCCTGGTGAGATTTGTGTAAGAGCTTGATTACGCCCCTCTCTGAGACTGCACTAAATATTCATGTAATTAAAGAATAAATTTATGTTTATCTCATTGTTCTTAAGTAGTGTAACGAAGTAAAAATGGTCGGCTGCGTGATATCTTAGTGGATGGCGCGGGCCCACCGAAAAGGGCTAAGGGCTACTTTTTACCCATCCACTTGAAGAATGAAATTTACTTCAAAATTAACTATTTAACTTATTTTTCTCATTGGTCGTCTAGGTTATAACTTGGTGTTTTTTTCTGGACGACCGAATTTATCGGAGAAAGTGAGATCCTACATCACTCATTCATCAATGCATTATTTAAAATATACAGCTCATTCAATATGAATGTGAACGAGTATTATGTTTAAAAGTCTTTGTTTTTATACCAATTTTTATTTAATTAAAAATATGTTGAAAGTGTGAATTAATTAATATATTTATTAGGGAAGTAAGTGGTTTACAAAATGAAGGTTAACATATAAGTTGGTTTCTAATTTTTACTGAATCATACTTCGTTCATTCAAAATATTAAGTATTCGAAAAAAATATGTAGCTAATGGTTAGCAAGGTATAAGAAAGAAATTGAACCGGAACACCATTTTTTCAAGATAGCTTGAGCGCAAGAAATAGAGTCATGTTCAATAAACGCCTTTGCCAAGATTCAAAATTGTCATTAGTTATTTTCCGTCAAACGTTGAAATTTGTTCCTCTAATTATGTCACCAACTGGGTGATAAGGCTACGATACTACCCAAAAAAAAGTGGAAGGTTGGCTATTGTGATACCGATCCTGAATTTTGATTTCCTTACTAAAAATACTACTTATTGAAAAGTTATACCAAAAATTATAAATACATATTTGAGGAAATAGGCCTTCATTCTAGCTCAGCAATTTGGATTCAGTACCGGATAAAGTACCAGTTTTTCACTGTGCAAAGAAGATGCACAGGACATTCTCTTTCACATCAGACGATGCACCGGAAGACAAGCATTTTACTGCATGCAGACGAAGAAACGATCTACGAAGAGAACTTTTATGTTCAGCCTGCGATGCAATAAATACGATATTACCTGACGAAACTGAAAAATAACTTTTAAGAAAATTCACTAACATGCGATGATTACAGAACTAAAGTAAATGACAAAGACATAACTAAAATTTGGAGGTCTCTGTCGACAAGAGGCTCCGTTTTGGTTCACACATAACGGCGGCAATAAACAAAGCCTATGTGGCCCTAAAAAAATTGTACCGTTTGGTTAATATGTGGATTAAGTTAACCTCTGACAGTAAATTAGCATTATATCAAGCAATTTTTAGGAATACTCTAACTTATCCATTTAACATCTAGAGATAATAATAAATGTCTTTATTATTTTCGTAAGGGAATATACAATAATTACATATACTTTTGTTTCGTTTGAATTACAAAAGTAAACGGAGAAAAGCGCACCATTTAAGTTCTTAAACTCTCATATTTGAGCAACAAAAAAGGTTTCATTCAAACCTATTCACTATATTTGGATTTCTATGTGAACTCCCTTTTTGAGCGTTTGCAGACTGGACTAGCTGTAGCTAGCAGCATCGAAACCGAGTCGCCTCTCGACTGCGATCACGGTTACCGGGTAACAAAAAGTCCGTTAAAAGTCGAAGTTGTCATTAGTGGCCCTCAGTGCGTTATCTAACTTTATAGATTTACTTTACATGTGGTACTAGCGTCTACTTGTCGCGTCATCGGTTTATACTGATTTTCCAGGTGGCCTATAATTATGTTTTGGCGTCAAAAATTTTATTATAGTAATTTGTTTTGTATGCCAAATACAGACAATGTTCCAATTAATTATGGTCGCACAACCGCGGCTTATAAAATATTTTAGTTTATTCGAAGATTGCCATACAAGCATACATTTATTGCGAAAGCTTTACATGATTTAGAAGATTTTTTTGGGGTTTTAGCCACTTCGGCTTACTTAAAATACTTTTTTGTTTACTGTGATGATTGAAAATATATTAGAAATCCATCAGCCTCAATCATTTTACTTTTTAGTATTCGTGCTATAAAACAATTTCTAAACGGATTCGAACAGACTCTAGTAGACGCGAAAATCTCCCTTTCCTTCAGCCCACAGAATTTGTAAATCACTTAACTCGAGTCATCAGGGGTCCTATTCTTCAGCATAGGAGAAGTGAATCGGGGTATTTTTTCTTTTTTTATTTCATTAGGTTTCCTATTTCTTTCTCTTTCCTTTCTCACGAAATGATCATTCTCTCGACTGGAGAATAGGGGTCCTGGTCCTTTTGAAAACTAAAATACAATGCAATTATTCACGTTAGTAAGAAAATGTCGGGGGTTATAGTACAGTAACTAGAGGTTTTAACTTCGGAATAATGTCATATTGAACGGATTTCGTTCATTTTTGGCAGTATAATAGTAAATGCTTCACAGAAAAGTTTCTATATTGTGCGGGGGCTTGCTAATTTATAGGGGGTGGATGCCGCCCCCTCTCAGGGGGTGGCACTTAAAAATTATATATATTTATTGGAGCTGAAGTAGAATCAAATTTCAAATAAATTGATAGTTTTTAAGTTATAACGAGTTCAAAATTGCGATTTTAGCTAAAAAAAAAAGGTATTTCCAAACGGCTTTCGTCAAGTATCTCGAAAAGTATTATTTTATCGAAAAAATGTTACAGACCAATTACAGAAAGTACAAACTGTGAATTAATTATATTTTTTGTTTATTGATGTGGGATTAACAATTTCCGAGATATTTAAGTTTATATTTGGTATCCAAGTGTTTCGAAACTACCTTTAAAGTGTAAAATGCATTTTTTTCTAAAGCAAGTGCTTTAAATGAACAAAAAATTTGAGCATCTAGGTAATGCTACATCTTAACGAAAAACTGTATTTGAGATAATTTTTTTAAATTACTGGCTAATTAGAGTAACAAAATGGCGACCTTTTTATATAAAAAAAATATAAATACGCACATTTTTCCGTCATAACTTCTTTATTTCTTATGCTACAGGAACGAGTAAAAAATAATTTGAAAGCACAATTAATTGTCTTTAATTTCATCTCTTAGCATGTGTGACGTAGGTGTCACAATTTCTGAGATATTTAACATTTAAACTGCATTCTTCGTCTTATAAACGTTCGGCCGCCATTTGTAAACTTTCATATCTCCGAAACTATTAAATCTATGTAAATAAATAAACAAGCGAAATTCGTTATCAGGTTATGAACTTTATTTTTGGTCTCTACCTATTTTTCAATAAAACTAAAATATTTACTGAGATATTTGGAAAAGGAAAAGAAAATTACATTTTTATCGAAAATACTTTTATAGTTTAAACTGTATTTTTTTCTAAAACAAGTGCTGTATACAAACCAAAAAATTTGAGCATCTACGCCATGCTATATAATAATAAGAAACAGTATTTGAAATTTCTTTTTTTTTTTAATTATTGGCCAATTACAGTAACAAAATGGCGACGTTGTTATTAAAAAAATGTGTAGACGCACATTGCTTCGGTCATAACTTCTTTGTTTTTTATGCTACCGAAACAAATAAAAAAATAGTTGAAAGCTTAACAAAGAACCTATTATTCTACCTATTAGCATCCTTGACTTAAGTGTCACAGTTTCTGAGATATTTAACTCTCACTCTAAATAATTATCTTATGAACACTTTGATGCCAAATGTAAACTTAAATATCTCCGAAATGATTAATCCTACATCAATGAACAAAAAATATAATTAATTCCCAGTTTGTACTTTCTGTAATTGGTCTGTAACATTTTTTCGAGAAAGTAATACTTTTCGAGATACTTGATGAAAGCCGTTTGGAAATACTTTTTTTATTAAGCTAAAATCGCAATTTTGAAGTCGTTATAACTTAAAAACCATCAATTTATGTAAAAAATTGCATAGAACCTTTTCTTCTTAAAATTTTATTCTACTTTAACTGCAATAAATATATATAATTTTTAAGTGCCACCCCCTGAGAGGGGGTGGCATCCACCCCCTATAAATTAGCAAGACCCCGCACAATATAAAAACTTTTCTGTGAAGCATTTACTATTATGTTGCCAAAAATGAACGAAATCCGTTCAATATGACATTATTCCGAAGTTTTGCATATTTTTTACCTCTAGGTACTGTAGTATTAGGTTAGGTTAATATGTGAGTGGGCTAGTAACAGTGTGGCCATTTTTCTCCACTCTGATGGCAAATTGCTCAAAATCCGACAGATAAAAATGTCTACCACTACAGTACAGTACTGTACACTCCAAAACAAATATTTTGCGCCAAGTTTCGTCTGCCAGCGTAATTGGAGTATGTGAAGTATATATGTTAGATCACTGTTTGCGTGATTGACTTTTTAAAAACTTTTTATTTAGTTACATGAGGAATCAACGTTGATTCCTGAATAAAAGATACAATTTATGTATGATACATTTAATATGAAGTGAGTATGATAACTGCCGGTACAAATGCTCGTTAGTCTTATTTATAAGTTTTCAAATGGTGTGTCAGCCAAAGTTGAACAAAGGAAATGCAAGCTAGCTAATCAGCATAATATTGTGAGAAGTTAAAATGAAACTTAATATCTAGATAAGCAATTCAAAGGAAGCTGTTATCTAATACTGTAATATGATGCTATCTGTAATGTCGCTTTATATCTTGATGATATAGCGTATAATTTTATATAACAACTTCCCCCTTAATAAAAAAGTTGATGTTATGCAGCAACTTTTGAAAATTGTTAGAAACGTTAAATGAATATAATGCAAAATAAATTGAAACAATGTTGAATGAATACAAAGCAAAATAATAAAATACATAAAAGTTAAAATTGGTAGATGATAATAATAATAAGCGAGTAGTAGATTACATAAATGTAATAAGAATAAAATACAATGGTCTAAATTAATAGACAAGGGTAAAACTCCACATATGAAAGTCTATGTTAACTCGATGTCCTCTTCTTCTTGAGGTTTAATACCGGGTCGCTTTCTTGGAGGGATCAGTCTAGGAAATTTGGTAAAAACTCTGCTTCGCTCTGAAGGAGGTGAAGGAGGGTTGTCCGTTGAGGGTTGGATTCGCAATGCTCCACATCTTCTTCTTCTGCATTTACAGGTTATGTAAAGTAGAACTAATAGAATGATGAGAGTGATTATGAAATATGTGAACCAAGATATGTGTTTGGTCACAAAAGGTTCGTTTATGAGGTCATCCAGGTCTTTGGAATATTGGTCCAATTTGTTTTTAGCAATATCTAGGTCTTCTACGTCGAGATTGTTTAATTTGAGAGGTTTTAATTTTGGAATTTTGATTTTGTCGGGCATGTGATTACAGCATTCAAAAGGAATTTGGATAGGATGTGAATTGTCCTTAATTTCGGAAAAGTCCTTAGCACTGGCTTGTATTCGGGTGATGCCTGCGTAGGCGTAACATCCTGGTTGTAGTTTGATGATGGAATTTTTGTTGATTAGCTCTGTTGTGGATTCTCTCTTTGGACAGTTGATGGTAATGTGAAGTGGTTCGGAATTAATTATTAGCCATGAGTTGTCTTCAAGTTCTTGGACATTGTACCCTTGACTGATGATGAAGGAGGTCTGGCAGTTTTCTGGGAGTCTAACTAGTGGTTTGAGGCGTGAGTGGCTTCGCATATGGCATTTTGATCGATGGGATAAGCGTATAGGTTTGAGCATAGTTTGGTTCCAAAATAAAGAGGTTTGCATTCTTTCAAATTTTGTATAGGTATGTACATTAAAGAATCATCGTCTCTCGCGATAAACTTTTGTGAGATAGATAAAATGTGATGTAGACCAGTTCTGTTATCAAGTATCGGGATAGGGTATAGGCGATAGGTGTTATAATTTTGGGGTTCAACAAGTGGTATTGTTAAAACAAATACTAAGTTAGAATCCATTTGAAACGCTTGTAATTCAATAATATCCAAATACTTAGCAACTGCCGATAATTTAATGGGGAGAGCCAAATTGTTCCTTCGTAAGCTCTGCGAAACTTCTTGTAGTGCTGTCACTAAATGATTAGGGGTTATGATTGACGTGTGAATGATTCCTAGTCTGGCAAATGTTATTGAATTTAGAATGTCGTTTAAATTATCTTCGATATACAAATAGCTCGCCATTAGTTGTTCGGAAATGTATAAGAATTTTAGTTTTATATGAGCGGCCTCAATAGCTTGAGTCATGGTTTGAATTGTGCATTCGATTTCTTCGAGATCTTTGTTAAACGTTTCCTCGTCAATTTGTAATTTTTGTATAGTCGAGTTGAAATTTTTAATAACAGAAGTCGTAACTGAAATTTGATTTTTTATTAAGTTTTCCAATTGATGTTCGTCGTTATTTAGTTTATTTATACAATTAGTATAGTACTGGCCATCTTCAGCATCTAGGTTTCCAGTTATGGATTTGAATATTGTACCGACACCGTTAAGTATTCCTCGTTTATATCTTTTTGTATCTGAAAAGATTTCGTCAAATTTCATTTTTATAGAGTTGGATATTTGTGTTAAAAGGTTAAAGTCTGTTTTAATTTCACTCGTAAAAATAATTGACTTATGATCACCATTATGGAGAGTGTACAAGATTCTGTCTAAGATATTTTGATTTTTGTCAAAAGCTAGTTTGAGGGATGAAATGTTTTTATGCACTAGTAGAGTCCATTTGTCATTTGTCACCACGATGTCCGTGTCTTGGTGGTAGTATACACCAACGGTGTTATTGATCGGGGTAATTTTGTATTGACAGAGTGCTGATCCGAACAGCAGGAGAAACCTGAAAATAAATTTAATTTTCAGTATATGGTTTCATTCCATCAAAATTTACTTTGGTTTCTTGTTTCGTTTCGAGATTTAATAAGGTAGCAGAATTTTGGAAAATTTCTTTTATTTTAAAGGGACCGTTAAATTTGTTTTGCAATTTGTTTTTGATTTGTGATTCTTTTACGTAAACTAAGTCACCTATTTTGTATTCGGGTCGTTTTTGGGGAACATTTCTATCAAAACGAACTTTCGCTTTCTCCTTTTGAGCTTGCGTTCGACTACGAGCTATTTTATAGTAGTGGGATATTCTGTTGTTTAAATCCCTAACGTATTTGGTTATTAACTCTTTTTGGTTATACAAAGTTTCAGGTGGTCTGTTGGACGTATGTCCAAATACAAGTTCGTATGGGGTGAAACCGTGTGTTTTATTTACTGAATTGTTATAGCATATTACTGCATATGGTAAAATTGTGAAAGGATGTTCGTTTGGATTTTCAGTTTTATGAATTCTTATCATTTCAGCTAGAGTAGCATGAAATCTTTCTATGGATCCGTTCGATTGGGGATGTCCTACGCTTGAATAAGTTAATTTTATGTCGTAGAGGGTGCAGAGATCTTTGAGCAAACGGTTGTCAAATTCGCCACCGTAATCGCAATGGATTCTTAGCGGGGTACCGTAATGTTGAAAGTATAACAACAAGGTATTTACGACGGATTTTGCGGATTTGTCCGGGACTGCATAGGCTTGTGTAAATTTAGTTAACTCGTCGCGAATAGTTAAAGCGTAATTTCGAGTTGGGAATTCAAATAAATCGATATTAATTCTTTCGAATGGTGTTCTTGGGGTTTCTGTGACTACTAAAGGGTTGTTAAGGTTTTTCCGGCATACTTTAGTCTTTTGGCAAGTTTCGCAATTTTTTATAAAATTTTCAACGTCTTTAGTTAGACCTTGCCAAGTGTATTTTTCTCTAATTCTTCGAATCGTTTCATTTATTCCACGGTGTAGATTATTTTTACCAAAATGATTTTGCTCCAATATAACTGGAATTTCATCTTCGTCGGCAGTTCTGACGATATTTTGACAAATTACTACCTTCAAGTCTTTTTCCGCAAAAATGAATGATAGGATTTCAAGAATGGGGAGGTCTAAGTTATTTTCGACAAAGTATGTCTAAGAGAGATCTAGAACATCTTGATTTTTAAATAATACCGAAAATAGATGTTCAATTACAGATTCGATATCAAAAGGTAGAGGGATGATAAAATATCTCCTATGTCTGACCGTTTTGCTTGATACAATATTGATTTTATAGTTATGAAATTCGGGATTTTCTTCGAATATGTCCTCGATAATTTTATGATGGAGGTCTTGTAAGTTATTTTGTTGGAAGAAAGTCATAATATCTTTGTGTTCTCGGTATAAGAGTTGTTTGTTTGATGCTTTGATTTTTGAATAGTCTATTGAAGATGTTGTTTTATATAAGTTGGCGAAAGTTTCAAATTCTTGAGAAATTTGTTCGTTAGTGATTTCGTTATTATCGTCTGGGTTTTCGTCGTCGTCTGACTCTTCGTCATTCGCGGCTAGAACCTTTGAATAGAATTTGGAACATTCGGAAAAATGATTAATTTTGATTCTGGAAAGTGCGTCCGCGTTCTTATTGATTTTGCCTGGTTTATAAATTATTTCGTAGTCGTACTCTTCTAATTTGAGTCGCCAACGGGCAAGTCTACTTCCTGGATCTTTTATAGAGAATAGCCAGGTGAGTGGTCTGTGATCAGTGACAAGCTTGAACTTTCTACCATACAGATATGGTCTAAAGTGCTTTACACTCCATACTATCGATAAAAGCTCGCGTTCAATCGTTGAATATTTTGTTTCTGCACTGCACAAGGTCCTAGAAGCATAGGCAATGGGTAAATCTTTGCCAATAGGCCCCTGGCTCAGCACCGAGCCGACGGCAAATGCGCTCGCATCAGTGGTTAGAACGAAAGGTTCATCAAAGTTGGGGTAGATTAATATCGGAGTTGTCGTTAATGTTTGTTTCAAATTTTGAAAAGAATTTATACAATCATTGTTGAAGAGAAATGGTACGTCTTTTTGTAGTAGTTTTATTAAGGGCTTGGTTATCTTGGAGAAATTAGGAATAAAGCGCCTATAATATCCGGCTAAGCCTAGAAATGATTTAATTTCTTTTGGATTTTTCGGTTGAGGAAAATTTAAAATAGCGTCAACTTTCGAAGGGTTTGGTTTTACGCCGTCTTTTGTAATTAGGTGTCCTAAATAAGCGACTTCCTTGCGGAGAAACTCGCATTTGTCTGGTTGAATTTTGAGGTTGGCTTTTTGAAGGCGTTTAAAGACTTCAGTTAGACGGGAAATGTGTTCGTGAATTGTAGGAGAGTAAATAATAATATCGTCCATGTAGACGAGACATCGTTCATTTTGAATACCTAACAGGATGTTATCCATAACTCTTTGGAAAGTTGATGGAGCGTTTTTGAGTCCGAATGGCATTCGCACGAATTCATAATGACCGTTCTCAACTGTGAAAGCAGTCTTTTGAATATCTGCGGGATTAATTTCGATTTGGTGAAAACCAGAAGCCAAGTCTAAGGTTGTGAAATATTGGCATTTGCCAAGTTGGTCTAAAAGATCGGAAATGTTGGGCAGAGGATATTTGTCACCGATTGTAACCTCGTTGAGTTTGCGGTAGTCGACTACAACGCGCCATTTCTGTTTACCAGAAGCGTCCAGTTTTTTGGGAACTACCCAGACAGGAGAGGACCAAGGTGAGATTAAAGGTTGAATAATACCTTGACTTAACATTTTCGATACTTGGGACTTAACTTCTTCTTTGTGGACCTGAGGATAGCGATACGATTTCGTAAATATCGGTCGGGAATTGTCGGTGTCAATAGGGTATTTGATTTCGTTGGTAAAGGTCAAATTGTCTCCTTCTAAATAGAATATATCTTGAGAGTCTAAACAAAGCTGCGTTACTATTTCGGCCTCTTCTTCGTTTAGATGATCCAAGCGCAATTCGTTCCTGATTTCAAAGGATCTGTCTGTCTGTAAGTGTTGGTCAGAATTTTGAGTATTTAAATTAAAAATTGATTTGAATTTTTGTACTGGTTCCAGGTTAAGATTTGAGAAGTTTATGGTTTTTGGGATGGCGTTTGCGTTTATTATTGAAGTTAAAAATTCTCCATTGTGATCGATTTTGACAATGGCATTTGGTAAGCGTACTTTCTCGTTTTCCTGGGCTAACAGTATAGCCTCGGTATTTCGCAGGATAGATTTTAGTTTACAGATTTTTTCCATGCGAGGTTCGATAGAAATTCAATTTTTGATGTTGCCTAAATTTAGATTTTGGTTTTTGATGTTAGAGTTACTAGTTGGTTGTACAGGTACATTTACTGTAGTTTCTTCCGTGACTTTAAATAGTGGTACGGTTTTAAAATTTGTGACTAGTTGTTTATTTTTAAAGTCTACTTGGCATTCGTAATGTTCTAAAAAGTCTGCGCCTAATAATCCATCAAAATCTATATCTAGATTATAGATATAAACTTTGTGTGACTCATCTGAAAAGGGGATGAGAACAGATTCGTTGATATAAATTTTTTGATCGGTAATACCCTGTATAATTACGTTTTCAGGAGATCTACGTCTATAATTTTCAGCTGTTTTAGGTTTAAAAATTGATATGCCTGCACCTGTGTCAATTAAGATTTTAAATTTACCAGTTGCGTTTTTCATATAATAGAGATTTTTTGAGTTTACGGTTAGTAAGGTATGCGGGGGTGTATTTAAAAGAACTTCTGTTCTGGGAAGTTCAGGGACGGGTCGAAACTGTCGTTGAGATTCATAGTTTGTATTTGAGTTTCTAGTTCCGTAATTGGTTCGAATTGGTCTGTTTGTTGTATTGGAGTATCCGTGGGGTACTCCGGGTCTAAACGAAAATCCTGAGGATTAGCAGTATAATCCTCGTACTGTTCGTATTGAGAATTAGCTGTATAATTCTCTTGGAAATTTTGGTTGGTTTCAAAGTTATAATGTTCGTAAGTATCTTCTGCAGTTTGGTAATCAGAAGAATAGTCACTGTATTGATTAAAATCGCATTGGTTTTCATAAGGTTCGTAATTTAGATGATGCGTTTTTTGTTGATTAAAACGGTTGAAGTTTGGGTTTGGTTGAATAGCAGAGGGTCTTTGCTGATTGAAATTCGGGTTCGGTCTTATGGCTGAGGGCCTGTTTTGTTGTGGTTGACTAGATTGATTAGGTTGAGGGAATGTCCTCTGATTAAATTGATTGGTTTGAGAAAAATTTTGAAAATTTGGGTTTCCTTGATAATTTGGTCTCTGGAAGTTTGATGTCGATGGCATAGACTGTTGCTGTTGCCTTGTACGACATTCGTTTATGACGTGTCCATTTCTTTTACAAAATGAGCAGAATTTCTGTTGAAAATTAGAGGTTGGTCGTTTGGCTTGTAAATTGGGATTTTGGTATGATGCGGCCTAAGTTTGGTTCTAAGCCCGTTAATAAATTATTAAGCGTCATGGTTTCTATAAGATCTGATTGTGCAGTTCTTTGCGTTCCCGTGGGATTTTGTTTTTGCACTGCGGCGTGCATCTTCGCGTTGTGCGTTTGTAGACGCGATACAAATGTTAATGCGGATTCGCCTGGCAATTGGTGAATGCGCTGCAGGTCCTGAATCAGGGCCGTTAGATCTCTGGAGTCCCCAAAATGGGTTTCCAAGAGTGCTTTGATTTCTGGTCAGGTGCCAGGGTTGCGTGAATTAATTAATTCGGCAGCTTTGCCTTTTAACTTATTTTTGATGTGGATTGTTAGTAAAATTTTCTGGTCATGGATTGCCATACTCTGGGCACACTGACATGAGTTTAAAAATGTTTGTAAATTAATGGCGTTGCCATCAAATTCCGGTATCAATGCAAATACTTCAGAGAGCTTGTAAGGCTCAATTTGCTCTGGTTGTTGTTGTTGTAGTTGTTGTTGTTGTTCGGCTGGTGCCGGTACTATTGGTTGAGCTGTCTCTGGTTGAGCTCTGTCTGGCATTTTGCTTTGTATTTAAATTATTTGGATTGCAAAAAGAAATTGGTTGCGTATCAACAGTATGATACGAACTTAAATTAAATTAGCTTGTTAAGTTGCGTGTGTAAATGGATTGTATATTAGCTGTATAATACACAATGTTTCGTAAATACGAAAATAAATAAACTTAAAATTAAATTAACTTGTTTCGTTGCGTTTGTAAAGGAATGGATTTCACTTTGACAATAGAACTGTTCACTTAAATAGGTTATGAATAAAGTAAGCGAGATGATTCTTAAAATGACTTACGTGAATATTTTCTTCATCTGGTTAGTAGGTTCTTCTAATTAAAGGATTGGGATCCACCACCACGGCTAAGAAGTTCTCCTTGTTCTAATGGTTCTTTTCCAATGGTTAGGCACCTTTTGCAGATGGACTCCTTGTTCCGCTGGATATGTTTACCACTAGTTAGGCTCCCGAACACGCGATGTTAGTTAGATCCTACCGACTGCGCCATTTGTTAGATCACTGTTTGCGTGATTGACTTTTTAAAAACTTTTTATTTAGTTACATGAGGAATCAACGTTGATTCCTGAATAAAAGATACAATTTATGTATGATACATTTAATATGAAGTGAGTATGATAACTGCCGGTACAAATGCTCGTTAGTCTTATTTATAAGTTTTCAAATGGTGTGTCAGCCAAAGTTGAACAAAGGAAATGCAAGCTAGCTAATCAGCATAATATTGTGAGAAGTTAAAATGAAACTTAATATCTAGATAAGCAATTCAAAGGAAGCTGTTATCTAATACTGTAATATGATGCTATCTGTAATGTCGCTTTATATCTTGATGATATAGCGTATAATTTTATATAACATATATACTAACTATCTATGCTTACAGATATCGACAATCATTCGATTAAAAAAAATGTTTCCCCCTGCCTATACATGGACTTGCGCATTACTCGTTTCTGGCATCTTGGCTAATGTCTTCTATCTCCTACATATTGAAATAGTTTTCGCAACGGTATTATCAGTCAATTTAGCGACGACACACTTGAATGGTCTAAGGATTTAATAGAGTTAAAAAATATAAATAACTGTATTCATCGTCATCAGTATTAGTAGTCTAGTCTAGTCTAGTTTAGTCTCAGTATCCGTCCATCCTCATTTTCATATTGCTTTTCATCATCGCTTACATTGAAATTATCGAAATCACAAGTTCAACCTAAATGGGCGGTTGATCCTGCTCAATGTTTAAGCAGTTATACCCATAGCAGATTTTACATACAAATGAACAATTTATTCCAGCTTTCACACAACGGCATCTTAAAGTAGTATAATCTCCCGTGCAAACGCATGATATTAAATTTAATACGGATTCAAATGCAGTTTCTAAAGTTGTTCTTATAGGTTGTAAGAACCCATTTATTCTAATGCTGTTCCATTCTTTTGGCGACGACTTATTACCCAAGCCATTGTTGCATTTGATAATAGGTTCTGTGAGAATGTTGAGCAGTGGCTGCAAAAATATAAGGAAATATTTCCAATTAATTTTACGTTCTTTTTTGAAATGTAATAAATCTATATTCGTTAAATGAACATTTTTCATCCTTTAATCTGTATAAAAACAAGAATTTTGAATTTCATTGGCGCTGGAATCAGCATTATCTCCTTTCGGGCATTTGAGAGCTTCGTATATTTACTTCGGCAGCTTCAGAACAGCAATTACAGTGCCTTCTATTAGCTGTCGGTGTATATTACGATCATTTTTTTCATTACAGTTTTTTATTTCAATAACTTCTCCTCCACGTACAACATTGTCACTTAAAATCACGTCTTCACAACTAAAATCTAACTTAGATCTCTCTTGAATTTCGGCCATTATTTATAGCATAAATCAACTACCTAACAATTTTTGCGAGTAGCAGGAACGGCTTGTTTCTTACATTCAACGTATCTTTTCACACTGTATATGTGGCAGGTCATGAGGCACTCGGAAATGAGATGACCCAAACACACGTGCTTACGTTCACAGATACACGCAATTAGACACGCACATGCACATCTTCCTGATATATGCAAAAATATTTATTTTTCAAAATGTCCCCAAATCCTTATAATTTGATAATTTCGTGCAGCCTTGGCAACGCTGTAATGACTTACGTTGTGTGCGTCGAAATTGTAGGGATAAAGGTTTTTTTTTGTTTTGAATTTTTAAATTTAAAAAGTGGTATTGGTTTTCTCATTACATAAGGACTCACAGATTAAAATATATGTATACATTTCAAAAACACCCTGTAGACTTATATCGAGTATTACATATTTTCGTATGAAAAATTCATATATGTAAGTCTTAGCTCCTGGGGGACCCGACTACACCCTCAAATATTCCAAACTGATATCGCATTCTTAAAGGCGATGCCTCGCGATAAGATCCTATTGAAAGCGGCCTGCCTGGTGCACCCCATCAACCATTAATGCTTCCGTACGATTGCGGTTCATGTGTGAATGATCGGATGTGCTGATCATGTGAC
The DNA here is from genome assembly GCA_936432065.2 of Rutpela maculata. Taxonomy (NCBI): domain Eukaryota; kingdom Metazoa; phylum Arthropoda; class Insecta; order Coleoptera; family Cerambycidae; genus Rutpela; species Rutpela maculata. The sequence continues at coordinate 21,767,220 of OW386293.2, forward strand.
ATGTCTCTTCATAAATGGATGGCGCATCCGCTATATTGGCACCGAATCGATTCTTAGCAATTTCACGCCTTTTGGAGCCGTAACATTTAGCAATAGTATGTATGTTTCATTGATTCGTTTATCTAACTAGGTCCACAGCCCAACTAAAACTCAACTACATTCGGGGTTATTCGACTGAAAATCAACTAGTAAATAGCTAAATTATGTACCGGTAGGGGAGCGTTTCGTCTATTTAAAGGCCTATGATGGGAGACTTAAATACAATTCTCCACCTTAGTGAGCTAAAGGCGGCCGAGACAGGCGAATTTGGGTTCATATAATGAAATATCCTCAACATTTAATGGTTTACAGAAACCTGCTACCGACTATAAAAATGTCATAAAGCCTACGAAAAAAACAAGCTTATAATAATACTCCAGTCACATTAGAATCAGTCTGCTAAAAAAATCCAAGTGAGCTGAAATTTTGAATACAACTTTATTTTGACTTTACAAATAATGTCTCAAAAGTCCCCATCGATATCGCGCTTGCGTCTTCAGCTATTCAAGGTCAAAGGTCAAGGAAATCAGTTTTTCGCAAATATCCTGCTTCCTATGGGTCGTATGACTTTTTTCGGCTAGTTCAAAAATGCAGATTAGGATATTCTCTACAAAAAATGTTATATACATATTTTACGAATAACCAACCATTTTCACGCTTTTCACGCTATATGTTAGAGAAATAATGAGCAGCGGTGTATCTGTTTCCATGCTACCTCAGAGGTAGGGTGTAAAGTGCGTTTTTTTACATTGTTTGCCCAGTAGGCATAATCCACGTTTTTCCTTGTTTTAATTACCTTCTATAGCTCTTCCTCGTCCTCGTTCTCGTCCTCTCCCTCCCCCTCCACTTGTTCCTCTTCGTCATCTTCTATTTCTTCGTTAACTTCTTCCTCATCATTTTCTTTTGTAATTTGTATTATTTTCTGTGAAGAAATCAGTCAATCAATCATTCTTCATCTTGAATACTTTCTATTGAGTCTTCGATAGCACTATCGACATGAGTGACCGTGACAGTTGCCACAAAGTATTGAACAAGAGAGCCCAACTTTTCTGCACTCGCAATTTGTGTTACATCCTTTAATGTAATTGCAAAATATGGTGTTTAGAAGTACATCTAGCGCAGGTGACGATAGTGTCTTAGTGGGCTCCAAAATATGATTATTGATCGTCCACCCCCACTGTTCAGGATTCAAATCATTACCGAGCCAATTCTATATCTGATCATAAACTCGACTCAGATGTTAGTGAGCGGCTGCGGCAGTAGGTGGAAGTAAAGACAATTTCAAAGCGGTGCGGGGTTGAATCTGGTAGACTTCGCGAATGTCATGTATCGATAGTTGTTAATGGATACTTCTGATTTAGGAACTCCATACATTACCAGAAGAATGCGTACTCCATTTTGTAAAATAGTTTCTACTAGACAATTGGCTTGCTTAAAAACTTCTGATGATTGCTGCAAGTCTGGGCATTTTTCGAACATTGTAAGAACTTTGATTTTTCCTTTGCTAACGAGTGCAGATGTTGTGCCGCACCCAGTGATGGCATGTAGAAATAATAGATGATTTTTATAAATTAGGAAACTTATCTGTACTAGAAGAAGAGTATATCTTTGATTCTATTTTTCCTCTACCCGGTTTGAGGAAGAAAACTTGTAAAGAAGCACGTTCTATTAGGAGAATTCAGAGATATACATCTTCTCCAACGATAGTTGTGATGTTCTATAGTGATTTTTCAAGCGCCCCGCCTCTCCTTCCGCGCCGTGTCTAGAATATTGCATATCCTCTCTAGTAGCTACATTTTTAATTAGTCACGAATTTTTGTTGCTTGGAAAATAATGGTTCAGATATTGAATATATATAAAGAGTTGTGAACCTTGCAGCAAAACTTAACAGTGTTTGTTACTTACTGAATTGTTAGTTGTACACAAAAAAGCTATATAACGTTTTTTGTAGAGAATTTCCTAGTCTTTATTTTTTGTAATAACCAAAAAAGGAAGCGAGATATTTGAGAAAAACTTATTTCTGTGCTCTTTGACGTTGAATAACTGAAGACGCAAGCGCACTATCGATGAGGACTTTTCAGACGTTGCTTCTAAGAATAAAGTATGCAAAATTTCAGCTCACTTGGAATTTTTTGGCAGATGCGGCTTTTTCCCGCCTAATGTGACTGGAGTATAAGTGAATTTTAAACTCGGAAAACAAAGGTAGAGAATTATAATTAATGAATAAATCCTACTCCAACATTCCAGAACTTCTCAAACAATTTTATTAAAATCCCTTTTTATTTTTTTTTCCAAAACTATAGGCTTTAGACTCCATAAAAAAATTTTGTCTGGTTGTTAGGCCTTTCCCTGACAAGGCTTTCATTACCCCATGGAGTGCAAGGAGTTTGACTTCAGAATCGTAATTGAGGACATCCATAGATCAGGAATCCATGAGATGGACATCCCGGAAAGTGGGAGGAAGTCCGTCATCTTGATTTTTGTGTCAAACCGGATGTGCGGTCTATTTACGAAACCACTGGTCCGATTTTAATTTTGTTTTTTCTTCGACTGCAAATTTTACGTAGAATTATAATTTTTTTTGTGCTTCTTAAAATAGCGGAGTAAGAATTGAAATAAAGAAAAAGAAAAATTGACAAGCAATATTTTTTTAATCACAACCGTCCGTCCACCTTATTCCTTGTAATTTTTTAAAAATATTTCTCTAATATAAGATGTAGTCCAACATTTTAGATATAAACCGTGTTTCGCTCTGAAAACTGTTTTTTGTGCTATTGTCTTCATTTTCTTTTTAAATACTTGGAAAAGAGTCCGTATATATTAGTGGAGTAAAATTAGAACTGATAAATTCGCAACGTGAATTGTCTGGTCAGGGCGGTTTTTTTAATTTAACGTGTTCACTGGGTCAACTATAGTTCACACTTCAGTTTTGCAGTTTCTGCGAGGTCGGTGTATTGTTTATTTAAACAATTTAATTTTTCAGACCGTGTCTTTCATCGGTTATCTTTGAATATCTCGAAATCTATAAGTCCTATGGAAAATAACAAAGAGAAGGAAAATATTCGTTATGAGTCGTGGAACAAAAGTACATAAACTACAATTCTTTCCAATTGTTATTATTATTTAAAAAAAAATTGTTTATTGCAAAATTATGCGTTAATAAACGAATTGCTGTTATTTCAAAAATAAAGGATAATTTTCAATGAATTTTTGAAAAAATATAGCACTTACAAAGTACAATCACCGCTTAAAATTTCAAATCTAAATGATTATTAGAACGGGTCAAATATACAATTGTTGCTACAACTTTGCGCCCTTGTGAAATCTTGCCATCAAATCCGAGAAATGTGTACGATGGCTCAAATTGTAGCTTTTTATAAGTACTTTAAGATTACGAAGGAAAAAATTTTTTTTTCAAAATTTAAACCGTTTTTATTGCATTTGTTTATAATTTTCGAAATTTTAATAATAAATAAATTCAAATAACTCTATGGTTTTTTTTTATGAAATCAATATCGGTAAACGATTTATGAAAATAGATTAAATAAGCCATCTTTCAAAAAAAAAATTAATGCTCTGCTTGCATTTGGAGCTGAGATACGTTGGTTTTTGCATTTCGATCACTTATAAATAAACAAATTGATATTTCATCTTAAAATTCGGGCTGATTATTTTCCAGTGCTTATATTTTTGTCCCAGCTAGTTGAAAATAATTTAGAACTACATTTTTCAAAATTGCATCTAATAAAACGTCTTTGAAATCAGATCATAATTCGCGGTTGACAGGTAATATTTCCCTCTCCCATTTATCGTATTTCGCAAACTAGGTAACTAAGACAACTAACGCAATATCTCCCTCGAGTTTCACCTTACCGAGATATATATTTTTAATTAATCGTCTCTTTTCGCAAATTTTGATTATTTCATTTAATTTAACGTGAAATAATTTGCTTAATTTTTTTTTTGAAATTGCAGTGAATTTTTAATTTCTTTATTTTTGTTTTATTGGAATGTTCTTTCTTTTCAATGTGATTCTTATAGAGTACAATTACCATTTAAAATTTCAGATCAAAATATTTATTAAAACGACTAAAAAAGCAATTGTGGGTATGAAAGTGAGAATGATTATCTGTTTGATAGTGGTGCGAGTGATGATACAGATTCTACACGGAGTGAGGATAATAATTATTATGAAAATTCACGTAAAAGACAAAATTGCTAAGATAATTTTGTAATTCATTAAAAATATCTTATTTTTAATATAGTTTTTAGAATTAATACTTACAATGTTAAGTCAAACTAATTATAGAAAATATAATTTTTAAAGACACAAAGATAAATAAAATAAATGCATCTATGGTTAATTGAGCACAAAAATGATCTATAGAAAAAAACTAATTAATTTCTGTTGCGAGTTATTGTTTGGAGTCAAATTAAGGATAAAAAAAAGGTAATTTAAGGATTCTTCTGCTGCAGAAATTGTACTGTTTTAGTTTATTTTCGATGTAATAACATGCAATGAGAAGTTTTGGATTACATCTTGTTGCTTCATATGAAATTTAAATAATTAATGTGGCAGCATTAAAGTCTTTCTATTTTCGGTACTAGTAATCACATCACAAAAAATAAAAATCGAAATCGCTTGCAATAAAATTTAGAATAAAAGTAGACTTATGAAACAACATTCAAAATGATTAAAAATGGCCCTTTTTGTATAATTTAAGAATTGTAATTTAATATTGCATACATTCTATTCACTCCGTGTAAAATCTGTATCATCACTCGCACCACATCAAACAGATAATCATTCTCACTTTCATACCCACAATTGCTTTTTTTAGCCGTTTTAATAAATATTTTGATCTAAAATTTTAAATGGTGATTGTACTCTATAAGAATCACATTCTTCTTAAATTTGATTGAAAATCCATTATTTTTAAGAACAATCATTGGTTTAAAAACGTCTAATTTTGCTATATTTAATTTTTTTAAATAATAATAAGATTTGGAATAAATTTTAGTTTATGTACTTTTGTTGTAAAACGTTTTCTTTTGCTGATTTCCATAGGACCTATAGATTTCGAAATATTCAAAGAAAACTAATGGAAAACACGGTATATAAATTAAATTGTAATTGCTCTTTTTTTTATAAAGAAAAGCTAAACAAACAATATTTAAAAGAAAGAACATTCCAATAAAACAAAAATAAAGAAATTAAAAATTCACTGCAATTTCAAAAAAAAAATTTAACAAATTATTTCACGTTAAATTAAATGAAAGAATCAAAATTTGCGAAAAGAGAAGATTAATTAAAAATATATATCTCGGTAAGGTGAAAATCGAGAGAGATATTGCGTTAGTTGTCTTAGTTACCTAGTTTGCGAAATACGATGAGTGGGAGAGGGAAATATTACCTGTCAACCGCGAATTATGATATGATTTCAAAGACATTTTATTAGATGCAATTTTGAAAAATGTAGTTCTAAATTATTTTCAACTAGCTGGGACACGGGGGAATAATCAGTCCGAATTTCAAGATGAAATATCAATTTGTTTATTTATAAGTGATCGAAACGCAAAAACCAACGTATCTCAGCTCCAAAAGCAGGCAGAGCATTAAATTTTTTTTTGAAAGATGGCTTATTTAATCTACTTTCATAAATCTTTACCGATTTTGATTTCATAAAAAAACCAGAGAGCTATTTTAATTTGTTTATTACTAAAATTTCGAAAATTATAAACAAATGAAATAAAAACGGTTTAAATTTTGAAACAAAAAATTTTCCCTTCGTGATCTTAAAGTACTTACAATAAGCTACAATTTGAGCCATCGTACACATTTCTCGGATTTGATGGCAGGATTTCACAAGGGTGCAAATTGTTAGCAACAATTGTATATTTGACCCGTTTTAATAATTATTTAGATTTGAAATTTTAAGCGGTGATTGTACTTTGTAAGAGCTTTACTTTTCCAAAATTTCATTGAAAATTGTCCTTTATTTTTGAAATAACAGCAAATCGTTTAAAAACGCATAATTTTGCAATGTTCAATTTTTTTTAAATAATAATAACAATTGGAAAGAATTATAGTTTATGTACTTTTGTTCCACAACATTTTCCTTCTCTTTGTTGTTTTCCATAGGACTTATAGATTTCGAGATATTCAAAGAAAACCGATGAAAAACACGGTCTGAAAAATTAAATTGTTTAAATAAACAATACGCCGACCTCGCAGAAACTGCAAAACTGAATTGTGAACTATAGTTGACCCACTGAATATGTTAAAACAAAAAAACCGCCGTGACCAGACAATTCACATTAAAATCCTAATTTGACTCCACTATATGTTTTTGAAATCTCTCAATTCTAATATAATAGTAATTTGGAGATTTTGACAGTTTACAGCTGCCAACCAGCTGTCAAGTCAGCATTAACAATTCAAAAACTTGAAATAATCTATAAAAATAATCTTAAGAAATGTTGCTATATTTTTCTGGTTGCTGCCTTTAAATTTGGCGCCAGATTAAAAATTTATACAGTTGACAGATGTCAAAACAGTGTCAAATTGCCATTAATTATTGAAAACTTGAAATAATTTTATAATTATATGGTTGTGAGGTCGCTGAATTCAAATTTTAATTAAGGTTGGCAATTATGTGTAGCTCTGACAATATAATATAGTATACTTAATATTATAATGTTCAAAATGGCCGTCGCCCCAAGAAGGCGGATTATCATTTTCTTTTTTACAACCCCCTTGGTGTGTGTATCAAAAGACAGGGCTTGATAAATAAAAAACAAATATGTGTCAAAACTTAAAAATTCAAAATGGCGGCGTCAACATGGCGGATAGTTTTTATCAATTATCATCGGATTCGACTGAAAATCGATATCTGTGGGTTATCAAGGTTGCAGATTTAATTCAATTTGCTGGCGTCAAAATGGCGGATAAGTTCTGTCTGAGTCGTATAAAAAGTGATATCTGGGGATTTTTGAGGTCGCGGAATATAAATCTGTAGTCGAATTCTTTGCATAAATGTTGAAAATGCCAAAATTCTCTTCTTAAATAAAAGACTAAAAAGTATAAAAAAATAAACTAATAGTTTAAAGAACTAAAAAACACGCTTTTATAAATATAGTCCTGTCAATGAATGGTTTCTAGAGGGAAATGCTGAGATCGCAGGGGGGGGGGGGGGGAGAAGATCCCGGTTTTTGTTTTTTCGCTCATATCTCGAAAACGGTTAGCCCTAATCAAAAAGTGACTATATGCAAAATTAAAGCTGACTAAATTGTCTACAATAATGCTTCTATTAATTTTTTTCGTATCTGTTATGGTTCAGAAATGAATTGTATATAAATTGACTGTATTCTAACTTTATTATAAATTGAAAATAAATTTTAATAGTCATCGTAGCAAAAAATTTCTTGTACAGATATCTGTTTTACAGCAGACTGAACTCAAATATCGAATAAAAAATGTCTTTGCGTCTGTAAGTGTGTGTGTGCGTATATTTGTATGTGTGCGTGTATACCGTTTCTTGTAAATACGATAACTTCTGTTAGACTTAAAATATTTCATGTGATTTTCAGGCTTCTATCTTAAAAACTCGGCTACTGACATAAATGCCAAATATGACTCTCCCGTGTTTATATACAGTGTGTCCCAGGATAGATGTAACGGACCAAAAATTTTGGAATTTTGGAATGGTATTTGGGTATTGAGTCCTGCTTGTTGTAAAACTAAAGTGTACCAAAAATGACTTGATTTGGTGTTCTACAGGGTGTTTTATAAGCAAAGTTGCAAAAATCACCACTAATAAAGTAGGTACTTTTTTTTTCAAAATATGAAAAAATTGAAGTCCTTAAAACTGTTTCGAATATGATCTAACGGTATGGAGTTTACGGCATTTGTAATTCTCTGCTTCAATACTGCTACATCGTTAGGAAGTGGTTCAACTGCTTGAGGCGACCCCATAAAAAGAAATCCAATATTGATAGGTCTGGGGATCTCGCCGGCCACTTGATCGGTCTATTCCTGGCAATCCAATTTTCTCCAAAATTCAAATTCAACCAACGATTAACCATTTCTGTGGAGTGGCCAGGGCAACCATCATGTTGAAAATGAACTAAAGGCATATCTCTCTTAAAATATTTAAATGTTCTTCAGAAAATCTTTCAAGAAGCTGTAAATAAGTGTGCTGGTTTAACCTTCCCTCAATGAAATAAGGTCCAATAACTCCAACGTGATAAGAAACGGCACACCACACATTCACTTTTTTATAATATTGTCTTCTACAATGAATTCTAAAATCTGGATTCAGTAGCCCAAAACCGACAATTCTTAGATGAAACAACACCATTGGTTGTGAATGTGGATTCATCTGAGAAAATTATGAAATGATGAAAAAATCTCTCTTTCATGATTTTTTCTCCAATGGTAAACAAAAATCCAACCTACGGCCGTCATCTCCCTCTTCAAGCGTATGTTTATAATTTGGTTTATATGCCCTAATTTTCTTTGCCTTGTAAATTCTTTGGAGTCAGACTTGCTAATATTAATAAGAGCTGATCTCTCTCTTAGTGGCATCCTAGGATTTTCTATAACAGAGGCATGAGCTATAATAGCCCCAACATTGTGTTCATCATATGCTTTTATTTTTCTTTTCATGTTAAGAACACTACCAGTAGCGAGAAACCTTTTAATTATTCTCATAGCCTGAGTACGTGACAAAGCAGTGTTTGGAAATTTCAAATTAAATTGGCTTACCACTTCTCTTAGCGAGTTTTCACCGCCAATTCCGTGGCATTGCACAATATAAATTTTTTCGCGCACTATGAATACCATTTTCACTTAATTTTTTTATGCTTGGTTCGTTAATTTGAAATAGAAATTAAGGATAATATTGACTACGTTTGACAGATATGTCAATAATAAATGATAAATGTGTATCCACTGCTTTTCTCATAGCCTACTTTTAGCTTCTGCATAACTTTAAATATTAATTGACAAAAAATAATTTCTATGCAGTTTTAATTGAATGTTTCAAAATAAAATACAAATTTATTGAAAAAATGGGAAGTTTCAAAAAAATAATTTTATATTCCTGAAATTTGGTATAGAGGTATAAAATTGCATTCTAAATAACTTTTCTTAGTGGAATTTTTTCATATTTTGAAAAATAAAGGTACTTTATTAGCGGTGATTTTTACAACTTTGCTTATAAAACACCCTGTAGGACACCAAATCAAGTCATTTTTGGTATACTTTAGTTTTACAACAAGCAGGACTCAATCCCCAAATACCATTTCAAAATTCCAAAATTTTTGGTCCATTGCACTTCTTGTTACATCTATTCTGGGACCGACGGTATACATGAAATGTGTGTCTGCGTTTATCGGAATAAAAGCAGTTTACCATCAATAAAGATATACACAGTTATAATACGAGGCATATGTGGATGAGTTTCATGTGCCGTTCGCTAGACAAAAGCTTAGTCTTGATGCTCCTAACTGTATGGGACCTAAGATGGGTAACTGCTTACAACAAACAATAAAAAATTTGTATATCTTTAACTTTGCGACCCCCCACCCCCCTTATCCGGTATGACATCAGTTAGCACGCTATAAGGGCTTATATTGGATGTCCAACCCATCAACTTAAAACAATAAAATCGTGGTTATGTATTTTCGCCACATTTTAATACCATTCATGACAATTCGACTAGACTATTGGAGTATATTTTATATTAAAGAGATATTTTTAATAAATTACAATGAAAAAGTTGGACGGTTGTGATTTAAAAATGGTAATTTTTAATTACTTCCACGTCCAGTGGAAGTATAGTGATGCAAAAAAAAATTAAAAATTTTGATTGTTCAAATAGGCTTAGAATGTTAGTTAAGGCAAGTTTTCAGAAAAGCGAAATTTTAGATGCATTTCGTACTACTTTTTGGCAAATTGTCTTTTTCTCCTATTTCGACCCCGCTGAATCAGTTTTAATTGAATGTTTCAAAATAAAATACAAATTTATTGAAAAAATGGGAAGTTTCAAAAAAATAATTTTATATTCCTGAAATTTGGTATAGAGGTATAAAATTGCATTCTAAATAACTTTTCTTAGTGGAATTTTTTCATATTTTGAAAAATAAAGGTACTTTATTAGCGGTGATTTTTACAACTTTGCTTATAAAACACCCTGTAGAACACCAAATCAAGTCATTTTTGGTAAACTTTAGTTTTACAACAAGCAGGACTCAATCCCCAAATACCATTTCAAAATTCCAAAATTTTTGGTCCATTGCACTTCTTGTTACATCTATTCTGGGACCGACGGTATACATGAAATGTGTGTCTGCGTTTATCGGAATAAAAGCAGTTTACCATCAATAAAGATATACACAGTTATAATACGAGGCATATGTGGATGAGTTTCATGTGCCGTTCGCTAGACAAAAGCTTAGTCTTGATGCTCCTAACTGTATGGGACCTAAGATGGGTAACTGCTTACAACAAACAATAAAAAATTTGTATATCTTTAACTTTGCGACCCCCCACCCCCCTTATCCGGTATGACATCAGTTAGCACGCTATAAGGGCTTATATTGGATGTCCAACCCATCAACTTAAAACAATAAAATCGTGGTTATGTATTTTCGCCACATTTTAATACCATTCATGACAATTCGACTAGACTATTGGAGTATATTTTATATTAAAGAGATATTTTTAATAAATTACAATGAAAAAGTTGGACGGTTGTGATTTAAAAATGGTAATTTTTAATTACTTCCACGTCCAGTGGAAGTATAGTGATGCAAAAAAAAATTAAAAATTTTGATTGTTCAAATAGGCTTAGAATGTTAGTTAAGGCAAGTTTTCAGAAAAGCGAAATTTTAGATGCATTTCGTACTACTTTTTGGCAAATTGTCTTTTTCTCCTATTTCGACCCCGCTGAATCCGAATCTGCTGGTTTCCAAACCGAAATCTCGACCGGATTCAAGATGGCGGCCAATATGATGCCGAAACCGGAAACCGGAGCTGTAAAGCCCCCCTTTGACACAGGAATGCGTCCAAAACATGTAATTAAATGCTTTTGAGTATGGAGAATTCAAAAATACATTTCAAAAAAACATTGGTTGGGTAAATTCAAGGTGGCGGCCAAAATGGCGGCTATTACCTCGCCAGCACCATCATCCCAATTTTTGACATAAAAACGAGTGTGACGCATCTATATACGTGTTTTTGAGCATGAAGATTCCAAGAATTATCTCTAAAACAACGTTTGAACTATATTTTTATTTCAATTAGGAAAAAAAAGCTACATTTTTGGGGAAACAAAAGCTTACATGAAGAGAAACATACAAAAATTACTGTGTCTCTCCAGAATTGAGATAGGTACGTTTACAGGGAGTACAACATTAAAGCAAGGGACATTTGCCTTCCTACAACTGCAGTTCTTCGAATTACAAAGTCCTTTACAGTGGCAATTGACAACTTCTGGACACGTCGGGAAGATGAGCATTCTCCCATACACATACCTGTGAAATTACAAATAGATTAAATAACGTTTTCACAGTCTCTTAATTCAGAACTCACTTGGTAGTGGCACCTTCTGATGTGAAGCCGAAGGGCATCTGTTGTAGGAGGGAGTGCTTCTGGCTTTTTCGCAGCTCCAAATAAAATACTGCGGGCATCATCTGCACACGCATCGCTAGGATCAACCTGCATTAAAAAAAATTATTGTTAGAATAATTTTTTTTCGTGAGATACCGTTAGCTCAACTTAAAAACGTATGTCTACGTACCTTACACAATTTGACGACAAAAGCCTCTACGTTCTTGAAAACGTTCTCACCAAGTGGCCAGCATCCAAGTCCGTTCAGAAACTGACAGTTTTCGTCACAGAAAACCTTCCAGGCACCTATCTTCGTTATGGATGCAGTTTGATCCTATAGTCTAAGCTCCCATCGGGTACCTTTTTGTGCGATGGGAGCTTAGACTACTAGCATTGCGTGTGCAGATGATGCCCGCAGTATTTTATTTGTGAAAAAGCCAGAAGCACTCCCTTCTACAACAGATGCCCTTCGGCTTCACATCAGAAGGTGCCACTACCAAGTAAGTTTTGAATTATAATAGGTACTTAAAAAACTGTGAAAACGTTATTTAATTTTTTTGTAATTTGACAGGTGTGTATGGGAGAATGCTCATCTTCCCACGCCATCGCTGCCATCACTTGAAGACTGCGGCTGGGCTACTGACGGCGATCAAGTTGTCCCACGATTCGTGACACTGGACCCCATTCCTAAGACGTGTCCAGAAGTTGTCACTTGCCACTGTAAAGGACTTTGTAATTCGAAGAACTGCAGCTGTAGGAAGACAAATGTCCCTTGCTTAAAACTCTGTACTCCCTATCTGTCTTAATTCTGGAGAGACACCGTAATTTTTGTATGTTTTTCTTCCTGTAAACTTTTGTTTCCCCAGAAATGTACCTTTTTTATCTAATTGAATTAAAAATATAGTTCAAACATTAGGGGTAATTTTTGGAATCCTCATGCTCTAAAACATGTATAGAGACGCGTCACACTCGTTTTTATGTCAAAAATGGGGATGATGGTGCTGGCGCCGTAATAGCCGCCATCTTGGCCGCCATCTTGAATTTGCCCATTTGTGCATTTTTAAATTACCCATACTCAAAAACATGAAATAACATGTTTTGGACGCATTCCTGTGTCAAAGGGGGGCTTTACAGCTCCGGTTTCCGGTTTCGGCACCATATTGGCCGCCTTCTTGAATATCTCACTTCCGGTCGGGATTTCGATTCGGCAACCGGCAGATTCGGATTCAGCGAAATAGGGGAAAAAGACCATTTGCCAAAAAGTAATATGAAATGCTTCTAAAATTATTACAGACAGCATTTATCGATATTTTGACTAAACTATCTCATGAAACGGCGAGATTTTAAGTTTGAGCAAAAAAATGTTCTGTCTGTCTTTCTGTAACTTTTTTGTGCGCACGATTACTCTGGAACCGTTTAAGATATATATATATTTTGATCTTAATCCATTGAAGGGTTGAGGGGTGAGTTGGGATAAATGGGTAAATCAAGCAAGTAAGAGTCAATAAAATTGGTATTTAGTAAAAAAATTTTGGCTTTAGCCACCCCCCCATGACTAACCCCACCTCGTTATTAAAAGGGGTGAAAAAAATAAAATTGTGATTAAAATTGTGTCCAAGAATCAAAGGTCTCAAAAATTGTTTTTACTTCATCCACCCCCACTATCACCCCCTTCCACCACCCCCACCCCCACTACCGATGTGGCATATCGTTTTATGGGTTTTTGGGGTAGACAATTTGAAATATTATATTATTAAAATTTCATGAACAATTATTACCACATACACTTGGATAGAACATCTGGATGTGGAAGTTGTGATTTCTTGGACAGCGGCTTTTTTATTTCTTTTTATGTCAATTCTTATTCCGTTATTTTAAGAGGTGAAAAGAATTCATAATAGCCTTTATTTTTCTACGTAAAATTTGCAGTCGGACTAAAAAAACAAAACTAAAATCGGGCCAGTGGTTGATAGAGTGCCCATCCGGTTTGTTATGAAAATCAAGATGGCGAACTTTCTACCAATTTACGGGATGTCCAAAACTCCTCACTTCATAGATAGATAGATTTATTGGCCAAAGATAACACAAAGTACATATGGCACGTCACAGATTACAAATAATAAGTTTATATAATAGAAATTTATCAAGTACATTTAACATAATTCTGTAGGATTAAAAAAAAATACAATAATAAATAGAAAGAACGATAGACAAACATAGGTACTAAAGTATATACGACTTTCAACTTAATATAAAAAACCGCTGCCCAAGGAATCACTACTTCCACATCGAAATTCTCTAACCAAGTCACTTACAACGAAAAAATTTTGTACGTGAAAATAATTGTTTATGGAACTTTAATAATATAATATTTGAAATCTTCTACCCAACCCATAAAACGATACCCCACATCGGTGGTGGGGTGGAGGTGGTGATAGGGGTAGTAGTGGGGGTGGATGAAGTAAAAAAATATTTTGAGCTTTCTGATTCTTGTACATACACTAAATCACAATTTCTTTTTCATCCCCTTTAATAATGGGGTGGGGGTGGTAATGGGGGGTGGCTAATGCCAACATTTTCTTTGAGACCTTAGCTTCTCTTGTATATACTAAATACCAATTTTATGGACCCTTACCTGCTTGATTTACCTATTTACCCCAAATTTACCCCAATTTACCCTCCAATCCTTCAACGAAACAAGATAAAAATATAATCTAGTTCCAGATCTCGTTAAAGTATATATGTGTACCAAATTTCAAGTCAATATCTTAAATACTTCCAGAGTAAACGTGCGCACAAAAAAGTTACAGACAGACAGACCGACAGACAGAAATTTTTTTACTTAAAATCTCGACGTTTCGTGACATTTTAAGCCTATTTGAACAATAAAAATTTTTTGTCGTTACTATACTTCCACTGGATGTGGAAGTAATTAATAATTACATAGAAGAAAAAACTGAGTACCAGGACTTACAAAAATAAAATTCAGCTATAAAAAAGCATTTAGTAGTAAACTATATACATATGATAAGATGAAAAAAAAAGGCAATAGGGCAATACAAACTTTGTCAGGGGAAGGACTATATTCCCCATTACCAGTTTTATTAATGACTAATTACGCCCTATATCTATTCTAATTTAATGCGTCCTTTGGTATGAAAAAAAAACAATTTTAATCAATTTATAAATCGTTTAAAAATTCAATCTGTAAATGTGTAAACACAGGTTTAAGTAATCAGCATCAATAGCAATAACTCCACCTCCAGCGACGTTTCTTGTAGCAGATGTGAGAACAACAATTTCCATCGATTCGTCCTCCAACTGCAAATTTTGTGCAGCGTCTGCCTTTACCTTTGCAAGCCATTTCAGTTTGTTGCAACGCAACAAGGACGAACACAACGATAAATAAAAGCCTTATGACATTCATGGTGGCACCAGATGAGAGTCAGCTAAAATTAAAAATATATATATTACAGACAAAATAACACAGGTACAATAGAAAGTGTCATGTACTAAAGAACCGACCACCATACCCTTATGTATTTTAATACGCTGAGTCCAAATATGTTGTAGTGGAGTGCAGTTAGATGAAAAAGTAACCCAAGCAGCACACAAGCAATATAGACCAACCACCAAGACAAGAATCGTTTCATGAAGTCATGAAGTCGACAATTACTTTTCGTCTTAATAGCTAACTATAACTATAACTATAAGATGTAAAGTATTGAACACTCTCGTTGATACATATGATAATATAAATTGTGGGGATATAAATATAACTTTTTAGAGAACAATATTACAAAAATATTGGTATGTGATTATTACTCCAGTCACATTAGAATCAGTCTGCTAAGAAAATCCAAGTGAGCTGAAATTTTGCATACAACTTTATTTTGACTTTATAAATGATGTCTCAAAAGTCCCCATCGATATCTCGCTTGCGTCTTCAGTTATTCAAGGTCAAAGGTCAAGGAAATCAGTTTTTCGCAAATATCCTGCTTCCTATGGGTCGTATGACTTTTTTCGGCTAGTACAAAAAATGCAGATTAGGAAATTCTCTTCGAAAAATATTATACAAATGTTATATTTTACGAATAATCAACCGTTTTCACGCTTTTCACGCTTTTCACGCTATACGTTAGAGAAATAATGAGCAGCGGTTTATATGTTTCCATACCAAGGTAGGGTGCAAGGTGCGTTTTTTTACATTATTTGCCCAGTAGGCATAATCCATGTTTCTCCTTGTTTTAATTACCTTCATAACTCGTTCTCCTCCTCTCCATCCCCTTTCACATGTTCCTCTTCGTCATCTTATATCTCGTTAACTTCTTCCTCATCATTTTCTTGTGTAATCTGTAATATTTTCTGCGAAGAAATCAACGGGATTAATTTAATTATATTCTTCATCTTGAATACTTTCTATTGAGTCTTCGATAGCACTATCGACATGAGTGACCGTGACAGTGGCCATAAAGTATTGAACAAGACAGCCCAACTTTTCTACACCCACAATTTGTGTTACATCCTTTAGTGTAATTGCAAAAGATGGTGTTTAGAAGTACATCTAGCGCAGGTGACGATAGTGTCTTAGTGGGCTCCAAAATATGATTATTGATCGCCTATCCGCACTGTTCAGAATTTAAATCATTACCAAGAGAATTCTGTATCTGATCATAAACTCGACTCAGATGTTAGTGAGCAGCTACGGCAGTAGGTGGAAGTGAAGACAATTTCAAAGCGGTGCGGTGTTGAATCTTGTTGACTTCGCGAGTGTCATGTATCGATAGTTATTAATGGATACTTCTGATTTAGCAGCTCCATACATTACCAGATGAATGCGTATTCCATTTTGTAAAATAGTTTCTACTGGACAATTTTCCTGCTTAAAAATTTCTGCTGATTGCTGCAAGTCTGGGCACTTTTCGAACATTTTAAGAACTTATTTTTCCTTTGCTAACCAATGCAGATGTTGTATCGCACCCGGTGATGGCATGTAGAAATAATAGATGATTTTTATAAATTAGGAAACTTATCTGTACTAGAGGAAGAGTATATCTTTGATTCTATTTTTCCTCTACTCGGTTTGAGGAAGAAAACTTGTTGGTTCAAAGAAGCACGTTCTATTAGGAGAATTCAAAGATCTACATCTTCTCCAACGATAGTTGTGATGTTCTGTAGTGATTCTTTAAGCGCCGTTTCAAGACCACGCCTCTCCTTCCGCGCCGCCCATTTGCACCGCCGCGCCGTGTCTAGAATATTGCATATCCTCTCTAGTAGCTACATTTTTAATTAGTCATGAATTTTTGTTGCTTGGAAAATAATGGTTCAGGTATTGAATATATATAGAGTTGTGCGTTGTGCAAAACTTAGCAGTGTTTGTTATTTACTGAGTTAGTTGTACGCAAAAAACCTATATGGCCTTTTTTGTAGAGAATTTCCTAGTCTTCATTTTTTGTAATAGCCAAAAAAGTCATAGGAAGCGAGATATTTGAGAAAGACTGATTTCTGTGCCCTTTGACCTTGAATAACTGAAGACGCAAGCGCTATATCGATGAGAGCTTTCCAGACGTTGCTTCTAAGATTAAAATAAAGGTGTATGCAAAATTTCAGCTCACTTGGATTTTTTTGGCAGATGCTGCTTTTTCCCGCCTAATGTGACTCTAGTAATATTCGAATTATATGAAATTGAATCCTTAATAACATAACCTACTAGATTTCTTGCCGAGATGGGGTTACTGGCGCGCCACGGCTATTGACTATACAGGGTGATTTACCATGACGTGCCGAAAATTTAACAGTATGTTGTCCCCACCGAAAGGAGTAAAAAAATGACAAATTTAAAAGAATATGACCAAAAAAAATTACCATATTTTTTGCAGGAATGCTTATGACTTTGCCCAATCTGACATAACGTGGTCCAACCATATCACTTCCCCTCCCCCTTTATCAGGACTGCCAGCGAAGCTGGAGAAGGTAGAAGTGACTTTTTGGTTTTAATCACAGTACAAAAATAGGAAAAATTAAAATAATTTTTGTAGAATACAGCACAACAAAAAACTAAAAGTAATGGAAAGTCAAAGAAACACTACAGTAACAAGCTAAAAACTACATTTTGATATGCTTTTTATCCCTGTTGGGATGACTCAGTACATTTTGACATTTTTTATTTTTCTTTTTTTTTTCTTTTTGCATTGACTAAAGTAAAGGCTAACTACATTTTGAAATACAGAAAGGGCATTGGTTATATTGTTATTTAGTAAATAAAAATCGGTCAAATATTTACAGAGATAGAATTTTCCCCGGTATGATCTTCATTTTTTTTTTTTTTTTTTGGTTTGGACACCAATAGATAATTTCGTGTATTACCAAAATAGATACTTTTTCGAGAAGGCACGATATCAAAATCTGTTTCACAGTAAAGCCTGTTTTGTTTTGCATTCGTATATTTCATTTACAATGGGTGCAATGCAGGAATTGAAAACAATGCTTCCACACACCTCAATCCTTTATCAAATTTTAATTTCATCGTACAGGTAAAGGATATAAGTAAATTCTTAAATTAATACCATTACTTAACCAAATAATGAAATGAATGATCATATTTTAAGTATAACATTACATTATTTTTTTGCACCTATATCGCACGGAGAATTTATCAATCTGTAACATTTTTTTAAATAATTCAATGGACAATTATATATTATTTATATTTTTATTACTTAATTTTCCAAAATTTCACTCAAGAATATAGCAATAGAAAATTATAAAATACAGAAACATCAGCGGAGTGATTTCAGACTTACGATTTTATTTTCGGGCGGACTGCCACTCTAATATACCGGACGTGGTCATGCATTTCTGTAAATAACTCGTTTATTTTTAATTTTTCGAAAAAACTCTATTTCAGATTTTTTTGTCCAAAAAGGTCCGTGCCTTATACCGGTTATAGAGATTGATCGACGAAATACTTAATTTTCGATTTTTATTAGGAAACTGTTCGGTAATTGTAGAATTTATCAAAAAAATCAAGTTTTCCAGGATTTGTAGATTCGCTTTTGTTTTGTCAAATTTCTCACAAACGTCACCTAATAGACTTAATCGAGCCCTACAATCGCCATTTTTGAAAATCAAAATCGGACCTTCGGTTCGGGAGTTATCAATTTCTTTGGAAATTCACACTCGGTCTTGGAAGAAATACTTGCGGTCAAAGGATTCGGGCCGCCAGCAATAGGCTTCATTTGTGGCCGTGTACCTTCGATCCCACCAAGTCTCATCGAAATCGATCAATATCCTGGACAGTTATCGTGCTTCCTAGCCCGATTTCGAGAAAACCAGTTTTTTTGCAAAAAAATTCAATTTCCATTTGTTTTTCGACATTGTCTCCAGTATACTTATCTGTAGATCGTTGCCAGTGGCACCATCTCTTTTTTGAAACATCTGGATCCGACTGCCCGTTACCGAGTTATTCAATTTTTCCCGAAAAATACGAAACGTCTATATCTATTCCGGTTTCCGAACGGAGCCGAGCTTTCAGCGTTAAGGTTTTCTAAAGGCCTCCTATCAACCACCCAAGTTTCATCGAAAACCGAAAACCAATTAGGGGGGGGCTGAGCGTGACAGACCGACAGACAGACCGACTGACCGACGGACGGAATTTTCTAAATTCGCTCTCAAGTCGATAGATACGACTTTCATTTCGATCCGACGTTTTTTTCGGATTTCGATGGTCCGCTGGAAAAATGCAAAACCTATACTACATTTTTTTCAAAATGTAGTAACAAGTAGGATATTTACTTAAACCCGTCGATAACAAAAACACCAAACTTGGCCGTACTTTCTACCTGCCGCGGCGTTCGGCCGAAACCAAAAAATGCGGCATTTTGCGGACGCGCCAGCTGAAACTTTGTATGCCAATTAAAGAACTGTAAACATCTCCGATACCTATGTTCTTTCTCAAGTAAGGTCACTACCCTATTACTGACCTCAGGCAACTAAAAATAGCATATAAATAATTGAAAGCATTAAAGGTAGCAAAACTCCATAGTTCAGTAGCGTATCTTGCAAGTTTTAATGCAACTAAAATTACTAAATTACCTTGGATCACTCTAAAATTTTGCAGGGCTTTCCCGCATTGAAGACTAGTACACCATTTTATTTTCCGCATGTCATGGTACATCACGCTGTATAATAATAAACGCAAACAGTAAAATAACGCATATTATCGTAGAAACAGTCCTCTCGGATCATTGTGCTCAAATTATAAATCTTACCGATGCAAACGTACACGCAAAAACAATTCGAACGACGAAAAATATTCGCGCTAAAATTCTCCGAGGCATCTTTTCCAAAAACCATGCAGAAAGGTGTAACAATACAAAACAAGCTAAAAACGTACTCTTCGCCAATTTACTGAGCTTTTTATATAATTGTTACACATTCTGTAGGATACTCTTTGCAGTTTTCTTGTAAATAATGTCAATTTTTGGACATCCTAAATTTTGTGATACCATCTTTATTGTGAAAAAAATTACATGAAAAAAAAATTATCCAACCTGTGTGGGATTCGAACACGGGGAATTGCAACGCAAAACTTTAGCCGCTGTACCATCAGATATTGCTACGAAAATTGATTGTCTGTGTCTGTATCTTTCGACAATCATACATATTTCAACTCTTATATTTCTATGAAATATACCCACACAGCACAATCGGGATATGGGGTGACAAGTTGACGTACTTGGATATCCCAGTACGTAAAATAAATAGAGAAACGGATGTACCTTTTAGGATATCCTATTTTAGGACGTCCTCAAGACAGCCCATTTTAGTACGTCCCAGGATATCCTTTAATGGACGTCAATGGGCTATCCTGAATAGATTCCATTTTGGCATTAACTATGTCGACTAACATCGGGATTAAGAACGGATATCCCATGAAGAGCCCCGAATTTCCTTAAAATGCACCCTAATACTAGGTCACTAATATATTTAAATAAAGCGCCGTTTTGATTTCCGGCCGGCCAAACTGGCCAAAACAAATACCCCAAACTCAGTGCCCAAACCAAAAATATAGCAACCACGCTTTATTAGTTTTTATTTCTCAAATATTTAAATACTTAATAATTATTGTTAGTGGGCTGTATGGAATATTTTAAAGTTGTATCTGTGTGTTTTATCTATTTGGTTCAGCTTTATTGGAGTGTCTTCATTTCAGACTATAAAAAGTGAGTTCAAATGTATAAAAATATAACATAACCTATTAAACTTCATGTTATGAAAAACTTATTTGATTATGATTAAATATTTAATTAGTTATTAATGTCGTGTTCGAAACCACGAAAATTTAATACGAGTTTTTATACTTTCAGAATTCCAAAGGAAGCTAAAAAATGAGGATTTATACTCATTCCCGTATTTTACAATCACTGAGAAACCTATGAAATAAAATATTAATTTGGCTCAAGAATTGAATGCTGAAATCAGCTTGGAGAGAAAATGTGAATCAGTGAAAGTATTCTCACATGTGACAATAAACCTGATGAAATTGAATTTGAGAATGACGACAAATAATGTGTCTACTTAGTTAATAATTTTAAAAGCAACTAGCAACTGTGGATGAAAATAAGTAAGTAAATATTGTGCTTTAAGATAATTATTTGACACTTTTATTACACTTTTAAACAATATCAGGACAAACAGGTGGACAGACTGCAATCTTTTATCTTGAAACTCTATTTGCCAGAGTGTACTTTATGGATTTTAATTTATAATTCGGTAAATTATTATTATTCACTGAGTGCTATAATAGGTCATACCCATATCCTTCAATAATTTCTGTTATTTTTATCTTGCCCACTTTTCATATATTTTTTTAATAATAGTGGTTCAAATAATAATAACTACGTTTATTTTAGCTGCACCCATGAATGAGTATATTATGGAAAACGAAGCAGAAAAGCTGTTAAAAGATTATCCGAGAAGTGCAAAAGAGAGAAGCGAGGCAAAGAAGAGAATAGAGAAGTAGGAGTGCGCTACATTCTAAAAATTCGTGTTCGGCTATTATTAAATTTGCAAAAGTAATATTGGAATTTATTTTATGTTTTTCTAAAAAGTTTGCTTTTTAACATTAGAAATGTTTTTAAATATTGAATGTGTTTGGCTTATTTCTATTATTAAAATATTATTATTATTTAGGTAGCACTTAATTCCATGCATACAAAATATTTCTGTTTTTTTATAAAATTGTATTGTCTTTGACGATGGTTAATAAACCGAATCGTAAGAAAATCATATTTTATTTTTTAACTGACCATAAATCCAAGAAATTACGTATAAGTTATAAGGAAAAAATAGGTAAGGGCAAATATTACAAAAATGTGACAAAAATTTGACAAAAATTCTAAAAAATGTATACAATTTTTTTTAAATCTAAGTATAACATTGTCTAAATGTTGGTTGTGACATTTTCTTAATTTTTTATGTTTCTTGCTGGAATCCTTTGCCACATGTTTTCTTCTAAAACAATGTCCGTAAAATCTACAAAATAATGCAATTATCCAGTATTTTACTCGAAAATAACCTCTAACTTATAACTTTTTAAAAATCACAGGCATAGAGGTTATTTTCCAGTAAAATACTGGATAATTGTATTATTTTGTTGATTTTACGGACATTGTTTTAGAAGAAAACATGTGACAGAGGATCCCACCAAGAAACAGAAAAATTAAGTTGCCCGTGGATATCTATTTTAAGTCCGTAGGATATCCTGGGACATTTCAGTATGTAGTTTGTACAGCCTATTCGTAATACTTAGGACATCCCAAAATATCCCGGGATGTCCTGGTCAGTCCTTAGTACAAGCGCCGGTGTATCCTTCAGGACGTCCCTTGTACTACTTTTATCTGATACCGAGTTGTGACATTGGGATGACCAAAAGAGTGCCGAAAAGCATACAAACTGGGATATTAGGATGTCCATAGGCAAGCCCAAATACTAAATGGGATTTGCCATAGTACGTCCCTCGGACAGCCTTGTGCTGTGTGGGTATATTAGTAAAATTCATAAACAAAAAAAAAATATTATGGAAATAATATTTCGCAAGATTTCCATTTAAGTACAAGCGACAGAAATTAAGAGAATATATATATTTTTAAATTAAATAATTAATAACTTTTTATTTACTGATCGATTTTCTTCCTCCAGCTAACACTAACTTACTTTCCAAATTTCAATACAATCGGATTTTTCTTTCTTAAGTTATCGTGCTTACAAGAAACGTGACGGATGGACGGACGGGCGGACATTTTGAAAGTTGTTCAGAATTCGTTCACTAACACAATGATATGCAATTTTTTTCTCTACGAGCGATATTTACGATTTTGGAAATGTGCCGATCAAATACAACATACTCTTCATTTTTGCGAAGAGTATAATAAATCGAATGCATGGTATACACAACAATTAAAAATTGAATCTGAAAATCTAAAAAAGTAAATCGTCTTCGAAAATCAAATCCTGAAAATAAAGACCTACACGAGAGATGCAAGACGCAAAAAAAAACAATATAACCTAAATATAACAAAAGCGAAAAAACCTTACAACCATCATAAATCAATCCGATAACAAAACACGAACTTTATAGAATATTGTAAATAATAAACTAAATAGAAATAAAAATCGTCCTGAATCTAAATCACGAAAATAACATCATTATTTCTGATGAAATAAAGATATATTTTTAAATTACTTTGTCACAGTTGTAGATAATCAGCAAAAACGTCATTTTGGAAAAAATATTTCGAACTCCTATACAACTTTAATAAATCCAGCAAACAAATTATTAATCGTTGAACCTATAATGGCCAAAGAAATTAAACTTGTTATCTCAGGTTTAAAAAACAAAAAATCAACTGTCTATGATGAGGTACCAGTTATCTTATTAAAAAATGTGAATTATCAGAAATTAACTCAAAAATAATAAATA
Source organism: Rutpela maculata (assembly GCA_936432065.2). NCBI lineage: Eukaryota > Metazoa > Arthropoda > Insecta > Coleoptera > Cerambycidae > Rutpela > Rutpela maculata. The sequence continues at coordinate 21,790,856 of OW386293.2, forward strand.
AATCATTAGAATTAGAAGAATGTCCCAATTGGCTAAAAATTCCAATAATCATCCTATATTTAAAAAATACGATCCTCTTCAAATTCAAAACTATAGGCCAATGTCGCTTCTAAGAATCACATCAAAAATAATAGAGAAAGCTGTATGTAAGAGAATAAAAAGTTTTCTAACGGAAAATAATATGTTCACGAGTCACCAATTCGGCTTCAGAGAGGAACTGAAACTGTTAACTTTGTTCAACACATAAGTGATAAAATGGAAAGAAAAATTCATAGTTGGATTATTTTTCGACTTGTCCCGAGCTTTTGATAGCCTAAATTTTGATTTTCTATTAAAGAAGCTGTTTAAAATTGGTATTCAAGGACAACTTCAGTAATGGATCTACTCGTTCCTAAAAAATCCCAAATTACTAGTAAGAGTAGTTATATAAAAACATATCTAACTAGTTCTGTGTAGTATCGTTATCCCCCAGGGTAGCGCCTTGGGTCCTCTAGTTTTTTAAATGCTTATAAATGATCTCCCCGACAATACACTCGACGGTGAAGTATTTATATGTGCAGAAGACACTTCCATCATAATCTCAAATCCCGATATACAAGAATTAAATCGAAAAATCAATAATGTGCTCACCCAGTTAAAACAGAAATTAGGAAAAGAAAGACAGATGTGCTACTCTCAGCACATTCCACACTTTTTGAAATCTTATTTTTATCACCTTTATCAACGCAGGGCATCGATATCTACGCTTCTAACCGCCTGTGTATTATACAGAAACTAGATACGTCTTTCTTTTCCTAATTTATCTGTTTTCTTTCTGACACTCGTTTCTCTCAGGGCCCATGTAATAAATACGAGGTCTGGAACTAGATTATATTTTGATGTTATTCCGTTAAAGGGTTGGGGGATAAATGAGGGTAAGCAAGTAAAGCAAGCCAGTAGGATTCCATAAAATTGAGATTTAGTGTGTGAGCGAGACGCAATGGTCGCAGAAAATTTTTTTTGGTATCAGCTACTTCACTATCGCCCCCATTACCACACCAACAACGTTATTAAAGGTGGTACAAAAATAAAAATGTGATTTTTTGTGTGTACAAGACTCAAAGGCTTCAAAGTTTTAGGGCATCAGCCACCTCCACTACCACCACTTTTAATAATGGTGTGGGGGATTTGGATAGGAAGAGATTCGCATACCCTTAACGAATAATTAACCAGGAAAAGGTCACGAAGGAGAAGAATACTTTGCATACAATTAAAGCAGTTGTCAATGAATAAACCTACTTTTAGTGAAAATGCACACGATGGGCACTGTTAAAAAAATAATTAACGAAAGAATATGCCAGGAGGGCGATAATATTTCACAACTATTAATGAAGAATCAGGTGTCTTCATTTCACTTTAATGAAAAATATACAGGGTGGACACCCAGAGAATAGTTAAACAAGCTAAAAACGTAGGTACTCTTCGCCAATTTACTCAGCTTTTATATAATTGTTACACATTCTATAGGATACTCTTCGCGGTTTCTTGTAAATAATGTTAGTTTTTGGACATCCTAAATTTTGTGATACCAACTTTGTTGTGAAAAAAAATATATGAAAAAGAAAATTAAAAAAAAAACACCCAACCTGTCTCGGATTCGAACACGGGATCTTTGGACTGCAAGGCTGAAACAAGCAAGCAAGAACAAATTTATTTTAAATTAAGAATACATATTGTCCTCCCCGCGCACTCATCCGGAGCCAGCCATACATCCACGGTGCGAATCGCCATGGTAATTGATTGACTGGACGGAGCGAGGCCGGATTGGATAAAAATAAAATGAAAATATAAATACAATCTCCTTTCGCAGGATAGGCGAATTAAAAAGTGCATAAGGTAAAACATGTAAAAAATAAACTTAAAATAATTGATATATACAATACAAAAGAGGCTGGTGTAAATAAAATATCAAATATACCGGGTGACACAGGAGATATGTAACACCCCGCAGCATGTTTATTTAAAAAGATATTATTTTGAAATTTGATAGACCTATATAATATGTGATTGTCCTTTTTTTAGTACAAACAAGAAATTTTTTCCACTTCCGGTTTCACCGGAAGTGACATCTACTTTGTTATTTTAAATGGCACCCTGTATATATTTTTTTCCTATCTGGTTCTCCTTAAATTCATCTTTTCAACTATGTATATCAAAGTGGCATTAATTTTTAAAATGGTTACTGAAAACCATTTTATTGCATTAAGTCAAGTTGGCTATGGTATGAAATGTAGCGGTAATTAATGCTTAGTGTGCTACAATATCAAAAGAACCGTGGTACACAATTTTGTGTTTCATATTTGTTTTGTTCTAATCAGCAGCCGAAGAGACTTTGTACAATTTTTATATTAAAAAAAAATCTCTAGACTAAATCCACGAAATCACAAAAACTAAGATAGAAACACTAATTTTAAATTTTATCCATTTGTAAAATATTTATTCATATTTCACTTTTACCAATTAAATGGCACCCGAGGTGTCCGGATTTTACGCCACTTGATTTTTTCATATGGGGCCATCTCAAGGAAATGGTTTATAAAACTCCACTGCAAAATAGGGAAGACTTAAAAATGGGAGTTAGGTTAGCAATAAATTAGTTTACTGAATTGCAGTTAGAAAATGTGCTTAGAGGTACTGGTTACAAGAATTCAACGTTGCAGGGAAAATAATGGCCAGCATTTTGAGATTCTTCGAAAACAATTTTATTTAAAAGCAAGCAAAATCAGACAACAACGAATTGTATTGGGTAAAAGTGAAAGATGAATAAATATTTTACAAATGGGTCAAATTTAAAATTAGTGTTTCTATCTTAGTTTTTATGATTTCAGGGATTTAGTCTAGAGATTTTTATTTAATGTAAAAATTCTACAAAGTCTCTTCGGCATCTGATTGGAACAAAACAAATGTGAAACACAAAATTGTGTACCAGGGTTCTTTTGATATCGCAGCACATTAAGCATTAATTACCGCCACATTTCATTCCATAGCCAACTTGACTTAGTGCAATAAAATGGTTTTCAGCAGCCATTTTAAAAACGAATGTCATCTGGTATACATAGTTGAAAAGAGAAATTTAAGTAGAATCAGATAGGAAAAAAATATATACAGGGTGCCATTGAAAACAACGAAGTAGATGTCACTTCCGGTGAAACCGGAAGTGGAAGAAATTTCTTGTTTGTACCAAAAAAAGGACAATTATGCATTATATAAGTTTAAGTAAATTTCAAAATAATATCTTTTTAAATAAAGATGCTACGGGGTGTTACATATCTCCTGTGTCACCCGGTATATGGCTGGTCTTCACGGGAAAATTACTAACCAAAAAACCCGTTCTAAGCAATGCAGTCAAAGCGAACGGTAATGCAAGACCGCGCAATTTATGGTTTCAAATATTTGGTTTCTAAAGATTTTGATATTCAAAAATAAATTGTGATTGGGAAGAAATAATTTAGAGAGACAAAACAAACAAAAACAACAAAGAAAAACAAAATAAACGAGTAAAGATCAGAAATTATGTTTGAGAGTTTTTATAGATAGATAGAGAAAGGCGGTGTGGCTAGTGATGTTGCCGAAAGATGGGCAACGCCTGGTATGGTAATTTGTGTTTTATGCGAAAAGGTGCATTATGCTCTCTGATTCGCGTAATGTTGTTTGTTAGCGGGCTATCACCAAGTTTGAATTGATAGAATTTTTCCGATGTAACTTTGATGTAGTCCGCTAGTGGCATTATGTCATGACAACGTGCGTAGAGGTCTCTTAAGGAGATGTATCGTGAAGAATTTGAAATGAGGCGCATAAATTTATGTTCCAGAACTCTTAGTTTATTCATTGTCGTGTCCGGTATGCTGCACCATACCGGCGCCGCATATGTTAGGGCCGGTCTTACAATAACAGTGTAAATTAATTTTTTGTTTTGTCTATTGAGTCTGCTATTCCTGGCCAGAAGCGGATACAGACTCCTGGACATAGAATAGACTGTTCGTATAGTTTCGTTAACATGTCGGTCGAACGTCAGTCGCTTATCTAGTCGTACTCCTAAATACTTCACGCACTCCCTTTCTGGAATTTTGTTTCCCTTATCAAAATTGGTGTTAGAATCTTATTCTCTGTAAATCTGCGCGTGAAGACTATAGACTCCGACTTCTCCGCATTTACGCGAATTTTCCACTTATCGTAATAAGCCGTGGCACGAGCCATGTGGGCTTTTAGAAGCATGTTAGCCGCTTGTGCATTATGACTATGCGCGTACAAGGCTGTGTCATCGGCGTACTTGGCAAGTTTAGTATTCGGGAAAGTGGGGAAGTCGGATATATATAAATTGTACAATTTTGGACCGAGGACCGACCCCTCCAAACGGTATCGAAAGCTTTCTCAATATCTAGGAATACCATGGTAGTATTCTTACCGAGGTTATATTGCACCTTCACATCGTTAACAATTCTGACAACTTGTTGTACTGTGCTTCTTCCCGTCCTGAAACCGAACTGGTGCTCATCGTTAATGTGAAGCTCATCCTGGGCAATGTTTAATCTGTCCAGGATGATCTTCTCCACCAACTTGGAAATCGCCGACAGTAGCGAGATTGGTCGATAGCTGCCTGCGATTTTTGCATTTTTATTCGGTTTAAGGACGGGAACAACTGAAACTTTGACCACTGGACCATCACATATCACTACAAAAATTGAATGTCTGCCATATATATCTTTCGAGAATCATATTTCAACGCATTAGATATATTATTATAAAATATATATTAGTAAAATGCATAAACAAAAAAAAAATAGATAACATTTCGCAAGATTTCTATTTAAGTACAAGCGACAAAAATTAAGAAAATATATATTTTTTAATTAAATGATTAATAACTTTCTTATTTACTGATTGATTTTCTTCCTCCAGCTAACACTAACTTACTTTCCAAATTTCAATACAATCGGACTTTTCTTTCTTAAGTTATCGTGCTTAAAAGAAACGTGATGGGCGGACAGACGAACGGATAGGCAGACGGATATTTTGAAAGTTGTTCAGAATTCGTTCACTAACACAATGATATGAAAATTTTTTCTCTATGACCAATATTTCCGGTTTTAGAAATGTGACGTTCAAATGCAATATACTCTTCGTTTTTGCGAAGAATATAATAAGAAGCTACAGCGGAAATAAAGGTGCGTTCGCACGCATCCAGTAATTTAGTCGAGTCGCTTAGTCGACCAATACGGACGGCGTGTTTTATTCAAGTAATTTACATTTAATCTCTCTACTCGACTAAATTACGGGATGCGTGCAAACGCGCCTTAATATTTCTTATGTTAAGAAGGAATCCTGATATATGTTTAGTGAAATATATACAGGGTGTATGTAATGTTAAGTAACAAAAAACTGTGACGAAGTAAAATAATATTTCGCATGCAGTTCATACAACTGCTAAGGAAGAAATTTGCTGTATTTAATGAAAAGTATACAGAGGCTTTAAAAAGTGATTAATAGCGGACCGTCAAAGGAAAATAACATTTGGAACGTATTTGTATAAGTAAGAGGGAGAAAATTTGATATACTTCTAGTAGAAAAAATATACGGGGTGGTTATTAAGCGGAAAAAATAGTTAATAAATGAAGGGTGCCAAGCGAGAGGAAAGTTTTGCGTAAATACTTTTACAGATTTTTAGAAATTGAAATTAAAATTAATCTTGTAGAATTTTGCTGGAAAGTTAATGTTACCGAAATTTATTAATTACTTTTAATTCGTAATTTCAGAAATACTTTTCTCACAAAAAAACGTATCTACAGTATTTAAATTTTTTATATCAAAAACCTGACGAGTATATTGTTTTCCTCTGCAGCTTGTTGTATGTGGGAATAAAGCGTACATGCAAAAATGAACGAATCGCATGCTCGATTGAAATACAAATTATAATCATATTCAATATTTTTGTTTGTTCGCTCTCCTGTAAAAGGACCCCCCCCTCAAACCTTATGGAAATTGGCTCTCAGTCGAATTTTCTGAAATTTGGATATGTTGTACTTTTTGCGCTTTTCTGAAAATAATTTATACGATGTAAAAGAAAGAAAAATTTGGAGGACAGCTAGAAAGATTGCTATCTTCACTCCGCCAAATTTTTATGCTTATTGTGACGCTTAAGCCCTCATAACTTGAAAAGCAGTCATAACTGAGAACTTTTACTGAGAAAAGAAAAAGCTATAACATATCGAAATTTAAAAAAATTAGACTGAGAGTCAATTCCCATAAGTTTTGTGGGGGGTAATTTACTAAATACTAGTAACGCCCATAAGCCTGATGAGGGACGATATTTTATACTAGCGATTACTCGCCTTGTGGATGAAAATGTAAAGAAAACTTGTACTTCAAATCAAATTAAATCGAACCTATTTCGAAAATTGTATATCATTATAATTAAAAAGTATTAGCTTACAAAAGGACGTGCACTCTAAATCTGCTTTAATGCGAATCAGAGAACACATTTGTGTTGTGAGTGGCCCCTTTAAAGTATTTTTGAACATATAATTCAATTGCACAACTTATTAATTATGTACATTGATAACTTAGGCTGGTGCCAAAGCGGATTTTGAATGCAGAAAAAAGAAAAATGATTAACAGGCAAGGACCATCCGGAGAATTTAGTTAAGGTTATACAGAAGAGAAAAAACAAAAATTAAACACAAGATAAAGTAAAATTGTGAAAAATTGTGCTGTTTAGTGGTTGAAAGTGGTTTTGTAGGTAATAACGAAATCTAAAACTTTCATACAAGGCATTTTTCATCATAACCTCAAATTTTCCGAGAAAATTCGATTTTTCGGTTTTTTATATTTTCTCTCGTAAAAATAATTCAATTTACATGAAATTTTATGAAAGTATACATTTTTTTGAATTGAATAAGGATGATTTTTTTGGAATCTGGGAAACAAGTAGTTTCAAAGATATTTACATTTTTCGAAAAAGAAAAAGAAAATCTTCCACGGAAAACTTTATTGGTGTTTTTTTCAATTTCAATATTCTATCTGGGCTCATTTTAACCATTGAAATGTCTACTTTAAATTGGTTTATAGGTACATGTTCATCGTTTATTTTTCACGAGACCGCTTAAAATTGAGAAAATCCAAAAAAAATGATTTTTCGGATCACGAATTATTCAATATTATATATTATTTTCAATATCTTTTTATTATTTATGTAAATAATGAATTAAATTTCAATGACAGAATTTACTTCAATGTAATATTACTAAAGTTGAATGAATTTATTTGAAGAAAGTGGGCAAAAACATTCTGAAATTTAAGTTTTTCATGGCAATGCACCGTCGTATAGCCCATTCGACGAAGGTATTTACCTAAAAATATTTGCAAAATGAATAAAGCAGTTAAAATGGGCCCAGTTAGAATACTGAAATAGAAAAAGACACCAATAAAGTTTTCCGTGGAAGATTTTGTTTTTTTCTTTCGAAAAATGAAAAGATCTCGGAAAATACTTGTTTAAACCGAAAAATCGGTTTTCCGCCATTTTCTAGGAAAATTTGAGGTTGTGATGAAAAATGAAAATATGAAAGTTTTAGATTTTCTTATTACCTACTACTTTTGTGAAGGACATTTTCCGTTAGGAGGTCACGTTTCGCCGAAAATCGCAAAAAACCACTTTCAACCCCTAAACAGCACAATTTTTCACAATATCACTTTATCTCGTGTTTAATTTTTGTTTTTTCTCTTCTTTATAACCTTAACTAAACTCTCCGGCTGGTCCTTGCCTGTTAATAATTTTTTTTTTTGAAAAAGGTATTGGCACTAGTCTAACTGTATACTGCTCTTTTAATTTGGCTCGCTCCGTTCTAGCAAAAGCCAAAATTTAAACTGCTTAGCAAAATTTTTTATTACAATCTACTTACCAAAACTGTGATAACTGTAGACAACTCAACTTAGTTTTACGTAGCACCTTAAGTCTTATACTTTATTTGCGGATCTTTTATATAGGCATAACAGTGGTTTTTATGTAGTGTTCGTGGCCCAATTACCACTGCAGATAGTTATGTTATCTTTACTACTTTTTTTGTTACAAGCTTGCTAAAATAAACTCGTAAAGATTACATTTAAACTCAATACTAAATACCTCATGGAACTACTATACGAAGTAGCAAAATTATTGAATGTCCGGAATATATCTATTATCACGTCATAAAAATGCATTATTTTCTCCCGTCTGAAACGCTAAGAGAACTCAGTGATTATGAATACCTCACAATCTTACTCTTTGACCTCACTAGAGTCAATGTTGAAGATCTTCTGTAACGCATAAATGTTCTAATAAAGTTATTTATGTTTTGAATTCAACGTATCGTTCATTTTGTTAATTACTTCCACGTCCAGTGGAAGTATAATAGTGATGCAAAAAAAAAATTTTTAAACTTTTATTGTTCAAATAGGCTTAGACTGTCATGAAACGTTGACGTTTTAAGTTTGAGCAAAAAAAGTTTCTGTCTGTCGGTCGGTCTTTCGGTCTCTCCGTAACTTTTTTTGTGCGCACGATTACTCTTCAAGATATTGACTTGAAATTTGGTACATATATGTATTTTAACGAAATTGGGACCTACATTATATTTTACTCTTAACCCATTGAAGGGTTGGTAAATAGGAGTAAATAGGTAAATCAAGCAAGTAAGAGTCCATAAAATTGGTATTTATTATTTAAAAGAGAAGCCAAGGTCTCAAAAAAATTTTGGCATTAGCCACCCCCATAACCATCCTCACCTCGTTATAAAAGGGAGTGAAAAAAATAAATTTGTGATTTAGTGTGTGTACTTTATCCACCCCCACTACCGATGTGGCATATTATTTTATGGGTTTTTGGAGTAGACAATTTCAAATATTAAATTATTAAAGTTCCATAAACAATTATTTCCACATACATTTTTTTTTTCGTTGTGAGAGGCTTGGATAGAAAATCTGGATGTGGAAGTAGTGATTCCTTGTTTTATCACGTTTTGCCAGAGTTGGTCTTTATTACTTCCCAAATAACAATTTAAGTTTTATCTCAATCTACAAGAAGTTATTAAATTTATATAATAAAACTGATCGTAGAACTGTTTATACTAGATAACCTCTTAAAAGCTACGGTAAACCCAGCATAAAATAAAAAACATATATGTATTTTATCAAGGTTATAAATATCTTCCTTAAAACTATCAATAAAACGAACAGTACTTTAGAACCCAAATCTGCATGATGTTTTCAAGTCTACTATAAAACCTTTTATAAAATCTTCTTGAAACCATTAGTACTTGCAATCAAATTTTAAGCCTGCTTTGAGAACAACATAATTGTGTTTTTAATAATTCTTTGTCGAAAACTTGTTGCACTTAAACTGTCTAAATCAGAAAATGTCGCCAAGTAATAAAATATGTCTGCCTCCACTGAAATATCTGCATGTGCTAACGTTTTAAAATTTGATATTAATAAACAACCTAGTATCAAAAAATCGTCAACGCAGACCACTTTATTGATAAAGTATATCAAAAATTCACAGATCTCGCACCTACGCAAGCATCCTATGTATTGAAAATACCTGACACAACTTCTTACATTTTAATGTTTTCCTTTTTGATGATTGTAGGATTAGGTTATGAAATCGGAGCACGTTTGTTTTGTTTATGATATATGTGTCACAACTTTTTGAATAGGCCAGCTAGCTAGCATTGTTTTTTTGGATACCAAAATTGTATACAGGCCGTGAAACATATTTTTACATTGGGCGCACAGTAAAAATAATGAAGCCCTATTTTGCGTTCGTTATTTTTTGTTTTGGTTGTTATAAACAACGATTCACTATTAAAAAAGTGCATTCTTTTCTGTTTTTCGTGTTTGAAAAAAAGGACCAACTAAATGATCGCCAAATACCAGCCTAAACATTTAATTTTTGTGGGTGTTGGGTGTGTACCTCATCCAGTTTTATTGATTTTGAGCATTTTCGACAAAAAAATTAGTAACCCCTTATTTAAAAATTTCGACCCGCCACTGGTCCCCCCCTTACAACAAATATCGGACCGTCACTGATCTCCCCCCTCTAACTAAAAGATCCGCCCGCCACTGATTCCCCCCTTAACTAAAAATTTCGAGCCGCCACTGATTCCCCCCCCCCTTATCACAAATTTCCGGGCCGCCACTGATGCTCCCTCCTGTCCCCCCTTATCTGAAATTTTGTTATTCGACAAAAACAAATAGTAACCCCTTATCTAAAAAAATTATTATATAAAAACTGTGTATAATAAATTTCCAGCCGCCACTGAAGTCCCCCCCTTATCTGAAATTTTGTTATTCGACAAAAACAAATAGTAACCCCTTATCTAAAAAAATTATTAACCCCTTATCTAAAAACTGTGTATAATAAATTTCCAGCCGCCACTGAAATCCCCTCATTATCTCAAATTTTGTTATTCGACAAAAACAAATAGTAACCCCTATCTAAAAAAAAATAGTAATCCCTTCTCTAAAAATTTCGACCCGCCACTGATTCTCCCCCTTACAACAAATATCGGACCGCCACTTATCCCCCCCCCTAACTAAAATATCAACCCGTCAAGTAACCCCTTATCTAATAATTTCGACCCGCCACTGGTCCCCCCCTTACAACAAATATCGGACCGTCACTGCATAGCAAGATATTTCAATACTAAAATTTCGAGCCGCCACATTAAAGCAGTATAAACATTCAATAAATGTCTTAGATTACAATGAACTATTTATGTGCCTCGACCTTGCTCCGTCGACACTTTAACACTGGCTTTTTGCCGGTCGAGGTCACGACATCCAATGTTACGTTTGCATAAAAATGATCCCAGTAGTATTTTCAATACTAAAAACATTTAAAAAAATCACGCGCCTTTCATTTGTAAGCTTATTATTATTTACAATTAATAAATTAATAAAAACCCTAGTTTTAGTTTACTCAGTATGATTTTGGGCTTTTTATACGAATGTTAACACATTTTAGATAGTTGCAAGCTAAATGTAAACAGTAAGAATAAGAAAAATATAACTAAACACTGTTGCCCCAACTTTGTTCAAACATGTCTGCCATAGTTAACAGAAAAAAACATGGCTGAAGAATTTATTAAACCGTTTATTTTAATAGTGTGTGGCTTTACGAAATATTTTTATAAAACAAAAGATTTTGTTAAATTCAAATTGCTCCACTTTATTACTATTTTAAAGCCTGCAAGGCTTTACCCAGCCTTACTACTCTTCATTAAAAAGATTTGTCTCTGACAATCTCTAATCCAAATGCTTAGGCTTAGATACTATAACCTAAAAATTAAGAAAATTATTTCGTGTGTTTTTGAGTGTGCGATCATTAATTTCTCGTTATTTCTATGATTATAGCGTTAATTGAGCAAGAAAAAGTGAAAAACTACAAGTAAGTAAATCTTAAAAGGTTTTCCTTATAATATCCTTTGATTACATGATGAGTGTATTAGGTATTATATGCCCCCCTCTCTCAAAGGATTTATAAGTGCTTTATAAATACCAAAAGTTTTAACGTATGCTTAATAAAGCTACCAAAAACTATTAGGTTTTAAGGAACTTTTACCAGTTATCGTTAAAAGAAAATAGTATTTATGATAACATATATTAAGGGTTACTTATGAGTTATTAGTTTTATTGCTTGATCATGAGGAGTACCATATTTTAAAACTCCCATAAAACCTTAAGATTTATTGCCCACTCGTCCAGCAAAATACAACTTTCGGGACTTCTTACGTAAATAACTATTTGAGATTGAAATTATCATGAAATTTTTTATATTGTTGCCAATATTCTTGTAATAAACTTCTAATGTTTGCAATGTTATTATACCACACAAAACTACTTTTTCACAGACTGTGCCGAAGCGAAATACACGAGAGCGCAAACTGTGGAAATGCTCGAAAGTGTGTCCAATTTACAAAAAAGGGAATAAGTTTGATATTACCAATTTTCGACCGATTTCTATCATTTGCAACTTTTGCAAAGCATTAGAAATTTTATTACACGATTTTATATATCACCATGGCTGTACGAATATATCGGTCTTCCAACATGGCTTTATACGAGGCCGTTCTACAGTAACGAATTTGGTTTGTATTTATAGCTGAGCCCCTAGACATGTGGACTCAGACGGATGTAATTTATACAGATTTCTCAAAAGCGTTTGACAGGCTTGATCACAATTTGAAGCCACACAAACTTAGCTACTTTAGTGTGTCGGATGCTTTAACTAAATTATTTGAGTCATACTTATATAACAGGACGCAATATGTTGTTTCTAACGGGTTTAAGTCGGGCGAATATTTGGCAACATCTGGAGTTCCGCAAGGATCCCATACTTGGTCCCTTGTTATTTATTATTTCCATCAATGAGCTTGTAGATGCTTTAGATGTCAATTATCCCATTTATGCTGATGATCTAAAGATTTATTGTGTTGCTAATAGTAACGAAGATTGTCTCCATCTACAAAGAAACTTGTTGGAGAATGTGAATGCTTGGTGCCAGGAAAATAAGTTGCCCTTAAACACCAATAAGTGTAATATAATGTTCTTTTCAAATAAATCCACGCACATAATATTTGATTTTAATCTTGACAACGTCAATAATTCGACCGACAACATTTCGGGATCTTGGCGTTATCTTTGATTCAATACTTTCTTTTTCGTTACATATAGACGCCAGCGTCTCAGAGGGACGTATAGATTTATAGCGCGAAATTGTCTTGATTTTACGATCAGCGATACATTCAAGTTGCTTTGCTCAATTTTGTTAGACCCAAGCTTGAGTATGCTTCTCTTGCATGGTCTTCTTATTATAATACGCACATCAATACCATAGTTGGTTATTAAAATTTTTATTATTTAAATCTGATGGTGTTTATCCCCCTATTGGCTTTCCGCAGCGGGACTTGCTCGAAAGACATTCATGTCAAGTTTGGAAAATAGGCGTAAATATTTTTCACACGTATTTGTCTTTAAAACCATTCATAATATCACCGATTGTCAAGAAATATCTCAACTGAACTTCATCGTACCGAGAATAACCTCTAAGGAGAACTTAACGTTCTATCTCCCGTCACCTCGCACTAAATCTTAAACATTCGCGTCTATGTTCAGCTTGTAATAATTGCAATGCAGCCGGTAATAATCTTGATATATTTAGTTGCAGCCTTTATGACATAACAATCTTTTACTTAAATAAATAATTTGTTTCTCTTCTCCCCATTTGGTTACCTACTTCATTCACTTAATATTAATTTTGTTATACTTTGTACATATTTTTGTTTTTAGCTCACATCATGTTTTTGCTTACCTTCCTGTTCTATAATTGGGTTATCTACCTGTTGAACATTGTTCTCAATAAATAAATAAAATCAGATAGTAATTATAACAAAGGTTTCATTTTGTTTTATGACATAAAAACCAAATTATAATGTATTGAAAATTAGTATTTTCTTACAATTAGTGCAACTACTTATGGTGCGGGAGCTAAGTGGCTTTTTCGGACACTCATCGTTACCAGCATTTTCTATGCGCTGATTAATTCTATCGAACTTAAATAACGACAAAATAGACTTCTGGCATATGTCAGCCCGTCGAGTTGGCCATGGTTCAAGATATAAAAATCACTGAAATTATATCATCGTTACAAAACCAATTTTTTTTGTGTGTACACATTTTATGTTTAGAATGAATAAAATAAGATCGCCAGAAAGTGTGGGCCATCAGGGGTGCAACCAGAAAGGTCAAAGAAGTAAAAAAACGGAGTTATATAACATCATCGTTACAAACTTTTTAAGGTTGAGCATGTTTATTTAAATGTTTTGAACACAGAAAAAAATTCCCAGAATGAAACTCCCGTCAATAAGGCTAGCCAGGAAGAAAATGTTTAGGATTTTTGAAGACAATTGGATTTTTTTTCACATATTTCATCTCAGAACTCTAAACTAATCGTTACAAGTTCTGGCTCCTTTTTAAAACGTAAATATAAGCTCCTTCAACAATAGAATAGCCTCCTCGTAAAGTTCTTAGTGGCAACAAAAGTACCATAGGCTCTTAAATATACAGGAATTTAACACTTTCGGCTAACTTGACTCCGTACCGTGCCTCAGATGTATTGTATCATTATTACCTTTCTGGCTGCGCCTTCTGACGGCCCACACTTTCTGGCGATCATATTTTATTCATTCTAAATATAAAATGTGTACACACAAAAAAATGAGCCTTGTAACGATGACATGATTTCACTGATTTTTAAACAGTGACGCTCCTGACAGGAGGTGCCCCGCCAGAAGTCGATTTTATGAATCGTTATCATCCATTAAACCATAAAAATATCTCAAAGTTCATAAAACGATGAGCTGCCGAAAAAGCCACCTAGCTCCCGCTCTATTAGTAGGATTAAGTGGACGAAAATTACTGTATTTTTTTTTTTCCTTAGAAGTAATGGGGTGGACAAAACGCGGTTTTATGGCTATATTAAAGAAATATTTTTAAAAAATTGCAAAAAAAAGGTGGGCGGTTGTGATTAAAAAAAATGTTGATTATTAATTTTTATTTCTTTTTATGTCAACTTTTACTCCGTTATTTTAAGATGTGCAAAAAAATTCATAATAGCCTTTATTTTTCTACATAAAATTTGTAGTTGAACTGAAAAACAGAATTAACCAACGCAACCACAGTAGTGGTTGCGGAGATGTGTCCATCCGGTTTGTTATAAAAATTAAGATAAGAACTTCCTTCCACTTTCCGGGATGTCCACCTTATGGATTCCTTATCAATGGATGTCCCCAACTGAAGTTCTGCAGTCAAACTCCTTGCACTCCATGAGGCAATGAAAACCTTGTCAGGAGAGGGATTGTGTTCTCCTTTACCAGTTTTATTAATGACTAATTACCCCTATAACTGCTCTAATAATGCGTCCTTTAGTACGAAAAAAGAAATAAGCAATTTTAATCAATTTATAAATCGTTTAAAAATTCGGTAATTATACAAATACAGATTTAAGTAATCAACATCAATAGCAATAACCTTGCATCCAGCGTGCTTTCTTGTAGCAGCGGTGAGAACAACAATTTCCATCGATTCGTCCTCCAACTGCAAATGTTGTGCAGGGTCTGCCATTACCTTTGCAAGTCATTACAGTTTGTTGCAACACAACAAGGGTGAACACAACGATAAATAAAAGTCTTATGAAATTCATGGTGGCAGGAGATGAGAGTCAGCTAAAATTAAAAATATATACAGAGTCACCCATTTAAAAGCGGAACACCTCTCTAAAATTGTTATTTATTGTGCGATTTGAATCAAATTTTATTCAAGTATAGAACAAATTAGGATCTAATTATGACCAGAAAAACGCTTGCCTCCTATAAATGCAAAGCCATGTGCGATACCAAAATATGCGGAAAAAATCAAAAAATCATATTAGGCATTTTATTATCGGAAAATTTTGTTAATGAGTGTTCAGAATTATCCAAAAACCTTAAGTCCAAAATTTAATCAAAATAAAAAAATTGAAAAATTGAAATTTTAAAAATTTTAAAAATAATTATTTTAAAAAACTGCAAGTTGCTTGACAACTACCTGGCAGCTTGGGTTTAATTTCAAACAAAATAGTAGTTTTCTAAATAAAAAATCCCATTAAAATTATATTTTCGGACTTTTAATCAAAATTTCAATATCTCTTTATTTTGATTAAATTTAACGACTCCCTCCCTGAATGACAAAATATTCGGAAAATACTGCGAAAGTGCTAAAGCACGGTTTCCTCCCGTTATCGAGGCGAGGAAAACAATGGTTTCCCCTTCTGAAATTACCCCTAGGTGGAAGAAAACTACCCTTGCTCTGATTTATCCATACTACGCTTGTGAGGGCTTGAAAGATCGGGGTTGTTATAGGGAATATTGTTGAGTCGTGTATCTTTTGATCAGGAGACGACAAAACAACTCGCGGAGGTTGAAACCACCCCCTCCCTGAATTACAAAACGTTCCGGAAATACTGCGAAAGGGCTGAAGAACGGTCTTCACTCGTTTTCGAGGACGAGGAACACGATGTTTGTAGTGCTTTTCCCCACTCTTTTGGAATTACATCTAAATGGAAATAAACTACCCCTGTTCTGATTTTCCATACTATGTTTATGAGGGCTTGACAGATCGAAGTTATAACAGAGAATATTGATAAACCGAATATCTTGACCAGGAAATGCCAACACGATGGTTGCAATACTTCCTCGCCCTCGATAACGGGGGGAAACCGTTCTTCGGCCCTTTTGCAGTATTTTCAGAATATTTTGTCATTCAGGGAGGGGGCGGTTGCAATCTCAGGGGTTATTTTGGCGTCTCCTGGTCAAAAAATACTTGACTTATCAATATTCCAATAACTCCAATCTGTCAATCCCTCACACGCGTATTAAGGCAAAATCAGAACAAGGTAGTTTTTTTGAGGGGGGGGGGGAAGTACACCACCATCATTTCTGTGGTACGATAAAACGTTGGGAGTATGTATGTGTGTATGTGACTAGAACAATTTTAAACGATTCAGAAGTTTCATTTGAACACGTGTCCTATTAGATTTAATAGCCATTTAACCCCGAATTTAGAGATGAAATGGCAATTTGCGAAACACTGAGCAGTGAAACATATATTTCTGACGTGATTTGGAATCAGTGGCTCAAAAAACATAAGGATATGTGTCTTTTACATTTAGAAAACATTTTTTTTGTGTACCTGTGTAATCAATTAAACATTCAGTATTTTCGTTTGTTCGATCTCCTGTAAAATTTACTAAATACTAGTTACGCCCATAAGCCTGATGAGGGACAATATTTTATACTAGTTATTACTCGTCTTGTGGATGAAAGTGCCAAATACCTGACCTCTAGGGCCCAAGGGTTATTCATAAGTACTTCAAATCAAATCAAATCGATCTTTATTTCGAAAATTGTATATCATTATGGTTAACAATTATTAGTTTTACAAAAAGACGTGCACTCTAAATCGTATTTAGTGCGAATCAGATAACATATTTGTGTTGTGTATGGCCCCTTTAAAGTATTTTTGAACATATATAGTACAGTACCTAGAGATAAAAAATATGTATAATTTCGGAATAATTTCATATGTAATGATAATTTTTCTTTATGGGTTATTATTATTGTAGTAAAAGGTATCATTTCTATATGGTCCGGATACTTACCCTCAAGGGGTAAAAACCGCCTCTAAATTTAAATGCACAATATTCGAAATAGTGTTACTAATTTCATGGGCGCAGCCAGGGGGGGGGGGGGGGGGGCATGCCCCCCCCCCAAGCCGTCTTCCATGAGTCAAACAATAAAGAAGCATAATCTCTATCAGTACAAAGCAGTATCCAAATTATCCCTTGAAATAAATATTTTGTAATGAATGCCAATATTATCTAGTAGAGGAATCTACTACTCCTCCTCTGGAGAGACCGGTTCTATTGCCCCCCCCCCCAGATGAATTTTCTGGCTGCGCCACTGACTAATTTATTTTTGAAACGTAGGTTAGATACGTTTTTGGGATCGCTGATTACGAATCTGAAGCCAAAATTAAGAAATTCAAAGTGGCGGCTCTAATATGGCGGATGGTATTTTTTTCTAAAACAAGTGTTTTAAAAGGACAAAAAACTGAGGATCTAGGTGATGCTATATATTAACGAACATAGCATTAAAAAATAATAATTACTGAGTAATTTTAATAAAAAAAACGTGAAAAGGCACATTGTATCGGCCATAACTTCTTTATTTTTTTGCATTATAAAAACAAACAAAAAATCATTTTAAAGATTGATTCGTTACCTTTAACACTGTTCCCGAGACTGTTCCTTAGAATTTTATAGAAATGTCACTGTTTCTAAGATATTCAACAAATTAAATATCTCCGAAACAACCCTACACAAATATATATAAAAAAAACAAAATAATTCTCAGTTTATAAGCTTCATTTTTAATGTCCACCATATTTTCTCTAAAACTAATATGTTGAGATATTTGCAGAGAAACAAAAATGTTACGTTTTTTCTAAAATCCCTTCACAGTTTAAAATGCAATTTTCTTCTAAAGCAAGCACTGCAAGCGAACGAAAAAATTTGAGCATCTAGGTCATATATTAACCAAAAACAGTATATGGGAACATATTTTTTTAATTACTAACTACTTACATTAACAAAATGGCGACATTTTTATTAAAGAAAATAATGTGAAAAAGTACATCTTTTGTTTTTTATGCTATAGAAATGTTCAAAAAGTCATTTGAAAGATTAACTAATAACCTTTCATTTTGGTTCTTAGCATTTTAGGCCTATGAAATTCATGCTCAATTTAGTAGCTTCCTTATTTGTCTCTAGCATATTTTCGGTCAATGTAATACGTTTCGACTTATCTGACGAAAACATATTTGAAATACCTCTGTTTCAAGCTAAAATCTCAATTTTCTAGTCGTTATAACTTAAAGACTTTTAATTTATATGAGAAGTTGCATAGAGATTTTTCTTCTTAAAATTTGATTCTCTTTCAGCTCCAATGTTTTTGTTTTTTTTTTTTTGTAGCCACCCCCTGGAAAGGGGTGGCATCCACCCACAATAAATTAACAAGTCTCCGCACAATATATAAACTTTTCTTTGATGCATTCACTATTAAGTTGCCAAAAATGAAAGAATTCCGTTTCATATGACATTATTCCGAAGATAAAACCTCTAGTTGCTATACTAATAATTTAATTGCACAACTTGTTAATTATGTACATTATAACTGTATACTTGCTCTTTTAATTTGGCTCGCTCCGTTCTAGAAAAAGCTCAAATTTAAACTGTCTAGCAGAATTTCTTATTGCAATTTACTTACCAAAACCGTGATAAGTGTAGGCAACTAAACTTAGTTTCACGTAGCACCTTTGTGCTAATGTCTTATACTTTATTTGCGGATCTTTTATATAGGCCTGATAATGATTTTTATGTAGTGTTCTTGGCCCAATTACCACTGCAGATAGTTATGTTATCTTTACTACCTTATTTGTTACAAGCTTGCTGAAACAAACTCATAAAGATTACATTTAAACTTAATTCTAAATACCCCATGGAACTACTAAAAAAGTAGCAAAATTATTGAATATCCGGAATATATCTCTTATCACATGTCTTAAAAATGCATTATTTTCTCCCGTCTGAGACGCTACGAGAACTCAGTGATTATGAATACCTCACTCTCTAACCTCACTAGAGTCATGTAGCATGCATATTGCTGTTTTATAAATTATAACATATTTTAACTCAAGCGTGAAAAACCGCGGAAGTATCAATTATTGTTTCTTTAATTTACTTCATAAACTAACACAACGGTATGCAACCAGAGTTACGTCTAAG
Organism: Rutpela maculata; assembly: GCA_936432065.2. NCBI lineage: Eukaryota > Metazoa > Arthropoda > Insecta > Coleoptera > Cerambycidae > Rutpela > Rutpela maculata. Next base: position 21,810,303 of record OW386293.2, read on the forward strand.
CAGTACTCAAGGTAGCTGGGTATTCTAACTTAGCTCTAAGAGTGGAAAGGGTAAAGAGACGACACGATTTAAATGCAATGAAAGGGAAGTCAGAACGAAATTTCTCCGTTACTTGAAGCTTAGTACTTCAATTTGTTTGCTAAATTTTTGTGTGATGTGTTCTCATTAAGTTTCTTTTACGACTTCAACATCGAAAAGGTTGATAGTCCCTCTTCTTTAACATGAAGCAGGCCTAATTGTTTTTCACCGGTTCTATAGTTAGATGCAAATCTTCTAATATTAGATGCAAATCCTTTCAATTTAGATGCAAATCTTCTAATTTTGGATGCACATCGTAGATATGCATTTATTTTAATTTGGGTTGAAAACTTTAATTTTTTTTTAACCATCCAATGGGGTTGTCTTTCTTCTCCTCTACGTAATTAGAAGATGGAAGGTATATATTAGTCTAGGACAACTTTTTACGGAGATCGCGACGATGGTATGGTAGAATAGATGTGATTTGCCCTTATGGAATTTCTGGATGCGTCGAATATGGTACTGGGAACTTCTTGACTTAATTTTGGGCTCATCTAGAAGTCAGCGATTACGTCAATGTGGGTTGGATTTCATCATCATCATCATCCCTCACTTGGAGTCACTACTTTAATTCACTAAGAATTCTAGATAAGTGTCGCAAATAAAATTTTTATCTAATGTTTTTTTATATATATCTCATATTTTTATGCTTTAACATTTTTAGAATTCTTTAAAGTATCAAATTGCAAATGTTTTTTTTTTTTGAAACTATTTCCATTTTCAATTTTATCTTTAATATGTTTTCAACGAGCATTTAGTATTTTCAATTATTATTAGGGTGTAAATTATCGGCGTAACGTCTAATTAAAAACAAATATATAAAAAGTTCTGTAAAGACTTTGTGATCACAATTTCTACGAAACGCTTATATTTAAATAACAAATTTTGACTTTTTTTTTTTAACTGTTTAACGTCGGCCTATTTCCGCTACCAGGGCCTATCACCGACGCCAGGAGATGACCAACCTGGAAATTTTACCGAACCTCTTCCCTTAAGAAGAGTAGGGATCTTTTACTTGCCTAACATTTAATAGACAAGGGACCGCCTGCTTTACATCCCCTCCGAAGGATGGTATATCCACTATGTAATACTCGTCTGAAATTACGTAACTTCCGAGTATACCCTGATATACAAGCCTCTAGAAGGTGGGACGAGAACGCTGTATTTCCCAAGATGGGAGCCCATCCAAGTACTAACCGCGCTCGACGTTGCTTCAACGGAATATCGACTGATATTCACATTGAAGTCGCCTCTACGCTCGCCCCTATTTTGACTTTTAAACACCATATTGTCGATTCATGTTTTAGACAATATTTTAAATAATATCTACGTAACATATTATCGCCCATTCGTTTTCTCCTTTGTATATAAATTTGTTTAATTTTTAAGGCCTCAGTTTAGTCCTTTTCTAACAAAAACACATCCAGTTTGATTAGTTTATAATAAAATCAATTTTATAATCACATTGTCCACTTATTTCAGGTATTTTGAAACAAACTATTTGTATACAAACTATTTTTATACAAACTATTTTGATACAAACCATTTTGATAATATCTTTAGGATTATTAATTTACACTTTTTTTTAGTCAACAATTTATACTTTCTTTATAATTTGATTAGTTTATCTTTCTTGTAATCAAACTTCAGTTTTAGTGTAAATTACAAATATAGAAAGATTGGCGCCCCACCTCTCTGGGAAAATTATCTTTATATAAGTCAAATTAACATCTTTTTAAGAAAAATTATAAAAACATCTGTCATTTATTAATTACAATCTATCTATCTAACAGCGAGGAATTAATGTTACAGTCAATATCGAAAATCTTCTGTAACGCCTAAATGTTCTAATAAAGCTATTTATGTTTTGAATTCAACATATCCTTCATTTTGTTAATTACTTCCACATCCAGTGGAAAATTTTAAAATTTTTTATTGTTCAAATAGGCTTAGGATGTCACGAAACGTCGAGATTTTAAGTTTGAGCGAAAAAAAAATTTCTGTCTGTCGGTCTGTCTGTCGGTCTGTCTGCCGGTCTGTCTGTCTGTAACTTTTTTTGTGCGCACGTTTACTCTGGAACCGTTTGAGATATTGATTTGAAATTTGGTACACATATGTACTTTAACGAGATCTAGAACTAGATTATATTTTCATCGAAGAGTTGGGGGGTAAATTGGGGTAAATTTGAGGAAAATAGGTAAATCAAGCAGGTAAGAGTCCATAAAATTGGTATTTAGTATATACAAGAGAAGCTAAGGTCTCAAAAAAAATTTTGGCATTAGCCACCCCCACCCCATTATTAAAGGGGATGAAAAAAAATTGTAATTTAGTGTGTGTACAAGAACCAGAAACCTCAAAATGTTTTTTTACTTCATCCACCCCCACTACCACCTTATCACCACCCCCACCCCGCTACCGATGTGGGGTATCGTTTTATGGGTTTTTGGGGTAGAGGATTTCAAATATTATATTATTAAAGTTCCATAAACAATTATTTCTACATACAAAAATTTTTTCGTTGTGAGTGACTTGGAAAAGAATCTGGATGTGGAAGTAGTGATTCCTTGGGCAGCGGTTTTTTATCAAGTTTTGCCAGAGTTGACGTTTATTTTACTTTCACATCCAGTGGAAGTATAGTAACGACAAAAAATTTTTTAAAAATTTGTATTGCTCAAATAGGCTTAAAATGTCATGCAACGTCGAGATTTTAAGTTTGAGTGAAAAAAAATTTCTGTCTGTTTGTAATTTTTTTGTGTTCACAAAATATCTATATTACAAAGTACCAAAAGTATGTTACAATAAATTATAACACAGTTTTAGGCAGATTGCTTCATCTTTTTTTAAATAATCAATAGACTAATTCAAATTGTTTACTATTTTATTGGTGTTTGCACATTTTATTTGCAATACTTGCATAAGGCAGATCCAAACTTGGTTTTTGAAACCTTTAACTGCAATTATTTATTGATAATATGCGGTTTTAAGGAAAATTAAGCTTTTTTCAAATAGTGAGTATCTCAGCTTTAGTTGCCTGCAACGTTTCTAAAGATTTACAAAAGAATAAACACATGAGCGTTTTTTGCGTTTTTCTCAAAATCACTTAATCTGCAAAAACCGAGTTTTGCATCTAGTGTACTCGTATAGAGTTTGCCAAGAAACACGTTCACTGCTGATGACGTCTTTAGATGCCACGCCGGTAGTTGGTAGGGAGCGCATGTCGTCTAAAGACGTCCTCGTTCTACATGTACTTATGGGCCAGTATCTATTAGCCTCTCATGTTCAATAGTCTCTGTGAGTGCCAACATTTTTTTCTCAATGTAACTTTTAATAACATTTTTTTTATAAATAAACTATTATTAGACTTTTAAATTTATTTATACTTAGCAAGCTAATTTCTAGAGTAAGTTTATTAAAAGATTTAGGTTAAGTACGTTTCTATAAGATGTTAACAATCTATGCCTAGTTAACAACAAAAAGTCGCCATTGCGAGTGTTATATTTATGATTGTGGGACAAAGATTTGTAATTTTTAGTATTTTTTAAATTGCAAGGCATAAATATATGAGGAAGGAAGATAATAATTTTATAAAAATAAGCCTGTAATATTACCTAGAGGAAGCCTCAGCTAAAATTCTAACAGCTCTTTTTGTAACCTGAACACCAAAGTAGCGTTGGATGAATTTCCCCAAACTCACTCACATCCGAGTGAAAAAGTGAAAGATAAGCTATTTTTATTGTCACAAATTTCTTAAGCTGACGTGACGCAGTAAAAATAGTTACTACTTATTTTACTTCCACATCCAGTGGAAGTATAGTAATGACAAAACAAATTTTGAAAATTTTTATTGTTCAAATAGGCTAGAATGTTCAAATAGGCTAGAATCGTCGAGATTTTAAATTTGAGCGAAAAAAAATTTTCTGTCCGTCGCTCTGTCGCATGTCCGTTTTTTAACTTCTTTTGTGCACACGTTTACTCTGGAACCGTTTAAGATATTGACTTGAAATTAGGTACACATATGTACTTTAATCTGGAACTAGATTATATTTTCATTTTATTCCGTCGAAGGGTTGGGGGTAAAATGGGGGAAATGGAGGGTAAATAGGTAAATCAAGCAGGTAAGAGTCCATAAAATTGATATTCAGTGTATACAAGAAAAGCTGAGGTTTCAAAAAACCACCCCTACCCCATTATTAAAGGGGATGAGAAAAAATTTAATTTAGTGTGTGAACAAGAACCAAAAGCCTCAAAATATTTTTTTACTTCATCCACCCCTACTACCATCCACCTATCACCACCCCCGTGTGGGATATCGTTTTATAAGTTTTGGGGGTAGACGATTTCAAATATATTATTAAAGTTCTATAAACAATTATTTCCACATACAAAATTTTTTCGTTGAGAGACTTCGATATAAAATATGGATGTGGAAGTAGTGATTCCTTGGGCATCGGTTTTTTTACAAAGAATGTCAATATAGTTATGCTATTTTAAGACTTCGTCGATTGTAAAACCAAATAACTTTACACAATCATTTTTTTCTGAAGTTTGTAGAGCAGGTTGATTTTTGAGTTTTGCTTGGGTTTAATGTAAAACCATTCAATTATTTTAATTTCGGTACTAGACAAATTATTTCATTCATACAAAGTACTGTCATAAGCATATAATATACATTTAACATTATATTTCCATAGGACGGTAACTACACTGGTCAATTGAAACGGACCAAGCGAATTTTTAAGTTGAATTTATATCCACATTTTTGTGAACGAGAATAGATATCGATATGCGGTTTCCAGGATTTAAGAGATAATTTACTTGTGAAACAGCGAGTTTTGCCTGATTCTTTTATTTTGAAGCACATTACTATCTACAGGGTGTGAAAGAAAGGTGTGTTATTTTTACCAAATTTTATAACTTTCGAGATTCCACAAAAAATATTTTATATTTTTTTTATGAGTATTTGGTCACTGGTTTATGGGGAAAAAAGCAATGTCTCAAATTTTTTACATCTAAGATACCGATTTGTTTCTAAAAACCTATCATTTTTTCACTTTTTTGCCGTTAGGCCTTATTGTGTTTTGTAAGAGCCGATCGTTGTATGTTTATTATACCTTAAAGTATAGTACCTGTAAAATTATAAAAATTAGTACATTTTTTGCATGGTAATCAGTGGAGTACCCAAAATCGGTATATGTTCACGGTGGGGAACCTGTTTTGGATTTTCTACATCAAAAAATAAAAAACGGAATCCCACTTATCTCCGGAACGGTTACAGATATCAAGTTGAAATTTGGCATACATGTAAAGGGATACATACAAAAAAATTGTATATACAGTGTGGAACAGTGAAATGGAATAAATTCAATATCTCAATTATTGCGCATATTTATAAAAAAACCCGGGACACGTCGATTTTGAATTCTGAAACGACATCTTGTAACGTACAAATTTCATCCCTAGATTCCACCCCCTTAGAATTGCAACGCATACATTTTTAAATGGGAAGTAGGAGCTTATGATACCTCATTTGAAAGGTCTTTTCATTCTCTATTCAAAAACGTTACGTTGTAGCGAATTCCGTCAAGCAGATCGTCAATTCTTGCAGTAAATATTAAAACGATAACATTTTTGAATAGAGAATGAAAAGACCTTTCAACTGAGGTATCATAAACCCCTACTTCCCATTTAAAGGGCTGCAACTGCCACTCGAAGGAGGTTAAACTTTTACGTTGCAGGATGTCAATTTAAAATCCAAACTCGACGTGTCTTGGGATTTTTTATAAATATGCACAATAATTGAGATACTGAATTTATTCCATTTGGCTGTTCCACACTGTATATCTTTTTATTAATGGGACAAAATGGAATCTAAATAAATAATAAGAAAAAATGTATTTATCTATTTTTATAAGCACTATTATTATATAAAATGTCAACTAAAGAAAAAGGGGAAGAATCAAACTTTTTATTATTAAGGTATACTAAAAGTAACTTTTACAGTTTTAAATATAATTTGGTATACTAATAAAGTGATTTTACACTTGAATTTTCAATAAAAATAAAATCGTACGTTTAGTTTGGGAGTAATCGATTCGGAAAGTTTGACAAATTTGCCTTACTTGACATATCAGAGCTCGGATGCGCACTAGGCTAAGTTAATTTTCGCCCTTAATATCAATTTTTTTTAGAAATATACTTCAAAAACTAGCAATAACATTAAGTAGTTTCCATAAGTTAGAATATAAGGAGATGGCATCCTGTACAAATTTCCTAAACAGAAACGTCACCGGTAGGCATGGCTAAATGAAGGAACAAAATGGTGGTTTTGCCAGACCCGGACTATTTAAAATTATAAGAACTTTGTACCCCGACGAGACGGCCTATCTGAATAACGCAAAAAAAATGTTGAATTCAATAAATGCAAGATTTTTGCAAAAAGAATTAGAACAAACATATTCAAATAAAACACAAATTAATATATATTTATTGACGTCTATTAATGTTTTTTTTCTAATGCGGCTCTGTTTGTTGTTTACACTACCTATGAAAGGTTATTCCCGTTAATTTCTTCTTATCAACACCATCTCTAGAAGAGCAACTTCTTTTGGCACACGACACCACAGTCCTTTTAATGTTTATTGTCCAAAATTTAGCAAACTATCAGTAAAAGTCACAATAAATCGCACGGAAAACAAACTATTTGACGGAAAAGTAGTAATACCTTGATGAAGTGATGCCGTTTTTGATCACATGACTGCTTCTCCCGTTCTTCTAACTCAATGGTAGTTTCTTATTAACACTCTGTTAAAACCCTGAAAAAATCGTCCGTCTATTAGAGAAGTTATTAGAAATTTAATCAATTTTAAGTCCTTAATTTGTATAAATAAGACATATTTTGAAGGTGGCGCCAATATTTAAATGTTTAAAAAGTATAAAATTAATTGTAGTAACATCTTTGTGTTGTATTTTTTATTTGATTTTGAGTTGCAGAATTTTGTTTATATTTGCGCTTATCCTGTATGTACAACCAAAACGAATGAGCAATTTTTGCAAAAAAAAAACATTCCAAATTGAAAGTAAACTACAATGTTTTCACTTTTTATGTCTTCCAAAGAAATAATTAATGAGCATTCTAAACATTTTAGAATTTTACCAAACTCCTTTGCTTTAATCATGCGATTGCCTTCACAAACGTGATCTTGGCATTCGGTTGAAAGATTAGAATCGGGTTTATTATTTCTAATACTTTTTTTAAATCTTAATGGTTTTTTTTAGGGCACTTCTTTAAATAAACTTGCCTTAATATTTTAGTTATTCTGACATTCTTAAATATGTGCTACTATTTAAGAATTTAAGGTTATTATCTATTTATAACTTAATCTAAACTGAAAATACATTTTGCAAAAATGAACAAACAGTGATAAGCAGATTAGTATATGACAGTCGTATTTAATACAATGTTGCCAATTTCTTTTACTCCTAAATCCACCGCCAGTTTTGCTCTTATCAGTATACAAGTACCTTAATGGAGCAATAATTACTTCCACGTCCAGTGGAAGTATAGTAACGACAAAAAAATTTTTAAAAATTTTTATTGTCCAAATAGGCTTAAAATGTCATGAAACGTCGAGATTTTAAGTTTGAACGAAAAAAAATTTTCTGTCTGTCTGTCGGTCTGTCGGTCTGTCGGTCTGTCGGTCTGTCGGTCTGTCGGTCTGTCGGTCTGTCGGTCTGTCGGTCTGTCGGTCTGTCTGTCTGTCGGTCTGTCTGTAACTTTTTCTTGTGCGCACGTTTACTCTGGAACCGTTTAAGATATTGACTTGAAATTTGGTACACATATGTACTTTAACGAGATCTAGAACTAGATTATATTTTCATCTTGTTCCGTCGAAGGGTTGGGGGGTAAATTGGGGTAAATTTAGGGTAAATGGGTAAATCAAGCAGGTAACAGTTCATGAAATTGGTATTTAGTATATACAAGAGAAGCTAAGGTCTCAAAAAAATTTTTGGCATTAGCCACCCCCACCACCTTATTAAAGGGGATGAAAAAAATTGTGATTTAGTATATGTATAGGAACGAGAAACCTCAAAATATTTTTTACTTCATCCACTCCCCACTATCACCCCCCCACCACCACCCCCACCCCACTACCGATGTTTTATGGGTTTTTGGGGTAGAGGATTTCAAATATTATATTATTAAAGTTCCATAAACAATTATTTTCACATACAAAGTTTTTTCGTTGTGAGTGACTTGGATAGAGAATCTGGATGTGGAAGTAGTGATTCCTTGGGCAGCGGTTTAATAAAATATGTATTAGGAAATAGTAGTTTGTGCAACAAGAGTGGATATGATATCCATATCGCACGATAAAGAAGTTTGAGCACGACGCCGTAGGCGGAGTGCTTCAAATCTTTTGAGTGCGATATGGATAATCCACTCGAGTTGTACAAATGTACAGTATACTTTTTCTACGACCAGCTTAAAAAAACTACAAAATTTATTAAACAGTAATATATTACATAAATACACACTGACAGTTACTTTGACAGCTTACGCACTAATTTGATTTTAAAACGAATAGTTGTCTATCTTATTAATACACGAACTGTGATTGGTCGGTTTCATTTCATATCCATCCTAGAACTGATATGAAATATATCCGTTCAGTTAACTGGAATTGCCTACTTATCCATTCTACAGACTGTACAGAAAACAGCAAATTTACATAAGGGAGTAGAAAAAATATATTTATTCACCATGAACTGAGAGTATAAAAAATTTACTTACTATTATTATTATTTTAAAGAAGCCGCCATAAGGTATTATAATAACCTACAACCATCGGCTTTTACGAGACACGATAAGACCTAATGGGAAAGAAATGGGAAAAATGACTGGATTTTAGAGAAAGATACCGATTATATTATCTTATAAAATGAAAGAGATGCTTTTTTTCCTATAAACCAATGACTAAAAAAATGCGCATCAAAAAAAATATAAAATCATTTTCGTGGAATATCGGAAGTTATAAAATTTGGTAAAAAACACACTTTTCTTTCACACCCTGTGGATAGCAACGTGAATCAAAATAAAAGAATCTAGTCAATTGAGGTAAACCAGAAAAAGGCAAAAAGCCCAAAAGTTCTGCGACTGGACCGCAAGACATCTTCTCCCCCGTTTTCGAGGGCGACACGATGGTGACAATATTTTCCGACCAACCCTCCCTAAACCGAAAGAACCACCCTTTTTACGATTTTCCGGTACTAGGCTAGCAAAGGCTTGTCGGGTCGGGTTATTTTTGGTCAATTTGAATAAAATATGTAAATATTGACCACCACCGGGGATTGCAACTACCCCCACCTCCAATAACGAAAAGCCACGAAAACAACGAAAATCAGTAGGAAAGCGTTTTCGAGGGCGGGAAATGCGATGGTGATAATATTTTCCGACCTAACCTTCAACAACCACTCCTATACTGGAAAAACCATGCCCTTTTTCCGATTTTTCGGTGATAAGCATTTTTTCATCGGAAAATTTTATTAACCAAAGTTGTCCGAAAACTCTAAATCCAAAATTCAATCAAAATTAAAAAAAAATAAATTTTGTTTAAAATAATGCCGAAAATATCATTTACATGGGTTTTTTGTTTAAAAAATTTATGACAATTTTGTTTGAAATTAAACCTAAGCTGTCAGATAGTTGTCAAGTAATTAGTAGTCTTTTTTTATATTTCTAAACTTCATCAATTTTTTTAATTTTTCAATTTTTTTATTTTAATAAAATATTGGGCTTAAGGTTTTTGGACAATTCTGAACAACTCTCATTAATAAATCTTTCCGATAAAAAAATGCCTAGCACCGGTGGTTTTTTTGGTTTAGAGCTAGTGGTTGGAGGGTAGGTCGGAATATATATTAGGGTGGCCCATCTCTATAGGGGGTGAATTTTTTTGCGTATTTTTTAAGTCTCACCCCACGAAAATATACTATTATACTAGGAATAATTTATGTCAAAGTTTCAGATAATTCGGTGAACGGTAACCCGTGCCGCATTCAGGTAGAACTTTGTAGATAAGATTTTATTACGGTAATACACTTAAATTTTACTTAAAATACAAATATCTACCTCTTTTCTCATAATGTTTTATTGGTGTAATTATTTCCTAGAAATTATTTGTTTTGGAAGTTTGGAAATATAATGCACCTACGGTAGGTTTTTATGTCAGCTTGAAATTGTGTTTTACAGTGGTGACATTATAAGTTCTAGCATACGTTCCTTCTTGAAAAAACATTTAACGATGGCTGATGTTAGATCCTTACGAAAGGATACTTTCATTTACTTAGTTGGACACTATTCGTCACAAATCATTGGCAATAAATTGCCGTCTAATAGACAAGTATTACAAGTGCTCTTTTATAACATTCGTGAAGTGAAGCTAAGTGTACATGAAAGTGCTAAATTAACAATAACAGAGGTGTCAGTTTTTTGGGATAAAGCTCGCATTCCGACACTTCAGGATTTTCATTGTGTTAAACAACTAGATAAACTTTATGCAGAGTGGAGGAACTTACAAAAATCGGCTAAAAGGGCCAGTGCGGGAGTAAAGAAAAAAATTTCGTTGAAAAATTGGACGATCTTTTTGACATTTCTAGATAAGCAGTTTTTAATTAACCAAAGAAAAAAGGGACGTCCTGGATTTATGCATGGTATTGATTACCAACTTGCTTCTCAAGAAAAATCAGCTGAGGAAAAATTACAGAAATTATCCAAACGAATGCAACGAAGTCAACAAAAAAAAGCTAGATTAGAGGAAACAGTCACCAGTCCATCATCAAGTAGTAATTCAGCCGACTCCAATGAAAATGAAGATGAAATAATCGAAGCCCAAGAAGAGTTGTTACAAGACCAGCCTGGCCCGTCACAGCCAAAAAAGAGGAGATTGTATGGAACATGTAACATCATCACATCAAAAATAGCCGCTGCATTTGATGCTTGCAAAATAAGCGACAGGTATGGAGTCCATATTTTGACGGCAGTAGCAGAAGCACTAGGACATGACACCACATCTTTGTCCATCAGCAGAACCACACTTCGGCGCTCTAGACAACGCATCCGCGAAGAAAGAGCTGAAATATTAAAAACTGCCTTCGGTAATTCTGAATTGCCGGCCCCAGTCATCCATTGGGATGGAAAACTTTTACCTTCTCTCACTGGAATGGGAAATATCGATAGACTTGCTATCTTAGTTACTAGTGGAGATATTGAACAACTACTTGGAGTACCAGCTTTGCCCAATTCAACTGGAAGAGAACAGACTGAAGCAGTTTATGATGTGCTTTGTGAATGGAATTTGGACGAAAAGGTAATAGCTTTGTGTTGTGATACAACAGCATCAAATATGGGTTATATAAATGGGGCAGCCACACTATTGCAACAAAAATTAGAAAGAGATATTCTATATTTTCCTTGTAGACATCATATTTTTGAAGTGGTTTTGAGAAGTGTGTTTGACACAAAAATGCCTTCCTCATCTGGTTCAAATGTGCCACTATTTAAACGTTTTAGGGAATTTTGGCCTAAAATAGATCAAAATAAACTAAAAACTGGATTTCAGGTATCAAAAATTAAACACATTTTACAACCAGATAAAGCCGAAATTGTAAAGTTTCTAAATGCAGCTTTAACTTTGTAACAGCCTCGTGATGATTATAAAGAATTTTTAATGCTTTCTAAACTTTTTGTTGAAGAAGAGCCCACTCACACGACATTCTATCAACCAGGGGCATTTCATCATGCACGTTGGATGGCCAAAGCCATTTACTGTCTAAAAATATTTTTTTTCCAAGATCAGTTCCAACTAGCTAAAAAAGAAAAAATAGGTATTGAAGATATATGTCTCTTTATTGTAAAGGCTTATGTAAAGGCCTGGTTTACAGCGTCATTTGCTAGTAAAGCACCGCTTCATGACTTAGACTTTTGTAAAGAACTCATTAATTATCAAAATATTCACAAAGAAATATCTCAAACCGCAAGTAGGAAAATAGTGAACCATTTGTGGTACCTTAATTCACTAAATGTTGGCTTATCTTTCTTTGATGACGATATTTCAGTTACCACTAAAAGAGAAATGGTTAAAGCTTTGAATAGGAAAGCACCAAATCAAGAGGGTATTAAACGACTTATGATTAGTAACATTACTGACGTTGAAAACGAGGAAATTCAGGACTTCATATGCTAGAACACTAAACAGTTTTTTCAAAAATTAGGTTTGTCTATGGAATTTTTGGAAAATGATCCAACAACATGGAGGGAAAATGAAAGTTATACCCGATGTTCCAATATTGTAAACAAAATTAAAGTTGTAAATGATGCTGCTGAGAGAGGAATCAAACTTATTACTGACTATAATGACATTTTAACAAAAAATGAAGACCAAAAACAGTTTTTACTCCAAGTTGTAAATGATTATAAATCACAGTTTCCAAATGTAAAAAAAGAAACCCTGTCGCATGCTTTGGCCTAGTGCAAAAAATATTGTTTTTATTACTATATGTCTTGTAGATTTAGGATAATATTTGGTACTATGTATGAAAAAAACGTTTCATAATAAAATACACAAAGATAAAACGAGAGTTTTATTTCAAAAACTTCTAGTCTAGTTTTCTTAGACTACGAATTTACAGTAGTATGACACATGTCATAGTCACAACAGATAATGTCTTTGATATTTGTATGACTTGATTAGTCATTCTAAAGATAAATGTTGCTGATTAAAAAAAAACAATGCATCAACCAAAGAATGTAAATAATTCCATTTACTTTTATTTATTGAATAATAATGCATTCTGCGGCACCCCTTGCCTTCAATTTGCCTCAATAATATTTTGAGGGGACTGTTTTTTCTTCAAATGGAACCATTTGCAGGGGTGAGAAATAAAAAATTTCGATTTCGAAAAAGATGGGCCACCCTAAAATATATATATATATTAATATATATTCTCCGCCCTCGAGAACGAGGGGGTACAATGTCTTGCAGTCCAGTCGCAGAACTTTTGGGGTAAAAGCTTTACCTCAAGGGACTAATCGGACAAAACTTAAATGTTTCACAAATAATTTATCTCTTAAATCCTGAAAACCGCATGTTAACAATAGTATTGTGAAGTATCCAGTAAATATTTAATAAAGTGTGTTAGTGGGATATCTATTCTCGTTCTCAAAACATGTGGATTTAAATTCAACATAGAAATTTGCTTGGTCCATTTCAATTAGCCAGCAGTTTATTTAGTATCCAGAAAATCATGCTAGAAGTCTTTCAAAGTTGACTGATACTATTTATTTTTTTATAATTCATTGGTAGGTGATTATAAAATGTTGTCAATAAATTTTTGTATGATGGTGTGAAAATAATGTAGTCAATTATTAAATTTGTTTTGTTTCTTTTATAATTATGTTCCTTGTTCCAATTTAATACTCTTTTATGTTTGTTAGAGAACATAAGTGTAGATTTTGCATAAAGCGAAGAATTCTTAAAATATTTTCAACAGCTTCAAACTTGGTGGCAGGGACCGAACCCGAAACCGAAATCCGCACCGTACTTTATAGTTCAAAAAATATGGTTGAAATCAAAGATTCAAATATTTAAACCATGATGCAGAAATACCAAATTGTATGGTGAAAACCATATCTAAGTCGATTTAATCCTTTATTATCCATAAGACCATACAAATGGCGTGGGACAAGTCAAAGTGAAAATGCGGTTAAAACTAAAAGTACAGAATACAATGTTTAAAATATAGATATAAATATAGACATAAGAAAATACAAGATAAAATGAACATAAATCACATTTGTATATAATAATAAAATAATAAAAAACACAATAAACAACATAGCTGTTTTGTCAATAAGTATAAAAAGTTAATTATATGGGCTATTCGTTTAAAAAAATCATGAACAGAGTAATAAGATTTCTCATGTAGCATATTTATTAGCTTGATTTTAAATTCATTCATATTGTTGCTCTTTATTTCTAGTGATAAAACCAAATTTTCGCCGCTATGAAAACTGAAAATGTTATACGTTATTTAACCTTAACCGAAATTAACCGAAATTAATTTAGGCTTCGGTCCCTGCTTGGTGGCTATACTCCGCCCCATATCAAAATTCCATATTTAAGTACAGGCTTCTTTAAAAAAAAACAAAAGAATTTTTGAAACAATTTATTATAGCAGAACCCAGTATATATTACATATACATTTACAAATATTCCTGGAGGAATCTATTTATTTACAATAGCCGTCTCCCCATCCAACTTGCTGATAGCAGAAACCAGAGCAACAGTTGCCAAGGTTTCCATTAGATTGGCAACGACCACCATTACCAATGCATGCCATGGTGAGTTGTAGAGCAATAAGTGCGAAAATGACGACGAAAAATAGGCTTAAAAATTTCATGGTAGCCTCGATTAAGCTAAAATAAAAATAAAAATCTTAGGTAATTATATTTTTAGGCACTATTTATTTTCTAAATTATAATGAAGTAAGTAAGTGCAAAATTGTGGTGATATCTTTTATTTGTACAAAAAATATAATTTTCAGTTTTCACCGTGTACCTATTAAAAAATCTATTAGAAAATCTAACTTTGAAAAAGCAGCAAAATAGTATGTTATGATTGTTAATATACGTATACGAAAGGCATGTCAGAAGATGATAAATGCAGATACCAGAAGCACTGTGCTTAGTGCTTGTCTAAGCACTTTAAGCACTTTTGTGCTCGAGAGCACTGTGCTTAAGAGTACTTCTTAAAATCGGTGCTTAGTATAGTACTCAGAGCTTCGTAAGCACTTTAGCGCCCGCGAGCACTAAAATACTTGCGAGCACTCCAAAAAGTTCCCAAGCACATTATGACTCGTGAGTACTTTAAAATTTTCGCCCAATTTAGAAAAAATTTTTAGACTAAAGAAAATTTATTTTTTGACGAAGAAAAAATAATTAATTTATTAATTACGTCAAAATTGGATTCACATCACATCTCGTGCAATAATAATAATTTTTAGAAAAATGCTTTATAATAAATTGTTTTCATTCATTACTTTTTTCAAAATAGTCTCAAATATTTTTTTTCTAAATTGAGTGTGTGCCGTGCCAATGATGGTTTTCTGTTTCATTTTTGCTCGAAAACGGCTGGGATTACCAAATTCATTCTTGCATCATCATCAGTCATCATATTATGTTAACATTTTACATTACATGCACAATAAACATAAATAAATAAAATAAATAAATTCACGTAAAAATGATACCTTTATCATTTATCATATAATTATCTATATTCAGGGGCCGTATTTTCGAGCTTGACTGAGGCGATGTCGTGCACGAAAATGTGAGATTATGGCATGAAAATATACGTTTCGTATTTTCGAGCATTATGAACTCGGATGCGAACCCTTCGCATGCGACTGATTTCGTGCGAGATGCAACGGATGGGGGTTCAATACACGATAAAGTGATTTCGTGTACAAATGTAGTCAATGTCATTGTTTTGGTTTGTTTTATTTCGTAACGACATAACCTCAATGTCTCCAATCTAGTTTTTTGCTGTGCTTTGTGTATTATTTAGGGACTTTAAAGTAGACTTATTTAAACAAATTTTGGTGAGTGAAAGTTAGTTCCTTGGACAATGGCAGCGTTAGATGACTTAATATATTTAGCTGCCATCGACGCCTTGGAACAGGTAAAAGTTTTGGCAGAAAAAGATCATGGAAGACAATTCCATGCCTATGATAATCCATTTGAGGATTTAGCGATGACAAGTTTGTCAAATTGTATCGTTTGACAAAACCAATGACAGAAGGATTAGTTCAATGACTTTTGTGGATGACACATATGTTAAATTTTTGTGTTATTAATGTGGTTAGACTGACATTTTAGAACGTTGCCACATTTATCATGCGAATAATTACATCGAACAAAAAGTTCGATTCGCAGACTCTCCGAAAATACGAACTTGCTCTATCACTCGAAATAATTTGGTGTACGGTTGATCGTGCACGAATATGTTCGATTATATTCGAAAATAGGATCCCTGATCTAGTGAGAATTACAGAATGGTGTACTCTCCTACGCTCTACAAAAAAGCATGATGTGAGATGTAGTAGTGATAAATTTTATATTTCCTTAAAAAATAATTCTCCACCAAGGTGAAAAACAGAATAGTATACAGTATTACAGTGTGTCCCCGGACGGATCTAATACCTGACTACACTTGCAATCTTTCTTATTTTGCATTTTTAGGGAAAAAGTCACTCTTCATAAAATGTTTTGCTTACTCTGAAAAGTCCATAGCTATAGTCAGAATTTCGAAATAACGTATAGGATGGTTAACAAATAAGGAAACGTGAATTTGTGCCAAAAGTAAAGTATAAGTATTTTGAGGGGAGATTTTTACAGGAAAAAGTTGTTTATAATGTCAGCAAAAGGTCAGATATGAAATTTTAACGTTGATATTTTTGCAAAAATTATGAATAAAGTAATTTAAAAAACTGAATTAATTAAGAAAATTAAAAATAAAAAGATATATGATATTTCTATCGATGTTTTATTATCATGTTATTATGCATTTTGGTTCAATTTAATTATTTTAATCATAATTTTGGCAAGAATATCAACTTTGAGCTACGATGTTCAAATTTCATATCTGAACTTTCATTGGCACTAGAAACAACTATTTCCTGCAACATATTTCCTCTCAATAAACTCTCAATTTCTTTATAGGTTCTTTCAAACTAAATTTTTTTTTCTACTATAGTTCCACTCCTCTACGTAGATGTGGAAGTAATTATACAATATGGACACCTTTAAGAAATCATCAGCGAAGAAGATATGGCGAAGAACAAGAATTTTTTACATGCAATTAATAAAATTGTCAACGAAGAAGCCTGCTATATTTTTAGTGAAATATACACAAGATGGACAGTTTTAAAAAATATTATCGAAAAGTATGTAAAAGAAGACAATAATACTTCTAATGTAGTCAATACAACTTTCAAGGAAAAAGATTGCTATGCTTTAATGAAAAATATGCAGCGTGGACGATCTAAAAAAAATAATTAACAAAGAAATGACTGAGCAAAATAATATTTGGAATGTAGCTGTAATTATTGCGAGAAGGAATATTTGGTATGCATCTAGTAAAAAAATATATCGAGATCATTCAACAGAAAGAATAATTACTAAGTGAAAGGTGACAAACAGAGGAGGAAGTTTTGTATAAATACCTCCACAGATATTTTCAGGAATTGAAATAGAAGTAAGTTTTTTAAAACTTGGCTGAAATCTTAATGTTACCTTAATTTAATAATTATTGCTATTTAATAGTTCAACTTACATTCAGAAATATGTATTCGCACGAAAAAGAATATCTACAGTTTTTATTTTTCAAAAGCCTGACGGTAGATTCTTGTTTCCTCTATAGCTTTTCATTTATGAGAATAAAGCATGCATGTAAAAACAATCAAATCGCTTGCTCAATCGAAACACATAGTAATTAAATATTAAGTAATATTGTTTTTTCGTTATCCTGCAAAATTTAGTAAATGCGAAATACGTCTGTAAGCCTGGCGATGATTTATATACTAGTTATCTAACTTATGAATAAAAGTGTAAAGATAGCTTACCTCTAGGACTCTATATTTATTCAAAAATAAGTACTTACTTTTCTGTTTTAATGTGCCTCGCTACCTTCAAAATTCAAAATTTCAACTGCTTAGCAAGATTTCTTATTATAATTTACTTACCAAAAGTGTGATGACTGTAGGCAACTCGAATTTGTTGAATGTAGCAGTTGTGTGTTTATGTCCTATACTTCATTTGTGGATCTTTTATATAGGCCTGACAGTGGTTTTTATGTAGCGTTCTTGACATAATTACCATTGCAGACAGTTATGTTATGTTATCTTTACTGCCTTATTTGTTGCAAGTTTTGCAAAAACAAACTCGTAAAAATTACATTTGAACTTTTGATACCCCACGGAACTACTTTACAAAATTAAAAAAATTGTTTAATACATTATTGAATATATATGTATATTAAAAATATTAAAGTTTACATTATTTTCTGTCATCCCCTAGAATAATGTTGAAAGTTTTCTGTAATTGAAATGAACTACCATTTTTAGATGTTTTAATTAAATGAGTTGATAATATAGTTGAAACTAGCGTTTATAGAAAACCAACACACACCAACAGGTATTTGAATTTTAACTCAAATGAGTCGATGCATGTTAAAAAAAGTGTCATAAAATGCTTATATGATAGGGCCAAAATAATTTCTTCTAATGATGATGATTAGACAATAAGAAACGCTTTATAAAAGTGGTTCTTATAAACAATCAATACCCTGAAGCTTTTGTTGTTGTTGACAGAACTTTCACATATATAGAAAATAATAATCATGTACGACAAAAACCTGAACAACGGTACACAACGTTAATTCCTTATGTACACGGATTATCTGAAAAGCTACGTCGTATAGGCAATAGATTTGATATTAGGATGATATTTCAAACGGGCAATACATTGAGAGCTACTTTAATAAAAACAAAACCGCTAAATCATGAGCAAAATTCAAAAAACTGCATTTATAGTATTCCGTGTGAGTGTAATAAACATTATGTGGGCGAGTCATCCAGACCATTCAGTGTTAGATTGGGTGAGCACATTAGGAAGAATCAGATTCAGAAATCGAAGATTTGCGAACACGCTTAGGATAACGGACATAGAATAAACTGAGACTCGGCAAAAATTTTAACAAAAGAGATAGATAGCAAGAAAAGGAAAATTAAAGAAGCGCCTATAATACTATTGAATGAGGATAAATGCGTGTCGAATTGTTCCGTAGATGTTTGCACAACGTAGCTGCCGATGTTAAAATAATAACTTAACAAACGCAACATTGTTTAAAATAAAACTCAACTAGATATATCAACAGTTCTGTGTAAGCAGTAAGTATCTAGATACTGAACATAACAAATATATTCTTAAAGCTGTGTATTTAATATACACAGCACACAAACATTATAATACGTTTTGAGAAAGAAAACAGATTCGTTTTCCGAAGCGTCAGCAAAATACGCCATTTTTATATTTTTGTTCCTGTTCATTATTTGTCAAAAACCACCCTCTAACTGATCCTTTGACGTAAAAGTCACAGGTGTCGAGTAGGGTGGTCCTTAAATTAGAGTAAAATTTTTTCTTCTTAATTTTCTTTGGGGCACCCTTCCATTTTGATCTACTCTATGAAAAAGAATTACTGTAATTTTTTGGGATTTTTTAACTCAGTTTTAGGGGTCGCTACCGCCCCATAAAGTTTAAAAATTAAAAAAAAACTAGTTAGGAATTAATAATTAAATTCAGTTACAACAGAAATTATGTTCATTAAACATGTAATTAATATGTACAACTGTACAGCAATTACAATGTTATATATATAAAATAATATAAATAATAAATGAAAAAGTTGTTAATAAAATACAGTTGAGTTGAGATGAAAGTGGGGGACAATGTACTGTCCTATTTTATTTATTCAATTGATGATCAATGTCATTTTGATGTCCATTTGATTTATTTTGAAAAAAAATTTGCAAAAATTCTCGATTATCTTGAAAATTCAAGACTTGGTAGCGACCCCTAAAACATTATTTAAAAATCTGAAATTTGTATGGGAGTCTTTTTCTATATTATAGAACAAAATAAGACGGTGCCCCGGGTAAATTTTAAAAGTTAGTTTTTAAGGACCACCCTAGTGTCGAGGTTATTTTCCAGTAAAATACTGGTTAATTGTATTATTTTGTAGATTTCAGACATTGTTTAGAAGAAAATACATGTGGCAGAACATCCCAATAAGAAACAGAAAAATTAAGAAAATGCCACAACCAACATTTAGACAATATGAAGCTTTTTACTTTATGTTGTTTTTTGAGGAGTTCACTATATTGTTAGTTTTAGCCGAGTTGTTTTTTTAATATTTGTTTAAATATTACTTTGAATTGGCTTACGAATAGGATTTTACAATGTGAGAGCGAAATACGCGTTTATTTTCGGTTTATTATAGATATTTAAAAAATCGTAAATGGTACAATCCTAAAAATAGTTTTAGATACTTCCCATTGCTCTAAGAAGTACAACCATATACGTATTTATCATAAATATTATATATAGTTAAATGCCATATTCTAATAATGTATTTAAGAACTATTTTCATTGGCAAACTATGATATCCAAGTAGAACAGAATTTTACAATAAAAAATATATATAGTTGTATTCGATAGAACAATAGCAATTATTTAAAACAGTTCTAAAGATTATACTATGTTTGGTTTTTGAATTATTTATAATAAACCGAAAATAAACAAATATTTCCCTCTCACTCTGCCGAATCCTATCCTTGATAATTGGTTTCTATGAACTATTTCTCGATATTGTTTATAATTTATTATTTGTGGCATATTCATGATTTCTTATATTTTATGTTTTTTTTTATTTATTGTTTTTTTTTTTTATTAATATAGAAGTATAAAAATCAGCATCTGTCTGATCCTTTTGGCGCAGAGGTTTATTTCATCAAAATTTTTAAATATTTTTACAGTGGCAAAATACCCAACAAACATAAGAAAACTCTTCCTCAAACTGGCTCAGCGGTAGTTCCGTAAGAATTTTATCAAGCTACGTTTAGTGTAAGGCGAGCAAAAATTGAACATAATTTTTTTTTAACAGAGAATATGCCGAAGGGCTGGTGATACAAATTTAAAGGACAAGGGTAGATAATTATATATTTTGGCCCACTAATTTCACGAAAATAAAAACTTCTACTTAAAATCATTAAACATTATTTATTTATAGTTGAACATATGATATTTATGTTTCTATAAGTTTTACATTTGAAAAAAACAGTAAGTCGTATTTCAAAGTAAGCATGTTTGCAGTTTTTTGTAATTTTCGACGTTTTACCAAATTTTTAAGGTATATTTCAGTTAGATGCACTCGATGAACCAAGAAAATCTATACCTCATTTCATTGTTGAGTATTTAAGCTTTTAAATAATGGTCAATTTATATTGTTTCATCAATAGGCTATTGTCTATGTACAAAAAAAGAGGGTTGAAAGGAACTAAAACGTTAAAGGGTTTTTATTGTTTATTGTGTTCAATTGACCCCAAGATATGAAAAAACCGCGGAGTGCTACCATTTAAAGTGGTGCGTTTTTGAGATCGTAAAAAGGTCCACTTTTCATTTTTTTTTTGCTCGAAAACTATGAATTTTGTTTCTATAAACACGTCAATAGAAAAGTGTGTAGAGATTTAAATTTCCAATCGAAATGGCACCTTCAGAAGTCAAAATTTTTTTTTTTACAAAAATACGTCCAAAAAACAAAACAAAAAAAACGAAAAAATGCAATTTTTTATTTTTTTTTATTTTAGCCTGTAACTATTTTTCTGGTACATTTAGGCATAGACATTGCTGCATAACAAAAAAAGCTGGCGTTTTACCCGTTAAAATGAGATTTTGTAAACAGTTTTACGATTAATAGTGACCGAGATATAGCGTTTCAAAGTTTGCAACTTTTAACTTTTTTTGCTAATTTTTACTATTTCTTTTCAAATTTCGTCCTGTAACTTTTTTCTGAGTGAATTTAGGTGTAGACATTATTATATTAAAGTGAAAGCTGACTTTACGCCCGTTGAAATGGTGGCTAGTCTCTACGACAAATAGAAACCTAGATACAGCGTTTCGAAGAGTGTTACTTTTATTAACTTTCTTCCAATTTTTACGTTCTTTTTTAAATTTCGGAAATATTGTAAATCCTCTCATCTGGGGTTGGAAAAGTTCAGAAAATGGACTAGTACCAATTTTGACAAATAAACCTCCGCACCACAAGTTTTGCTGGAAAAAATTGCCTGTAAATGCACCAAAGGATGCAGAGGAAACTATGGTTGCAGGAAATTGGGAATGAATTGCTCCATTTTTTGCAAAGAATGTATGGGAATGAACTGTGAAAACGCTGATGTACCTCAAATAACGGAAGACGATGTTTACATAGATGCCGATGAAGAAATCGACTTTGATTTTGAAAATATGTTAAATCCAGCATTTGAATAATTTCATAATGTAAGTTATTAATCTAAGTTATTTGAACAAAAAAAAAACACGTGATATAATAAAGTTCAGAATTGGAAAAATGTAAAAAGTTATTTTTTAAGTACAATAATCTACTATATCTAGACTGTATCTTGGTTACTATTGATCACATAAACTTCTATTACAGACCATTTAAACAAGAATGCTGCGAGTACATTCCATGTAGCAATATCTGTATTTGACAAATAAGTTATCGGCCGAAATTTAAAAAAGAACGTAAAAATTGGAAAATTGGAAGAAAGTTAATAAAAGTAACACTCTTCGAAACGCTGTATCTAGGTTTCTATTTGTCGTAGAGACTTTTACCAGCCACCATTTCAACGGGCGTAAAGTCAGCTTTCACTTTAATATAATAATGTCTACACCTAAATTCACTCAGAAAAAAGTTACAGGACGAAATTTGAAAAAAAAAAGTAAAAATTAGCAAAAAAAGTTAAAAGTTGCAAACTTTGAAACGCTATATCTCGGTCACTATTAATCGTAAAACTGTTTACAAAATCTCATTTTAACGGGTAAAACGCCAGCTTTTTTTGTTATGCAGCAATGTCCATGCCTAAATGTACCCGAAAAATAATTACAGGCTAAAATAAAAAAATAAATAAAAAATAGCATTTTTTCGTTTTTTTTTTTGTTTTGTTTTTTGGACGTATCTTTGTAAAAAAAAATTGACTTCTGAAGGTGCCATTTCGATTGGAAATTTAAATCTCTACACACTTTTCTATTGACGTGTTTATAGAAAAAATTCATAGTTTTCGAGCAAAAAAAATATGAAAAGTGGACCTTTTTACTTCGATCTCAAAAACGCACCACTTTAAATGGTAGCACTCCGCGGTTTTTTCATATCTTGAGGTCAATTGAACATAAGAAACAATAAAAACCCTTTAACGTTTTAGTTCCTTTCTACAGTACATGTACAATAGACTACAAGTGCTTCAATGGAGAAAAAACAAAATCGTTTCCGAGGGAGTCGTAGTGGTGTCGAGGTTCCGTGCGTATTTAAACGTGTCAACGCTCAAAACCACATATTGCTGTGTGTATTGAATAAAAATGTTTTTATCCACAACTATCGTATAATCATTGCATTCTACATTTAACAATTGACAAATGATGATGGTTGGAATAATGACTATTCCAACCAAACGTATAATGAACATAATCTCCTTCTAATACATCTTTGACCAATAACGAATTAGGAATTTTCATGAAGAACGGGCGAATCCATTTTTTCCAAGGAAGAGTAATATTTTCGTGTTTTAAAACGTCAAACAAAGTGTTACTGTAAAATAATTTTATTTTTTTACTTTTAAACGATTAAAACAGTTAAAATATTCGATAGTCGAGGATAAAGTATAGTATTCAGCTCGCGTATAATGGCTATTACACCCTCGGATGATTTACGACACTCGCCTCGTTGAGTAATATACTATTCCAAAGAGCTGTTTTTTATTACTTGTCAGGAGATATACTATTCGAAAACTACAATGATATGGCCAATGGGCGAAAAAAGACCTTTATCTACTCTTGTCCTTTGTAATAAAATTTCAAATTCGACCGAATTGTATTTTGGAAATAATCAATTCAAAGTATTTGAGATAATTGCTATATTTTTGCAGATTTACGTGAAAAGACTCCTCAATTTTCTTATGTAAAATAATGCCCAGTAGATTTGATTAAAATTGAAATATGTTATTTATAAAATCATCCTGAATAAGTCTCCATGGAAGCAAGGCCGAAAAATTAATGGTTTTTAAGTTATGGAACTTTGAAGTTGTCTATCCGTGGTATATCAAGTTCGGAACGAATTATGATGTGGCTGAAGAACAGCTGGAGTTTGACACGAATTTTCAAAATTAGAAATCCAACAAACTAATTAGCCTCCTCCCTAGATATGGACCACAATACGAACCGGAAGTATAAACCGGAAGTTGCCTGATTAAGTCCGTTTTTTAGAGCGAGAACTTTTTCAGTCTCAGTATAGACCTGCGTATTTACGTACGTATAAAGGGTAAATAAATGGATTTTAGGCCTCTTCGCTAGATATGGACCACAATAACACAGGGCTGAAGTCCGAACCGGAAGTTGCATAATTAAGTCCATTTTTAAGAGTGAAAACTTTTTCAGCGTATATATAGACCTGCGTAATAATTTCGTATTCAAAGTAAATGGATGAGATTAAGGCCTCCACGCTAGATATGGACCACAGTAACAGCGCAGAAGTGCGAACCGGAAGTTGCATGATTAAGTCCATTTTTAAGGATGAAAACTTTTTTAGTCTCAGTATAGACCTGCACATTAAGTTGGTATAAAGGGTAAATAAATGGATTTCAGGTCCCCTCACTAGATGTCGACCACAATAACACAGGACGGAAGTCTGAACCGGAAGTAGCAAAATTAAGTCCATTTTGAAAGGTGAAAAGTATTTCAGCGTATACAGTGTGTCCCAGGATAGATGTAACAAGAGGTGTAATGGACCAAAAATTTTGGAATTTTGGAATGGTATTTGGGAATTAAGTCCTGCATGTTGTAAAACTAAAGTATACTAAAAATGACTTGATTTGGTGTTCTACAGGGTGTTTTATAAGCAAAGTTGTAAAAATCACCACTAATAAAGTACCTTTATTTTTCAAAATATGAAAAAAATCCACTAAGAAAAGTTATTTAGAATGCAATTTTATATCTGTATACCAAATTTCAGGAATATAAAATAATTTTTTTGAAACTTCCCATTTTTTGCGAATTAAGAGTTGAATTCATATTTAAAGTTGTGTAGAAGCAAATGTTAATCATCTCAAAAAGAAGGCTATTGGTAAATAAAAAATTGAATATACGAGATGTAAGAAGGTATAATGTTAATCGAACTAATTGTAAAACAAGAAACAAGTACTAACAGAAGATTAATGAGGTTTAAAAATTATAACAAGTAATAAATGTCAAAAACATAACAGATTCACAAACAAATTAATTATTGACCAATACAAAACAATGTTTACAATTTGTTTATTATTCGACATAGCTACCACCCACATCCACAAACATTTCGATCTTTAGCCTGAAGTCCTTAAAACTGTTTCGAATATGATCTAACGGTATGGAGATTACGGCATTTGTAATTCTCTGCTTCAATACTGCTACATCGTTAGGAAGTGGTTTAGCGTAAACAAACTGCTTGAGGCGACCCCATAAAAAGAAATCCAATATTGATAGGTCTGGGGATCTCGCCGGCCACTTGAACCGTCCATTCCTGGCAATCCAATTTTCTCCAAAATTTAAATTCAACCACCGATTAACCATTTCTGTGGAGCTGCCAGGGCAACCATCATGTTGAAAATGAACTAAAGGCATATATCTTAAAATATTTAAATGTTCTTCAGAAAATCTTTCAAGAAGCTGTAAATAAGTGTGCTGGTTTAACCTTCCCTCAATGAAATAAGGTCCAATAGCTCCAACGTGATAAGAAACGGCACACCACACATTCACTTTTTTATAATATTGTCTTCTACAATGAATTCTAAAATTTGGATTTTAAGAAGCCCAAAACCGACAATTCTGAGATGAAATAACACCATTGGTTGTGAATGTGGATTCATCTGAAAAAATTATGAAATGATGAAAAAATCTCTTTTCCATGATTTTTTCTCCAATGGTCAAACAAAAATCCAACCTACGGCCGTCATCTCCCTTTTCAAGCGTATGTTTATAATTTGCTTTATATGCCCTAATTTTCTTTGCCTTGTAAATTTTTTGGAGTTCTTCAGACTTGCTAATATTAATAAGAGCTGATCTCTTTCTTAGTGGCATCCTAGGATTTTCTATAACAGAAGCATGAGCTATAATAGCCCCAACATTGTCTTCATCATATGCTTTTATTTTTCTTTTCATGTTAAGAACACTACCAGTAGCCAGAAACTTTTTAATTATTCTCATAGCCTGAGTACGTGACAAAGCAGTGTTTGGAAATTTAAAATTAAATTGGCTTACCACTTCTCTTAGCGAGTTTTCATCGCCAATTCCATAGCATTGCACAATATAAATTTTTTCACCCACTGTGAGTACCATTTTCACTTTTTTATGCTTGGTTTGTTAATTTGAAACAGAAATTAAGGATAATATTGGCTACGTTTGTCAATAATAAATGATAAATGTGTATCCACTGCTTTTCTCATAGCCTACTTTTAGCTTCTACATAAATTTAAATATTAATTCACAAAAAATAATTTCTATGCAGTTTTAATTGAATGGTTCAAAATAAAATACTAATTTATTGAAAAAATGGGAAGTTTCAAAAAAATAATTTTATATTCCTGAAATTTGGTATAGAGGTATAAAATTGCATTCTAAATAACTTTTCTTAGTAGAATTTTTTCATATTTTGAAAAATAAAGGTACTTTATTAGTGGTGATTTTTACAATTTTGCTTATAAAACACCCTGTAGAACACCAAATCAAGTCATTTTTGGTATACTTTAGTTTTACAACAAGCAGGACTCAATCCCCAAATACCATTCCAAAATTCCAAAATTTTTGGTCCATTACACCTCTTGTTACATCTATCCTGGAATACACTGTATATAGACCTGCGTAATAATTACGTATTCATGGTAAATGAACGGGTTTCAGGCATCCGTGCTTGATATGGACCACAATAATATAGCGCAGAAGTGCGAACCGGAAGTTGCATGACTAACTCCATTTTGAAGGGTGAAACCGTAAGCAGACTCTATATAGACCTGGGTAATAACTTCCGGTTCGCACTTCAGCGCTATGTTATTGTGGTCCATATCTAGCAAGGATGCCTGAAACCCGTTCATTTACCATGAATACGTAATTATTACGCAGGACCATATATACGCTGAAAAAGTTTTCACCCTTAAAAATGGACTTAATTATACAACTTCCGGTTCGGACTTCAGCCCTGTATTATTTTGGTCCATATCTAGCGAAGAGGCCTAAAATCCATTTATTTACCCTTTATGCGTACTTAGCACGCAAGTCTATGCTGAGACTGAAAAGTTTTCACTCTAAAAAATGGACTTAACCATGCAACTTCCGGTTCATATTGTGGTCCATATGGAGGAGGCTAATTAGTTTGTTGGATTCTAATTTTGAAAATTCGTGTCAAACTTGAGCTGTTCTTCAGCCACATCATAATTCGTTCCAAATTTGATATACCACGGATAGACAACTTCAAAGCTCCATTACTTAAAAACTATTAGTGTTTCGGCCTTGCTCCCATGCAGACTTTTATTCAGGATGATTTCATAAATAACAAACATATTTCAATTTTAACCAAATCTGCCGGGCATTATTTTACATAAGAAACGTGCGGGGTCCTTTGTGATGCATGGTCGTTTCAGGATTATCTGATAACGAGCCTTATGTTAAAGATAAAAATTCAAAACGATAAATATTTTATTTTGCTGTGCAGAAGCTAAATGCTAAAAAAAAAAATTGTGAAAAAAATTGAACCCCCTCAAAAAAGAAATCGTTAAAATTTATGAAATAAAATTTCTCTGTCGCCCAGTTAATTGAACTTTATTACTTAATATCGAATTGAGGTCTATGTAAAAAAAGAGACCAAATTCAAGCGTATTTTTAACCAAATTCAATATGGATATTCGGTAACAAAGTTCAATTAAGTGATCTTTGAAAGAGGTGCAATTTTTGTTTCAAAAATTTTTTGTGCGTACTTTCACATCCACGTGGTGCAATTTTATTCTTTATTTCATACTGTCCGGTAAATGACCACTTCCCGGACTCATTTGCGGCCGGTAAATCGAACATTACAGTATCTGATACCGTAATGTGTTACCTGCGAACATTACAGTATCTGATACTGTAATGTGTTACCTAGCAACATTATTTGTTTCCATTGACAAAACAATCCATATTCTTTTTGATATCTATCTGATGATTTTTTCGGGATTAATTTTTCCGTTGCTTCCACAGATTTATTTAAAATCTCCTCCGAAATCTCCATAATACCCTACAAAACAATGTAAAAATTATAGTTTTATTTATTTGGCAGTGACAAGCTAAAAATAATCATAATTAGCTAGGGAAAACAATGGCTAATAACATCGTTAAGGTGATGTGATTGTTAGATTACGAACTAATATTTTTTTAAATTTCAATAATTATAACTTTTTATTCATTTTAAAATGGATTATAAAGACAGTATGAAATAAAATATTATACGATAGACGTCCGGTAGGTGTCATTACAGTACTCGTTTATATTCCGGACTCGGCTCCTGCGTCGCCTCGTCCGTAAAACAACTCGTACTGTAATATGTCACCTACCGGACTTATAACGTAAATTACTATTTTCGAATAAGTTTAGAATGTCTTTGAACCTTTGAGATTTTAAGTCTGTAACCTTTTTTTTGCCCACTACTTTTGAATGGTTTATGATATCGACTTGAAATTTGGTACACTTTTGAATTATAACGTGAACTAGAACCAGACTATACTTTGATCGTATTTCATTGAGGAGTTAGTTATGAGCTTATATATGGAGGAAAATAGGTAAAGCAAGTAAGTTTGGGTTATTAGCTATTAGTTAAATTGGAATTTAGTGTATGTACTATTATTGATGAGTCGATACACTGAATGTGTAGTACCTGTTTCAATATCTCCTAGGTTTATCTAATATATAAAAATCTCGTGTCATAGTGTTTGTTATCGAACTCCTCCGAAACGGCTTGACCGATTTTTATGAAATTTTTGGTGAGTATTTGGTAGGTCTGAGAATAGGTCGTAGGCTATTTTTTATACCCTAGGTGATAAGGGTGGCCCTTTTATTTTTTGGACAAAAATTTATAATTTATATGGCAAAACAACGTTTGCTGGGTCAGCTAGTATACTTATAGATTTTTGCATTTACAGTATCTGCAGGTCAGATGACCGCGGTTTTCCAATATTATATTTAATGCATAATTTCTGAAAAAGTACTTGGTTTTCCCAGTTGCAAACAAAATATTTCACGAGGAAACTGAAAGTCAGATAGAGGACATAATCATCCATTGAAAATGCTAGTTGGGCCCTCGTTCCTGAAATACAGAGTGATTTATGTATTGTTGCCAAAATTTCTTTTGGTTGTTACTTTGTATAGAACTGGAATAATAAGTTCATATTTGGCAGATATAGTACACTACTGATCCTGAATAAGTGTTTGTATTACACATAAAAATAATCCAGGTCCGGACTTGAAAAAAAAACAGTGTTTGTTGTTCTTTAAGATAACAATACCCTGTATATGTTTTCTTTAAATTTTAATATTAAAATCTAAAAGCACATAAACAACTGAACAAAATGGCTTCATTAATTTTTTTGCCACACTTTTGCCGCCTACGAAATAAATTCCACTAAATAATGCAATATGAGGCTTTAGAAAATATCGATAAATGATACGCGCAAAAAAATGCTTCCACTATTAAATTAGGCATTTAGTTTTTTTCTCAGCAATAATTATCTTGTATTAATTACCAATTTTTATGGAGGAGGGTAAAATTAATGAAAAAGGAAATGTTAGGGAACACCGAATGAAGAATCTATTTAATTCCTCTCTTTTATTAAAAACTATTAATACAGCAACATAACATACCCATTATCAAAAACAATAACTGTGAGTACAAAGTTGCATATCAATAATACACATAGTAACAAGATAACAACAAAATATCAAAAGAATAATTGTACCAAAATCAAAAATGCAGATATTGTTATAAAATGTATTTACAAATTAGAATTATAATTAAATTTTATGTTCAAAATATTCCTCTCAGCTTCAGTATATTTTCCAGTGCGGTTCACGAGATGACCAATTGATCTTTCTATCACATCTGGACAGTTTCTAATTTCTTTGTGGTATTCAACAGTCCTCTGAGTCAATTGATCCTTGCAATCAACGTTCTAGTCCGGGAGGTAGCGACACATTTTAGTCACTCATTTCAGCATGGCTTGTTTTCTCTAAAATGTTAGTTTATTACGTGTACAAACACAAAACCGAGGTCAGCTGGCGCATACGCGGTGGAGGCGGATGCTGGAAAGTCTCCCTCGCGTTATAAATTTATGAAAATAAAATAATACCAGCAGACTTGAAATTTTTTACAGTATTCTATTAGATTGTAACATGATAAAAAAAAAATATTCAGCTGCTGAAATAGCGGTGGAAAGTACGTCCGCTGCTCGCATGAACGTTCGGACGATACGTAAAAATTCAAGTCAATTCAGCAAGCTTGAAACTTCATTAAAAAATGATTTATTCTATACATGATTGGTCACAAGATTATATGGCTTCTTTTATTGGCCAAAAAGAAATATATTTAAATTTTAACACATGCTTTAAGTATGAAGTTATAGATGGTAAAGTTGTCAGAACAGAAAATTTCGCTTTATTGACTCCAGCTCATGACGAGGCGGATACAAAAATAGTCTTTCACGTTTGCCAGTTAGATTTTGATGCAAAAGTGACGATAAGATGCTCAGACACCGACGTTGCCGTTATTATGCTTGGGAATATGCAACATTGCAAAAGTAAAAATTTAGAAATCGCAATGCAAGTTGGCGTAGGAAATAATCAAAGATTCATTGATTTATCGAAATTATATGAAAACTTGGGTTCGGATTTGAGTGCTGCATTGCCAAGTTTTCACGCCTTAACAGGTAATTTTACAGTTTTTTAATAAAACAATCACTTTTTTACTAATAAATTCATTAAAGTAAAATTTATTTATTTTTTCAGGATGCGATTACAATCCCTCTTTCTTTAGAAAAGGTAAAAATCGTCCATTCCAATTATTAAGAAAATCCAAAAAGTATGTAGATGCATTTCGTAGATTCTCGGATTGCAACGAAGAAAATTTAGAGGAAATGATACCAATTATGGAGGAATACATCTGCCAAATATATGGTTTTAAAGTGATTAAAGATATAAATGAAGCTCGCCTGGCAACTTTCAAGAAAACATATAAAGTTATTGAAAATGATGATGTTTTTCGGCTGCCAAACAATAATATCGACGGTTCCTTACTACCACCTTGCCAATCAGAGTTAAGGCAGCATTTATTGCGAACTTTTTATATATCGAATCTCTGGGCTCATGCGCACTGCAAAATTCCAAGTGAAGTTGTACCAAATGAATACGGTTGGGAGGAAATAGATAACAAATGGTTTGAAGGAGATCAGTTGCCATCAACTATATCGGAAATCACTCTAGATCCAGTTGCAGATAATGAAGAAGGTAAAATACTACTGAAGTATTTTATATTATATAATATTCACGAAACAAATATTTGCAATACAAAAGAAAATCTACGTTTTTTCTTTGTAAAAAATCAGTTATTTTTGCTTCTTATCGACGCATAAGAAATTATAAAACATTAATTAACCAACACTTATTTCTCATGATTATCATTTTTAATTGCAGATGAGGAAGAAGACTTGCATTTAAATACGGAGACAGATGCGCTCGACTCTGATGAAGCTAGCGAGCAAGAAGATTACGGAGACAGCAACTGTGAAAGTTCCAATGAATAATTATATTATAATAATCTGGAGCGATTTTTTCAACTAAAAATAATGCTTAAAAAATTAAATAAAATCATTGTGTTTGATATTATTAATCATGAGTATTGTTTATTTATGCAAGATTAATAAGACATTATTTAAATAACTAATTAATAATAAGCTCTAGTATATCTGTCATGAAGAACAGCAAGTATAAGTTTGTTTTGCAAATAACGCGCGACGCTTAATGTACACAAACAGCACGCCGGGCACTGAACTCAAGCCGCAATGTTTACGGTGTCAGCTGACGACTTTTCCACCAGCTGATCGACAGCTGACTATATTTTTCGTGAAATGTATAGAATAAATCATTTTTTAATGAAGTTTCAAGCTTGCTGAATTGACTTGAATTTTTACGTATCGTCCGAACGTTCATCCGAGCAGCGGACGTACTTTCCACCGCTATTTCAGCAGCTGAATATATTTTTTTATCATGTTATAATCTAATAGAATACTGTAAAGAATTTCAAGTCTGCTGGTATTATTTTATTTTCATAAATTTATAACGCGTGGGAGGCTTTCCAGCATCTGCCTCCCCCGCGAACGCGTCAGCTGACCTCGGTTTCGTGTATGTAGACGTAATAAACTATCATTTCAGAGAAAACTAGCCATGCTGAAATGACTAGCTCCAAAATGTCGCTACCTCCCGGACTATTCACTTTGTAGACCTCAGTCTTTAAGTGACCTAGTAAAAAATAATCTACATTGTTGAAATCCGAAGACCTTGTCGGTCATTCATGAGGACGTGACCAATCCATCTGTTTGGAGATATATCATTTAAATGGTTTCTAATTTGGTTGGAGAAATGCGGTGGGGCCCCATCATCTTGAAAGAACATACCTCGGATATTTACATTTCCTCAAAGATTCGATAACGTATGTTGTGGAAACCTTATTTTGAGATTTTTATCTAAACTAACTTGTAAAAAAAAAGACTGATTAAAACAGACCGGAAATTTTGGACAAGTTTCTAAAGTTTAGGATGAAATCCAATAGACTTGGCGTAGGTGAGGGGGAAGGTATTTGCTGAGCTAATCTAAGGTAAAAAAGTCAAATAGAACGTCCAACTAAGATTTCTTAAGTTTAGTTCAGTTCACTACTAGAGAAAAGCAACTATTGTTTAAAGTTGTCATTTATTTTGCTAATAGTCTTGATGTAA
The DNA here is from genome assembly GCA_936432065.2 of Rutpela maculata. Classification (NCBI taxonomy): domain Eukaryota; kingdom Metazoa; phylum Arthropoda; class Insecta; order Coleoptera; family Cerambycidae; genus Rutpela; species Rutpela maculata. Next base: position 21,843,300 of record OW386293.2, read on the forward strand.
AGCCTAATCAGGGTGTCAAATAAGGATTTTTACCCTAACCTGGAAGTAGGATATAGAAAAGGTTTTCTGGCTGTTTTTGGTTCTTCAAAAGGTCAAAATTATGATTCCGATTGATGCCACTTTGGCACCCTTGGGTATTTTGAGATATTCATGATGACGACTGGCTTAGAGTGAAAAAATAGGTTTTTCCAAATATTTCAGGATATGAGTGTGTGACACGTCGTTTTATATATGTTTAATATATGTGGATTAGTATTTGAGGTTAAAAATCATGTATGATGTAATCTTTAAGTGTTGCTATTTACTTTATTAAGAAGGCGGCTTATTCGGAGAATAATTTTTGAAGTAAAAAAACTATTACCTAGTTTTGTTGCATAATCAAGTTAGGCTTTAAGAATACGGATAACACCATATCCTTAAAAGTGAGCAAGTTGAATGACCTTTTAAAAACATTGGTTAAAAGGTTATGCTAGCTCAAAATAAATAAAATTCTGAAAAAATTAAGCAAACTTCATATTCTGTATTTTAGAATTCTGTATTTGATCATTCTTTTTTATTTTATATTTTTTACGATTTACTTACTTTTTTTGTAATCTTTATTTATTTATTCATTTTGTTTTTTTTTTTTATTCTTATTGTAAAAATTATAAACAGCGAAACGTCAAAATCAACATTTAATCTTCTTCGGAATCTTTACTGTCAGAAATTATATTTTTCAGAAATTCTCCTATGAGGATTCTGGCAAAAATGTTCTGTGCTTAGTTGCAGACAATTGCTCATTACACTGCATGACAAGCAATTAGCCACGCAGCTGCATCGTGTTATAGTACAGTACCTAGAGGTAAAAAATATGCAAAACTTCGGAATAATGTCGTATTGAACGGATTTCGTTCATTTTTGGCAGTATAATAGTAAATGCTTCACAGAAAAGTTTCTATATTGTGCAGGGCTAATTTATAGGGGGTGGATGCCACCCCCTCTCAGGAGGTGGCACTTAAAAAATATATATATTTATCGGAGCTGAAGTAGAATCAAATTTTAAGAAGAAAAGGTTCTATGCAATTTTTCACATAAATTGATAGTTTTTAAGTTATAACGACTTCAAAATTGGGATTTTAGCTTAAAAAAATAGGTGGTGCAATAGGGGGTGCAAATAGAGAGGTGTTACTGAAGTTATACTCATCCTTGGCACTGTCAAAACTAGATTACTGCTGTCATATATACTCTTCAGCTCGCAGATCCCGACTTAGAGTCTTATACTTCATACACTACATGGGTCTCAGATTAGCAAGTGGTGCTTTCATAACTAGCCTAATGGAGTCAGTATACGTAGAAGCGGGGTTTCCACCACTGAAATTTAGAAGAGACCGCCTGCTACTAAATTACGTTACTATCACCCTCTTCATTCCATAATTCTTGATACAGAATTAGATGATATCTACGAGAGAAGACCTACCATCACACGTCCACTGAGGATTCGTGCAAAGAAACTCTTAGAAAAATATGACATTGAACTCCCCGAAGTCTTATGTCTGGGCAATTGTGAGATAGCGCCATGGAAACCAACACCACCGTCAGTAAGAATAGATCTCACTAAGTACAAGAAAGGCGAGGTAAACAACATAATCCTTCTCCAAATGTTTCGCGCAGTCATAGATGAGTATCCAAATGCACTGAAAGTTTATACTATACTGATGGCTCAAAAACTGATTATGGAGTGGGCTGCGCCTTCCTAGCTTTGGAAGAAACTTACTCCTGGACACTACCATCTACGGCTAGTATTTATACGGCAGAATTGTATGGTATATGGATACTTAGATACTGCGAGATGTCAGTATATGATCAATTTTTAGTTTGTACAGACTCGTTGAGCTGCATTCAAGCGATAGAGAATATTTTCTCACGAGATCCGCAGGTCCAAAATATCCATTCATTATTAGCCCGGATGACTAACATCGGTAAGCAGGTGGTTTTTGTCTGGTCGCCAGGACACGTGGGAATCCATGGTAATGAGAAGGTTGATATGGCTGCCCGTCAGGCAGCAGAACATGAATATACCGAGAGCGGTATACCAATAATAAACACTGACCTGAGGCACGCTTTTACCTCCAAGACTACTAATGCGTGGCAGGCAGAGTGGGACAACACAATAAGTAAACTACGGGCAGAGAAACAAACAGTAAACAAATGGATACCCCCTAGAAAGCTGACAAGGAGAGAGCAGGTAGTGCTCACTCGTCTTCGAATTGGTCACACTCATATAAGCTCATTCCATTTGTTAAGACCACCTCAATGTCCTACCTGTGGAACTGTCATCACAGTCATACACCTGCTCCTTGAATGCAACGATTTAGAAAATGTTAGGCAAAATTTACACATGCCAAGATCATTAGTAGAATGCTTAGGTAATAACAGCATGTACATAGACCGCGTATTAGAGTTTATAAGAAAAGCTAACCTATTTTACAAACTATGATAGACCTTAGTATACCTACCTAATTTATATTTATTTCTGTACCTGTAACCTGAATTGTGTCAATGTGCATTATCTACGCCCAGGCGGCTAATGACCTAAGCTGTCGATGCCGCATAAAAAAAATTTATATTTTTTATTTATTGATGTAGGATTAATAATTTCGGAGATATTTAAGTTTACATTTGGCATCCAAGTGTTCATAAGATAATTATTTAGAGAGAGAGTTAAATATCTCAGAAACTGTGACGCCTACGTCAAGGAGGCTAATAGGTAGAATAATAGGTTATTAATTAAGCTTTCAACTGTTTTTTTATTTGTTTCTATAGCATAAAAAACAAAGAAGTTATGACCGAAGCAATGTCCGTCTACACATTTTTTTAATAACAACGTCGCCATTTTGTGTTACTGTAATTAGCCAGTAATTAAAAAAAAGGAATTTCAAACACTTTTTCTCATTAATATATAGCATGACGTAGATGCTCAAATTTTTTGGTTTGTACACGGCACTTGCTTTAGAAATACAGTTTAAACTATAAAGGTATTTTCGATGAGACATATTTTTTTTTTCCTTTTCCAAATAAGTCAATAAATATTAGTTTTATTGAAAAATGGGTAGAGACCAAAAATGAAGCTCATAAACTGATAATGAATTTCGCTTGTTTGTTTATTTACATAGATTTAATAGTTTCGGAGATATGAAAGTTTACAAATGGCGTCAGAACCTTTATAAGACGAAAAATGCAGTTTAAGTGTTAAATATCTCAGAAATTGTAACACCTACGTCAGGCATGCTAAGAAATGAAATGAAAGATAATTAATTGCGCTTTCAAAATATTTTTTACTCATTCCTGTAGCATAAGAAATAAAGAAGTTATGACGGAAAAATGTGCGTATTTATATTTTTTTATATAAAAAGGTCGCCATTTTGTTACTCTAATTAGCCAGTATTTTAAAAAAAAATTATCTCAAATATAGTTTTTCGTTAAGATGTAGCATTATCTAGATGCTCAAATCGTTTTGCTCATTTAAAGAACTTGCTTTAGAAAAAAACCGCTGCCCAAGAAATCTCTACTTCCACATCCAGATTCTCTATCCAAGTCACTCACAACGAAAAAACTTTGTATGTGAAAATAATTGCTTATGGAACTTTAATAATATAATATTTGAAATCCTCTACCCCAAAAACCCATAAAACGATACCCCACATCGGTAGTGGGGTGGGAGTGGTGATAGGGGGGTGGTAGTGGGGGGTGGATGAAGTAAAAAAATATTTTGAAGTTTCTGGTTCCTGTACATACACTAAATCACAATTTTTTTCATCCCCTTTAATAAGGAGGTAGGGGTGGTTATGGGGGTGGCTAATGCCAAAAATTTTTTTGAGACCTTAGCTTCTGTTGTATATACTAAATGCCAATTTCATGGACTCTTACCTGCTTGATTCACCCATTTACCCCAAATTTACCCCAATTTACCCCCCAACCCTTCGACGGAACAAGATGAAAATATAATCTAGTTCTAGATCTCGTTAAAGTACATATGTGTACCAAATTTCAAGTCAATATCTTAAACGGTTCCAGAGTAAACGTGCGCACAAAAAAAAGTTACAGACAGACCGACAGACAGACCGACAGACAGACCGACAGACAGACCGACAGACAGACCGACAGACAGACCGACAGACAGACAGAATTTTTTTTTCGCTCAAACTTAAAATCTCGACGTTTCATGACATTTTAAACCTATTTGGACAATAAAAATTTTTAAAAATTTTTTTGTCGTTACTATACTTCCACTGGACGTGGAAGTAAAATGTATTTTAAACTTTAAAGGTAATTTCCAAACACTTGGATACCAAATATAAACTTAAATATCTCCGAAATTATTAATTCTACATCAATAAACAAAAAATGTAATTAATTCCCAGTTTGTACTTTCTGTAATTGGTCTGCAACATTTTTTCGATAAAGTAATACTTTTCGAGATACTTGACGAAAGCCGTTTGGAAGTACCTTTTTTTTAAGCTAAAATCGTAATTTTGAAGTCGTTATAACTTAAAAACTATCAGTTTATATGAAAAATTGCATAGAACCTTTTCTTCTTAAAATTTGATTCTACTTCAGCCCAATAAAAATTTATATTTTTTAAGTGCCACCCCCTGGGAGGGGGTGACATCCACTTCCTATAAATTAGCAAGCCCCCGCATAATATAGAAACTTTTCTGTGAAGCATTTACTATTATACTGCCAAAAATGAACGAAATCCGTTCAATATGACATTATTCCTAAGTTAAAACCTCTAGTTACTGTACTATTATGTTACAAGGATTTATTGATTTGAATGAGCATTTTGCTAATGCCAGAATGTAATCTGGAGCAATTTAAATCTATTTTGACAAGGCGATCCAATTTAATTCCATGTTATCTTCGTCAACCTACCACCCATATTGAGTGGCATCTATATTTGGCAAAGAGAAATCCATTACAGACAACCACAAAAATGTTTGGAAATGTGCCCTTTTTACGTTTTCTTGAAAACATTCAGTAGTTGGTGGAATAGCAGAGACTGGCGGAACTTTTAGTTGGGCTTGTTCGACTTTTTTAGTCCATAGAGAAGTTCTGACATCAATCATTGTGCTAGCATTGTTTAATCATAACACGAAGCTACAAAAATTGTACATTCTTGAAAAACATCTTCAATATTGCTGTTTAATCGACCCAAATGCGTTAAAACTCGACCATTGGTTAATCATTTAATGACCTTTCTTTTCCAGTCCCATAGTACTGAGGCACCGTGATGCAACCAGATAAAGAATGTGCGGCTGGTAAATATGGTATTTGTTTGTGTTTTAAAACCGTGGCCCTAATATCTGTGGTGGCTCGCAGTGACTTAAAAGAAACTATAGAAACCTCATTTTTCAAATCTAGTAAATTATAATAATATAAAAGGAAGACAAAAACATCGGTGTCATCACTTATTACATTTACGACGGTGTCTGAATTTCTTTTAATTTCGTGAATAAGTTGCTGCATCATAATCCGCTTCTGCATGATGCGTCGCTAGATTAGCCCTCTCAGATATCACACAGCTTTGTAGCTGAAAGGTATTAGTTTGTAGCCCCGCAGCGATTAAATGATTTATAAAAGTTAAAAAATAATAATGTAAACATTTATTTTCAAATTTTGTTAACTTAATAAGAATAAGACGTAATATGAAGAAAAAATCAGCTCGTACTATTCAAAAGCGTCTCGCATCCCTAGTTTGAATGAGGGTCACTCTCAAAAAACATAAGCCTAAATTAAAAATAACTTTCCTTACGGAAAGAAAGTTTAATATTAAATAATTAAATAAAGGGAGAATTATTTGTTGCAAAACATAATTGCATCTTATTTTTGAGGTATGTTTCATTTTGTATCGAATTTGATTTTAACACCCACCCATATTTTGATAGGGCAACACAGAAGGAATTGCCCCTAAGTCCTTTTAGGCCTCACATTTGTGTTCTAGAACCTTAAAAACATGGAAAATAATGTATCACATTCCCTCATTTGGTAAAATTTTTAAAAAATTACACCTTAGATAAGCCACCATCTTGAATATCTCAAAATGCCCAAGGGTGCCAGAATGGCATGGACCGGACTCTTAAATTGGACCTATTAAAGTGCTGATAACCTTAAAAAAACCTCTACTTTGCCTTACTTCCACCTTTTTTGATTGACACCCTGGACTAATACTATAATCAACAATGACAACTTTAAACAATGCTTTTAAACATGAAATTATTTAGTTTTAGATTATTTCTTATGGGACCACTCAAAGAGTGACATTAAGTGTACTAAAACGAAAAAAAATATATTATGTTGAATTAATTGTTTAACCAAATTATTTATTTAACATAAAAACCATTTGTTTCCATTAAAATTTTACTGCATTTTAAATAAATATCAGCAAAATATAATTTTTATTCCACTTATTGGCTTAAGACTCAATGAAGTTTCTATTTATTTTGTTTACCTTTTTTAGAATGTTTCAACAAAATCTAAACTGCAAATATTACACTAGTCAAAATATAATACTCAGAATAGTTATCATTTACAATGAAAAATTGTTCTTTCGATTTAAAAGTTAGAATTATAATATTCTTTAGTAATTAGACATTTAAACTTTAGTAAATTCCCCAGAACTGCTGATTGTTACGCTTGCCTTATTACTCTGTTAAAAATACTTATGAGTGAGTTTGTCGGTGGAGGAAAAAGTAAACAAGTGAATAACTAACTTTTTCATCATTAATTATATCACTTCCAACTCTTTGCCGTAAGTACTACACTTTGCTACTTAGTTAGGCACATTTCTAATTGCTTTTCTCTTTTTAGAAGACGTAATACCCCTATAATTAATGACGAACAATGCTTTTCTGCCACAAATAAACTACATTAACTGATTAACTTTTATTAAACACTTACGAATGACAGTACAGTATAAATAGTTATCAAATAAGTAAAAGTTGTAGCCGGGCGTGACCGACTGCGATTACTTATTTGATTAGCATTCTGCTTGAAGACATCGCAATTCACTTTTATGGGGTGCCACTGAGATTAAATACACAGTCAATATTTCTTTTATTTTTATTGTTCAAATAGGTATTTACAGTAGGCAACCCCTTGGTCTTGTAGAAGAACTCACTACCAAGCTCAATTTGACGCGACACCAATTTATTTTTAGAAGGGCGCCAGCCGCGTTCTGTCCCGTTCTTCTACTCCCAAGCGGGTCCGAGATAAGATATAACTCAATAGACAAGTAATAGGTCAAGGCTAAACTACTTCGAATCATTAACGACGCTGCCTCTGTCGGGATATTACTTATTTACTGGTAATAATGGATTACACCTAGGAAGTTTTGTAATTTTTGCATAAAAAAATCCCTATCAGAGATTTCTCTCTGACGGGATTAAAACTTGACCTGATTTTTATTTGTTTACGCAGTAATAATGGGTTAAACCCAAATTCGACGTTAAGCTGCCCCGCTATTAGGGGTTAAACCCCTAATAGCGGGGCAGCTTAACGTCGAATTTTGCGTTAATGTGGAGACAAAAGCACCAAATTTTGTACAGGTTCTAGTTAGGTACGTAGCTTTCAAGCTACGTTGGTAGGAACCAACTCCTTCGTCGGCCATCTTGGATTTTATAACGCAATTTTGAAATATAGGTATATTATCAATATCTCGGCTTCTAAATCCCTTAGGACCACAAACTTGGTATCCAAGTATACATACAGGGTGTCCCGTAAATAATGGATAATCCTGAAAGTGATAATAGGCCAGGCCATAACCTATCAGAATATCACAACTTGACCTTATTGAAAACCCTATGGTTTTCGAGATATGGGCATTTATTTTAATTTTGAAAATTTCTACTCTGATAGTATTCTGCATGCCACTATCACAAGGTAAGGATTTTTTCATTCTGCTTTTTGGTATGAAACGTGTATAGGAGTTTTTAGATAACGACGACGGTATTCTTAAAAAAAATGTATTTCTTAAATTTCGGTTCCACCAAGATTCCGTCTGCTGACTTTGACCTTTGATGGTATAAAGAAAAGTGCCAAGAGAAACTTACCACTTATCTTAAAAACTTGCCCACTTATTATTATATTCTAAAATATTTAAAAATTCTGATTCTTCCTGTTAGAAAAAAAGATAGCTGTTTGGACAGTGGTGGAGCTAAATTTATCAGTTTAAAGTTTTTGACAAATAAGCCTTTTTCTTAATTGCATGTGACTCATGTCATTTTGTACATCTGGTGTTACCGATTCAGACTTTGTTTGTTTATCGATAATAACGAATTAGCGTTTCTCTGGACTTATTGGAACTTGTTGAGAACAACAATGCCTCTTATACAGTAATCACAACGTGAGTATGCTAATATGCATACTAATTACGGCGAGTGTCGAGGCAACGCCAGTGCATCCGCCAGTGCATCCGTCGAGAAAGGTACCCGAACGCACGCCATCCTGACTATCGTGTATTTATTAGAGTGCACAACGCGTACTGCGAGGGAAGGATTTCTAGTATTCGTGGTATTGGTGGTGCCAGTGAAGGAAGACCTCGTCAAGATTTCGACGACGAAGTGCTTGATGAAATTAACGACGCACTGGCGTATCTAAAACAACGATGCATAAGATTTTAAAACGGTACCAACGCCATCCTTTCCATGTACAGCGTGTGTAAACTCTACTACCCAGAGATTATCCCTTGAGAGTGGTATTTTGCCGGCGAATGCTGAGGAGGATACGAGAGGATTCAGATTTTTTAATAAAATTTTGTGGTCCGACGAAGACGAATCATCGTACAGAAAAGATGACTTTGTAAATTTACATAATTTGCATAGTTGGCAGTTTGAACATCCCCACTTGATGACAGAAGGTCTGTCACAATACCAATTTAAAGTAAATTTGTGGACAGGCATCCTAAATGGTCAAGTGGTAGGCCCATACGAACTGCCACCAACATTAACGTCAGACAATTATTTGGAATTCCTTCAAAACGACCTACCGATCTTACTAGAAGACTTTCCTTTATCCCTGAAGCTGACAATTTGGTTACAGAACGATGGATGCCCTGTTCATTATGGGAGAGAGGTGAGAGCATACCAAAATTTGAAATATCCAGGAAGATGGATCGGTCGCTTAGCTCCATTTCTGTGGCCACTCAGGTCACCAGACCTAAATCCTTTAGGTTTTTTTCACTAATGGGACTGGCCCGTGACGAATCCAATGTGTTAAAAGAAAACCGCAAAAGAAAAAATTGCCGAGAAACTGTACTCAACATCAGGCCTTAAGTACGATGAAGTCATAAGCGACAACACCCTGTTTCTGCGTGCTACCGGCGGGTGTCATACGACTTCCTTTGTTTTTGGATTTATCAAATCGAAATTCATCACCACTCTGAAGAAGAACGATCATTTCGAAGCATCTCTGAAAACATTTAAAGAAGAAAAAGTTTCCGCCGAACTTCTCGCTACCGCACATACTTTTAGGACGTACCTTCAAGGGGATATATGAAGGAAAAGGTGTACTTCATTTTGTTCAATTCTTAAATGAATTGCATGAGCGCATCTGAGTACCATACTCGCGTTTTGTATACTGTATACGAAGCATTGTTGTTCTCAACAAGTTCCAATAAGTTCAGAGATACGGTAATTCGTTATTATCGAACAAGGTCTGAATCGGTAACACCAGATGTACAAAGTGACATGCGTCACATGCAATTAAAAACAAGATTTACTGGTTTAAAATTGATAAATTTAACTCCTCCACTATTCAAACAGCTATGTCTTTTTTTCTAACAGGAAAAATCAGAATTTTTAAACATTTTAGAATATAATAAGTAGGCAAGTTTTTAAGCTAAGTGGCAAGTTTCTCTTGGCACTTTTCTTTACACCATCAAAGGTCAAAAGTCAGCAGACGGAATCTTGGTGGAACCGAAATTTAAGAAATACATTTTTTTTAAGAATACCGCCGTCGTTATCTAAAAACTCCTATACGCGTTTCATAGCACAACTGTTCTAGAATACTCACCAAAAAAACAGAATGAAAAAATCCTTACCTTGTGGCAGTGGCATGCAAAATACTATCCTAGAGTAGAAATTTTCAAAATTTCAAATAAGTGCCTATATCTCGAAAACCGTAGGGTTTTCAATAAGGTCAAGTTGTGATATTCTGATAGATTATGGCCTAGCCTATTACCATTTTCAAGATTATCCATTATTTACGGAACACCCTGTATGTAGGACCAAAGAATACAACTACACAATGTTTAAATGTATCACACTATATATTTATTCACTAATATATGTACCAATTAAAAACTTTTCACCGATGAATTGTTTTGTCCGGTGTGTCCACATTTTCTAATATGTTTTTTTATTTTGCTCCAGATTAATATAAGATGAATTGGAACAAGTGCATGATCTGTCAGAAAACAACTTCAAAAAATCTAAAATGTTCACTCAATGCATATGGAATCGAAGACAAGACAACTCCATACCGGTCTTTTTTGAACAATATCAATGAGTTTAGAAGCTTGGAGTCATTGCCAGTGAAACTAAATTTGAAGTTGCTTGTGTTTATAATAATGAGAAGTATAATATTTTTAAATGTTTTGTTCTACAAATTGTTTTAAATATTTGATTTTTGGTAGAAAGCCTATTATTGTGTGAATTCCAATTCCATCTAAAGTGCTTGATAGTTATAATACCTAATCACTGTTATTATTTCTAGTTTTTTTGGAACATAACTATTTTTAAAGAATTACCAAAAAACCAATTTTAGCAGCTGTTTTACAGAATTTCAATCAAAAGGTTAAAGAACATGTCTACAAAATCCTTCACTTGTACTTGTTTTTTTATAAAATATCTAAAATTACTGGTCCATAAATATTAATGCATGTCTCTGTCTAATATGCAAAAGTTGATTACAATACAATTTGGAAAAAAATATTGAAGTATTAAGGAAACTCATAAAATCTATTTAAGGATACGACTATCAAAGCAATAGAAAAAACTGGAAAATACTTTATTGGCATAGGTATGCCGGAGTCCCGCAGTGAAGATATCGAACTCCTATACATAAAAATTTAATAAAATAGTTCCTTTGTCGTTAACATCAAAAGACTTTTTTATGTCCCCGTTTCTAATATTAAATATGCTAATAAAATCCCTGACTTTAATTTTGTATATTTCTATCTAGCTTACGTGATATTAAACTTGTGTGGTTGTAATATAATATTCACCACAAAGGTAGTTAATATATTTTTTTTTAATCTAAGCTTTGGGCAAGCTTATGTACTATGCAACATAGAGAATGCAACAGAGTAATTATTAAAATATTTTAATGTCTTTTATTAAATAATAATTAAGTTTTTAGCGGCGTAGTAGTAATACAATAGTGGACCAAACCCAGATCGCACAAAAAGTTTAATGATTTTTCTAAGTTTTAGACATACATATGAACAAATATCAGCATAGTAGAGGCATTGAGCAAATAAAAATAGCTTGACTGAGAAAATTGCACCGCGATAGATTTTTTCATCAAAATGCTAATGATATCATGGGAAAAATTATACTTAGTCAAAATTCACCTCCATCCACTTAGGGAAAATGTACGCCATCTTGCAAAATGGCGGCCTAAAATAACGCTTTTAAATTTTTCTTGGTAATCGTTGCCGCAGCAAGAAAGAAACACTCCATCGCAAAATTAAAGTATACTTGATTACAAAAAAATACTTTTTTCAACTACGTAACTCTATCGTTTATTGACTGACATAAATAATCTTAAAAAATGTCAATTTGGCGGTAATTAGCCGTAACATCACATAAAATAGTTAGACATTTAACAAATCTATTTATTCTTGATTTATTTTTACAATTAATTACATACCCACACAAAAAAAAATTGGCCTGGGTACTACACTAGTATATTCCCATGTATTTTTGCGCGCTGAAACCGAATCCGAGGTTAGAATTGGTTTGTTAGCTCATATGTTCAAGATAACCTCAAAAAATAGCTAGAAATGACTAAAAACAGGCACTACTGCGTATTTCAAGGTATGCCTCTCAACAAAAATGAGAGGAAAATATTTGAAAATATATATTCTTATCAACTGAATTCACATTGGACTACAAAATTGATTATGTATATTTTAACTCATACATAACCTCAAAAAAATGCGCAAAATTACTCAAATATGAAATTTTCATATACCTAAATTTGCCAAGCAAGGGAGTCAAAACAGTTTTGTATTTTATTTTTTGAGAAAATGACTTTCAATGCATGGCCAGAATGTGTTTGGTAGGTCAAAAAAATGCTCGAAATGTCCCAAAAACGAAATTTTTATATTCCAAATCCAGGATTTGCGAAACAAACTAATCAAAAAAATTTTCATGCATATTGAGGGAGCTAATTTCCATTCAATCGCAAATTATATATGGTAGGTATCAAGTTCTAATTTGATCACCCCAAAAAGTTCCCTCTGTACTCGCGATGAGTTCTTCGAGCAGCTGATTCTAAAATCAGGTCTACAATTCATCTGCTCTCTTGGACAATCCAAGAGAATAGTTAAAAATTCTAATGAATTTGACTGATGAAATCACATTTATTTAAAAATTTAGCTATAGAGTAAAATCTTTACTCTTTCTTTTTATGGTATCGCTGTCTTTTACATTCAAAAGATCGGCGGAGAGGAAGATTTTGCATTTTTCTCCTCTTCTCCCTTTTCAACGCCCAGCAGAAATCTGGCATCATATTTATATAATAATAACTAGAGGAAGCATTATACTCTTCGCCGATTTACTGTGCTTTTTATATAATTGTTACACATTCCATAGGATACTCTTCGCATTTTTCTTGTAAATAATGTTAGTTTTTGGACATTCTAAATTTTGTGATACCAATTTTGTTGTGAAAAAAAAAATATATGAAAAAAAAATCACGATGTGAGGGATCGAACCCGGGACCTTTGGTTTGCCAAATTGCCAAATTGTGTATTTTTTTATTCTATTTAACTAAGGTTAACATTTCATTTGTATCTCATTTATCTCATTTTACAATCATAGATATAGCATTGCGTCACAGATCGCGTGCTAGACACGAAAAGTGACACAACGGCCGGGTGTTTTGGCAAGTGAGATTTCCAGAATATGTTTGTATAAATATAAATGGTCCTTAGGTAGCTTAACCATATTAAAAAGAAACATATCAGGGGATTTCACATCTCAATAATTTATTTAGTTTAAATGAGGGGGGAGGGCAATAATAAATATGCAGGGAAAATGTTCTTAAAAACCCTGCTGCAGGTGTCAGAGTATAAAAACGGGCATTTACTCTAAAGAGCAAATCCTTAGATGGGATAGATTTCTGCGAGGGGTCAAGAGGGGTAGAAGGAAAGGGTAGTAAGAAAGGTGGTTTTGAGGGGAAGGGTTTTTCAGGGAAGTGTGTGTTTTATGGGGGGATTATGGTCAGTCTGTCAGAGGGATATCGTAGAGTGGAAGGCGTTCGTAAATGTATTTATGTGTGTGTTGTATGTTATGTTGTCGTCTAATATTCGCTATATTTTCTGTTAGTTGTGAGTTAGTAAGTTTGTAGGTAAAGAATTTTTGTGCAGTTTCGTCAATGTGTTCACGCATCATTTGCACCCCCGTAAGCCTATGCAGCTCCGCGATGGTGATATAGCGAGGTGAAGTGGTTAATAGACGCAGCAATTTGTTTTGGGTTCTTTGCAATCTAAGGCACTGTGCGTCGGAAATTAAATTCCACGACGCACAGGCATAGGTTAAAATGGGTCTGAAAATTGCCTTGTAAAGGCAAATTTTATTTTCTATCGTTAATTTGCTGCGTCTGTTCACCAGCGGATATAGTTTGCTCAGTGCTGCATAGGCTTTATTTATAACCTTGGTTATATGGGGTGCAAAAGAAAGTCGAGTGTCAAGTGTCAGTCCTAATAAATTTACTGTTTTCTTTTCAGAGATATCGTTATTGTCAAGTTTTAGTTTTGTAATAGTCCGTATGTTTGTGAGTTTTCTGTGGAAGGTTATGATTTCCGATTTGGAATGGTTAATCATAACCTTCCACAGCTTGTAATAGTCTAGTAGCTTTAAAGTATGGTAGCGTATTTTTTGTGTAGCAGTTTGTGCGTAAAAGCTGTTGGCGTAGATAGTTGTATCGTCGGCGTATAGAAGGAGATTTGTGGAAGGATGAGTAGGAATATCAGATATATAGAGGTTGAATAGTACAGGCGAGAGGACGGACCCTTGAGGTACCCCCGCAGAAATTCTATATGACATTGAATGAGTATTATTTACCCGGACCATTACTCGTCGGTCCCAAAGGTAGTTTTTGATGAGGGCAACTAAATACCCGGGCAGTCCACAAACATATTGTAGCTTGTAGACTAGCCCGTTATGCCACACAGTATCGAAGGCGCGTTCAATATCTAATAGCAACATGACAGTACACTGCTTCTTGTTGTATGAGTCAATTATATCCTGCACTACTTTTACTAGAGAAAGTGTTGTACTGTGCCCCTCCCTGAAACCAAACTGCTGCACCGGCAGTAGGCGGTGTTTCACGAGTTTTTTGTGTAGAAGCCGCAGCACAACCCTCTCAGCCACTTTCCCCATAGTGTTAAGCAAACAAATGGGTCGGTAGCTGCGAGGATCATGCGGCGGCTTATTTGGCTTCAGGATGGGGATCACGATCCCCAGTTTCCATAATGCAGGAAAACATTGCAACTTAATCACCGAATTTAGGATGTGGGTGAGTTATACAAGGGCTTTTTTGGGAAGGTTTTTGAGTAAGATATTGGGAATGTTGTCAGGACCGGGAGCTTTTAGATTTGGGAGTGTTTTTAATATTTTAATAATTTCAGTGGGATTTGTTTGTAATTTTGCTAATTTTCGAGGTGGGATAGGATAGCGGGAAGAGATCTGTCTGGCAAGTCTGGTTATGTTCTCTTGTTCGTCCGTTACGTTAGGTGTTGTGGTGTTTGTTTGTTGGAGGTGACCTGCAAGCAGTTCTGCCTTATCTAAGTCTTTGACAAAGGATTTATTGTCCTTTATAAGTGTAGGAATTTCTTTAAATTTATTTTTTAGCAACTTTGTCATTCGCCAAAGTGTATTGTCTTTGCGAGTGAGGCGTGAGACTTTATCGTTCAACGCCTCAGCTCTCTGACTATTTAATTTTAGCTTTATGTTTGCTTGCAGGTTCCGGAGTCGGAGTCTGTCAATGTTGCGTTACACATTAGTAAAATGTATTAAAAAAAAAATAGTGATAGGAAATAACATTTCGCAAGGTTTCTATTTATTACAAACCATAAAAAAATGTAAAAAATATTTGTTTTAATTTTAAATTACTAATAACTTTTTTATTTACCAATCTATTTGGTTAAAAAAGAGGCCTGCAGTACTTGTATTCGACGTATATCCTCTGCATCTAAACAAGGGCCACATACAGTATCGGCAAAGTTAAACCTTGATAAAACCAATGATTCGCATAAAATTGTTTTAATTTCACAGCCCCACAAAAAAAAAATAAAGTTCAGACCAGCGAACCAGACCCATGTATCCCTATGTATTTCCGGTCGCTGAATCCGAATCCGAGGTCAAAAAAATTCGTACACCCCCAAAATCTTTAGCTAGAGCCAAAAAAACACCCCTAGACTGGGGTAAAAAGAATATTAAGCTACTAGAATAGTTGTTACATCCTAATCCATCGAATCATACAAATTAAGGTTAAACAGCAGCGTACATACAATAAATATGAAACACTCCCCCCAGTGAGGGGCGAAAACTAGCCCCCATTTATAAAAAAATCGATCCAAAACAGTAATGACTGCTGAAAAAGCTCGAAATGTCTAAGTTTTGTTAAAGTGATAAGAAACTGTATCAGATCCGACATAATCTTTATAAACTGCCCCTATAGGGTTGAGGACAACCACCCCCAAGTTTAAAGGACACAAAACAAGAGAAAACGTAAAATCCAACAGGATTTATATTTTGTGTAGTACTCTAAAATAGAACTAGAAACTTACATACCATCAACGTCCTACAGTGTTAACCCTCAGATGGTGTGAAAACTACCCCCATGTAAGATTTTTCTATAAAAAGTTACAGTGACTTCTATAAAAATTCGAAACACCTGCGTTGTGTGGAAGTGAGAAGAAACTAGACTATGTTCGATGCTGTACTTGAAAACCACCCCCATGGAGTTGCGATATGCTACCCCTATATCCGTAGGACGCAGGAAGTGTGCATCACGATTTTTGCTAATCATAGTATCCATAAAAATGTAAATCCGGTTAGTTTCTCTCTGTTTTTCCAGCATCCTACGGATATAGGGATAGCATCTCGCCCCCGTGGGGGTGGTTTTCAAGCACAGCATCGAACATAGTCTCACTTCCACACAACGCAGGTGTTTCGAATTTTTATAGAAGTCACTGTAACTTTTTATCGATAAATCTTACATGGGGGGTAGTTTTCACACCATCTGAGGGTTAACACTGTAGGACATTGATGGTATGTAAGTTTCTACTTCTATTTTAGAGTACTACGCAAAATAGAAATCCTGTTGGATTTTACGTTTTCTCTTGTTTTGTGTTCTTTAAACTTAAGGGTGGTTGTTCTCAACCCTATAGGGGCAGTTTATGAAGATTACGTCGGACTTGATGCAGTTTTTTATCACTTTAACAAAACTTAGACATTTTGAGCTTTTTCAGCAGTCATTACTGTTTTGGTTCGATTTTTATAAATGGGGGCTAGTTTTCGCCCCTCACTGGGGGTGTGTTTCATGTCTATTGTATGTATGCTGCTGTTTAACCTTAATTTGTATAATTCGATCGACTAGAATGTAACAACTATTCTCGTAGCTTAATATTCTTTTTACCCCAGTCCAGGGGTGTTTTTTGGCTCTAGCTAAAGATTTTGGGGGTGTACGAATTTTTCTGACCTCGGATTCGGATTCAGCGACCGAAAATACATAGGGATACATGGGTCTGGTTGGCTGGTCTGAACTTTATTTTTTTTTTGTGGGGCTGTGTTTTTTGTCAGAAAATGCCTAATGTTATATATTAATTTTAAATTTGTGTATGCAGTACGTATACAGTATGTTAACATGCGGTTTAAATCTTAGATTTGTGTCAAATGTAACCCCCCTTTTTCTGTAAAAGCTATGTGATGTCCATCTACATTTATTTGAAGATTTTCCATTACAACTGATCTGCTGTTATGATGGCCAAAAACAAGAGCCGACCTTCCGTGGTATCAACTTCCATTCCCTTGATATTCTGACGGAATCGTTCTCCCTGTTCTTCGCTATAATCCCCAAGATTTTCTGGAAAGTAGTCTACAAGTGAATCTAAGAAATGCACCTTTAATTCATTAGGCAGCCCAACTGTTCAAAATTTTTAATCATTTCCGCTACTATTTTTGAAACTGAACCACGCAGCTTTTTAGTTTTGTTCATTTTTAGGGCAAACGTCTCTTAACATCTTTCTGATTTCTGGTCCATTAAACATTCCTTCCTTCAATTTCGCATCTGAAATGTTTGGAAACATTTGTTGAATATGCTTGAAGCATTCACCATCTTTATTCAAAGCTTTAACGTGTTGCTTTACAATGCCCAACTTTATATGAAGAGGTGGGTGAAGAACATTTGAAGGATTAAACAAGCTTTTGGTCATCCTTCAAAAGATCTTTTTCCACCTTTCGTATAAATTTGGGCCTTGTAAAGTGTTTAAGTTAAGGCTTTGCATAAAGATGGTGATTGTTTCCAGCATACATAACTAATACTTCTAAACATTTCAGATGTGAAATTGAAGGAGGTAATTTTTCGTAGACCAAAAACCAGAAAGATGTTTAGAAACGAAAATGGATACGATTAAAAAAGTTTCCTGGATTAGTTTCAAAAATGTAGTGGAGAATTTTCTAAGAAATAATAAGAGTGAAAATTACAAATAAATAATTGCGGAAATGGTTGAAAATTATGCAGAGTTGGACTGTCTAATGAATTTAGGTTGAATATCTTAAATTCACATGTATATTATTTCCGAAAAATCTTGGGTATTATAGCGAAGAATAGAGATAGTGATTCTATCAGGATATCAAAGAAATGGAACGTATATATAAAGGAAGGTGAGATATAAATATGATGATTGATTTCTGTTGGACGTTAAATAGAAAAGTGGTTTAAAGAGGAATAAAACGCAAAAGACTTCCTTTGCGCCGATCTTTTGAATATAAAAGACAGCGACACCATAAAAAAAGAGAAAATATTCTCCTCTATAGCTAAAAATAAAATGAATGTTCGAGATTCTATCAGTCAGATATATTAGAATTTGTAACTATTCTCTTGAGTTATCCAGGAGAGCAGACCAATTGTAAACGTGATTTTAGAATCAGCTGCTCGAAGAAGTCATCGCTTCTACAGGGAATTTTCAGAAGTGATTAAACTAAAAAAATATATATTTTTTTAGTTTATCATTAATTTGATACCAACCGAATAGAAACCAACTCAACATGTATGAAAATAAATTAGATTGATTTGTTTATTTCGCAAATCTTTCATGAGGTATGTGGTCCAATGTGAATTCAATTGATATAAAACGTATTTTCCTTTGATTTTTTTTGAAAGACACTTTGAAATACGCAATAGTGCCTGTTTTTAGTCATTATTAGCTATTTTTTGAGGTTATCTTGAATATATAAGCCAATCGGTTAACTCTGATCTCGGATTCGGATTCAGTGCGCGAAGTCGTTCAGTTTTGTGCTTTGCGAAGAGCGGATGTGTATGATAGCCGTAATTTGAGCGCTCCGACCCATTTAAGTGGTTACATAAAGTCAAGTGGACAAGTAGAGTGAAAAAGAATGTATCAGTAAAGTGAAGTTTTAAGTGTTAAAACGTAAACAAATATAAAATATATGAAGGAACTGAATATTTCATGATAACCGTGTCATTAGTTGTGCCCAAATAAACTGTTTATAGTTGATTTAAATTTGCAAAGAAAATAAACAGAATATAAGGACCATTCTTGAGCATTCCTGTGCTGATAAAATAACAGAAAAGATCCCACCCTGCCTCTTGCTAATAATACAACGAAAAGTGTAAAAGTATAATAGTTCTGGCACTTAAATAAAATTATGGGTGAAAACGAACCTCTATCAAATCAACAAATACTAGATACTTTATTGAAGGCAATCAATAGTATCAAAGACGAAGGCAAGGCGAATAAGGAAGAGCTAAAAAGGGAAATAAAAGAGGAGAGTCACGCATTGTTAAAAAAACTAGAAGATAACACAAATTATATAAACATATTATCACAAAAATATAACGCCCTTGAAAACAGATGTATAAATTTGGAAAGAATACTTAGAAAAAATAATAT
The DNA here is from genome assembly GCA_936432065.2 of Rutpela maculata. NCBI lineage: Eukaryota > Metazoa > Arthropoda > Insecta > Coleoptera > Cerambycidae > Rutpela > Rutpela maculata. The sequence continues at coordinate 21,862,702 of OW386293.2, forward strand.
TATAATTTTTGGATTAGCTGTTCCAAAAGGAGCAGATTTGCTACATTTCACTTTAAATAAGCTACAACATCTACTAGGTGTGCAAGTGCAAGAGGGAGATATTAATAACATATACCAACTAAAAAGTGATACAACTCCCCCTATAAAAATTGAATTCGTAACATTCCTAAAAAAGGACTTAATCTTTAAAAATTGTAGCAAGTTAAAAGGCACGAAAATATTTATCGCCCACGATTTATGCCCTGAGGATAGAAAGGACCAGAAAGTACTATCTGACCATCTCAAAATTGCAAGATCTAAAAACTACTCAGCCAAGATAAAAGGCAAAAAACTAGAAATAAACGGCGAGGTTTACACGACAGAACAACTCCAGCAACTAGAAATAGAGAATTCAACACAGAAAACATATGAAGAAAACCTATCATTAGTAACGAGCCGAAGAAGTCGTAGTAGCTCTCCAACATCTCTAAAAAAAGAAAACAGCCCACCTAAACTAGTAATAGATAACCAGGACAATAATAAGAAGGCAGAAAAAGGAGAAACGTCACTTGAACATAAAGCAAAAGTAGAAGGGAAGAATAGAAATCAAAGGACTAGTTCGGCAGGCAGTGCAAAAAGTGACAAAAGTGAAAGACAATTAAGGCCAACAAGGAAGTAAGAATAACTGAATACCTGTGAATAATAAGGTATAAAAAAAAGGATTCAATATAAGTTTTTATTTTATCAATTTTTTTTTACTTCTAATTCTTAATTTTTACTTTTTCTTTTCCCATATTTTTTTTCTCTTTTATTATTATTATTATCAATTGATTTGTTCCTCTTGTTTATTATTAAGTTGTATTAGATTTACGATTAGAAAATAATGGACAATTATATACGAGATTTTCATATTGAGGAAATAACAACGACTGAAGCAAGTACCATACCAGAATTAAAAGCATGCCTTACAGAAACAACAAATTGTCTCACAATATTTCATACAAATATAAGAAGTATATCAAAAAATTTCAACGAGCTTGAAGTAATACTCAATGAATTTAATGAATTATATGATATAATTGTTTTAACAGAAACATGGTGTGTAGGTAATGACGATTTATTTAATATACAAAATTATAAAAAAATTTATAATAAAGGAAACGTAAACAAAAACGATGGTGTTATAGTATATGTAAAAAACAAACATAAATTTGAGGCAAAAATAGTTAATATTTCAAATATAAATTGTATAAGAATAACAATAGCAACTGATAATAACAAGAAAACGTCAATCACAGCTATATATAAACCACACACAATTAATACACTCTCATTCATTCAAGAACTAGAAACTTTTGTTACTAACAAAGACAAGAATAATACGGAAATTATAGTAGGAGATATGAATATAAATATATTAGAGAATACGGAGGCTAGCCATGAATATTTAAATGTTCTTTACGAAAATGGTTATAAATCACTAATCAACAAGCATACTAGGATAGAAAATAACTCCCAATCCTGTATTGATCATATATTTTTTAAAAGTAATTACATCACGGTAGATGAGTTACTGCCAATAATTTTACACTCTAAAATAACAGATCATTTTCCAACAATATTAAAAATTAACGATAATAACTTCAAATCAAGACAAACACAGTTGACAAAAACATTCCTAGATTATAAAAAAATATGTAGAATAATAAACCAGAACACATTTGAAAATATTTACATGCAAAATACAGTGGAGGGAGCCACCCAAATATTCATAAATACAATCAAAGAGGCTATAGAAATGTCAACACGAACAATTACAATAAAACAAACGGTAAAAAAAAAACCTTGGATCACAGAGGGTTTAATAAAGTCGATACATGTCAGAGATAAATTGTATAATGTGTACAGAAAAAACCCAAATGTAGATTCGCTTAAAGAATACAAAGATTATAGAAACAAACTAAATAAATTAATTACAAAATCGAAACAAAATTATTACAAAGATGTCATTATCCAAAATAAAAACAATAGCAAGAAAATTTGGCACCTAATGAGAGAATATACAAACAGTCCACAAACAAACAATAACGACATAATTGAAATAAAAAATAAATATAACATAAATGTTACGGATGGAAAAGAAATTGCGCAAATATTTAATAATCACTATGCTACTGTTGGTGAAAAAATGGCACAGAAAATAAAAAGAGATTGGCAATCCGATCAAAATGAACAAACACAACCCAGTAACCCTTACACAATATTTTTAAACCCGGTTAATGAAAATGAACTGATTGAGATAATAATGTCACTTAAGAATGACTCAGCGCCCGGTGCTGATGGTATAACAACTAAAATTTTGAAAGAGTTATCTCAAATCATAAGTAAACCCCTAACATACCTGATAAACCTTATATTTGAGACAGGGGATTGTCCATCCCAATTTAAAGAAGCTCTGATATCACCAATTTATAAATCAGGTGACAGTCAAATAGTTGATAATTACAGGCCCATTAGTTTGTTATCCAATGTTGCTAAAATATTTGAAAAAGCATTAAAAACTAGGCTAGTTAGTTTCATGGAACGTTACAACTTAGTGTCTAAGAAGCAATATGGTTTCCGTAAGAACATGTCAACCAATGATGCAATAGCCAATTTAACGAAAAAAATTTATAATTGTTTAGACTCAGCCAAACCATGTGCAGGAGTTTTCATTGACTTGGCAAAAGCTTTCGACACGGTATGCCATGAATTACTTCTATGCAAAATACAAAATATGGGAATACGGGGACAGACTTTCAAGTTACTTAGCAACTACTTGGAAAACAGATATCAATCGGTAAAAATAGGCACCAACATCAGTGATAAACAAAAAATAACATTTGGTATCCCACAAGGAACTGTTTTGGGACCTATTTTATTCATAATATACCTAAATGATCTTCTTAACCTAGACTGTTACGGAGACATAGTGTCATATGCTGATGACACTGTACTATTTGTAGAAGGAGAGACTTGGGCTGAAATAAATAAAAAAATAAAGGAAGATTTAAACAAAATAACAAAATGGTTTGATAACAACCTGCTAACGATTAACTTAAATAAAACAATGTATATATCATTTTCGAGTTACAAAAGGGGTTTACCATCCTATACAACTATCGACGTTGAACTCAAACATAGGAATACTATATGGAATTTGGAAAACTCAGAATATGTTAAATATCTTGGAATAATTGTAGATAATCGTTTAAGATGGAACCACCACATTGAAAACTTAGTCAGGAAGCTGAGATCGCTATCCTACATGTTTCAAAAATTAAAGTACATTTTGAGTATCCACGAACTTAAATCCGTTTACCATGCATTAGTACAATCACTGCTTACTTACGGTATTATTGGCTGGGGTGGAGCATACTCAAATGTAATAAAACCTCTGGAAGTCATACAAAAACGAATACTCAAAATCATTTTTAATTTTCCGGCAAGGTTTTCAACTGAGGAGCTTTTTAAACATACCAAAATATGTGATGTAAGAAACCTTTTTTATTTAACTGCATTAACAAATATGTCAAAACACAAATTAATAACGGATTATATCTCACATATACATAATACAAGACACAAAACACAAAAAAATCTATTATTACCCAAAAAAAGTAAGACCATTGGACAGAGAGTGTACCACTACATTGGCATAAAAGTGTACAATCTTCTACCACCCGAATTAAAGCAAATAATATATAAAAAGTCCTCAAAAATAAAATTTCGCCAGTGGTTAATTGAAAATAAACCTACGCTTTTATGAAAGCTCATCATTATATCCGCTTTTCTTCTTTTTACCTTTTTCTTCTATGGTGTAAATATACATTTGACAGAATCGTTGTTATTTCTTTATATATATTTGCATTCCTTATGTTTATGTTTATATATTTTGTCTTTTCCCTTTTCATAAGATATGTGTACGTATAATGTATATACATGTTTACGTATTGTATAATACTTAAGTATCACTTTAGTCACCTATTATTATTTGATTTTTTTTTTTATTGTTATTTTAGTATTTTATTACATTTAATATAGCAATAGCGTTGAAAGAATATATTACTCCCCAGGAATTCGAGACCTACAGTCAAGTTTTTTCGAAAACTTAAGGAAGTCTCGGACACCTACTTTTAGTAACTATTATAGTCTGCCACTATTTTCTATATTTATTTACACTGTTACCTAATTAATATATGCGTATGTACTATATAAATTAATGTAAATAAATATTATTATTATTATTATTATAGATATATGGGAATATACTAGTGTAGTACCCAAGTCATTTTTTTTGTGTGGCTGTGGTTTTTTTTTATTTATTTCCTTTCATCATGACTAGAAAATATTATTTAGGTATTAAGCAAATCACAACTTGCACACTTTTTTGTTCAGTATTTACTTTCTGTATATTTCTGTCTCAATCTGATCACGGTAATATACTAGTTAGGTAAATACATTAAAACACTCATTATTGGAGAATCAATCTAAGTAATTACTCTTCTAGCTAATACTGACGAAGTATTGAATTACACGATAGGATTCCTAGCATTTTAAAGTGTAAAGTGAAAAGTTTATTTAAATTCAGTCGATTCGACTAATCTAATTTTGTTTCCTCGAGATATTCTAGTCTTTTGTATTTGTTTCAGCTTAATATTTTCAACAATTTTCTCAAATGCAACTTCCTTCCGTTTTCGAGATTATAATATTGTTCCGAAACCAGTTTTGTAGTTTGTTTTACTGTGACGCGAACTGTACAAAAACTCGTGAGTTGTAAAAAGTGTATTTGCTGTGTAATGCTGCAATATTAATTCGCTTTTCGCAGCCCCACGTTGGATCTGTAAAACTGCCATTTGCAAATAATAAAATATTTTAATTAAGAAATTAACTTATATTTGATATCTATGTAACTCCTTTCCGGGCAGCCTTGGCTTTGGATTTGGGGGCTGTGTTTATGTTTGTTTATATATATGTTAGCATTTGACACCGACAATCAAAAACCGCCGCGTATTGTTTGTTTCAACTAATACTTACAATAATAGTGAGGTAATATGGACAAGTTCTGCCGTATTACAATGTAAATACAATGAAGAGACGCGATTCAAAGGATTCCAAAAGTCAAGCAATGCCATCGCCGAGGCAACGTTCAGGTAAGAAAATCCCAATGTTGACTGAAAAAAAAAATGTTTGCTATCAATTCGAAATTGCCAACCGAATAGCAACGACTGGCTTTAATAAAACCTGTGTTATATTAAAAGTTGGAAATTCACTTACGAAAGTAATCGGCACAAACTCAACTTGCTTATACCCCTCAAAATGTTATTTAACTTTCCAGGACGTCTGAAGCAGTGTTTCATGTTGGTTTAAATAAAATAAATAGAAAACCTATTTCGTTTCTAAGCAGACAGATTTTTTATAGGGACGCCAGATGTATACAATATTTATTGATCTTATTGATAAACATACTGCCTTATGTTTATCTTCAAATTTAAACTTTATTATAGCACGTAAAGTTATTCATGTATAATACAAGTTTAAACTTTTATTTATAGCATTTATCTTAATAGTTCTCTTTAAAATTAAAGACATACTGATGACTAATGTAACGAAACAAGAAAAGAAGAAGAAAATTCTATATGGGGTGGTTTAATGCTAGGGTATTAGGGGCTATTAAGGATAAGGATGAAAAATATAAAAATGTTAGTGTAAATGGCGATCAGACTAACTGGTAAGCTGTAAATCTAGAAGAAACAACTCTGTTCTGATAATTAAACAAGAAAAATGTAACTATTATGACGAAAACACATAATTGGAGGTATTGTGAAGTCACTAAGTCTTTAATATCGAGTAAATATGAAACATGAAAAGGCCATTATTCCCCGAAAATCTTAATGAATTCTATACATGGTGCAATTAGTTTCATGTCATTAAAAAGACTGGTAGTGGGGAACGATTAGACAAACAAAAAACCTTATATAACATAAAGTCCATGGTTTTGGAGAAAAAAAAACAAATATTTCGAAAATTTAAAAAAATATTGTTTGAGAACTGCTGGAATATTGGGATAGGCTTTATATCATTGCGCCTGGTCGCGCATGATTCTCTGGGATATTAGGATAGGCTTTATATCGTTGTTTTATTATTATTACCGTCGCCGCCGCTCTACTGTAGGGCACCGCCTCCACTGGTGTTGACTTTGAATGTCACGTAATTCTTTCTCATTGGCTTAGAATGATGGAGTGCACAAACTCGTTTCTGCGTATATTTTCTGCTGTCATCTTCTCATAGTAATACTACTTTAATAAATTACATTTAAATTTTATAAATTATAAACAACAATAAAAGCTTCAATAATTTTATTCCAAATTAAAAAACACACATGGTAACCAAATCCTCTGTTTAAGCCCCTGCTTGCGGTTGTGTAGAAAGAGATAACGAATTATTTACATTTTTATAATTGGTATCAAGTTCGGTTGAAGCGGTCCCATTAAAGAGCCGCGCTTCTTGCTTTGAGACCGCCCGGCGGTGAGACAAAGTCGGTAATCTTTATACTTTTTTATGACTATTTAAAAGTAATAAGACACTTCTATGATTCAGAACTATACGTTCAGTGACCCAGAAAGCAGTGGTTCTCAGATGTCTGCTAACTTAACATTCAAATTATTGACTTAAGTCAGTTTTTTTTCCAAAGTGCCCCTACATGAAAAAGTCATATCCCAGATAACAGACAACATTCGTGGAATAATCTGTAAGTCTTCTGAAAAGATTATTAATTATTAATATTCTCATAATATTCTTGTAATGTATATATATTTAGTAGAACGTTATGTAATATTCGTTGCAAAATATTATGAGCGGAATATTCACGTAATATCCATCACAGTTAATTCTTATAATATATAGAAGAAATATACTTTTAATATTCCCAGAGAAGATATAGTTGTATATACATTTTGTAGATTATAACTGTAATATTTGTTAAAAAATATTATGGGATGAATATTTGCGTAATATTCATCACAGTTAATTCTTATAATATATAGAAGAAATATACTTTTAATATTCCCAGAGAAGATATAGTTGCATATACATTTTGTAGAATACAACTGTAATATTCGTCAAAAATATTATGAGAGGAATATTCGCATAACATTCATAACAGTTAGTTCTTATAATATGTAGAAGAAATATGCTTTTAATATTCCCAGAAAATATAGATTTAGAGAATATTAAGACAGGAATATTCGCGTAATATTCATCACAGTTAATTCTTATAATATATAGAAAAAAGTAGTTTTTAATATTTTCAGGAATGGTACAATTTTCTACAATTTTGTAGAATATTACTGTAATATTTGTTATAAAATATTATGAGAGGAATATTTGTGTAATATTCATCATAGTTAATTCATATACTATACAAAATTATGTGCTAATAATATTCCCAGAGTTGATAAAATATCATATAAATTTTGTAGAACATTACTGTGTAATATTCGTTGTAAAATATTACGAAAGGAGTATTCGTGTAACAACTATTACAGCCAATTCGTAAATATACAGAAGAAATATGCTCTTAATATTCCCAGAGGAGATAAACACACATAATAAATTAGAGAATATTTGCTTATTTCGAATTTGAATTCAACATTATGATTAGTACATCTAAAGAAATTGAACTAATAAATCCAACTAATCAGTATGACATTATGAAATTAAATCGAATTGTCTGTTATTGGAACTATATCGAGTTATGTACTGGTTGAAATAAACCAGATTGTTCAAAAAAATGATTTAAATAAGGTATTTTTCTTAAAGATACAATTTTATGTTGGTATTACGTTGCATATAGTGATATTGAAACGTTGGTAATGCCGATTACATCATGCGCATGTACAAAGCAATCCAACAGGTAGGCGGAAGGCGGACAGTGATTTGCGACAGGCCATTTCCAACGCGATGCTTGAGAGTCTCCTATCGGATTTATATTTGTTGAAGCTGACCCAGATAGCCCAAGATATTCTGAGAATGATTTGTAAATGTCCTCTGCGGAATGTATATATTCGAAATATTATTCTATTATTCTAAGAATATATACAATTTAATATGTTGATCTTGGAATATTTCATAAGAATAATAAAAGAACATTCTTTTTGAACAATAGTCTAACATTCTTAGAAGATATATGATTTTTGAGAAGAACAATAATATTCCAGGAAAGAAAGACAGGAATATTCCCATTAAACACACAAACGTGGGTTGGAACTATAAATGCCAATTATGTAATAATGTAGCTACAGTGAAGGGAATAACTATTTATCTAGAATTAATCGCGTATTTATTGGTATTTCGAAGCCATTCCAAGTTTGCAATAGATTTTGGTAGATAAATTCGGTTATACGTCGCCAACTTAGTCCATTTAGTGGTTTATGAGTATTCACCTAATAATTCGTATTGGCAATCTAACATATAAATTCTCTGATGTGATACCTTGAGACAGAATCTTACATGCAATATGCGCTGCACTGATAATTCTGACGATGACCAACTGTCAGAAATTGGTAGTTGTAAGCAATTATCATGTCTCTTGTTGTAGTTTCGTTCCATTCTGGTATCGTTCTCGTATCCTAGAGTAACTTGATTATTCCTGTAATATGCATTTTAGATAATCGTAGACTATCTATAGACTGTGCCATTTGCATAAAGAAGAATATTCCTGTAATATCTGGAATGTTTAAAAATTATTTTGGGAATAATCAAATCTTCGAAACATATAATCTATGATTATTCTAGGAATTAGATTGTGCTATCTGGGTAATTCAAGTATATTATCACTTTGTGCTAGCTGGAAATTAATCCTAGAATATTTATTTGTTATTCTTGATTTATTCTGTAATTATTATTTCATTGCTTCATAACTATTCCTGGAATATTTTGTAATTAATTTTAGGAATATGCTGTAGATATAGAAAAGTATGTACTTTTAGATATTCTAGGAATATCGAAAAAACTTATCTATGTATATTCGAATCTTCCATGAGAATAATTCAAGTATATTACAGGAACCACTGTGCTAGCTGGGTATAGGTTTTCTGTTTGTCTAGTCGGTCCCTATTAACAGATTTTTAAAGATGTGAAACTAATTACACCCTGTATTACATTTAGAGACAACGTCATGTATACAGGTATTTATTTAAGTGTTTCTGAATTTATGATGCATAAAGTAAAATTAAATCTGGGGAATTTTAAACTATATTAATAACTATATATTATACAAAATAAAGCCGGTAAAAACCAACACAGGAATATTGTACCTACAAATACAGTACCTAATATTATGTAATATAATACGAAAAAACAAACTCTGATTTGATGGAAATATCTAGAAAGAATTTTTGGATTCTTCTACTTTAAAACTTTATTAAAAATAAAGATACAAAACAAAATATTATCGGATAACATCTTAAATATAAACTTATATCGGTATGTATTTTTCTAAAAATTATTTCTTTTTATTATTTTTACGCAATGTTTCTTTGAATTCATTCATGTTAGGCAAGAAATATGCAACTAAATATGCAGTTAATTATTTTATAAATATTTAAAAAAGGCAATTATCATTTCTCTTGCGAATCAATACCCTGCAACCCTCTCAGTATCACCCATCAGTGTCAGGAAAATTTTATTTGTATCTTATAAAAATTTCTTCCTCATATATATTTATTGAATAGTATAGCATAGAAGAGTAGAAAACAAGAGACGTATTTTCGTTGCTTATTATACTTACGAGGATTCCAAAGGACAAGTTGTATCGAAAGTTATGAATGCATTAGAGCCTCTGGGACGTGTTCGATTTTGTCCTATTTGGACTGCAACATGTCGATATCCATACACTCTTGGATAAGTTATTCATTCTAATATACTTTATACAGGAAATTTGATACACAAAATTTTGATTTTATTCTTGCGTATTAACAGAGCTCCAGTTGAAAATATAAAAAGAATTAAATGTAAAAAAACTTTTTTATAAACAAGCTTTTATTATTATTTAGGTGTACTAAAACGACAAAAATAAGAATATAATATGTCGAATATTAATTGTCTTAAAAGCTTGTTGAGTGTGAGAAGTTCATGCAGGCATTAATTCTGTTCGGCAGAGATTATAAGTACCTAAGTATTTTTTTCTCTATTCACACGACAAGCCTTTGCATCGACTGCGTTAGTTGATGCTGAATGCCACCTAGGACCAGAGTACTCATCGAAGCAAGAAGGGGTTCCATTTTATTATTGTTGGGTTCTATAAGGTTGTATCATAATAATTATTATGATACCATAATATTGTACTGTCATCAGAACTACACGTGTATGTAAAATTTCAACTCAATTGGACGTCGTATCTTGAAGGGGTTCTATTATATTATTGTTGGGTTCCTTAATATTGTACCATTGGTACAATAATATTGTGTTGTCATCAGAACTACACATGTATGCAATATGCCAGCTCAACTAAACGTAGTTAAGTAGTTCAAATACTGCGAAATACTGCCACGAAGAGTAAAAAATTCTGGGTGAGCGGAACAGACTAAGACTACTCTGAGAATTGTCTAAACGTTGGTTGTGGCAATTTCTTAATTTTTCTCTATTCTTATTGGGATGCTCTGCCACATGTATTCTTCTAAACAATGTCTGAAATCTACAAAATAATACAATTAACCAGTATTTTACTGGAAAATAACCTCTACGCCTGTGACTTTTACGTCAAAGGATCAGTTAGAGGGTGGTTTTGACAAATAATGAATTAGAACAAAAATATAAAAATGACGTATTTTGCTGACGTTTCGGAAAACGAATCTGTTTCCTTTCTCAAAGCGTATTATAATGTTTGTGGGCTGTGTATATTAAATACACAGCTTTAAGAATATATTTGTTATATTCAGTATCCATAGATACTTACTGCTTACACAGAACTGTTGATATATTTAATTGATAGTTTTATTTTAAACAATGTTGAGTTTGCTAAGTTCTTCTTTTAGGGGCGAGCGTAGAGGCGACTTCAATGTGAATATCAGTCGATATTCTGTTGAAGCAACGTCGAGCGCGGTTAGTACTTGGATGGGGTCCTATCTTAGGAAATACAGCGTTCTCGTCCCACCTTCTAGCGGCTTGTATATCAGTGTATACGCGGAAGTTACGTAATTTCAGACGAGGATTACGTAGTGGATATACCATCCTTCGGAGGGGATGGAAAGCAGGCGGTCCCTTGCCTATTAAATGTTAGGCAAGTAAAAGATCCCTACTCTTCTTAAGGGAAGAGGTTCGGCAAAATTTCCAGGTTGGGGGTAGCTCGTCTCCTGGCGTCGGTGATGGGCCCTGGTAGCGGAAATAGGCCGACGTTAAATAGTTAAAAAAAAAAAGTTCTTCTTTTAACATCGGTAGCCAGGTTGTGCAAACATCTACCGAACAATTCGACACGCATTTATCCTCATTCAATAGTATTATAGCCGCTTCTTTAATTTTTCTTTTCTTGCTATCTGTCTCTTTTGTTAAAATTTTTTCCGAGTCCCAGTTTATTATATGTCCGTTCTCCCAAGCGTGTTCGCAAATCTTTGATTTCTGAATCTCATTTTTTCTAATGTAACCCTTGTGCTCACCCAATCTAACACTGAATGGTCTGGATGACTCACCCACATAATGTTTATTACACTCACACGGAATACTATAAATGCAGTTTTTTGAATTTTACTCATGATTTAGCGGTTTTGTTTTTGTTAAAATAGATCTCAATGTATTGCCCGTTTGAAATATCGTCCTAATATCAAATCTATTGCCTATACGGCGTAGCTTTTCAGATAATCCGTGTACAAAAGGAATTAACTTCGTGTACCGTTGTTCAGGTACATGATTATTATTTTCTATATATGTGAAAGTTCTATCAACAAAAGCTTCAGGGTATTGATTTTTTATAAGAACCTCTTTTGTAAAGCGCTTCTCATTGTCTAATATTTCATCATTAGAAAAAATTATTTTGGCCCTATCATATAAGCATTTTATGACACCCTTTTTAACATGCATCGTCTGATTTGAGTTAAAATTCAAATACCTCTTGGTGTGTGTTGGTTTTCTATAAACGCTTGTTTCAACCATATTATTTACTCTTTTAATTAAAACATCAAAAAAGGGTAGTTCATTTCTATTTTCTACTTCTAATGTAAATTTAATATATGGTTCTTTATTATTTATATTTTCTAAAAAATTATCTACCCCACTCCGTGGGGCCAAATTGCAAATATATCGTCAACATATCTCCACCAGCTAACCGGTTTATATATACAATTTTGAATATGTTTCGTTTCAAAGTCCTCCATAAATATATTACTTAAAACTGGTGACAATGGAGACCCCATTGCCATACCAAAGTTTTGCTGATAAAAATCACCTTCAAACTGAAAGTAAGTCTTTTTTATACATAATGTTAGAAGTTCCATTATGCTATTAACAGTTAATTTAGTTCTAGCTTACCAAAGTTTTGCTGATACAAATCACCTTCAAACTGAAAGTAAGTCTTTTTTATACATAATGTTAGAAGTTCCATTATGCTATTAACAGTTAATTTAGTTCTAGCTTCCAAATTATTAACATTCAACAACTTATCCTTGACTATTTCTAAAGTTTTATCTACTGGGACATTGGTAAAGAGGCTAACTACATCAAACCTAACCATCAGATGGGTATCATGAATATTGTTTTCATAAATCTTTTTTATAAAGTGTCTACTATTTTTGATATACGAATCGGTGTTTCCAGATAATGGATTTAGAATATTAAGTAAGAATTTTGCCAAATTATGGCATGGCGAATTCATGGAACTAACAATGGGTCTTAAAGGAATATTTTGCTTATGTATTTTTGGCAAACCATAAAAATGAGGTGGCTTGCTATGATGTGATGTGAGCTTACTTCGTTCAAAGTCATTAAATTTATTTTTATACTTGAATAGAGTTCTATATATTTTGCTCTCAATTGATTTTGTGGGATCCTTGTTTAATTTTGAGTAAGGTCCTTCAGTGATTAATGTCATGACTTTTGTATCATATACATTTTTATCTAACAACCGTGGCATTACCTTTGTCTGGTAAAATTTTAATATGTTCATCTCTTCTTAAGGAAGATATGGATTGTTTCTCTTCTGTATTTAAATTGTCTCTAATTTTACATTGCTTTTCTAAAGCAATTTTTGCCCGTACGCGATATTCATTTGCATCATCTGTTGGCATGTTTTGAGCAGTTTTCTCTACAGCTGCTATTATATCAAATTTTGGAACAGATTTTGGGTTTATTGCAAAATTTAAACCTTTTGACAAGACAAGTTTTTCTGAAATTGTTAAAACTCTATTTGACATATTAATGACAGTCTTGTCAATTAGAGGTTATTGTTTATATTATGCAATTGCCTGATCTGCTTCTCTCGTATTAGGTTCCTAAATTTGTTTATATGCGTGCCTTTTTGTGAACTAAAATGCTTGTCATAACTAAACCTGATATTCCGGCATATGTATTGAAAATCCTGTTCTACAACGTTGTTGTATAATTCGTTTTCTGTATTTATGATTTCCTTAATTATTTCTGCCTTTTGGTATCTATGGAACTATTCTTTCCATGGATTTGCTAGCTTTATTCAAAATTCCTGTTGCACGTTTTTTCTTGTTTTTCTCGTGTCCTTTAAACTTAGAGGGTGGTTGTTCTCAACTTTATAGGGGCAGTTTATGAAGATTACGTCGGACCTGATGCAGTTTCTTATCACTTTAATAAAACTTCGACATTTTTAGCTATTTCAGCAGTCATTGCTGTTTTGGATGGATTTTTTTATATATGGGCTAGTTTTCGCCCCTCCTCCCTGGGGATGTGTTTCATATCTATTGTATGTACGCTGCTGTTTAACCTTAATTTGTATAATTCGATTGATTAAGATGTAACAAATATTTTCGTAGCTTAATAATCTTTTTACCCCATTTCAGGGGTGTTTTTTGGCTCTAACTAGTGATTTTTTTTTTCGAAGCGAATTGTGGGGCTGTGTAATTAAAGACTGAATCAAGAGCAAACACAACCACTACTGCAGAGATATTCCAGGAAATCGACATGGGAAAATATTTGTCAATGGAACATGTTCAAAACAAACTGAAGAGCGAGATTCAGTTGAGAACCATAACAGGTCTTCTGACGGACACTTTCCCGTTAAGAAGTACCTGCATTTAATCGAAAAGTTTGCTGGCGACCTTAACTGCGGTAAGGTACCAGAAACTGTGGAATATATTATACATGACTGCCAGGCGTTAAACCGCGAAAGTTATAATATCGACGGGCTAACACAAACAGACCGGAAACCCTCAAAACTCGCCCGTTTTCAAACCTGTGTCACCTTGTCAATGATACAGGAATATTAAAATGGAGTATTTTTTACAGACGAGCCCCAGGGTTTTAGTCAGTTAGAGTCTGACGCTCAGACCCATTCCAGCGATGGGCAGCTTGTATGGGCTGTGGGGTCCATGTGGGCTTGCGCGAATATATCCCAGTTCACTTTTGCGTGGTGCATCTGAAAGAGAGAGTGTCTACCTTTTAAATTTTTCACTAAAAGTATATTTCGGTTCTCAGTTGGCAACTACCTACCATTGTTTTTCTTCAACAACATCGAGGAAATTAAACCAACACGGAACCTGATTAAAAGATCATACATAACTATCATACGAAGTCTGAGAAGAGCTACTAGCAAAAACAACAAGAATAAAGCAGCTACATAAAACGTCAATATAAATAAGAGGAAAAACAGTTACAAAAAGGACCGAAACATACGCAATGAAGTACTAGAATATATGCTCTCCCGTAATTAGAAACAGGAGAAACAGAAGACTCAGAAGAAGAACTCTAGAAGCAAAAACACAAAGAGAAATGTGTAACCACTCTATTGTAACGGTCCATTTTATAAAGCCCTTTAAATATAGATTATTATTGATAATTTGTACTCATTTACATTTTGTTGATGACATTTATTAGTATCTATGAAACCTTGACATGCTTCAGCGGGCCCTGCAGTCGGGTTTTTGGTATTCTTAACTTTAACCGCTGTGGAGGATGATGCCATGCAATGGCGCGGGTATTACCTAATCCTTCCATATAAGGTAGCATTTCTAAACTAGGTAAACAATTGGTACATTTTTATTGTTACGTTATGCCAAATTGTCACTCCCCATCCACCCCTATAAATAGTAAATATCGCGGGATCCATTAGAAATCCAGAGTCGAGAGTTGGCAATCAACGGACTGTTTGCCCAAAGAAAGGCTGGTTTAGACCGGCCTTTACAATAGAGAATCCCACTTTTAAAGAAAATGCTTGAAAGGTAATGCTCAAAGTTTGAGTTGTGCATAGTAAAAATAATTTTTAGTGTTTACTAGGTGCCTATAAGGAATTATTAAAAGTTACCTGACAAACAGAACTATAGGGATGGAGTCGAAAAATGGTATGGAGTGGAAGAAGGTAACGTGTGGGGTTCCACAGGGATCGGTGTTGGGGCCAACCCTATGGAATGTAATGTTCAACGACATACTGCAGCTTCCAATGGCGAACGAGATTACCATCACGGGGTATGTAGGGATTGCATTACCGGTTAACCGGTTAACCGGTTAACCGGTTATTAGGACAAAAAACACATGAAGGTAATTACCGATTATTTTAATTTTTTACCGGTTATTTCGGTAAATTCTGAACTTACGATATGTCACGTATTCAACGTATCTATTTATGTCACTGACTAGTATTCACTAAATACAGAGTGATTGTCCCAACACCGAGCACTTTTAACAATAAATATATAATATTATAAAAAGTAAACTCCAAACACCAAGCCCTAATAAATACAAGAGAGACATTGACAATATCTTACGACAGAAAATTGAATATTTCACTGCCGCAAATATCCTTGGAATACATTTAGAATTATGTTATTACCAATTCTTATTAACTTATTGACCCACCAATATCGATTGAAGAAGGGCATCTTCAGCTGGGGTATTCTATGCACAAATATCAGACGACTAACAGATATAGCTTTGAAAAACTAACCCTTTTAACAGGCTATTTTAAAAAATATATTGTATTTTTAGATTAGGTATTCAGTAAATGCCATATTTGAGTTTATGTTTATAATTTTTGTTATTTAAGTGGATGTTTTTGTTATTTACAGAATAATTATTTATTTAAATTTGTTTCATTTATATTTTTTCCTTTTGATAAATTAACTCCTATATAAAAAAGTCTGTTTGACAGTCACATTTTTGTCACTTTGACAGCGATAAAAAAAGGTGCATCGTTTTTAATCACCGATAAAAATGCCTGTTCCTCAAAAGCAGAGTACATGTAGTAGTCGCACGTCACTTTGAAATCTGTACTGTCAGCTATAATTTTTAAGTATTATGGAAACTATACTGTACAATATGAGTCGTTTTGGGAAAATTATAATTATTTTTAATAAATTATTGTTGTTGTTCGTTCACATATTCTGTCGTTAATTTATCTTGCCAAAAAACACTCGAGCTATTCTTTTATGGATAAAGGACCCCGCACACCATATAGGGAGATTTCTGCCCCCAGTCAAATTTAATCTAACCCACGTAAAAATGTTCTTTTGAACCCCCTGAACAAATGTTCAAATGCAGCCAGGTCCGAAAAGGTCTTCGTTTCGAGATATGGAGCCCTAAAGATCGTTCCAAATACGTTTTAAAATTGAAAAAATTAAATTAAAGTTGGCTTTGATTTTATGAAAATTCAGAACTGCATAATTAATTCTTAAATAACACCATATTTCTTACTCATGTTAATGACACCGTGGGTCTTCAATGGCTTCGCTGCAGTTTTTTCAATTCAAGAATAAAGTTGTGATACTTTTTTTTTAAATAAAAAACTTCTGTTAAGTTCTGTGGCTCAAAATCTTATGATAAATTATTGTTCTCCGAGCTTCCTGGGATTGGAATTGTTCTTTTTTTTATCTGAACTTTCAGAGTGTATCATGGTTTTTATTTTAAGTGCCCATTAAATGGGCAATTTAATCAGGTCCATTGATTTTTATTTGAACTATGATTATGGAATTTTCTGTGGTAACCTTACCTAAACAATTTCGATCAGTAATTCGTGTCCACGTAGGTACTCAGAAAATTCCGATATTTTTTAAAAAATAACACACTCTTTCTTGGATAGTAGGAAATTCAATGAATCAAAACAATGTCATTATTGACAATTGAAAGAGAAATAAAAAAGTGTGAAATAAAACTTAATATTTCGTTGTTTTACTATTGATTTCTATGGAAACAGCAATATAATTTAGTCATTAAGACAAGGTAACTGAGCGATTTTGGATTTGGAACGATCTTTAGGGCTCCATATCTCGAAACGAAGATCTTTTCGGACCTGGCTGCATTTGAACATTTGTTCAGGGGGTTCAAAAGAACATTTTTATGTGCGTTAGATTAAATTTGACTGGAGGCAGAAATCCCCCTATTTGGTGTGCGGGGTCCTTTCTTTTTAACTCAAAATTTTTGCCAATCAGTAATTTTGCTCGAAAAACTGACATTTGACAAAATCACTCGACCTCCGGTCTCGCGATTTTTTCATGTCAGTTTTTCTTATAAAATCACTGATTTGGCAAAATTATTTCGTTACAAAGAGAAATTTATCCGATAAAAAAAAGCTCTTGTGATCTTACTGTTGATAAAAAACCTTTTGTTTGTTCATTATATTAAGTATACGTATATAAAAAAATGTTTTTTGTTAAATTAAGATAATTTTGTACATGGAAAAAGACAATTGCCATTTTCGCCACCCTAATCACCCATTCTAAAAATTACCGGTAAATACCGGTTAACCGGTTATTTACATTTTTATTTACCGATTTACCGGTTATTAAAACTTCCGGTAAATTGCAATCCCTAGGGGTATGCCGATGACCTGGCCATAACGGCTACAAGAACATGGATGGTGGAAATAGAGAGGAAGGTAAATAATACCGTCAGAGAAATCGAGCAGTGGCTCGGCCGGGTGCACCTCGAACTAGCCCCGGAAAAAACGGAGTGCATAGTTGTAACCAGAAGGAGGAACCTGGCGCCGATCGTAGTGAGGGTAGGTGGGGCGGAGGTTGAGCCCAGCAAGAGCCTGAAATATGTGGGAATTTGGCTAGACCCAAAGCTGACGTATGGGGAACACGTGCGGAAAACGACGGAAAAAGCAGGGAAGACCGCAACCGCACTGGCGCGAGTAATGAGTAACTCAGGAGGACCGAAGGCCGGCAAGGGAAGGGTGATGTGCAGCGTGGTGCACACAATCTTGCTTTATGCGGCCCCAGTCTGGGAGAGTGCGCTGAAAGTACAAAAGGACCAGAAGGAGGCCTGAGAGAGTACAGCGCTCTACTGCGCTGAGGATATGCAGCGCATACCGTACGGTGTCGCACGAGGCGGCGCTGGTGGTGGCGGGAATCCCGCCCCCTTGACTTGATGGCCAGGGAGAGAGGAGAAATATATAATGGGGCTGATAGAAGGAGGCAAGGCAGAGGCTGTATCAGAAATGGCAGGGCAGTTGGGATGCTGCAAATAAAGGGAGATGGACTAGGCGCCTTATTCCAGACGTAAAGGAGTGGGCCGAGAGGAAACACGGGGAGGTGGATTACCACTTTACCCAGGCCTTGACGGGGCATGGTAGCTTCGCAGAGTACTTGTACGGCATAGGAAAAGTGGAGACCCGGGAATGTGTTTACTGCGTAGAGAAGGACGACGCTGAGCATACCATGTTCCAGTGCAGCCGGTGGAGGGCTGAAAGGACAGCGGGACAATATCACACCCCTGAAAACTTTGCGGTACAAATATTGGAGTCGGAGAGGAAATGGAAGGCCGTATCAGATGCCTGGAGGCTAATAATGAGGACAAAGGAATCGGACGAAGGAATCTCTAATTGGTCAAACGGACGTAGGGTAAAAATAAGGAAGGGAAAGGAAAGTCAACAAGAATGACCAGTGTCCTAAAGTTAAGCGAAAGCAGTTCCGGGGCATTTGGAAACACTGAACGGGGTTTAAGTCCGGAACTACCTGGGACGATAGAACCTAAGTCCCAGGTGTCCATGATGGATTTCCCCCTCAACAACAAAAAAAAAAAAAGGTGCCTATAAGGATGGTTTAATATGTTATAATTAGCCTTAAGGTGCGATGTTAGTTTTACTGGAGATAAACATGTAAGTAAAGTGTAAGTAACATATGTTAACTTTCCCTACATCGGCCTCTTCAATCTGCAACGTAAATTTCCTTGGAACGGTCCAGAATAGTGCAACTTAAATTTCAGTGTTGTTCTTCATTTTATCATAACTTTGGGTAGAAAGCAAGGTAAAATCGCGTTTTCCGTGTGAACAATCGAAATTAGATGATTGTTATAATTTAAATTATTGAAGTTGTTGTTTCCTGTACATATAATCTGATGAGTTAGACCATTGCTTTTATTCATATTATTGTAGTTGCTGTACAATTTATTTCTTGTTATATGTTTGTCTTGATTAAAATGTAGTAACCAAATTACTTAATTATCGGTTAATTACTTTTGTTTGAGGTCGGTCGACAATTTATTTTATTGGATTTGTTTGATATGTTATAGTAAATTTCTCCTATTTGTTTGACATAAGACTTTAAAACGATATTTGTGTATTTCGCCTGCACCTGGAGAATGTTTTGTGCTCTGCAAACTTAACCATTTTAAATTCAATATATAGGTTATATATTTTTATGGAGTTTTATTTATAATCTTCATAAATAATATTTATTTTGCACTATTATCTATTTCATCTTTCTGAGCTAGATAGGTAATAGTAAGTATGATAAGAGAATATTATTTAGGTATATTAAGCAAATTACAACTTACACTCTTTAATATTTGTTATGAAATTAACTACTTTCTGTATATTGTTGCCCTAATCTGGGCACCCTAATATACTAGTTAGGTAAATACTTCAAAACACTCATTATTGGAAAACCAATCAAAACAACTACTCTTCTAGCTAATACTGATGAAGTATTGAATTACATGATAGTATTCCTAGTATTTTAAAGCAAAAAAAAATATATTGAAAATACTTAAATCATTCATTTAAATTCAGTCATTCACACTTTTTTATTTAACATGAAATTATCTAATTTCTGTATATTGGTACCTTAATCTGGTCACTAATATACTACTTAAGAAAACGCTTTAAAACACTCATCATTGGTTAACCAATCATAACTACTACTCTTCTAGCTAATACTGATGAAGTGACCCGATTAAGGTACCGATATACAAAAAGTAGATAATTTCATATTAAATAAAAAAGTGTGAATGATTGAATTTAAATAAATGATTTAAATATTTTCAATATATTTTTTTTGTTTTAAAATACTAGAAATCCTATCATGTAATTCAATACTTCGTCAGTATTAGCTAGAAGAGTAGTTGTTTTGATTGGTTCTCCAATAATCATTGAAGTATTTACCTAACTAGTATATTAGCGTGCCCAGATTAGGGCAACAATATACAGAAAGTAGGTAATTACATAACAAATATTAAAGTGTGTAAGTTGTAATTTGCTCAATATACCTAAATAATATCCTCAATCATAATGAAAGCAAATAAATAAAAAATAATTAATTGTAAAAAAGTAAGTATGCTAGTTTTTTCTTGTCTTGGGAATTATTTGACCCATTAAATATTTTTAATTAATATGATGGTTAATCAATCAATCAATCAATCAATCAACAAATAGGTTTGTAATGCCACAGACAAACACCACAGTGTCAGACTGACAGATAGACCGACTACCTGAAGGAATTGAAACATCATAATTTTCCTAATCTACAATCTCTGAAACGTGAGAGCCTTTCGTAAACGTATGTATGCATGTTAATAAAATTTTGAAATAAAATTTTATTATTGATAACATTATGTAAAATGAATCACCCTTGGGTAGCAAGAAGAAGTGTCAAATCGTACAAGTTTTGCGAGATGTAATTGACAAAATCTAAAATTGTAATATTTCGACAGAGTGGAAAAAGTTTGAAAATTATATGGTAATAAAATATGAGGTGTTCACCGATAGCTATCTCAACCATCAAAAATTCCATGCCCTGCAGGTGCAAGAATATTTTTCCTCGCGATTTGGCAGCTTGGTAATGACGCCAAAGTGAACTTGAACCCCGGAGAGGTACAGTCGTTTGATATCGACATTTCACAAAGTTAATATTCTCACTTTATATACTTTGCTCTACCCTTGATGTCGACTTTTTATAGTTCTGCCAGTGTTCTAGGATTTCCACACTACATATATGGAAATAAACATGCTATTATTTTCATTCGCATGACAGTGAAGGAAACTTTTTCTAGAATAATGAGAAAAACTGAATCTGAAATGCGAACCTATTTTAAATTGAAATTTTCCTTTGACAGGTGTACATCCACACGTCCATTTTTTATTTCCCAGTACAAAATCTCAATGAAAACTTCTCATACGCAGTTCTTGAAGTATAGTAAAAAAAAGAGAATATATTTGGTATGGCGTAGGAGATACATCAGGCCCGGACTGTAAATTATATTGATAGAATGTATTATATTTTCACATAAATTGATGGTCTTTAAGTTATAACGAATTTGAAATTGCCATTTAAGCTTGAAGAAACGGTTTTGTCTAATAACTCGAAAAGTATCACACTTTGCGAAAAAATGTTGGAGATCAATAACAGAGCTTATAAACTGAGGATAAAAGTAGTTTCTTCCAAATTATGTAGAATAGTTCCAGAGATATGGAAGTTTGAAAATGAGGAAAAGGACCAAAATTAAAGATGGTTAATTAAGTTTTCAAATGATATTTGATGGTACGTTTGACTAAGTGGCTTTTTCGGACACTCATCGTTACAAGCATTTTCTATGCGCTGATTAATTTTATCGAACTTAAATAACGACAAAATAGACTTCTGGCAAATGTCAGCATATCGAGTAGGCCATGGTTCAAGATATAAAAATCAGTGAAATTATATCATCGTTACAAAGCCGATTTTTTTGTGTGTACACATTCTATGTTTAGAATCAATAAAATAAGATCGCCAGAAAGTGTGGGCCATCAGGGGCGCAACCAGAAAGGTCATAGAGATTCTGCGAGTGCAATTGATTATATATGCACAAATCTCAATAGTGAAAAGTATGAATTATCACATATGGTTTCTTTTAACGGATTATCCGATCACTCTGCTCAGTTTTTAAACATTAAGTATAACCTTGATGTAAAACAAAAAAATAATACTTCATATAGGAGAATTTTTAGTAGCAATAACTATTTGTTTTTGAAGTATTTAAGCAAAGAAACATGGGATGAAGTATATCGAAGTAATTCACAAAATGATGGTTTTAAATGTTTTTCTGGTTGTCTGTCACATTATTTCGAATTATCTTTTCCTATTAAAAAAGTATTTAGTAAATCTAATAATAATAATTGGGTATCATTGGGTATAAAAACGTCGGCAAATTAAAATTAAAAGAACTATATAAGAAGAAGATTGAATCGAATAAGGTGACAGATATAGAATACTACAAACAATATAAAAAAAATTATAAAAGAGTAATAGCTTCTGCTAAAAAACTTCAAAATGAAAGAGAGTACAATAGATCTGTCAACAAAAGGTAAAACCATGTGGGATATTATTAATCAAGATTGTGGGAAAAATAAAAATAGAAATGTAATTACAAATATTCAGATGGGAGATAAAATGATAACAGATTCTACAAAAATTGCGAATAATTTCAACGATTTTTTCGTAAATGTCCTGGAAAAACTCAATGAAAAATTTGGTGATTCTAAAAATGAGTACAGTTTTAAAACAAACAAGAATTTTCCAACTATGTTCTTAGAACCGGTGTCAGAAAATATAGTCTTCAACACTATCATGGGGTTGAAAAAATCTAACGCTGCTGGAGTTGATGGTATATCGGCAAATGTATTAAAACAGTCCGTTCATTTTTTAGTGTATCCCTTAACATTTCTCATAAATCTATCAATTGAATCAGGTATATTTCCCAGCATATTTAAAACTGGCAAAGTTATACCGATTTTTAAAAAAGGTGACAAACTTCAGATAGAAAACTATCGACCGGTAAGCCTACTTAGCGCAATATCAAAAATTTTAGAAAAAATTATATTTGACAAAATGGTTGCCTTTATTAAAAAATATAATATTTTTACATCCGTTCAACATGTTCATTAAAGGAAGAAGTACACAATCAGCAATACTTCATTTCCTTGATAAGTTATATATAGCTCTAGACTCGGGACAGAAATCCGTAGGTCTCTTCATGGATCTAAGCAAGGCATTTGACCTAGTCAATCATGCATTGTTTAGAGTAAAAATTATGGAATATGGCTTTAGAGGTAAAATCATGGACTGGCTTATATCTTACCTTTCCGAAAGAAAACAAAGTGTTTAAATCAATGGAGCTAGATCTGCTGAAAAGGATATAAAGATAGGTGTGCCGCAAGGGTCGATATTAGGACTATTGTTATTTCTGATTTTTGTTAATGATCTGCCAAATATAGATCCGTATAATAATCTGACTATGTTTGCTGATGACAATACATATTTGTGCAGCGGTCACTCGGTAAATGATGCAATTGAGAAAATGCAATCAATGATTTTTAAATTTGTTGAATGGTTCCAAATAAATAAACTACATCTAAACGTATCAAAAACTGTATTTATTCATTTTACTCCTAAAAGTTCTTTAATTAATGAAAGTCATTTATTAAAAATAAATAATAAATCAGTTGAGCAAGTCAGATCAACTAAATTTTTAGGGATGAATATAGACAATATGTTAAGTTGGGAAATTCATGTTGAAAACCTTTCAAAAAAAACTATCGTCAGTGTGTTTCGCTATTTACCGGTTAAATTCTATAACAAACAAATCTACTTTATTATCTTTTTATCATGCCCAATTTGTGTCTAAGGTGCGTCATGGTATAATATTTTGGGGGACTTCTAGTCATTTTAGTAGAATATTTAGGCTCCAGAAAAGAGCCGTAAGAAATATAGTCGGAGCTTCAAGATATCAATCGTGTCGTCCAATTTTTAAAAAATTGGGTCTGTTACCACTTATTTGCTTATATATCTTTGAAATAGTTACCTATGTGAAAATAAATGAAGGTAAATTTAATAGGAACCGCGATTTTCACAATTATAGTACACGAAGTAATGATCAGTTAACTATACCCGTACATAATAGCTCTCTATTTGAAAAATCCTCGATTTTCATGGGAATTAAATGTTTCAATAAATTACCTCAGGAAATAAGACTTAGTCAAAACATCAGAATTTTTAAAAATAAGCTTCTAAAATTTTTATTGGAGAATAACTTTTATAGCTTATCTGAATATTTGTAGGAATATACATTATTGTGTTTAGGCGAAATATTTTTTGTATGTAGTTTTTTATTGCATTTTTAACATTAGGGTTAGGAATTAAAAGGAGATAGTTTAATTAGTTCACTAGTCTATAAGTTTTATAAATTTTATTAAGTAACTATACACATGTCCTATATGTTTTACATTTATACTTACCTAGTTTAGTTAATTACTAATTTATTATCTGAGTCTACCTGACTTGTCCCACACCACGGCAAAGTTTCTGTACTTTGTGTTATGGTCCATTGGATAATAAAATTTATTTATTTATTTATTTATTTATTTATTTATTTATTTATTTATTTATTTATTTATTTATTTATTTATTTATTCAAAGAGGTAAAAAACGGAGTTATATAATATCATTGTTACAAACTTTTTTAAGATTAAGCATGTTTATTTAAATGTTTTGAACACAGAAAAAAATTTCCAGAAAGAAACTCCCATCAGTAAGGCTAGCCAGAAAGAAAATGTTTAGGATTTTTGAAGAAAATTGGAATTTTTTTCGCATATTTCAACTCATCGTTACAAGTTCTGGCTCCTTTCTAAAATGTAAATATAAGCTCCCTCAACAATAGAATAGCCTCCCCGTAAAGTTCTTAGTGTCAACAAAAGTACAATAGGCTCTTAAATATACAGGAATTTAACACTTTCGGCTAACTTGACTCCGTACCGTGCCTCAGATGTATTGTATCATTATTACCTTTCTGGCTGCGCATCCTGACGGCCCACAGTTTCTGGCGATCTTATTTTATTCATTCTAAACATAAAATGTGTACACACAAAAAAAATGAGCCTTGTAACGATGACATGATTTCACTGATTTTTAAACAGTGTTCGTAGCGCTCCTGACAGGAGGTGCTCCGCCAGAAGTCGATTTTATGAATCGTTATCATCCATTAAACCATAAAAATATCTCAAAGTTCATAAAACGATGAGCTGCCAAAAAAGCCACCTAGCTCCCGCTCTGTTACTATAATATGTATGTCGACATAGTGTTAGCTAACACGTATCGTCTCCTCGGCGAGACAAGAAATTTGAGGCTCAGGAAACCTGGGAGTTAATATATATCATCCAGAAGTCGACGAAGAAATCTTACAAGCATTTGAAGATAATCCTACAACCAGCATCTTGATCTGTCATGCATAACGAAAACAAGCATTCTTTCCACTATACTCAAGTGCAAGGTCTTGAAGAAGTAGGTCTAGCAAATAGAAAGCAGTTTTCTGATTTTTATTAAATTCCGATATTGATATTGGGATTATAGCGAAGAACAGGGAGAACGATTCCATCAGGATATCAAGGAAATGGAGAGTCATTATCAAGGAAGGTGGGATATTAATATGATGGCTGATTTTTGCTGGGTGTTGAAAAGGGAAGTACCTTTAAGAGGAGTTAAATGCAAAAGACTGCCTCTCCGCCGATCTTTTGAACATAAAAGACACCAATACCATAAAAAGAAAGAGTAATAGTTTTCCCTTACAGCTAAATTTTTAAATAAATGTTTGAGCTTCCATCAGTCAGATTCATTAGAATGTTTAACTATTCTCTTAGATTATTGGGGAGAGCAGACCAAATGTAGACGTGATTTTCAAATCAGCCGCTCGAAGAACTCATCGCGAGTATAGGGAATCTTTCGGAGTGGTCAAATTAAAAAAAAATTAAATTTTTGTAGTTTTCTATAAACTTGATACCTACCATATATAATCTGCGACTGAATGGAAATTAGCTCTCTCAATATGTATGAAAATTATTTTGATTTTTTTGTTTCGCAAATCCTGGATTATATATAAAAATTTAATTTTTGAGTGATTTCTATCATTTTTTTGAGGTTAAGGATCAATACCCTTCTTACGAAACACAGTCCGGACATGCATTGAAAGTCACTTTCTTAACAAATAAAATACAAAACTATTTTGATTCCCTGGCTTTGCAAATTTAGGATACGTATATGAAAATTTCATTTTTGAGTGATTTCACGCATTTTTTTTGAGATTATGTATGAGTTAAAATATATATAATCAATTCTGTAGTCCAATGTGAATTCCGTTGATAAAAAAAGCATATCAATGACTTTTTAAAAACAATCCTTGAAATACGCAATAGTGCCTATTTTTAGTCATTTTAAGATATTCTTTGAGGTTATTTTGAATATATAAGCTAATCTGCGTAAGAAAATACATGGAAATATACTAGTGTAGTATCCAGGACAAAAAAAATATTTTTTTTTGTGTGGCTGTGTTACTATTATAAAACCTTAAAACTAAATAAATGAAACATATTGACAACACTGTGCGGTCAGTAAGCGGTGGCAGAGCCTATGTAGCGTACTTACCTACATATTAAAAAAAAAACTCTGTTACTATAGAGAATAGCACAAAACAATATACAATAGAAAAGCAAGATTATATTTTTATCAACAGTTAATTATTATTGTTAAATATATTTTTCTTTACAAGTTGAAATTTAAAATTTATTTTATGGAATAATTCCCATAAATTGGTGACCCCGACTGTAGACTAGAAGGTCCCCATAAATTGGTGACCCCGACTGTGAACTAGAAGGTCCCCATAAATTGGTGACCCCGACGAGAACTAGAAGGTCCCCATAAATTATACATATCAGATACCAGTCTGCGACGGGTATCTGATGATAAGCACGAACTAGATCGATTTTTGAAAAAATAGTGCAGCCGAATAATTGAGAATTAAAATCGTGTATATGAGGTAATGGATATCGGTCAGGAATGGTGATTGTGTTAAGTTTCCTATAGTCACTACACGGCCGCCAATCATTTGATTCTCTTTTTGCAACCATATGTAATGGAGAAGAAACTGACGAAGAAGATGGTTCACAAATTCCTAATTCAACCATATGTTTGAATTCATTTTTTGCAATATTATGTTTAGTTGCATCTAATCTACGTGGACGACAAAAAGGTAAACTTGTTTGATGTGTGTGATGTTTGACGGAATGCTTAATTGGAAAAAATAGTTGGGAGTAGTAACAAGATGTGGAAATTGTAGCAATAACTTCGTATATTGGTCTTCAAATAAAAAAATTTTTGGGGAAGAAATCGTAATATGTTCAAGGAAACAATTAACTGACAGTGACATTTCGTTGTCTGTCAACCGTTTATTTTTCAAGTCAATGATTAGACCGGAATGAACTAAAAAATCAGCACCAATTATAGGTACTGAAATATCAGCGATGTTAAATACAAAAGAAAATTCACGACGTAAACCTAAATTAACCTGCAACAATTTTTTACCGTAAGTATGAATGGTAGATCCATTTTCTGCAGTTAAGACAAGGTCAGGATTCCTTTTAAAATCTGTTAGATAATTTCTGGGAATAACTGACAAATCAGCTCCGGTGTCAACCAAAAAACATAACTTGTTGGATTGATCGTAAACGAAGAGGCGACATTTGTTGTCGAGTATACTAGTGTCTGGTGTAAGGACACCAGAATTTATTCGTTTTTTGACGTTGAAGGGTATTGTGATATTTGAGAAAGATTTTTATTGTAAATACACCAATATTTTAATAACTTATAATTCACAAATCCTAAACGGGATCATTTTCGAAATACATTTGTCAGTCCAGACATTAAAGATTATAAGCCTGTTTTCATTCGGAAAGGTAGACTTAAACCAACCTTATCTCCTTGGTATGAAGGACCTTTTAAAGGTTTTTCTAGAACAAACAAAATTATAGCGATCCTTAAACGTGGAAAAGATTATACTGTATCTTTAAACAGAGTTAAACCTGCATATTTGTTAAATGATGTTGTCAATCTACCCGTCACTTCTGACTGTAAAAAAGTCCGTTTTAATATTGAGACTTTGGTAGGTTGCTTTTTATTTTGCAAGGGGGGGGGGGGTAATATGTAGCGTACTTACCTATATATTAAAAAAACTCTGTTACTATAGAGAACAAAACAAAACAATATACAATAGAATAACAAGACTATATTTTTATCAACTGTTAATTATTATTGTTGAAGTTGAAATTTAAAATTCATTTTATGAAACAATCCCCATAGCCTACTAGTCCATGCCAAAGTTGCAAAACCCTCAAAAGTGACTAACCCCCCGTTTTCGAGGACGGTCAACACGATGGTGATAGTCTCGCGGTTCCTACTCCCCCCCCTCGAACTACCCCTAAACGCATCTTTGATTTTTCGTTTTCAGGCATGCGAGGACTTATTGGATCGACTTTTTTTTTTTAACTATTTAACGTCGGCCTATTTCCACTACCAAGGCCTATCACCGACGCCAGGAGACGAGCTACCCCCAACCTGGAAATTTTGCCGAACCTCTTCCCTTAAGAAGAGTAGGGATCTTTTACTTGCCTAACATTTAATAGACAAGGGACCGCCTGCTTTACATCCCCTCCGAAGGATGGTATATCCACTACGTAATCCTCGTCTGAAATTACGTAACTTCCGAGTATACACTGATATACAAGTCTCTAGAAGGTGGGACGAGAACGCTGTATTTCCCAAGATAGGTGGGTCGCCCATCCAAGTACTAACCGCGCTCGACGTTGCTTCAACAGAATATCGACTGATATTCACATTGAAGTCGCCTCTACGCTCGCCCCAACTTTTTTTTGAGGATACTCAATATGTCCTGTACAATTTCGCAACCAGACATTCTAACGACCCCAGGGGGTTGAAACCACCCGCTCCCTCAATACCGAAACATGCAAAAAAATGTCCAAACCTGCTGAAAATTGTTTTTCACGCGTTTTCAAGAGCCGGGAATACGATGCTGATATTATTTAACCTCCCACCTCTAAGGAACTACTCCTAAATGCATAAAACCATCCCTTTTCCCCATTTTTCGTTATCAGTCATGCGAGGACTTATTGGATCGGGTTTTTTTTTTTGAAGAAACTCAATATGTTCTGTAAAATTCTGCTACCAGACATTCCAACGACCCCAGAGGGATTGAAGCCACTCCCTCCGTGAATCCTGAAATGTCCCTCAAAGAGAAGAAGGTATGCCCGTTTTCAAGGGTGGATAACACGAGAGTTTCATCAGTTGCTCTCTTAGTCCTCAAAAACTATCCTTGCATGCCCAAAACCATAGGTGTTTCTTATAGTGAGATCAAAAGCGCGCATTGGATCAGTTTTTCTAGGGAGAATTTTTTTTATTTCAGCTTAAAAGGAGTTTGATAGGACGGGCTATGTGCTTGTATATACTATATATTGACATGTATTTCAATATCACAATGTAAAATAAACAGAAAAGTATCAAAACTACCAAGATTCTTAAGAAAACCATAAAACATATCGGAAAAATCAAAATAAAATCAAAATCACACGAATATTGTAAACTATTTAAACATGAAAGCAAGTCACAAAGCTGGTTTAAACGATGAGCAGCAATTCGTGCATGACTAACAAGCCAAATATTAAAAGTTGCAAAATCACATAGCGTAAACGATGACTAACGGTACAGCATTTCTAGTACTTGTGAATTTTACCTAGTAAGTTATGAAAATTCCATCGAATGTTTGTGAGATGCCTGGTTGTATATAAAGAGTATTTTTCAGTCATTTACTCAATGGGGGCCTTTTAGTTTTCTTTATAAATCTCTAAAAAAGGGAAATAAAACATGTCAATTAAGTTAAGCTATTCATAAGTAGTGAAAAACTAAATAAAATGAGTCTAAAACAGTGTAGTATGTAAGAGTGAACATCTGAGATAAGACACAGATGCATAAAACAAAGGGAAAAGGGGACATAAGTGCGTGGGGTCCACCAAAAGAGTCATGCGACAGTGTACGAAGCACCTCTGTTAATAGGCCTCGTAGAGAGCTCTGGCATATCTCAAAATAAAGCTAATTTCATGGGGAACAATATTTCAACAGAAAACATTCACAAATCAAAGCATTTAAAGAAAAAGTATATTTACCTGCCAGTTTGAAGCAAGAAAAAGTCAATCTAGAAGCCCGTTTTTGGCTAAAGTATAAATAGCTTTGACAGGTTCCATAGCTGGGGAGTCGACATTTAGATAGCGGCGAGTCCACATCAGTTGGCGGGGAAAACGTCATTGGTGGAAAACTCCAACATTTTGGGGGTTAACCTAAAAAAATCAAGAAGACGTCTATTAGAAGACAACGCGAAATTGAATAAAAATCCAGCAAAAGGGTATTAAGAAGCCATAAGAGCTCTTAATAAGCAAATATTATAAGGCAGAGCAACAAAAATCACGAGACTTAAGTAATTTCCAGTAGAGATTACTTACCAACTAAGATTAGCAGATCTCCAGGTGCTGGACCCACTACGTAAGTGCATACAAACCACAAGCATCAATAAATAAACATCACTGAACATTACTATTCGTATTCGCATAAACATTTCGTAATTTTAAGTATAATTTGTCGTTTTGTTGTCATTTTCTGCGGTACTGTAGGTTATTTTAGTAGTGTGCATAGTACTTGCATCAAACGTCAACGGTTGAAAAGATCGGTTTACACTGCTAAGGTAAAATAGAGTACAGCCACAGTATTCATTAAGTTAATTAGCTAGGGATCAGGTTAATATTAATAACCATATAAAAATCTATAAAGAAAACGGTTTCTGAAATTAATAAAACACTCATAAATCAGAAAGTCAGTTTGTTATTTGTGTGTATGCAACCAGGTATACGTAAAGTACATTTGGAAAAATATCAGTAAAGTGAGTTATAAAATCCAAAGCCCATATGAACCTACCCGAGCCCTGAGATAAAAGAGAAAGAGCCCTGAGGTAATAGAGTAAGTAAATGTTGTGAGATTTTTCAAAAAGAGGAGAAAACAAAACAATATATATATATATATATATATATATATATATATATATATATATATATATATATAGTCGTGTATGTGCATAGTCCACTTTTTTATTATATATTTATTTTCACATTATGTACATAATTTTTATTCTTCTTCTAGACATGTGTCATATATTATTATTATTATTATTATTATTATTATTAAATTTTAAATTATTCTTCGGCGTTTACAAATTAAATCATTTTTGTCCAATCGGAATGGACATTAAACTCCCTCAAAAAAAAAAACGATCCGACAAGTCCTCGCATGCCCGAAAACGAAAAATAGGAAAATAGGTGGTTTTATGCATTTAGGGGTAGTTGGTTAGGGGTGGGAGGCTAAATAATATCAGCATCGTGTTCCCCGCACTTGAAGATGTGTAGAAAACAATTTTCAGCACGTTTGGATGTTTTTTGCAGGTTTTGGTGTTGAGGAGGAGGGTGGTTTCAACACCCGTTGTCTGGTTGCGAAAGGTTACAGGATATATTGAGATTCTTAAAAAAAAACCGATACAAGTCCTCGCATGCCTGACAACGAAAAATAAAAAAGGGGGTGGTTTTTTGCATTCAAGGGTAGTTCGAGGGAGGTGAGGACCTCACGACTATCTCCATCGTGACCAACACCTCGAAAAGGGGGCGGGTCATGTTGGGTCGTTACCCCTGCACTTTTGGGGTTTTACATTTTTTTTTGCAAGTTTCGTATGGACTATACAGTTAAATATCATAAAGCAGAAAAAGACAATAAATATTTCTTTGAGAAGCCGGCGCGACAGCAGAAGCACCCTTGTAAAGAAGACAGCGGCAAAGTTTAGTTAGGTACGGAGGCATTTATCTTGCGTTTTCTATTTACGACAGATCAGTAACAATATTCTAGATCCTACCTGATCTGAAAACATCGTATTTTTAGAAAATATTTAATTTAAGCAAAACCGTTGGAGTAAAACAAAACTTTTATAAGACTTTTTTTGCTTCTCTTGAGCCAATGGCTTAACATGCATAATATTTGTACGAATACAGCACACAACCTGTATAATGTCTACTGGCAAAATCATAGCATAGCTATTATTACACTTACAAAATCTTCTATAAGCATATGTCCACAACGCTGACGCATTCATAGGTTCAGATACCTGCAGGAACATTAAAAGCCGTTTAATCGTAAACAGCAAAAACCGTTGATTTACCACTTCAACTTTTCAGCGCTTCTTGCACAGATCTAATGCATAAAAAATAGTCATTGATGGAATGATAGAAAAGGTAGTGTTAGACCCAGGGGCTCTGTAAGAGCCTCCAGTCGGAGTTGGCTTCTTTGCGAATACTCGTTTCTTATTTTTACGGAAAGTCGAGCTTGAATCTCTGGGGAGTAGCAGGTCTAGTGGAGCGAAACTGAAGAGCCGGACTAGTCATGATTAACTGGCGCCGCTTCAACTCCCTCAACGAACCGTCTATGCCGGTGCCGAAGTTGTGTGGAGTTGTTTGCCGGCCATCAACAAAAAAACATCTGCATTTTTAAGTAGAGGAAATTGCATTGTGATTCCGTTGGAAATGCCCAAGTAATTAGGTGTAAACTCGGTTGTAGTTTACCGTGGAAGAATGTGGGATATTTTTAACGGACCTCAAAAAACGAGGATGTTTTCAGTTCCACCAGTGTATTTGTTTGTGTCTCTGTGTCCTTACATGTTTGTCCGTGCGTAATTCACAGACCCATTTCATTTCAACTTTTTAGAATGACTTATAATATAATACAGTCACCAGGTGATTTTTTTTAGAAAAATAGTCATATGAATTAAATTTCATTTATTTTACTTCCACATCCAGTGGAAGTATGTA
The DNA here is from genome assembly GCA_936432065.2 of Rutpela maculata. Lineage (NCBI taxonomy): Eukaryota > Metazoa > Arthropoda > Insecta > Coleoptera > Cerambycidae > Rutpela > Rutpela maculata. The sequence goes on from OW386293.2 coordinate 21,895,877, forward strand.
TAGTAACGACAAAAAAAAAATGAAAAAAATTTTATTGTTCAAATAGGCTTAGAATGTCATGAAACGTCGAGATTTTAAGTTTGAGCGAAAAAAAATTTCCTGTCGGTCTGTCGGTCTGTCTGTCTGTCGGTCTGTCTGTCTGTAACTTTTTTTGTGCGCACGTTTACTCTGGAACCGTTTGAGATATTGACTTGAAAATTGGTACACATATGTACTTTAACGAGATCTAGAACTAGATTATATTTTCATCTTGATCTGTCGAAGGGTTGGGGGTAAATTGGGGTAAATTTGGGGTAAATAGGTAGATCAAGCAGGTAAGAGTCCATAACATTGGTATTTAGTATATACAAGAGAAGCTAAGGTCTCAAAAAAAATTTTGGCATTAGCCACCCCCTTACCACCCCCACCCCATTATTAAAGGAGATGAAAAGAAAATGTGATTTAGTGTATGTACAAGAACCAGAAACCTCAAAATATTTTTTTACTTCATCCACCCCCACCCCACTATCGTTGTGGGGTGTCGTTTTAGGGGTTTTTGAGGTAGAGGATTTCAAATATTATATTATTAAAGTTCCATAAACAATTATTTACACATACAAAATTTTTTCGTTGTGAGTGACCTGGGTAGAAAATCTGGATGTGGAAGTAGTGATTCCTTGGGCAACGTTTTTTTATAATTTGATAATAAATGCATTAAATGAAAGTTTCTATATTATGCGGAGCTGGTATTTTATAGAGATGCAGAGGAAACAAATAACTTATATCTAATAAAGAGCAAGTTTAACCCTTTCATGCATGATTGTACACCGTTTGAACCATGCATACTGACTCGTTTAATGCATGGTGGTACAAACTACGTACCGCATATTGTATATGCAGAGTGGACTGTAAACATTGTATATACTGTATACACTGTAATGTATACTATGTAGATGGTACCACGCCAATGTATATACTTAAAACAAAAAATAAATCTGCACAAATGTAATTAAAGTGGGTAGGTATATTTTATTATTAAATCAAACGAACTTACCTTAAGTGAAGTTCGATTGTAATTGTATGAATCGTCTCGTCTGAATAGATCACAAGGTAGTAATCCCTTTCTACGCCATCGTCACCACACGTTTAAAGCAAGCTTTGCGCTCTTCCCCACCCCTAGAGCTGTCAGCCCAACTGTCCTTGTTTTTAAAGTGTACCTATTGTTGCAACTTAAAAAAGGGACAGTTATGGAACATAGAACAAAAGGGGATATGGGAGGGTGTGATCTAAAAAAAGAAAAAGTATTCGTATCAATCCCACTATTCTTTAATGTGGTCTTAATCCATCTACTGACTGATTGCTTGGAGGCTTCCCGATAAGGGAATGTCAAGAAAATATGGTTCATTTCATTTTTTCTGCACTGCTTCGTTATATCTAAATAATAAATTAGTGTTGTCGCAGCACAAACTGTGAGATTTTCTGTAAAGAATGGCAACTTCAATAAGGGTTGGTATCTATTAAGTCCTGATGATGTCTTTATTTGATCTGGAATTTTTATTTCTATTCCTTGTAAATAAATAATAAACTTTATTTTCCTTTTATGACAATATGATACATTATTGTATAGGAATAGTCAGTCTTAATATCTATCTTAATATATTTCTTATGTCAATTAGCGAAAGAGTTTGAACACAATGTGCTCTTGTTAAATCCAAAAGGGTTGCTAATTTTTGCGTTAGTTTTTCTAGAAATAGCCCTTCTTTGATTCGAATGATGTTAGGTATTCTAATACAATAGATGGATCCTATGTAGAACTATACTTTGGTGCATTGGGCCTTAGTTTGAAAACGCCCCTAAGAAACCTCTTAATATCGGAATTCTCTCTAACTAGGAGATATAAGTAATGATATTGCCGAACGAGCTGAATTTAATGTCCCATGAGAGGCTCCTTTTCTAAATTGTTCAGAGAGAAATGTAAGAATAAGTGGAATTGATTTTAAAAATATATCAACAGAATTAGCTTTAAAGAAAGACCACCAATGTTTTAATGACCTATTATATTGCTTTAGAAATATTTCTCATATGGAACGCTTGGCGGATAAGTGACCTATCGCCAGGGAAAACTTCTTCCATAACTTGTGCGGCAATCTATCAGGAGAAAGTTATAAATTGATATTTGCTTCAAAATATAAAGGTTCTTTAACTAACAGAGATATAAATATCGGATACCAACTTTGAGAGGTCCAGAAAGGAACTACAACTACTCCTTCTGCATTGTCTGAAATAATTTTTTGCAAAACTCTTAAAATAACTGAAAATGGTGGAAAGGTATAAAAAATATATTCATTCCATTTTTGCGTGAAAGCATGTACAGCGTACGCCTCTGGATCTCTAACCCAAGAAATGAACTTCTCACACTTTCCATTATTTCTGGTAGCAAAAAGATCTATTTCCAGAGGTGAAAAATTGGAGTTGATAACTTCAAAGGCATATTCAGCGATTTCCCACTCTGTTTCGGGCTTTAACATTCGTGATGCTTCATCTGCTTCCGCATTTTCTGACGATTTTATATACGACGCGAAAATCCAAAAATTAACGTTTCTCGCACCATTGCCAAATTTCTTTCGATATATTGTTCAGGTTTTGGTACTGTATACCGCCCATATGGTTTATATAGGAAATAGCTGTAGTGTTATCAATTCGACATGAAATGTTACAGTTCCGCATTTCTTTAGCAAAACACCGTAACCCAAAAAACGCGGCCAATAGTTCAAGTTGATTTATATGTAATTTTTTTCCATCGACATTCCAAAGACCGTGAGCTCTCTTGTTTTTACAAAAAATCCCCCATCCGGTCAATGATACGTCAGAGAAAATCTCTAATTTATAGCAGGCGATCCTAATTGGATTATCAGAAGTTAAAATTCTATTTTTCCACCGTACAAAATCATCTGACAATGCAGGAGAAACATCATCCCAGCATCATAATCATTATGAGACCTTTTCAAAGCTAAAAACTTTGTTCTCTCAAAGATCTTGGTATACAACCAGTAATATTTTATTGCATTGCAGACTGATACTAAAAGTCCTATAAATCTAGCAAAAACGCAAATTTGACAGAAACTGGTTAAATGAAATTTCTTCAACAATTGCAGTAATTTTACCATGTTTTCCCTTTTTTCACAGTATTATACACTATTCTCTTTGGCAAAAATAAAAATACGTGTGATACGCGTGACACCAAAAGAAACAATGACAGTTGGGCTGACAGCTCTAGGGGTGGGGAAGAGCGCAAAGCTTGCTTTAAACGTGTGGTGACGATGGCGTAGAAAGGGATTACTACCTTGTGATCATGAAGACGAGACGAGAAATACAATTGCTTAGCAATCCCCCAATAACAAAAAAAAACAAATGATAGAACAAAATATCCAGTGCAGCTAATTTTGTGCATGATTTTCTGTGACTGTAAGGGTTAATGCAAATTACAGTTCATTGTAAAATTACAGTTTCTTAAAAGAATAATACACTATTTTAGTACGCCGGGTACATGGCTAAAAAAGCCAAAAAGCTGCACTTTTTATTGGAATGTGCCACTTTCTGTGGTCATAGCTGATGCCAAAACGTAACTTTCCAGATAGAGAAATACTTGAAAACCCGTGTAGAACACCAAAATGGCGGCCATTCAAGATGGCCGCCATTAGACGCACTAAATTTTTTTTATCTCAGCTCCTAATGGTCCGATCTCGATTCTCTTTTTTTTTTTTGTTTGTTTGAAAGCTCTTGGGAAGAGGACATTTTTTTGTCCCTATACATTTAATTTTCACGGATTTTTGGAGAATGCGGAATTCAAAAACAGAATTTTGAATGATGCTGAGAGGTTCCATGCAAACAGAATATATATTTATTGGGATACTTACTCAAAAACTTGCCTGAAGAAACATGTAAGAGATAAGAGAGGCGTTGGTCTTCGTCGCCAAGTAACACAAGGAATATGCTACCAAAAAATTGGAATCTTCCTCTGCTGTGATCAGAATAAGACAGAACTCTTGAAGTTACTTGGAGGACATGCATTTTTTAAGTTTGATTATTGGACTCACATCAGTACTGAGATTGATGGTATCATTCGTTCGTCTCGGTCGGATGAAACTTCAATTGATGGAGTACAATGTAGGCAACAGGAAGAAGTAGACGGCAAGATTTGTCTCCACGCTAAAGCTAGTGTTGAACATGGAGAAAGAAAAATAATTATTTGCACAGTAGGTACTGATGTAGTGGGTTTGGCAATCTCTTTCTTTCACATTCTCAAAATTGCAAGACTTCAGATGTGGATTCTCTTTGGTGCTGAGAAGGGCCAAAGCCTTCGTCTCGATCTCCGAACATATCCTCAACCAGTAAGGAACACTTACTGACCTTAATACTATTGCATGTTGTTTTAAATTGTTTATCGAATTATTGTCAATATCTGTAGAAGGGGAAGAGATATATTTGTGTTTTTCTTAATTTAATGCTAGTAATCTCTTGTCAAGCCACATACGCATCTTGCTGAGTCCAATTGAATTTTTATTTTTAATGATAAACTTAATTTATTATTAACTTTTACATATTGTTCTTTATTGTCCAAACAATTCTTTATTATTTATAAGAATCATTTCGTATTAGACAAAGATATGACAGTGACAGTGATAGTGTGAGTATAATTTAACACTTTTAATACCTACTCTAGTAGCTAAGGAAACACCAGCAGAATCCCTCTGCTACAGCTAAGGTAAATTACTCTCTGGGGTTGGCTGGTACTAGACAGGAGTAGTTCAGATTCAGGACAACAAATATTTAGTAACCCTGCTGCCAATTTAATGACGCCATCTGATAGTCCCTAGCCACAGATTAAACAAACCAGATGTTTCACTTATGACGTATCATAAATCAACTCCAGGCAGGTAGCAATTTGTGCGGTGATCAGCATATAAACACTCAAAAAACCACTTAAATGGATAACAATAACAACTCTAACCTTCAATACAATACACCACATTCCAAAATAATTAATATCACCGGTGTAGCTGATGACGACTTCCGTCTCTGAGATTTCAGTACTAAACACTCACTCCTGTGACATTATACTCGCTGGTCTTAACTTCCATGTCAACCGCAAGGTTCCTCTGTTTATGTCTTCTGCGTAGAATCCTGGCAGGTATACGTCACGTGACAAGAAATTAAACTGGTTACATAGGGAATACTATTAAGTGAAACATCTGGTTTGTTTGATCTGTGCCCTAGCACTTGTAGGTGGGTTAGATCTTTCTTAGTCAGACTCCGTCCCGTGGCTCAAGCTACAAGTCACCTTTAGGTACGGTCAGCATAGCTCTTTGTTTTTCGAAGTTTTCAAACCCCCTCCCCACGACAAGTTAAATACCATTGAGGAGGAGTTACATTAAATATATTACTTTATTACAAGCTATTATTTAACTTGCTTTGTATGTAGGTTAGTTAGTTTGTTAGTATGTTTGGTTCATATCAAGCAAGTCACTTTTGAACCAGTTAACGACGTCAAATTGAGTTGAAATTTTGCGTACATGTGTAGTTCTGGTGACATTACAATAATATGGTACCAAATAGTGTATTTTTTAGTTTTAATACTATAATTTAATCGATCGTATTCACTCAGACGTTCTATTCTAAGAAATGGCGAAAGAACCGGTTTAAATTATATATTTTATATATTTTAAGTAAGGACGACGCAATGAATATAAAACTAATTAAAACGTAAATAAAAATTTAAAAATTAAACTAAATCTAAGAAAAACCTTTTAAAAACAAGCTTTTATTATTATTTAGGTGTACTAAAACGAATAAAATAAGGTATGTTGAATTAATTGTCTTAAAAGCTTGTCGCGTGAATAAAGAAAATACTTACTTAGGTACTTACAATCTCTGTCAAACAAAATTAATGCCGGTATGAACTTTTCGCGCGTACACCTAGATAATAATGAAAGCTTGTTTTTAAAAAGATTATTTTTAGATTTAATTGTTTATTCTCCTAGCCAGGAGGTTCAATAAATGGAGGCTCAAACCAACCTAAAAACACATTTTATTTATTCAACCACCATCCATCGGATATTTCCCCATCGCACATGTACCAACATACTATGCCTCCTGAAACTACAATTACCTTGGAATAACCTTCGACAAAAAAAATAATTTTAATCTCAAGAAAAACAATATTATTTCGAGGGCTAAACATTTCCGAAGCTTGACATATAACAAAAATGGGATCAACGTAGAAAGAGCAGGAAGAATATACAAGCTTATCTGTCGACCAATGATTGAATATTGACACTTTTTGTATTTAAATTGTAAAAATCATCCACTAAAAAAACTAAAGATGGCAGAAACATTATCAATAAGGAAAATCACAAAGATTCGACATCCTCTCAACCTGTTACACAACCCCCCCAACCCTTTTTATACCAGCAGACTATATAATGCCTATAGAAGACCGTCTAACCTACCTATCAAGAAGATTTTCCCTGAGATCACAAAATCTAGAGATAATTGAGAAATTTTGCATAAGAGACCCGAAGAAGAACGGTACATAAGTACCAAACACCCAGAACAAACCTTACTGGAAAAACTACAAAGATTAGCCAACAATAATTAACTAACATTGAAATATCCCACTGCAATTGTTGATATTATTATTACAACTATAGCAGCTATATATCGTTAATTATAGCTCATCTAATATATAAAAATCTCGTGTCACAGTATTTGTTATCGAACTCCTCCGAAACGGCTTGACCGATTTTTATGAAATTTTCGGTATATATTTGGTAGGTCTGAGAATAGGTCGTAGGCTATTTTATATACCCCTAGGTGATAAGGGTGGCCCTATCCAGAAATTTTATTTTTATTTTTTGGACAAAAATTTATAATTTATTTGGCAAAACAACGTTTGCCGGGTCAGCTAGTTATAGTATATTATAAATCTGTAAAATATATATGTGTGTATATACATATAATTGAATCCATAGGCCGAAGGACCTTGGTAAATAGCCTATTGAACCAGTTTACGATTCAATAAAGCTCATTTATTATTATTATTATTCTCTTAGCATACTACTGAAATAATGGAAGTGGCAGATAGTATCATTTCATAACAATTATATACTGCTAAAAATACATACTAAAGCATTTATAAGTTTTTCGAGTCTCACAATGACTAAGAATATATTTATATTAATAAATATTTCTGAAGCGCATGTTACATGCTGTCTTTGAAACTATATATTATATGAATATAAATATACAAAAATCTTTAAAAACTAATATTAAAGAAAATTTGTCAACGCAGCGTTTGAATAAATCCTTTTAACTGGAAAGAACTCGAGTCTCTTTTCTTTTGACGTCGTCAGCTTTGTATATCAATGGAAATGGCAAAGGAAATATCATTTTCTTTTAGAATATTTTACAGAAGTTTTCAATCACGCCACTGTCAATGCCTGAAATCACATGGCATGTAAAAACTTCCGAGATTTGCAGTATTAAATCATTCCTTAATAATATGTACCGTCGTATGTTTCTGATGCCTTTCAATTTTTTAGAAAGGTAATGACAAACTTTTGTTAATAGTAATACATATTAGTACAGGTTTCATCCAGAATGTTTTCCTAATATACTTAAATTTCCTAATAGACTGGCGGTACATGACCAGTCAGGTGCAACGTTTTTAAAATGCATGCCAATCATATACATGAATGAAATTACCATGAATATGCCAGAAACGCAGATTTTAGGCAGTCGTCGCGTGCAGAAGGGTGTGCAAATCGATTTTTTTTTTGTTTTTTTTTTAGTGTTTTTTTTATTTTAAAATGGATACCAATAGTGCCAAACCAAAAGCCTTGAAAAAAAATCAAAAATCAAGAACACCAAAAAATTTTACGGTTTAATGTGCACATCAACAGTTGTTTTGCGCGCGGAAACTGCATGCCAATGAATTTCCGCTGGATTTTTTTTCAAAGCTTGTGGTTTGGCACTATTGGCATCCATTTACAAAAAAAAAGCACTAAAAAAAAACAAAAAAATCGATTTGCACACCCTTCTGCACGAGACGACTGCCTAAAATTTGCGTTTCTGGCATATTCATGGTAATTTCATTCATGCATTTTAAAAACGTTGCACCTGACTGGTCATGTACCGCCAGTCTATAAGATCATTCTATTTTTTTAAAAATGAGCTTTGTAACTACATACCTATTTCATTGTTGTCTACGTTTTCTAAAATTTTTGAGAAATTGTTAAATAAAATAGTTAATTTCCTAGAAAATTACGATATCCTATCAAGAAATCAACATCATTTTCATAAAAATCGCTCAACTTTATCCGATCTTGTGAGCATCTTAAACTATATTTATAAAAATCTACATCAAGGAAATAAAGTGTCGGCAGTGTTTGTTCGTTTATCAAAGATCTTTGACTACGAATATTACGGTCAATTCGACTAAAAAGTAAAAATTTTAAATCTTGTGCAAATTCTACAATGTTAAATCTAGGGAGTCACAGGTTTATATAGGACTTTCTATTACTGTTTGAGTCAAAAATAAAAGTGAAGCCGTCACTAAGCTAAATAAAAATCTGTTTGCGGCTGAAAATTATTTTTCGTCATACCTCCCTCGAAAGTATACTCTAATTCCATTGTTTTGTCGATCGTAAGTGACGTTTTATGTACCAAATACTTGTTGCCATTGGCAACGGGTCGTTATTTTTCATAACGTCCCTAGGGAAAAAAAGTAAATTTGGGATAATTTTCTCTTTTATATTACTGTAATACGTACTGAATTAAATGTTTTATGTTGAATATAAATAATAGTAATGCTAGTAAGCTAATTTAAAAAGTACAGTGCTATACAAAACGATATTTTTATTATTCAAAATCATCCTATTTATTTCTATTAAATACCAAAGAACAATTTTATTGAAACAATGAGAAACTTGAACTATATTTATATATATTATGTTTATATTATTTATATAATATGTTTTATTTATTTATATTAAATACGAAAGAACAGTTAGAACAATTAGATACTTCAACAATCAAGTTATGTTTTTTCTTTATTGTGTCTAGGCTTATATTCTCATTTCTTTCTATATTGTTTATTCCGAAAAATTCTTGTTGTTCACCAGTAGTAGGATTGTTGATAGGTTGTATCGTTGAAGATGAATCAGAAGCCAACTCTCCTGACGTGTTTTGATTATATAAAATTCTATCGGCTATCGGCGACGTCTAATTTATTTCTCATTGAATCCGACACATAGCTTTCCGCAACAGTAGAGGATTTCCATCCACCATGTCTTTTCAAACCAAAAACTTCGATTCCTGTTTCAGCCAGAAAAGTGGCAGACGTCTTTCAAAAAGAATGGCCTGTATAAGTACTGGGATTTTCCAATCCCAAATATTCTGCGATCTTAGCACGGATTTTTGCAAAAGTATTTTTGCCTACTGGTTGGTTCATACATTTATCTGCGTGGTATTTTATAAAAAAAAATCTACGAATTTCTTTATTTTGCCTAGCGTTAATATATTTTCTAACTATTTCAACAAAATTGATGCGTTGTTCATCTTTGTTAATAATCGTAAAAGATCGCTGCATTCCATTTTTTGAATCCGGTATTGTTATTATTATTACAGAATTTTTGTCTTCAACATCTTCAATTACCATTTTACACAACTCGTCCTTCCTACGGGCGCCAGCTATTCCCATAATCATAACAACCTGAAAAAGTTTAATTTAGTATAAGTGAGCAACGACCTAATTAATCATAATAGCTTACCTTCATCAAGACATGTATATTATCTGGTGCTTCGAGTAAAAATTTGTTCATATCTTCTCTTGTAAATATACAAGATTTTTTAGGTATAAAACCATCATTTTTTCACTTAAACAATGCCCTTAACTTGGGATACTGTGATATGTTCTCGTTGTCATTAATAAATACAGTGCATTTTAGCATCGAATACTCAGACCAAAGACTACCTGGAGACTTTAACTTTTCACAAAATAAGCCAGCAACGCATTTTCTGTTATGGTATTTACACCCTTCTCGCGACACCAACTTTTAAATACTTTATATGTGTCTTCGTATCGCTTTTGAGACTTTCTTAGAAGTACATTCATACATGCCTTATTTGCTAATTCTTCTATATTCGACATTATAATATTATTGTATTGCTCTTATAATAATACGGCTTATATTGACAGTAGTTGTCATTTGAATAGAAGCCGCGTGCTAAATTTATGTTATTGATGGTTGCCATGGATATTTCTAGTATCGCTACCTTTACTAATACAAATATGAAATCTTACTCAAATAACTATAGTTTTCCACTAGTTTTTTTCAAGTTTTTTCCCAGTTTAATGAGTCATATGTATGACGAAAAATATAATATGCACCGCGGGTCGTACAGTGCGATTTTTTAGTCTCGAATACTTCGCACCTTACGACCCTTGGTACATAAATAACTATTGTAATCAATAAACTTGCTCTTAATCAAAAAAAAAATATTATCATAGCAACTTCATCCTATAACTCTTTCAGGGGCAAGAAAATGATAAAAAAATATCCCTAGAGGGGCGGAAAATTTTTATTTGAATTTTATTTAGGAAAAGGAATTATCAGTACTTCTACTATGTAAATATAATATTTGCTAGTATTTTTTTCTTTTTTGAATATTGAATTACGTAATTATAGCTAATTAAAAGGTGGTCCATAATTTGGACTACCGCACAAATGAGGTAATTTATAATATAAAGTTTATTATTAATCCGGTTATTAATTAAAAGTTCATTTTTTCTTGTGAAAGTCTTCGAAGCAATTATTTTTTTTTCCTAAGCACAATGGCACTCTGCAAAACGAACACATCCAATTTGTGCGAACAGGTTCTTTTTTGGTACTGCGATGTCCACATCTTCGTCTCGCAGTCCGCTTAGGTTGATGTGCAGATTGTTCTTGACGCAGAGAAAGGTCTTCATTTCCGACATATTAGTTGGTAAATACTTGCCCAACCCTTGCTGGCAATATAAATTTGTTTGAAATACAAGATTGTCGACTAACTCGTCGGTAAAAAATAGTTGAAATAATTTGTATGGAGTTGGATCGTCGATATTTTTGATAAAATCTGATATTCCAGCATATGAATTAAAACAAGGAGGTTGGGTGATCTTTTGGGTTTTTGATCATTCCCTTGGTGGATTTTTGGCGGCCAATATGGAAAATGGAATATCATCCTCAGAATCGAAACCGTCACTATCAGTATCTATCTTATCATCTTCTTCTACAATTTCTATCGCACTCTCCTGTTTTTCCAGCTCTTCACCGTTTTCTAAATCAATGTCATCATCCTCAGCAGTTAGAACCCCCATCAGATGGTATTTCAGTTACATCATCGAAACATCTCTCTATCTCTTCATAAAATTTCTTTTCTGTCATACCCATAAGTTTGAAAGGCAACGACATCATTAAAACTGAAAGAAATGCAAATAATTCGTTTACTATATAAATCTTTCAAACTATGTTACCGGCAATAATATATAGAACAATGAAGCTATCAATTTTCGGTGCTTATAAATTTCATAATAAAAATCAAAAGAAATCAAAACAGCGTTGCAAGTGGGCGGTGGTCCAAATTATAAACCACCTTTAAAAAAATACACACGTAATTTATTAACTTCAAATGTACGTACATTTTTATGTACAAATCATATTTAAACTATAAATAAACTAAGTTAACAACATTATTTTTTAAAAATGCAAAAATAACTTACCTACCTTTTTATAAATTCAAAATACTAAATAAACTCTCGTGGCGCAAACACATTATAAAATGTTCAGTTATGTTATATATTAACTTCCCGCTCTAAAATTCCTTAGTTCATCTACTACCCACTAGAGAGCTTGTATGCGCACGATTTTGTTATATTGCCGTTACGATCGCTACTATGAAATCCAATTTAGGTGGTTTAAAATTTGGACCACCTCCCCGATGTGATGTGTCATTTGGTGGTTCAAATTTTGAACCACCGCCCCTGAAAGAGATAACAATGAATTACTCGTGTAGTGGTTTCTTAGTATAGTATTGAATGGTAAAAATATTCATCAAGTATTGTATATATTGTAATCGAGAAAAATAACCCTCCGAGATTTCTTCGGATTTTCACGTTTCAGACTATGTAGATTACGAAAATTAAAGTAATTCAATTTCATCAGTCTGTCTGTCTGTTGGCGCTATATCTACAAAACCGCTTAAGGGAGAAAAATAATATTTGGTCGGTAGTAGCTCTTATCAATGAAGAACTGGGATATACTTCCAGTTAAAAGATACAGGGTGGATATCTAAAAAAATAATTGAAGAAAAAATGTAATGAAAGGCAATGATATTTGGTTTGTGGTTAAAGTCGGAACAATGAAACTATGAACTGACGTCATCATCATATTTTGCCAGAGAGGACTGGAAAAACCGTCCTTCAGTATCGGCGTAAACGATCTGGTATACGGACGGCTCCAAGACAGAACAGGGATTCGGAGCGGGAATTTACGGGATAAGGTCGAAAACGAAAATCCCGATAAGTCTAAGAATACACGCTACAATATTTCAGGTTGAAGTGGCCGCCATACAGTGGTGTGCAAAGGAAATAATGAGGCAAGGAAATGTAAACCAGTCAATTGTCATTTTTTCCGACAGCCAAGCAGCGTTAAAGGCACTCGATGCCATGCAGTTCGATTCAAGACTAGTATGGGATTGTATAAATGCCCTTACAGACCTAGGAAGTCAGAACAAAGTGACCGTGGCATGGGTACCAGGACACGAGGGACACAGAGGAAATGAAAAGGCTGATAAACTGGCCAGGGAAGGTGCATCTAAGGCCCTAGTAGCATTTGCGGTGTGGCTAAGCCATGTATACGTACATCCATTAATGAATAGGTACAAAATAAATCTCTAGAGTGATGGAAGAATTTCCCACAACAGAGACAGGCCAAAAAGTTCATTAAAGAACGATCAGCCAAATTTACGAAAGACCTACTACGCCAAAATAGAAAGGCTATTAGGATAATGGTAGGTCTTCTAACTGGACACTGTAGGCTTAACAGACATATGAGTCTAATGGGCCAGGCAGAGGATACGACATGCAGATTCTGTCAAGAGGAAGAGGAAACCTCAGTACATGTGCCATACTATTGCGAAGGCCTAGCCAGACTGACGTTCCAATTAATTGGCGAAGAGAAACCAAGGAGCCCTTATCAAGGCTATGAAGTCTGATACAAAAGACAAAGCTGAATAAGAAGCTCTAAGTAAAATTAGACAAGGAGTGCCACAATAGATCCACAGGGATCGCGGTGGTCAAGGCCAATCAGCCAACTCTTGTTTCAAATCTAATCTAGACATAAGCAACAGAATTGGCATTGGCAGTAGGCTCAATTAGAACCAAAAACCAAAAATGTATGTTTATAATAAATTAATTGCGTTACGAAGAACAAATACGTCCGCCACTGACGATTGAATCACGAGACCGATGCGCTTTTATGTAGTCTAGACGTACCCGTATTTTATTGCTACCTGCATTAGTGACTTCCGTTCAAAGATCCATTGCTCCTACTGTAAAACAATTATTAAAGAAGAACATAGTAGTGAAAAATACACTTTAATAAATGATTAACGAAGAGGGAGACAAATAATATAATGTAGTTGTCAATACTGAAATAAAAATTGATATATTTTGATTTTAAAACAATATACAGGGTGGTCATCTAAAAAAACTATTTGGAAAGATGGTGTAGTTTTCACTATTACTGAGGAGCAAACCTGATATACCTTTAATGAAAATATGCACAGTGATCTCTCTAAAAAAATTATTAATCAAGAAACAACGAAGGAAAATAATGTTTGGTAGAGTCTGATGCTCTTGGTTAAAAAATATACAGATTGATTATCCTAAAAAAAGTAATGGTAAAAAACAATATTTGGAATGTAGTTGATACTATTACCGAGGATGAAACTTGATATAATTTTAGTGAAAAGTATACAGGGTGATCACTTTAAAGAATAACTAATTAAGAAACGACTGAGGAAAATAATGGACTATAATTGTCACTATCGCCAGTAAGAAAACCTGATATACTTTTAGTTAAAAATAATATACAAGATAGTCATCCTACAGAAAGTACTAAATTGACAGGGAGGTTTTGTGCAAATACTTGTGCAGATTTTTTGTATTATATTTAAGAAATTATTAGTACGGATATTGACATCGATATGATTATTTATAAACGTTTTCCCAATTTTCGAAGCTTTGCAGTTAAAATACTTTATCAAAATCTGTTCTTATTCTATCGTTATGAGCAGTAGGTAATTTTACAGACCCACTGGGAAGATTTAAATAAATTGGAAAGTGATCTGTAGTATCACTTTCTATTATGAAAGATTCAAATATACTGTCAGTTTCATTTACGTATGATTTAAGAAAAAATTATCTAAATATCTTTTTATTTCATTGTTTAACCAGTTAATTAATCGGTGGTATAATAATAATAATAATAATAATGTTTATTCATCCAGTAGATTATTACAAATAATATAGGATAAGTCATAAAACTGTAAAATAATAAAAAAAAAACATACGAGTATAAGTAACATACATGAGACATAAAAAATATATATATTACATATATATATACACACATACGCATATAAACATAAATACACACATATATACACATACATACATACAATCAAAATTTGTTAAAATAAGGAACATTAAACATGGTGTGTGTAATTAATATACATAGTAATTAGAAGTGATACGGAAATTTAGCATTGATTGAAACAAAATACAAAAAGCAAAAATCAGGCTATGGATGACTGAAATAAAAATAACATACAGAGCAAGTCAATGAATAAGTAGACTGCAAATTTTATATTCTATCATCAAGATATTCATTTAAAGAATAATAACATTTGGTAATTAAAAATTCTTTAACGCGTTTTTTAAATAAATTTAAATTTAAAGTTTTGTATTCAGCGGGAAGTTTATTGAATGCTTTAATAGCTAAAAACTTTGGACTACGCTCAAATGTTGCTGTTCGATGAAGTGGTACCTCTAATAAATTAGAATTTCTTGTAGAGTATGAATGATAGTGGTTTATCATCTGAAAGTTATTATTTTTTGCATAGATTACTAGACTCATTATAAAGATACAAGGTAATGTTAGAATATTTAGGCTCTTAAAGTATTCTTTGCAATTTTCTCTGACATTTGCACCCACTATATATCTGATCGCTTTTTTTTGAAGTCTGAAGATCCGTGTACATTCACTAGAAGAACCCCATGCAGTAATGCCATACGAAATGATTGAATGAAAATGGGCAAAGTAATATATTTTTAGAACATCTGTATCCACTGTAAGTCTTAACTGTTTTAAACAATAACACACAGGAGCTATTCTTCTACAAATCATATCGATATGTGTAGTCCATTTACAGTCTTCAGATATATAAATACCCAAAAATTTCGTGGACTGTACTTGTTTTAAAGTACCTTTTGAAGTGCTTATGTATAAACTTCGATCATAGTTTGCAGAAGAATAGTTAAATCTGATGAAAACTGATTTATTAGTGTTTAGTATTAGCTTGTTATCAATAAGCCAAGTGTAAATATCTTGCAATTGTTTATTACAGTAACCTACACTGGTTTCAAGGTCTTTGTTGCCAATAATAATCGACGTATCATCTGCGAACATTAAAATGTTATCTGCATTGAGGTCGTTAATATAAGTAATAAATAATAAAGGCCCTAAAACGGATCCCTGAGGTACGCCTATTTGTGTGATAAGGGATTCGGAGTTTACATGACCAATATTGACATAATGAGACCGATTTCCCAAATAACTTTGAAACCACTTTAACGCCTGTCCTCTAACACCGTATCTATACATTTTATTTAAGAGTATATCATGGTTTACTAAGTCAAACGCTTTACTCAAATCAAGAAATATACCAATGCCTTGATGGTGATTGTCTAATTTATCGTGCAATATATTTAAGAACTTATTTACACAGTTCGATGTTGATAGTCCCTCACGAAAGCCAAATTGATTGCCATTAAATAAGTTAAATTTCGTAAAAAAATTTACAATCTTCTTGGAAACAAATTTTTCAAAAATGTTGGAAAAAGTACTTAGGATCGCAATGGGTCTGTAATTATCAATATCTGTTTCGTCTCCAGTCTTAAACAAAGGTATTATTTTAGATATTTTAAGTTTATCTGGAAAGATGCCCTCATTTAAGGAACAATTTAAAATATGAGTAAACGGTTTCACAATATGCTTCATACATTTTTTTAATAAGTTTGAACTAATTTCGTCCATACATGCCGAGTTTGAAACTTTAAGATTACGTACAATTTCAATTATATCATCTTCAATCGCGGGTTCAAAGAAAAACGAGAAGTGATTCATACGTATATTATTAGCCGGAATTGCGTTACTTTCAGGAATGGTTTCGAGCAACTTATTGGGTTTATCATCGAAATGTGTGTTAAAAGCATTACTAACCATAGTGGGATCAGATATAATTTTATTGTCAATGTTTAATTTGATATCATTTGCGACATTTTTCTTATTTGGCTTTATAATATTCCATGCCACTTTGGACTTATTTTTGGCATTTCTTAAGAGCGAGTTATTGTGCATTTTTTTTGCTTTGTAAATGAGCTGTCTGTAAATACTTTTATACCTTTTATAGTATAAAATTAGCTGATTATCTGCTGTTGTTAGTGTTAGCAAGTATAGATCCTTCAATTTCCTTGAAGATATTTTTAAACCATTTGTTATCCAACTATTATGGTTAACTCTATTTTTGACAACTAAATTTTTTTCCGGAAAGGCATCATTAAAGTAATGTAAAAATATATCAATAAAATTATTATATTTCTCATTTACATCCATATTATTCATATTAAATACAATTTCCCATTTTTCCCCCTCGAGCAATGAACAAAAGTAATTTATGTTATTTTTGTTCTTTAATCCCCTATGTTTTATTTTGGATGTACCCTGATCGTAATTATCTATGCGTAATGATAACTTTTGAGCTTCATGGTCAGATATAGGATATTTTATAACTTTGCTTTCGTATTCAGAGCAATTTACGTTTACACAAATGTTATCAATGCAATTATGATATCTAGTTGGTTCTTCTATAGTAGGTGTGATACAATACGATGATAAAACATCCAGAAGGTCATTCAGTTCTCTACTTGCTTTTAAAAAATTTATATTAAAGTCACCACACACCACAATTTTTACATATCTGTATTTATTAGTTATCATTTCTAAAGAAGTATTTAAGTTCTCAATAAAAGTATCAAAATCACCATCTGGACTTCTATATAATGTCATAACAATTATATAATTATTACTGTCAATGAAACATTTAACTAGTGTACATTCATAATGTTTCTCTACTGATAGGGTATTAACAAAATCCAGCTTTTCGGAATGAATATTATTTTTTAGATATATCGCTACACCACCATTCTTTACTACATTTCTACAATAAGAATTACCAATATAATAGCCACTAATATTAAGCGACTGCATCTGATCAGTACGTGCCCAGTGTTCAGATACGCAAAATACATCACAATTTTCGTTCTGTAAGAATATTTCCAAGTCTAGTATTTTGTTGCCTAAGCACTGGACATTTTGATGTACTATATATAACATTTTGCTTGTTGGCTTTGTATAAAAAAATTTGTATTTTTCATAATACTAGTAATATCAGGTTCATGGTAATGAGACAAGGAAGTGTCATGACCGAAAACAGAGGCAAAACTGGTTAATGTTTTACTATGCTTACTTTCAGTATTTGCAACTAGTTTTTGTTTTATGTACGTAAATATTTTAAATTTTGCTAATTTATTTAAAAATTTGGTATTTGATATATTATAATCCCCTAACAAGGAATTTATGTCAAAATAGCATACATTTGTATTTTCACAGCTGTCCACAATATTTTTTATTTTTATATTATTGTCATAAATAATTTTATTTAAAACATTTCTATTGTGGTTGTAAGGAGCACCTACAACTATAACGTTCGTTTTTTCAAGGTATTTCAGACAGTTTTTCAAAAAGTCGACGTTTATATTCTTGTTTTTAACAGCATTTAACGCGGTGGAAAATATAATAGCATAGTCATTTTTATCAAAATATTTAAAAAGAGATTCATAGTCCCAAATAATGTCCTTAAGCAAAGCATTTGGTTTAAAAATGCAATTTATATCGTACCTATCTACACTGTCACGATCCATAATTGATTTTAAAATATTAGAGCAGTTTCTCCCATTGTTATCAGCTAATATTAATACTTTGGGTTTCCTTTTTGTTTCCGGATTTGTAGTTTCTTCTTTCTTTTCGCACTTTCTCCTGGATGTTGTTTTTTCCATATTTTCATCGTCTCCAAGTTTTTGAAATTCACTATAAAGTGTTTCATGTAGTTGGCATATAGATTTGTGATCTACTGCTGCTCGGTGTGTTTTTGTAGTTTGTGTATTTGTTTCTTGCGTTTGCACTCCTTTAGTTACAGTTTCTTTGGTTCCTATAATTTGCGTACATTTGTCAAATGTTAACTTTTTTACTGTCTGTACCTCTTGGTTTTTAGTATCTTTAGTAATATTTTTCATCATTTCAAAATCCAATTTCTGTTGTAAATTTTTTAGTTCAATTTTCTGGTTTTCAATTTCCGTTGTATAACTTTGTTCTATATCATATGCATCTGCTTCAAATACTTGCGACTTTCTCCTTCTTGTCTCATTTCGTTAATGATAGTATATAATGCATCTATTTGTTCTTCATAAAATTCTGTTTTATCTTCTTTGATACACTTCTCAGAGCAATAAATTTTATTTTTGTCAATAATTGTAATATTAATTTCTTCTTTTTTATCACAGCAGTTTTTGTGAAACATATTTCCACATGTGATACAACGATAGCTATTAAACTCTTTGTCACAACATTTGAAACGCATTTCCATGTTTGATTTATAATTTGACTAGACTATTGATATTTCAGTTATTCGTGTTCTAGTGTGTGGTCTCCTTAACCTCAGTGTTTAAAGATTCACAGGTTTATTGGTTTTATCTAGTAGATACAAAAAACACTCCGTTTTTTACTTGAGTCAGATAAAATTTAGTGTTACTGACTCAATAAATTCACAAACAGTTGTTTATAATAAATAAATAACTAAAATGTTTAACCTTTGCAATTAAGTGTGCAGCACCAGAGGTTCTTATTTTATAGTTTAAACAAAAATTTAAATTTTAATACTTGTAATAGACTTTGATTTAACAATTTAATTCACAGAGCTGTAACAATACACATACACTTTTTCAACACTTGCAATCCCAATAGCCCTATTTTTCCATTATGTAGTGTACAAAAAATAGAACAAGTTCTGCATACATTTTTTTCAATGTATGTCAAAAGCAATGCCCAGTATAGCACATGCAAATAAAGTTTGTCTTATAAAACATAGCCGTCTAACTTAAAGAAGCATTTGCAGAGGAGACATCACAATATTTCAGGAAATTTTAAGGTATTTCTGAGGTAAATAAGGCGCGGAACCGATAACGTACAGTATATCATATTTGTAACAATATGAACTAATTCTTATTTTAACCTGTAATGAGATGCAAAACATTGGAATAAGCCTGCTTGAAGATTAGTTGGACTTCAAAATAGTCACAAATCATACGTAACGTATTAGCGCCATTAACACTAATAGTCGGGTATCCACTGAGGGTGTACGGGCTACCCCCTCCTCCGATCATATAAAGCAATTTTTTTGTTATATATTTAAGCATGAGGAACACTTTTATACATGTTTCTAAAAAACTACACTCACAAAAGGTCGACTATATTTACAAAATATAAATATGTATCTTTACATAAAAATAAAAAAGATAGAGAAAAACTTTCTGCGCAAAAAATGACTACAATTTTGCTTTAATGCAAAGTTCTGATAGGAGTTACCGTTTTCAAGATAAATGTCTCAAAAAAGAAAATTAAAAATAAATAAATAAATTATTGGAATGATTATGGATGGCAAGAAAATGGAGAACCTGTTTGATGTCAGCAGATAAAATAGTGCCTCGATCGCTTACTGAAGTTCTTCACGATTCCAAATCAAAACATAAAAGAAGAAAGTGAAGATGAATAACGATATAATAAGTGAAGCAATATAGGAAGAAAACTTGGAAGAAATTTTCGATGTATTTGGAGACAGCGATGGTGGATCTGGAAGCAAATGAGATGTCATACTTACATTTTATATTGAATTTTATATATTATATACGACTAACAAATAATGTGAACATTAAATGGGTGATTTTTGGTATATAGTGCCACCAGTTAATCCCACAGGGAATTATGATGAGGGAATCCTTGTCATTATTCCCCCTCGTGTACCAATCAGAAAATTATGTATGAATCAGTCTATCTATGCACATTAAAAATGCCATAGAGACCGGTAACTATGGAAAAAAATAAACAGACGATATAAACAATCAAAGTAAAAACGGGTTTTGTGGAATTGTGTTTGATTGTGTCAGTTTTGTGGCTGAAAGAATGGAAAGTGATTCAGAAGATACTATCCCCTTTACTCCACCAGAAATAATTGAAAGAGCAGAAGCAACAGCAGCAGTTTTATGATAAAGCGTACCGAAGTTTCATGGACTGGCGCATTCAGAAAAAAACTAACTCGCTTTCTGAAAATGTATTATTAGCCTATTTTGCTGACAGATACAAATCGTCTTCATTATGGTCATTTTATTCCATGCTAAAAGCAGTTTTGAAAACAAAACACGACATAGATTTGGAAAAGTATGGAAAACTACGTTCTTTTCTGAAAAGAAAATCTAAGGGTATGAATCGAAAAATGACAAAACTTTGACACCAGAAGAAATTAATCTAATATATAAAAATCACGTGTCACAGTGTTTGTTATCGAACTCCTCCGAAACGGCTTGACCGATTTTTATGAAATTTTTGGTGTATAATTGGTAGGTCTGAGAATAGGTCGTAGGCTATTTTTTATACCCCTAGGTGATAAGGGTGGCCCTATCCAGAAATGTTCTTTTTATTTTTTGAACAAAAATTTATAATTTATATGGCAAAACAACGTTTGCTGGGTCAGCTAGTAAATTTATAAATGAGGCACCTGATAGAGTTTATCTTTTACATGAGGTAAGATTGGCAGACACTAGATGTCTCAAATCTAACATATTAATTTATTTAAGGTCGTATTAATCGTGGAAATTATGGGTGCATGTCGCTCTAATGAGTTCTACGAAATGAAAATTGAAGACGTGAAAGATCTAAGTACAACATTATTAATAAATGTACCTAAAACGAAAACCAAAGTGGTACGAAGTTTTGTCATTACTGGTCAGTTTTATGGGATTGTAAAAAAGTACATGGATCTTCGGCCGTCACACGTGACAATAAGCTCATTTTTTTAAAATTACCAAAGAGGTAAATGCACCATTCAACGAATTGGAAAAAATAAGTTTACTGTACTTGGAAAACAAATAGCAACTGATTTGAATTTGCCAAATCCTGAACTTTACACCGGTCATTGCTTTCGAAGATCTTCGACTACACTATACGTGGATGAAAGTGACGATATTACGGGATTGAAGCGTCACGGAGGCTGAAAGTCCTCGATCGTAGCTGAAGGATACATCGACTAATCTGTTAAAAATAATAAGATAACAGCCGAAACTATTTCAAAGCAAGTGAAACAGGCTATGGCTTCTACTTCTACAGCTGCTAGAGTGGTTAATGCTGATGGTATTACTATCGTTGAAAATAGTGTTAATCATACTATAACAGAAAATATGTCCTCATCAGTTCAGTTTATTAACTGTAGTAACATTAACTTACATTTTGTTGAAAAGAATTAAATAATTTAAAAACCGCTGCCTAAGGAATCACTACTTCCACATCAAGACTTCCTATCTAAGTCTCTTAGAACGAAAATACTATATTTGCACTCCACTAAGTGGAAATACTTGTTTATGGAACTTTAATAGTATAATATTTGAAATCGTTTACCCCAAAAATCCGTAAAATGATATGCCCCATCAGTAGTGGGGGCGGTGATTCTTGATGACTGATTCCTGTATACACACTAAATCACAATATTTTTTCACCCCCTTTAAAAATGGGGTGGGGGTGGTAACAGAGGTGGCTATTGCCAAAAATGTTTTTGAGACCTTAGCTCCTCTTATATTTACTAAATGCCAATTTCATGCACTCTTAATTACTTGATTTACCTATTTGCCTATTTACCCCCATTTACCTTCAACTCTGCAACTGAATAAGATCGATATATAATCTAGTTCCAGATCTCGTTAAAATACATTCGTGTGCCATATTTTAGAGGGGTGCGGGTGGACTAAGTAAAAAAAAAATTCAGGAGGCCATAGGTTCTTGTATACACGCTAAATTACATTTTTTTTCATCCCCTTTAATAATGGTAGGGGTAGTGATGGGGGTGGCTAATGCCAAAAAATTTTTTGAGACCTTAACTTGTTTTATATATACTAAATACTAATTTTATAGACTCTTACCTGCTTGATTTACCTATTTACCCCCAAATTTACCCCCAACTTACCCCCAACCCTTCAACGGAATAAGATGAAAATATAATGCAGTTCCAGATTTCGTAAAAATACATATGTGTACCAAATTTCAAGTCAATATCTTAAACGGTTCCAGAGTAAACGTGCGCACAATAAAAGTTACAGACAGACAGACCGACAGACAGACCGACAGACAGAATTTTTTTTTTCGCTCAAACTTAAAATCTTGACGTTTCATGGTATTTTAAGCCTATTTGAACAATAAAAATTTTTTAAAATTTTTTTGTCGTTACTAAAAAACCGCTGCCCAAGGAATCACTACTTCCACATTCAGATTTTTATTCAAGTCACTCACAACGAAAAAATTTTGTATGTGGAAATAATAGTTTATGGAACTTTAATAATATAATATTTGAAATCCTCTACCCCAAAAACCTATAAAACGATACCCCACATCGGTAGCGGGGTGGGGGTGGTGATAGGGGATGGTAGTGGGGGTGGATGAAGAAAAAAACATTTTGAGGTTTCTGGTTCTTGTACACAAACTAAATCACAATTTTTTTCATCCCCTTTAATAATGGGGTGGGGGTGGTAATGGGGGTGGCTAATGCCAAAATTTTTTTTGAGACCTTAGCTTCTCTTGTATATACTAAATACCAATTTTATGGACTCTTACCTGCTTGATTTACCTATTTTCCCCAAATTTACCCCAATTTACCCCCCAACCCTTCGACGGAACAAGATGAAAATATAATCTAGTTCTAGATTCCGTTAAAGTACATACGTGTACCAAATTTCAAGTCAATATCTCAAAAGGTTCCAGAGTAAACGTGCGCACAAAAAAAAGTTACAGACCGACAGACAGACAGACAGACAGACAGACAGACCGACAGACAGATTTTTTTTTTTCGCTCAAACTTAAAATCTCGACGTTTCGTGACATTCTAAGCCTATTTGAACAATACAAATTTTTAAAAAATTTTTTGTCGTTATTATACTTCCACTGGATGTGGAAGTAATTAACATTTTCTATGCGTTTATATATTATATGTGTATCACTATATTTTTATGTAAAGGTTAGTCGTATATAAAGTATAGTATACTAACCTCGGATGATCACAGCACTCGCTCGCTCAAGTTTTAATCTCCATCCTCAATAATAATAGCCTTCATTATAGAGCATCGTTGTATAATATACTATTATTATACTCTTCGCAAAAACGAAGAGTATATTGTATTTGATCGGCACATTTCTAAATCAGTAAATATCGCTCGTAGAGAAAAAATTTTTATATCGTTATGTTAGTGAACGAATTCTGAACAACTTTCAAAATGTCCGTCTGTCCGTTCGTCTGTCCGTCTGTCCGTCCGTCACGTTTCTTGTAAGCACGATAACTCAAGAAAGAAAAATCCGATTGTATTGAAATTTGGAGAGTAATTTAGTGTTAGCTAGAGGAAGAACCCTATTGTTTTTTAACAAAATAGATTGGTAAGTAAAAAAGTTATTAGTAATTTAAAATTTAAAAAAATATTTTTTACATTTTTTTATGGTTTGTAATAAATAGAAACCTTGCGAAATGTTATTTCCTATCACTATTTTTTTTTTCAATACATTTTACTAATGTGTGTTTCCTAATAATCACAATAAATTTTCTAATGGTATATATTACACTCATTAACAATTTTAGTAATAAGAAATGGTCACATCATGATTTTTTTTTTATATTTTTTTTTTCACAACAAAGTTGGTATCACAAAATTTAGAATGTCCAAAAACTAACATTATTTACAAGAAAAATGCGAAGAGTATCCTATAGAATGTGTAACAATTATATAAAAAGCTCAGTAAATCGGCGAAGAGTATAATGCTTCCACTAGTTTTATTTTTAGTTATATTAATGATATAAAGTTATGTTATATGCCAATAAATATCTTACAATAATTGTCACAGTTATTTCCTCTTAATGACTGACCGATATATGAATTTCCTTAATTTTGGAATCATTTAACTGGAAAATGGTAACTCCTATCAAAATAATGTATAGGAATAAAATTGTAAAAAAGATGCAATTGTTTTCTGTGGAACAAGTTTTCCTCCGTCTTTTTTAGTTTTTGTGTTAAATGACAAAAACATTTTTTTATAAATATGGCCGCCATTTTGTAAGTATAGCCAGTTTTTTTTGAGAACATGTCTAAAATTGTTCCTTAGGCTTTAATATTTAGGAAAAAAATTGTTTCATAGGATTGGGGGAGGGGCACGTACAGTTATGGTGGGCTCCCGTAGTATAAATATTAAAAAATTACATTGCAGCATCGCATTCCAGTACAATATTGTCTCTAATTACGTTTAATCTTGCAAGCACAATAAAAGGACAAAAGTGAAAACTTTGTTTTGTAGTTATGCACAAACTGCAACTGAACGGAAGCTTAAGCTGTGTAAATCCCTTAAAACTTTTAAACTCTATTAACGATCTCCTTTCTAGGCAAACGCAAAGTAAAAACGTGTTCGGTTTTGTAATGAGATCATTTGACGTGTACGAAATCTAGTTGTGTATCTAAACTATTAGTAAATATAATAATTTTTGTTTATTAACAAAGTAAATGATAAGAGATTTTTAGCCAAAAAATTATTTATTTATACAACCAGTAGTCACTTAAGTTAAGATAACGCCTAAACGCCTAAAAAAGGTGTTTTCAAGCACGTGTAAACTTTTACACTCGCAAACAGTGGTAGTTTTCTACCACTGTTTGCTTTAAACAGTCTGCAATTAATTTTGGAGCAAAATAGAAAAGCTTTTTGAAATGGCTGCAGCAAAATATGATTCTGAAAATATTATATTTATTCCGAAATATTCACTCCTTATATTTATTTCATGAAGAATGTAGCATTCTAATGAAGTTTTGCTTATATTATTGCATAAATCCTCAACTATTCATCGTAATAAAAAAAATCTATTGTCTCCAATCCAAATATACAAACTTGTTAATCTATTAGAGAACGTAAAAACACTTGATCGTTAAATGGTGATGTAACGCAAACAAAGAATTTCCTATTCTATTTACTCCGAGGCAGGCAAAGGTTCAACTGAAATCGCCGTTAAAGAAACGTCCACGGAACAAAGAAAATGATGCGTATTGTTTCTCGACGTGACACACTAATTAATCACCTAGTTTTTCCTACGTCTAGTGAAAAGCTCTTAAGAGATTTTCATATTGAAACTGACATTTCCAGCCGCCCGACCCTCAGGATATATCTGTATATTTCGCAGATCAGCAAGGACCTTAACGTAATTATCTTTTAATATGATTTACCCGATTCTCCTTCACGGTGCTACCTTATTCTCCGAGAAAATGAGAAAATTGACATCAACAGGGAGAGAAAGCTGCGAAGATCAGAAAACGATAGCTGAAAAATTGCTTGAAACATAAACGCTTTAAGGAACTCATTTAATAGACTTACAATTCCGACTTTATTGATATTGGAAATTTCCTTTTTACTTTTTCCTTTCGCTAAATTGCTTTATTCATCAATATTTATTTAAAGAACAACGGTGTCAGTTTTAGTTAATTTAAGTTTTAAATTAAATCGTTCTATAAAAATGTAATCGTTAAATTGATTCAGTATAGTATAGTGTAATGATCTAACTTTCTGCAACTGAATAAAGGAATTCTAGATCTTTAACTAAAGTTTTCGTATTTTAGTTCCATCCACATGTTATTACATTATTTGCAAATGTAAAATTCTCACACTACCTTACCGCATAAGATCTAGGCGTTTGAAGATTTCCACAGAGAAAAATAACTTTTGGCCGACTTTTGCGGCGCGTTGTAGTGCAAACTATTAAATTAAAATAATAATTAAAAGAACAAATCTGTGGGTTTTTCCTGTTCTACAAATATCATAAAGAACAATTTTCTCGTAGGAGTTATAGTTGAAGCAGTCTTATAGTGTAGTGATATTAAGCAAAAAAATGGCCAAACCCGGACATTCAAAAAAACAAAGGTCTGATTGTCCCACTATGCTTGTTACCCTCCCCTCTGTACGCCCTGAAAAGTTCAAGAGGTTACAGCGTAGGGTTTGGGGGGAGGGGGAGGTGTGGAAAGGGTCAGAATGTGATTTTTTTCTCTTTTTCTCAAATATCTCAAAAAGTATGAGGTTTAGAGCAAAGATGTCTCTATACAAAATCAAAGAACATTAAATTTCCTACAAAAAAAAGATTCATTTCATTTTTTTTGTAACCCTAACCGTTTCTGAGATATAGAGAGCACAAAATGGGATAAAACATTAATGTTCGTGGTGATGTTATTCCTGTAAATCCCAATCAACTCTTGCATCGTATGGTTTGCACATTGAAAACGGAGGTTCAGCTGAAGGAGATGTTTAAGTATGAGATGTGTGCCTACCCTCCATCCCTCTTCAATGAAATTGACTTGATGAGAAAGAGTTCCAAGTCATCTATTGTCAATGTACTCGTAGGTAAAGTAGATAAGTCATTAGATGAAGTCCCTGCTCCTTCAAGTGGTGCGAGATACATCATAGATGGAGAACATCTTCTCCATCGTGTCGTATGGCAATGCTCTGCTGCCTTTCAGTCCATATGCAAACAATATGTTGCGTATGTACTTTCCCATTACGGAAAACAAATAGTAGTGTTTGATGGATATAGTGAAATGAACACAAAAGATGAAGACCACCTTCGTCGCTCTGGCAAAACATCACACGTTAATGTTGTTGTGGAAGATCAAATTTCAATAATCCTAAAGCAAGAATAATTCCTTGCCAATTCCACAAACAAAATGCGGTTTATTTCACTTTTAACGGGTCACTTACCGGGAGCAGGGTGCATCGTGACTCAAGCTGAGGGAGATGCAGACCGCTTAATTGTTTCAACGGCTATTGCTGAGGCACTCAACACAGATGATGAAACTGTAATTGGGGAAGACATTGATTTGTTAGTTTTGCTGGTTACACTTTCACCAGAATACAGACTTGAAAATGCTTGTCCCCGGCAGAAGGAACCAACCACATAAAATTCATATAATCAGTAACATTCAACATAAATTGGGAGCTTTGAGGAGTGCTGTTCCTCCGGTGTACGCCTTCACTGGATGCGATTCTACCTCATTCATTTTTCGGAAGGGTAAAACCCTTGCTTTGTCAAAAATTAGGCGTGATAGAAACCTCAAAAAAATAATTTTCAACAATGATGCCTCGCCAGATTCAGTAGCTGAAGCAGGTGAAGCTTTGTTCTGTGCTCTCTATGGTTCTACAGAGAAAAACTTGGATTCACTCCGCCACAAGTTGTACACAAAAACAATTGCAAAGCAGCCAGTGCACGCACAATTTAATTCGGCTACACTCCCTCCTACATCAGGGGCAGCTCGTCAGCACTCTCTCCGAGTGTTCCACCAAGTTCAACAGTGGCGTGGAATTGACATGGACCCATTACAATGGGGCTGGAAAATCATCAGTGGAAATTTAAGTCCAGTCACCACTCTCAGGGCAGCTGCAGCTGCTGACCGCTTGAACCTAATCAGCTGCAGCTGCAGAGATGATTGCACGAAAAAGTGTGAGTGTTTTAAAAATGCACTGAAGTGCTCAACCATATGTGCTAATTGCGCAGGCCATGGTTGTTGCAACAGAGACATAGCTGATGACATAATACCTGAAGATGACTTTTTTGTTACCGGTCAGGATACTGAAATTGAACAGGAAATCGACCAAGAGGAAGTTGACTCAAATACTGAGCAAGATGTTTACTCACTAGAGACTGTACTACCATATTTATAATATAATTATATTCCATTAATATTAACAAATGAAATTGGTTTTGTTTGATTTTTAAATTCAGAAAATAAAATCATGTTTTATATGAACAATTTGTTCCTGTTCAGTCATTTATACTCCTCCCTCCCTAACATATATCGCAATTACACCAAAAATGTAACTGTACACTGATAACGTAATAACCAATCAACCAATAGGCCAAGAACAATAATTTAAAAAAGACTTAGAAACGATTTTAAAAAATTTTACCGCAAAAATTGATTTTTTATCCCATTTTCCACTCCCTATATCTCAGAAACGGTTAGGGTTACAAAAAAAAATGAAAAGGGCCTTTTTTGTAGAAAATTTAGTGTACTTTGATTTTGTATAGAAACATCTTTGCTCTAAACCTCATACTTTTTGAGATATTTGAGAAAAAAATCACATTCTGACCCTCTCCACCCCCCCCCCTCCCCCTCCCCCAAACCCGATGCTGTAACCTCTTGGACTTTTCAGGGCGTACAGAGGAGAGGGTAACAAGAATCGTGGTCTTTGTTTTTTTGAATGTCCGAGTAAAAGGCTAATGTTATTAGACTATTAATAGTGTGAGGAGTTATGACGTCATGAGGGGAGAGGAATGAATAGGCGGGCAAGTAGATCTCCCGTCTTTACTCCACTTACATTGAGTGAGAGAGAGGATATCAATGTCGGCTTCTGACGTGGCGTGTAGGCGCCGTTAGACTGTCATTTTTAATTCAGGACCGCACTTAAAGATACCGCAGTCGAGCTTATACTCTCGGGGTGAAGATATAATTCGATAATTACTTCATATTTCTTTATTTGGTAATGTGTCTTTGAAAATAATTTTAGTAAGTTTTGTTACCAATTCATAGTAGTGCTTTGGGGAATATTGTAATTGTAACATTATAAATTATTATTATTTTATATCCATTTATTTTTTAATATAAAATATATTTCATATAAAAATGTTTCGACCGTGTGAGACATCTACGTCTACATCTAATCGTGTCTGTGGAAATGAAAGTGATAGTGATTACAGTGATTACAGTGATAAACAAAATCAAAATCCATCAGTGCTTTCAGTAAGAAAAAAACGAGTGCATTTGGACGTGGACGGAAAACAAATTTGCTTAAATGTTTACGATAGTATTTTGGAACGAAAAGTTAATGACCCTAATTTGGATGATTTAGATGTAATAGGTGAAACAGCATCTCCGACAAAAGTTCTCCGTTCGACAATACACAAACTGGTGAAAGAAGGTGCCCTCCCAAGAAAACAACGATCCGACGCCGGTAAATCGAAAACTCTGGACCCATCTTTAGCAAAACTTTTAAAATGTGTAGTTTACGGCGCGTATCAGAAAAAGGAAATTCCAACTCTTGACGTAATAGGCAGAAAACTAAAGGAAATGGATTATCCTCTAAAATATACCAAAAGAACTTTAGGAAATTGGATGAAGAAAATTGGATTTAAATATCAAACTTATTAATAAACGAATGGCAATTATTGAAAGCAGACGAATAGTAGATTGGCGAAATTCATATCTGGAAGAGATAAAACAACTCAGGGAAAATAGACCCATTCATTATTTAGATGAAACTTGGTATGATACTCATGACACTGTAAAAAAAAGGATGGACTGATGGATCTAAGAAATGTCAATCAATCTCATTGCCCCCTAATAAAGGGACTCGGCTGATTATATTACACTGTGGATCAGTTGATGGTGCATTGAATCTATGCAGAAAAAACAAGGAAGTCTGTAACGTGGATTACCACAAGAACATGGAGGGAAAAGTATTTGAGAAATGGTTTGAAAAGACCCTATATTCCAAAATTAAAACCGATCAGTGTTATTGTTCTTAATAATGCGAAATACCATTCGAGACAAGTCTATAAAATTCCTAACAAGGGTTCTACTAAGGCGAAGTTACAATTTTCTTTAATGGAACATGATCTCTATTATGAGAAAAATTATAATAAAGCACAACTCTTGAAAGTCCTGCGAATGAAAAAATTTGAGAATAGACACTGTAGCGGAGAGATATGGCCACAAAGTGTTGAGATTACCGCCATATTTCTGTATTTTCAATCCGATTGAATTAATCTGGTGTAAATTGAAGAAAAATGTCAGAAAAGGAAATACTTTTCCGAAATTCGACAAAAAAGTCGTAGAGTTAATTCAAAATGAAGTGTAGAAAATTAACAAGGAAGATTGGGAAAAAAGAATTACGATAGTAATTAAAATTGAAGATGAATATTTAAAAATTGGTCCACTTCATATAAATGGTGGAAATAAATTTATTATAAATTTGAACGAAAATAGTAGTTCATCTGAAAATGAAGAAGAGGGTGAAAAGGGCGAGGATTGAGAGGAAGTCGCGATGTGAGGTGAGATAAAGTGGGATGAAGTAAAGTGAAGAGATGTGAAATGAAGAAGTGAATTTTGTAATATTCACTGTATTATTTATTTCCGTTTTTATGTTTTCGTATTGCAGTGAGGTGCGGTAAAGTGAAGTGATGAAGTGAATTTTATGATATCCACTGTATTATTTATTTCCGTTTTTGTGTTTTCGTAGTGCAATGAAGTGATGTAAAGTGAAGTGATGTGAAGTGAAGAAGTGAATTTTGTGATATCCGCTGTATTATTTATTTCCGTTTTTATGCTTTCGTAGTTCAGTGCTTCAGAAATATTATTTTTCAGTATGTTAGTATTTATTAATGTTATTTTTTTTTTATTTTTGCAATGATTCATCTTCCTGGTTTTGTTGTAGTAATAACTTTACTATTACAGTTTATTTTTAGTTTATTTATTGAGAGAAATATTTGTTTCTATTACTATTTTTAGAGTATATTTTTTGTTTTCATTTTGTTTTTAAAGGTTTCTTGTTACTTTTTAAATAATCTCTATTCTATATTAATATTCTATACCCATCCTTTCCTGGCGGGAAATGCTCATACCTCCTCGCGGTTCTTGCTAGGTAGTAACAATTTATATTAAGCGAACTGTATATACTATAACTACTATAGGTGTAGTCACTACTTTTATTTCAATTTAATACGTTTTTTGTACATTGTTGCTAGCAAAACTGAGCACAAATCCAGCGACGACTTGTGAAATTTAAATTGGTCATATCTTAGTATTGACTCATAGGGACCCAAGCCATACTTTATGACACCACTACCATGATAAAATGAAGCAGTTTTGCAAAAAAAAAATCATCGAATTTTGCAAAAAGTTTTAAAAATGAATTGAACACCACACAACAAATGGGTTTTTGTAAAAAGACTTATTTAAATTTTATTAAATATTGTTTTCTTCCTTTTTCTGAAAAAAAATTTAATAAAATTTAAATGAGTCTTTTTACAAAAACCCAGGGTGGGTGTTCAACTCATTTTTAAAACTTTATTTGTCAAATTTCGATGAAATTTTTTTTTCGCAAAACTACTTTATTTTATTTTGGTAGTCATGTCACAAAATATGGCTTGGGTGTCATTACTCAATACTAAGATGTGACCAATCTAAATTTCACAAGCCGCGGCTGATAAATACCTACATTGAAAAAGTAAACGAGCGAACAATATAGTTAAATCCGGCTCTGCGTACTGCCACCCTTGCGTCTCAACAGCACCGCCCAGATAGGCGGTACGTCGATCACTATTGCGATTGCTTCAACTATCGAGAAAAGTGCGAGAAACGTCGAACCGCGCCCTCATTTCAAACTTTCTTTCACAATAGACAAAAATCTATCAGTATAGCACATAAAACAGAAATTTTTACTCCCCTTAATACGCCGTATTTGTTTTTTATGTAGCCTGAACAGAAGCCGAGATTTTTGAAAAAGTTTCTTAACCATTTTTCCAAGATGGCGGAAAACCCCGGTGGCGTAACGTACCGGTAAATACACACCAATGTCCCCCCGTCGAGCCCCAAAAGATTGCTGACGTCGCATGACTGTCGACCACCTTAGTGAGTTCATTTACACTGACTGGGCTAATGAGTAAAAAGTAACTACTAAGTTTATTTCCCCAAACTTCATTATAAAGGGAATATTATGTACAGAATTGCGACATCTAAGTATACAAAGACAACATCCACTTATCGCACGACATGAGACTTGTTTGTTCTATTATAAAGTTCCTATTTTGCAGGTTTTGGGAGTAAACAAGTATGTGTTACACTAATGCATGTTAATTATTCTAGAACCATTATATACCTCCACAATTTCAATTCAACTTGCAAGTTACGTATACCAGAGTCATACCTAGGAATAGAATATATTGTCATTATTTAACACAATGCTTAAATAAGGAATATTAGTCGCTCATTTACAAAAAAAATAAATTCCATGTAAGAGTTTGTTGAGTTTGGATTTATCAAGTACAAAGTAATATTTTAAAATTATAATTTTATTGAAAAACATGTATATATGTACAGGGTGTTTAACGAGGAAACGCACATGCCTTAATGGCAGAGGACATCGAGGAAAATCATTATTATCCATAGAAAAAGCTAGTTGGGCCCTCGTTGCTGAAATACAGGGGTATGTATTTTTGCCAAAATTTCTTTTGGTTGTTCCTTTGTAAAGGAATGAAATAATAAGTTCATATTTGGCATTTATAATAAATACACTAGTAACCCTGAATAAGCACTTGTATCTCACACACAAAAAAATCCAGGCCCGGAATTGAAAAAAAACGTTTTTTTGTTCTTCAAGAAAACTATTTTATGTGTTTCTTTTAATTTCAATATTAAATTCGAAAAGAACATAAAAAACTGAACAAAATGTCTTCATTAATTTTTTTGCCGTCTTCAAAATAAATTCCACTAAGTAATGAAATATGAGACTTTAGAAAATATCGAAGAATGATACTCGCAAAAAATGCTTCCGCTATTAAATTAGGCATTTACTTTTTTTTTCAGCAATAACTATCTTATTTTAATTGCCAATTTTTATATTAAAGACTAATAATACAGCAACATAACGTATTTATTAACAACAATAACTGTAATAACAAAATTGTCAAAAAATGTATCTACAAACTAGAATTTTAAATAAATTTTATATTCAAAATATCCTCCTCAGCTTCAGTACATTTTCTAGTGAAGTTCACGAGATGGCCGATTTGTCTTCTTATCACATCTGGACTGTTTCTAATTTCCTTGTGATATTCAACAATCCTTTGAGTTAATTGATCCCTGCAATCAATGTCCACTTGTAGACCTCATTCTTTAAGTGACCTGATAAAAAATAATCTACATGGTTGAAATCCGAAGACCTTGTCGGTCATACATGAGGTCCTTTGTTTGGATATTTTATTGACATTTAAATTATTTCTAATTTGATTGGAGAAATGCGGTGGGGCCCCATCATGTTGAAACATACCTGGGATATTTACATTTACTAAAAGGTTCGGTAACGTATGTTGTAAAAACCTACATTTAAGATTCTTATCTAAACTAAGTTGCAAAAATAATAATCAAATAGACTGGAAATTTTACGCATGCACGTTAAGATGACCAATCAGGTATTATGACCTTGAAATCAACTTGAGCAAGTCTCTAAAGTTTAGGATGAAATCAAGTAGACTTGGCGTAAGTAAAGGGAAAGGTATTTGACTGAGCTAATCTAAGGTAAAAAAAATCAAATTAATATATCAAATTTTGACCCGCTAGAGAAATTGCAAAAAAGATTTTTTTTTAATCATTTTTAAAAAAGATTACGTTTATCCGTGAGATATATTATATTATATTGATCAGATTTATTTTTATTAACTATAAGAGAATTATATTGCAAAGGTTTAACGTTAAACCATTAATTACTTAAAAAATAAAACAGACTGAGCGGGAAAAATAGTAATAACGGTACCTTAGGCGCAAAAAACAATAATACAGAACAGCTAGAATTTACAGTAATACATCACCAACAATTAAAAATTTTAACTTAAAGAAATTTAAATACAAAATAAATAATTGACTTTTAACTCATCAATTCCAAATACTACACAATTTTATTGATACTGACGTTTTTCTGGTTAAATGGAAATTAAAATAAGAATAATCATAAATTATAGTACTAGTTATACCTAATTTCATACTTACCCAACTATCGAATATAAGTGAAAAATTCTACATAGAGTGGTATATACTAGCATAACAACAATTGAGTGATATAGCTAATATTTAATTGATATGGGTGACTAAATCTCTTAATGCAAAGAAGTGAAAGAAAGGGTGACAAAGACCGTTGTTAAGTGAAAAAATTCTACATAGAGTGTAGAGTGGTACATATTAGCATAACACACATAATAATCAAGTGCACTACTCTTAAAGTATGGTCATAATATTTTCTTAGGTAAATTATCAAATGAGGTTTTTCAGATCAAAATTTCGCTCGTTGTTAAGTGAGAAATTCTACATTAAATTCTACACTAAAAATAGGAAGACCTGTTACACGTGGAAAACAACAACCGAGAGGGTCATGAACAAGCTGGGAAAGGACCAAACATACTGGGAAAGAAAAGTGACGGGAAAAAATGAATTCCACAAAGAAATCGCAGCGATATATACTCTACTAGAACCAGAAACCGAGGAATCAGAAGACTTAGAAGAAGAAGAAGAATTGTAGAAGCAGAAATACAAAAAGAGGAGCACAAACACTCCACATCATGACACAATGCGGCTACGCATTTCACAAATACCTACGGATATATACTCTACCAGAACCAGAAATGGAGGAATCAGAAGACTCAGAAGCAGAAACACAAAAAAGAGGAGCATAAACATTAAATATCATAAGCACAATGCACCAACGTATTTCACAAACTCCTACACTGCCCATTCCCCACTCCTGTACCATGCGTCATGTGGCTCTCGCTGCTGACAACAAGCATGACCCAAATCAACCCATCATCGGAAACCGAGGAATCAGAAGACTCAGAAAAAGAAGACCCGAAGACAGGGGCGGATCCAGGGGGGGGGCCGAGAAGAATAGGATCTATATTATTTATTATTGAATATTGAAAATGTCGATATAATTATTGATCGTTCGGCGGTAGACGGCCGCAGTGCCCCCCCCCCCCCCAGTAACCTTTCTGGATCCGCCCTTGGTCGAAGAAGCAGAAACACAAAAAGAGGAGCATAAATACTCCATATCACGACACAACGCGGCAACATATTTCACAGGAAGACTCAGAAGAGGCAGAAGTCCAGAACCAAAAACACAAAAAATGGAGCTCAAACGCTCCCTCACGACACAATGCGGTAACGCATCTCACAACTAGCTACACCACCCATCTCACATTCCTTTACCACGCGCCATGTCGCTCTCGCTGCTGGCAACAAGTATGACTCTAATCCAACCCAGCGTGGACGTAGCAGACTCAACTGTATACCTGGGAGTAACAGCAAAGCCTACCGCACATGATTAAGTTATTATTTTAGTATAGTATAATATTCAACGAGCGTGTAATAGCTATTATATGCGAGTAGCTATAGTTTTTCTACAACCGCCTATTACTTGAAATCATTTTTACACAACAACCTTATGCAACTTAGTAAAAATTCTAATGGTAATTTTAAAATTTACTAAAATCAACGTGTATATGACATAGACATTTATATGGCAGATTGAATAAGATTATGAACTTTAAATCGTCTCTTGTGATAGCTCCACAACTGTTGAGTAATAAATATGAACTCTTGTGATTGGTTCTATCCCATTATATAATGAATTATTAACCATGGCTGTGAATAATGAGCTATATTACTTGTCCAGAAATGTATCTATAATTAATAAATTATTCAATAGTCGTAGAAAACTATAATCTTATTGGGCAGTGATGTGGAAAATATCCAATCGTTTTCCATCTAAATGCTCAAAGTTATTTACGTTCTATTCTTATGAAAAGTGTTAAAGTGACTGAAAATCCGATAATTTTACAGATATAAAATTTAAATAATAAGTCACTGACAGACAAATATATACCTGCACTTTGTATAAACCTAATATATCCGCTTAATATTAAACCTAATGGCCACATTACTTTCACGTTCATAATGTTACATTTAACATCATACAACTCTCCAGATTACTTGCTACAAAACACAAACCAAATCACAAATGGAAGCACAGCATTTTAGTTTTACAATTTACCCTAACTACGAAACGACCCTAGGGCTCGCGTTTGTAAGTGAAATCGATTTGGTGATGTGTTCTGTGGTAAATATCAATATGAATCGGTATCACGCAATACGATTCTATCCCGACGATAATGTTTGTTCAATTCTATGAAGATAACTTCTCTCCTCAAATCCTGTATAAATTTATTTCAGGATATAATTGAAAAGAACCGAAGTTACAGGGTGAACCCACATAGTTCCCAAGGGATACCACTATTTATGACTATATTAAAATAATATATGTGTACGCCACATACAGTTTGTTGCACATACTTCATATTCAAAACATTCTTATTACTGATATCTCAGACATTTTGTTCTTGATGAAAGTTTGTCCAGTCTCAAAGAATAATAAAGGGATAAAAATTACACCATATAAAATTTATTAACTTTCTGAAAAACAATATATGAAAATTTCGCTTTTGACGTAAACTCATTGACCAAAATATGTATTTCATAAACAAAAATTGTTTGGGAAAGAGAAAATTGATAAAGAACTGGCCATGTGGGTCATTCTCTATCGATCCTTCTGTGCGGAATTTTGATATAGTTTCCTTTTTTTTTAATACTTATGGAAAGCATGAAAAATTATTAGTAGATATGCTTCTAGAGTGCAGAATATTTACTAGTGAAATATTTTGTCGAACTCCTCTATATGTTTCCTTAAATATATAAGGAATAAGAAACCAGACTGCAATTAACAGCTATTCTCCGGACTAATGCCCCGCCGAGCGCTGAATTACGAGTTACAAGCCTGGAGGCGTTAAGTACAATAACCATGTATTGCCACAAAATGCTAAGTTGGATATCAGCCACTAGATGGAGCCTGTCTTTTTTGTTGCATGTCGTGGTTTTATAAATCTCGTTATGGACCAAGAGTGAACAAATGCCTCGTTACAGCCTTCTCAGACCTACCTTGCACTGACGAGAGCCAATAGCTCGAAATTGCAGTCTGCAAGTGGTATGAGGTGGCTGGCACGAGAGCTCCTTTGAATGGGAATAATTCTTTCGGCTGGTGTCTATTACAATCGAAACTTAGCGTTTTGTGGCAATACATAGTTATTGTACTTAACGCGGCCAGGCTTGTAACTCGTAATTCAGCGCTCGGCGGGGCATTAGTCCGGAGAATAGCTGTTAGTTGCAGTCTGGTTTCTTATTCCTTATATATTTAAGGAAACATATAGAGGAGTTCGGCAAAATATTTCACTAGTAAATATTCTGCCCTCTAGAAGCATATCTACTAACTGTGCCCATTTTCAGGGCTACTGCTGTTTCGATTGTAATGGATATCAGCCACTAGATGGAGCCTGTCATTTTTGTTGCATGTGGTTTTATAAATCTCGTCATGTACCAAGAGTGAACAAATGCCTCGTTAAAGCCGTCTCAGACCTACCTTGCACTGACGAGAGCCAATAGCTGGAAACTGCAGTCTGCAAGTGGTATGAGGTGGCTGGCACGAGAGCTCCTTTGAATGGGAATAAGTCTTTCGGCTGGTGTCTA
This sequence comes from Rutpela maculata, assembly GCA_936432065.2. Classification (NCBI taxonomy): domain Eukaryota; kingdom Metazoa; phylum Arthropoda; class Insecta; order Coleoptera; family Cerambycidae; genus Rutpela; species Rutpela maculata. The sequence continues at coordinate 21,934,023 of OW386293.2, forward strand.
TTACAATCGAAACTTAGCGTTTTGTGGCAATACATAGTTATTGTACTTAACGCGACCAGGCTTGTAACTCGTAATTCAGCGCTCGGCGGAGCATTAGTCCGGAGAATAGCTGTTAGTTGCAGTCTGGTTTCTTATTCCTTATATATTTAAGGAAACATATAGAGGAGTTCGACAAAATATGTCACTAGTAAATGGAAAATTATATTTTGTCTCTTCAAATGTCCACAGATGTTTCTAGTTGCTCAATAATTATTTATCAAAAGAGTGGCGTACTTTCCTGATGAAGCCTGAAAGCGTCACTTTTGGCAATGGCGGTATTTACGGATCGGTTGCTCGGGCGCCAGTTCCCTATATTACGTGGGGGAACACCACGTCCCTAAAACAGGCGACACAGTAGGGCTGGAATAACTACAGTGGAGAAACGGTAAATTCCAGTGGGTCAAATAAGGAAAATGTGACTTTCACATTCACAGCAGTAAAACACATAGTTCGGATTACAACAGTATTTTTTTACATTAAACTATTTACTAGTTCAACATAACCCAAATATATTATGTACACAACTATGCGACCACCAGGAATCGGAAACCTCAGGCTATGATTCGGTTATGGTTTAAGCTACAGTGATGCTACTGTAGGAGGCGGAAGTAAAGCAGTGATATGACGTTAATTTAGTTATACGGTTAACAGTGCGAAATGACGGAAGGTGACAGGTTAGCACAGCAAACGGCGGAGTCGGTTAGGTTACAAACGGTGGTTAGAAAGCAACACAACGAAAAATGATATAATAAAATTATTAATCCTAGGTATCAGACTTGGCTAATAAGCAATAATACTTTTAATGCTGAAAAGATGTAAGATTAGTTAAACACTTTCGGCAGCTCCTGGCCTGTAACAAGGTATGGTTAGAATGGCCTACGCACTGATCACCTTCCGAGAAACAGATAGACTCCGGATACCTCGAGGACACAAGATTTTACAGGAAAACAGTAAAAGCGGCAAAATAAATGAACACTCTCGTCCTCCTGGCCTGAAACAATATATGGTTAGAACGGCATGCGCCCTGATCGTCTCCTGAGAAACGTATAGTCTCCGGATCCTCGAGGACACAAGATTTAGCTGGAAACAGAAAAAACGGTAAAATAAATAAATACAAATTATAGTACTAGTCTCTAATATCAGCCAAGTATTACTATTATTACTATTATTATTACTCTTATACTACTCACTTCCTCTCAGCTCACATCTGCCGCGGTTGGTGGGTTGATCGGAACTGCGGTGCTTGCTGACTGCCTGGACGGATTCTAGAACAAAAATAGCCAAAGCTAGAGTAGAGAACCCTATTTCTTTTGCGCGCCGGTGATAACGTAGGCTCGACTTGTGGTATTTTGGGAATACGGATACTTGCACGACTTAAGGAATTTCTTCACTGAAACTTACTTGCTGGTACCTCTTCCACGGTCGGTCGGTTAGGCGGAACTGGCACACTGTCTTGACTCCACCTGCTAGCTCTCCCAGTTTGAAACGGAAGTAAACTGGGAGAAATTACCAAATGCGATGCGTGCCAGTAATGCAATGACGTCAGCGGAATATTTCACTACAGCAGATTTCTGGATTTTGTAATTATTTTCGGTTTCGCCCTCTGTACTGTACAAAAATTTGCTATTACACTTACTTGGCTCTGGATCCTGCTCGGCACGTCTGATCGGGAGTGGAGCTGGGTTGAACTCACTGTTCGTTTTTCTCCCAACTGGTAACTAACCCATATCCACCAGAGGCTGAGAAGAAGATGACCAAATCCCGATGCGTGCAAGTATTAAGTACCGTAGAATAGTTTCAAGAAAGTAGATTTATGGACTTGCAATATTTTCACTTACGTTTGAGGCTGGTCTGCTGGTGGCACATCTTCATGCTCGTGCGTGCTGGACTGAATTTCGCGGCGGTCGCTGTTAGCATATAGAGATGCTTGCGCACGCTTTTTATTACCCAGCGATGTACAGGAACTTGACGGTTTCACACTGCACTATTTTATTATTTGGTAATTAAATAAAATATTTACCAAAACCTGCGGATTTTACAAGTAATATGTTAAATGATATAAACAGAACATTTTATTTGGTTGCAACTAGACTTACCAAAATGTGCTTCGTTACAAAGGTTTAAATAGGCTCTATGGGGGTTTTTGGAGTCGCTGATTACAAACTAGATGTGAAAATTGGAAAATTCCGCGAGAAAAATAAAATACTTCGATATAAAAAATAAAATAAAAGATTGGTTTGACTATAATAAATTAACAGTAAATTTTAAAAAATTGCCTAGGTGGTGTTTATATCATATAATATACACCTACCTGATTTAGGACCTTTAATAATTAATGGGGATTTAAACATTTTGGAATCAGAATATGTTAAATACCTAGGCGTAATTATAGACAGATATTTTCGGTGCAATCTACAAATACAAAACGTAATAAAAAAAATTAAGAAGCTTGTTGCCAAAATTTAAACATTTAAAATCATATTTAGACATAAATAATCTACGTATATCATACTATGCCTTAATACAACCACACTTATCTTATGGTATAACGCCGGGGCTGAGTCTGTGACTATTATCTAAAAAGTTTACAGAAGTGATTTCTGAAAATTATTTATGCCAAAAAAGTTACTTTCCCTTCTGAAAATCTCTATAAGAACAGCAAAATGTTTGACCTAAGGCAGCTGTTTGGTCTAGCTATACTTGTTTTTAATTTTAAAAATAAAAATGACATAAAGCCAATAGATCATCAATACGAAACGAGATATAAAAAAGGAAAGTGTCAGCAACCAAAAAGTAAGAAAACAATAGGTCAAAAAAGTTATGTTTACTTATATCCAAAATTATATAATATACTACTGGTAGATATAAAAAGTATTAAAAATGTCAAATTGTTCAAGAAAAAAATCAAAATATGGATAACCTCTATTCCTAGAAATAGATTAAAAGATATCATTTATTTGAAAAAATATTTTGTTATAAATAATATTTAAAAACTGTGCAAAGTGATAAAAGTTATAAATGCTATCTATATAAAATACAAATGAAAAAATAATACTGTAAAAGACACCTATTAACTACTGTGATTAAACCTCTAATGTGACTATTTTAAAATTATTTTGAATAATACCTATAATGACTTCATTACCCGAACGTGAACTAACCCCGACTTGTCAATAAATATTATATTTTACTATAGATTATATTTAGTCAATAAATATATTATATTTAGTCAATAAATATTATATTATAATTTATTACAGATTATAATTAGTGTTAAGAAGTGTCGCGTACAAGTAGAATTAATTATACTTCAGCGATATTGCATGTTTGTTTACATTTATAAATGAAGCTAATATAATTGTATAATTGTATTTAAATTTGTTTTTCGTAAATAAACATTATTATTATTATATTATTATTATTTCCATTTTTTTTGTTACAGTTCAAAGAATCGTGTAAATGTACAACAAGGGGTTTTTGAGGTTGCTGATTCTAATTTTTTTTGTGAAAATTGGAAAATCCGCTACGATGAAAATCTTATGGTAGGAAAACTTTCTAAAATTTTAATTTTCATATGCTAAAGCATTTGTTATGTTATCCGCAAAAATGATCTAAATTTCCGCTGAGAATATATTATCTTATAAAGAAATTAAAGAATAGTGGATAGTTTTAGAGAAAACTAGTTGGCAAGACGCGATGAGGATATACTTCAAAGCACTGGGCTAATGTCAAGAAAGAGCTGATGAGTAGTTATATAATACAGATCCTGGCACAAGTACATGAGTAGAGTAACAATGCGGGTTCTTAGTGACGTCATCATTCCAGAAGCTGAGCATGGGGTGTGCCGGTTTCAAAGCCTAGGACCTACGATTTAGTGTGAGGTGAGTGTTTCCTAGATTCTAGGATCTAGGACCTAACAGCAATTTGAAATATGTGCGATATCTTATAAAGATTATGCCTGCAAAAAAGACTACATTATTTTGTCTTGCTATAGGTCTCCCATTGGTAACACAAATATATTTTTTGATAAAATTGTTAACGTTTTGGAATATTTATATAAACCTACATTAAATATAATTTTATGTGGTGACTTCAACCTTGATTCATCCCAAATTCAAAAAAATTGAATGATTTTAATTACCTTAAGAATCTTTTATTTACCTTTAATTTACATCCAATGAGTAACTCAGAATACATCAAATACAATTGATCATATTTTTTCTAATCTTTCAGAAAATAGTGTAGGTTGTGTTGTGGATAATGTTATCTCAGATCACAGAACTGTGATATTTGAACTGTGTTCTGTAAATGTAAATAGTAATCTAATCTAAAAACATGCTATTCGCGTAGAGTTTTTTGTGACAACTCAATAAATAATTTTACTTTAGCCTTGCAAGAGGAGTCTTGGTCTGAGGTTTATGAAATAAAGGATTTTAATGATACCTTTGAATGTTTTTTCAACATATTTATGTATTTTTACAATTAATTATTTTTTATTTATTTACTTTTATCATGATGTGATTTGCATAATACCTAAATAATATTCTCTAATATTTATGTATTATTTTGACAAATATTTTCCACTCAAGAAAATGTATGATTGTACCAGGCATGGAAAAAAAAAATGGATTACTAACGAGGTAAAAGTATCAAGCGCAAAATTAAAAGATCTTCATAATTTAAAAAATATGTGTCCGGAATTATTCAGTATATACAAGACCGCTAAAAGAGCTCACACTTTATTAGATCAACACACTAAAAAATAATTCTATCAAAATAAAATTCTTAATTCAAACAACTTATCTAAAACTGCATGGCACGTTATAACTGAATTATCCAATAAAAACAAAACGTATCAGAATATAAGTATGTTAAAGGAAGGTGAGCTTTGTGAGGAATAAGTTCTTTATAGATGCGCCGGAGAATATAATTGATAAAATACCTGTAACTAGTACAAATAATAATAGGAAATTTATTATCCCTAATCAGTCTGCTTCAATATTTCTTGAACCATTTGTATGTGAGGAAATGCTAACTTTATTAAAAAACAAACTAAAAAATAAACACTCCTCAGGTCCTGATGAATTGCCTATGTTTTTAGTGAAAAAAGTGATTGGTTTTATTATAGATCCACGTACTTATTTAGTTAATTTCTCTTTTATAACGGGATGTTTTCCGAAAATTTTGAAGGAAAGGCGGTTCCAATTTATAAGAAACAGAATCCCCATTTAATGGAAAATTACAGACCAGTGACTATTCCATCTGGATTCTCAAAAATATTAGAATATTGTTATTTAGATCGCTTACTCAATTTTATCGAAAAACATAACATTTTTTCAAAAAATCAACATGGCTTTCGGGCTGATATGTCAAAACAAACAGCTATTCACTCATTTCTTACCAAACTAACAGAATATATGGAGGCGGGATATTCTGTGATCTAAGTAGGGCATTCGACTGCGTCAATCATGTAAAACTCTTATCTAAACTTTATTCGTATGGTATACGTAAGCTCATGAATGGGTAGCTTCTTTTTTGGATCACCGTACACAATATGTTAGCCTATTATATTCTGACAATAACAACAGAAACACAATAAAATCTGAATATCTAGACATAAAAATGGGAGTCCCACAGGGCTCTGTACTGGGTCCGATATTATTTTTATTATATACGAACGAGCTTTATACATTATCTACTGATGCATTCTTTGTTATGTACGCTGATGACAAATCCCTTCTAATATCGGATAATGCAGATACAATGTTGGAATCCAAATGTAACAATGTATTACAAATTATGAGTGATTGCTACAAGTCTAACACACTTTATCTTAACACTGAAAAAACTCAGGTAATACGATTTCATAACAGACAGAAACAGTGTTCTCCGTTAAATATTGGCATAGGGTCAGATATTTTGAGTTGTAATCAAGAAATTAAATTCTTAGGTGTTACAATCGATGAATCTCACAACTGGAAGACGCAATGCACACCGTTAATGTCGAAATTAAATTCACTGTGTTATTTATTTCGAAACTTAAAAACTGTTTTAACAGTTGAACAGCTTATTACGGTGTACCATGCTCAAGTCTCTTCTAGACTGCGATATGGGGTAGTTCCACGCAATTATTGGGTGTATTTATTGCACAAAAACGTATTTTAAGATGTATTGCTAGTATGTCTAATAGGTATTCTTGTAGAGACCTTTTTAAAAACTACAAAATTTTAACTCTAGTGTGCTTGTTAATATATGAACTATGTGTTTTTATTTATAAAAATAATGTAAACTATATTTTAAACAAAAATGTTCATTAAATAACTACTAGGCAAACTCACCAAATTATTTAGGCCTAAATATTTTTAACAAATTACCAACACATGTAAAAAATGCATCGAGTCTAAAATCTTTTAAAAGACAATTAAACAATTATCTTGTTGATAAGTGCTTTTATAGTCTGGATGAGTTTTATGAAAGTAACAGTTAGTCAGTTAGTTTGTAAGTAAGCATAAAACCTATTCCTATACAAGTGTACCACTTTGTCTGACAGGACAATCAAGTTTATTATTATTATTATTATTATTATTATTAAAGAAAGAGAGGAAAGAGAACACCAGGCGGTAAGTGATTAGAGAGAAATAAGCTGAGTAGCAAAAAAGACCAACTACATCCCGATGTTATGTCTAACGACGGTCCCTAGCTGCAGTTTGGGAAGGAAAAAAGGGAGGGGTTTTAGCCAGGTAGGAGTCCAGCACCACCTACCGCGATAGACACTAAGCGTTGGTGCCCATGACGAGTTTCCCCTCCCAAAAAAATAAAAATAAAAAATCAAAAAAGTCATTATCATTCATATGACTAATTGTTTCTGATGCATCATGGCACATAAAGATTGTTTAATTATTAGTAATTTGATCTATTAAGTAATGGTAACTTTTTGTTGACTTTTTTATGTAAAAATAGTTAATTGCGATGAATAAAAGATACATTTCTCTGTGAATGCTTTGTAATAAAATTATGACAAAAGTAAAAAGAAATTTGAGGTGTTTTTAGTGTACAACGTTATCAAAACCTTCGAGCAAATAAAGGAAAATAGGCAACAGGCAAACAGGCAACAGTTAAACAGGCAAATTATTAATCCCCGATTCTCTTGGTTGGTACAAAATAATGACGTGTTCCGTTAATGGTGTTTTCCAATTTGGCGTTTATTGCATTTGCGTATCGTTCACTTTCGTGTTCTATTTTGTTTTGTGAGTGTTTACTACTGTAACTTCTTGCCTTCCGCGTCCCTTACCCATAAATTTTACGAACAAACATTTGCATTGTTGTAAGATAGAAAAGGTACCTCTATTTTCCCTTATATGCTCGAAGATCAAAACTACCAGTGTGTAGACGGAAAATTTTCTTTTTAGTTTTTATGAGGGAAGATGTATAAAAACTAATTGCATTTTTGTTTTAAAGTGTAAAAAATGTTCATGGAAACCACGATTCACGTAGTGAAAAGAACATTAACTTTTATTACCTCGTACACCTTTCGATTCGAGTGTATCATATTCGGTCATTAAGTTAGACAGCGGCGGAAATGCTTATTGTTGTTTTTACGCCCCTTAAGCCAAACTCCGAGCATTACCGCTTCCTCTAAACAGATGCTTCTCCCTCCTTTGTGCGTTTCTAGTAATCTGGCAATAAATAAATCATCGTTTATATCTGAACCGTTCTCGTGTAAAATTATTTCACATCTGCGGCCACCTTTAACCTCCTCACTTCTTCCACGTTTAATGAGCTTTCACGAAATCTCCAAAGTAAGTAAATTATCTAATCTCATCAGATGTCAGTTTTGTGTCGGTAAAAGTTACAATTTATTATGGTATTATCTCAGTTTTGATATTAAAACGCGAGTGGAGCCCACGCCGGATTATTATTCATGTAAACTCAGATTAAGTATCTTATCTAGGGATAATGGCTATAGTTTAATAGTTTACATAATTCCCGAATAAGTGGAGAATTTACAATGCTGGAAAATTGATGTTATAGTCTGGTGGAAAATTTCATCCCTATATAAATGCCTTATATGTCTAGTCAAGTTGTCTTAGTGAGTTAATATAAAATACGTGGAAGAAGTAATCGCAATTATCAATCAAGTTGTAACAATAAATTTTGCATTCTATATTATCCTCTACGACTGACGTGGCTAGAAAATGAAAGGATTCAGGAAAAAACGGTGTTGGAGGATCACTTTGACGAACGTATTTCTTGAATAATCGAGAGGACAGCGTCACAAACATCTCCAAACCCACATATCGATGTCAATACGCCGCACAGTGTGACAAAAGTACCATTTCTGGACAAAAATCTATTGACAGTCGGCATTCTATCCGATTTGAATAAATCAAACGGGAAAATACTCGTAAAATATTTTACTTAAGAGAGTACTGTTAAACCAATGGCCTTTGACAGGGTCTGACACCATGGTCTTCTACCCAAAATGATGAGTATGGGTTATTCCATTGCATTCGAAAGATGAGGGTGAAGATAATGGACAAACTGCCCACCTACAGAACAATGGAGGTAGGAGTCCCTCAGAGGACAAGTGCTCTCCCCGCACTTGTTCTCCATCTACACCTCCGATCTACCACGGACCAAGCGGACCACTATGACCCTCTACTCCGATGATACAGCCCTAACTGTCAGATCCTGGAATGCGAAGATCGCCATCAGAAACCCCCAAGAGACAGCCTCCTTCGTAGATGACTAGTGCAACAGATGGAAACAAATACCCACAGGTCACCTTTCCATGTATGGCGAGGACATCCAATGGCACGATACCGCCAACTACCTTGGCGTGATCATGGACAAATGCCTAACATGGAGACAGAACACAGAAACCATCATCAAGAAGGCTAGGAGGACGAGTGCTCAACCTGAGGAACAAGCTCACGCTTATCAGGTCACGCATCCAACCCCAACTGACGTACGTCTCCGTAGCCTGGGGCTACCAAGCGGATACCTGCCTCCAACAGATTCAGAGAGTGGAGAACGTCACCCTCCGCACAGCGGTGGACGCACCATGGTTCGTATGCAACACAGACATCTTCAGGGACTTGGAGTACACTCCAGGCACCAAAATCATCCGAGGAGCATGGGAACCCGTTGATTAGGGAGGCCACTGACTACGATCCAGCCTACACTCCGAGGCACAAGAGGCCGAAGATGTAAGATAATGAGAACCATACCACCGCCGATGAGGACAACCCACAGAAGAGAGAGTTGCATTCACCTGGGAACTTTATGCATTTTTATTAAATTCCTATATATCACACTTAATATTTGTGAAATACTGTACAAGTATTTACCATCTTTTAGTTATTTATGCCCAGACATAATATCCTAGATAATGTGTTTAGATTTAAGATTGTTTACTTTTTGTGTACTTTTATTTAAACCATTATTTGCTATCTATGCTACAGTTTTTGTCAGTGACACATTAACACCTGGGCTAATAACATGAAACCAATTCCTACATTTACTTATATCTTTGCATACTGAGTCTATCTTACACACAATACATTGGGTAGTGTAGTGGGTTATGTAGAGTAATATATTCCCTAGATTTACAAATCTGGTTATTTGATATCTAGAAGTTTTTGAAATATTATAATATGACAGCGATAGTCTATTTGGAGGGGAGACTACCTTATTAGCTCACGTGGAGAGAGATTAATTTTATTTCCAATTCTGTTGCAGCAGTAATCAGTCACTCCAAAGTTCGCGATAATTAATTAATCATACATTTTGCTACTTCTGTTATTATCGGGTTTTACTTTAGTGCATCTAACAGTAAAAGGTAATTAAAATTATTTATTAATTTCATCTCTCCAATTTTTGACGGCTTCAAGCCATATTTTTCATAACTGGCATTTTCTAATCTGATTTGTGTAAAGATAACCTTAGTATTGCAAACACGCGCTAACGAAATATTTTCTCTATTCTTCCCGAAACGTAGGAGTTTTGCTGTTTGTTTATTAAGTTCTGCAAATTTAATATAAATTTAAATTTAATTTTGCTAAAAGTTATTTGCAATTTATTTGCTGTATCCAGTTGCTGTTAATGTTTTAAATATCTAACTATTTAAAATACCACGTGGATTATTTGATTAATCCTGTACATCATTTTGGGATTCAGTCAGACATATTCCCCACGTGTCAAAACCATCAGCCAAGCATATAGCAGTTAAAGGAAATCATTTGGTTTAGTTTAGTTGGAATAGTTAAATAAACGCTATATACCATAAATCCATAGTCCAGTCACTTTAGTTGTATTTTGAGGTCAAGATTTAGTAGAGTTTCAGTAGCTTCAGTTTAGTCAATCGTATCAGCAAAACCCCAGCGTATCTAGGTGATCGAGACAACAGAGTACATCTTGAGCCGCCCGTGTTAATGAGGTACTGACAGAATCTGCCAGTATCCACCAGGGTCCATCTTGTAGTGTCCATTTCTCCAGGTAAGGGTGAGAAAGTGAAAAGCTCATTTTTCTAGTTAAGTTGTGTAATTTATTGCATAAAGACATTTTTGTCATCGATGAATTTTCACCAAGTGATAACATATTTGTCAATTTTTATGTGATTTGAAATTAATATTTTATTGCACTTAATTATTTATTTAAGATTCAAATAACTTTGTAATTATTTTTAGAAAAATAATCTTAACAGTAATTAACTAAAATATTCAATGATTGAATTTTGATAATTTCTTGTTGCCACCATCTTTCTTATTTTAATTGTAAAATTCGTCAATTTTGAAGTTTGCTAAAATAAATTGTGATTTTTTATCTTAAATTTATTTTCTTATTTTTCATGTTTGTGTCTGTCTCGAAAATACAATCGGATCTTTCCACAGCGGTTGGTTTCACTACTTACAGGGTAGCTAAAATCTCAATTTCTTTTCTCAATTTAACATCATTATTAAAACTACCCCAAGTGTTGAGACAAACTGGCTTGGCAAGATACCGAGAAAACATTGATTTATTCTCTTACTCATCTAAAAAAAAAATCGAACCCACGACTCAGCCCCGCATAAAATCAGCTAGCCATACGCACACACCATTTGTGTTTTACCTGAATCTCTTTCAGACTTTATCTTAACCGGTATTTCTGATTTAATTTTTGTAAAGCCAGGGAAGATGTAACAAGACATGACGTTCACCCAACCACCCACCCACTACCCTACAGGTACCGGACAAAACACCGTCCAGTACCTGTAGTCACCTAGCTCCGTGCAGACCAAAAATGCTACCACAGCAGTTAGGTCTGTACTTTCTCGAGCTGCATAGCTCATCCTTACCTAACCGATGATCCGGATGGCAGGATGTCAATTGACATTCTGCGTATCGGTAGTCAATCCCTGCCAAAAATATCCCAGTCTCCGAACAGACAGATGACTACCACCGGGGGTGACAAGCTGGCGAAGAAAGAACACGAAAACGAAGAGCGTCAGGAAATAAAGGCTTTAGCCAGCAAGGTCCAACAAGTCAGGATTCGGGCCGAAATCATCCACACCGCTGACATTTGTGAGTAGGGTAGATGTAAAGTAAGCTCGCCCGCCCCGCACGATTCCGGTCCAGGTCTACAGCGATGTACTAGAGTAAAGGGCAATAGTTCTGCCCGACCCTAGACATCCGAGACCGTCAACAATGCCAAAGGATATTGGCGTGGTGAAGAAGGTTAAAATTAACAGAACCTATAAAAATTCCCTAGAATACACATATTCGTGATTATAAAAAAAATAGTTATTAACAAAACAACCAAAATAATATACCTTTATGTTAACAGATAAATATTTCAGAAAAAAGTTTTGAAAGTTTATTATTAAATAATCTATACATTTTTATATGTATAAATTAAGCGAAATCACATTTTTATCAACTTTACAATATTTTAGGAAAACGTAATGTTAATGTTGTTATGAATACTTTTTCAATAATCGTATATTATTATACTATTATATAATTCTAAAAATTATATACTAGTAGTAATAAAACTAACATAACCTAATTGATAATATAACAAGCTAAAAACTTACTCTTCGCCAATTTAGTGAGCTTTTTATATATAATTGTTACACATTCTATAGGATACTCTTCGCAGTTTTCTTCTAAATAATGTTAGTTTTTGGACATCCTTAATTTTGTGATACCATCTTTATTGTGAAAAAAATTTGATTAAAAAAAAAATTAAAAAAAAAATCCAACCTGTGGGATTCGAACACGGGACCTTTGGATTGCAACGTAAAGCTTTAGCCGCTGCGCCACCACCTATTGCTAGAAAAATTGATTGTCTGTGATATATATCTTTCGACATTCATACATATTTCACTTCTATGAAATATAAAATATTAGTAAACTTCATAAACAAAAAAAAATTTATTATGGAAATAATATCTCGTAAGATTTCCATTTTAGTACAAGCGACAAAAATTAAGAGAATTTTTTTTTTTTAATTAAATAATTAATAACTTTTTTATTTACTGATCGATTTTCTTAAAAAACAATGGGGTTCTTCCTCTAGCTAACACTAACTTACTTTCTAAATTTCAATACAATCGGACTTTTCTTTCTTAAGTTATCGTGCTCATGAGAAACGTGACGGACGGACAGACGGACGGACAGACGGACGGACAGACGGACGGACAGACGGACATTTTGAAAGTTTTGAGAATTCGTTCACTAACACAATAATACGAAATTTTTTTCTCTACGAGCGATATTTATGATTTTAGAAATGTGCCGATCAAATACAATATACTCTTCGTTTTTGCGAAGAGTATAATAATACAAAGCATATCGAAACTAAAATTTTCTAATGCATAGATATAAATTTTACAATTGACATCACCTAGTGCATATAAAATAGTAATGTTAAAAACAATATTTTTCAACATAAAAATGAATGCACCTAGGAATTTAAATCTATTGCAACCTAATGCACAAAGCAATTAAATGTTGAGTAGTAATTTATGATTTACAGAACTACAAACTAAGAATTTTTACCTAACAAAACTTAACCCATGAATATGGATATTTTCAATCCTGCGCAAATCTAATTCAGGAAATAATAACGTTACGAATTAATTTTTTTAATTGACAATACTGTACATCTAATGCATGTAAACAAAAGTCTTATGAGGAATAGTGTTTTATAATTCAGTCTTATTCAAATTTGATACAGAAAATAAAATACATTTTTTTATTTTTTTTCTTTTCATTTTTTTTATTTCTTTTTTTGTTTTTTTTTTCTGTATTTATTTTTATTTTTTATATTTTTTGTTCCATGAAAGCGTGGCAAAAAGTGCATATACAGGAGGTCATAATAAATAAGAATCAACAATAAAATTTCTAGTGGAATGTTGTCACTAAAAAAAAATAAATTAAATCAATTCGACTGTACTATAAGCTGTGTTATCTTCGTTACCTTATGTTATTTACCCTACCAACCGTGGTCCTCCCTGTAGTGTCTATTTTAAGATGTCCTGACAGACCCCAGGACGAGAAGCATGTGACCGTTATATCCGTTTTCGTCGTCTTCTATATATATTCTCATCTCTCTCTCTCTCTCTCCTCTCTCGGGTTAAGTTAGACATAGATATAGGATATTTTCTCACACTTCACAGTTTAAAGTATGTTGTATGAGCAATAAATTAATTTAAGAGTTTAATTGACTTTTAACAAATTGCGACTGGCAGTAGTAATATTTCTCATGTAGTTAACACCCATCAACATTCGACAAAAGATGCATAATTGAAAATGTGAGTAAGGTATGGTATACCTTTGTTTTTGTGAACTTCTCTAGAAAAAGATGAGACCACTATCAGTTCAATCAATTGAGGATTTCACCTTGCATTTTGGGTAGGATGTGATTTTATGTTTTTATTATGTGGAGGGGGTCCAACATAAGTTTAAATTTGAGTTTTCGGGGTTGGGGATGCACTCATTTGGCCGCGATCTTGAAAATAAGCATGCAAATGGATCTTTAATATATCTTGAAAACTCTAAACCCTATATACACCCTATATATTTTGGTACTTTTGGAATCTATGCACCAAATTCTATCTGATCACGTTGCGAAATTTTCATTTTTTTCAAAAATAATTTTAAAATTTTTAATTTCATTTTTCAACCCAGAAGGCTGTGACTGGGGTAAAATTGATCTATCTCCACTCTTTCATCCACACAAATGATAATTCTTAGTAGTAAGTTAATATTAAGTGTATTGTGGGCCAATAAATTTTAAAGTGTTGGTTTTTGATAAGAAAGACAATTTTTTTAAATGGAACGTGTATGGACCATCCACAACAGTAGATAGGGAATTTTATTTTGAATATGATAATATGCGATATCTCTAGTTTTATTTCTGTTTAATACTAAAAAATTAAATAATTCAAAAATAGGTACCTACCTTATTCTTCATTGCATACCTTTATTTCATTCTGCTTATTTGAATTAGAAACATAGCAGGCCTGGAAACAAATATTAAATGTCACAAAAATCAGAAAATTAATTTCGTTTGATGTTCTACTAAAGGCGTGAGCTTTAGTTGCGTTTTAAGCAATAATGGAGAATAATCAGTACAAGTATGCTAGAAATGAACAAATTGACATGCTATTAATATACATGGGGAATGTCTGAAAAATTTGATCAATGCATGTGCCCCGTATGCTGCGCGTTTTCTTGAAAGACATCATCCAGACAGGACATACTTTAGAAGAGTAGAAATGAAATTAAGAGAGGAACCAAATAACGTTGAAAATGTATTTATTGTAAGTGAAGAAGCTGAAACTAATGTGTTGGCGTGCGTACATTCTTCCCCGTCTGCTTCAATTCGACAACTCGAAATAAAATGCAACGTTAGCAAGGAAAGTACGAGAAAAATTTGAAAAAAACATAAATACGGTTCGTATCAGTATAGCTTACACCAGCAATTGTAAGAAAATGATTCAGATCGAAGATGTGTGTATTGTATTGCAATTGGTTATTACGTAAACAAGTTGGCGACAATGACTTTCTTTCCAATTTTGTTCACCGACGAAATAAGATTTACCAATAATGTTCAACTGAAACAACATGCGATACTGGGCTCAAGAAAATTCGACATTATTAAGGCAAGGACGTTTCCAAGACAGGTTCGGATTTAACGTTTGGGCTGGGATAATCGAACACAGAATTATTGTTCCCATATTTATTTTATGGTTCTTTAACTGGCGAAAGGTATCTTGAATTCCTCCAAAATGAAATTTACAATCTACCCCAGGATTTAAAAAATAATATGTACTTTCATCAAGATGGGGCACCACCACATAATGTCCATATCGTTCGCGATTACCTAAATGAAACCTACGAAGAACGGTGGATTAGAACCAATGGTCCAGTTAGGTGGCCACCTAGGTCACCTGATCTGACTCCCCTCGATTTTTATTTGTGGGGATATTTTAAAAATAAAGTATACTCCAGAACACCAGCAACATTAGAAGACTTGCGTAAAAGAGTAACACGAGCATTCCAAGAAATTTCGAACGATGAGTTAAGAAATGTTGTTCGGAGTACTTTAAATAGGACACCACTTTGTGTTGCGGAGGGCGGGAATCATTTTGAATAGATAATTGGACATTGACAGTGAAATTAAAAGCTATTTTACATTAGAACTTTCAAAACTCATTTTGGTAGTATTTTGATTTAGTTTAATTTTTTGATAATAATTTTGTTCAAGTTTTCGTGTATTGATTTTGTGTGTCATGTTTTTGTTCGCAACCTTGTTTATTATTTTACCTTACAGGTAGGCAAGTAGATCAGTACATTGTTTCATAAAAATGAAATAATGGTATGCAATGAAGAATAAGTTACCTATTTTTGAATTATTTATTATTTTTTAGTGTTCAATAGAAATAAGAGATATCGCATGTTGTCGTATTCGAAATTAAATTTTCTATCTACTGTTATGGATGGTCCATACACGTTCCATTTACAGAGTGTTCCATTTAACAAATCAAATTTGATGTTATTTCGGTCGAAACTAAATCGGAAAATAAGTCTTATATTTCAAAACAGTTTGTTCGTAAACAAAGGAGCTATAAGCCTTGGCCGGTTCTCGTGGCCATCAGGTATACCCCACTTACCTTTGACCTTCCTCCCTTTGCAACGCTAAAAAAACCCTTAAAAAATAATCAAAATATAAAAAATAGTGGACCAAATTATTTGTTATAAAATTCTCTATAGAAAAAGCCACTGATGCATTTTTTCCTAAAATTAATAGAAAAAAAAGTTATTAAAAATAATAGTTTTTCGTCCCCTAAATTATCATTAATTTTTGCTTATAACTTCTTAAATAACACAGCCCCACAAAAAAAAAAAGTTCAAAGCAGCGAACCAGACCTATGTATTCCTATGTATTTTCGGTCGCTGAATCCGAATCTGGGGTCAAAAAAAATCGTACACCCCCAAAATCATTAGCTAGAGCCAAAGACACCCCTGAAATGGGGTAAAAAGAATATTAAGCTGCGAGAATAGTTGTTATATCTTAATCAATCAAATCATACAAATCAAGGTTACAGCGTACTTACAATAGATATGAAACACACCCCCAGAGAGGTTCGAAAACTAGCCCCCCATATACAGTGTGTCTCACTTTTCATCACTACACCCTAATATCTCGGCCATTTGTTGATCGATTTAGATCAAATTTGGTATACTTCTTTTGCTTCAGATTGTGATTAAAAAGTTATTTAAAATTTTTTTTTTCGAAATTAAATACGCCTACTATGATCAAAAAAATTGGCAAAAATTAGGAATTTATATTAGCGATTGAGATAGGGTTTTCGTTTTTACAGAATCTTGTTCAGCATGACTGTATACCAAATTTCGTTAAAAAATATTTATTCCTCTACAAAAAAATCATATCTAAGATTTCAATAATAATCACCCTACTATTCGAGTTATTTATTGTCGGATATTTACATAACTTGGTAGTGGTGTAATAATGACGCTAATTAAGCATTAGGACACATTTTTTATCCAAAACACTATTATGAAATGAATATTTGAAAAATCGTGGCTATTTTTTAAAATACCTAGCATACCAATATCTTTGTTAACATGTGCTTTGGAATGGATTTGACAATTCTTATTATTGCAATTTTGTCAGATATAATTAATTGTTGTGCAGCCATGTTTAAGTTTAATTTGACATTCGATGCAATTGTCAAATCTATTCCAAAGCACTCAATGTTAACAAAGATATTGGTATGCTGAGTTCTAAGTATTTTAAAAAATAGCTACAATTTTTCAAATATTCATTTCATAATAGTGTTTTGGATAAAAAATGTGTCCTAATGCTTAATTAGCGTCTTTATTACACGACTGCCAAGTTATGTAAATATCCGACAATAAATAACTCGAATAGTAGGGTGATTATTATTGAAATCTTAGATATGATTTTTTTTAAAAAAGAATGAATATTTTTTAACGAAATTTGGTATACAGTCATGCTGAACAAGATTCTGTAAAAACGAAAACCCTATCTCAATCGCTAATATAAATTCCCAATTTTTGCCAATTTCTTTTGATCATAGTAGGCGTATTTAATTTCGAAAAAAAAATTTTTAAATAAATTTTTAATCACAATCTGAAGCAAAAGAAGTATACCAAATTTGATCTAAATCGATCAACAAATGGCCGAGATGTTGGGGTGTAGTGGTGAAAAGTGAGACACACTGTATAAATAAATCGATCCAAAACAGCAATGACTGCTGAAAAAGCTCAAAATGTTTTGTTAAAGTGATAAGAAACTGCATCGGGTCCGAAGTAATCTTCATAAACTGCCCCTATAGAGTTGAGAACAACCACCCCCAAGTTTAAAGGACACGAGAAGAACAAGAAAAAACGTAGAATGCAACAGGATTTCTATTTTCATAGATGCTATGATTGGCTGAAATTGCGTAGTACTCTAAAAAGAATTAGAAACTTACGTACCATCAACATTCTACAGTGTCAACCCTCAGGGGGTGTGAAAACTACCTCCTATGTAAGGTTTGACTATAAAAAGTTACAGTGACTTCTATAAAAATTCGAAACACCTGCGTTGTATGGAAGAGACAAGAAACTAGACTATGTTCGACGCTGTGCTTGAAAACCACTCCCACGGGGTTGAGAGACGCCACCCCTATAAAAAAAACTATGGAAATGAAACGAATAAGCAACAGTATAGCTTTTTCGTTACATCTTGAATTACGGTAGTTTACATCCTTTCTGGGGGTGTTACTTAATAACATTTATATAACATGAGTTTCAAACTCTAAGTGTGCAACGTGATTTTTGCCAATCATAGCATCCATAAAAATGTAAATCCGGTTAGTTTCTCTCTGTTTCATCCCGCAACCCCGTGGGGGTGGTTTTCAAGCACATCGTCTAACATAGTCTAGTTTCTTCTCTCTTCCACAGAACGCAGGTGTTTCGAATTTTTATAGAAGTCACTGTAACTTTTTATACTTAAATCTTACATGGGGGTAGTTTTCACATTTTCTGAGGATTGACAGTGTAGGATGTTGATGGTACGTAAGTTTCTGGTTCGATTTTAGAGTACTATGCAATTTCAGCCAATCATAGCATCCATGAAAATAGAAATCCTCTTAGATTTTACGTTTTTTCTTGTTTTTCTCGTGTCCTTTGAACTTGAAGGGGTTGTTCTCAACCCTATAGGGGCAGTTTATGAAGATTACGTCGGATCTGATGCAGTTTCTTATCACTTTAACAAAACTTAGACATTCAGAGCTTTTTCAGCAGTCACTGCTGTTTTGGATCGATTTTTTTGTATATGGGGGCTAGTTTTCGCCCCTCACTGGGGGTGTGTTTCATATCTATTGTATTTACGCTACTTAATTTGTATAATTCGATTGATTAAGAAGTAACAACTATTCTGGTAGCTTAATCTTCTTTTTATCCCATTTCAGGGTGTTTTTTAGCTCTAGCTAATGATTTTGGGGGTGTACGATTTTTTTTGATCCCGTATTCGGATTCAGCGACCGAAAATACATGGGGATACATGGGTCTGGTTCGCTGCTTTGAACTTTTATTTTTTTTTTGTGGGGCTGTGTAATTGAAGTTACAACAAAAAGTTGTAGATATATTAATATCTACAAACAAGCGGGAGTTATAGTTTTCAAGATATATATTAAAAAAAACATTTACACCTTTATTTTCAAGATGGTGGCCAAATCGCACGGTTGACGCTAGATTGAGTGGACTATACGTTGAAACAGGACTGCAAATCTCTTGAAAATGTGGATTTCAATATTCTGGTATTCTATCAAATTTTCTCTAAATGTCTATCAAAATATTTTTTCAATCGGTTCAGGGATGTAGGAGAATGTCGTGACACCACCATCCAATTTTGTTGAGCACTATAATAAGGAACTTCCGCATACTTTATCGGGCCTTGTATGTTTTACCGTTTCAGAGATATTAACGTCAGCTCAAAAATACCTTCTTGCAGTGATAATCCGGTTAAAATGTTTTTACTAAAAAAATTGTCTACAGCTCTCTCTCTTCTCGTTGTATTAAAATTAAGCCTAAAACTTAACCTTATATCCCTACTTTTCACGGACAAAAAAATCTAATTCTTTCAATTCAACTTTAAAAAAGGGTCACCGATTACTTTATTAAAAAGAAACGTGACGAAATGCGCCCAGTTTTCCGTTCTCCTTCGCCTGTAATTAATGTTCCTGTAGGATATGTTCGCCTACGCCCCTGCCACCGAAACCGCATTATTCGGATCTTCCCTACGCAAGTCTCAGACAGGGAACTGATCACTCACTCGTCAACCCTAACCGACCCCGATTCCGTAACATTTTAAAAAACGGATTGACAAACAGCCTTAGATCAGATCCCGAACGAAATGTGTAAAGACTTTAATACTTTTTTATTCTTTATGACAAATTTCCTCCGAGGAATTTCAAATATCTATCAAATATAAGATAATCTGAAAGAAATAACTTTTTTTGATGATTTGTTTACGTATCGGTGGGTCTTAAAGAATTCTCCTCGGTTGTGGAACGCCGAGTGATTATTTACAAAGTAAAGAGACGTATTCGGTTTCTAATTAATAACCACAGCAGAAAAATGTTGTAAATTGGAAACAGAACGATGTTAATACCGCTCCTTTGAAAAAAAAATTATATGGAAATTGTGTCTGTGATGACTTTCATTTATTTATTTATTTTTAATATCCAACTGGTGTGTAAGCCAATGTTCACAAAAAAATATATATCCTGTTCAAATAAAGTTTAAGCATAATAATAATAATATCCAAACCTTCAGTGTACTGGTAGAATGACGAGGTGAGGATCGCGATACGTGAAAAGAAAAGAGCCCTAAATAAATTCAAAAGATTTAACACTCAAGAAAACATGACTGCTTTCAAGCTTTCAAACGCCTTCGTGCAAAAGCAAAAAAACAAGCTAAAAACGTACTCTTCGCCAATTTACTGAGCTTTTTATATAATTGTTACACATTCTTTGGGATACTCTTCGCAGTTTTTTTGTAAATAATGTTAGTTTTTGGACATCCTAAATTTTGTAATACCAAAAAAAAAAAATAAAAAAAAAAATGGGAAAAAATCAAACCTGTGTGGAATTCGAACACACGATCTTTATAGAGATAACATTTCGCAAGATTTCTATTTAAGTACAAGCGACAAAAATTAAGAAAATATATTTTTTAAAATTAAACGATTAATAACTTTCTTATTTACTGATTGATTTTCTTCAAAAACAATAGGGTTCTTCCTCTAACTAATAATAACTTACTTGCCAATACAATCGGACGTTTCTTTCTTAAGTTATTGTGCTTACAAGAAACGTGACGGACGGACGGATAGACGGACGTTTTTAAAGTTGTTCAGAATTCGTTCACTGGCACAATGATATGAAAATTTTTTCTCTACGAGCGATATTTACGGTTTTACAAATGTGTCGATCGAATGCAATATACTCTTCGTTTCTGCGAAGAGTATAATAATATTGCAGAACAAACAGTCCTCCTGAGAGTGTTACGTATTTGGCCTCACTCTCCAAATACCAACTGCAGAGATATGGAAGAAAATTAGGGCCATAGAAGGAAGAAAAGTCAGTTCTGCTCCTCTAGTGCAGCTTGTAGTAGTAGTAGTAGTAGTGGGTTTTCACTGGCATCAGGAATGATTCCTCAGCCACAGAATTTTGATAAATTATTTAAATATTTAATATTTAAATTATTTAAATATTTAGCTTTGCCTGTTTAACGAAGGTTACTAGCTCGTCTAGGATTTGTTTTTTTTCATCATTTAACAGGGTGGTCAAATTCACCGGAAATTGCACTTGAAGTGCCCTCAGGTTGTTTAAGAAAGTATCTCTTTCTTGCGCGTAATTTTTACATGAAAAGAACAGGTGGTTTAAGTCTGCCACTGATGTGTTGTCACAAGAGCACAGCGGTGAATCAAGTAATCCTATCTTGTGTAAATGCGCTCCAAAGCGTCCATGATTCAATCTCAGCCTGGTAATAATTGTGGAGTAAAACTTTGGAACAGTGTGATCAAAAATGTGTCTTATTTTTGAAGGAAGTTGGGGGTGCAAAAGCGTGTAGGGATTTGTGGATTTATTTACGTAATTTAACCACTGATGTTCCCATTTAATGTGCATGTCTTTTTTAAACTCGCTAACGATATCCGAGTTTGCAAAAATATTGTTCACGACCTCTAGATCAATGGATTCTTTTGCTAACTGGTCTACAATCTCATTTCCGGAAATACCAGAGTGGCCTTTAGCCCAAATAAAAGTAACTATAACCTGTCTGCTGTTAAGGTTATTTAAAAGACGCTTTATATTACAGATGATGGTTTTGATAGTTTTTATAGATGCTTAGTGAGTACATCGACTGTAGCACTGATTTTGAGTCTGTCACAATAACAGAATTACCCATTTTGTTTTCTGAGATCCATTCTAGGGCAGCCTGTATTGCATATCCCTCTGCAGTGTATATCAAACAAAGATTGTTAACTTTAATTTTGTAGGAACTATTGGTGTTTGAAACGTAATATGCACAACCTGTGCCAATGTGATTTTTTGAGCCATCTGTATATATTATAATCTCATTAGTATAGTTACTCAGTATGGATTTCATGATGTTTGCATTAATATGAGATGATTGTGTATAGGAAGGAAATAGGATGCCGGGATTAAATATTATGTCTGCGTATTCGCAGTCAAATATTGGAAATTTTTTCGTTGTGGTAATTATATCTGAATATTTGTTAGAAGCTACAAAGGCATCTGCTAATGGGGGACTATTTTTTATTCTCCAGTATTTGTTCGATAAATTTTCTGTTGATAATAGATAAATGTTCTGCAACATATTATTGGGGTTGAATGTCCTGATTTTTAACAAGTATTTATTAGACAGGTATTGTCGTCTTAAATTTAACGGTGATTCTTGGGCTTCTGCCAGAATTGCTTGACATGGAGATGAGTTCATCGCCCCTATACATATTCTAATAAATTTATATTGTAAACGATCTATTGTTAAGAGATTAGTATTTGAGGCAGAGCCATATAAAATACATCCATAATCCAGTATGGAACGAATGTAGGACCTATAGAACAACAAAGCTATTTTGGGATCTGCGCCCCATTTAGACTTTGATACACATTTCAGCATGTTGATCCCTTTTTCACACTTTCCTTTTATGTATTTGATGTGTTTTGTCCATAGCAATTTGCTATCCAGTACAAGACCTAAATATTTATATTGGGATACTACAGGTATTGTGTACCCACACATGCTAATGTTAGCGGGAGTATTTAGTCTGTGTCTGGTGAAAAACATAATTGCAGATTTTTCGGGGGATATGCTAAAACCAAGCTCGCTGAGCATGTCTTTTAATATATGCATTATATGTCTCAGGGTACCCACACAATCGTTATATGAATTCTGGATTGTATAAAAAACAAAATCATCTGCATATTGGATAGTATAGATGGAGTCACCTGTAATGTCGTGCAAATTAGAAGTGTACATGTTAAATAAAAGGAGACTCAACGCAGAACCTTGGGGCAGTCCTTGTGAGACATACCTGGGTCCATATATTTTATTATTATGATCTCTAATGAAAATTTTACGATTGGTATATAGTTCAACTATATTAGCAGCAGCCTTTGTACCTATTCCAAAATCAATTAATTTATTTCTTAAAATATTTAAATCTACAGCATCATATGCTCCTTTGAGATCTATAAAAATTGAGGCTAAATATTTGTTGTCGGAGAAAGTGCACTGTGCATGTGTGACCAACTGGGCCGCTGCATCTACCGTGCCATAGCCGCGTCGAAATCCATATTGAGGTGCTGGCAATAACGAGTGGTGTTCCACATACCACTCCAATCTTGCCTTAATCATTCTTTCGAATGTTTTTACTAGACAAGATAAAAGAGATATAGGTCTATATGACGTGGGGAGTTGGCTGTCTTTGTTTGGTTTAAGTAATAGACATATAACTATTTCCTTAAACTGAGTTACATAGTTACCATTCAACCACCAATCGTTAAAAATGTTTAGTAATAGGTTTTTAGCGACTATAGGTAGATTTTTAATAATATTATAAGTGAAGTTATCTATACCGGGTGCAGTATTTCCTGTAAGCTTGAGTGCTGTGTCTAACTCGGACATATCAAACGCTTTTTCGAGGAAATTATCCACCGTGTTATTATTATTAAAATTATGGGTAATTAGATTAGTGACAGATGGAGGAGCAATAATGTCGAAAATTTTTTCTATTAGTTCTGGTGTCAGTGGTGCTTTATTTAAATGGGCGTTTTTGTTTGTTATTTTTTTGCTAAATTGCCATATCTTTGTTGCAGGTGTATTTTTATCTAGTTTATTTATGAAATGTATCCAGCATTTCCGATAAGCTTGCTTAAATATTCGTCTGGCTCTGGCTTCAACATTTCTGTACTCTAGATAATTTGTGAGATTCGAGCATTGTTTATATCTATGTAAGGTTTCTTTCCTAATTGATGTTATGTGCGTGCATGCATCATTCCACCAAATCGGTAGCGATGTGGAGGGCGTAAAAGGTTTTTTAATGGGCATAGAAGCAGTTGCCGCATTATTGATGGTGTTTGTTAAAATTTTAAACTGATCTGGGTTATCTATATTTTCCGGTATGTCATCAAGTGTGTCTTCTAAGTATTTTTGAAATGCTAACCAGTCAGCAGATATTTCTTTCCATTTAGATGATGGAATGATTTTTTCTGGTTCATACTGTATGTGCAGTTTAATACTAATTGGGTAGTGATCAGAACCTAAGGAGTCGCTAATCACCCTCCAATCACAATTGCTAACCAGATTGGGAGACACAAAGGTCACATTCTAACATAGAAGGTCGTTGATTGGGTAATGTTATCCTAGTAGGTGTATAATCATTAATATTTATGAAATCGGTGGTATCAATTGCCTCAACCAACCGCATGCCCTGACCACAATCCCCCACAGACCCCCAAAGGCTGTGATGGGAATTGAAATCCCCGTAGTGCAGCTTGTTGAGGAGCAGTTAAAAACAGATCCACCGGAAGTAGCTAGTACAGTATTTTGAAACAACAAGTACGTCAAGTAATTACGAGCAGAGTTTCTTCAGGTAAAGGAGTATCTGGATCGAAAATAATACTTGCTTGAAACCTCTTGCATATTGATTTTTGATAATATAACAAGATTAACATTTTTATTTTTATTTTATTCACACGGACCCATCCTTTACTTTTTATGTATATGTGCTAGAAACTTTTCCCTTGAATTCACTTTCCTTTATGACTCAACCAGTATTTCATGAAATTTAAAAGATGTTGAAACAATATTCAGTAATTTAGGCTGGAATTTCGCGATATTTCGTCTGAAAATTTACATGTGTATTTAAAATTGTCTAATAATATGTATAATGTGTGTGTATAATATGGATAATATGTAAAAACGTCAGACGGAGGTAACGAAAATAAATTTTCGAAAAAAAAGTATAACTCTCAGGCGGGCTGGAACTTTGTGAACGTTGTAGGGGGGCTTCGCAGCGGCATTTTCGTCTGACAATTTTAATTTGTGCTTAGAATGGTCTCTGTTGCAATATGTTAAAACGTCAGACGGAGGTAAAGAAAAAAAATTTTTGAAAAAAAATTACAACTTTGAGAGCGTCTGACACCCCTTTGGCAGACCTAGGCGTCTGACGATTTACATACGTTATCTGTGACCCTTAAACAGATAATGTGCAAATTTTCAGTATGATCATTTTTTGAGCAAAATTTTTTTCATTTTTGAGTCGTCTGACGTGTTCTTTGCAGGTGTTTTGAGCAAAATCCTTGCAGATGGCACTTCCTGATGGTCCCCCCAACCACTTCTCAAAATTCCAGCCGGAGGTAATATCGTAGTACTTCCGCGGCCGCCAGCTCTTAGTCTAGAACTGAACTTTGAAGAAACCGAAGTAATGACATATAATCCTCATTTTACCATGATCGAACTCGAGGACGATCTGCGAGAGTGAACAACTCCCCTCCAGGAGCTGACAACATTCCTTATGAATTGATAAGATACCTTCCCACCTCGCAGAAAGCTGCCTTGTTGAATTTATACAACAAAATCTGGGACGTACCCTCACAATTGGCGGAAGGCCATTATAATCCCTCTTTTAAAACAAAAAAGACCCTCATAACCCAACAAGCTACTGACTAGGGATTGCATTACCGGTTAACCGGTTAACCGGTAAACAGGACAAAAAACACATGACGATAATTACCGGTTATTTTAAATTTTTTACCGGTTATTTCGGTAAATTCTGAACTTACGTTATGTCACGTATTCAACGTTTCTATTTATGTCAGTGACTAGTATTCACTAAATATAGAGTGACTGTCCCAACACTGAGCACTTTTAGCAATAAATAAATAATAATATAAAAAGTAAAACCCAAACACCAAGCTCTAAGAAATACAAGTAAGAGAGACACTGACAATATTTTGCGACAGGAAATTGAATATTTCACTGCCTCAAATATCTGTGGAAAATATTTAGAAGAATGTTATTACCAATTCTTATTCACTTATCGACCTACCAATATCGATAGAGGAAGGGCATTTTCAGTTGGTGGTATTCTATGTACAAATATCAGACGACTAACAGATACAGCTTTGAAAAACTAGAACTTTTAACGGGCTATTTTTAAAAAATATTGTATTTTTAGATTAGGTATTCAGTAAATGCCCTATTTGAGTTTATGTTTGTAATTTTTGTTATTTACAGAATAATTATTTATTTAAATTTATTTCATTTATATTTTTTCCTTTTGATAAAAAAACCTTTTGTTTGTTCATAATAATAATAATAATAATAATAATACATTTATTTTACTCAAAGTAAAAATGGTACAAATTGAACTGTAGAACTCTTCTTCTATTTGCCCAAATACAAATAACCTAAATCTAAGATTATAAAAAGATTATAAAAAAATATTAATACATATAAATCTAAAATTTCAAGAAAAAAATAATAATTGTTTTATTTGTTAATACTCAGTAATGAATTGTAATAATCTAACAAATGTTATATTTTATAATAATAATAACAATAATAACAACAGCAGCACTCAGACATGCGAGCAGACAAGGGGAACGGGCAGACCCCGCGAAGTGAAGCAAAAAAGTTAAAAGTAAATAAAATTATATCGGAAAAAGAAAAGGAAATATACGCGCATCTACAACGCAGCATCAAGTCTCCTGTTTCTGATCAGCCAAAATGTAATTTTTGACAACTTTAATAAAAAAATTTTTTGATTTATATTGTTTATATTCATTTGGAAGTTCATTCCACAGATGAGATGCAAAATACGTAAATGATCTTTGAAAAATCGCAGTTTCATGCTGAGGCACCAAAAAATATTGTATGTATCTTGTATTATGCAAGTGATCTCGTGAAATTAACTTATTTCTTAAGTACTGCGGTTCGTCATTATGGATTATTCGCCAAATATGTGTGAGCATGTGTAATGTGTAAACATCTGCGGTTTTCCATGTTTAATATGCTATGTTTATTTAGATGTGGTGATATTTGTTGTGTATTTATATGGGATATGGGATACTGTAAATATAACGCATACATGAATTTTGAAGTTTTTGAATTTTCTTTTTTGCTGTCGCCGATAATACCTTTCCATATACAACATCACCATAATCAACTAAAGTTAATACGAGTGAATCACAAAATTTTGATATACACTCTCTAGATATGTGTTTCGCAAAACTGTATAATTTTTTCAATCGACTGTAAGCGAATTTCAATTTGGAAAAAATATGTTTCTCAAAGCCTAATTATATTAATTATACGTATATAAAAATGTTTTTTTTTAAATTTAGATAATTTTGTACATGGAATAAGACAATTGCCATTTTCACCACCTTAATCATTCATTCTAAAAATTACCGGTAAATACCGGTTAACCGGTTATGTACATTTTTATTTACCGATTTACCGGTCATTAAAACTTCCGGTAAATTGCAATCCCTACTACTGACCAATATATCTTACTCGTTGAAGGAGTAAAGTATTTGAGAAAATGGTGAACGCTAAGCTTATGTGGTACATTGAAACACATGATCTACTCTCGGAATTTCAAATGGGGTTCAGGAAGTTCAAATCCACCACAGATCAAGTAGTACGGCTAGAGCACATTATTCAAAAAAGTTTTGCAGCTAAAACGTAGTAGCTATATTCTTTGATCCCGAAAAGGCCTACGATACAACTTGGAGATATGGAGTGAAAACACTACATGATTGAAGAATTAGGGGAAACCTACTAAAATTCATAAGCAGTTTTCTACAAGATAGAAATTTTAAGGTAAAAGTCGAGAATCAAATTTCACGCTTGCCACATTTAGTGAATGGAGTTCCACAAAGATCCACTCTTAGTGCAACGACGTTTGCCAGCGCTGTCATAGTGTGGTCGGATACCATTAAAAGTCATAAAAATATTTCAGTGCTGGCGGCGAACGTGCCCTTTTGGATATAGATACTATATATACCAAAGATAAAATAACGCCCCAGACCCCAAAAATTTCGCACTCCCCACCACCGGTAATGACTTCATGAAATGAGAGGTCGATGAACTCGTTTTAGGCATAGACTGATCCACTTAAACGCCATATTTTTTAATAAAACCCACTTTTAAATATGTGTTGTATACAGCATCGGCAATTTCTGGATTAGGTATTGCATAGTTTCAACGAGTAACCGACCACCCACAATAAGGGCGTCTACCAGTACCCTAGCAGAGCAAACTCTGACACGCCTTTAAATTTATAACATTGCTTGCTTCGCTCTCGTTTGCTCGTATTGCCATACCTAATCAAACACTTACCTATACTATACTAAAACATGATGTCTGTAATATTTTTTATTATTATTTTTTTAATATGGTGCATATTCGTGTTTGGTATCAATTTTTGTTCTTGTGGTCAATAAATTCAGTGGTTATAGTCAAATTTTGTTGAGATAGTTGCCCCTCCCCCTTAAGTCTTCCATCCTTTGAGTCAAGAAAAAAAACAAAAAAGTCTGTGTAACCATTTTAATAAAAAAATGTTTTACATCTAAAAAAGAAAATATTCACAACTAATAATTTTGAGAACAATGTCCTTGACATGCGCACAATTGCTCATAGAATCAACGAATTCTTGGTCCCTAAATAAAGTTCGAATCTCAGGCCCAACGAAGATATCTTCCTTCAATTTAGCATCAAATTACTCAAATATTTAAAGTATTGACCATCTTTGTTAAGAGCTTTCGCAAATTGTTTCATTAGCCCAAGCTTAATGTGCAAGGGAGGAATAAGAATTTTAGAAGTGCTAACAAGCGGTTCATTTATATAAATGACCAAGAATTCATTGATTCTATGAATGAAGTAAAAAAGGCGGCATGGTTAAGTTTTAAAGACGTGTCCACAAAATTTT
This sequence comes from Rutpela maculata, assembly GCA_936432065.2. Taxonomy (NCBI): domain Eukaryota; kingdom Metazoa; phylum Arthropoda; class Insecta; order Coleoptera; family Cerambycidae; genus Rutpela; species Rutpela maculata. The sequence continues at coordinate 21,963,106 of OW386293.2, forward strand.
TCGGTAATACCAAAAATCCAGACTACAGAAACATTGTATCAAAAATGATAAAGTATTACGAAAAATTATGAGTATGATGAGTTTGAAATTGCACTTTCTCGAGTCACACTGGATGAGTTTCCAGTAAATAACGGCAACTTCACCGAAGATCAAGGAGAAAGATTCTACCAAGATTTAAAAGACTTTGAACGTCGATTTTAGAGTAAATGGGATGTCAACATGTTAGCAGATTACTGCTGGATGCAACAAAGAGAAGTGAAACCAAAAAGAACGAAACAACGAAGATAAGCGCGTTCAAAAACGAAAACTCATATATAATCGAAATACTATGTATCACGCACAATGATTGGGTATCCTGAAAAAAAACAGATTTTTTACAGTTTTTTTTATTTTTCTGAGTATTTTCACCACTGACCTTCAAGTTTGACTCAACATTTGTGATCAGCGGGAAAAATTTATCAGGCAGGCTTTGCGCAGGCCATCGTAACACGCTATGTATTCATGAAAAAAACGTAATATCCATAAAAAACATAGTATCCGTGAAAGACGCGATTTTTTACGTTTTTTTTTATTTTCCTCAACATTTTGACAATTAGTCCTGGGTTCTAACAATAGATTCGAGGTCAGTGGTGCAAAAAAACATGAGAAAAATACGTGCAGCCTAGCCGAACACGCCACATGCATATTTTACCATCCAAAAAACCATAAAAAGACATAAGAACGCATTTTTTGACAGTTTTTCGGGTTTCTCTCTGTAATATGCGCATTAACCCCCTATCTTGACTTCAGATTCGTAATCAGCAGGAAAAAGTATTAAAGAAAAGTATATTCAGACGTCCAGTTCAAATATTTTTTTTTGTGGGCCTGTGTAATTTTAGATATATCTGAAACATATAGTCAAAACAGTAGTGGCCTTAGGATTGATCCTTGTGGCACACCTGTATTTAAAGTTTTAAATTGAAACATTTGATTTATAACAGCGTATTGACTACGTTCTTTAAGATTGGTTGACATTAACTGCAGTGGAGTGTCTGAAAATCCAAAATAATGTAATTTTGATAGCAGCAGTGAATGATCAAGGGTGTCAAAATCTTTTGAGAAATTCAGCAGTACCAGACAAGTGCACTTTCCATTGTCTATTTCTCTGACATCAACTATGTGTGTTAATGCTGTAGTTGTAATATGATGTTTTTTAACCCTGACTGACAAGTCGATAATAATTTATTTTTTGCAGATATTCATAGATTTGGTTATATATATGTCTCTCAATTATTTCTGATATCGCACAGAGTAAACTAATTAGCCTTAGATCTTTTAAATTTACAGGATTATTTTTTTTAGCTATAGGTTTTACTGCGGCTTTTTTCCATAGTAAGGGATATTTCCTGTGTAAAAGTCAAAAATTTACAATATGTTTTATTGCAGGAAGACAAAATGGCATGAATCGTTTAATATCATAAATTGGGAGGCCATCTACCCCTGTGGCATGAGTTTTAATAGAATTTATTATCTTAGCCACATTATATTTCTCGATAGGTTTAAAATTAAGAAGTTCATTTATGCTTGAATGAATATTACTGTTATAAAAATTTAAACTAATATAATTTACTGTAGATTGAGTATTTATTTCATCAACATATATCATCAATACATTAATATATGCATGAGTCCACGCTTACTTTTGTCGATCCCAGTACAAAAATCCAAATAATGTCCCACTGAATTGATTTCTACATCTCTCATCACACCCTTCTTTTACTCCTCGGTACTTTGTCAACATATGCAATCAATTAACCTTTAAATTGACTGCGTAAACCATCGAGCCAGCAGCAACCCTCGCTCAGTTGGGGGTGAAAAGTTTATGAAGCTTATCTTGTAGTCACCCCGTATAAAAAAACCCTTAATTTTATTTCATCCTTTTATCATCGTGAACAGTGGTGATGGCAAGCGTAGATGAATGTCAAATGGACTTTATAAAAGTCCGTTGTCACTCGCTGATTCAATGCGCTTCACTAAACTCACATTCGTCGTCAATTTTATGCTAAAATGTCTCTCCTGTATGCCCGCCTAAATCCCGTGCGAGGGAGGCTTCGTTGCCTTCAAGCGATTCTGCATGCATTCATGTGTGCCTCTTCGGCTACTCATCACACAATAATCTACGAATATTTCACTACAGGGTAGGCATTTTTCCTTCGTTACTCTGTTAAATAAATAAAATTTATTTAACTGAATGATATCGATTTGGTTTAACTTATTGGGGTTTTGTACAGGGGATTGAGGTGAACTTATAAAAGGGATTCTATACAGAGAACTGTCTACAGTATGTACACAGTTAGAGTGGGTAAGAGGGTGAACTGTTTTATTTCTCATTTTACACGGAAAATTTATTATTCGTAAAAAGTTTTGCATTTGTAAAAAATACGATTGTCATGAAGTAAGATAACATGTCATGTACAGGGTGTTCAGAAAATAAATGAATTTCAAAATTATGTAAAAGTACGTTTAATTTTAACGATATGAAAAATTGCCACTAAGATTAGTTGTTTAGAGTTAAATAGTGGCTTCTGTAAGTCGGACAGACATGTTACCAATTCAAAGCCTAACGAGACTGTGTCCCCCCTCCCGTTTTCGAGGATGCTGAACACGATGGCGGTGGTTTAAACTCTTTCCGAGTTAACTCCACCCAAACGGCCAAAAACCACCACCGAAAGGGGTGAAACGCGGATACACCGTCTCATACCGAATAAACCTGCATCACCCATTTTCGAGGATGCTGAACACGATGGCGGTGGTTTAAACTTGTTTCAAGTTGACTCCACCCCCCAAACGGCCCCTTTATGAGGATCCTGAACACGATGGTGATGCTGGATCTTCTCCCCGAAGCAAACTAACCTCAAACGGCCAACTACCCCTTTGATACCCAGTTTCATGAAGTGCACCGGATAAGAGAAAATGAATCAAATGTTCACAGATCATTGAATACACACCGGATGATGATTCCAGGTTTCTTGATTGACTGTTCATCCGAAAAAATAGGCGTATACTTCGTGTCAAGTTTTTAGGTGGGAAAATCAGGTATATGAAATAACTGGTACAATTTCACTTATTTGGCCATTTGGGAGGTTAGTTTGCTTCGGTGAGAAGATCCAGCATCACCATCGTGTTCATGATCCTCGAAAACGGGGGGTGACGCAGGTTTAGTCGGTATGAGACGGCGTATCCGCGTAATCCCTTCCGGGGGTGGTTTTTGGCCATTTGGGGAGTGGGGTTAACTCGTTTAAACCACCGCCATCGTGTTCAGCATTCTCGAAAACGGAGGGGAGACATAGTCTCCTTAGGATCTGCATTGGTGACACTTTTCGAGGTTTTTTCCGACTCCCAGAAGCCACTAAAAATGTATGCCAGAATCCTAATTTGTGGATAAATCTACGCTATCTCATAAGGAGAATTAAATTATTTGTGGAATAACCCCCCACAAGGTTTATTGAGATTTTTTCTTGAAGTTAATTGCTGTATCCACGTGTCCAAGGAGTTACGAGTAGTAAATTTCATACTATTGTATCCAAATTCAGTTAGAGTCAATCATCAAAAATAAAGTCGAACTATAACGCTTGTCGAATCCAGGTGGGAATACACTGTTCACCATTCCACGCTGCTTAAGTCGAGGCGATGCCGCCCGCCAGATCCAACAACGTAGTAAAGGATTGGTGATAAATATTAAGCTCAGTCTTTTAAGGCGTATTGAGTGGCGAATATGCTGACCGACTATCTATCGTGCTCTGGGTTCGAGCCCCAGCCCCGGTATGGGCAACACCAGTGGGTATGGATGTATGTCCATTCTTCCAATGTGTAACCCCATTCGGGACAGCCTTGGCTTTGGATTTGGGGGGTTGTCTACTATCTGTAATGTGTTTATGTTTGTGTTATTATCTTGAACAATCGTTTCTTTATTAATTATTTTTTAACATGACCACCCCGTATAAATTTCACTAAGAGTATAGCGGGTCCCTTACTTGACAGTTGTGTTAATTACATGCCAAATATTATGACAATAATAAACCCAATTAAATAATAAATTAACAGACTGAAGATGGAAGACATTCTTCCATTTCTTCATTGAAATAATGTCAACTACCTACCAAACTTTTCTGGGATCGAATAATTTCTTTGCATTGCTACGCCATCTATACCTCAATTTTTATAATTACCATTTTTACTGGAAACTGAAGTCATGTATATTTTATAGTGGATAACTTTCAAATATCTCTTTCAGTTATCGATAAAATGGCCCCACCCAGAGTTTTAAGTGGGGCACCCTGTATATGGATTTCTACTACAACATTGAAAACTGTAATAACGTATACTAACTAAATTTAAAATGACATTTTAATATTGGTTTGTGTGGCAAACTCCATGCTAATAAATACAATATATGTATATTGCCTTATAAATTTCAACAACAGCTTAAGAAAACCTGATATCTGTTCAAAGATATCGGGATTGCAGACAACAATACCACTCAATTTCCCGACAGCTGGAGAGACCTTGTTTTGATTTTCTTTTTGTAGACCGCAATGTCACAATAATACGTTCTTTGAATTTAGAATGCTCTTTAGAAATGCTACGTTCCCTATACTTTTAGCCAAAATTAAATTCCGATTCTTGAAGCGTCCACAAGTTCGAACGCCGCGACGGTAAATCAGTATGATATAAATTTACGATGATATACCATTGATTGTCAATGTGATAATAAAAAATAGGAAACTAATTGAATAAGCTTGCAAATAACTATATCTTTCCGCAAAATAATGTGAGACATACAGGTCATTCAGAGAAATATTTTTTTTGGTCCTACTTACAAAATAAAATATTTTAAAAAATTAACTTATAGTCCAGTCAACGAATGACCCAAAGGCTGGTGTAGAGTGCGTGAGAGATTCCTTTAGAAAGTTGTTCAGGGTGCTTAGATAGTTAAAGTCCTGACGTCTAGGAGGTGAGCCGGAGGAGGGGGGGCACAAAGGAAGTCCCACTTTTGGTTTTTATTGCGTGCGGGGCGAGCATAGAGCGTCTTGACTATGTATGTATTTTAATACATCGAGTTAAGCAACGTTCATCGTGATTGGTACTTTGAAACATCTCCAACTCCACCCTATGTTTTAGGGTGAAGCGGATACCTATTTGATGTCCTCGAGTTTCCTATCCCTAGGATACCTCCCAGAAATAAAAAAGTAACCCAAGAACGCCGGCTCTCAGCTAACTACTTCCTTACAGAAATTTCGGGGATTCGTCTTACCTTGGGGCATTCAGAATAAAGTACACACTTCTTTAACTACTACCTGTTTTACAATTTATTCTGGAAGAAGATAGTGGCGGCTTTTAGGGGGGGGATCGCCCCCACTAAGCCCAAAAATACGCACTATGTTACTTTTTTTTTCGGAAATGTTCTCATGTTAAGCACATTTTCTCATTTTCAATAAATTCGGCTAAATCGTAGTTTTTTAAAAGGGTTTCAAATAGAAAAGCATAGTGCAATTTGCAATTTTAGTACATATTTTGCGTTGTTAATCCCGAATTCGCCGATTCCCGATTTATATTAAAAAGCTGAAATTAGGGGCATCACCTGTAGTACCTTTTCCAGGATAAAACTCCTAATTACTAAAAAAGTAATTATTATGAAAATAAATAAGAGTGTAAATAAAGATAAAAATTTATTTAAAAACTTGAAATGGTGTCTGTATGACAATGAGCAATAATATAAAATTAACTTTAACCTTTTTCTACAAATTGTGATAAAATTCTTAATAACATGTATAACAAAACTGCGTGGATCCTATTGATAAAACTAAATTAATGTTTAACAGAAATACAAATATCAAACAAGAGAAATACATATATAACACAGTATGTGCCATTTATAAATATACGTACCTTTTGAGTATGATTCTATTTCATATGATAATAGTATACACTATATTGCTCCGCATAATATTTGGAACTAGCCACGTTCGAGTCGAATTTTGGAATTAACAAAAAAGCTTCTTTGTAACGACGTTTGAGTTAGAATCACCAAGTACATCTCGTTCGGGAGCTCTCCTGTCGCTCGGGATAATTATAATTTTCCAGATAAATCAATACTGTTAACCAGAGAGTAGAATTTACTTTCTACTTTACAGCTCTGGAATATTCCAAAACATTCTTGATTTTTCTGAAATGTTTCAAAATGCTCTCGAATATTCTTACCGTCTTATTAACACTTCTAGCAAACTCTCATTTTCGTGGGTTCTCAAGTCGTCTCACAGTGGGCCAGAATTGGATTCTAGCGCGCCAATATTCCAAAAATTCGACTTGTAAAAATTATTATTATTCCTTTATATAACCACTGCCAACATTCCAGGAAGCAATAAACCGCCGCGACAAAAAAATTATTACTACCCACTTGGGTGGTAGAGACTGACAAACCGACCGGTATTTACGTATTATTTCGCAGGTTAATCAGTCGTCCGTGCGCTTGCCTTTGTAATAATTGTGTACAGCGTAATTTCAAAGTTTATTATTGTGAATTTTATCCGATATGGTTGACAAAGGTATGTACTTAATATTATAATTTATTTGGAAATTATTGTAATTATATAATTGCCAGAGAAGCTAAATAAAATACGACAAAAAAAATACTTTATTTTTTATTAAAATCGCGTATTTATTAGCCTGCAACTTTTTTGCTATGCGTGTCCAGTTTCATTACTTTGTTGTAAAGTGTAGTTCTTTAAGACTTATAGGCATTGATTTGAAGTGCAAATTCGTGCGAGTTTAACTTAGAGATTTTTTTGCAGGTCAACAACTAGTTCTTTCAAGAAAACTTCTATTTGATAAAATCAAAGGAGACGATCCTCCAGTGATAAAAACTGAGGATGAGCTGCTAAAAGCTGTAAAGACAATTCTGCAATTATCCCATTGCTCACAAGAAATGGAGAACGAACTCAAAACTGCGCTCTTTCTGGATTATGGTGAATGATAGATGGAAGCGATGTAGCCACAACAAAAATATTTTTTTAAGCAATCACCATGACTGGATCTGTGGTGACATTATAATAAAAAACTGGGATCTTCTTGAAACTAGTCAAAAAGCCAATGAGTCAACCCCTCCTACCCCCGCACAGTGGGCCATTTGCAACTTCTAGATGGACAAAATTCTACAAATTTCTAAACGAGCTTAAAATGGTCGTTACAAGACCGGAAAAATAGGAGGTGGTTTTTGAGAGGTTGAAAAATAAATTTGCTTCTAGAATGCCGAAACTCTGTGAGTATGATATCTGTGAATATAAAAAAATTAGTTAAAAATTATAAATAGTAGCAATAACATCAGATCAAACTTGCGTTAAGAAATGGGTGGAATTTATTCGAAGTATGAATTTCATTAGAATGCCAATACTTTTGTACATTTTTGTATGTTATGTTTTTCATTCTATTTTATTATATAATTCTTGTAGCTTTTATGTATGTAACATTTATATGCGTCCAGTTGTGCTTTAAAGAGATATTTGTGTTTTTACAGGGATACTTCTTACTGTGTCAAAAAGAGAACTTTATGAAACATTAAAAGATGAAGATAATAACCCTGGAACAGCCAGAGTCAAAAAATGATGTGTGATGTGATGTGAAGTGATGTTAAAAAATTAAAACATTTACAACAAAATTTTTTGAAACTTTCTTACATAGTTATTAAAGTTTTATTTTTCAATCCTCTCAAATCCAACCCCTATTGATTTTTTCTACTATTTTTAGCGAACTCGCGGATATAATATTATCATGTCCACAAAGTTTCAGAATTTTAAAATAATATTTATCTTTCAACCCCCTCAAAAACAACCCCTCTACTATATATAATTTTTTAACTATTTTTTTATATATTCACAGATATCATTTTATCATACTCACAGAGTTTCGGCACTCTAGAAGCAAATTTATTTTTCAACCCTCAAAAACCACCCCCTTAGTGCCTAGAATTTTTTCACTATTTTTTCGGTCTTCTAACAATTATTTTAAGCTCATTTAGAAATTTGTAGAATTTTGTCCACCTAGAAGTTGCAAAAAATACAATAAACCTTTCATTACACAGGTCAACAAAAAAAAATCTGCTATTAGGACTCAACCTATCATGCCTTAAGTATTTTTGTGTAGTGAAACCGAATTTTCAATTTCAAAAATTGTTTACCCGCTTTTTATTGTCAAAATACGGATTTTTGAGCCACTGAAAATACCTGTTGTAAACAATGAAATGCAAGAAGCTGTTGAATTTTGTATAATTACCTATTAAGTGTTGGTACCAAATATTTTTAAATTTTTAAATAATTATAATTGTTTTCTTTGGAATAACAATTTAGAAACAAAAATAAATAGGCAAATGTGCACAACTATTACATAAAGGAAAACAACAAAAAGAATTGAGGAAGGTAGGAAAAGTAAGGTAATAAGTTTAGTTTTTACTAAAAGCTATACAGGAGGTCGAAAAATGACCCATATATTTGAAATGAACCAATAATATAGCCACGAATGCCGAAGTGTATACCACAATGTAACAATATAGTTTCATTTATCGCTAATTAATTCTTTACTTCACGTTGATCGGGCTTCGCCTATTACTTGATGAATAATGTGCCAGGCTGTCTCAATTTTAGTTGCTTATCAGATTATATCTACATTATACCCATCGTCATGTCTATATTGGCAACTCAGTTTATTCACTATCAACATTATATCAACCTCATTGCCACACGCACCTTCACACATCCACTTCCATCGCCCATTACATCCGCGTATAATCATTCATCCTTACACAAATTGAACATCTGATGGGGTATCATACAGCCTTGTCTTACACCTTGATATATATTAAATCTGTCCTCGATCGCACCGTTTGTTCTGATATCTGCCTTAACTCTCTCGTATGCTATGACAAAGACTGACCGGCTAAGGTTTATTTAAGGTCGTGGCAAAATGTTCCCCATAACAAATATGAATATCAATAATCTTATGTTTGTATCATTAACTATCTATTTACCAAAAACTTTAATTCTGATAAAAACTTGACTATGTGTCCCGTGTATTCTCCAAATATACAGGGTGATTCACGTAGGCCGTTCGTTAGAAGTTTTTCAACTTGCAGTTGGATTACAAACTTGAAACTTGGTATGCAGCTACAGTCGATCATGACATAAAATATTTTCACTCCTCCAGCTATACAGGGTGAGCCAAACGGCGATATCAACTTTATTATTTTAAATGGAAACCTACAATTTTTTTTAACGATTGGCCTTCCAATTCTGAGTTTAGACAACCCAAGTTCTGTTAACCGTTTAAAACTAGGAAACCGAATTGATGAAGCAGTTAGCTGAAAGTCCAGGCTGACGCCTGATGTCCAATCGGTGGTCCCATCTTGTACCATATGGGCGCAGGTGATTTTCAAATGTCGCAATAAAAAATCGTCAAAAAGTCGGTTTTTTCAAATGGCACCTACTATTTTTTTTGACAATCATTCGACAGAAAATTAAATTTTAGGGTGAGTTACTTAAGCATTCCCTATACCTAACTTCATCCCCTATCGAATAATTCAATAGAAATCAAGAAATACCTTATCTTGCCTAGATATTGCTTGGTTATTCAAGTATGCCGTGGAAACAAAAGACATTTCTAACAATTTGCTTAAAAATATGTATGCATACCTTCAGTCGTTTTTGAGTTATTGGCATTTTTTGAAAGAAATACTTTTTTTCCTCAAGGTGATGGTCCATCACTTTGGCTCGCCCCATCAATGATCTTCAAAGTGTTCCGTTAAATTGACATCTATGGCTCTAGTCGAATGTGCTGGAGCTCCGCCCATTTGATACCAACGATTGATAAGTTGACTGAGCGGCATATCATCCAGGTAGGTTTCCACAACTCTCTTAAGATTCTTAAATAACCCTTGCCATTCAAGTTTTCATCGTACATGAAATATTGCACCTCACTGTCCATTAACAGACAGAAAACATTAATATGAAATTGAATTTGATTTTCCACCTCATTACAATACGAGGATTTTCAAAAAAATTTTTCAAAATCTGTCCAGATGATTTTTTGTAAAAAAATTACGATCATGAATCCTTATCAAAAATTCTTCGAAAAAGTTGGTCCTGCATACGCAATCCCTGGGATGTAGTTTTTGTAGCTTTATAAATTTACAAGGATGTAACTTATGACGACAAAGAATTCTTTGCAACGAGGTATAAGAAATTCCCAAATCAGCAGATGCTGTTCTGATGGAAGCACGTGGATGTGCTTGAAAATATCCCAGGGCGTTAATTTTAATATCTTTATTTCATTTTATAGGTTTAGTTCTCAGGCTTAACTACCTTCCCATTATCAAAAAAATTATTTTAACCCTAAGAATTTTAGCTTTTGTGATTTGCAGTAGATGTGGATAATTGAAATTGAACGCGCGGCATGTTCTGTTGTTTTCACCATAAATTACAAACAAATCAAAGACAACATCATTCAGATAATGTTCCATGATGAAAATTGCACGAATTAATTGAAACAATAATGGCTAGGTTTGACATTTAGCATTTTTTCCAAAGCCTAGTACAAAAAAAAATGTCAATAACTTAAAAACGACTGCACGATATGCATACATATTTTTAAGCTAATTGTTAGAATTGTCTTTTGATTCCATGGCATACTTGAAAAACCAAGCAATATCTCGGTATTGATTTTGAATAACTCCATAGTTGGTGAAGTTAGGTATAAGGAATGCTTAAGTAACTCAACCAATTTTCTTTCGAATGATGTTAAGAATTTTGACGATTTTTTATTTCGATATTTGGAAATCGCCTGTGCCCATATGGTACAAGATGAAACCACCGATGAGACATCCAGGTAACTGCTTCATCAATTTGCTTTCATTATTTTGAACGGTTTGCGAGATACAAATTTGTTCGTAAAATACTGGAGCGGCAATTTTTTTCAAAAAAAATTAACATGTATTTAACCCTGTAACAGATAAGTTAACATAACTTGGGTTGTCTAAACTCAGAATTGGAAGGCCAATCGAATCAAGTAAAATTGTAGGTTTCTGTTTAAAATAAAAAAGTTGGTACCGACTTTTGGCACACTCTGTTGAAAAACTTCTAAACGGCCTACATGAATCACAGTGTATACGTATGATCAAATTTCTTCAAGTATCTAGCCTATCAACCAGCGACTTGTGGGATTTCTCAAATAGGCTTAGAATGTCATGAAACGTCGAGACTTTAAGTTTGAGCAAAAGAAAAATTTCTGTCTGTCGGTCTGTCTGTAACTTTTTTGTGCGCACGGTTACTCTGGAAGATATTGACTTGAAATTTGGTACACATATGTATTTTAACGAGTAACGAGATCTGGAACTAGGTTATATTCTCATCTTATTCCGTTGAAGGGGGGGGGGGGGGGGGGTAAATTGGAGAAAATGTGGGTAAAAAGGTAAATCAAGCAGGTAAGAGTCCATAAAATTGGTATTTAGTGTGTACAAGAGAAGCTAATGTCTCAAAAAAACTTTTGAAGGAATTAATTCACATTGAATCTGATAAAACATTAAATAATGAAGAACTAAATGTACCCAATATCAATGGTCACGGTGAAGCAGAAAAGTGGGAAACAAGATTTTTTAAAAGAAATATAGGCCAATCAACAGGAAATAATGAGAAATTTACCGGAATTAAACCGAAAGTGTGGTTATATCTGTATAAAGTAACTCCTGACGTTACAGAAGAGGACATAAAGCATTACTTAAAGGCAAAAACTGCAAATGATGTTGATGAATTTATAGTCAAAGATTTAAAGGAGCCAGGAAATAGTAGATTTAAGAGTTTCACGGTAGCAGCTGACTTTCAATATAAAGAGATTTTTTATCAACCATCTTTTTGGCCTAAAGGAGTCTTTTACAGAAGACTTGATTTCAACAGACACTATGAGAAATATAAAACCAGACAAGTTATAAATGATGAAAAGGAAGCTAGACCGAACTCTTTTTTAGAAGTTGCGAGCTAGAAACTCATTCAATAGTGTATAGAAATATTAATACTGAAAATAATCATTCACATCATCCTGTGAACAAATATGTCAGAATTTGTCATCTAAATATTAGGAGTATTAGAAACAAAATTCAAGAAGTCGACTTACTCCTTTATTCCCTGGACTCTCCAGAAATTGTTTGTTTGACAGAGACCTCATGTAAAAGTTTTGAAATTCATCTTATAAAATTACAATCTTATACTTTAACAGATTATCACTGTAGAGATCATGCAAATTTTGGTGGTGTTGCCATTTTTGTTAAAAATAACATAAAATTCAAAATTAAGACCTGTAGCATTGCGAAAGTGGATTTCCTTTTCGAATATGCTTTTATTGAGATCTTTTTAGGTAATGCCTCTGCTTTAATAGGATGTTTTTATAGATCGCCTTCAAATTTGTTATCTGATGTTAATTATTTTATTTCTAATATTGATGAATTGTTATATAAGCTACTTAAGCCAAATGTACCCACGTTTGTCTATGGTGACTTTAATCTTAATTTTTATGACAATGTTGTATGTAACAGAGTTGAAAAATTATCAATTATCTTATCTTCATATGATCTCAAAAAATGTATAAATGAGTATACACGTATAGATACTAACAAGAATAGTGTAATATGTTGCACCCCTTAAAATTTAAGGTTATGTTACTAAAAAGTAGGCAAACTTCAACAGATCGAATGTCTGAACGAATGTAGTGTATTTGCACCTACTCGAAAAAGAACCTACCAGAAGATTCCAAAGTGACATCTGGAATTATCGAGAGAATGGTGGCGTCATCACAGAACAATCGAGATCTGTCATTTTTAGGTATAAAAGACCGATCGCATTCTCGGCGAGTAGTTCAGAAAGTTCAGAAAGTTCAGAAAATATAGAAAGTGAGGTTAAGAGTTTAATGATAAACAAAGTAATAAACATTGTGATTTTAGTCAGTAAAGTGTATTTAAATTAACAATAGTATTGTGAAGTATCCAGTAAATATTTAATAAAGTGTGTTAGTGGACATCTCTTGTTATAATTTTTGGAACCCACGGAATTTGCAAGGGGTAGTTTCCTAAGGGTGGAAACACGTCACAAATTGGTGTCAGAAAGCGGAATTTTATGACAAGAGGGACTCTGAAGTTGTGCTGGAGTGTTCGAGACGTATTCTCGAGGTTTAGTGCTAACACAGGACTAATTTACTGGACATTTGTGTTGTTATTTTCGAACAGGAAAATAGTGTTTAAGTGCATTTTTGAGACATTGTAGAACATTTTATTAGGACATTAGTGTGATAATTAAATCCTTTGAACTGAGAAGTGATAGAGACACTGAAAAAGACTCATTTAGTGCGTGAAAATTTCTAGAACTTTTCTATTTGGACATTAGTGGAGATTATTAAATTCTCTGAACTGGATAGTGACAAGAGACTCTGGATAAGACTTTTTCGTGCTATTTCGAGATTTGTCTGGAAAGTTCTGATATTGACGTGACAGTTAAATTTATTTTATTTTAATTTTATCGTATGCCCGTAACAACAAGAAGTATGGCATCCGATAAACAAATACAGGACTTATTCGAACAATTCCAAAAAATGATGGCGCAGCAACGGCAGGAAGACAAAGAAGAACAGGAGAGAAAACGTCAAGAAGAGCGAGATGAATTAAAGAAAATTATGGAAGACCAGGAAATAAGACGCCAAGAAGAAAAGGAAGAGCGAGAAAAACGACGTCAGGATGAAGAGAGAAGACGCCAAGAAGAAAAGGAAGAGCAAGAAAAACGACGTCAGGATGAAGAGAGAAGACGCCAGGAAGAAAAGGAAGAGCAAGAAAGAAGACGCAAGAAGAAAAAGATGAATTGAAGAAAATGATGGAGGACCTGAAGATACGACAGCAAGAGGAAAAAGAAGAGCAAGAAAGACGACGTCAAGAGGAGAAAGAGGAACAAGAAAGACGCCAAGAAGAATTAAGGAAAATTCTGAATGAACAAATGAAAATACAACAAGACACTATCATTTCTGCCAATGAAGTACTAAAATGTGAAGTTAAAGAAGAGATAAACAAGGTAGAAGAAAAAGTAGATAAGGTAGAAGACAAAGTAGATGTAGTTGAGACCGAAGTCAGTCAGATCAAAGGAAAGATGAGTGAGTTCGAAGGAGAAGTGGAGCGACTTAAACGACAGTTGAGAGATAGAGGAAGCCAGCAGGTGGTATCATCAGGTCACCGGTTAAAACCTCCCTCCTTTGACGGCCAAAGCTCATGGACAACGTACAAGAGGCAGTTTGAGGCAGCAGCATGTGCGAACAACTGGGATAACGAGGAAAAGGCCATGGCATTAGTTCTGGCGTTAAGGGGCCAGGCCTCAGAATTACTTCAGACTATCCCGGTGGAGAAACAAAGGGACTTCAAAGTCTTGGAAGCTGCATTGGACTTGAGATATGGCGACCAACATCTCGCCCAAGTATACCAGGCCCAGCTAAAATCACGAACACAAAAGGCTGGAGAGAGTTTACAGGAATTCGAAGCTGCGATAGAGAGATTGGCACACCTGGCGTATCCGAGTGCACCTAGAGAATTTCAGGAACAATTAGCCGTAGGGGCCTTTTTAGATGGCATAAGGGACGAAGAGGTCAGGCGAGTTCTGAGGCTGACAAGACACCAAAGTAGTAGCGAAGCTTTGGTGCGTGCACTTGAAGTAGAAGCCGCCTACAGAGATACTCCAAGGTCGAGAGTGCGAGCTGTGACTCTCGAAGAATCGCAACCAGAAATGAACCAGAACCCTATGTTGACTGAGATGCAGAAAATGTTTACCAAACTATTGGATAAATTAGATGACCTTGGAAAGCAGGAAAAACAGAAAAACAAAGGAAAGCCGAGTGGTGGTATTAAATGTTACAACTGCGGCAAGGTAGGACACATGAAGCGAGACTGTCGACAGCAGAATTCGGAGAGTCGAGTAAATGCTGTGAATCTTGAAGAGGAGCAGGAAAACAGTACCAGGGGGGTTGTTCTGGCTAGGGAATGCAGTGCCCCCAGAGAAATTAAGATTTCCCAGCTTCGAAGAATCGCAAGCAGACTGTTGTTGCATGGATATGTGAACGGAAGAAAATGTTTGTTTACCATCGACACAGGTACTACGTCATCAATAGTACGGCCAGGATTTATATCGGGCATAAAGATTACCAAGAGGCAAAATGAAGAAGTGATCGTCCGGACAGCTACGGGGGACAGGGCTACGGTTCATGGAGAAGTAGACCTGGGTTTGCAGATTGGACAGTTAAGGTTCGACCACAGGGTCATCGTGGCTGACATTACGGATGACTTCATTTTGGGACTGGACATTATGGAACAGTATGGATTTATTGTTGACGTAGGAAAGCGAATGTTAAGGATTGGGAACGAACAATTTATTTTGTCAAAAGTGAACGACCAATGCGAGAAAACCCGGCTGTTGACAACGCAGGCAGTCAAGACTCCTGCATTATCCAGAAAACCAGATAAAGAAGATTGCAAGCGCTACCCTCAGGTGGAAAGATTGTCGAACATGGTTGAAGTCAACACTGTCAAGGTCGATCTCCCAGAGAGTTGGTCAAAGAAAACTCTGAGGCAAGAGCAATTGCGCGATGTAGAAATCGGACCCATGTTGAGAGCAAAAGAAGGGGGAACGCGTCCAGCATGGAAGGATGTTTCCAACAAAGAAGTGCGGCTGAAGGCTTTATGGTCACAATGGGATTCACTTACGGTCGTAGATGAGCTTTTGAGGAGAGCATGGGAAAGCCCAGATGGGAAGCAGGTTGCCATGCGTCTAGTGATTCCCAGGTGTCGTGTACCAGAAGTACTCCAGGAAGCACATAATGAAACGTCCAGCAGACACTTCGGCATAAACAAGACATTGAGTAGAGCACGGGAACAGTTCTATTGGGTTAATAGTCGCCAGGATGTGGAGGCCTGGTGTCACAAGTGTAAAAATTGTGCTGCCCGTGGAGAACCATTTTCGATGAGCAACTACAGGAATGGAAGTCGAGAACAGCCAAAGAATGATCGAGAGCAGATGAACAGAACTAGTAACCGCTTGAAGGCCCGTTATGATCAGAATGCCAGTACAGGGGGATTCAAGGTGGGGGATCTGGTTTGGCTGTACAACCCACAGCGGAAGGAATGGAGATCCCCGAAATTTCAACCTCCTTGGGATGGACCGTATATTGTTATTACCCGAATTAATGATGTCGTCTATCGTATTCAACGAAACAAAAAGTCCAAGATGAAGATCGTACACTTGGATAGACTGGCGAAGTATGTGAAAGAGGCTGAATTGCCTGACCGGGACGTTCAGGCTTAAGGAGGGGGCAGTGTAATATGTTGCACCCCTTAAAATTTAAGGTTATGTTACTAAAAAGTAGGCAAACTTCCACAGATCGAATGTCTGAATGAATGTAGTGTATTTGCACCTACTCGAAAAAGAACCTACCAGAAGATTCCAAAGTGACATCTGGAATTATCGAGAGAATGGTGGCGTCATCACAGAACAATCAAGATCTGTCATTTTTAGGTATAAAAGACCGATCGCATTCTCGGCGAGTAGTTCAGAAAGTTCAGAAAGTTCAGAAAATATAGAAAGTGAGGTTAAGAGTTTAATGATAAACAAAGTAATAAACATTGTGATTTTAGTCAGTAAAGTGTATTTAAATTAACAATAGTATTGTGAAGTATCCAGTAAATATTTAATAAAGTGTGTTAGTGGACATCTCTTGTTATAATTTTTGGAACCCACGGAATTTGCAAGGGGTAGTTTCCTAAGGGTGGAAACACGTCACAATAGTAAAACTGTGATAGACAACATTTTTTCTAATATTAATGTAGATTCTTTACACCCGAAAGTTATTCCATGTGACCTTTCTGATCATTTTCTTCAAATAGTAAGTTTCCCTTATGTGAATGATAAAACAAATGAAAGCTCTTATATACTCAAAAGAAATTTTAACAATGTTGAAAACATTCATTATTTTAAATACTTGCTATCTATAGAAAAATGGTAATTTCTTCTAGCCAGTGATGCTACCAGTGACGTTAAATTTACACAATAAATTCACTGAAATATTTGATATTGCTTTTCCCATAGAATTTCGCAAAGTTAAAAATCGTATAAAACCTACAAAGCCCTGGTTGACACAGGACTTGATAAATGAGGGGATATTTATTAGAGATGTTTATAAAACATATAAATATACTAATGATAATGAGGTTTTCATAAGATACAAATTTCTGAAAAAGAATCATCAAAGAAAAATCAATATGGCAAAAAGAGCTTTTAATGAATCACTCCTTATTAATTCTAATAATAACTCAAAAGCAGCTTGGCAAATAATAAAAAATCAAAATCCTAATGTAAAATCAAAAAATTTTCATGATGAATTCGTAAATATCAATGGTGATGTACTAACAGATATGCAATCAATTGCCCAGGCTTTCAATTACTTTTTCATTGATTCTATTAATCAGCTTACCCAGAGTATGTCAGTAACCATGAATTCAAAAATAAACAACAACAATCGCTCTATATTCTTATCACCAATTACCTCCATGGAAATGAGTACAATTATAAAAACTGTGTCACTAAAGAATTCATCAGGAGATGACGGGATACCATACTCCTTATTAAATAATATTATGGAATATATAACTTTTACCTGTTTAGTAAACCTATCATTCCAAGAAGGTATTTTTCCCTCGATATTGAAAAAGGCACTAGTCATTCCTATTCATAAGAAGTCTGATAAATCCATTTTATCTAATTATAGAGGCATAGTACTATTGTCAATTTTTTCTAAAGTTTATGAAAAATCATATTACATTCGTCTTAGTAACTTTTTAAATAAAGAAAAAATATTAATAAACAACCAGTTTGGCTTTCGCAGTTGTTGCTCTACACAAGATGCTATCTTATCTCTATATAACTTCATACTTAAAGGTTTTGAAAATAAAGAAAAATGTACATGTGTATTATTTGATTTGGCACGCGCTTTTGAAACTGTCGATCATAACCTACTGGTCGTCAAGTTGGAAAAATATGGTATAAGGGGACCAGCCTTAAGTTGGATAAAAACCTATTTATTAAATAGGAGCCAAAAGTCTTTAACATCAAATAATAAAGTTTACAACTCTGATTTTAAACATGTATCCAGTGGAGTGCCTCAGGGAAGTGTTTTAGGACCATTACTATTCATTATTTTCTTTAATGACATTGAAGATTACTTGAAACCATCTTTTACATCAATTTTTGCCGATGATACAGCTACTGCTAATTCGGACAATGACATATGTAGGTTAATATCCAATACAAACAGCACAGTATCGGCGATGCATCAATACTGTTCTCTTACTGGTCTAAATATAAATGTTCAAAAAACCAATGCATTAACCTTTTCAACTAAGCCTCTCAAACTTAGTCCTCTAATAAAAATTGAGAATAAATCTATTGTTCAATGCAACACTGTCAAATACCTTGGACTCCAGATTGATTCTTGTCTCTCTTGGAATAATCAAATTGATGTACTCATAGGAAAATTATCTACTCAGTGTTTTATATTATGGCAAATGCGAGTACATGTCAGTTTAAATATATAAAAATGTATTACTATGCATATGTACAGTCCTGTCTTGGTTACTGCATAATTTGTTGGGGGACTGTTCCAGAATAGGAGAAGTTCTTATGATGCAGAAAAAAATAATTCATACTATTACATTTAAATCTCCACGTGAGTCTTGTAGAAATATATTTAAAAAACTGGACATATTAACTGTTACTTCATTATATATTTTCAATTGTGTATCATATGTAAAATCTCATATCAACAACTATGTTCCAAGAGATAATAATCCAAATCATCAGCTCAGGGCAAACTATAACCTCATGCTTCCACAACATAGATTAACCATAGTAGAAAAAGGACCTAATATTATGCCTATCAAATTGTACAATAAACTCCCCATAGAAATAAAGGCGATAAGCAGTATTAAATCTTTTACAAAAAGTAAGATCTATTTTAATTGATAATAGTTTTTATTCTATAAATGGGTATATGAGCTCTGCCTTTTAATCCTTTTAATCTTTTAACCATTTACTTTTAAGTACCTATACATTTTAATTGTTCAAGAATTTTTAAACTGTTATGTAAATTTTATTTCCTTTTCTCTTTTTTTAACATACCATATTAATGATATTTGTAAAGTCTGTGAAAATAAATGCTATTATTATTATTATTATTATTATTATTATTTTGGCATTAGCCACCCCCATTACTACCCCCACCCCATTATAAAAGGGGGTGAAAAAAATTGTGATTTAGTGTGTGTACAAGAACTAAAGGCCACAAAATATTTTTTTTACTTCATCGATCCCAATTACCACCCCCACCCTATTCTACTCCCACCACACGACCGATGTGGGATATCGTTTTATGGGTTTTTGGGGTAGAAGATTTCAAATATTATAGTATTAAAGTTTCATAAACAATTACTTCCACATACAATATTTCTTCGTTGTGAGAGATTTGGGTAGCCAATGGAAGTAGTAATTCCTTGGGCAGGGTTTTTTTTAATCTAATCAGTAAATGGATTATTTGAACTGTTGCATTTTACTGATAGAATGTTTAACTTTAAGTCTTTTCCCTCAAGGGCTTTTGTGTGTTAGGTCGGCTTTGAAAATCGAATGTTTCCTTGTAAAACTTACCTTGCAGTTTGTCATTAATTGTCATCATTTTTTTCTGCTTGTTCTTTTATTACCATGTTTATACAATTAAATGTAAAACTTGGCTATTTCTACACAAATTTAAATTTGTCCAAAGATAAGTAAATAAATAATAACAATAACTAATATATTTTTTTTATAAAGAAATCATCGAAAAATTATAATGCTCTAGAAACATTAACAGACGATTAACTAACTTACTTAGCTGCTTGAAGGAGCTGCAGATAATATATCAATGAATTTGATGGTGCAAATTCTATACACTTGGAATAGTCTTTGATAACTTCGTAGCTAACAAGCTATTGAATATGGGCTAAATAGTTTCTTGATTGGAATTCCTAACAGTGAAGCCGTGATGTCAAACAAGAATGTTGTGGGTTTTCGGTTACATTAGTCAATAAATAAGTTAATAATATATTAAGAAACCAAATATTATTTAAGGGTCATTGTTTGTTCTGGTGTCCAGTAAAGTGAAATTTACTATTCAGGTGACCATACAATGACAGAAACTGAATCAGAATGCAAAATTACTATATTAAAATAAAGAGTACAAAACACAAATTTTAAATACGGATCAAAAAATAATAAAAAAAGAGGATTTAAATTTTAATTATTTACCTATTTATTTAAGTTTAAGTTTAATTATTTTTAATTATTTTCCATGTTAAATGAGTTGGATTAAAGACAAAAAAATGAAACCTGCGTGTGATGTTAAAAAGGTGATGTAAATAAGATGAATATAATAAAAGTTATTACTCAAGCTACAAAAAGTATCATCAATCAATAGTTAATAATTAATTTCCCCAAGTGGGCAAATTCGAATAAATACAAGCTAGCACGAAATAAACATTTGAGGGAAAAACAAAAAAGGGCACGATTTGAAAAGCAAGGAATGAAGAGCAAGAAAAAGTGATATGGGGAGTCAATCGACTCCCAAGTAAACTATATGCCGCTGGTAACGTAGGAAAAGGCCTTTTTCTCGTTGTGCAATACGGGTAGAGATTACATCGTAAAAAGAATACTAAGTGGCCACTACCCACACACTAATCTAAAAAACCGCTGCCCACATCCAGATTTTCGATCCAACTCACTCACAATGAAAAAATTTTGTATGTGGAAATAATTGCTCATGGAACTTTAATAATATAATATTTGAAATCCTCTACCCCAAAAACCTATAAAACGATACCCCACATCGGTAGTGGTGGGGGTGGTGATAAGGGGATGGTAGTGGGGGTGGATGAAGCAAAAAAATATTTTGAGGTTCCTGGTTCTTGTACACACACTAAATCACAATTTTTTCATCCCCTTTAATAATAGGGTGGGGGTGGTAATGGGTGTCGCTAATGCCAAAAATTCTTTCGAGACCTTAGCTTCTCTTGTATATACTAAATACCAATTTTCTGGACTCTTACCTGCCTGATTTGGCTATTTACTCCAAATTTATCCCAATTTACCCCCCAACCCTTTGACGGAACAAGATGAAAATATAATCTAGTTCCAGATCTCGTTAAAGTACATATGTGTACCAAATTTCAAGTCAATATCTTAAACGGTTCCAGAGTAAACGTGCGCACAAAAAGGACAGACCGACTGAAAGAAATTTTTTTTTCACTCAAACTTAAAATCTCGACGTTTCATGACATTCTAAGCCTTTTTGAACAATAAAAATTTTTAAAAATTTTTTTGTCGTTACTATACTTCCACAGGGTGTGGAAGTAATTGATGATCAAAGAATTGATATCAACGTGGCCTGCCCATGCCACATAAATGCCAAATATTAATAATCATACATCAGAGGGGGAGGTTGATGGTCCAGTGCTTCGCTCCAATTCCCAGCGAGGAGGTGAAAATATAAGTACATAAAACTATTTAGAGTCGGGTGCTTCTCGGGTCTGACACATAGTGACACTCCGGGGGTTCCGGTAATTTAAATAGGCCACCGAAGTGGATCGTAGGGCCAAGGGTCGTCAACAAGGGAGTAGCAATGCTCCAGCTCTGCCACCGACGCGCTGTTTTCAGACTGTTCCTCGCTACTGAAGTTCACACTAGGATACGACGTCCAAAGACCACTATAAAACTAGGGCCAAAGGCTGCAGATTCACTGCTGCGTACACTGGGAGGTTAATCAAATCAAAGTAACCCTTCCAGGGTTACCAGGAGAAGTTCTGGGGCGTCAAATGGGATTTTCGGGGTACCAAAGAAACCCTAAAATACAACGGAAAAAATAAGACTTAATCCCTCGTTGACACATAAAGGCGTTAGGTAGTACTTACGGTTGCCATCGGTTCCTTCCAAAAAGACGAATCTAGCAAACCAAAATGGAGGACAACGCCGGCATGAGATCCCAATAAAACTTGGTTTCGCCAGAGGTTTCTACGCCACTATTCCAACAAAATCAACCAACAATCACACCGAAACCTCTGCGATCAAGGCGGCATTTTACAACTCCGTGTTACCACGTTATTCACATTCACAGAACGCTAAAAACGCTATCGCCTATGGCCGGCGTCGTTTACCTTCCAAGAATCAAGTAAAACCCACAACAACAATGCTGACCCCTTTTCAGTTATTTAATCTATAAACAAGACCATGTGGACGGCACGATATACACATAGTTTCAAATTTAATGCGATAGATCGAACATGGTCTACCAGAGTTTTTAGTTGCGTTTGAAAAATGCTCTGACAGAGTTTTTAGTTATGGTGGGCGAAGCGGCCGTAACAACAGTACAACATTTTTGAAAAAGAAACAAAAATTGAAGCGCCCTTAAAAAAAATGGCTAAAAATTATAAAATAAAATTTCACCGTCGCGCGTCGGTGTCACCCAGTTAATTGAATTCCATTACCTAATATGGATATTGAACAGTGTCGGACTAGATTTAAATGCCCCCCCCGCCCCGGGCAAATCCCATTTGTGGCCCCTCTTTTCAATTTGTATTTGGTTTTTGTCGATACGAGAATTGAGAAAATGAATACCTGTTGCCTAAAGAATTTTTACTAGAAGTCATGTGATGTCAAAAAATATCTATTGCACCACAGGGAAAATCTAAATCTAATTCTAAAGGAACAGTATTATTTATATCGTAATTTTTTATTTCAATAGTTTTGATCTATTTGCCAATGCATCAACTATCACATCATGGTCTAAATCATTGAGTAGATCTGATTCTACATTTATAATCAAAAATGAATCTAATAAGTCTTGACGCACAACGATCTCAACCTTGGTTTGATTATTTTCAATTTAGCCCCTTCCTCATCTTCGGATTCAGAAGAAGAATTTAATATCACATTCTTTGGTTCTAGGTTCTAAACTTTAGATACATCTGACATTTTGAAATTTTAATTGTTTAAAATCTTTCGCGAAGTGAAGTCATTCTTTTCTAAATTTTTAAACACAAATTTCTGTCAGCTTTGAAACCGATTCAAAAGCGTCATCGGAAATATTCTCACCATTCAAATCAGCAATGTGGTTGGAATTTTTAGGATCAAAATATGAAAAATCTTTTTACATTTCATTGATTCGTGAAAATGTCATGACTAGACTTTGGCATATTTGATTTACTATAACTTTGTATGTTTCTATTTCGAATTTCCTCATTCCACCCATTTGATCAATAACAAATCTTTCATCGCAACATGCTTCACCAGGCATTTTTCTTGTTCGTCTATTTCTCACGACTGGGATCTCTGTTTATATTATAATATCATTTTCAATTAATAAATCGTATCCATATTTACCTTAGAAATAAATTTATAACAGTTGCTATTATAGTAGGTATACAATTAGAGGGCAGAATATTTACTAGTGTAATATTTTGTCGAACTGCTCTACACATTTCCTTAAATATATAGGGAATAAAAAAACTAGACTGCAACTAACAGCTATCTTTCGAACTAATGCCCCGCCGAGCGCTGGATTACGAATTACAAGCCTTGCCGCGTTAACTACAATAACTATGTATTGTTACAAAACGCTAAAGTTTCGATTACAATGAGTAGGAATACGTCTTATGGCTGGTACTTGTTGCTATCGAAACTTTAGCGTTTTGTGGCAATATATAGTTATTGCATTTAACGCGGCCAGGCTTGTAATTTGTAATCCAGCGCTTGGCGGCGCATTATTCCGGAGAATAGCTGTTAATTGCAGTCTGGTTTTTTATTCCCTATATATGTATGGAAATGTATACAAAATATTACACCAATAAAGTTGCTATTATGTCGTCATACTGATCAACCATTTTTGCAATGTCAATTCTAGTATTATCAATTATATGAAAAGCTTCATGGAAGTTCAACTCTTTTGTTTGCAAATAATTAGAAGCTGAAGAAGTTGTTTTTTTACTATCAAATTCTTCACTTATGTATCTTGTATGTAATACAATTAAAATTGTCAAGTACAATTCACTTTTTTAATCAGAGTACGAATCGAAAATGGTTTTTAAAACTTTCGACTTGCTTCATCATCGCGTATTATAGATTTTTTTATTCGATTCAATCGAAACAAGATGCCACATTGAATGTAGCATTGTAGGTTATAAAAAAAATTGATTGGCTCAATGCTGGCCCCGTCATGTGAGGGTACTTTGGCCCACCGGGCATTTACTCGGTTGTCCGCCGGCCCAGTCCCACACTAGTATTGAAGTAGGTTAAAAATACGTTTGAAATCGTTATTTGTTTATTTTCACACCGACCTTAATATCGATATTAGGTAATAGTGTTCAATTAACTGGGCGACGGTGATATTTTATTTCTTAATTTTTAGATTCCTTTTTTGAAGGCGGCTCAATTTTGTTTTTCAAAAATTTTTTTTCATCCATTTTAGTAGCTGCTTTATTTAGTTCCGACATAGCAAAATACCTGTCGTTTTGATTTTTTAAGTTTTAACATTAGGCTTGTTAGAAAATTCTGAAAACACTTTGTATCAAATTTTATATGTACATATAAATATAAAAATATTTGTTGCAGCCATATTGGATTCACCATTTTGAATTCTTGAATTTGGACATCAGACTCGTCATCAGCTACCTCTAAAACATCTAATCACCAAGTTTAATGGAATTCTGATAAAATTCGAATTTTTTTATCGCAAAATTATGTTTTATCACTAACGACTTTTATTGAATGGAATTGTTTGGCTGCAGCAATTGCTTTCATAGATATAGAGGGTGCTATGAATCCATACAAAGAGCCGCGGAAAAAAGAGGAATACAGTCCCCAACAATCAAATGGATACAATCCATGTTAAGAAGCAGAATAATTACCACAAATATGGGGAACTAGTCGTCCACCGCGACTGCAGTTAGGGGCTGTCCACAAGGTGGAGTCCTATCACCCTTGCTGTGGTCAATGGTGGTAGGCGATCTCCTCCATAAGCTGAGTAATTATGGCTTCAACGTTCAGGGCTATGCTGATCACCTGGTCATTACTATGAGAGGCAGGCATGAGGTTATGATCTCAAACCACATGCAAATTGCCTTAAACATAATATTTAAATTGTGCTCGTCAGAGGAACTTAGTGTCAATCCGAGCAAAACAGTTATTGTTCCATTCCTAACCGTACTAATTAATATATTTAAATGTAACCTAAACATATTGCACAACGTATCAATAATGCAATGTAAAATAATGTAATGTAATGTAATGTAATGTAATGTAATATACAATACAATTCACCAAAATTTGAGAGCTCCTATGTTAAATGGAACAGTACTGAATTTTTCCAGTGAATATCTAGGAGTAAACCTGGATCGAAAACCTACCTGGAACTCGCATTTGGAAAGGACACTTACAAAAGCAACCACGGATATTTGGACCTGCCGTAGGCTGTTTGGTCTGAAACCAAAAATGATATATTGGTCCTACCTTTCGGTTGCCAGACCCATGGAGACCTACGCATCATGTGAATGGTGGCCAAAAACAGAAGAAAAACTAACACAAGGAGAGCTGCAGAAACTGCAACGCCTTTCCTGTCTAGGTTCAGGAGCAATGTGTTCCTGTATCACAGCAGCTATGTAGGCAATGCTGGACTTACTTCCTCTGCATTTGCATGCGGGGAAGGAGGCAGTACTTAGTGCCCTAAGGCTGTATCAGGCACTTAAATTTAGGCCAGGAGACCTGGTTGATCATCTAAGGATTTTGGAGCTAATCCAACTTGAATCCATGACCAAACCCACTGACTCAATACCAATCAAGCACGACCTTGACTGCCCATTTGATGTGCTGATTGAGAGCCGTCAGGCGAGCAGGGTAGAAGTCCTGCGGTTGGAGAAAGAGTCACTCATCTGGTACACAGATGGATCTAAGATAGATGAATGGGATGGTGTGGACATAGCGGAGCCTAAATGAAGGCTATCTAAAGCCCTTTCAACTATCTTCCAGGCAAGAATCTATGCTATAGATCTGTGTACCCAAGAATGCCTTAGCAGAGGCACTCGAAGGGCAAAGATCTATATACTTTCAGATAGCCAGGCAGCACTAAAGGCTCTCAGGTCTTACACCTTCGAGTCTAAAATTGACTGGGAATGCAGACAATCCCTGAAGCAACTGGCAAAAAACAACAAGGTTACCTTGATGTGGGTGCCAGGGCATGAGGGAATGGAAGGCAATGAATTAGTTGATACCCTCGCAAGAAGCCCCGTTTTTCGAATCCTAACCGTTCTGTGGCTTATCTAAGGGACACATAATGGAAGAGGTCCAAATATTGGAAAAGGAACAAAAGAAGCCCTACTGGAGGAATACTCCAGGCCAGAGACAAGCGAAAAGGTCGAAAAGTTCGACCTAAGGCTGATCACAGACCTTCTAACTGGCCATTGCCTCTTAAGATATCATCTCAAGAATATGGGCATGGCAAAAGATGACAAATGCAGATACTGTGAAGCTGCAACAGAGACTGCGGAACATATACTTTGCGAATGCAAGGTATTAATCCGCATTAGGCTAAAGTACCTAACAGGCGGAATTAACGCCTGAAGACATAGGGAAATTAGCTCCCAGGAAAATCACAAAGATTGCAAAAAGTCTTGGAATTCCGGACAACAACTAGTTGTAGGGTAAATCACAACAGATCTTTTAGATCGAGGTGAAGAAAGGCCAACTCAGGGCCAATCTACAATCTACCATTGCCAAGAAGAATATTTGATAAACTTTTAGTAAAAAAAAAATATATATAGATATTGGTCATTCATTAGAAAACATATTATAAATAAAGGATACCAAACAGAGAGGAAAGTTGTATGTAACGTCTTTACAGATTTGTGTATTATTAATATCAGATTCAATATCAGCTACTTTGAAAATATTTTACCATCAATGTTAATGCAATTCCGGAGAAATATCAATTTTGTCTAGTTTTTGAGTTTGACCCACTTGATGGAAAACTTACAATGGGGCTATCGTCGAGCTGTAATACCCTATTGTTTGTAAAAAATTATCTTTGTTATAAATCGATAACAATTTTTTAAATTCTAATCATTGACGTGTTTGCTTTTGTGAATATGCTGGTAATATAAAAATCGGGTCGAATTAAGAACCTCCTTCTTTTTTAAATTTTTTGGGGTCGCTTAAAAAAGAAGAAGGTAACAAATAGAGCGACATCAGAAACAAAAAATGTAATGATTTTTTTTTATTTCTGCTTATAAGTGTATAAAACAGATTTAACAGATAAATATAAGAAGGGGCACATTTTTATCATTTTAATAGAATAATTTTCTGTACACTTAATGAAGCTAATATTATATAGTTTTGTTGTACATGTATACGTATGTATATGTATGTATATTCCGAATAATCCATTGAACATATTTTATACTTTGAATAGCGATAAAACAGCCTATTTTAACAACATTTTCCAGCTCAATAGACAGGCGCATTTCATTGTGTTATTTGAATTATTGAATAATTACTGTTTGGAATTTCCATTATTAAGCTTAATACATTAACATAAACTGGGGATTAGTATGCGTTAACAGATTGAGCTTATGAATGGTTAAATACCACTTAGATAGCCATTTGAAATAAGCATCCAGCATTTAACTGTGAAGATTGCATCAAGGAACAGCAAGTAAAATGTAATAGTTCCTTGGAGTCCTCTCAGCAAATCCTTTTAGTACAGTCAATTTGCTGAAATAGTGAGTTCTTAGTCTTGAGCCGATATTTTTCATATTTAAAATATTCTGTATTATATTTCAACCGTTTTTATTCCAACTGCTTCAGACTAACGAATTAGTAGTTCTAAGGTAAGGAAATCATTTTAGAATTATTAGCTGTAAATGCAACCCCCCCGATCCTAGGGAACAACTTTTTTCATAAAGATTAAAGCCTAAGGAACAATTTTAGATATGTCCACAAAAGAAAACTGGCTATACTTTCAAAATGGCGGTCATATGTTAAAGAAACTGTTGCCAATGTTGTTTTTGTCTTTTAACGCAAAAACTTTTCCATAAAAAAACAACGTGCATAAAATTATCTGCAATTTTGTTCCTATACAATATTTTGATGGGAGTTACCATTTTCCAGATAAATGAATCCAAAATTAAGAAAACAAGGAAATTCATATATCGGTAAATCATTTAGAGGAAATAACTGTGACAGTTATTGTAAGGCGTATAATATAACCTTATGTCGTTAACATAACAAATAATAAAATAAACTGAAGAAAATTAAAGGGTGAAGTGGAGTAAGTGTAACAGCGGGGTTAGTGTAACCGTAACTACCAATTTTCTTTGTATGTCTTCATAAATCAATAATTTTTCACAAAAATGTGAAGACAGTAAAATATTTAATTTTTTTTTTAAATGCCCGTGTATTTTAATGTGAAAGTCAAGTGTCCAACTAATAAATTAAAATTATTTAAAAAGTATTGCGTATGGTTAAATATAAAACGAAAAATGCCTTCTAGGGTAAGTTTTCCCAACGTTTTCAGTTTTGGCATTAAAAATTGTCCATGTGAAACCGATAAAAAAATAAATTCCTGATTTGCCCCTCCTAGAACCATAGAGGG
This sequence comes from Rutpela maculata, assembly GCA_936432065.2. Taxonomy (NCBI): domain Eukaryota; kingdom Metazoa; phylum Arthropoda; class Insecta; order Coleoptera; family Cerambycidae; genus Rutpela; species Rutpela maculata. Next base: position 21,991,921 of record OW386293.2, read on the forward strand.
GGCAAGTGGAACCGATGGCTCTGGGGCAAGTGTAATTGTTGGTTACACTTTCCCCAGTAGCTGTGAAGAATATTACTTGCCAAAATACCTAACAGAATTCTCTATCTTGATTAGTACTATTTGGACTGAAACAAATTCGGACCTGTTGAAATCAAGCTTTCGAAAAGGGGGTATTTATATATATGACCGAAATGTATTTGATAGAACGAAATATGACCCTGAATTGCTGCGTAAATACGAAGACTACAAAAAAAGTTAGAATCAGCATAAACCCCATGATAAAGTCCCACTTCAAGATTTACAAAATGAAGCAGGTCCAAGTTCCATACCTGATATAATGGTCGGGTCGAATGATTTAATTGAACCTGAGATTATGTCAACTCATTTAAGTGATCCAAGATAAACCAGACAGAAACACATAAAATGTCTTTTGAGGATTTGCTTTTAGAAACTGTTAAACAGTCACCCCGTCCGAACAATGTAAAATAAAAATGAAAGAAGTTAGTCTCAGGCGCAGAAGTTATAACATCAAAGGAAAGTATTGAGATAAGAAAAAGCTGAAGAAGAAAAGGCGAACTTGAAAAGCTCAAAAGAGAGTAAAAAAAGAAATAAACAAAAAGCAGAAGAAGAAAGTACCAGTAGAATCAGACTCTTCTGAAGAAGAAAGTACCTTTGATTTATCAAATGATGAGTCGGAAGAAGAAACATTTGATGCTTATTTAGAAAACATTAAGAGATAAGAGCTAGAGGAACAAGATTTGATAATAGAAGCATCAACACCACCAACCCCGAAAGTTGGAAATTGGGTGTTAGTCCAGTTCCCCACTAAAAAATTGAACATGTATTATGTTGGACAAATACCGAAATTTGCAGAATCCTCAGAACCGGGGGTTACCTTTCTGAAGAAAAATTACAGTTACAATATGAGCTTAATATTTACATGGCCTGAAAAAGCGGATGAGTCGGAAGTATTATTAAGAGATATTGTATTAATACTTCCAGAACCACCTGTCTTTTTCAGCATATAATGTGAAATAATAGTATATTATTCAACGAGCATATAATGATGGCTATTATTCACGAGGGTGAAGTTTAAGACACGAGCCGTAGGCGAGTTTCTTAAATCACCAGAGTGAATAGTAGTCATTATACGCGAGTAGAATACTATACTTTGTCCACGACAATTAAATATTTTTGATTTATCTATTGAAGAAATTTATAAGTTCCATTTATTTTTAACATTTTAATGTAAAATTATTGTAAATAACGTTGACGTTTAAGTTCAATTTGACAAGCCGTTCTTTTGACACATAACCGCCTACTCAATAAAATTTAAAAACAAAATTGTATGCTAAAAAATTTTGTGGATAGTTCAGAAAAGTACACCAGTAGAACTGATTCTGAGAACGAATTAGCATTTTTGGCAATTTTCCAATGCATAAAAGATATACAGTTTTCTCGATTTTTCTGGCCATAAATTCATACAGGTGATTTCAACAGCTTTGGTAATGTCTGGCGGTTTCCATATATAGTTTCAATTTTTTTTATTTTAGAAAACTAGCAAACTTAAATGAACGAGATCAATACGACACAGAGATTTTGACGTTTCATCAATAACAAAATTACGCTTTGATGCATTGTCATGGTTTAATTATAAAATAATACAGTTTGTAGGCGCGCAGGTAAATGATTTCAAAAACAATGTTTGAGACTTCCGCGTGTTGCTAATACATGATTCTTTGAAATAAACTTACTAATGTAGTTTTTGAGTGTTCATTAAAGTATGTACCATTTGAGTGCTTCCTAGAAAACTTAGAGAAACAATACTTGTCTTTTGGTTGCGGCAATTTTGACATTTAAAATTTTTAGTAAAAAATCACTAACGTGATTTCTTATAAACAACTGACTGTCCTCATTATTCACTAGTGAATAATGAAATAATTATTCACTGCAGGAAATAATGAAATCATTATTCACTGCAGGGAATAATGGATAGCATTATCCTTGAGGAAACACACACATAATGAGTACATTATTTAATAGTCGTGGACAAATGCATTTTTACTATATTATCCTTTCAAATATCCGACATGCTTTATTGTCTAGTTTAGTTATTTTAATTTATTTGGAGTTAATGTATTGGTTCAGTTAAAAAAAAGTGTTTTTAGAATTTCTTTTTAAGAATTGCACACTTGCCCCAGGCACAAATACACACGTTTCATACGTCTACAACAAACTCTGGTTACACTTGCACCAACTGGCGGGGCAAGTGTAACCACATGACAGCCACACATTTTTTTGGATCTAAATAAAAAATCTGTGAAAATTTTCAAAAAATCCTCTATTCACTCATTTACTGAAGGTCTAAGGAAACATTTTAGTATACTAGAACCGGTTTAATTAATGTGTGCCTACAAAACCCAACTAACAATTTTCACCGTTACACTTACCCCACTTCACCCTAATAATAATATTATAATTTGCAGACATTCATCTCGAAAACGGTAACTCCTATCAAAACATTGCATTAAAGCAAAATTGTAGGTAATTTTATTCAAAATATTTTTGATAATACTTCTGATAAGATTATTGCTGCCGAAAACAAAAAAAGTCTGGAAACACTTTTTAACAAATGACGAGAATAAACAACAGCTGATAAATCTGCTTTATGATGTTTGGACAACTGAACCAACTTTTACCAAAAATTTAAGGGACAGAAAGTTTATTTTAATTAAAGAAGGGGACGGTTTTGATATAAGCGGGTCAAAAAAGGAAAGGTCCATACCGGAACTAAAATCTAATCAAGAAGAAACTGACTCACGCATTGTATTGTATTGCAAATACGCTGAAACAGATTAGGGTAAAAGTGTCGATAGTGACATTGTAGCGATTCACTCACTCCAGTAAAGAAGATCCAACTTACTATCTACTAGAGACCCAAATGGTAACCAAGAAGAAAGAATAAAAAACAAAACAATAATATAATAATATAATAATATTTGATACAAAAAAAAGATTATGTATATACCTTTGGTGTACAAGTTTTTTCGAACTCGTTAGTTCTCATCAGTAGAGTATAGAAACATTCATTCATTATTCGCAAGCCTATTCTTCATTTATTTTTTACCATTTATTATTTTTATTTATTTGCTTTTATCATTATTAGAGAATATTATTTAGGTATTATGCAAATCACAACTTACACACTTTTTTATTTATTATGAAAATACCTACTTTCTGTATATTGTTGCCCTAATCTGGGCATGCTAATATACTTGTACAACTTTTCTAGAGTTGAAATAGAATGTAAGGTTCAATAATTCTTGTGAATGACCGAATTTCAATAAATAATTTCAGTATCTTCAATATATTTTTTTGCCTTAAAATGACAGGAATCCTATCATGTAATCCAATACTTCGTCAGTATTAGCTAGAAGAGTAGTTGTTTTGATTGGTTTTCCAATAATGAGTGTTTTAAAGTGTTTTCCTAAGTAGTATATTAGCGTGACCCGATTAAGGTACCAATATACAGAAAGTAGATAATTTCATATTAAATAAAAAAAGGTGTGGATGACTAAATGTAAATGAATGATTTAAGTAATTTCAATATATTTTTTTTCTTTAAAATGCTAAGAATCCTATCATATAATTCAATACTTCGTCAGTATTAGCTAGAAGAGTAGTTGTTTTGATTGGTTCTCCAATAATGAGTGTTTTAAAGTATTTACCTAACTAGTATATTAGCGTGCCCAAATTAGGGCAACAATATACAGAAAGTAGGTATTTTCATAATAAATAAAAAAGTGTGCAAGTTGTGATTTGCATAATACCTAAATAATATTCTCTAATCATGATAAAAGCAAATAAATAAAAATAATAACTAGTGACTATATAGTACAGTAACGAGAGATTTTAACTTCATACGAAATAGATTTTGTTCATATTTGGCAGGGGGTGGCTTCTAAAAAAAAAATAAAAATTCAAGAGTTCATAAGACGAAGTATCTAGTTTGAGAGTTAAATATCTCAGAAACCGTGACACCTACGTCAAAAATGCCAATAAGTAAAATAATAGGTCATTAGTTATGCTTTCAACTATTTTTTTTTATTTATTTCTGTAGCATAAAGAACAAAGAAGTTAGGACCGAAGCAATGCACGTCTTTACATTTGTTTAATAACAACGTCACCATTTTTTTACTGTAATTGGTCAGTAGTTAAAAAAAAAAGAAATTCAAACACTCTTTCTCATTAACATAGAGCATGGCGTAAATGCTCAAATTTTTTCGTTCGTATACAGCTGCTTTAGAAAAAATTACACTTTAAACTATAAAGGTATTTTCGATAAAACCTTATTTTTTTTTCTTTTTAAAATATCTCAATAAATATTAGTTTTAGTGAAAATTGAGTAAAGACCAAAAGTAAAGCTCACAAACTGATAATGAATTTCGTATTTTTATTTATTTACATAGATTTAAGTTTCGGAGATATGAAAGTTTACAGATGGCGTCCGAACGTTTACAAGACAAAGAATATAGTTTAAATGTTAAATATCTCAGAAATTGTGACTCTTACGGCGAGCGTGCAAAGAGATGGAATTAAAGACAATTAATTGCGCTTTAAAATTATTTTTTACTCGTTTCTGTAGCATAAGAAATAAAGAAGTTATGACGGAAATAATGTGCGTATTTATATTTTTTTATATAAAAAGGTCGCCATTTTGTTACTCTAATTGGCCAGTAATTTAGAAATGTTATCTCAAATACTGTTTTTCGTTAATATGTAGCATTACCTAGATGCCCAAATTTTGTTGCTGCCCTTTTTAAAGACCTTGCTTTAGAAAAAAATGCATTTTAAACTGTAAAGGTAATTTCGAAAAAACCTAAAATTTTAATTTTTTGCAAATATCTCAATAAATATTAGTTTTAACGAAAAAATCATAGAGACCAAGAATAAAGCTTATAAACTGAGGATAACGTTTGATATTACTAATGCCTCACAAATATATTTCAGATGTGCATTACCACATAAATAATATAATAATAGTATAATTTAGGAATTGTTAGATCTTTAATAGGATATAACAAAAATATAAAACTTAAAAAAAAAACAAGATAATAAAAAAGCCAACTGTACAATTGTTTAAGTTACATTACTTCCCATATTATCATGATTTACTATGTTGTAGAACATAGTAGGAGAACGACCAATGTCTAAGATGCACCCTCTATAACACTCGCGAACAACCACCTAAAAAAATTGATTCTTATGTAAATCGACCTGGCAGATCCGATTTTGGAGTTCGCCAGACAATCCGGAATTACGAAACTGATAAAAATCGGCAATTTCCGACAAATCTCAAATTGTACGAAAATCTCTTAATTTTTACTTATCACCCTATATTTCCCTTAGTTTAAGTCCGATTAAATTGAAATTTTTAGGAGAGCCAATTTAGACCCTTGTTATGATGACTGACATGTCAGAATTGCAAAAAATTTACGTGTCACCAGTAATATTTTTTTTAAAATTTGGTGACACGAAATTTGTTAAAAATGCAGCAACAAATACTGGATCGAGAAAACATTTTTGTTTTTAAAGATAAATGTATATAGTAAGCTACAAAGTTGTAGCTAAAGAACCAAAGAAGCTTTTTTATTTTGGAGATTTTTTTGATAACTTACTTATTTTTCAAGAAAACGGTGCTGCAATATAACACTTTGACCGCCGCGTCGCATCGCAAGATAAAAGATTGGGTTGGCTTATACCGCGGCTTTGTTTCTCGCCTTTCAGAACGCCCTGCATGGCAAACAGGTTATATATTGACTTAGAAATCAAATTGGAAGCACAAGTTTTAGTAACATTTACAGGATCTTCATTTTGACACGCCATCAGTTCAGCTCTAAGGTATTTTGCAAACTTATATACAATTGTAATTTATAAGGCTAATTTTGGACCGTATCTAATACTGTTTCAGAATCGGAAGACGATTGAGCATTTTTTAGAGAATCCAGTCCATTGAGAACTGTTTTTGTAGAACACACGTAGCTAGATAATTTGCCGCTGCGGAGCAATGCCATAACTTTATCATTAAATTGTTGCTTCAATTTGTTAATTATTTCGTCTAAATGAGGATAGGTTTGATAACCTTGCTTCTTTCTGTAACATGGTCCTAATATCAACAATGGTAAGAATTGTATTTCGAATAAGCAATGCATTTTCCAAACTTGGCAACACTTTTAGAAAAATTTCATTTAATGTTAAAGTTACCGATTTATTAGGTGTAGCCTTTATTTTTAAATAATTTAAAGCACACACATTGTTATAAGAATTTTCATTAGCAATCATGTCGATACAATAGTCTCCAAAACCTTGTATTCTATATAAAAGGTTTTCGTCATTTTTTTCCTTGGCTTTCGCCCAAATTTCATTTTGCATATTAAATGTTGTCACTTGCTTCAATTTTCTGTATTCTTTTAGATTTTTCTTGCAAATTATACAACGTTTTGGGCTTTCAACGGTCTTCCTTTTTTTGTCACCAGTATTAGCCACATCTGTGCTTTCTGCTTTTTATTTAAAAGCTTTTCGGGTGTAATTTCTTCTGCATTTTGCATGATAGACAGGATATTTTGACAAAAAAAATCCCTTCTTTCCGTGTAATATTTCAAGTTAAGAGATATATCATCCTACTTTATAGAAACTGCTTTAAATACAGAGTCCAGTGCTTCTTCTGTAACACCCTGTACAATTTATTTACTATTTTGTTGGCAAAATATGCATTTCATAAAGTTTAACTCTGGGTTTATCTGGGAAATCATTGTTAAAGGAAAAGTTAAAAACGCGCACAAAACTGCTTACTTTAAAAAACTTGCTTAAAAGTTGTTCTTTGTTCAAATTAAATATTAAAACTAGTTTAAAATGTCTGGAAAATAAATTCCGTTATTTTAATATGCACTTTACCCTCTATAGCACTTTCCTAACGCAATAATAATTATTATTATAGCTGCAACTCAGCAATTTTCAATAAGAATAGGCGTCATAAACCACACAGACGACAACTACTCCCATCCATCGGTTAAAAACAACTAACTAAACGTTTTATAAACCAATATTCACAACTACGCATTGTTTTATTCACATTATTTTATTCAATCTATTTTAGATTCTCTAAAAAAATGCTCAATCGTCTTCCGATTAGGTACGGTCCAAAATTCGCCTTATAAATTGCAAGCAAATGTATATAAGTTTGCAAAATACCTGAGAGCTGAACTCATGGCGTCAAAATGAAGATCTTGTAAATATTACTAAAACTTGTACTTCCAATTTGATTCCTAAGTCAATATATAATCTGTTTGCCATGCGGGGCGTTCTGAAAGGCGACAAACAAAGCCAACCCATTCTTTTATCTTGTATTAAGTATTATATTGCAGCACCGTTTTCTTGAAAACTAAGTAAGTTATCAAAAAAAAAATCACTAAAATAAAAAAGTTTCTTTGGTTCTTTGGCTACAACTTTGTAGCTTACTATATACATCTATCTTTAAAAACAAAAAGTTTTCTCGATCCAGTATTACTGCATTTTTAACAAATTTCGTGTCACCAACTTTTTAAAAAAATATTACTGGTGACACGTAATTTTTATTGCATGTCAGTCATGATAACAAAGGTCTAAATTGGCTCTCCTAAAAATTTCAATTTAATCGGACTTAAACTAAGGGAGATATAGGGTGAAAAGTAAAAATTAAAAAATTTCCATAAAATTTGAGATTTTTCGGAAATTGCCGATTTTGACGAGTTTCGCAATTCCCGATTGTCTGGCGAACTCCAAAATCGGATCCGCCAGGTCGATTTACATAAGAACCAATTTTTTTTAGGTGGTTGTTCGCGAGTGTTAAAGAGGGTCCAAAATGCATCGTAGAGATCCCTCGTTCTCGGACTAAAATGATGTCAGTTAAAAACTGTTTTGTTCCGTTTTTAATTTTTTTATAATACTCATATTTCCAGTGTCATTTGGTAAAACATTAAATAATATTATGTAGTTATAAGGAGAGACAATATTGTCAACGACACCAGAATCTATATTCAAAAATTAAAATGCGAAATCAAACAATTTCTTACCTTTTAATCGATTTCCATGCGCCATATTAGAGTCCATATTTTCAATTTTTTAATTTTGACTTCAGATTCATAATTAGCGACTCCAAAAACCAACTTTCATAAATTAAAACGCGAAATCAAGCAATTTGTTATATTTGCCCAGTTTCCCTCCGCCATATTGAAGCCGCTATTTACAATTTTTTAATTGTGACTTGAGATTATTAATTAATGACCCCAAAAACTTTTGACCATAAATTAGAATGCGAAATCAAGTAATTTGTTACATTTTACCCATTTCCATCCGCCATATTTAAGCCGTCATTTTTAATTTTTAATTTTGACTTCAGATTCGTAATCAGCGCCCCAAAAACCTAAATATACTGCGCTTAAAAATAAATAATCAATACTTTACCATGTATTAATTTTTTTTATTTAGGGGTGGAAATCACACCTAAATCAAATCACCAAGCGTCGGGACCATATATAAGCTAAAGATGATACCTTTTTTACAAAAATCATAGTCAGCTTTAAATTGGTATTCCGTGTGCAACTTTGTGAAGCAATATCATGTTATACATCAAAATTTTCGGAAAAATATGTAGATTACGAATCTCGATGGGGCGTACCTCTCAGGGCTGGCTGGAGGGAGAAAACTACCCTTAAACAACCCCTATATAAAAATAAATGTTACGATAAAAAAATAGCTGAAAATATTTTCTAAAATGTATTTATTTGCTTCAATATCAATGGGGCGTACCTCTAAGGGGTGGCTGAAGGGACAAAATTACCCTAAACAACCCCTATATAAAAATAAATGTTACGATAACAAAAATTGCTGAGAATATTTTTTATATATTTATTATATATTTGTACAGTTTTAACAAAACAAAATTATGTTAAAATATACAGCTTTTTTGTATTTTATAAATGGATTGAATCATTACTCGTCGTCAGAATCGCTGTCCAGTGCATCGTCAGAGTCAGTATAATATAATTTTTCTTCATCTGTTCTAATGTTTGAACAAAATTCTGGATCAGCCTCGCATTCACACATTTCCGTGCAACGTATTTTTTGGGTTGAACATTTGCATCTTTGAGCACAATTATTTTTTTTACAAGAACATTTTATAAGATTCAGTATTTCTTCAGGTACGCAAGGAAGAGTACACTTAATGAGTTCAAATTCTCCGTTGTCCAATTTCCAACCGTAATCCGTTAGTGGTGGTAAATTTGGATGAGCCTGTGTAACCCGATTCCATTCAGTACACTGGTAGTGGCTTCTTTGTATTGCCGGTTTTAACGCTGCTTGAGTGGGGGGCATATTATCAGTAGAAACTTGCCTCTGTGCAAACAACCACCGTCTTAATTCTGCTAGACTTTTAAAACATTTTTTGGATGCTGAATATAAAGAACAGATAAAAGCCTCGATCTGTCCAAAATCAGAGTCACTTAGTCTTTCGTTTTTATCTAAAGAAGCCAATGCCTGAAGCGTAGATGGAGTCCCTTCCAAAAACTTTTTCCAAAAACCAATTTAAAACCTCCTGTAACATCTGATCCTGAAAGGGCATGAAGACCTGGAAGTGCTTTAGTTTTTAGTGGCCCAAAGGCACCGTAAATTTGTTGCAAAGATATTTCACGACCGCTAGAACCAATACAAATGAACATGGTATCCTTAGGTAATAAAGGAGCCCGCCTTACAGCCAGTACCAAAACATCTGTATCTGGCGAAAAAATTCTTAATATGTCTAAAGAATGGAAAATTATTCTGGTATTGGCCTCTTCGTGAGAACTCTTGAAATGATTCATATCGCCGCATATCACAGTACAACGCACTGTATCCTTATAAGAACAAACGATCTTTTTATTACGCATATTTCCTGATGCAATAAAATTTTCTGAAAAATACTGGGTTACTTATATCTTCCTTGGTTGAGGTGTGAGACAAAACCTTTTTAATGGTTGTATTCTTTATATTAGTTTTTTCGTCAACATGGTAATGTATAGAGTCTGTACCATTTTGCCTTCTGATTCTTTCTGAGGACTTAAGGGAGCCAATAATACAAGTATCAAAAATAACGTGTATTTCAGAATATAAAGCATATTTTTTTAACAGTTTATTTGAAAACTGCTCAGATAAATCAGAAAGATAGACGCAATCTTTTAGCCGAAGCATCTGTACTTCTGCCATACCATCAATAACTGCAATTCTGAAAACATAATCCGAATTGTTTTTATCCACGTTACCAAAAATTGGTTCCTTGCTTCCAATTTCGTCTAGAAGATGCATTAATATTACTTTTTCCCTGTAGATGAATCATGGAACCGTCAGGGTGAAAAAGTGATCGTGGTATTGCAGTAAGTTCGAAATTGCCAATTATATCTTTTAAAATTAAATCGGGACGACTTCTGCAAATCAAGACACACCTAGAAAACATATTCTTGTCTTGCCTTAGTTGCATGACACCTGTTTTTAACCACGGTTAATAAACCGTGGTTCTTTTCAACATGAATTTATTTAAACTTAAACCAGAAGATTTTAAAGGATTCCAGAAATTGGTTGTTTTAATTTTAATCCTGTTTTCAACAAAGTCGTTTTCGATTTTCTCACCTATATCTCAAAAAATGCAATTTTTTAATTATATATTTCACCCCCGCCGGCGGGGGTGGGACTTCCTAATATTAATTTTTTAGTAAAACACATTATTTTTTTATTATATTAAGTAAGCTTGGGTCAATTTAATCAAAAAATGCAATTTTTTAATTATATATTTCACCCCCGCCGGCGGGGACTTCCTAACATTAATTTTTTAGTAAAACACATTTTTTGTCTCTAGGTACTGTACTAATATTGTTAGTTAGTATGACGACCTCTTGAATTTTCTGATCCATGCATTATTTTAATTGGCCCTTCTTTGCTGTCAACATTACTCCATCAGTTGGCAGTTATCTGTTAGGCGCACATCTTGACTAAAACTCATTCCTGTCAGCTCATTGCTGATGTCAGCACAACATTTTGGAGGACGTACTGTATGTTATTAACTAGTAATATTTTAAATATAAAGCATATTTGGCTTAATCTTTATATTTAGATTACTGGAACATACAGCTCGAGTATACACCATGACTTATGAAAGGCCTTGTATAACGTTTTTAACAAAAGCGATATTTCTTCGAATATGAGAAACGATTGAACTTATTTGATGTAGCGTGTTTTTTCTGAGAGATCCTGATATGTAATAATCCACCTATTTACTAGAGTGTAATATGTTGTTCAAATATAAAAACCCGTAAGGAATCAATCATGTCCATGACAGAAATTGTATTACTTTGATAGCCACATAAATTGTTTAACGGTAATTCGGTTTACAAAATAGAAAACCTTCCATCGAATTAGCCGCTGGTAAAAATATTTATGTTTCATATCTCCAGAGACCCTTTTCAAGAAAACTTCACTTTTCCAACTTATAAGACAATGGTGACGATCCAGGCACGTCCGCTAAAGGTCTCGATATGGGTATGGAGGCTGAGCCTCGTATCAAATGGGGAATTGGGGGGCAACAGACCATCAGCCAGCTTCATTGGGTTTAATGGGCTATAGCATGGCCATCGCAAAGTCAAGTTAAGAGGTCGTAGGCAGGCTGCGAGGAACTATTACTGCTTACTTTCCCGCTTGTAGCACGGGTATTTTAGAGTAGGGGGAGATTACTAACACTTCTCGTTTTATTTACTTTTTACATTATCCTTCTTTATTGCTTTGTTGAAAAAATATCCTTACTTTATTATTTATTCGCATAGAAATGATTGGAAACTCATCAACGGAAAAGTGGGTAGAGAATGTTACGTAAACTGACTATATTTGACAAATTATCGACTAGTCAACTGTTAGGGCGCACATTATGAGTTTAATTGGAGTAGAAATATATGTTTAATAATTTCATGTAGCCCTGCAAAAATCTGCAGTGATGCATAAATAGTCACATTTTTGGGCTGGTGTAAATCGTAAAGTAGTAAAGTAATAGAGAAAAATTGATATGTGACTAACTAGAAAAATTAATATAAAATTCATTCTTTTAAAGAAGCAACACTATTGTAAGTAAATTTTATTGTTAATGCAAAATTAATAATGAGTGTTAATAACGTCGGCACAGCGCACAATGCACAAATCATGATTTTTTCGTTCAAAATTATCTAGAGCACTTGTTTCGCAACCGATTGGGATAAACTTTTTTAAAAAATACTCGTTATTTAATTTCCAAAAAACGTAAGGGAGCCGATTTTTTAATTATGCTAACCAATATTATTGAGCTTAGCCAAAATAGTCATTTTTTATTTAAATCTTAATAAAACTTACAAATAAAAACTTTTTTCTTATACAATTTACATAAATCTTGTTGCTCGGGGATTTTGAGGTTGCTGATTACGAATCTAATATCCAAATTGTCATAAACCAACCTACAAGATGGCGGAATCAATGGCGGCTATAAAATGCTAAAAAATGATGAAAAATGAAATATTTTTGTTAAAGTTTATGCCGAGAAGTTTTGAATATCTCTGATAAGTACTTTTAAGTTAAAATAGACTAAATTTTAAGTTCCAGGAAGCAATTAAAGATAAAACTAACCTAGAAATAAATTAAATGCTTTAGACTAAATAGGCTATTCCTAAGAATTATTAAAAAATTTAAATAGGAACAAATTTACTGAAATTTTCAAATATATCCAATATGGCTGCCATATATTAATTATCAATCAAAAATATGCAATTCAGTCATCCATTAATTTTGAACATAACGGTTATATTAATATTTCTTTTTTTTTATCTACTAATAATATAATAAATACCTTACCAAGAACTTTAAAACAAGAATATTAAACCTAACGTAAACTAGGCAAGAGTTTTAAACCATAAACTTTAAACCTAACTTGGTGCAAAAATGTTTCGTCATTATTTAAATCATAAATTTCTTTGTTTAATTTGTGTTGTTTAAATAATATTAATACGCCAATTCAGTTGATAATTTTTTGATTTAATTTTTGATTATCCAAATACATTTAAATAATATCATTAGCAGATAAAAAAAAATACTGACTGAATCGCATATTTATGATTGATATTAATGTATGGCAGCTATATTGGATACATTTGAAAATTTGTTCCTTTTTACATATTTTAATAATTCTTAGGAATAGACTATTTAGTTTAATGCATTTAATTTATTTTTAAGTCAGTTTTACCATCTTATTGCCGCTATATTGGATCTGCCATCTTGAATTTCTTCCTGGAACTTAACATTTAGTCTATTTTAACTTTAAAGTACTTATCAGAAATATTCAAAATTTCTCGGCATAAACTTTAACAAAAATATTTCATTTTTCATCATTTTTTAGCATTTTACAGCCGCCATTGATTCCGCCATCTTGCAGGTTGGTTTATGAGAATTTGGATATCATATTCGTAATCAACGACCTCAAAAACCCCCCGAGTAACAAGATTTATGTAAATTGGATTGATTGTTTTATCAAGATTAAAACAAAAATGGACATTTTGGCTAAGCTCAATAATTTTGGTTAGCGTAATTAAAAAATCGGTTCTTTTACGTTTTTTAAAAATTAAATAACGAGTATTTAAAAAAAAATTATCCCACTGTGCAGCGGGGCAAACATTTTTCCGAAATTCATGAAACTTCTTCAAACTTTGAGCTGCTGTAATTGTTTAACAATTGACTGTAGAAAAAAAGTATTTAGACAAAAGTTTTAAGAAATTTTATAATATAAAATATTGGTAATAACTAACGGGGTGGGAATAACGGGAACAGAGATAATTGCAACAATCAGCAGCGAAGCCCAAATTTTTCCTTTTTGACATCTGCAAATCGTAAAGTATTCACAATAAAGAAAAACTGTTTAAATACAAGTTGTTGCTTTTTTATTCCCTACAATATTGGTAATAGCTAATTTTAGAGTAAAACTAATAGTCCAGCCGAGTGGTAAATAATCGTGCACTTCAAGCAAAAAAATGAAACTTGGCACACTAGATAATAGCGTATACTCCAATTATAAGATTAAAGCCCACTCAAAAATCCAAAATGGCAGCCGTGGCGGCGGTTTTTCAAAATGGCCGCCGTAATTGCAAAAAGTTTGATATCTTCGTCAATTTTAGCTGTATTCATGCAGGATTTTCACAGAACCCTATTAAATTAACATAAAAAACGCCGACTTTGCAATAAAAAGTAGAATTTTCTTTAAGGAAATATCACTTAGTATGTTGACTATTTATGGGGATACCTCGTTTTTAAATCAAATCACAATTCAGGTGTAAAATCAAGCTATATTTCAAATACTGCATTGCAGTTTTATACTTAGTCTAATTAATTTATGAACTGTTCGGCTCGCATCCACCACAAAAGCAAAGTTCACTGCAGGGTAAATTAGCTTTTCTACATATGCAGCTTCTTGATGAGCAGCCTTTTTTGCACCCGCACTTCAACACTTCTCTGCACGCCTCTGATGCTGGAGACAGTGTCATCCATTTGATCTGATACATAAGGTAAATTAAATGTCAAAGGAATAAATTTTAAAATTGCAATGTACATTAGATTGAAATTGGATGCGCCTATACGAATAACGTATATTCCCAGGTTCCGTCCGATGACTTTTCCACACGTGAGGGTAAAACTGAACTTTGCAGTAAAGCTTGCTCCCATATATGCCTAGCCTGATATGCCACACGTAGGGTATGTTGGCGCAATGCGTCCTTAATAGGTGGTATATTTTCAATCTGCCGGTTTTTGCGCACGAACATGGTATACCGTGCGACGTTCACTGAATCTTCTGAACTTGTTCTATCACAAATCGTTCTATAGTTGAGAAACAGGAATTTACACTTGTCAGTTCTGGGGTCTGGGAAAGTGCCTTCAAAGCCGTTGTTAGTGCAGGAAAGCTAGACCACGTCATCCAGGCTGTTTGTTTTCCTTTGCCCAGAAAAGAGGACGTTGTGTCACAGCCTGATAGCGCATGAAATGCCATCAGGACTTCACATTTCTCAACTCCTAAATTATCAGCAATAACTGTTGTATTAATATACCCGGAGAATAAAAGTACCAAAATTATAAAAACATATTATTACTTCACAAGAAATAAAAACGATCGCACTCACCTGAATGATTTCCCTACAGAGAAAGCGATGTCAAGGTGATCGTAATTCAGTTTTTTCGTGAGACTGACTGCCAGTACCACAACATCTGAGTCTACAGACCTAATCAGCAAATTGCGGGCTCCGAGACTGAATCCATGTTAGGCGTGCAGGAAGATGCGCGTGTCAGCTTCCTCTTGGTTGCATGGGAATAGTCCTGAAATGTCTATTTCATTGCAGTTGCTTGTGATGCATTGTCCATTTGTGACTATTACTATTCCGGGAAATCAAATTTTTGGGAGATGTGTAACCAAGAGTTGAAACAGTCAGTTTGAAATTAATGAAGAATTGAAAATATTTCGGGACAGCATGGACATAGCGGAAAATTTTAATAGATATTTCATTGACAGTATTAATCAGATAGTGTTGAGTATTGATGTAGATATTGCCTGGTCAAATGTAAACTATAATTTATATTTGGAATTTAGTGAATTCATACCTTTAACATTGCAAGATTTAGTTGAATTGGTCAGATCTTTGGAGGCTAAATTTGACTTATATGAAATTTTAAATGCCAAATTTATAAAAGAAATTATTGGTTCAATAGGTCATGTTATTTTGCACTTTGTAAATACTTCTCTTCAATATGGTAGATTTCCCAATAACCTAAAAACTAGCACGGTACACCCTATCCAGAAAGTTGCAAATACAATTAAAGCATCTGAATTCAGACCTATCAATACTTTGCCTACGCCTGAAAAAATCCTAGAACTCGCTGTATACGATCAATTGCTTAGACATTTTGAAAAAAATCATATCTTAATAAGTAACCAATCAGGCTTTAGACAGAAACATTCGTGTGAAGCAGCATTGCAACTAACATTAACAAAATTTAAAAACTTTATTGATCTTGATAACTATGTAGTAGCTGTGTTTCTAGACTTACGTAGAGCATTTGAAACTATTGACCGTGATATCCTTATAAAAAAATTAAAAGTCTATGGTATCCAAGGTAATGTATTAAATTGGATTAGAGAATATTTGTCAGACAGAAAGCAGGTAGTAAAAATGCAGGATTCATTTTCTAGTGAAATGTATCGTAAACATGGAGTACCACAAGGCAGTATTTTGGGTCCGCTTTTATTTATTATATATATTAATGATATCAACTTGTTTATAGATTGTGATCTTATTAACCTATTTGCTGATGATACATTGTTAGTTTGCAAGGGTCAAAATTTGATGGAAACAATAGACAACATGAATCTTGTCTTGGCTAAAGTGAACAATTATCTTAATGTAAATAAATTGAAATTGAATGTAGATAAAACCAAGGCAATGATATTAACAACTAAATTCAGATATAATAAAATTGATATGAACTTCCATAACTTAACAATTAATGGTAAACATATCGAGTTTGTGACTGAAATGAAATATTTAGGGTTCAAAATTGACAATACATTAACATTCAATAGTCATTTCCATTACATATATAAAAAGATTGTTAAAAAATTGTACTTTTTCTCTAGAATCTCGCATCATATATCAATTGCAACAAAAATTACAGTATATAATACCATTATTAAGCCACATTTTGACTACTGTGCAACTATAATTTATCTTTTTGACCTAAATAAAATTTCCCAACTACAAAAATTACAAAACCGGAGTATGAGAATAATCCTTAAATGCAATAGGTTCACTCCAATTAATACCATGCTGTCGACTCTTGAATGGCTAAATGTGTCAGACAAATTGTACCTAAGTGCAATGATTTTTATATATAAAATTGTGAACAAACTACAACCCAGTTACTTTAATGAATTCATTACATTTAATCATGAAATCCATGACCATCTTACAAGATCAAAGGATAATCTTCATTTAAATCAAATGCATAAAAAAAGGTCCATGAATTCTTTGTTCTTCAAAGGGATTGATCGATTTAACAAACTACCTCTTGAAATTAAAAATAGCCCTTCAGTTAAACTGTTCAAATATAAGTTGATTAAGCACATTAGAGAACTTTGATAGTGTTATTATTTATTAATTAAAATCTTAGTAAACTGTTATAGCATTTTTATATCTTTAGATTTTATATTTCTTATACTTGTATATTTTGATTTTAATGTTCCAATTACATTTATACTTTAGTCATTCTGTGATAATAGCAATAGTAATTAATGTATTTTAGTTTTGTTGAAATGTACTTTAAATATATGTATATTAGGATTCCTATTTAAATAAATTACTTACTTACTTAGTTCTTCTTTGTTTTGATTCACCCTAAAAAAAACTTTCGGGGCACGTTTGGTGAGTTCCACACGCCAAGGAGTTCCGTCCCTCCTCTTCTTCCGCGTACCTGCCTTTAAACTGTCCGTGTAATACGAATCAAAAACGACATCAACTCATCGGACTGTAGGGCGGAACTGCTTGAGGACGTATTTTGAAAATTTTACGTAATTTTGGAATGTGTTGTCTCCGCTAGGGCTGATCGTGTTCACAATGGCCGCTCCATCTAGCAAAACAGAATCGTAGCCATGAACAAAATCATCAACATCATTTTGCATTTCCTCCTCTTCTGTGGTGCGTTGTAATTTTTGCAAAGCAATCCAGTATATCTGATTTTTGGCCTAATCTGACTCGACCATAATCCAAAAGTGACACTGGATATGAATGATTCTCATGCCTAAAGAAGTCTTCAAGATCGCCTCCACGGACTTGACATCCAATGTACAGTCGTAAGAAAGGGCTTCTGTCTTCTTTAAAAGAGTCGATTTCAAGTTTCTCCCGTTTCTTTGGTTTAGACGGATGCGTTTTAAAAAAGGGGAGTTTATTTTTTTTTTTTTGCAACATCCATATTCACAAACCGTGATATGATTCTTACCGAACTTATACCGTGTATTTAAGACATTTTTACCTAAACTACCGCACAAGCATCATTGCTTAAAACGCATTAAAAATGCCTCTCACCTGCCACTTCTTTTCTCAATTTAATTGAAATAAATAGGCAAGATACTAACTAAGTACGGGTTTTGAACAATTAAAAATGGATTTGATTGCAAAAATCGGCAATCTTCATGTCAATTTACTTAGATTTTGTGAAAATCCTACATTAATAAGGCGAAAACTGCCAGAGATATAGTTTTTTTGCATTTTTGGCGGCCATATTGAAAAATCGCCGCCACGGCCGCATTTTTGGATTTTCGAGTGGGCTCTAATCTTAAAATTGAAGTATACACTATTATCCACAAATGTACCAAGTTTCATGATTTTTGCATCAAGTGCACGATTACCTCTGATTTTGCAACATGCGGTCGGACTATAACAGGAAATAAGATAATCAGGAAAAAACAATTATGACCGTTATTTTTCCAAATTGGCGGTCGTAGAGAACACGATATTTTTGTGGAAAACTTGAATTAATGATTGGTCCAACTCCCTGTTTAGTACAAAAAGGGAAAATATCTTGTAGGAATTATTCACAGGTCAAATAACAGATTGACTGTGCTATATGTGAAGTATATGGCTTTGTGAAGTGGTAATACTAATAGACGGAGAGCCAGACCCAAATTAATTCTCTGAATTTACTATGCCTGGTTTTTTGTCAGTTGATTATAATAGTTGTGTACATAAACATACTTCGGCCAGTCAAGCGAAATCGAGAACAGGTGTCTCAGGTACGCCTTCAAAGGTGTCATAATTACGGAGGTAATAAAATGAATTTACTATGGCTGAAAATCGTTATGCACATTAGATATTGCATATAAATAACAGTTATGTCAGTCAGTCAGTTGAATGTGGGGACGGAGCTGGTCAGTCAGCCCCAATGTATGTACAAAAAATAAATAACGTGCAATTCATTTACTATACTTCAAAATCTCTGTGAAGGTATTAAACGCTATATTAATCATAAATAAAATGGTCAGTTAACTATCTTGTGGGACAACGCACAGTGGCGAGAATTGCCAGTGTTCCACCCAAATTACTCTAGAGGTCGTAAATTTTAAGTTATTGAGACATTCTTTTTTTTAAAATGTTCGTCTTGAATTTACCTATCGATCCCTCTAGCCGGATTTTGAAATTTCATTTTTCGTTTTTTTTAATTTTTAATAGAAAATCATATTTTTACAGAAAAATACTGTTTTTTCTATTAAATTTATTCTAACGGGCCGTGAACTTGAGTTTTAGTAACAATTTTTTTTTCAAATCTTCGTCCTTTAATCAGCTATTGAACTGTCTAGATGAATTTTTGATTTAGTTGTTGACAACTGTCAAAATTACTGTCAAATATAAGAAAATACGATTTTTAGATAAATAATTCATACAATAACAGGTTGGTGTTCAGAAAAATATATATAGTGTTTTCAGTGTATCTGGTTCCGAAGTTGACAGGAAAATATGTATTTCTAAATTTGGCAGCTGCCATAATTGTTGTCAAATTTCTAAAGATAGATGGAAGAGCTTATTCATTTTAAAAATACCCTGTAAATGTATAGAAAAATAGATATATATTGTTTTTGATCTGTTTGATTTAGTAATTGACAGGAAAATATGAGTTTTAAATTTGGCAGCTGTCATAATTGCTGTCAATTTTCAAAATACAGTACTTATTGATTTTAAAAATGCACTATAAATGTATAGAAAAATAGATATATATTGTTTTTAAACTGCCAGATTTAGTAGTTGACAGGGAAATATGGTTTTTAAATTTGGCAGCTACCACAATTGCTGTCAAATTTCAAAAAATAGAAGTTAGAGCTTATTAACTTTAAAAATACCCTGTGAATATATAGCAAGACAGATACAAATTGTTTTTAATGTACCTGGTTCCGAAGTTGACAGGAAAATGTGATATCTAAATTTGGCAGCTGCCAAATTTAAAAATAATATTTTCCAGTCCGTTCGTAAATCAGGAAGATAAAAAATAATATATATCTATTTGTCTATACATTCAAAGGGTATTTTTGAAATTAATAACTTCTAATCTGCACACCTTAAAACTTGACAGAAATTATGGCAACAATAATATACATCAATTCTTCTATACATTTATAAGGTATTTTTAAAGAATAAGCTCTTACCTCCATGTTTTGAAATTTGACAGCAATTATGTCAGCTGCCAAATTTAAAAATGATATTTTCCATCAATTACGAAATCAGACAGATCAAAAATAATATATATCTATTTTTCTACACATTTATAGAGTGTTTTTAAAATTTATAAGCTCTTACTATATTTTGATATGAGACAGCAATTATGACAGCTGCCAAATTTAGAAATCATATTTTCCTGTCAACTTCGGAACCAGGTACATTAGAAACAATTTGTATCAGTTTTGCTATATATTCACAGGGTATTTTTAAAGTTAATAAGCTCTAACTTCTATTTTTTGAAATTTGACAGAAATTATGGTAGCTGCCAAATTTAAAAACCATATTTCCCTGTCAACTACTAAATCTGGCAGTTTAAAAACAATATATATCTATTTTTCTATACATTTATAGTGCATTTTTAAAATTAATAAGGTGTTACCTCCATATTTTGAAAATTGACAGCAATTATGACAGCTGCCAAATTTAAAATTCATATTTTCCTGTCAATTACTAAATCAAACGGATCAAAAACAATATATATATATCTATTTTTCTATACATTTACAGGATATTTTTAAAATTAATAAGCTCTTCCATCTATCTTTAGAAATTTGCCAACAATTATGGCAGCTGCCAAATTTAGAAATACATATTTTCCTGTCAACTTCGGAACCAGATACACTGAAAACACTATATATATTTTTCTGAACACCAACCTGTTATTGTATGAATTATTTATCTAAAAATCGTATTTTTTTATATTTGACAGTCATTTTGACAGTTTTCAACAACTAAATCAAAAATGCATGTAGACAGATCAATAGCTGATTAAAAGACGAAGATTTGAAAAAAAAAATTGTTACGAAAACTCAAATTTACGGCCCGTTAGAATAAATTTAATAGAAAAAACAGTATTTTTCTGTAAAAATATGATTTTCTATTAGAAATTTAAAAAAATGAAAAATGAAATTTCAAAATCCGGCTAGAGGGATCGATAGGTGATTTCAAGACGAACATTTGAAAAAAAAGAATGTCTCAATAACTTAAAATTTACGACCTCTAGAGTAATTTGGGTGGAACACTGACATTTCTCGCCACTGTGCAACGCCCGTCAGTCAGCGAAATTATAAAAAAAAAATTTCTTGCGCGCGATCGGTCTGGCAGGCGGCGGCTCGCTCTTTTTCTTAATATTACTTAACGAACTATTAACTAACTTTATTTTAAAGTGTAATTGACAGCAATGTTAATAATATACATTTTGTAAATAATTAAATTTGTCCTAATTACATTGAATAGACAATAGACCATTAGGAAAGAAATATTGAAAATGCATGCACATAAAAAATTATATTATATACTTAATCAATATATACAATATATGAAAATTATTACTTAAAGTATGAAATTTATCTTTGACATCACGTAAATAAAATTAATGTGAATAAAAGTGTATACTTAAAGCGAGCAGGGATATTCCTAGGTAAGAACCGGAATGTCTGTACACAATTGCTAGGTTTCATTAACTCCCTTTTCCTATTTAAGATGGAAAGATACTCCCCCCCTCCCAACGAAGGTCCTCTACTCCAAAACATAACGACTTTTCTGCTGAAAGCACTGCTCTCAGCAAAAGAGTCGTCATGTTTTTGAATAGAGGACTTTCGTTGGGGGGGGGGGGGGGGGTTGTTAGAGGTGGGCAATCCAGTTCAACGAACCGGTTCAGTTGAGCCGGTCAACGCGTAAGCATATATCGTTCTTGTCTTCACTGTCGAATGGCTCTCAGTCTTGAGTCTTGCCGCCGTTTCAACTAAAATTAACCGTCGTTTGCTGTTCGCTTGAATCAAGTGAGCAATATACGCGTACCTGGCAGCGCATTTTAATCTTATTAAAATTCGTTTTCTTTCATAAAATAATTATTTAATAATAAATAATTTTAATATTCATCAATTGACAAATAATTATAACTAAACTTTGTCTTGTCTGGCTGCCAGCCAAAGTGAATTATTCGTTCGTTTCCCTCAAGCGGTTCAGCTCATAGATTACTGGTTCAAGTAAATAACATATCCAACTGATGAGTCGAGGATTCGATTAATTTAATTTTGTCAGATCTTAGCATTTCTGATGAGAGCGAAATTGACGAATTTGATTGGGAGGAATAGTTTGATTACAAAGAATTAAACATTGTAATAATAGTGTTGTAATAGTCCTTTTTATAATAATAATTTATGTTAAATATAATATTTCAACTGCATAGATTTTCAATATTTCTCTCCTAATGGTCTATTGTCTATTCAATGTAATTAGGACAAATTTAATTATTTACAAAATGTATATTATTAACATTGCTGTCAATTACACTTTAAAATAAAGTTAGTTAAGAGTTCGTTAAGTAATAATAAGGAAAAGAGCGAGCCTCCGCCTCCCACACCGATCGCGCGCGAGAAATTTTTTTTTATAATTTCGCTGACTGACGGGCGTTGTCCCACAAGATGGTTGACTGACCATTTTATTTATGATTAATATAGTGTTTAATACCTTCACAGAGATTTTGAAGTATAGTAAATGAATTGCACGTTATTTATTTTTTGTACATACATTGGGGCTGACTAACCAGCTCCGTCCCTACATTCAACTGACTGACTGACATAACTGTTATTTATATGCAATATCTAATGTGCATAACGATTTTCAGCCATAGTAAATTCATTTTATTACCTCCGCAATTATGACACCTTTGAAGGCGTACCTGAGACACCTGTTCTCGATTTCGCTTGACTGACCGAAGTATGTTTGTGTACACAACTACTGTAATCAACTGACAAAAAACCAGGCATAGTAAATTCAGAGAATTGATTTGGGTCTGGCTCTTAGACTATAAGCATCCATGCTATTTTGTAAATCATACATATAATAAATATACAGTGTAGCCGATTAGAAAAAACATTTCTAAATCTGTTTTCGACGTACATACATCCCATCTATCCGATTCGGGAGCTGATATAGACATATTACAGAGATATGATGGATTGAAATCAACATCAGTAGCTGAATAACTATTCGAATATTTGTTATATATAAAAAAACATATTGCCGATAACATGTTTAGCTTTGATAACACAGGACCACAAAATATTTTTGCGAGTTGCCTGGGACCAAACCCAGTGTAGCATATGTTTTTGAGGTCACTGAAACCGAATCTGGAACTTATTTTGCCTTGTCATGTCAGGATTTTTTTTTAAATTGAGAACATTTTTTTAAATTTCATATTATATTCGAAGATTTGGCCGAGTCGCCGGTAATATCAATTAATCACAAACATGGTATTATTTTTATAGTAACATTCACATGGCATCTAACATAAAAAGAATTTCACAATAGTTTTCATCACTGTGGTCACTAAAAAGGTTTAAAACAAATTCTTCTTTTAAATCGACAAATCTTCAAAAAATATCTCTAAAAAGTAAGACAAAATTTAATTCAGTTTTAAAATATCTGTCTATCTATTAGTGAAAAGTGGCAAGGAATTATACCATCAATTTGAAATCGGTGCAAAAATATCTAATTTCAAAACTTGTTATTTATAGTTCATAGGTACCCAAAAAATAGGTCTTTTATCTTAATTAGAATTTTCAGTTACGAAATTGACATTATACAGGATGAAAGATGAAAGACATATTTTTTAGGTTCCTACGAACTATAAACAACAAGTTTTGAAATTAGATATTTTTGCACCGATTTCAAATTGATATTATAATCCAGTCAACGAAGTACAAAAAAGGCCATTAGGGGAAATAATTCGTGAGGTGGCCCATTTTTGTACAGTTATAGAGGGAAGTGCCCTGAACAACATACCAAAACTCTTGACCAGTGGGGGGGTGAGCGGGGGGGGGGGGGTTAAAGGTCCCCTTTTCACGTTTTTCTTGAATAACTCTAAAACTACGAAACTTCTAGCGAAAAATTGAACTAGTTGAAATTTTCTACAAATAAGTTCCTATTCATTTTTTATGTAGGATCAATAGTTTACGAGATATAGAGGTAGTCCAGTCGGCGGAGCGCTAAAATGATCAAAATCTCTAATTTGAGTGCTAATGAAGGGATTTTGATGAAACCTTGTGCAATGTGTTTGTAATGACGTTAATAAGAGTTGAAAAAAATAGAGTAGGAAATGATCGGAAGGGGTAGAAAACACCCCTTTTATCACGGGTTCCGTAACTTGTAGAATTATATCAAAAATGAAAAAAACCAATATACCTTTTTTTTAGTCAAACAATATACCTTTTTGGTCTAAAATAAGATGTTTTTACTGTTGTGATTTTTTTCGAAAAATGCATATTTTTCGAGATATGGCCACTCGATAATTCCTAAAAGTGGCGGAGGGGAAATGTAAAAGTTGAAAAAAAAAAAATCTGAAAAATTCAGGTGCATGTATCATCGAAATACAAGACTTTTTTTATTTGCAACTTTATGTAAAGTGCGTTTTCACCGAGTTTTTTCGAAAAAACATGAAAAACTACTTAATTTTTTTTAATTAGCGATTTTTCCATCCTCTGTGTCCCGTAAAGTATTTATCCTACATAAAAAATGAATAGGAACTTATTTGTAGAAAATTTCGTCTAGTTTAATTTTGTATAAAGACAATTTTTCGCTAGAGGTCGTAGTTTTCGAGTTATTTAAGAAAAACGTGAAAAGGGGACCTTTAAACTACCCCCCACCCCACCGCTCACCCCCCCCCGGTCAGGATTTTTGGTATGTTGTTCAAGGCACTCCTCCCGACAAACATACAAACATTTGCAACTACACGAATTATCCCCTATTTTTCCTTCGTTGATTCGACTATTAGATAATAAGGTATATCACTTTTCACTAATATATAGATAGATATTTGTAAAACTGAGTAAAACTTTATTTCTTACTTTTTTGAAGATTTATTGAAGGTGATTCCATTTAAAAAAAAGATTTTTTTTTCAATCTTTTTAGTAGCTTCTTTTATTTATTTAACTTCTACATAGTGAAGGAAACTATTGTGAAATTCTCTTTATGCTGGGCACCATGTGAATGTTAGTATAAAAATAATACCATGTTTGTGAATTAATTGATATTACCGGCGACTTCGCCAAATCTTCGAAATATGAAGTAAAAAAAAATGTTTTAATTTAAAAAAAAATCCTGACATGACAAGGCAAAATAAGTTTCAGATTCGGTTTCAGCGACCCCAAAAACATATGCTACACTGGGTCTGGTCCCAGGCAACTGCAAAAATATTTTGTGGTCCTGTGTAATCAAAATAAAATCGAAATTATTATTGAAATTAATGTTCTAATTCTACAAAATGGCGAAGGAGCCGGTTCTAAGAAACAATCTTTTTTTTTTTTTAATATAGGACATAATATAAATTCACTTTTTTTCGATTTTATCTACATAGTATTATTAATCTGTATGAAAAATAGGACATGCTATATTTAAACTGCCCCTTAAAAGTTAGGTATGTTGCAAATAAAGTGTTTAACCTTGTTTATTTTATCAATCATTTTTAACATCCGAATTTTTGCCAATTTTAAATTTTTTTTTTAATTCTCGTTATTTATACAATGAAAAAAAGTTCTATTGCAAGTCGGTTGGTTCAACCAATTATTTGATGTTATTTATGTCTGTCTGTTTTCAACTATTTTTTCATGAGTTGATTATTCGCATTTAATGATATAGGTATCATCACTTGCTTTAGAAAAAATGCAGTATAAAGTGTAAAGGCTTTTTCGAAAAAAACTTTTTTTTTATTTTACTTGCAAATACCTGAATATGAATACTAGTTTTAACGAAAAAAATGGTGAAGGTTAAAAATAAAACATAAATTGGAAATGGCGTTTGATATTACTAAAGCCTCACAAATATAGTTAATTATTAACTTAAAGATATACAAATAACATAGTAATTAATAGGTGTTTAACAACAGTTTTTGGTGTTTTTTATTTCTTAATGATAGACGTATAAAATACCTGTGCAAATTTAAATGAATATTTTTCATGTAACTGGGAACACGTTATATGAAACATTGAAACATCACTTTTCATTTTATAAGATTGGCCATTGCACGTAAAACATTCTGTAGTTGCTGATGTGTTATTTGTGCAATTTCGTGTCTAACTCTCTCTTCCAGTTCTTGCCTGTGGTTACAACAGTTGCATAGACTCTATTTTTTAAATGCGCCTAAATAAAAAAATCGACTGGGGTTAAGTTAGGCTTGCAGGCCATCTGGCTGGACCATGGGTCCCAATCCAAACCTGGCTGATTCTTTGGAAACTGGTAATTCATGTTCAATATCTTAAATCGAAATAGTTGGGTTAACAGGCACTAAATTTCCGTTTCTTTATCCACAATAAATCTTTCTTCAATTTCTATATCAGGTTCAGTTCTACTAAATTGAGCTCCAACCGAGCGAAATAGTTCCTCTGAGGTTGTCTTCTTTCTGGATATCTTTCTCCATATAGAGTTTGTGCTCTAGTTGCATTACGTTGAGTCTCTATAAGTTATCAACTTTTTCATGTCTTGAATATTTTTCAGCCATTTTATATTAATTCATTTGTTTATAACAAATTCAATACACTTACTTCATGAAATCAATGAGTAACATCAAGAATAATTCAGTTGTTGCGAATGTATGTCATTTTCATGGCTATCTGCATATTTGGATTTAAATGTAGATAGGTACGTATCTTATTAAAATTATCTGTTGGCGCTTACCTTTTAAAAATACTTTTAATTATTACTAAGGATATCGTTAAAAATGATTAATGGTGAAAAAAATTAAAGTTTATGAATTAAATCGTTATTCCTGTATAATAAAAGAAAATAGCACGGTCCATGAACAAATTTTCCATAGAAACCCTACGGAATAGAAAATTAAAATGAATTTCTGTCTTTTTCAGGAAAACCTAAAAATAGTCGTACCTATCAGTAATTCAAACAAGCTAAAAACGTACTCTTCGCCTGTTCACTGAACTTTTTATATAACTGTTACACATTCTATTGAATACTCTCTTCGCAGTTTTTTGTAAATAATGTTAGTTTTAGACATTTTTAATTTTATAGTACGAACTTAGTTGGTAAAAGACTCAGTGTAAAATAAAGTAAAAATAAAAAAACATACCAAACCCCATTTGGGTTTCGAACCCGGGACCCTTGGATTCCGAGTCAATTTCAATTAAAAGCGTAAGAACTACACCACGTAAAAAAATGTAAATTTTTACATTACACGAGTTAAAATCATATTTTCACGGTTGTATATTACATTATGAAAGGTATATTTGTAAAATATATAAATATTTGGATATCAAAATGAAATATCATTCCACCAAATTTCTATTCAATTACAAAAACATAAAAATCAAAAAAAATTTTTTTCAAATTTAAATCATTAATAACATTTTTATTTACCGATCGATTTTATTCAAAAACAATGGGGTTCTTCCTCTAGATAACACTAACTTACTGTCCAAATTTCAATACAATCGGATTTTTCTTTCTTGAGTTATCGTGCTTACAAGAAACGTGACGGACGGACAGACGGACGGACGGACGGACAGACGGACATTTTGAAAGTTGTTCAGAATTCGTTCACTAACACAATAATACGAAAATTTTTTGTCTGCAAGCGATATTTACGATTTTAGAAATGTGCCAATCAAATACAATATACTCTTCGTTATCGTATTTGCGAAGAGTATAATAACTATGTTGTTCTTTACAGACAAGTCTACAACTTTACTAATAATTTCCATAGCCTACTCAGTAACTGTCTTACGTTGCCTTCATCTGACGCGCCCATTAAAAAAAAAAAAAATTACACAGGTTTGCAAAAAAATATTTTTTTTCAGCTGCATGGGATGTTTTTGGTAAATATTATGTTTTTTAATCTGCTGAATCCAAAAATGAGACACTAATGAAAAACCACCATTTTATTACAATGAACTAAACAGTATTTCTTATAATTAAACAAACAATTTCTTCATGAAATGTACTTAATATTCCATGTTTATTTTTTTTTGCCTATGAAACCTTTTCTTCTCCTCTTTAATACTTCACCGAACACGCATCCGCTTTCCATTTTCTGTTTCCTGCTTGACTATCCAACAGTAGTCAACTAGCATATTGACGTCCCATCTTCCTTGGTAGCGTCTCTCGATATCACGGACATCCTGGTGAAATTTCTCGCCCTGCTCTTCACTGAAGGCTCCCAAGTTTTCGAAAAAATGGTCGATATGGGAGTGTAAGAAATGAACCTTTAAGCTCATGTTGCATCCTTGAGCTTTATACGCAGCCAACATGCGTTGTACAATGGTTCAGTGGTACAGTGAGGATCTTTAGTATTACCCAAAAACTTGTGCACTGCGTCTTTGAAAGAGTCCCACGCTTCTTTTTCTTTTTCTCCCATTGTTTCTGAACAGAGGGTATCGGATAACAGTTTTTGTATATCGGGGCCAGTAAAAATTCTCTCTTTCAACTTGGATTCAGACAGTTTTGGGAACTTGGACAGATATCTTAAACATTCCCCATCTTTTGGCAGTGTATAGCAACCAAGAATGGGATACCAGATTTCGGGTTAAATGGGCATTTCTATCCAAATGAAACTACAAATATGAGTTTTGCAAGAAAACCTGACGTGATGGAATTTTTCGAATATTTTTCCCGATTTTAGTGAGTAAAAATGTATAAGAAACAGTATAAAAATCCTATGCAGTTTTTTTGTTGCAGACCTGTGTTATTCGTATCTTACTTACTTTTTTGAATTTCTTAAAACGGAAAAAAACTGTTTTACTTAGAATTTTATACTTGATAAGAAAACTTCAAAAAACATAGTCATTCTGTTTAAGAAAAAAAAGTTGAACCGGAAGTGTTGTTTTCGTTCCTGTTAGTCTAAAAGTAACTTTTGTCTAATTTATGTGTACCAAAAAAACGAAAATTTTGAATCCAAAAACAAACAAAAAATTGGGGGCGTACATTGACTCGTGGCCATCCGGTACACTCAAAAATAATACATTCTGTTTATCTCTCTTGACAGTCAAAATTAAAAATACCCTGGCGCCTTTTTGGCTTTTAGCAACTTCAATAATTAAATTTGCATAGGTTACCCACTCAGAGCTAGTCTGGAGCTAAGCGTACATCTTGTTTAGGTTGCTGCCAGAACCTGGTAGGTATCGTTAGAAAACCTATATACATAAATTAAAATACGAAATCAAACAATTTTTTACATTTTACCCCATTACCATCCGCCATATTGGAGTCGCTATTTGGAACTTCTTAATTTTGACTTCGTAATCAGAAACCCCAAAAACGTAAAGGATAGGTCAAATAATTCCAGTAGTAATGCTGTGAAAGTGAATCATATAATAATAATAATAATAATAATAATAATAATAATAATAATAATAATAATAATAATAATAATCCTTGGTTCGTTACGCCTACTCAGAGCACACGATTCGCGGACCCAGTGATCACTAACTCTACGGCGTAGGGAGTGGTCACTGGTATTACCAGCGTACCCTCTCAGGTATCGGAGGCAGAGAGAAGGGCGACTGGTTTTGAAAGAAAGAAAAAAAAAATAATAATAATAAATAAATAAGCAGGAGAGGCTGACTTTCATCTTCAAGCCTTTGGTGAGTAGCGCCACCACTTACTCCAGCTGGGGGTGCAAAACCGATCCGGCAGCCCTAGTGCACCCGGGAGGGGAAAGCTCATTCCCCTCTGGTGTCGGTCGTGGGCTTGTTGGGCTAACCACCCACAAGCCCCGACTTCTGGTTCCTGTAAACCGAAGAGAGGGCCCCCACAATCGACCTCGTCCGGATAGAGGTCAAGGGCAAGGTGGTGGGGCCCAACCGGATGGAGCGCCCGTTGACGACGAACGCTATGGACAAGGACGCTTTGAGTGGACGGATGAGCTAAGGGACGACCTTCTGCAATGCTACGAAAGCAGTGAGCCCGCATGAAGGGGATACATGGGGCGGATGCATGCTCTGTGGTGTGACAGGCATCCAGAGCATGGCGCCTTCACGCCACAAAATCTGCGTGACTATGTATCCCATCTTCGTAGAAGGGGCTACGTGAGGGCTGCTCCTGGACCGATGAATGAGGTGGCCGAAAGACCGCCGCATTCACCGGTTGAGGAAGTGGTTCTCCTTGTTCCACCAGTACCAGAGGGCCTCAGCACCAGACGGGGGCTACACCACATGAAAGCCCCCGGGCCACAAGACCTGGCCAGAGTGGATGAAGAACTTCGTGATGCGCTACCAGAACGGGCTGACATCTGGCACATTAATTGTGCCGTGTATGCCGCTGTTCAACGCTTTTCTCGGACGGAGAGGCGTAATACTTCCTCCCCACAGGAGAGGGCGGAGCGGCGCATACAAAAGATGGAAGCCAAGATCCGGTCGGCGAGGCAACACGCATCCCGTATCCAATGTGTGATGGACTACATGGCGGCCAATAGGCCGTTTACGCCTAAAGTGCGTCGAATAGCCGCCAACTTAAGACGCGTCCATCACACACTCAATGAGGCAGTGCTGCGAACCACCAAACAGCACTGTCTCGACAGGATACGGATGCTAGTGGTTTGTAAAAAATCACTAGTGAGGCGGGCGAGGGGGCTGGCGGAAAATAAACTCTTCCGCCAAAAGCCCTCGCGCCTTTTCGAACCGCCTCCGCGTGTTGCAGAGAATCCGCCGACTGTAGATCAGGTGGAAAATATCTGGAAAACGCTTTACGAGGAGAAGCTTCCACTCAATCGAGACTCTCCGGCCCTTGCACACTTTGAAACCTTTTGTCAAAGGTTTCAACAACCACAGGAAGTGTGCCAACCAATAACCCCAGAAGAGGTTCGAAGAGCTCTCGAGGGCTCTAAGAACTTTGCTGCTCCAGGTCCCGATGGGATAAATAACTTTTGGTGGAAAAAGTTACCGAGCACCCACCACCATTTGGCCAGAATTTTTAATGCCTGGCTAAATGGGGAGCAGCAAATTCCTTCTTGGGTGATTGAATGGCGGACAGTGCTAATCCCCAAGAACGGAGATTTGTCCAACCCAAGGAACTACCGACCGATAACCTGTTTAAACGCATGTTACAAGGTGTTTACGCGCATCTTGTACATGCGAGTGCTCCACGCAGTTGAACCGGTTTACGAACGGATATATGAGCAACGAGGGTCCAAGAGAGGTGTCGCTGGCTGCAAGGAGAACCTGTTGATTGACAGATGTGTCACACAGGACTCCGTGCAGTATAAGCGGAACCTCTCCATGGCCTGGATTGACTACCGCAAGGCATTTGATATGACATCGCATGAGCTTATTGTTCACTTGCTCCGATGTCTTGCGGTACCCGGTCCCGTAGTGAGATGCATCGAAGAACTGATGCCGCTCTGGAGGACTCGCTTTACCATTACATCGGGTAACGATAGAGTCCAGACGGAGTCGGTAACTTTCAGAAGGGGAGTATTTCAGGGAGACTCCCTCAGCCCCCTTCTGTTTTGAATCTCATTACTGCCATTGTCCGTTTCGCTCCAGAAAACCCGTGGATACAACAGCGGTACCCCCGGCGATAGGAGGCATAAGGTCACCCATCTGTCCTACATGGATGACCTTAAACTTTATGCCTCCGGAGAGAGGGACCTACACCAGTCCCTCAGGGTGGTACAGGAGTACACGCAGGCTGTCGGCATGGAGTTCGGGTTGGACAAATGTGCACTGGTCCATCTCAAGAGAGGACGATGCGGGAACTACGGAGAGGACGTGCAGCTCGTGGACGGAAGCATCTTACATCATCTAGATGCCGGAGAGTCGTACACTTACTTGGGTGTCGAGCAACGCTCCACCCAAGAAGTGGGTGTGGTGAAAAACGCTCTCCGCGGCAAGTATCAGCACCGACTCCGACAGATCTGGTCCTCAGAACTGTCGGGGAAGAACAAGGTGTCTGCTACCAACATGTTTGCCGTTCCGATCCTACTCTACTCCTTTGGAGTAGTGAAATGGACTCGAGAGGAGTTGCGTCAACTCGACGTAGGAACCCGCAAGAAGATGCAAATCAATAGAAGTTTGCATCCTAAATCGTCCGTTCCACGGCTATACCTCCCACGACATCGGGGAGGCCGTGGACTCTTGAGTTTGGAGAGTCTCCATAATAGGATGGTTCTGGATGGAGCCTGTAAGGTTATCAGGAGTTCGGATCCCCTCCTCTGCATGGTCCGGGACCATGAAAGTGCAGGAATAGGAGCATTTTTGTTTAAGGCAGCACAGAGAGCAGCCGATGAACTTGGTCTCTCCTTCGACGTCGAGCGGGTAAATCCCGACTCTGTCACCGAGTTGGAACCTGCTCGACGAAAAGCCCAAATTAAAGCTGCAGAACACAACATCTTTCTGCAGCTTCACACGGATAAGCCAATGCATGGAGTTTTCTATAAAAATATAGAGAACCTTGGCTTATCCGAAAGGCTGACCTTTGCCTTCTTAAGGTCAGCCGGGCTGAAGTCTGAGACCGAGGGATTCATAATGGCTTGCCAGGATGGTGTATTTAACACCCTCGTCTATCGTAGTCGTGTCATGGGTATAGAGGTCCCTGATGTCAGCTGCAGGGCCTGCCGCAGGGCGCCAGAGACTCTTATGCACTTGCTGTCGGCTTGCCCGACATATGCAGTCTCGGCCTATATCCAAAGGCACCATGGAGCATTACGAGTGCTTTATTACCATTTAAGGCACTCGTATGGGATAGACGAAACACCAGTGCTGCCTTACGCTCCGGGGGATATTGAGTCCGTTGTGGGAAATGAGAAGTGTCTAATTTATTGGAACTACTCTTTTCCCACCGTCAGGCAAATACAAGCCAACAAGCCCGACGTAGTACTCCTCGACCATCAACTCAAGACAATGTTCGTCGTGGAGTTCTCGGCTCCCGCGGAGAACAACATTGCCTTGAAGGAGGAGGAAAAACGGACAAAATATCGAGATCTGCTCTTCGAACTCCGCAGACTGTATCCAGACCATACTGTTAAGATAGTGGTACTGATTATAGGAGCCCTCGGTGGAACGAGACACACACTGCTTTCGGAACTCAAGATCATACCGGCATGCCGAAACTCGGCAGAGATCTTAGCCGGCAGAATGCAGAAGGCCGTCATTCTTGGTTCATTACGTCTGCTCAGGGCACACGATTCCCGGACCCAGTAGTCACTTACCCCACGGGCGTGGGGAGTGGCTACCGGTACTACCAGCTCCCCTCTGTGAGGGTCGGAGCCACAGAGAAGGGTGACTGGGTTTTAGCTAGCTAAAAAAAAAATAAAATAATAATAATAATAATAATAATAATTTATTTATATTCCAAGATATACATAATATTAGTGTATAATACAAAAAGGAAATGAATATCAATAGATATACTAATACAAAAAAAAACAGTTTTACCTTACAAACTTGATGAATATAAATAATTCAATAAGTGCGGAAGTTTTTAGATAAAAACTTGAGTGCACTACCCAATCACTCATACACAACAATTTGGAAGTGTTTACAATCCAATTTTCTGTTAAACTTACTTCTAATGTAGTATAATTTTAGTCTAAATTTTTTTTTATTTTTGTTTATTTATATACTTATATATATTTTTTTTTTACATTTTTTCCAAAGTATATTAACAACTAAAATATGTTTTGGTAATAACAAACTAAAACCCCCAATAAATATACTATGTTTCAAGAGTAAATTAGCAATTATTTCGATTTAGTTTAGTTTAGTAGTTTCCAACCCTAAGGAGAATTTTAGTATAAAAATCACACATAAAATATTATCATTACATATTTATTTATTTATTTATTTATTTAAATTACACTGTTCTACAGGTAAAATACCCAATTACAGAACAGGAGGGTATGATAAGTATAATATAAAAATTAAAATACTAAGCGAAAAGACTAAAACAGTAGTTGAGGCAAATATAAATCATAATAATATAATCATTTAGAGAAAGAAAAACAAAGTAATTTATTCCAAGTAAATGGCCCTTATGTTACTAAGGCTGCAATAAAATATATCTAACCGACTTCCTAGTAGATTGCAATTATTGCAAATTGTATATATAGGCGAATGTTGAAGTACGTTTGTACGCGCTGTGGGCAGGTAGAAGGTTACGTTATCACGGGAGGATAATCTGGGAACATAAAAGTTTAATTGAGACACAATGTCTGGGCAATCGATTTTATTATGAATAATTTTAGATAAAAATGTTTGTCAGTGATACTCCCGCTGTTGTGCTGCGCCGTTTACTGTTGAATGTTTCTAAAGTAGTTCATTTTGCGGTATGCCTAAAGGTGGGTACACACCATCCGCTTTAAAAGACAGCAGTTTAAGAAGTCTACGCTGAACATTTTCGAGATTATCGATGTGTACATTATAGTGAGGCTACCATACAATCGCAGCATATTCAAGTTTGGAACTCACAAAACAGTTATATAACATTTTAATGGTGTTTGGGTCTACAAAATCTCTGCTGTTTCGTGCTATAAATCCATAGGATTTGTATGCCTCACACACTATCGTCTTGATATGCTTACTAAATGACAGTTTTTTTATCAAAAATTACACCTAGATCGCGAAAGATATTAGGATGCTTCAATGCTGTACCTTCGAGAGTATAATTGAATGTCAAAGTAGAGGTTTTTAATGTGTATGACATTACGCTACACTTTTGTGGATTAAGCGGTAGTTTATTTAATAAGCACCAATTTGAAATCTTGTCCAAATTGTGCTGAATTCTTTCACAGTCCTCAACATTCCTAACCACATCAAATATTTTTAAGTCGTCCGCATAAAGAAGGCAGTTCACATATATATATCAACAACGATGTCATTAATGAATATGTTGAAAAGCAGGGGACCCAGAACAGATCCTTGGGAACCTCTGAAGTTGCAATATATTCAACAGACCTGAAACCACTAAATACTACGTACTGTTTCCTGTGAGAAAGATATGATACAAATAGCAATATAAGCGAAGGGGAAAGTCCGAATAGTGTAGCAGTTATGTTATGATCAAGTCTGTCGAATGCCTTGGAGAAGTCTGTGTACACGACATCAGTTTGAGCCTGCATGTCAATCGATTTAGCAATGAATTGCGTTATAACAGTTAAATTCGTCGTAGTAGATCGACCTTTCATAAAGCCGTGCTAATACGGTGAGAGTCTATTGCTGACATGATGATATATATTGTTATGTAATAAAAATTCGAGAGCTTTACTAAAGTTACACAGTATAGAAATTGGTCGAAAGTTCGTTATGTCATGTTTGTCACCTTTTTTATAAATAGGACATACTTTAGAATATTTCCAAATTTTTGGAAAGGTACAAGTCTTCAAACACAAATTGAACAAAATACATAATGGGGTGGCGAGAACATAAGCACAGTCCCTAACTAAGAAAGCTGGAACTGCATCAGGACCAGTCGTCATCTTAGGTTTAATCTGCTTTAAACCGGCGAGAACATCGTTGAACTCAAATACACTTATGTGTAACTGAAAATTAAGTAAAAATTCTTCATCGTCCGAGGATAGATCAGATGAAGGCGTGAATGATTTACTAAAAAAATCGGCATATGAGTTCAAAATATCTGTTGGATTATCTAGCTTATTATCACAGTAAAACATATTGTCAGATATATTAGTTGATCCTTTTTTGCTCTTTATGTATGCCCAAAATTTATTTGGATCACTCTGTATATTATGTTCAGCTGAAGGTATATAGTTCTTGTAGGAGATATTAAAATCCAGTTTTATTTTAGCCCGCAAAGGTAATAAGGTCATTATTCTGTTTAAAATTATTTAGTAGTTTGGCTTTAAGTTAAATATTTTTAATTATTTCAGATGTGAACCAAGGTGGATATCGTCTATTATGTTGCGAGACAAACTTGGGGACATAAAGATCGAAGCTACTATATAACTTATCATAGAAATAGGTACAGGCATCCATAACATCATGAAGAGTGGACATAAAACTCCAGTCGATATTAGAAATTGATTCATACAACAATAAGAAATCGGCTTTCTTAAGATTGTAACAGTTGCTGTAATTGACAGGAAAGTTGTGCTTTAAATTAGTGCTGAGGGTAATGCTAAATGAAATTTCTAACGCTGGATGATGGTTGTCTTCGGCCACTAGTGGTTCAAGGGATTTTTCAACAGTGCACACCTTGTTATATATAACCAAATCAAGTATTCTGTTGTTGTCATTGTGAATAAAATTATGTTGCGACGCATTAAAAATATTTAAAAAGTTATTTAATACTAATATTTGCCGATTGGCTTGAGAGTCCTGTAAGTAAGAAGCATACCTGGAAATAATAAAGTCTCCAACAATTAACACATCGTTATTATACAGACAGTCCAGTGCTTCAATAGCTTCAAATAGGTACATATAATCCTCGTATACAGTGGTTGGAGGTATAAATATTGATAATGTATAGCGATTGTGAATGGCAACTGATTTTCACACCAACGACGTCGATCAGTGATAGCTTATTGAACTGTGGTGTATTTAAATCGAGAATACTTGAGGAGAAGGCATCACTTACGGCTATTAGAACTCCACCACCTTTTTTGCGATTGCTACTTGAAAAATCTCTGTCGGAGCGGTATTTAGTGGAAAACAATTCACTGCTGTTAATGGAAGGATCGAGTCGAGTTTCGGTTAATGCGATGACAGAGTATTCATGTAAAGCCCGCGGGTGTTTTGATAATAAACAACAAAATCACTATGCGCCTTACGCAGGCACGCAGCTTCTTCACTATTGGCGAGAGTACCATTAGCTACTGGAAAATTGTTATTAGAGAAAGTCGGATACAATGATTGCTATTGACCTGATAATAGGATATCATTTCTGAGTTTATCCCGCGCCTGAGTGTATGCCGTACAGTTATCTTTATCCCAAACCGCATGATTAGTAGCGATATTACTGTTTTTAACTTTTAATTTGGAACAGTTAGAGCAACAGAGAACTTTAGACTTACATTGCTTAACGCTGTGACTCTCACTGCAAAGTGGACAGACTAATGCTTTTTTACAATTATTTGCAGAGTGATGAAATTCATTACATTTGTAGCATCTGTATATCTCAATTGCGTCAAAAACACTGCAGCTATCATAATCTATAAATAAATTGCCAGCCTTAGTAACTTTGTCATACGAGAATCTGTCCAATTGGAGTATGACTTGGAATATGTCTGTTTTTTTTGGTAGGAAAAATTTTAATAACTTTACATTCAGAATTGCTTAAAAATAAATCTGCATTGCACTTTTTTATGTAAGTAACCAGTTGATCTTCGCGATAGTTGTCTGTCAGTCCAACAATACGAACCCTGGGATTGATGCCGTTGACTTCCTAAATTTCATAAGAGTCCGATAATTTTTCTTCCACTATTTTCTTGACTTTTTCATTGTCGTCCTTATTTTTACATCCAATCAGAAAACCACCGTTTTTAACGTTTTTCACTTTTGATAATTGAATGTCTGACTCTATAGGGTTTACATGCTGCATAACATCTGATTTTGTCTGCGTAATCGGCTGCTCAATGTTTTTTGGCTTGATAATAATAGCTGGTTGTGTCTTATTTTTTAAAACATCAGTCATATGTTAATCTTTCTAAGCTTTGTATTTTTTGCACTTTGAGGTACTGTACTAACAGTGGATTATAGTACAGGAAACTTTACTTTAACTCGAAAATAGGCCAAAGTTAACGAAACAAACAAGTTTAGGAGTTTTACGGATCCGCAGGAACTTATAGGGGGTCAGAAGAGGTATTTTTAATGAAAAAAATCGATTTTTCTCTATTTTATCGGGAAATATAGCTTTCACAAAAAAATAGTTCAAATAAAAATTGTTTCTGAAATTATCTTTAAAATTTTATAGCAATAATTAACCGAAATACTAGAAATTTTAACTTCGGAATAATGTCATATGAATTAGACCTCCTTCATTTTCGGCAGCTTAATAGTAAATGAATAAAAAAAGAAGTTTCTATATTACGCGAGGGCTTGCGTGCCACCCCCTGAAAAGGTTGTATGCAACTTCTCATATAAATTAATAGATTTAAGTTATAACTATTAGAAAATTTGGGATTTTAGCTTAAATATTTCAAATACGTTTTCGTCAAATAACTCGAAATGTATTAACATTGGGCAAAAACATGCTAGGAATGAATAAGGATTAATTTCGTTTTTTCTAATTTTTGTAGAGTTAATGGTTTCTGAGTCTCGTCTCGAAGTCTAAAGGTGGCGTTCGAATATATATAAGATGAAGTATTTAGCTTAAATGTTAAATATCTCAAAAACTATGGCACTTAGGCCAAAAACGCAGTAGGTAGGTAATCAATAATTTTAAAAAAACCGCTGCCCAAGGAATCACTACTTCCACATCCAGATTTTTCTATCCAAGTCACTCACAACGAAAACATTCTGTATGTGGAAATAATTGTTTATGAAACTTTAATAATATAATATTTGAAATCCTCTATCCCAAAATGGTGGGGTGGTGATAGGGGGGTGGTAGTGGGGGTGGATGAAGTAGAAAAATATTTTGAGGTTCACATCTTTTTTCACCCCATTTAATAATGGGGTGGGCGTGGTAAT
Source organism: Rutpela maculata (assembly GCA_936432065.2). NCBI lineage: Eukaryota > Metazoa > Arthropoda > Insecta > Coleoptera > Cerambycidae > Rutpela > Rutpela maculata. Next base: position 22,030,892 of record OW386293.2, read on the forward strand.
GGGGAGGGCGTGGTAATGGGGATGGCTAATGCCAAAAATTTTTTTGAGACCTTAGCTTCTCCTGTATATACTAAATACCAATTTTATGGACTCTTACCTGCTTGATTTACCAATTTACCCCAAATTTATCCCAATTCACCCCCCAACCCTTCGACGGAACAAGATGAAAATATAATCTAGTTTCAGATCTCGTTAAAGTACATATGTGTACCAACTTTCAAGTCAATATCTTAAACGGTTAAGAGAAAATACGGTGGGCATAAAAAATGAAGCTTATAAACCGAGAATAAATTAATTTTATTTATATATTTTTGTAGGGTTGATAGTTTCGGAGATATTTAATTTTACAGATGGCATCCGACCATTTTTAGGATCAAGTATTTCGTTAAAATGTTGAATATCTTAGAAATTGTGACACTTCCATCAAAAGTTCTAAGAAACAAAATTAAAGGTAATTAATCAATCTTTAAAATGATCTTTTACTTGTTTCTACATCACAAAAAATAAAGTGGTTATGGCCGATTAAATGTGCGTTTTCATATTTTTGTTAACAAAATGTCGGAATGTTGTTATTGTAATTGTTCAGTAATTAATTTTTCTTTCAAAAATGCTGTTTTTCGTTAATATATAGCATCACCTAGATGCTCAATATATTTTGTCCCTTTAAAGCATTTGTGTTAGAAAAAAATTCCATCCGCCATCCCCCCGTCGAAAAATGGCCGTAAAACCACCAAATTAAAGATAATCTTGACAGAAACAACTTTTATTTGAACTATTTTTTTTTGTAAATGCCATATTTCCCAAGGAAATAGAGAAAAATCGATTTTTTTTTATTAAAAATCCCCCTTTTTACCCCCTATAGGTTCCCGAGGATCCGTAAAACTTTTTGTTTCGTGAACTTTGGCATATTTAAAACCTATAACCAAAGTTTAAAGTCTTCACAAATTCTTTTCGAGTTACGGTCATTTTTTTCAATCATTTCCTGTAGTATTAAGCCACAGTTAAATGACCAAATACTTGCTAGCAACTTTGGTTGAAAAGTAAGAATTGTTACAGCTGATCAAACTTCTAGAAGTATTTTTATTGGAGTTTTATGTCTATTCATCCTATAAGCTATTGTTTTCAATAATTTACTGCCCTACAGTGGGCTATTAAATGTAAGTTGGTGAAATTTAAAAAAGTTTGTAACAAATGGCCAAGGAACAATTTGGAAGTATGTAGACATATTTCATTTTTATACCTACAATTTTTTAATTTATTGTATATATAAATTTCCACGACTGCTCGATCAATAAAACGTCCTTCCCGCCTGTGTAAAGTGTAAAAGTGTGTTTCAGAATGTTCCCAAATCATCCGTAGTGCTAGAAAAAATAACCTAGTTAATCATATAGTGGCGGTAATGAAATAAGGAATGGATGTGAGAGGTGAAAGTTAAAAATATCGTTGTATTAGAGAAATAAATTAAGGTCATTACAGCAGTCAGTAATATTTTAACAAAAAAAAAAAAATTACAAGCATACAGGGTGATTCACGTAGTCCGTTCGTTAGAAAATTTTTATTTCCTGAAATCGTTTTAATAGTAGGTATAGTAGATATATGCAAAAAATAGGTGGTGGGTGGAACTAATTCCCACAAAGACGGGATTTGAATTTTTTAGTTCGTTGTTGGTATCTTTTTGACATACTAAAAGTCTAGAAAAATCTAAGTGTGCAAAATGCGTTTTTTTGGCCGCCATCTTTAAAAAATTTTTAAAAATTATAAAAAATCGTGTGTTGTAGCAAATTACAGAAAATTTCATGCTGAAAAAGATTATGACAATGGTTGTAAAAAATAAAAATAAATAACAAAATGGTGGCGGAAAAACTGAAATCTTATGCAATGTTGAAAATCATGATTTTATTAATCAAGATGCGTTTTATAATACAAATGCGTATGTATTTCATCAATCTTACATCTTACACAAGAGAAAAGCTAAATCTAATAGTCTTCTTCAGTTTCTACTAAATCACTTTCTTTCAGTGCACTAACTGTGCAATCTCTGCCAGAACAGTTACAACATATCACAGTGCATTCCATACCATAACGACGATACGTACATATATATGTAGTTGGTCTCCTACTTTGTTCCAACCCCACTCTTCAGGATTTGCAATATTGGTGTTCATAATTTTCCAACAAAGACACTGTAAATGTACGCGGAGAAGATGATGAGCAGTAGCATCTTCTGTAGGTGGCAATCTTGCAATATTAAATTCACTTTTGACATATTTTTCAAATAGAGAATACATCATAGTAGGTTCAGAGTCTCTGTCTGTGGATTTCCACCGTACAATGATATCAATGCTTTGGTACCGATATCTGTGAGTTGCTTTCTGTTTGCATTTTCTGATCCAAACAGAGTAGGGATTGCAATTTACCAGAAGTTTTAATAACCGGTAAATCGGTAAATAAAAATGTAAATAACCGGTTAACCGGTATTTACCGGTAATTTTTAGAATGAATGATTAGGATGGCAAAAATGGCAATTGTCTTTTTCCATGTACAAAATTATCTAAATTTAACAAAAAACATTTTTATATACGTATATTTAATATAATGAACAAACAAAAGGTTTTTTATCAAAAGGAAAAAATATAAACGAAATAAATTTAAATACATAATTATTCGGTAAATAACAAACATATCAACTTAAATAATAAACTCAAATAGGGCATTTACTGAATACCTAATCTAAGAATACAATATTTTTTAAAAATAGCCCGTTAAAAGGGTTAGCTTTTCAAAGCTATATCTGTTAGTCGTCTGATATTTGTGCATAGAATACCACCAGCTGAAGATGTCCTTCCTCAATGGATTTTGGTGGGTCGATAAGTCGATAAGAATTGGTAATGTATAGAGCGGCAGTGAAATATTCAATTCCCTGTCGCAAGATATTGTCAATGTCTCTCTTGTATTTCTTAGGGCTTGGTGTTTGGATTTTACTTTTTATAATATTATTTATTTATTGTTAAAGGTGCTCAGTTTTGAGACAGTCACTCTGTATTTAGTAAATACTAGTCACTGACATAAATAGAAACGTTGAATACGTGACATGTCGTAAGTTCAGAATTTACCTGTAAAAAATTAAAATAACCGGTAATTATCGTTATGTGTTTTCTGTCCCGATAACCGGTTAACCGGTTAATCGGTATTGCAATCTCGAAAACAGAGTAGTGCAAATGCTAAATTCATCACATTTCCAAAAATTTCGATATGCTGCCGATTTACTTTTGGCAAATAAGGAACTTGTAGTATCGCATCTAATTAAAGCATGTGAAAAAAGAATAATTTTGCATCCCTTTTCGACAAGCACATGTTGATTTAATATCACATTTTTTATCAGTGAACGTAGATGACTGACGTGTATTATGGTAAATCAAAAGTACAAGAATATCGATGTAGTCAGCAATAACTGTTACATGCTTTTCTTCTGCCAAGGTCAGTGCTGTCTTTAAATAACAGTGTAAGCATCACCTGTAGCATGAATCACAGTGTAGCCATTCGCTTCGAAATGTTTCCTAGGCATGGTTATAAAGCACTGTTCATTATTAGTAAGAAAGGGTCCTTTGCCAATAAGAAGTGGAGAGCTCTCAGTAAATTTCACTGGTACTGATGATTGTTTTGTGCGTATCTGATGCTCTACATCCATTGTACTGGGGATGGCATAGCCATCACATACAATTATCACTTTATATTGCTTAGCAATATGACTGCTATATAGTTGAAACACATCTGAAAATTTCCCAGTTTTTGGCCATGGCAATTTGTGTAGTAGTGCACCCTTATCAAGAATATATGATGTTTCCGCAGGTAACGTGTAATTTAAACTAGTTACTATGTCATCCAAAGTTCTTGCCAATGATGATTTGTCACTTTTTTTCAATAACTGAGTTTCTGGATCAAATAAAGACAGAGGAAGTATAGATAATTCATAATTGAAGTTTTCCTTTAATTTTTGGAGATTAGGATTTACAGACAAACATGACAGCATTCTCTGGGTGCGGAGTCCTGCATCAATATGTTGAATAGCTCCATCAACGACAATACCTTTTCCTAATATCTTCATTACGACAGCTTGATCCTTTTTAATCATGGTAACAGAGTTGGAAGCTTTTCCAATTAGTTCGGATTGAATTCGAGGTCCAATTAACTTAGCTTCATCTGCAGTTACCTTGTGTTGACTGTCTACTCCACTGAAAATATTATGTAGCTCAACGCATTGTGAATCAAATGAATTGTGATCTTCCAAAAATTGAAGTAATGTAAGAAAATCCTTCATATCTCTAGATTTTCTAGCATCGGATATTTGTTTCCTAGACTTCTATTGTGTTATTTATTTTTATTTGTTAAAACCAATATCATAATCTTTCTCAGCACGAAATTTTCTGTAATTTAATACTGCATACAATTTTTTATGGTTTTTAAACTTTTTTCAAGATGGCGGCCAAAAAAATACATTTAGACTTTTAGTATGTCAACAACGAACTACAAAATTCAAAATCCGTCTTTGTGGGAATTAGTTCCACCTAAAAACCTATATCTACTGTACTATAATATGAAATTTGGTTGCCAGCCATAATCGACTGCTGCAAGTCTAAATGATATATGGAATTTTGATTTCATATTTGGATTATACACTAAATTGTGAGTTCAGAACGTCCCAGTTGTCAACACTTATCGATCATAGTTTTTGACATATGTCACATGTTTTGCCATTAGGAAATTCATAACTCATAACTCCTGAACCATTGAAAATATATAAACCGATTTTTTTTATTCAATACACAAAGGTTTTGCCGATATTTTGCACTAGTACTGACACTTTTGTTATAAACCACAAGCCCATGCTAAATTTTTAGGGGGTCATATGATACCGCTTGAAAAGGTATAATTTTTGTAGTCCTACAGAAATAAATCACTTTGAGCCCTATCCCGTACATTTTAGGTGGGACATGGGAAAGCCGCGGAAAAGTGAAAATCGCAACCCACCGGGGCTGCATTTTTTCAAACGATCCTGTACGGTTTACGTTTATTTGGACTGTATTTATATCTGTGACTCTTAAAAAGAGAATGCCGTACAAAAATAATGGGGCAGAAGTACAGGAATAATTTTCGTTTTCCAAAAAGTGACCTCTATGTACTAAGGTGAAACAATACCGTACGGCTTTTATGAAATTCTATTTTTATATTAACAAGGATGAACTTTTTTGCTATACCGTACAAATCAGTTGGACCATGGGGTGGCAAACGCGAGATCAACCCCCTTCCTAGTCCTCTATTAAGGGTGGTGATTTGATCCTGTACGGCATCAATTCTAAAATATTACACGACATTTAAAATTTTAAAAAAAAATGACCCGTCTAAAAAGAAGGGGTATTATCAATGTAAATAAAAAAATCACCCCCGAGAAAGGGAAATACTCACGTTTTCTAGGGTAAGTTTATTTGATACTGTACGGCTATTTATTTTTTGGATTAATATAGGTTAGAATTTGTATTTTATTTAGTAGCCGTATAAAAAATAATGGACAATAATAAAATTAGAATATTTCAAAACAAGTGAATTTTTTTAAAAATTATGCAATTTAAAAAGTCCTCTATTTTTTAATACAATGGATAGATTTTCAACTTTACATCGTTTTTCCTTTCCTTAAGTATAAAATAATACAAATGTGTCCATGCCGTACATTTTCATTGTTGGGATTTTAGACACTAGATTACGATAATCATACGATTTACACGACCCTTAATAGTCATTAGACACCGTATGGCGTTTGCAAAATAACAAAAGTTGATAAACAATAACAATGCCATACATTTTAGATGGGCCGCAATGAAATACCAGAACCAAATATACAGGGTGTCTCTGAAAGGTGCGGAAAAAATGCTACCACAAATTCCTGAGGCTAAAATATGATGATCTAACCCAACTTACCTCAGTCCAAAAGTGGATGATTTCGGAGATACAGGGTGTCCAAACTTCAATTTGGTTTTAGTTTTTCATAAATAATATTTTTTAATAATTGTTGTATTGTCATAATATACGGCTAGGGGGGATTTGTGGGGTGACAAATTAAAATCTGCCTTCATTTTCATTGTACAATTTAGAGGACGTCACCTGTGGTACTTTGCATACATTTAAAACGAAATAACTTTTTTGAGCCACACTGTATTTAGCTTTCAAATAAACATTCTTATTCTCCAACGTCTTTTACCTAAAAAAGGTATACCTGGTAAGAGTTGATTTGATCAGCCGTTTTTGAGATATCTGGATTTAAAGAATTCATTTCGTGTATGGCCAGGTCTAAATTATTGTAATACAATTGAATTTTTGGATATTGCAAGGAAATTGTTTAAAATCTTGCAGAGTATACAAATATGTAAATGCCATACATTTTAATTGTTGGGATTTTAGACACTAGATTACGTTATTCATGTGATTTACACGACCTTTAATGGTCATTAAATACCGTACGGCGTTTGTAAAATATCACTGAAAATAGCAAAAGTTGATAAACATTCACAATGCCGTACATTTTAGATGGGCCGCAATGAAATACCAGAACCAAATATATTTTTCAGAGAGGAATTTTTCTTGAAGTAAAGTAAGAAATTGGTATATATCACTTTTAAACTTTAAAATACAATGTAACGTAATTAATTATAAAAAATGTGTACAAATCACCCAAAATTTTCTTTTTTGGGTTAACTTATTTGGAAACCTTATGAAAAAATGATGTGTAACAGTCTTTGCAATGTAAATATTTTAGCATCTTTCATAAGTTTATTTTTAGGCAAAAGTTTTTTCCAACTAAAGAAGTAACCTCGATCCACACCTTATCGCTGTAAAGTATACACAAGTGATAACTCTTTCATTAACACTTATTTATTTTTCAGTCACATCAAAACATATATTGTTTTTGCATACACCGTTGGAAAGCGAAATGTTTGAGTATTGCAATACTAAAATATCAAATTCTTATGACAACGAATAACAGATGTAGAGGAGTGGGAATATTTAAAATGCGAAAATAGTGATTTTCGGAAAAAGTATGAAAAAGTGCATTTTTTTTCAATTTCGCAATTCCAAAACAAAACCTCAACAATATGTTTTGTGAGGTGTTTTTACATAAGAATCCACTGTCTGTTTTTGTATGTTCGAGAGTTGTATAGCATGTGTCGAATTTAGGGGACTCGCTTCAGTGGCGGATCTAACCAGGCAAATGAGCAAATGCCACCTCAGGGCCCTTATACTGTACATTATATATAGGTTATCATTCGAAAAAATGGGCCCTGCAAAGCGTTTGCCACCTGAGACTTTTACCTTAGATCCGCCACTGTCTCGCTCTCCGGCTAATAGAAAATAATATTTTTTAGCTTTTCTATTACATATTTTGATAAATATTCATTTTTATAAAGTAAAATTTATTTATGCACTGTTTCGACATAATACAGCGGAAAATTTTCGGAAAATCCTTTTGCGTTTCAGGTCCATTAATTTTGAATTATTGGTTTCGAATAATTACAATACCAAGTATTGCTCGAATGTAATAAAGTCTTACAACAATTTTTTATTAAAAAAATCTCACTCTGGACGGAAAATTCAATTTTCCAGACACATGTATCAACTAAAATGTACGGAATGGTAATAAAAATTATTATTATATAAAATAGTATTCAAATAATTAAGCTTTATGTGGTATCAAATCACCACCCTTAATAGAGGTCTAGGAAGAGGGTTGATCTCGCGTTGGCCACCCCATAGTCCAACTGATTTGTACGGCATAGCAAAAAAGTTCATCCTTGTTAATATAAAAATCGAATTTCATAAAAGCCGTACGGTATCGTATCACCTTAGTACATAGAGGTCACTTTTTGGAAAACGAAAATTATCCCTGTACTTCTGTCACATTATTTTTGTACGGCATTCTCGTTTTAAGAGTCATAGATATAAATACAGTCCAAATAAACGTAAGCCGTACAGGATCGTTTGAAAAAATGCAACCCCCGTGAGTTACGATTTTCCCATGCCCCACCTAAAATGTACGGCATAGGGCTCAAAGTGATTTATTTCTGTAGGACTACAAAAATTATACCTTTTCAAGCGGTATCATATGACCCCCTAAAAATTTAGCATGGGCTTGTGGTCTATTATGTTTCATCCGATTTTTTAAAGTTGACGGTCAAAACATGTCAAAAACTCAATTTTTTCAAATGGCAACCACCATTTATGACACCAGAAATTATATTGAATTCGTAGTGTGAAATTCATCAGCGACCTCGAAAATCCTTAAGTAAAACGTTTTTATGAATTTTTGCGACATTTTCATGAGTTTCAAATTTAGGACAGCCATGTTGAATCCGTCATTTTGAATATTGAAATTATAATACAAAAATCGTAATCAATGACCTCGAAAACCCCTGTATCGGTTTCTTCGTAATTGTATCGCTTAAATTGTTTGAATTACCAGTTTCAAAATATATTTGATAAAATATTAATTTCTTTGAATTTAAAAAACATGTTCACGGTTTTTAATTGGTGAACGAATTGGTCATTTTTAGAGTATGTTGAATAAGGTTTTTTCAAATCCCTAAATTCCAAAAATTTCTGGAACAGATTTTTTTCATCTCAGTGCACTGAACTATTATTATATGAGTATTTGAAATTTCCTTCATAAGAACAACATAATTTCAAAAACTGCTAATTCGCTCGGCGTCAGATATAATATGAGTTATTACCGTTTTAGTTTATTTTTCTTCTAATCTTTCCCATTCCCGTGATGGGGCTGGGATATTCGACATACTTGCATTATCCAGTACACTGACATTTAATGCATTGCAACTCTGTGGCGCAGGTGTCAGGCTATTCTATGCCTGACAAGCAATAAATACTGCAATAGTTCAAAACATATTAATCAATCCACAATTGCGGACCTACAACGTAAACACTTCACTGAAACTATATTGATTACCAACAATTCAACTATTGTAGCTAATACAGTTTGTCAATTGCTGACTGGTTTCAGCTTGCCAAATTAATTTTAGAGGTCTATCGTTCATTAAACGTCTATAAGGTAAAAAAATCAGTTTCTTTGTCCATCGAAGATGGCAACTTTGATGGCGAAATATCAGCCTAATTCAGTGTGCAGTGGTTTACACTTTCAGATTTTCAAGTGTATACCCTAAATAGTAATATTAATCCTGAATGTTTAAATATACTAGTGTAGTTAATTTATTATAGTAACTTAAGGTCTGGTAATACAGGGTGCGTCATGGTTAGTGGCCTATTAGACGTTTAAGAAAAACTACAAATAATTTGAAGCTGAATATTTAGGGATTTTCAAGGGTGCTCTATTTAATGAAAATAACGATACGTATGTGACACTTCCGGTTATGCCGGAAGTTGACATCAATTTCCTTATTTTAAATGGCATGCCTTATTTTACTTCCACGTCCAGTGGAAGTATAGTAACGACAAAAAAAATTTTTCAAATAGGCTTAAAATGTCATGAAACGTCGAGAAATTTCTGTTTGTCTGTCGGTCTGTCTGTCTGTCTGTCTGTAACTTTTTCTTGTGCGCACATTTACTCTGGAACCGTTTAAGATATTGACTTGAAATTTGGTACATGTACGTATTTTAACGAGATCTGATTATATTTTCATCTTGTTCCGTCGAAGGGTTGGGGGGTAAATTGTGGTAAATGGGGGTAAATAGGTAAATGAAGCAGGTAAGAGTCCATAAAATTGGTATTTAGTATATACAAGAGAAGCTAAGGTCTCAAAAAAATTTTTGGTATTAGCCACCCCCATCGCCACCCCCACCCCATTATTAAAGGGGATGAGAAAAGATTATGATTTAGTGTGTGTATTGTGTTCAAGAACCAAAAACCTCAAAATATTTTTTTACTTCATCCACCCCCCCCACTACACCCATCACCACCCCCACCGCACTACCGATGTGGGGTATCGTTTTATGGGTTTTTGGGGTAGAGGATTTCAAATATTATATTATTAAAGTTCCATAAACAATTATTTCCACATACAAAATTTTTTCGTTGTGCAATTCCCTATCTAAAAAACCAATAGTTTTTGAGATATTTTGATTTTATTGAAATATGATGCGAAAACTTACCCATAGTTGGAAATTAATAACATTCGCAATTAGTACTGGAAAATATTGAAAAAAATGACCGTAATTCGAAAAAAATTTGTGCAGAGTTTAAACTTTGGTTATAAGTTTAAAATAGGCCAAAGTGTTAAGAGTTTTACGGATCCGCGGGAACCTATAGGGGGTAAAGAGGGGTATTTTTAACGAAACAAATCTATTTTTCTCTATTTTCTCGGGAAATATAGCATTTACAAAAAAATAGTTCAAATAAAAGTTGTTTATGGTAAAATCATCTTTACTTCGGTGTTTATAAATTATTTTATAGCAATAGTTAACCGAAATAAGGTCATTTTTCGATAAAGGGATGGGGCATGGAACTTTTTTCTAAAACAAGTGTTTTAAAGGGACAAAATAAATTGGGCATCTAGGTGATGCTTGATATTAACGAACAACAGCATTTTTGAAAGAAAAATACTGATCAATTACAATTACAAAATGCTGACATTTTGTTAACAAAAATGTGAAAACGCACATTGAGTCAACTTCTTTATTTTTGTGATGTAGAAACAAACAAAAAATCATTTTAGAGATTGATTAATTACCTTTCATTTTGTTTCTTAGAACTTTTGAAGGAAGTGTCACAGTTTCTAAGATATTCATAATTTTAAATTAAATACTTCATTCTAAAGACGGTCGAATGCCATCTATAAAATTAAATAGCTCCGAAACAGTCAACCCTATACAAATATATAAATAAAATAAATTTATTCTCAGTTTATAAGCTTCATTTTTGATGTCCAACATATTTTCTCTTAAATTAATATTTATTGGGATATCTGCAGAGAAACAAGAATGTTACGTCTTCTCCAATATCCCTTTACAGTTTAAAATGCATTTTCTTTTTACTCCAGTCGAATTAGACATAAAATGTATACCTGAAGAGGGCACATATTAGAGTAATAAAATGGATCTCTTGTTAAAATGCGATAGGACGTACCGTTTTCGAGTAAAACGCACTTGTTTGCAAAAAATTATTTCAGATCACACTTTTCATCGACTGACTAGTAAATACTCACCGCTGACTACGAAAAAATAAAACTATGTGTCGCTTTTTACTTTTATGTTTATGAGGGACATTGCTAATGAAAAAATGAAGGGACTCGGATGGAATAGGGGGTTCTCACTCCCCTATTTGAAGGTTCACGCTTATTCGAATCATCATTGCAACTTATTTAGTGTCTATAACAAAATCCACAGTAATTTTACCTTCCTCGAGAAACAGCTATTATATGTCCATTTCATCGGAAAATTATTTAAAAAACAAACTCCTAAGAAAGAAAACATCAAAATGTAGAATTTATTTATCAGATCACAATTCAGAACACAATGAAAACTCAAAGCAAACATAACCAAACAAGTGCGTTTTACTCGAAAACGATACGTCCTATCGTATTTTAACAAGAGACCCATTTTAACACCCTGTTATGTGCCCTGTCCACGTGTATAATGCTTTCTGCCCTACTATGAACCTAAGGCCGCAAAAAAAAATTGTGAAAACGGAGACTGGAGAACACATGACATGAATCGTTATTATACAATAAGTACTGATCCTACTTAAATACAAAAACACATTTTCTATGCGCAATGAATTGGACTTTTAGGATAAACAAAAACACTTACCAGAATTATACTGGTTTTGATTTTTTTAATGCAACAATACCAAAATAGCCATTTTTGGCATATTTTGCTTCTAGCTCCTAAACCAACGAATGTATTAAAATGAAACCAACGTAAATTTTCTTATATTAGGGTCGTACATGCATGAAAAAAAATGGGCGAAAAAAGTAGGTTCACTTTTTTTTTCAAAAAAGTGAACATCCCGTATCATGAAAACCGTGCGGTATTCGATGAAAACTTTTTCACAAATCATCATCTCTCCTTAAGGGCATCAGTATGTGTAGTATTGTAAATTGGAAATAATAGCCGTTTGTTCTGTACAGAAAACCCCCAAATTCGGACAGCGCGACCTTTCCGGTCTCGTACAGCCAAAACCGTTTGTCCTACGGCAAATGTGTAACATAGATATTATAAAGAGGAGAGATGAATCTTCAAAAAGTGTAACTTGGTAAAGAGCCCTACGGGCAATAGGGAAACACATATGGACACATAAGTAAAAATAGGGGACGCACATGGTGTAGCAGGGTGTAGTTTTCTGTGCTTGCTTATTATGCTCTCTTAAACAACTTCCACAAAAAAAAGTCCGCAGTACACAAAATTGTTTATGATGTCTAATTCGACTGGACTATTTCTAAAGCAAGCGCTTTAAGTCAATGAAAAAATTTGAGTGTCTAGGTCACACTTTATACTTTTTTAATTACTGACTACTTACATTACCAAAATTGCGACGTTTTTATTAAAAAAAATGTGAAAAAGTTGTTTCTGTCATAACATCTTTGTTTTTTATGCTATAAAAATATGAAAAAATCACTTGAAAGCCTAATTAATAGTCTTTCATTCTGGTTATTAACGTTTTTGGCCTAAGTACCATAGTTTCTGAGATATTTAACATTTAAATTAAATACTTCGTCTTATAAACGTTCGGACGCCTCCTTTAGACTTCCAGATCTCCGAAACCATTAATTCTACAAAAATTAGAAAAAAACTAAATGTTGTTTTTGCCGAATGTAATACCTACCTTTCGAGTTATTTGACGAAAACGTATTTGTAATACCACTTTTTCCAGCTAAAATCCTGTGTCTAGTAATTATAACTTAAATCTATCAATTTATATGAAAAGTTGCATAGAACCTTTTCTTCCTAAAATTGAATGCTCTCTCAGCTCCAATGTTTTTGTTTTTCTTTTTTTAGGTGCCTCCCTCTGAAAAGGGGTGGCATCCACCCCCTATAAATTAGCAAACCCTCGCATAATATAGAAACTTCTTTTTTATGCATTACTATTAAGCTGCCAAAAATGAACGAGATCTAATTCATATGACATTATTCCGAAGTTAAAACCTCTAGTATTTCGGTTAATAATTGCTATAAAATTAAATTTAAAAAAAAGACAAATTAAAAATCATTTTGTCAGAAACAACTTTTATTCAAACTATTTTTTTGTAAACGCCATATTTCTGGAGAAAATAGAGAAAAATCGATTTCTTAATGGCAGAATATACTAATACCACACTTGTGTAAAATATTCAGAGCCTGTCTGGCCTGGAAGTACATATCACACATATGGCGGAAGATGAAGGTCACCTACCTACCAAAGATAGGTAGAATATCAGACCAAACGCCCAAGTCATATAGACCCATAAGCCTGTCCTCTTTCCTACTTAAAACGTTGGAAAGACTACTGGACAGGTACATTAGAGACGAAATACTAAGGGAAAACTCCCTTAGTGAGCGTCAATATGCATACCAGCCGGGAAAGTCAACAGACCTCGCGCTGGATGATTTAAATAGGCTACTAACAAAGACATTAGATGACAAAGAAATGGCAGTGGCAACATTTCTAGATATAGAAGGAGCGTTCAATAACGTGACAACGCAGTCTTTAACGAACGCGTTGTTAAATAGAGTACTCTGCCAGTGGATTAAAGCCAGCCTAGAAAAGAGGATAATAGTATCTAATCTAGGCGAGGCTACCATTGAGGCAAAAGTGAGTACAGGCTGCCCTCAAGGAGGGGTATTATCTCCACTACTGTGGGCAACCCTTGTTGATGAACTCCTCCGAAAAATTTCCGCAGAAGGCTTTTACTGCCTAGGATATGCTGACGATCTAGCGATAGTAGTCAAGGGGCGATTTGCGAACACGATATCAGAGCGTTCACAAAGAGCCCTAAATATTGTCGACAGGTGGTGTAGTGAGGAAGGACTTTCCATAAATCCTCACAAAACTACAGTCGTCACCTTTACACGGAAAAGAGCCTTGGGAGGCCTAAAACCCCCGAGGCTCAATGGAGTGGAAATTCCATTTGCCAGCGAGGTTAAATACCTAGGAGTCATTTTTGACCAAAAGCTGACATGGAATTCCCACATCCAAAAAGTCACACAGAAAGCAACAATTGCCCTGGGAAGGTGCAGGCAGATTTGTGGAAAAAACTGGGGGTTAAACCCCAAGATGACCCTATAGTTATACACTAGGGTTGTAAGACCCATGATAACCTATGGATCGGTGGTATGATGGACTAAGACACTGCAGCTTGGAGCAGTAAGGCTATTAAGTGGCGTACAAAGGCTTGCCAGAACAAGTAGTCGGAGCTGGGATTTACGGGATAAGGTCGAAAACGAAAATCCCGATAAGTCTAGGAATACACGCCACAATATTTCAGGCTGAAGTGGCCGCTATACAGTGGTGTGCAAAGGAAATAATGAGGCAAGGAACTGTAAACCAGTCAATTGCCATTCTTTCCGATAGCCAAGCAGCGCTAAAGGCACTCGATTCCATGCAGGTCGATTCAAGACTAGTATGGGATTGTATAAATGCCCTTACAGACCTAGGAAGTCAGAACAAAGTGACCGTGGCATGGGTACCAGGACACGAGGGACACAGGGGAAATGAGAAGGCTGACGAACTGGCCCGAGAAGGCGCATCTAAGGCCCTAGTAGGACCCGAATCCTTTTGCGGTGTGGCTAAGCCACGCATACGAATATCCATTAACGAATGGGTACAAAATAAATCTCTAGAGTGGTGGAACAATTTCCCACAACAGAGACAGGCCAAAAAGTTCATTAAAGAACGATCGGCTAAATTCACGGAAGACCTGCTACGCCAAAATAGAAAGGCCATTAGGATAATAGTAGGTCTTCTAACTGGACATTGTAGGCTTAATAGACATATGAGTCTAATGGACCTGGCAGAGGATGCAACATGCAGATTCTGTCAAGAGGAAGAGGAAACCTCAGTACATGTGCTGTGTCATTGCGAAGGCCTAGCCAGACTGAGGTTCCAACTACTTGGCGAAGAGAAACCAAGGGCAGATAGCTATACCAAGGAGCCCTTATCAAGGCTGTGGAGTCTGATACAAAAGACAAAGCTGGATAAGTAAAATTAGACAAGGAGAGCCACAATAGATCCACGGGGGTCGCGGTGGTCAAGGCGAATCAGCCAGCTCCTTTTTCAATCTAATCTAATCTAATCTAATCTAATCTAAGAAGAGTAGGGATTCTTTACTTGCCTAACATTTAATAGACAAGGGACCGCCTGCTTTACATCCCCTCCGAAGGATGGTATATCCAGTACGTATTCCTCGTCTTGAAATTACATAGCTTCCGCACATATACTGATATACATGCCGGTAGAAGGTGGGACGAGACGCTGTATTTCCCAAGATGGGTCACGCATCTACGCCCGCCCCTTTATTGGGTCATTTAAAGTTATTTAGAAAAATAGTTAAATTAACATAAATATCGACAGCAGTGTGCCAAGAGAATACAATAATTTAGAATAATTTTGTAAAACAACCACAGATTCATTAAAGTTGCTTAAAGGTCGTTAAGGGTGGTAATAAGTTCGATTTGTTTGTGTTTTGTGAATTCTCTCTCTCTTTCCTCTCTCTGGAAAAAAATTAAATGTGCAGAAAATACATGTGTAATATCAAAATAATTTCCTACTGGAAAAAGAAGGAGATAATTCCATAACCTCCAGTCAGAATCTAGTGATCCAAAGCCAACTAAAGGGAAAAATTTCAAACATTTTTCTGTCCAAGTGAGTTATTGAAAGCAGTATGAAAACAGAATATGAAAATTTTTATAAATTTTAATATTTACACATTTTAATGTCTACAAAACAAACAAAAAACAATACAACAAAACGTTGGGAACGTTGATAAAAATAAGACGGTTTTGGATCACTATCTTCTGAGTGGAGGTTATGGAATCATCTTCTTCTCCCAGTAGGAAATGATTTTGATATTATACATGTATTTTTCGAAAACTGTCATTAAAAGTTGACTATTACATGATATTTGTTGTCAAAACGACAGTTTTTTTGGTCTACAGAACGTAAAAGTCTTTTGCATCCACCTACAAAAATCAATGAAAATCGATGATAGAATCAGTTAACCAGTTTATTTATTATTATCAACAAAAACATAAATTTTAACAATCAATCATTAATAATCAATTTAATTAACATTCAGTTTAACAGTTAATCATTTCTTTTACCGTTTAAATATAAAGTCGTAATTCGTAATTGTACAATTAATTGTGAAAACTAACTCCACTCGAAGATAGTAAGTCGCTCACTGCAATAGTTTCTTGATTAAGGCACTGGGTAATTATTGAAGAAGCACCAGATTTGGGAGCAAATAAGATACTATTAGAAATTTAAAATTCCAAACCAAATTTTGGCAAAAATGGTGATAAGAGGTATTGTTTCGTAAGCGTCGATATGTAATATATTGTAGCAAAATGGAATTAAATGAAAATTAAATTTAAAGGTATTGGCATCCTTGCCGCCACTTGCGCATCAAAGATTTCACAAAAATTGTCTTTTACCATTTGCCCCCAAACAATCCGCACTTTTCTAAATTCACCGGTGGACGTACCGGGTGGACAAAATACGAAGCTGATTGGCTATGCTTTTCAAAATAGCCAATCAAATAATGTTATTGCTTACCGGTGCGATCCACCGGTGAATTTAGAAATCTGCCCAATACTTCTGTTTTGGGAAATGGCGGAGGATCCGGGGATTCTAAAAAATACTTGTAGCGGTCTGTTTTACGTGTGCCTTAAAAAGTAGTGTACGGGATTGAAGTTAAAATTTTATTCGAAAAGTAGCATTTTCTTACAAAAAAATGCATAAAATATAAGATAATATTGTCCAATAAAGGGACTACTCTATTTAATCAATTTAATGTTTACGTTGTCCATGCCATTCGCATTTGATATATTACGGCATATAGCCAACCTAAAACTAATTATGCTTTTCCTGCCCTTAAATGAATTATGAATGTACTTCCGCAGAATAAAAAAAACGTAAAAAACAATACCAGTACACTACCTACACTCAAAGAAATAATATGGGTAAATTCAACAAAAAAAAATTGTTAACTAATAATATCGTTCATTTTGTTAAACCAAACTATATTGATGGTATTTTTAAACAAGAGGTGATTGTTATTTTAATTAATAAAAAGTTATCGTACAACAAAACAAACATTAACTTAAAAAATAGATGAATAAGACCATTATTTTGTTCGTCTGACTATTATTTTGTTGAATTCTGTCAAATTAAACTAGATAATAGTATATTTTATTTTTAGCTATTATCGAATTGTAATTCTAACCCAGTATTAGTTCGCTGTATTATTTTACTTGGTAGACAAACCAATATTATTGTCGTCTTCTAGAAGTTCTAAAAGAATTACCATAAAATTTGCTTGCTTACCACGTAGTCTATTACAGAAATTATTCCCAGATGACGCCACATACAAATCACTGACAATAATCGATCATGCCATTATCTTATACTCTTATGAATTTATAGAAAATTAATAACATGATTGCAATGTTCAAATTCTCTCAGGGATCATCGATATATTTGGATAGATCTTATAAACGATCTCTAATCTTTGGTTTGGGTGGTCTGATGTCTCAATACTGAGATTTTGGCTAACCAAAAAAAAACTTCATCATACAATAAAGTGTAGATCAACCTAAAAATTAGTTGGTGAACAAAAAACAAAGTCGTCGTACTATTTAATTGTAGACCAAATTGAAAATGGATAGTGAACATAAAAAAATGTCATTGTACTATTTAATTTGTTACAGGAAGATACGATTATTAAACTACTATTTGTTTACGAAAACAAATAAAGTTGTATGACTATTCTTTTCTGATTGATTTAACTATGAAACTAGGTAGGCGCGATTTCATATGCTCTTTTTGGTTGAATTTACCTATCATTTTCTTTGAGTGTAGAGGTAAGAAAATATGGAAAATTTAGGAATAATCTTATATATAATGATAATAATTTTTCTTTATGGCTTATTATTTTAATAAAAGGTATCATCTTTAGTTTCTATATGGTCCAGAAACTTGCTGTTTTCCACACCTAAATTTAGATATTTAATATTTGAAAAAGTATTGCTGATTTCATTTTGAAACGTATAGTTGGGGAGACCTCCCTAGCTGTACGTGCACCCCTCGCCCGATCCTTGGGGACAGTGCTTTTCATAAAGATTAAAGCCTAAGGAACAATTGTATACATGCTCTAAAAAAAAAACTGGCTGTACTTTCAAAGTGGCGGCCATATTTAAAGAAAAACTGCTGCCAATGCTGTTTTTGTCATTTAACGCAAAAACTAGAAAAGATGGACAAAAACTTTTTTCACGAAAAACACAGCTTTGATCCTATACAATATTTTGATAGCAGTTACCATTTTCCAGATAAATGAGTCCAAAATTAAGAAAATATGGAAATTGATATATCGGTAAATCTCAGACGAAATAACTGTAACAATTATTGTAAGGCGTATAATATAACTTTATATTATTAACATAACAAAAAATAAAATAAAACAAAAAAAATTTATAATAATAGTAATAATATTATAATTTGCAGACATTTATCTCGAAAACGGTAACAATGGTATCTGGAACGGTATCTCGAAAACGGTAACTTGTTTTTTGTGCAGAAAGTTTTTCTCCATCTGTTTTAGTTTTTGTGTTAAATGACAAAAACAATATTTGCTTTTTTTTAAACAGACGCCATTTTGAAAGTACAGCCAGTTCTTTTTGGGGGGGGGACTTGTCTTAAATTGTTCCTTAGGCTTTAATCTTTATGAAAAACATTGTCCCCAAGAATCGGGGGGGTGCACGGACAGTTAGGGTGGGCTCCCGTAGTATTACGTTTTATATTGAATTTTATATTTTATTTTAAGAACTGAATCATTTATCTGGAAAATGGTAACTCCTATCCAAATATTGTATAGGACTAAAATTGTAGAAAATTTTATGCACTTTGTTTTTTGTGCAGAAAGTTTTTCTCCATCTTTTTTAGTTTTTGTGTTAAATGACAAAAACCATATTTGCAATTTTTTTTAACGGACGCCATTTTGAAAGTGCAGCCAATTTTTCTTTAGGGGACATGTCTAAAATTGTTTCTTAGGCTTTAATCTTTATGAAAAACATTGTCCCCAAGGATCGGGGGGGGGGGGGGGGGGTGCACGGACACAAAACACCAAAAAAAAAATTTTGTATGTAGAAATATTTGTTTATGGAACTTTAATAATATAATATTTGAAATCGTCTACCCCAAAAACCCATAAAACGATATCCCACATCAGTAGTGGGGTGGTGGTAGTGGGGGGTGTATGAAGTAAAAAAATATTGTGAGGTTTTTGGTTCTTGTACACACACTAAATCACATTTTTTTTTCACCCCCTTTAATAATGGGGTGGGGGTGGTAATGGGAGTGGATAATGCCAGACAAATTTTTGAGACCTTATAGTTTCTCTTGTGTACACTAAATATCAATTTTATGGCCTCTTACCCCCATTTATCTCAACGAAATAAGATGAGTTTCAGATCTCGTTAGAATAATACGTGTACCAAATTTCAAATTAATATCTTAAACGGTTCAAAAGTAATCATGCGCACAAAAATGTTATAGACAAACCGACAGACAGACAGACAGATAGAATTTTTTTCTCTCTCTCAAACTTAAAATCTCGACGTTTCATGACAATCTAAACCTATTTGAACAATAAAAATCTTCAAATTTTTTTTTGTCGTTACTACATAGGGTGTCCCACGACGAACTGCGGAGATCGATAAAATCTATGGAGAATGTAACAAAGTTTTATCAAGAACATGTGAAATATTTGGTAATAAATATCCAGAGAAACGAAAACCGTCTCCTAACAGTATTAAACGAATAATGGGGAATTTTAAAAATTTTGGCACCGTTAAGGCAGCAATTCATAAAATAAAACCAATTGTCAATGATGAAAATATCGAAATTGCTATTTTGGGATATTCACAGAATTCTTTTGAAACACAAATTCCATCCCTATTCCATTTCTATGATCCAACACCTAAAGGACACCGATTTGGCCAGAAGAGTTCACTTTCGCCAATTTATTTTAACAATGTTACAAGACAACTTTCGATTTTTGGACAACATAATTTGGACTGACGAAGCAAAATTCACGAAAAATGGCCTTTTCAACTGACATAATTCCCACTCTTGGTGTGATTCAAATCCCCATGCCGTGAGATTGTGAAATTATCAAGAAACCTGGCAATTTAACGTGTACTGTGCTGTGAGAAATGATGGAGTCGTAAAACTACAGTTTTATTAAGAAAACTTAAATGGTAGTGAATTAATACTTAGTTAATTTCTTTTTTTCAAGTTACGTATCAACTTTTTTTAGGAGAACGATATTTAAATATATTACAAGATTTAGATAATGAATATTTGAATAATTTACCGCTAGCTGAACATAGGCAAATATTTTACCAACACGATGTCGCCCCACCACACAACAGCTTCCTAGTTAACAACTTCTTGCAAGAAACTTTTTACGATAAGTGGATTGTTAACAATGAACCTTTTCTGTGGCCTCTCCGTTCTCCTAATCTGTCTGTCCTAAACTATTTTATATGGGGAACAATAAAAGATATGGTTTATTTTAATCCAGTCACAACAATGGAAGATTGTCAGGCAAGAGTAAGGAATGCTTTCGAAAGGTTATCTCTAGGTTCTATTAGAGCGGCCACCCATGACGAACAAATTCGGAGGTGCGAAAAATGTTTAGAAGTTCAGGGTGGACATTAAAATAAAATGGTTTCCTAACTATAAGTAGTTACACTGTCAGTATTTTATGTAAGACCCTTGGTGGGGTGGGGGTTGTATCTAAATTACATTTATTTAATTATTTTATGAATTGTTGCCTTAACGGTGCCAAAATTTTTAAAATTCTCCATTATTCGTTTAATACTGTTAGGAGACGGTTTTCGTTTCTCTGGATATCAATTACCAAATATTTCACATGTTCTTGATAAAACTTTGTTACATTCTCCATAGATTATAAACAAATTTAAATAATCCTCGTGCGTATAATTTAAGCGCCCCGGCATGATAATTAATACCTGTCAAATGGTAAGTGACAGCTACATACATTTGTTTAGCACCCAACGCCGTCATAGCCAACTAAGAGTATTTGAACTTAAAATCCATAGCAAAATCCCCATATAAAAATATTGAATTGGCAATATTTCGAAAACTAAAAATTTTCGGAATAGATATACACAAATTTACCCTTATTTTTAATGGTAAATAAGATAAGATTATAAAAATTGGAGGTATCCATTTGAAAAAATTGATTTTTCACAGTTTTCCCAATTTCATTTTTATTCTTATTTTTTGGACACTCTGTATTAATACTTATCAAAATATTATAAAAACACTATTAAAGTAGGTCTTTCTCAACAAAGAATCCAACCCAAATTAGATAATAAAGGCTCCCTTCTAGGAAAAATTGATATTTCTTTTAGGGCCTGTAAACGTCATTTTTGACATAAAAATTGAAATATGTCAAAAATACATGATACACAAAATCGGCCTAAAATTTTGCGAAGAATCCAAAAATATAATAATATATAGGGTGTCCCATTTAAAATAAGCAAGTTGACATCTACTTTCGGTATAACCGGAAGTGCCACCATCTTGACAATATTTGAGCTGAGTTGCCCTCACCGACATTATTTTACTACCAAATGTTCAAAATTTTACAATATCTACTTTTCGAGATATCGATCGCCGCAATTCGTCGTGGGACACCCTGCATGTACTTCCACTGGATGTGGAAGTAAAATTGAGCATGTGGGTGATGCCAAACAGTATTTTAGACACTCATGAATTCGAACAAATTGTAAATAACCAGAACTTGCAATAATTCTAGTTCTTTAATTGATTTAATAATAGTAACCCAGAGCTTTTTGATTTCGTTTTACAAGAACCTAGGCACGAAATATCGGATCCCGATCTATCATGTATTTGTTAAGCTCAGTTGAGTCTGAATAGCTATTAGCTAACCTCCGCCGAAGATAAAATAAAGGCATATTATATTGTATTTGATCGGCACATATCTGAATCAGTAAAAATCGCTCGTAGAGAAAAAATTATCATATTATTATGTTAGTGAGCGAATTCTGAACAACTTTCAAAATCTCCGTCTGTCCGTTCGTCAGTCTGTCCGTCTGTCCGTTCGTCCGCCCGTCACGTCTCTTATAAGCACGATAAGTTAAGAGAGAAAAGTCTGATTGTATTGAAATTTGGAAAGTAAGTTAGCGTTAGCTAGAGGAAGAACCCTCCTAATATGGATAACTCACTTACATAAATTATGGTAGCCGAGACGGCGTACGCGATTTATAGGTGGTTTATAAAATGTCATATAGTCTTAAGAAAAAAGTATTCGTGAAACATTTATTAAATGTCATAATTTAACTGCATTTCTAGGTATAGTACGATATAGTACGATTTATAAACGTTGATGTGGGCGGACATTTGTCGTGATAGTAAACGTTTAAACTTACGTTTTTTTATAAAACGTTTTCTAGACTTATTAGTGTTTGCTGGGTAGTTCTTCTTATAAACGTTTATACTTCCAGATCTCCGAAACCATTAATTCTATAGAAATTAGAGAAAAATGTATCCTGAGTTAGCAGCTTTCTTATTTGCCTCTAGCATGTTTCCGCTCAATGTAATACTTTCCGAGTTATGTGACGAAAATCGTTTTGAAATACCTCTTTTTTAAAGCTAAAATCCCAATTTTCAAGTCGTTCTTACCAGTGGCGCAACCAGAATATTCATCTGGGGGGGAGGGGGGTGGCAATAGAACCGGCCTCCCCAGAGGATGAGTAGTAGATTCCTCTACTAGATAATATTGGCATTAATTACAAAATATATTTTTTTTCAAGGGATAATTTGGATACTGCTTTGTACTGATAGAGATTATGCTTCTTTATTTTTTGGCTCATGGAAGACGGCTTGGGGGGGGAGCGGGTCCCATGGCTCCCCCCATGGCTGCGCCCATGGTTCTTACTTAAAAACTATCAGTTTATATGAAAAATTGCATACAATCTTTCTTTCCCAAAATTTTATTCTTCTTCAGCTTCACCTTTTTTTTTTATTGTTTATTTTTTTAGGTGCCACTCCCTGGCATCGACCTCCTATAAAATAGAAATAAATAATATAAAATCTTCTGTGGTACATTCACTATTAAATTGCTAAAACTGAATGAGATCTAATTCATATGACATTCATAGGCATAATTAGGGGTCGGCAAGGGTAGGCAACTACCCACCCCTCTGAAAGAGCATTAAATTGTTTAAGGCAAATCTGGCGAATTCCGAAATTCTTCCGGAAAAAATAATAAATATGAAAATTGCACCAATGAAGTCAAAGGTTTTCAATACAATTAATTAGGCAGGGGCGGATTTCCTGTCTATGGTTTAACTTTTTGCAGCACTCGCTTTCCCTCCGTCATTTGGGTTTACAGGGTTATCGTTTAAGAATACAGGGTTCGCTTTGCTTCTATCTATTGGGTTATATGTGAAAAATCCCTGCCTATCCAATAGGAATGCAAAATCCCTGCCTACCCAATAAAAATGCTGAAATTACCCCAATGATGACATTATACCGAAGTTAAAACGTCTAGTTGCTGTACTATATAGGCTTTGAATCAAAATAAAAAAATGTGTAAATTGTCAATTTCGCTCCTTCAAGCCGACACACTAGAAATATTTGCAGCCCTCGCGTAGTCCATCAAAGAAAACAGTAATCCCTCATACGAACAGAAGAAAAGAGAGTCCAATGAAAATATAATATTTCAGTTATTTTCGCCAAGATGCGATGGTAATACAATACAAAAATAACTTAAACTTTATGTCTCTATATTGTTTCAATAAAAGCACCAATACAGACGTGCCTAAGTTAAAGACAATCACAACGCCACCAATAAGACTTCAAACTAAAAGAGACGTATAATATTGGATATCATAAACTCAATAAAAATGTCCTCGGGGGTTAAACTCGGTCTGGCCAAGAAGTTCGTGCTTGACTTTCGATCAGGGCCTTTTATACAGGAATTATCTGGGCGCTCTCGTTGTATACCAAAATGTGTTATGAGATACGAAGGGTCATTGGCGGGTGAAACTGGAAACATCGTGAAAGCAAGAAGCAAGATAAATTATTGTAGGCGCAGTCCTTAGTCCTTGTTTTTTATTTAAATTTAATGACACGCCATAAAATTAGGTTTAAAAGTGGAGAAAGATAAATAGTTTTATTCTACGTAATAAAATAGACTTCTCGTTTGCTTTTGTACGGGTTTTTGTCGCAGGCAAGCATGTTTGAAAAAGAAATGGGTAATGCTGACTGGGGTTTACTCAAAGTAAGTTTTTGCTAAAATTGGGTCAGTTGACTGATTAATATCTGTTTCAAAAACATTCCATTATTATGAGTATTTTTTAAATTATTTTATTTTATCGTCTTTTACTAGATACAATAGATAGATTTTCTAATAATACAGTATATACCGGGTGACTCTGCCGATAAGGACACTTGTAGCGTTTGAATGGGAGAATGAATTTTTCTCAAATTTGGTGCAGTGATATGGGATGAAATTTTCAATTATATAATAGTCCAAGATTCGGCATAAGAAGTTAATAAACTCATCTGTTATTCAGATAAGAATTGTTTATAAAACAGATAACGTAGGCTAATAGATCGCGACCAGGTTGCCTAGCAATATCTTGACCCCATGACATTTAACTTGAAAAAAATTAATTAAACTTCTTGTCGTTGTCCATTAATTCTACAGGAATTTTTCAAGGAAGCAAATTCATCATCATTTTATAATCTTTCTAATAGATCCCTACCAGTTTTTTCCTAGATTCAACGTTTATTTAGATATTCGCAAGAAATGAGAAAAAACACGTTTCCTTGGAAAATCTAAATTTCCAGTTGTATCGCTTCTAGCGTCCTTATTTTTTGTTGTAGGGCAAAAAATAAAAAAGAGACTTCCCAAGTATTTACTGCCCGCGAGAATATCTTGTATTTATGTACTCTAGGAGTCCTTCCGAAATCAAAATGAGAAATCTTTATATGTGCTCAACTTTTATGCACTGGGGAAATGTACAACCCACAGACATCTACTAGAAGTTCTAAAAGGGAATTACCATACAGCTCAATTTTCTATGTATTATAGTAATAAAATAAAGTATTAAAAGGGAAATAGTATTATTTTCCTTAATAGAATACTTGTAGACATCTTCTAGAAGTTCTAAAAGGGAATTATCATACAGCTCAATTTTTTATGTATTACAGAGATCAAATAAAGTATTAAGATGGAAATATTATTATTATCGCTAATAGAATACTATAGAAATCGTAAGAAGAAATTCTTTTAATGCATAAAATTTGCTTGCTTACTACTTAGTTTGTTACAGAAATTATTTCTAGATGACGCCACGTACAAACTACTGACGATAATCAGTCATGCATTATCTTATACTCATGAATTTATAGAACATTAATAACATAACTGCAACGTTCAAATTCTCGCAGAGATCATCGATTTATTTGGATGGATCTTATAACGATCTTTAATCTTTCGTTTGGTTTGAGCCTGATGTCTCAATACTGATATTTTAACTAACCAAAATTTCACCAGCTGCTGCTGGCAATAAATAATAATAAAAGATGTGTGATGGATGGTACATCTAATAGAAATCCTATAAGGATGTTCGTCAGTACCGTTTATATTGGTAAGCGATAAAATACCCGAAAGATTACTACAGGAATTAAATCTGTTTACAGGATTGATGCAGTACATCTAATAGAGATCCTATAACGATGTCCTCGGGACCATTTATATTGGCAAGCGATAAGATATCCTAAAGATTACTATGGGAACTCCATAGCATGCAAAAGGCTGCTCACAGGATTCTATACTAATAGCTTTTTTCAATTACCATGGGAGGTACTATTTAATACTGATATGCTGACATTTGCCCATCTAAGGGAACTCTTACAGACCTCTAGAAGATATTTACTAATTCCTAAATTTTTATCCTCGGGATATCATGAGGAATTAATTGTGCTACTTGGGTTGCACCGTTCAGGAGTTATGGGCATTTTAAGCAAAAAAGTGCAAGACCCCGCCATCTTAAAAGGCTCGCAAAGTTTTTTTCTGCGAATATCTAGATAAATGTTGGTTCTAGGAAAAAACTGGTAGGAATCAATTAGAACTTGCTTCGTTTAAAAATTCCTGTAGGATTAATGATTTCGCTGCTATATACGTTTAAAGACAAAATTTCGATTTCGCCTGACAGCAAAAAAAATATTAATTCATTTTTCTCAAATTAAATGTCATGGGGTCAAGATATGACTAGGCAACCTAGTCGTGATCTATTAGCTTACATGTTATCTTTCATAAAAACTATTTCTTATATGAATAACAGATGAGGGTATTAACTTCTTATGCCGGATCTTGTACTATAATGTAAAGATCCATTTTTTTTAATGAAACTCCCATGGTCCCCTGTTATTTAATTAGGTCTTTAAATTTCGAAAAAAATGATATGCATAAAGTCTACCTTTTCATTGTACTAAATTTATAATTAAAAAAAATGCTTTGATAATCGATTCTTTACAATAATAAATAAAAATTAAAAAATCTATACTTTTTAAAAATCAAAATAATATTTGATGGTCAGATTATATGTATCTTGGCAAGCAGGATCTAAATATGCAAAAATATACAGGTCATCCCATTTAAAAATTTGATTTTCATGTAAATTGCATCGAAACCAGTCAGAAGATTGTGCAAAAACTGCTAACTTTATAAAAAAACTTTCTTAACAAAACTTTCAATGTTTCATCTCTACTATTTTTGTAATCCTATGTCATTTATAGTTAATCTAATGTTTCAACATAACAAGGAACTTTTCCAGACAAACTTAAATTAGCAATTGTAAATCCATTACATAGAAAGGGTGATACAAGTATAATATCTAACTATAGACCTATTAGTTTCTTTTCAAGCTTCTCCAAAGTTCTACAAATTGCAATAAATGATCAGCTAACTGTATATTTTGTTACATACAAAATTATTTCGCCAAATCAACATGGATATATATGAAAAACAGAAACGCAGATTCAGCTGTAACGAACTTTGTTTATTTTTATTTCAAACGGTTTTTGAGATATGATTATTTCAAATAATTTTTGAGTAAATTTATTTTAGCCTTAAAATCAAGTATGGCTTTGGTCTTTTGTTTTGCATTTGTTTTTCACTCTATGACATTTCTGTAAGTGTTTCGTGATTAAGTTGAATTAATATTGTTAAGTAATATTTAAAAATATGAATTATAATTATTGTCAACAAAATTTGATATCTATGGTGTATGGTTATTGGCGAATGTGATGGAAATTGTTTATTGGTATCAAGAGTGAAGGTAAAGGTGAAGGTATCCTGATGTGAAGTCTCTAGAAAATTTGAAAGTACTGGAAATGTTGCCCATGAAAAGAAGGCGAGACGACGAAATGTATTAAGTGAATAAAAGTAGGAATTTAGAGGTCAGCAAATCTAGTGTTCCCTTTGTCTTCGTAAAAATAAGTTTCACCCATCGAGCACAAATGCATCGAGAGCATTTAGATGTGGATTTAAATCGTAAATTTTTGCCAGTGGGCTCAAAACCAAATTGGAGAAAATGAAGAATTTCTCAGTGTTGTTCACGGATGAATCAACGTTTCATCGCAATGGATTTGTGAATAGGCACAATTTCCATTATTATGACAGAGAAAACCCTCATGTTGTAGAGAAAAATCATTACCAGCACAACTGGAGTTTCAATGTTTGGGGAGGAATTGTACATGATGATGTTATTGGTCCTCACTTTTTTGAGGGAAATGTGAATGGAGCAGTCTTCTTGAATTTTATGCAAAATACGTTTCCACAAATTATCGAGCATATTCTTGATTATATTACAAATAATATGTGGTTACAACTTGATGGTGTACTACCTCATTTTAGTAGAAATGTTCGTCGGGCCATTAGTAACCAATTTCTTGAAAGAGGAGGTCTGATATTTTAATAAACTGTTAAATTATATCTGATTCATTATTTTATTAAATTATGTTAGGTCCCATTGCATGGTCGCCTAGGTCACCCGACCTGACTTCAATGGATTTTTCCTTTGGGGATTTGTGAAGTCAGACGTTTATAAAGTAGAGCTCGAGAAGATATGATGGAAAGTGTTCGTGAGTGTTTCAATCGTGTAAGTGTTGCGTGGGTCAAGATGGTGGACATTATAAGCAATTGTTAGGTTAGTTTCAATATCGTGAAAAAAAATATTTCTCAAAAACCGTTCATAATAATTATTAAACGAAAGTGTATGATATCAAAATGTGAGAAATTGTATGCGTTATTCTTTCATAAAAAAAAATTATAGGCATTCCGTTTAAAAAACTGAAAAAAATGTAAAACAAAAAACCAAAGCCATACTAGATTTTAATGCTAAAATAAAGAGCACCTTAATTTACGTAAAAATTATTTGAAATAATCATATCTCAAAAACCGTTTGAAATAAAAATAAAGTGTATGGTTCTAAAATGTAGGGAATTGTATGCTTTATTCACGCATGTAAAACAATTATAGGCATTCCATTTTAAAAAATTGAGAAAAATAATAAATAATTACTTATCAATAAATATAAACAAATATTTTAGACATCCGGTATAATAATAATTTATTTCAAAAATGTTTTTCAGTAAATACATCATGATCAAATAACATCCTACATTTTTAAAAGAACCAATTAATAAATCGCCGAGATATAGCAGCCAAAAAATGCTTATAAATTGGCAAAAAAAACAGGAAAAAAATTGTAACTTGGCAACGCTGCATCCGATTGCAAAATATTTTAGGGTGTAATGCAGGATACTTGGATACTTAACTCGTTCCTATTTAAAAAAAATTATACTTGCGTAACTTGTTTTTGTGACACCTTGTATAATTGAAAATAAGTAAAATTTTACGTTGCAGAAGAGATGAAACATTGAAAATGTTGTTAAGAAAATTTTTTTATAAAGTTAGCCGTTCTTGCACAACCATCCAAGGGACCACTAATTGGACATACATATAATGGCTATGGCCAAATTCAATAGGAAATACTCTATTATACTATTTTACACACGTTTCACTTAAAACTAACTGAATAAAATTGCGTTTTGATTATTTTTTATGATGTCGACTTATTGCATCTTGTAAAAATACTTACTGAACTTAGATATCTCATTAATTATTTCACTGTAAAATGTATAAATAATATAGTCGTCAGTGCTTTTTATACCTATAGTTCAGTAATATAACAGTTAATATTGTAATATGTCGGGTAAAATTCATAGAGTTTTGAAAATTGGATAAATATTAAGGATAGTATGACAATTACTAAACCGAAAAGTTCCCACCCCGAAATAGTGTGCTTCATCCCCTAGGACACCGTTTCCACCCCCATTTTGAGGTTTTCTAGATTATCTCGGGAACGGTGCACTTTTTGATAAAAATACCTATATACAAAATTATTCCTTATAAAATTCTACAAAAAATGTCTCTCCACTTTTTTTCCTAAAATTAATAATACCGTGGGAAATAAGGCGCATATATAAGGGTTGGTTTCGGTCAACACAATAAATTGTAATCTTTACTATAATTTACTTTAAAGTTCAATGCTTAACGCTAAAGCAGTAATTACTAAACTCCACTTAAAATTATAAAAAATGTAGCGCTTCCACTCTCTCACCCCTAAAAAATATCGCAATTTTTAAAGAATTATTTGTACAATTCATTCGAGTCTGGGGTTAAAAACGTGCTTTAGTTTTGAACTGGTTTCAGTACCTCTTTCCCTTTTCGATGACAAAGGCCTAATGAGAAAAACTAACAAGGCAACTTTATGCCAAATTAATAATACTGTTCCAGAACATAGTGAGTATGTGATTGATGAGGGATACTTGCTTCGCCGCGTAATATGGCCAAAAAAAGAGAATTTAATAACATTTATAACGCTTACGTTAGTTACATAAGAAAACATTATGGTAATAGATTAACTGTCGTGTTCGATGGCGGGTACTGCAAAGAACCTGTCCTGAAATTATATTTGATGAGAACACTGTTGTTTCTGAAACTCAGCAGAAGTTCCTTAGTAATTTGTTTAACAAGGAACGCAGATCTAGTGAAATAATTTAGGAATAAATAAATCGAAGTGTTCGTTACTGCGGATGACGCCGATTTAGTAATAGTACAAACTGCTATCGAAAAATGTTGCGACACAGCTCTTGTCGTAGGGCGATATTGACCTGCTAGTCCTTCTTATTGCTCCCTTCTCCCTTCGACAAAGACATTACATTTTTAAAAGAAAAACAAGGTAATACCAGCAAAAGGATTTACACTTCACGAGATTTATAATTCTAAACTTTTTTAAAAAAAACTGTGAAGAAACAATATTACTTGTACACGCCATTAGCAGTTACGACACAACCTCATTCGGTTTTTTCCAAAGGAAAGGTTAATGCAATTAATGTGCTTAGTAAAAGAGATGACTTACAAGAGATCGTGTAAACTTCGAATAATAAAAAAGCTAGTCATGAAGAAAGGTCTAGAGTAGTTATGCAGTACCAATACTGGCGCAATTCAAGGTCAAGCTGGAGCTGCGGCTGTAGCTGTGACGTCAGCACGCCTGCAGCCCCGCGGGGGGCGGGCAGGTGATAGATGATAGATCCTATGATCTAGGTTCTAGTGTGAGGTGAGATAATGCTAGATGATAGATCCTATTATCTAGGTTGTAGTGTGAGGTGGGATCTTCTTAGATGATAGGTGATAGGACCTAATGGGAGGGGGGAGATGGGAGATCCAATCCCCGAGCTTAGATAAGAGATTATATCTAAAAGGACGTGGCTGAGAGTATACAGGGTGTGTCTAAAATAAGATGGTTGCCGTTTATTGACTAATAGTATTGTATGTTTACGTTAGTGGGCGTTAAGAAAATGGCTACTGACGTCCATCATTGAGATTAAATAGACAAGTCTTATAATTATGAGATAAATATTCATTTACTTCTATATGTTAAGATTTCAATGTAAAACTGTGACCAAATGCAGAGACGTTATCGGATTCCAGGAAATTGTTAATGTAAATAAATGTGACTGCCTACGGCTATATGTATATTTAAAACGTGATTAATTACCTTTAGATAACTACAGCGGCTAGATCAAAGGAAATATCGAGACCCAATATAAACGCTTTTCAGACAAGTCTCTTTAGCCCGAGTTTTATATAAGATAAATATTCATTCGCTTCTCTACGTTTAGATTTCAATTTAATAAGAATATAATGCAGAGCTGTTATCGGATTCCGAGAAATTGTTAATGTAAACAAATGAAATCATTTCTGATAGTCTACTAACATAAGATGGGTATACGGTAAAGATGCATGCGAAGAATTTTGTGTCTTACAATACATGGTTTCTTATGGGAATATGTAGCCACCCCGCAGCGATATAGCAATTTAACATTGTTTTATATGTAAAAGACGAACAGATTATGAAAATTCGGGGGCCTTTTAGAAATCGTTCACTGCAAAGTCACGTGACCCTCGGCCGCCGAGTATAAAAGCAGCGTCATCTCCCCACCTCGATCATTAGCTGTTTATCTCTCGCGGTGAACGGTTGTCTAATTGAAACAGTATGTCGTCTACCGAGACCGTATCTAAACTCAGTACTGATATAATTAATTTAACTAAAAAATCATTGCTGCTCTTAAAGACCGATGATGAAATCGACCAACATATTTCGATAATTAATAGCAATATTAAACTAGTAGCCAAGGCAATTAAAATCAAAATTCATATCGATAATAAAGGTGAAAATATATTTAAATTGGAAAATAATTTAGCGCTTTTAAAATACTACCGAGAGCAATTGAAAAAATTAAAATTAAAAAATAAAATATTAGGCGGTTCCTTAAAGCCGGCAGCACGAAAATATTTAGTATATCAAGAGGTAGAATCTTGTTTTAAAAATCGTGTTAAGTCCGGTATAATAACTAACGTACAAATTAAAGAACCGGTATTATTTTTTAAAAAAGCGTTTAGGAGCTTCTCTATTCAAATTAAAAAATGTTTAAAAGATGGGCTAATTAAAGTAAATGTTATTTTTGAATGTAACTTCGTACAGCCTACTAATGGCACAGTGGAATTAAAAACATTTGCTACAAGGAACGCTGTGATAGACTTAAATACGAATTTAAAGGAATGGTATAAAGAAAATGTATCCGAACGGTTATTGAAACATCTTGAAGACTTTCAAGGAAAAGATTCAGGCTGGGCCTTATCGGAAATTATCGGGCTAAGAGTAAATGTTAATAAATATTGTCCTATAACAGTGGGATTATCAACATACGCTGAAATGCCAAACTTTATAAAAGAAAAAAAGTGCGTTATTAACGTTAAAAATAATGACGAATATTGCTTCTTATGGTCAGTAGTTTCGGCATTATACCCAGCTAAAAAGGATGGGCAGAGAGTAACTTCATATCCTCATTTTAAGGAAGTTTTAAAATATGACGGCATCGAGTTTCCGATGGAATTAAGAAATATTAAAAAATTCGAACGCTTAAATGATATTTCGATAAACGTATACACCGTAGTTAAAAGGGAAGTTTTACCGGTATGTTTAAGTAAATACAGTTATGAACGCGTCGTAAATTTATTAATGATTCCTACGAATTCTGCCGATAATTTTACTGATGCTGCGCAATATCATTTTGCTTGGATAAAGAATATGTCTCGATTATTAAATAAACAACTATCTTCAGACGGACATCGAGTATTTATTTGCAACCGATGTCTTAATCATTTTACAACTCAAGAACTTCTAGACCGGCATTCAAATGATTGCAATTCGAAAACTAATACATGCAAAATTGAATTACCCGGCGAGGATGAAAAGTTTTTAAAATTTAAAAATTACCGATATAAAGAAAGGGTACCGTTCGCTATTTATGCCGATTTCGAATGTATCTTAGAGGACTGTGATGCTAACACGAATCAAAATACGCAAAATTACCAGAAACATACGGCTTTTAGCGTCGCGTATTACTTAAAATGTTCCTATGATGACAGTCTATCACAATTTAAAATGTACCGAGGCGCCGACTGTCAGTACTGGTTTGTTAAAGAACTTGAAAAAATTTCAGACCGAGTTAATGTAATCATGTCCGACATAAAACCTATGGAATCGTTAAACGAGACACAAAAAAATGAATTCGATCTCGCGCAGGTCTGTCATATCTGTGAGAGGCCCTTCAAAGAGACGGACATTAAAGTAGCCGATCACAATCATTTAACTGGGTACTATAGGGGACCGGCGCATATGAGATGTAACATTAATTATCAAGATAGTCACGTGATTCCGGTTATATTTCATTGTTTATCAGGTTACGACGGCCACCTGATAATCAAACAGCTAGCAACGGCATTTGACGGACAAATTTCATTATTACCGATTAATAAGGAAAAATACATTTCTTTCACTAAACGAGTTAAAGATACGAAAATTAAACTAAGATTTATTGATTCGTTTAGGTTTATGGCAGACAAAATCGAAAAACTAGCTTCCTATCTCGACGATGACCAGAAACGAATCACTAAATCGTATTGTAATAATGATGAACAATTTCAATTATTAACGCGGAAAGGTGTTTTTCCTTATGATTATTTAAATTCTTGGGAAAAATTAGACGAGACATCTCTACCGGCTAAAGAAGAATTTTACAGTAAACTGACTGACGAAAACATAACAGAGGACGATTATAACCATGCTATAAATATCTGGAATAAATTCGATATTAAGACATTAGGGGAATATTCCGATATATATTTAAAAACAGATGTATTACTGCTAGCTGATATATTTGAAAATTTCCGCGAGACATGCATACAGACGTACGGACTTGACGCTTTAAATTATTATACTGCTCCGGGGCTGGCATTCGACGCGATGTTAAAAATAACTAAAGAAAATTTAGAGCTTCTCACAGACATTGATATGATACTGATGATCGAAAAAGGCGTGAGAGGTGGTGTAGCGCAGGTATCTAACAGATATTCGAAAGCTAACAACAAGTACATGGGGGATGCGTTTAATCCCGACGAAAGAGAGACTCACATCATGTACTTTGACATCAATAACATGTATGGAGCCGGGATGTCTGTTCCGCTACCTACAGGTGCTTTCGAGTGGGTGCCCGTCGAACAATTTTATGCCTTAGATATTCCAAATTTATCGGACGAGTCAGACATCGGTTATATTTTGGAAGTAGATATCGAGTATCCACTTGAATTACATGAGCTACATAAGGATCTCCCGATGTGTCCAGAACATATGGTGCCGCCCGGTTCAAAACATTCAAAATTAATGACCACTCTGTTAGATAAAACGCGATATGTAATGCATTATAGGACTTTAAAAAAATGTTTAGAACGCGGATTAAAACTCAAGACGGTACATAGAATTTTAAAATTTAAACAGTCACGGTGGCTAAAGAAATACATTGATTTAAATACGGATTTACGAAAACAGGCAAGTAACGAGTTTCAGAAAAATTTCTATAAGCTAATGAACAATGCGGTGTTCGGAAAGACAATGGAGAATGTCCGCAAGCACAAAGATGTTAAATTGGTAACTAAATGGGAGGGGAGATATGGTGCCAAGTCTCTGCTCGCGAAACCGAACTTTCACAGTTCGACTGTCTTCGGCGAGGATATGATTATTATTGAAATGAATCGACTAAAAATTAAATTCGATAAGCCAATATATGTGGGGTTCGCCATTTTAGATCTTTCAAAAATTATTCTTTACGATTTTCATTATGATTATATTAAAAAAGAATTCGGTGAGCAAGCCAAACTACTTTACACTGACACAGACAGTTTAATTTACGAATTTAGCGACGTTGATATATACAAGTACATTAAAAAAGACATCCATCAGTTCGACACATCGGATTATCCTGTAGACAATGTCTACGGAATACCTCATGCAAATAAGAAGGTACTAGGCGTAATGAAAGACGAATGTCAAGGGCGCGTAATGACAGAATTCGTAGGACTCCGTGCAAAAATGTATAGTTATAAAGTGGAGGGTGTGTCGGTAAATAAAAAAATCAAGGGTCTCTCGCGTTCGGTAATCAGAAAAATTACATTTGAAGACTTTACGAATTGTCTATTTAATAAAGAAATTTTGACCAAAGAGCAGCGATTAATTCGATCAAAGAAACATGAAATATATACCATCAAACAGAATAAGGTGGCACTCAGTCCGTATGATGATAAAAGAATTATAAATTATATAAATACCGATACGAAACCTTGGGGATATAATTTCCAACAAGTCTCGGCTCGTCAGATGACGTCATCGACGCAGTGAAGCGCTTGGCAGTAGCCGTTCGGATTCATTTACTTTAGAGACTTTGATCGCGATGGACGGGTTAGAAAAAGAATTGCAGTACAAGCTTGTACTTATCACTCGCGACGTATATGAGAGGTACATTCAAAATGCATTGAATCGGGGTAATTATCAATTAGTTCATAAAATTTTAGAAAAGATTGTTATACCGGACAAAGCTTTATACTGGATGGCTTTAAGAGATAGTTCTAATTTCGATTTAATGAAAAAAATATTTACGAAAAAACTTCAAAACGATATTTTTATTCAACAGTTGGAATATATTTTCCAAAGAGAATGTATTACTCACCTTACCGTATATCGATTACGAGAAGTAATTAACAGACATTATCCCGCCGCGAATAATAGTTATTTTAGAATTTTTTTAGAAGAATTATTAACGTGTAATGATGATTATATGTCAATTGATTTTTATTCGAAATCGTACCCGGCTAAAAATATTTCTGATAATTATAAAAGTATTGATTGGTCGATTAATAAAGCATTTTGCGAGGCAGCTTACTTTACACAATACGAATTTCTTGAAATTTTGTTTCGAGTAATTGGTAGGAATAATATACATTTCAAATTAGATATTAATTTCAATGAAGAGCATAAGCAGCTAATAAAATGGCTGGAGGATAATATATCCAAAGGTCGCTCTGGGCAGCCGACTGGTTGGAGCTCTGGTCCAGACAGCGGGCACTGGCCATCCACTACCTTAGAAGATTATGTTAAGACGCTTGACATAGTTCGTCTACATTTTTTGTAATTAGTATTAAAGTATTGTAATATAAATATTTTACATTTAATAAATTAAATTATTTATAAAATGCGTGTTTTTATTTCCTAATACCTATCCTGGCATGATGATCATGAGAGAGGCAGGTGAGACAGCTTGAACAGCTCCAACAGCTCGAACAGCTCCAACAGGTGTAACAGGTACCGTACCTGTTACACCTGTTGGAGCTGTTGGAGCTGTTGGAGCTGTTGGAGCTGTTCAAGCAGCCCATATACATATACATATACGTGTATTATATATGGTTAGTTTCAACAGCTCGAACAGCTCCAACAGCTCCAACAGCTCCAACAGGTGTAACAGGTACGGTACCTGTTACACCTGTTCGAGCTGTTGGAGCTGTTGGAGCTGTTGGAGCTGTTCAAGCAGCCCATATACATATACATATACATGTAATATATAGGGTCAGTTTCAACAGCTCGAACAGCTCCAACAGCTCCAACAGCTCGAACAGGTGTAACAGGTACGGTACCTGTTACACCTGTTGGAGCTGTTGGAGCTGTTGGAGCTGTTGGAGCTGTTCAAACAGCCCATATACATATACATATACGTGTATTATATAGGGTCAGTTTCAACAGCTCGAACAGCTCCAACAGCTCCAACAGCTCGAACAGGTGTAACAGGTACGGTACCTGTTACACCTGTTGGAGCTGTTGGAGCTGTTGGAGCTGTTGGAGCTGTTCAAGCAGCCCATATACATATACATATACGTGTATTATATATGGTCAGTTCCAACAGCTCGAACAGCTCCAACAGCTCCAACAGCTCCAACAGGTGTAACAGGTACGGTACCTGTTACACCTGTTGGAGCTGTTGGAGCTGTTCGAGCTGTTCAGACACTTAATAAGTATGAGATGCTATCAACTCATTGAAATAAAAAAAGATTATTAATAACATTTTTTATTAATATAAAAAAAAAAAAAATACAATTAAAATTGTGTAGAATTAATAAAATAATAAAAACACTGGTCTGGCTATCCGGCGGGAGGGCAGATCGTATGTTAATTAAAAAAAGAAATTTATTGGTCTCGCCGGCTGACAGATCGACCTCTCCAAATCTCCGAAGAAATTCTGAGTTCAATGGAGTCTGTAACAATTTAAAAAAATATCTATAAGTATTGAGTTATACGAAACAGAAAAAATATTTTAAATACCTTTCATGATGTCGGCTAAGAGCATCAGCCGGGGCATCTCCTGTGGTGGTGGTGGTGGTGGTGTCGGTTGCGTTACGGGGTCCTGGGGCTGAGGCAGCCCCAGGTACCTCCAGCCCTCCGGTGGGACTTGGCACATCGAACATTGGCATATATTGCCCGCTATCAGCTCTCTAAGCCCCGTTTGATTGTGCATCTTTGCAACGTCTAACTGATCACCGCGCTCTGACTCGAAGCGAGAGCTCTCCCCCCACTTCTCTCTCTCCCTCTCTGCCCCCCCACCCCGCTCGTCATTCATACACGCACACATGTATACAGAAATAAAAGCCAGTATGGTTAGCATAAATTTGTTTATTCAAAATCCTTATCTTTATTTACAATATACCACTGATATATCGAGTAGACATTCTGCCTAGAGCAGCGTAAATGATTATTAATATGTTTATGACAATGATATTCTAAATTATTTAACATTAAACTATTCATATTATTACAATTATATAAGTCTATAATATTATTATTATTAGACAGATAATGCTGAAGCCATCGCTTCTTTTCCAGTCCCTTGACATAAACTTTTGCTTCTCTCCCAAGTACGTGGCTGTCGATGAAGTCCTGCAGGTCGCCGTACCGGAGATTATCATAAGGCGTGGACCATCGGAGACCGTGCACATGATCAGTTATCCAATTAATTTGCTTCTGAATATTGTGTGTAAGAAGCCCGTAACTAACAGTCGGTTTAATTATCCGATGTACACACGAGACATCGGTAATATTAAAAATTGAAATTTCTTTACATGTAAAAGCTAACTCCTTTTTATGCTGGAAGCCCTGCACGTCTATTATATACATATTAGTATGGACGAACTATACTGGTTAAAGGATTGTAATAAATCAATCTATCATGAATTATAAGACAATATGCAGCAGTGTCTTTCGGAATATTTTTATTAGTGCTAAATTCCAGCCTAATGTCCACTGCACTCGACTTTACAACCTCATTCTGACACGAACAGTCGATAACTACCAGAGGAGCTTTAGTTTTAAATTTATATTTAGTAAGCAGAGGTTCATTTTCTTTTTCATAATAAGATTTCTGAAATTGACAGAACATTTCATACAGAGTAGCACAGAAATTCTTCTCAAAATTAATATTCAAGTTATCATAGGGATATGATTCCGAATTTAAAAAAAGTTTAAAATTAGTCAACTCGCAGTGATCAAATTCACTCATACGTTTAGCGACTGCATTTTTACGACCCGTTTGAAGGCCGAAAATAATATATCGCGGTGTCTCTAACTGAGACGAAGTTTTAATATTCCAAGTATGCGTCTGCGATTCCATCAGCATGGGGTATTCATGTAATTCCCAGCTTCTAAACGGTACAGGCAAATCGATATTCCTCTCTAGATATTTCATTAATTTTAATCGCTCAACGTCAGATACAGTCACGTGTGGTACACGCCATTGAACGATTTCCAATTCTACTTTAATATTTTCATCGGCTACAAGATTTATGATTGCGTTTGTATCAATACTACTGCGAACGAGTACCAGCTCTTGACGGACATTTAAAATAATTCTTTCAAAGGTCTCTGCGAACCCCAGACATATTTTTAAAGGTATACATGCGTCAAAGTAACCGTTCTCGTCTGCAAAATTATCATCCACATCAGTCCACCCAGCATTTTCTAAGTGATTCGCGTCATTCGGAGTGAATGATGCATATCCCTTCATAACAGTCGCGAGGCCTGGATTTCTACTGCTGTCCACAATTTTACCGCTCACTTCGTATCGTATCTCGTCAAACAGATACAATAACCCCATTTTATCAAAGACCGCTGTGTTCGAAACCGTACCATCCTCTTTAAGTAACCGGCCCCGCATATACAGCGAACTAGCATACGGCGCAGTATACACATCCTGCTGCTGAATGGGTATACGAATTTCGTCGTTATTATTTAAATTTCTGATTGAATATGGTCCATGACTATGATTTTCAAAATTAGTTATCGCGGTTTCAAACGTAGGCTTCTCAAACACGTTTAAAATATTCGGATTCATATTAGCACTTTGTAACCGAGAGAGTAAAGAAAACGTCTATTTTTAGATGTTAACACCTTGAAGGTTGCAGGTGAACTGTTTCGAGCGCGAGCAGGTGTTCCTTTTAAACTATTTCGGAAACTAAGACCCATTCTTCTTCAAGTGCAGTCTTACCGTGATGACCTCGCCACGGAAATTAACAAGATCACCGTCTTGATCGACTATCTTAATTGATATGCTATCTATATGCCTCTTATTAATCGGCAGGTAAATTGCATTAGCGGGACACTCTATTATTTTATAGCCGGGAGGCACGCTAGGAAAAAATTCATGAATAATGTGTACAGATCTATCATTCATGTAACTGCCCGTGATGAGATTACACTCCACGCATATAGCGTTTACTTTTTGAATTTTTGCCGGGAAATCAGATATATGTTTCTCGAGCGGTTTTAGACGACGAGATGTAAATCCTAACAAACTGCCAATACCGCCGGCCTTTTCAAAATTTATCATCTTATTGGATTTTATTTCCACTTTTAACGTATTTTTATTGGATACTATAGAAATATGACTATCGTTACCATGATTCAGAATAAAATGCTTTCTTACGTAATTATTTATATCTTCTATTTCATACGAGCCCTCCGAAATTTTTATAAACTTATCGTCTGTATCATAATATATATGATTATTTGTAGCGTCTATGTTCGGTATGGAGTTATACGCCTCGAAATTTATTAAAGCAAGCGAATATTCAGCACCGTCTTCAAGGTCTATGGGTGGGGAAAAGTGCGCGGTTAAATTAGATGATTTGCCGGATAATGTAAACGTACAAGACATGTTGCGGCTTCAAGGTTAGCTCTGAGAATGAACGTGACTTAAAAGCATGACGCATTATATAGAAATTGTAAACACAGATGTCCACAATTTACTGTGTCATAAGACTGATACTGCTTGTGATTGTATTCAATAGAACAATTTAAATATTTTATTAATTCGAGAGGAGGCTGTAAATTACCAAAACTATCATAATAAACGGCTTTCGAACCGTTCTTAAAGTATGCAGTCCAATGAGTACCATTACCGCTATCTCTATCCAAGTTCACAATGCCCGTCTCAATTTTATGTACGCGTTTAGGTAGTCGGTCTCGCATAAATATTCCTCGAAAATTAGGTATATTTAACATCTTAACATATTTTTTCAGATCCACGTCGGTGAGCGCTCGATTTGGTAATTTTACTAGTCACTTGCTGTTGGTGTTTTTATTCATGTATAGTCCAAGTCCCGTTCGATAGGGACGAAGATAGAGTC
This sequence comes from Rutpela maculata, assembly GCA_936432065.2. Taxonomy (NCBI): domain Eukaryota; kingdom Metazoa; phylum Arthropoda; class Insecta; order Coleoptera; family Cerambycidae; genus Rutpela; species Rutpela maculata. Next base: position 22,071,859 of record OW386293.2, read on the forward strand.
CCTTACCGAGGGCGATACTCTCCATAGCCTGATTGTGACGTTTAGATTCTTTAAGCTGGGAGGATGCCGCCTGAGAATCTCTTACAGCTTTCGCTATACCTGCAGATCCACCGGCTAGCGCTCCCAGAGCACTAAGTCCGGCAAATATTGGTATTAGCGGTAGAACGCCACCCGTCTTCGGTATAGGAATAACGCGAGCAGCCATCGGTGATATTTTTTTATCTTTTTTAATACGCTGTACTGCACGAGAGGCCTTTTTAATAGCATCCCCGACAGAGGGAGCTCCACGTACTAGTTTACGAATTTTATTGGATATTTTTTTAAACGTCATCGTACCGCCACATTTTCTTTTTTTACATCCCAAGCCTAATTTAACTTTAGCACTCATGATGCCTGCTACACCGGCTGCTGCCGCTCTTTCTCCGATGGACGAATCCCTAGCAAATACACGCTTCAGAGCACGTTTTGCCAATTCTTTATCGGCAATATGCCGTCCTTTCACATCATTGACTTTAGAATATTGTATGTCGTGGTCACGACACGCCTCATCTAGACCATTAATTCCGCGATCTCCTCGCGCCAGTCTTTTTTCTAATTTAGTACCCGGGCCGCAGAAACGATAGCCAGGGATATGGGCTTCGAAAGGTAATTTATTTATGAGAGCGTTTACAGCCATGTTACCTCTATCACATGTAATAGTAGACTGAGGTGTTACAGGTGACCGAAAGCTATTTATACTTAAACTCCTGGTGGAAATACCTCAGTGTCAATCATGCGTTTCATCAAGACAGGTAACAGTCTGAAAATCGATAATCTCGATTTCGATAGTCATGTGAAAAAAGATAGTAGACATGGTCCTCTGTTACCCGACAGCATCAGGTGTATCATATGCGGACCTTCAAATTGTGGGAAAACAAACATCGTGATAAGCCTGCTGACTCATCCACACGGCTTGCGTTTCAAGAATGTTTACGTCTACTCGAAATCTCTCTACCAGCCTAAATACGAATATCTTAGAAAAGTACTCGGCTCGATCGTGGGATATCATGAATTCAAGGATAGCGATGTAATAATGACGCCTGCGCAAGCTAAAATTAATTCCATTTTTATATTTGATGACGTAGCTTGCGACAATCAAAGTGTGATGCGTGACTACTTTAGCATGGGACGGCATAAACAGATAGACAGCTTCTATCTCTGTCAGACCTATACCCGCATTCCGAAACATCTGATAAGAGACAATGCAAATTTACTGATATTATTCAAGCAGGATGACATGAATCTTAGACATGTATATTCCGATCACGTTAATACCGATATGAGCTTTGAGGATTTCAAACATATGTGCTCGTTATGCTGGAAAGATAAATACGGATTCCTAGTGATAGATAAAGATAGCGATATTAAACATGGCCGATACAGAAAGGGGTTTGACGAGTATATATACCTGTGATTTTACTATCTCAATCAGTTGATAATTACACATGTTATCTGACGCACCTGTCGACATGGACATTACTAATAAAATTATCGAAGCTCGGAAAGCTGTAAAGCGCAAATTAGAGGCACTCAAAATGCACGATCTGCAAATCGAAAAGTCTTTTGCCCCAATCACCGCACCGTTACATTCAATAGCTAAACATATCAAGCTTGAGACGGACGAGAATTTAAACATTAAGAAAAAGTCTGAACCCTCAGAGGATGAAAAAAATATTAATATTACACCGTCACCGTCGATTGTCGACTCTGAAGAAGGCGACCAGTCAGATGAGAAGTATCTTGAGAAATTTAGCGATCTGCCTAAAACCTATATATCTGAGATGATGCATGATACTGAAAATACACATGATTTTCGATATGGTGTACGATATAATCCCGAAGAAGATAAATATTATATTGGAAATTCTGCCATTCAGTTTGACGGTGACAATTTAATAATAAATAATAAAGAGTATCAGGGCACTCGCGGTCTTTATGAATTACTATTTAAAAAACGTTCGCATCACTATAACTATGATGATAAGAAACAGTACATTGATATTGTAAAAAGGACTAGCGCACATAAGAGAAATTATGATTCTGAAAAGCAAAAGTCTGGTAGTAAGAGCTGGAAGTACCTGCATATTATTAAACCGATGCTTTACGCTCGCGAACCTCGGCAACGTGCTCCTGGTAAAGTAAAAGGCGGTGAATTAATGATGCAAGTCACCGATAATGCTATTGATTACGTATATTGGGACGATCCTAATGAACTCGTCGATCGTCTTAGGCTTTTGATAGCTTCACAGGAGGCAGGCAATTCAAGTCATACGAATGAAATAAATAGAATTTTAGAGGAACTATTAGAAAGTAAAATAATCGAACCGCTGGATTAATTTAACAGTACGTAAATTATTGTTGAACTGTAAACATGTCTGCTGTAAAAAGAGATATTGTTAATGAAATACATAAGCCGGCTAGAATTAACTTTAAGAGACGAAAAGTCGTAGTTAGAGGTTTAAATGAATTGCTTCAGGCTGACTTAGTCGAAATGATTCCATATGCTAATTACAATAAAAATTATAAATATATTCTCATTGTAATTGATGTTTTTTCAAAGTACGTATGGGCTGAACCAGTTAAATCTAAATCTGGCGTAAATGTTACTCGAGCTATGGAAAAAATATTAGTCGCAGATAAACGAATCCCCGTCAATTTACAGACTGATAATGGAACCGAATTTTATAATATTAATTTTCAAAAATTAATGAAAAAATATAAAATTAATCATTATTCTTCGTATAGCACTAAAAAATGTTCAGTAGTCGAACGCGTAAATAGGACTATAAAATCTATGATGTATAAAGAATTTAGTATAAATGGTTCTTTTCGGTGGTATAATTTACTTGCTGATATTATTAAGAAATATAATAATACTAGACATAGTACCATCGGCATGAAACCTGTAGATGTAAATAAAAAGAATGAAAAAATACTCTTGAAATCCGTTTACAATTATCCTACAATTACATACACGCAATTACCTAAATTTAAAATTAACGATCATGTGAGAATAAGCAAGTACAGAGGCGTGTTCGATAAAGGTTATACTCCTAATTGGTCTAATGAAATATTTACTATTTCAAAAATTAATTATACCAGCCCCATAACATACTTACTGACCGATGCACAGAAACAGCCAATAGAAGGATGCTTCTATACTGAAGAACTGCAGAAGGTTAAACATTCAGACGTGTATCTCGTTGAGAAAGTTTTAAGGAAGAAAGGAAATAAGGTTTTCGTTAAATGGCTTGGATTTGACAGTTCCCATAACAGTTGGATTGAAAAAAGTAGCATTGTTTAATTTTTATGCACTTATATTAATTATTATTATTATTATTATTATTATTATTATTATTATTGCTATTATTTTTATAGGTTATGTATTCCATGTACATATATAAGCTTTATTACTGTATTATGCGTTCAGATAAATAAAATATATTATAAAAATTAAATTATTTTTTTATTTTTCGTCTGGGGTGGCTTTATTTTTTAAGATTTAATTTTTTTGATTGCATATTTGAATTCAGCATTAAAAAACACATAAAATGTAGCATGAACATTTTCGTTACAATAAACTTGAAAAATATGAATTTTTTCATTTTTTGCCTGGGCTGGCTTAATTTTTTAAGATTTAATTTTTTTGATTGCATATTTAAATTCGACATTAAAAAAGACATAAAATGTAGCATGAACATTTTCGTTACAATAAACTTGAAAAAAAAATCTGAATTCTTCATTTAATTAGGAAATGGGTAATAATAGTCAACCATTTTTTAAATTAATTTATTAATACATATAAGAAAGAGGTTACATGTTTTGTGATATAATAACAGAATATTTATGTTCAAGTACTGGATTAATTATTTGAGCGTATCGTAATATTTTAATTTGAAAACGATCTCGATCGCGGGCGTCTTGCATCCAGTTACCACATCTAGCAGTTCTATGGGCATAGCTCCAATGGTAAATGTGATGAATTTTAACGTCCTCGCTGAACTGAACTGTTCTTGGACTTCTTCGGCCGGATACTGACATGTTGAAATGTACGTAAAACTTCAACGTACTTAACGTCTTCTCCGAGTAATTTTAAATTGTTCATAAATTGCTGTAACCTCTTCTTATATGTTTCGGGATCCATCTTTAGGACTCAATGAATTCAATGTTAGTGGTCGTGCCTGCTAGCCCTCTATATACCAAGTACACTTCTTTTAGTATAATGGTTTGTTGTAGCGTTACCATATCATCATCAGAAATAATGCGTGAGTATCTGGCTGGTAGACTCACTTTACAATTTTCGAGGATTACTTGGACCTGGATACCATACGAAAGTGAAAGTGCTTTATATATATCTAGCACTTTATATTTTCTATCGACTTCCAGCTCATAGATTTTCATGAACGGCGTGACATGAGCTTCAACATTAATTTTTGCGAAAGACATTGCTGCTGCTGCTTGTATATATATATATCGACTTTAAGATTGTGAATGAATGCAGCGATCTCAGGTCTTTACTTTTATGCTGTATTCCACCCCCACTTTTCGTATCGTGTAAGCAGAAAAATATGAGAAAAAATATGATGATTTCATTGTTTACATTATTTCTCTCCAAACCCTGAGACGCTCCTTATAATAGATCACGTGACTTATTAGTCATTGTATTATAACCGTCGGATGCTGTTATCTAAAGACAATTAATCACGTTTTAAATATACATATAGCCGTAGACAGTCGCATTTATTTACATTAACAATTTCCTGGAATCCGATAACGTCTCTGCATTTGGTCACAGTTTTAACATTCAAATATAAAATTTACGTATTGAAGTAGATGAATATTTATTTCATATATAAGACTTGTCTATTTAAACTCAATGATGGACGTCTGTAGCCATTTTTCTTAACCTCTAACGCCCTCTAACGTAAACATGCAATACTATTCGTCAATAACTATAAACAATAAACGGCAGCCATCTTATTTTTATTACTAGATACACCATATCACTAGTACACCTTATATACTTATTTTTATTACTAAATACACCCTGTATACTTCTTTTATTACTAGATACATCCTATATACTTCTTTTATTACTAGATACATCCTATATACTCTTAGCCACGCCCTCTTAGATATAATCTCTTATCTTTAGCTATAATCTAATATCTAAGCTCGGGGATTGGATCTCCCCCCTCCCATTAGGTCCTATCACCTATCATCTAAGAAGATCCCACCTCACACTACAACCTAGATAATAGGATCTATCATCTAGCATTATCTCACCTCACACTAGAACCTAGATCATAGGATCTATCATCTATCACCTGCCCGCCCCCCGCGGGGCTGCAGGCGTGCTGACGTCACAGCTACAGCCGCAGCTCCAGCTTGACCTTGAATTGCGCCAGTATTGGTACTGCATAACTACTGTCTAGATGTATACAGATTCATGACTTTTCACAAACTTGTTGGTAAATCGAACAAAACTGTAATGTTATCAAAACTACCACCAACTTCTGCTGCTGCACGGTAACACTCAAATCGTATTTTTTACCAAACTTAAACATGGAAAATTGTTACTGATTGGGGATGGAAAAAAGTCAGCAGTATATTAACCCCAACTATGGTAACAAAAGAACCAGCTACCGAATCTGTTTTAACACTAATTTCTTGATCATGCAAATTTGGGTGCGAAAACAGGTGCAGTTGCAGTAGAGCAAGCTCACGTTACTCCACAATGTTACCGTTGTCACGGACAAGCATGCATGAATGTCGAATCCATGGAAGACGACTAAGATTAATTAACACAGGTAACCTTCTGATAATTAGTGGATTAGGTATACAGGGGACACCAGATAAAAAAAGGGCAATTGCTTTACCTCTGGGGTGGCGTGATAACAAGTACAATATACAATACTCTCGCTTCTTTAAAAAATGGTGGAAGCGCTACATTTATTATAATTTTAAGTGGAGTTTAGTAGCTACTGCTTTTACGTTAAGCATTGAACCTTATAGTAGAACCGCATGAATAGAATTATCGACACAAAACAGCTATTCGTGAAAGGATATTGCCGTTTGGCACACTAACTGGTATTACCGTAAGGAACGTATTTCGAAGGAGCGCCATCTTCAGTTACCATTTGGATCCAAGATGGCCGCCATTTTCAAGAAATCAATTGAGGTAATTCCCTGGCGAATCTATTAACTTCACAAAAAAAGCGTAATTAAAAAGTGTTGCTTATTTTATTGCCAACAAAAAAGTATTTTATGCATTTTGCGAAATTTTTGAAAATAAGGCCACTATTTATGAAGATTAAATAGTGGGAGCTATGTCTGGAGTTGGAGCTTTTACTGCTTTTATTTGTAAGATCCCATCGAGAAGGTAATTATTCTCTCTATAAAGAATCTCTTAAAGCTCTCATGCCTTGGTTCTTCATATTTGACCACCCAAATTACTCGAGATGGTTGTCAGTTTATCTTAAAGATTTAACGGAACTAAATGAAACCTAATCCAGATATTCAGAAAGCTTTTGAAAACGGATGTTTTGTTGTAAATAAAACAACTCGCCGCTTCTCTGGAATTGGAATTGTTCAAGCTCATGAGCAGCATAATGCCATTATTAAAGGTGGATTTATAGGTTTAAGCAACAATCCGTCAGCCTTACGTAGATGGATGCTTTCTTGTCCGGAAATCTCGAGAGTGCTAATGGAATTTACAAACTTAGATGAAGAAGTATCCATCGACAATAGACACCATGAGGAATCGGCAGCTTTTCAAATGAAATTTAAAGAAAATATACAACTTTTAAAAGAAGCTTACACTGAATTTGGAAATCCGTTTCTTGAAACCAAAAGAGACTTTTTCTGCATTGATACCAAAATAACAATGGATGACGAATGTCTAAATAATATTTTAGGTAGGTCTTCATAGATGGTTATTTCCGCGACACATTATAATATATTTCTGTTGTTTTTAGGTATAAAGGAACGTGGACTAGATCTATATAATAAGTTTGTTGATGAACGCTTAAGCAGCAGAGACGTATCCATATATGATCCAATAAAAGCGAATAAAATTCGCTTATTTTGTAAACCTAAAAAGGTTGTAAAATCCGCAATGTTGATAAAGTCCCTGAAATATGATGTGGATTTATTCTCTAGACTTTTCATAGTATGTTCAAATCGTGACATAGATTTGGATGATTTTCTTGCACATGAGAATCAATCATTCCCAACAGCTCTACCTCTAAACGGAGTCCAGAGATCATCAGATAAATCAATCTTTGTTAAGATTCTGGAAGATGTGCTTAATGACGTACCTCTTATTTTAGAAGAAACCGATGCTATGCCAAATTTACTTCAGACAGAAGAAACATCAGAATTTCAGTATGATTGTGTGGTCTATGATGGGCCTGCATTAGTTCACCTTTTACTGCCTAAGGGTGTTTTAAATTTTGCTGAATACTCTGCCAAAGTATTTCAATCGCACATGAAACATAACGCTGATAAATTTAATTTAAAACGCCTTGATATAATTTGAACAATATACAAGAACAATAGTTTGAAACATCACAGTAGAGAAATTCGTGGAGGAGGAACGCGACGACAGGTTGGTGGTAATGTACTACTTCCTAAAAACTGGTCGGATTTTCCTAGGAACACAGACAATAAAACAGACCTGTTTCACTTTCTATCCAATGAATAACATCATCCATTCTTCCTGTGGAAACACTATGCACAATTGACGATAGGATCATTTCAAACCGCAATTCCCAAAATTCACATCTATCGCTCTGCAGTCACGAAGAAGCAGATACCCGTATTATATTATACGTACAGGATTACATCCGCCAAAGTTGAAAAAATATTTGCATAAGAACAGTAGACACCGATGTTTTAGTGTTAGCTACTGCTTTTTTTTATCGGTTGTATGTGCAAGGATTGAAAACTCTATATGTTCACTTTGGTGCCACTAAGCACTTTAGAATAATATGTGTTAATGGGATAGCTGCACATTTGGGTTAACAAAAATGGGAAGCTTTGTTAGGTTTTGATGCATTCACGGGATGTGATACCGTCTCATTTTTCTCAGGCAAGGGAAAGTCGACTGCTTGGAAGACCAGGCAAATTTTCCCTGAGGTAACGGAAGCTTTTTCTTTTATGTCTAAGCCGCAAAGATTTATTTCTGACCATGTTTTCAATTTGTTGCAAAGATTTGTTGTCTTAATGTACTGTTCAACATCCGACTGCTTCGAAGTTAACGATGCCCGAAAGGAATTTTCCACGTCGAAGGGAAGAAATGCTGCAAACCTTCCACCTTCTAAAACCACTTTAGACCAACATACTCGAAGAGCCACATACCAAAGTGGCCGCCATGTATGGGGACAATCATTGGAAACAAATCCTACTTTGCCAGATACTGAATCTTGGTGTAAAAAAGATGGTATTTATTCACAGTACTGGTCAACTTTACCTGAGGTGTCCACAGCCTTGAGGCAACTGATACGGTGCGGCTGTAAAAAGAACTGTAAAAAAAATATATGTGCTTGTAAGAAAGTAGGTTTACATTGCACGTTGTTATGTACTTCTTATAAGGGAAAGTGATTTAAATTAATATTTTGTTAAAAACATACATATAAATAAATGATTCTATAAAAAAAGAACGAATTTTGAATTTTATTAAATAACGGCTTTATTTCAATTCTAATCGCGAAATGTCCGAAATACTTTTTTATTGGCTGTTCAAAGCTCATCAACTTTGTATAAAGCTATTTTTTTATAAAGTCAATTGGTTTACCAAAAAATCATATTTATTAGATTATTAGAAATCAGCCGCCATTTTGGATCCAAATGGTACCTTAAGGTGGCGCTCCTTCGAAAATGATTCTTTAGGGCACTACTAATAAGTATACCAAGCGGCAACATTCTTTCACAAATAGCCGTTTTTTATTGGTTTGCTACTCTACTATTAAAGTAGATTCTAGTAAAGATTACAATTTATTGTGTTAACTGGAACCAACTCTTAAGTGTGCACCTTATTTCCCATGGTACTATTAATTTTATGAAAAAAATTGTAGACGTTTTTGATAGAGAATTTTATATGGAATAATTTTGTATATAGGTATTTTTATCAAAAAGTGCACCGTTCCCCAGCTAATCTAGAAAACATCAAAATGGGAGAGTAAATGACGTCCTAGAGGATGAAGCACACTATTTAGGGTTGGGAACATTTCGGTTTATTAATTCTTATGCTATCCTTAAAATTTCTACCAATTTTCAAAACTTTATGAATTTTGTCCGCTATAAATCGTTATATTACTGAACTACTACATTTCATATCATATATCAAAACGTTATGTATTATACTACAATACCCCTCGCATTACCATGGATACAGCTGATATTTGGTTTCCCCTTCATAAACGTTTTTTAACCACACTTACAGCTGAAACAAGCATAACGTTGCCAGAAACTTACAGTAATGGTACACCGAGGAACCATATTTACACCGTAAGTCATAAGGGTATGTAAATTTCTAGCAATTTCCCTTTGCTAAGTCTTAAATGTTCCCTCGGCGTTCGGACCGGAGAAATTACTCTAATTTTGCGGAGGAAATATTATTTGGATCATCGGGGAACCGTAAACGTTTTTATTGAGAGACGATACACTTGTAATACAGTACAGAATTGTTTTAGAATACTTTAAATAGTGTCGATTGAATTTCAAGTAAATAATGTTAAAAATTGTCACAGAGTTCGTTTTGTTAAGCAGTATATAGGGTGCTTGAAACCTATGTTTCCAAAATGAGATTGCAAAAAGCAACGAAAACAAAGAAACTCGTATGTTAAATGAAGGTTGATTATAATAAGTGTAAAAATTGATTTTTATGTCGATAAAATGGGAGAATTTGCAGAGGTAAGTATATCAAGCGAGAAAATTATTTATCTTTCGAAACTTCAGTCGTCCTGGTTACTGCCAGGCTGCGAATGGAGCGCAATTCAAATATTTAATTTAGTTGTTTTTGATTTTTCAGTTAATATTTTTTTATTTCAGGATAATTTTTTTTATACATTCCTTCAATCTAATCTAATCTATATTCCTCATGTACTATTCCGTAACAAGTAATGGGGGTTACCGTTTAAAGAATATAAATAACGTCATACCTTCGTGAAAACTTACCAAAAAAAAAAAAAATGTAAAAAAATATGTCATTATCCTTTTGATATGACGATTGATTTTCTCAGAAAAAATTGTACACTTTTTATTTTTATTACTTTATTACTTTTATCTCCATACTTTACGAAAGCACTGTGTTCTAAGTATATTTCATTTTTAACCCCCGACCCCAAAAGAGGAGTGTTATAAGTTTGACGCGTATGTTTGTATGTTTGTTTGTCTGTCTGTCTGTGGCTTCATATCTCTTCAACGGGTGATCCGATTTTGATGCAGTTTTTTTTTATTTGAAAGAGTATTTTGTCGAAAAGATTATAGGCCATCTTAGATTTTGATGTTTGGTCGCCATCTTGAATTCGCCAGGTTGAACTTCTCTAGAAATTGTCCAATTGAAGTAAAATTGAAAATGTGCAGACAATTATGGTAGCTGAACACGATTTATGCCTTATTTTGATTCGGCATATGAAACTGGTACAATTAGATACATTGATCGATGGTTTTTAAAAATTTTCAATTTTACTTGTTTATACTTAAGTGTATATCTTAAATTTTATTAACCTATTTTACGTTAGAAAGTTTGGTAAAATGGCAAATATTAGATTGATTGGTATCACTAAAAGTTACTACATATGTTGATCAAACTCATCTAATTCCCAAACTTTGTAAAAATGAAAAACCTATAATATAATAATCATACCATTGCCCCACACGGGCTGCCCATCCCAACTTGGAATGGGTCTGAGTGTCAGCCTCTAACTGACTAAAACCCCTCCTCCTAGGGGTCGTCTGTAAAGAATACTCCGACGGCACTGCAGCCTCCTGGGCTTATTGTACTCTCCCTGTCTTTCTGTCTTAGTTTGCACTGTCCATTTTAATACTCCTGTATCACTGACAAGGTGATGCAGGTCTGAAAATGGGCGAGTTATGATGGTCTCCGGGTCTGGTTGTGTTTGCCCGTAGATAATATAACTCACTCTACCCATTTTTCCTGTGCCGTTGGCAGCAGGTCTGAGAAAATTGGCAGAGTGGTAGTTGCCAGGTCCATTATCTTTCCCCGTTGATATTATATTCTGCAGTCCAAACCCTGCAGTCGTATAATATGCTTTGTCAGCAACGCTACACGGCGTTTCTCGCTGGACACCACCCCAGTAAAGTCCTCGTCGCACGCGACGTCTCTCTACTTCGGTGCTCAGTTCCGCAACAGCCTCGCCGCGGTGTCCCTTGATGGCCCATAACCCCGTCAAGTCCACACCGCTAGCGACGTTGCTTCACTTCGCACCCCTGCATCATAGTGAGGACCGCTGTAGCCTCAGCATTGTGATGCAGTTTTGTCTGGAATGGACCTATTTTCCCATTCCTTCAACCTTTTGAAGGTTGCTCCACCAGGCTATGCTCCTTGTCAGCGACGGCCTCGCTACGCGACATTCCTTGATGGTCCATCACCCCAGTCAAGTCCTCGCCGCTTGAGACGTTGCTTCACTTCGCACCCCTGCATCACTTTAGTAAGGACTGCTGTGGCCTCCTTACTATGATGTAGGTTTATCTGCACCTTCAGCTGGAATAGGCCTATTTTTTCCCTATCCTTCCTGAGGGTTACCCTCCCCTGGCTCGGGAAACCAGACGAGAGGCTCGGGCGCTTTAGAAGGTCCTTGGTGTTGATCGAAGTCACGGACACCCCCTCCCTCAGCTCCTTCACCTCCCGCACTACGCTCGTGGGCTTTGTTATGGGGGGGGGTGTCTGCACAGAACATGCTGAGGAACCCCCTCCCTCTCCACGAATAAGGGGAAAGGATGGTCACCACGCACGGAGCCCCTTCCATACGTGGAAGGCATTTGTACAACGGGGTGCGCCTGTGCCCCGAGGTTTATCGCTAGTGGTCGGGCTCCCCCCCGACCATGCATCCCATCGGCGCGCACAATACCTTGGGATTGGAGAAGTTTTTATGGTGGTACTTCATCCACGTGGTCAGGGCGGTGAAGCCAAGACCCCGTGCCCCCCGGAGAGACGTACCCCTGACCTGGGTCAGGGGGTCATTGCCACTCCAAGCGGTTTACGGTATGTGAGCTGGTCCGCGACGTGGTTTTAGCCGGGATGGACTGGGTTATTAGCCCTACCCCCCAGCAGTATGACCACGTTAACCCTACTCCTCGCGGAGTCTGGCCGTTCTCCTATCCGCCACCTGGAGACGCGCCTGGCAGGTGCTCAACCCCCCACCCTCGTGAAATGATGGTACCAGGAGTACCATTGCTTTTAGTATCTCATGCTTATTTAATGCAAAAAAAGTATACTTTCACAAAATTTCATGTAAATTGAATTATTTTTACGAGAGAGAAAAATAAAAAACCGAAAAATCGGTTTTCTCGGGAAATTTGAGGTTATGGTGAAAAATGCCTTATATGAAAGTTTTAGATTTTTTGTAATATCTACAACTTTTGTGAAGGACATTTTCCGCTAGGAGTCAACACCTAAACAGCACCTACATTTCACGATTTCACATTATCTCGTGTTTAATTTTTGTTTTTTCTCTTCTTTATAACCTTAACTAAATTCCCCGGCTGGTCCTTGCCTGTTAATAATTTTTTTTTTCAAAAAGGTATTGGCACTAGCCTATCCTGCTGAAACCGAATCCGAAGTCAGAATTGTCAGATTGGTTTGTTTTTCACTGGTATGATCCGCCGGACAGACCATTTTTTTTTTGGGGGGGGGGGGGAGGGCCAATCTGACAATTCTGATTTCGGATTCGGTTTTAGCGGGTCCAAGTACATAAGGATATACTGCTCTGATCTTCAGGCTGGACCACTTTTTGTTTGTTTTGGGGGTGTTTTTTTGGGGGGTTGGGGGTGAAAACCGAGCGAATCTGACAATTCTGACTACGGATTCGGTTTCAGCGGATCCAAATACATAGGAATACACTGGTCTGGTCAGCAGGCTGTGTCATTTAACAGAAGATGTTGAAATACTTGTAAAAAAAAAATGTCTGCGATCAATGATTTTAAATATCGTGGACATTGGTTCTATATACATCCTAAAATGTGTAAGAAAATATCCGAGTGGCAGCAACTTTGAATTAAATTGGGTTGTAGGCCACCGTGTGGTATTTCATTTCTACAAAGTTTGGTCAACATGTACAGTGATTTTTTACTACTTTTAGTGACACCAACCTTCTTGACATGACGCTTTTTACCAAACTTTCTAACGTGAAATGGGTTAATTGGATCTATTTCACGTTAGAAAGTTTGGAAAAGTGTCATGGCATCACTAAAAGTAGTAAAAAGTCACTGCATGTGTTGATTAACTCGTCGAATTCCCAATCTTTGTAAAAATGAAATACCTATGATATAATAATCATACCATTATTTTCAATATGTACCTTAAATGTTAAGCTTCCTTTGGTAACTTTAAGCTTTAAGTGTTAAGCTTAGTTTAGTAAGTTTAATGTTAATGATACTGAAAACGATGATAAGATTTTTATAATATAGGTATTTCATTTTTACAAAAGTTGGGAATTATGCGAGTTGGTCAATATGAGCAGTGACTTTTAGTAATACCAATCTAGTTCTCATCACGACACTTTTTGCCAAACTATCTAACGTGAAATAGGCCAATTTGTTGTTTAATAATCATGTTTGTAATGTTCTATTGAATTATTTCATGTAAACTTTGACGTGTGTAATGAATATTATTTATTCAAGCACACCAATAAAGTCTATTTCAATTCTACATGATTTCTATTCTATATTCTGGCGTATAACAACTAATGGTGGAGGAGCCGGTAATAACAGAACATGGATCGTAACTCAGCCACTAATAAAAAACTATTTTTTCTACAGCCGTCAAATAATTTTGAACGACAATCTATGTATCCTTTAATTACAAAACTTATTAAGACATACGTTATTAAGAATTTTAACTCAAAATAACCTTCTTGTCCACAGATACAGTTTGATTTGATCTTGAAAAACCCTGTATAAATAAAAAAACTCAGAGAATAAGTAACTTTCAATAACGTCGTCATCTTGTGATAAATTAATTTTTTGCTTCAGAAGGCCATAATAATTTTATGTACCATTTATTGCCGAACTCATAAAATCGATTGAGAAATAAAAAAGTTATGAAGAAAATAAATCATTTTGGATCTTTATGGCGCTCCGGTACAGCATGCAATAAAAAGTTTGGTTTTTATAGAAGAATTCTACATATTATTGAATATTTTTCATTAAAGAACAGACAACTTGAAATTGAATTCTCTTTAAATACGGTTGTAAGTTCGGACTACATATTCTGTGGTTTGTAGGATAGCTGAAATGTCTGTAATTTATAGCAAAGGAATCCGTATGTTACTTAAAATGAAAATTTTATGCTTCTAGGTATTACACAACCAGAGTAAAGATATTTAGTACACTCGCTGTGCCTTTAGAATAAACTTTACTCCCAACATTTTAAGTTGTATCCAATAATCCCATTTAATAAATTTAAACAAACACACCACAGATAGTAGACAACCCCCAAATCCAAAGCCAAGGCTGTCCGGAAGGGGGTTACACATTCGGAAAAACGCAGACATACATCCACACCCACCGGTGTTGTCAATACCGGGGCTGGGGGTCGAACCCAGAGCGCGGTAGCGAGTCGATCAGCGTATTCGCCACTCAATATGCCTTAACCGATTGAGCTACCGTGCCGAGATATTATTTAAAGATTGCTATCTTGAAAAAAGAAATTTACACAAAACTTCTTTTATTTGGCAACTTTTATTTATTTTTTCTGCCCAATGACCACCCTGTATAACATTTTTAAATTAAAATTATATCAAGTGGCAATAGTGAAAACAACATTTCTAATATTACTTTCCTCCGTCGTTTTTTAATGAATTATTTTTTAGAGTGACCACCCTGTACATTTGTCACTAAAATTGTATAATTTCCTCCTCGGTAATAATGTCAACTAAATTGCAAATATTATTTTCCAACATCATTTCTTAATTAATTATTTTTTAGAGCACATATTTTTACTGGTGGTATAGCAGGTTTCTCTCTTGAGAGTTGCGAGAGTTTCTTCCTTAATAATCGAGTTGGCTACATGCCAAATATTATTTTTCTTCGTCAAATAGTTTTGTAGATATAGTGCCAATACTCAACAGACAAACAGAAAAACAGACACCAGACCGACAGACAGACCGACAGGTGGATGGACAGACTTGGAAGATCTTAATTTTCGAAATCTTCATAGCCTGAAACGTGATAATCCGCAAAAATCTCGGATGGTGATTTTTCACGGTTACAATAATACTTCCCTTCGGTAAGCGAGGGAAGTAAAAATAATATTAGACTTAGATATTAGCCGATTTTTTTTAATGTTACTTGCAAGCTTTTCTTATTTTTTTTGTTTTTTGCTTTTGGGAGTTTTACCACATCTATCCTCTTGTCTACGGATGAAATACCTACTTCATTTTTTTTTCGAAAAAGTCATTCTTCATAAATACTTCTGCTTATTCTGAAAAGTTGTTAGCCATTGTACTGTACTAGTACTCCGGTCAAAATAGACATTCACCCTTGCATAAATTCCTAAGAAGCTGAAAATTTACATGAACGTTGGGGATACCATTATAATGAAGTTGTGAAAAGTCCCCATTGATTCCGTGTGTGCAAAAAATTTTATGCGAGGTCAAAGTTCGCAAAAATAGTTTTTTTGGATTTTTTAGCGAAATGGTTAGTTTTATGATAAAAATAGCTTAGACAAAAATTGTAGATCTTTCTCTACAAAAATGGTCCTTACACTTTTTTTCACAAAATTCACCTTTTTTGAGAAAAAGCCATTCTAAAGTTATATTCTCCATAATATGCATGACTACGCTGCCTATGTACATTATGTACGTATAATATAAGTAAAACAATTAGTCTGCCTTTACTAATACATTAATATTGAATGATAATTCTAAGAATATGAGATGAAAAGAAACCCAGTCCCTAATTTTATGTGACCAGGTGGCCTTGAGCAACATGTGTCTGCTGTTCAATTGTGAACGTGGCAGTGTCCGTCTACGTGCTCTTTTTTCTAAGGTCCCAACGATATACCGTTAGTCTTAAACGTTCCCTCGTAGTGAAAACACGTGGTTATTGCAAATATTCTTAACTAAAGTTTGTGCTGTATTCAGTTTTTTAAAAATGTCGCAAATTTGCTTCGTTTGTAATCAACCTCTGCATGCAAGTGAATTTGTTACTGTTGATCGTGGCATGAAGACGTTGATTGACGCAAGTGTTGAAAGAGGTGATGAATTTACTGACTACCTAAAAGACCAAAAATCAGTGAAAATTCATGTGCAGTGTCGTAAAAACTACACTCGGAAGAGTACTATTGCTGCAGTGAAGAGGCAACATGAAGAGAAATAAGCCAGTACTTCTAAAATAAGTCCTCCTCATACAAGAGCTCGCGTAAGTGAATCAGCTTTCTGCCTCAAAAATTGTTGTTTCTTTTGCGGCGATGAATTGAATGAAGAATGTGAATAAAAGCGAGCTCTGAAATTTCGGCGTAGAATTTGTAAGGTTACTACACTTTCATTCAAAGAATCAGTTCTTCAAGTAGCTCAGTCTCGTTCTGATGACACAGCAAAAACTATTGTAAAGCCGGCCGTCCTCGAGATGAAGCATTAAATCTCGCAATGAAAGAAATATTTGCATACATCGAAAATAGTGATGGCTGTCAACTTACATTGGAAGAATTAAAGTAACCGTAATCGTTATACCGATTCTACAAAAAATATTAAAGCCGCAGAACAACGTCGCCGTGTGGCAAAAACATCGGCATCTTCTGATATTCTCTTTGACCAATTTATGACAGTCCCAACTAGTCAACAACAATTTCCGTCAAACAATCATAATTAGTCTCGGTTGATTACAATGCTAAAAGAAAAATTTACCACTGAGCATATTTTAGTCAAGCAAGTTGACAATGACGCTGATGTACTCATTATAGAAACTGCAATAAATCAATTCAGTCCAAATGATGTCAATGTTGTTGTTGGTGAAGATGTTGATCTGTTGGTATTACTTACCGCTCGAACTCGAATTGAAAATACCATTTATTTTTTAAAACCAGGCAAGGCTCAACAACCATCGGAAATATTTTCAAATATGAGTTTATCGGCTTATCCTAAATGTAAAAATCATATTCTATTTTACATGCTATGACTGGCTGTGATACAACATCAGCAATGTTCCGGAGCGGTAATGTTTCAAATTGTCTGAAAAACAAGATTTAATTACATGTGCAAAAGCTTTTGAAGATATGAACTCTGACTCCAGAAACTCTAATCACCAACGGAATTCGCTTTCTTCTTTCTGTATATGGAGCTCCAAAAAAAATTACTTCCATAGATAAGTTACGTTACGTATATTTTGCAACAAAAAAGGGTTCAATTAGCTTGTCTTCCTCCAACCTCGGCTTCTGCTCATCAACATTTTTATCGAGTATATTATCAGGTTCAAGTGTGGCTTGGTAATCAACTGGACCCAGAAGAATGGGGTTGGAAGCTAATTAATAATGTATTGGAACCAGTCCCCACTCTACTTCCACCGGCACCAGAAAAGCTCCTTAATACAATTTTTTGCAACTGCAAAAAAGTAGGCTTATTTTGTTCACCAGCATGCACCAGCTGTCAAGGTCAGTCGTGTTCAAATACTGAACAGGCGCGGATTTATGAGGGGGTAACGGGGTAATTACCCCCCCCCCCCCAAGGATTCTGTAAATCATTAACTTTTGTTTTAAAATGTTATGATTTTTGTTAATTTTGTGAAGAAAAAAAATTTTAACAGGATAATTACTCTCCTCAAGAAACTTTCATTTTAAAATTAATTTTTTTTTTGATTTTTGCCCCTTGCTTTTCAAAAAAATTTTGGAACGAAAATTTTTTTTTCGGATTTCATCCCCCACCCGCTCATCAAAAAATTTTCGGTTCAGTGTTACCCCCCCAAGCTCAAGGTCCAGATCCGCCCTTGATACTGAATCTCCAACAAAAGATGATCCTTACATCAACGACGAAACAACTGATGTATCGCTGTTTGAACAATTTACGTCAACTCAGGAAGATGAAGAAGAAGGTAGAGGAAGAGAAGAAGAAGAAGAAGAAGAAGTTGAATAAGAAGACTTAATATTATATTAAACTTCAATAAAAAGACCGTGGAGTAGGCCTACCGGGGAAACCACATTAAAAAAGACGCGCCAAGTACATTACCTCATAGGTGGCGTGGAAACGTGAGCATATTATGGAGAATATAACTTTAGAATGGCTTTTTCTCAAAAAAGGTGAATTTTAGGGAAAAAAGTGTAAGGATCATTTTTGTAGAGAATTGAAAGATCTACAATTTTTGTCTAAGCTATTTTTATCATAAAACTAACCGTTTCGCTAAAAAATCCAAAAAACCCATTTTTGCGAACTTTGACCTCGCATAAAATATTTGCACACACGGGATCAATGGGGACTTTTCACAACTTCATTATAATGGTATCCCTAACGTTCATGTAAATTTTCAGGTTCTTGGGAATTTACCCCTATTTTTAGGGCTAACTTGACCGGACTATAGGCCAATTGTCAGGGAGTTCACGAAGCGTAAATACCGTTTTAAATCGTACAAAAGATTTTACTGTTGGAACCCGTTCATTATATTCCTCTTTTATACTTACTAATTTTTCCCCCTCGCCCGCGCCCCTGAACACCCCCAGTTTTGGGAGAATATCGCTTAAAAATCATTTTTTTGCCAATATCTCGGTTCTGAAGGGTCCTACAAAAAAAAAAGAGGTTATCAAATTTAAAGATAATTAAATTCTCAATAGAAATTGTTCAGACACATTTTTACGTAGTATTAATATTCTTGGAGTTATAGGCGGGGGAAATCAAGCAATGTATCGCATCCACCCTGTATATCGGCTGAAGCTATTATTGTATAAGCATCTGATGCGGGGTAACTTCAATTTCATATACATGAGATCTAATATCTTCTAATATTATTGCTCCAGCCGCCTTTACAATTCGCAATCTTTCTTCTTTCACGTATTTTTCGCGATTCTCGTACCAATTCGCTGTTAAAATATTAAAACCAGTATCCCGAAAACTAATGATAGGATCTATATTTGGTTACTATATTTGTTAGAAATTAAAATATCAGCGCCATATTTGCTTTCTAGTTTATTGCTGACAGTTCTGTATTCATGAAGTATGTCTTTCAAGGAAAACTGACATATATAAAACTATCGATATACAGGGCGGATGAGATACGATGCTTGATTTCCCCGCCTATAACTCCAAGAATATTAATACTACGTAAAAATATGTCCAAACCATTTCGCAGGGCCGTTCCACGGGGTGCATCAGGTGCAGTCACACGGGGCGGCACAATTTAGGGGGCGGCATTTTAGCCTACTTCTCTATCTGTATCAGATTTAAGGAGAAATATTTAATGTGATATCATCGCGGTTCGCGTGATTCGTTCATTCGTTAACAGACCAGAACACGGTGCCGCCGTAATATACCGATTGGAAGTTCGAGGAAGGTTATTTGAAATAGACCTGCGGGCAGACGATTCGACGCTCGACGGTTGCGTAGCATTTCGGATTCTGGAAGTCAAAGAAGTGACTGAAAGTAAGTATTATATAAGTCCGGTAAACTCTAAGGTGGCGTATGTATGAATTAGTAACACGACGTACGATTTGATATGCGATGCACATAAAGCCATCGCAGTGACATACAGATGAACTAGTTGCGTATGTCTTATTCTCTTAGTTTATATGATGAAGCGACCTTTGGACGCGCCAGCTTAGAGTTTACTCGACTATACGTCGTTCTATTCTATCTGTGTTGAATTGTTTTCTGATGCCTGATAGTAAGGATCGGATTTTGCAGGGAAAAATGCGTTTATTTTCGGTTTATTATAAATATTTTAAAAAACCAAACATAGTATAATCTTTAAAACTGTTTTAGGTACTTGCTATTGTTCTAACTAATATAAATGTATATATATTTTATTGTAAATTTCTGTTGTACTTTATCAATGAAAATAGTGCCTAATTTCATTATTAAAGAATGAAATTTAATTATATAAAAAAAATACGATAATAACTGTATATGTTTGTACCTTAGAACATTGGGAAGTACCTAAAACTATTTTAAAGATTATTATACCATTCATAATTTTTTAAATATTTATAATACACCGAAAATAAACTCCTATTTCCCTCTCGCTCTGCAAAATCCTATCCTTAATAGTCCTAGTTTATTCTATGTCCGTTCTCCCAAGCGTGTTCGCAAATCTTCGACCTCTGAATTTAATTTTTCCTGATATAATTCTTGTGTTCACCCAATCTTACACTTAACGGTCTGGATGACTCACCCACGTAATATCTGTTACCCTCACACGGAATACTGTAAATGCAGTTTTTTGAAATTCGCTCGTGGTTTTTCGGTTTTGTCTTTATCAGAATAAACCTCAAAGTGTTTCTCCTTTGAAATACCGTCCTAATATCAAATCTATCATTTATACGGCGTAACTTTTCTGATAATCCATGTACATAAGGAATTAACGCCGTGTAACGTTTTTCAGGTTTTTGTTGTATCTGATTGTTATTTTCAATATTTATGAAGGTTTTATCAACAAAGGCTTGTAAGGACCTCTTTTATAAACCGTTTCTCATTGTTTAATATTTCATTATTAGAAGCAATGATTTTGGCCCTATATCTTACAAACATTTTAAAGCACCCCTCTTAACACCTCTGTTGGTATGTGTTGGTTTTCTATAAACACTTGTTTCAATTATACCATTTACTCTTTTAATTAAAACAGCTAGAAATGGTAATTCATTTCTAGTTTCTTTTTCTAAAGTAAATTTAGTAGGTTATTTATTATTTAAATTTTCAAAAAAATTATCTAGTAACTTCATACCGTGAGGCCAAATTGTCAAGATATCGTCTACATATCTACACCAGATAACCGATTTGTATGTACAACTTTGAACATGTCTTGTCTCAAAATCCTCCATAAACATATTGCTTAAAATTGGTGACAACGGAGAGCCCATGGCCATACCGAAATACTAATGATAGAAATCATTTTTTAACTGAAAATAAGTTATTTTGACGCACATAGTTAAAAGTTTCATTGTGGTATTTACACTCAATTTAATAATCTTCCCAGTAAGATACTGGCTAATTGTATTATTTTGTAGATTCCTCAGACGTCAATTAGAAGTAAAAATACATGTGGCAGGAAGTCCCAAAGAGAAAAGTAAAAGAGTTAAAATCATGCCATAAATAACATATAGACAATATTTAAAACATACACTACTACTTACACACAAAAAAAATATTTTGAAAAAAATATATTCTAGGTATAATGTATGGGGCGGTAAAATTTCTTTTTGCACGGGGCGGCAAAAGACCCAGGAACAGCCCTGCCATTTCGATAGAGAATTTACTTATCTTTAAATTTGATAACCATATTTTTTTGGTAGGACCGTTCAGAACCGAGATATTGGCAAAAAATGATTTTTAAGCGATATTCCCCCAAAATTGGAGGTATTCTGGGGGGCGGGCGAGGGGGAAAAATGAGTATGTCTAAAAGAGGCAAATGAACTGGTTCCAGCAGAAAAATCCTTTCTACGATTTAAAACGATGTTAATTTACCTGATAACTGGCCTATACAGGTTAATTAATTAAATAATCAAAAGTAAAGTACTTTTCATTTAATGAATATAATCAAATCTTGCAAAGAGAGTTGCAAATAATGCCAAGTGCAGCTCTAATATACAGCTTCATACACATAACAAATAATTAGTTTTCTCGACAATTTTTATTGTCTAAAATAAGTACATCATTATTAAATAAATTTTGCATAATAACTCGTCGATATTCCAATTGTAATTTTTTTTTGAATCGGCACTAAAGAACCTCAAAATCATCATTAATGTGCCAGAAATAGTCAGTAAAGTAATCCAATATTGTACGATTTCTTGTACTTGACGGAGGTGACAGATAAACGTCAACATAAATTTATCATTGCTTGTGACAAATAGTCTAGGAAATAGCGTGCAAATTCGACGACGCGTGGTTACCGTCTGCCAGTCGGTAATCGAAGAGACCATATAAATACAAAATTTTTTTCTCTCTGGAACTTTTTGGCATGGTGGGGGGATAGGGAGGGGGGGGGGCATTTATTTTTAAATCGAAAGAAACTAATTTTTTTTTCTTTTTCCGGTTAGCGCGCGCGCTGTTCGGAATTTTCGTCTGCCAGCGTAATTGGGGTATGTGAAGTACATATACTAACTACCTATGCGGACAGATATCGATAATCATTCGATTTAAAAATAAATGCCCCCCCTCCCTCCCTATCCCCCCACCATACCAAAAGTTCCAGAGAGAAAAAAAAAATTGTATTTATATGGTCTCTTCGATTACCGACTGGCAGACGGTAACCACTCGTCGTCGAATTTGCACGCTATTTCCTATACCACAGAAGACAGGAACTATACAGAAGCGCAAGCAAACCTTTCTGACGGGGCCAAATTGGTTCATAGTCGCCATGACGATAAGGCATATATTTGCCAAAAGCCATATGATAATTTTTGACATTGTGCGATTGACAGTCTTTGAAACTCTTACACGGTGGTTGCTTATTTTCGTGCCCTTTTCTTCCAGTTTTTGACAATTTCTTATTCCAAGTTTATTTATTTATTTGATTTTTGTTTATAATGGGTTATAAATGGTTTGGGGTTGTGTTTATCATCCATGCCCTTCGAAGGTGAAACAAATAAGCTTCTTTCTATTTCCCAAAGATCTTGAAAGGTATGTACAAATTTATATTACTGAAACAACTAGAAAGTAATGTTAGATATACTAAACAATAATTGGAAGTTGTAAAGAATTAATATGAAAGGAAATATTTTCTTATCAGAAATGCAATAAGTTACAGAATATGTTCATCAGTTTCTAATGAACAGAATTGTATAATGACCATGAATAAGGTAATTAAGTAATGACTCTCAACTCATCGTACCATACTAAAGAACTTTTCATTGTATCAATTAAAAAAAAATCAATATTTGGTCATGTGCATCATATAACATAACCCAAAATTTTAAGTTTTTTCAGGTTTATTCTCATTTTTAATGTTTGTATACTCATTTCAGCTTGGAGCAATACTGGCTCCAAGCAAATATTTAAAAATTCAGACTAATAATTTTTCAATAATGTTGGTTAATAAAAATAGACTGCTACCCACTAAACATTTTTCTGTTCCGGAAATGTTTCTGAAATGCATGTACTGAAACATGAAATGTTTCTAGAAGTACGACAGAAACGTTCTAGACTCATTGCAGAAACTCAAGATGTCCTACCTAAGAAACGTTTCAATGAAACATTTCAAAAGACACGTGCCCGACACATTTATGAATATTTACAAAAATGTTTCCGACGTCTCAAAAAATGCATATAAAATATGAAACGTTCCTGGAACTGTTACAGAAACGTTTCAGATATATTGTAGATACTAGAGATGTCCTACCCAAGAAACGTTTCAAAGAAACATTTCCTTCAGGAAAGGTCGCTATAAACCAGAGATGTGATGAGAAAACTTTCCATATTTAATATAAGTCTGTAAAAGTCATGTAAATAATATAATTGTATGGACTCATTTAGTATCAAAATGAAGCTTGCATCATCATGAATCAGATTTCACCATAAAATAGGCTATCAATATACCCCATGGAAAGTTAAAAGGAAAACTTCCTGAATCTTTCGGAGTTTTCAAAATGGAAAGTTTCCAGGAAGTTTTCCTTCTAACTTTCCATTGGGTATATTGATAAGCTATTTTATGGTGAAATCTGATTCGTGATGATGCAAGCTTCATTTTGATACCAAATAAGTGCATACCGAGGTGCATACAGTTATATTATTTACATGCCTTTTACAGACTTTTATCAAATATGGAGTATTCTCGGCACATCTCTGCTATAAACATTATGAGATATATAATTTCAATATCACTTAGTTAACTGAACTTTATTACCTAATGTCGAAATTGAAGCCGATGTAAAAATAAACAAATAATGAATTGAAATATATTTTTAGGCGACTTCAATAACAATATTAAGGTTCAGTTAACTGGGCGACCGTAAAATGTTATTTCATAATTTTTAGCAACCTTTTTGGAAGGGGGTTCAATTTTCTTTTTAACTTTCTAGTGTCTTCATCTTTACTTATCGGGCTGTCGATCCCATCAATCTTTCCTTGGCATTTAGATGTCTACAAATAAATAAAATTACCCAGTAAATAGAAAAATAAACATGTATTAGAAACACTTTTAAATATTTGTAAACTGTAAATATCTAAAAAAAACATAGTATATAAATATAAAAATATATAACAAAAGTATATCTTATTCCTCCATAAAATAAAATATCAGCTTCATAAAATCAAGTTGCATGGAAGTTGCCCTCAAAAGTGGTTAACCATTAGGTACATTATCTTGTCTTCTATTTGATGAACCGCTATTGGGCCTGATATGAACCACGCCGATACTACGTTTCGAATGTTTTATTCGTGCTGATACTGCCTTCGCCAGGGGCTGAAAAAGTCATAAAGACAATCACAAATTGAATGTACAGAACACAAATGAATATTTTTTAACCTTCTTCTCGTCTATTACTGGAAAAACAATGTATCTTTCAAAACCACAGCACTTTAAGTATTAATAATAATTAACTGACCCGACACCCGCACCATTTTTTTTTTTTTAATTTTTGATGCACACAGTGTCCTTCCAGACATAAAGATAAAACTTACTTAACTGCAACAATAGCAAACATAGACAAAATATGATAGCAAAAGGCAAATGGCAGCTCTAGCTTCTCTGCTCTGTACATTTGTCCATGTTAGAATCGTCATCGGTCGTATGT
This sequence comes from Rutpela maculata, assembly GCA_936432065.2. Lineage (NCBI taxonomy): Eukaryota > Metazoa > Arthropoda > Insecta > Coleoptera > Cerambycidae > Rutpela > Rutpela maculata. Next base: position 22,097,012 of record OW386293.2, read on the forward strand.
TTTCGTTTCTCATTTTAATAAATGAATTTCTACAATTTGACGTTTTAATTGATGCGTATTCTGTGCAATTATCTACCAATACTGGTATGTTGACTTCTCGATTTGGAGTTGAAATTTCCAGTAATTTTAATTACTAATTAGATGCTGTAAAACAAATAGGCAGAATCGTATCGATCGTAAACGATTGTATACTATCCCTTCGTGTTTTTCGATAAATGTAATTCCACAACTTGCCGCATGGAGATGATCATATAGTTTTTATTTTTTTATACTTTGCAGTTTACAAATATCAACATTTCAGATCTTTATATATATATATATATATATATATATATATATATATATATATATATATATATATATATATATATATTATTATTATATTCTCCACATTATCCGTTGACGTCTAGTTTTCGAGTAATTACTTATTAATAACTAAGCATTCAGTATTTCAGACGGAATCTAAGTCGAAAATAGTTGTAATTTTACAAACAAGGCATTTTAAAAATCACGGGGAATGGACGTATTGTTACCGATGTCATTTGAATTCATGATTTCATGTATACTTTACCGACGGAACAATATATATGAAATATTTCTGCAAAATAACAAATATGAATTTCTGAAATGTGTCAGAAATATAACAGATATGTTTCTAGGAAATGTTTCATTTCTTCCAGATTACAATTTTTTCCAAACGTTTCACAAATGTTTCGTGTTTAGTGGGATATATATATATGAAATGTTTCTGCAAAATAACAAATATTATGAATTTCTGAAATGTGTCAAAAATATAAACAGATATGTTTCTAGGAAATGTTTCATTTCTTCCAGATTACAATTTTTTCGAAACGTTTCATAAATGTTTCGTGTTTAGTGGGTAATTACAGGTTAGATTTCCAACCAACAAAAACAGTCCTATTTTATTAGGAGAAAGTATTTAGAACTTCAAAAACATTACACTGAATTAGATTTTAGTTGAAAGTATGGAAACCAAGCTGAAATTTTAACAACTGCTACGAAATACTCATAAATCTTAAGAAATATATATTTTTGAGGTTAGCTGTGCACATGCCCTATTCACGTATTAGACCGTGGGATAGTGACAGATTTTTTTAAACGTTTGGTTCCTATCTGGCCTTTTGGGAGCCTTTTGTGCCTGATTTGTACTAACCATTTTCGTGTTTATCAAACGGTTATCCAGGGCCCCTCAGCGGAAAACAAAAAAGAAAATTTCATGAAAATGAGCAATTTCAAACGTTTTGTTCCTATCTGGCGTCAAGTTAGACTTACGTTTTAAAGAAAAACATCCGACGGAAGCTTATCGCCAGACAAATTCCGTGGGCCGGAAGGCCCGAAATTTCAATCCGAAGTTGTAAGAAAAAATGGTCAAAATCAAACGATTTGGTTCTTATCTGGGAATTGTATATATTAGGTAAATAGATTATAATTATCGCGATATAACAAACGCCAGACAAATTCCGAGGGCCCAAAGGTGAAAAAATTATTGTTCAAGTTGTCAACTATTCCGCGAAAATCAAACGATTGGTTCTCATATGAAATGATTTTTTCTGTAAAAATTAACCAAAACGAAAATGTATTGTATCATTCACAGACATTTTTAGTGGGCCAAACATATTTTAAATCTTAAAAGAAGTGCACGAAAAAAAGCCATTTTTTCAAACGATTTATTCCTGTCTGGCATTTGGATTTTAAAAAGATATGGTAATAACTAAAACATATTTCAAATCCCAGACAAAAAGCGTGGGCCAAACATATTTTAAATCTTAAAAGAAGTGCACGAAAAAAAAAAAACCATTTTTTCAAACGATTTATTCCTGTCTGGAATTTGGATTTTAAAAAGATATGGTAATAAATAAACCATATTTCAAGTCCCAGACAAAAAGCTTGGGCCCAGCCGTAGATATGTTGAGTGAAAGTATCGAAAAATCAAAAAACAGTCGTGTAAAAATCGATGCATTTTCAAACGATTCACACTCGTCTGGCATTTCATTAGCTTGTCATTGTAAAACAGTATTATACACATTTAAACAAATTTGTTTCGCGTCACTACTTAAATGCCGCAAGCACGGATTTATGGGGGGTAACAGGGTAACAAGATTCCGTAAACAATCAACTTTCATTTTAAAATTTCATAATTTTTATTATTTTATTTTATATTTTTGAATATATTTAGTTGTGTTTATAATTTTTTTTTGAGATTTTTTCCTGAGGAAAAACATTTTTGTTATTTTCAACACGCGGCTACGTTACCCCCCCCCCCCAAGCTCAAGGTCCAGATCCGCCCTTGAAATGCCGTTTTTTTTCTCACTTGAAACTCATTTGGAATTTGATTTTCTTTATCACTGGAATCAGTATAACTGTCACTTTACATTCATAATCCCTCGATCGAATAATATTTACAATAAATAAGTTACATACTAGCAAAAGGACAAATATAAATTATTACATATTAATATATAATTTACAACTCTGCACTACACCATAGAAACTGAGAGTCCTCGTAAGTCCGTACCTGTTTCATTCTCCCTTGGCGTAGGTAGTCAACCACACGAAAGTGATTTCTTCTCTCATTTTAATGCACGCGACATAAGACACATAAGATGTGATGTGGTAGAAACATATATGGTATGCATTGTTTTCGAGCGACGCTGCTTTTTATACTTCCCGCTCGTCCCGGGGTGATTTTTATTTATCGTTTGCTAATGGGGAACTTGCCCATTTTTTTCGTATTTCATTAAAGTGTGTGTTTATGTATAAAAACACGCCACATCGAATATCAGCTCTTAAATCGCAGTACTTACTTTGCAATAAATAATTAAAGTTGAACTCCTCGCTACTCCTCACGAAAAGCACTGTGACGTCAGATCGAGAAACTAGTCTCGCGTGGGGACCCACAGATGGTGTACTTTAGCCGAGCGGTATGTCTTCACCCTAATTAATAGACGTCTGCATATTTGGTCTTTTGCTTTTTATGTTAGATGAAAAAATAAAAAAAGTGTCGGAAAGCTCAATCAAGTCTCTTTACATAAGCTATCTACAAATTTTTCGAAAAAAACAACAATTATCGAGATATTCGAGGAAATGTAGGAAATTACACGATTTCCTATAATGTATGTAAATCTAAAAAAAATATTTTTTCTCAGAAACCTTTGTTTCGAAGGACCGAGATTAACGGAGCGTCAAAGTAGTACATGATATTAAGTGAACACCATATATGAGATCGATTTCAATTAATTACCGATTAATTACGGTGACAAAATGGAGAAATTTTACCGAAAAAGAAAGTCCCAAATCCCGCCCCCCTCTAATTCCTTCCTTTTTGTCGGAATTAAAAAAATTAAAAAAAGAGTTTTAGCAAATTTTATTCTATTTAAATTAGCTAGTCTTTTGGCGTAGGAGCCAGGATTAAAAAGTTGCCAACTGTAGAACCTCAAAATTTGCGATATATCTACAGCTGCGCCCCAGATTTTTGTCTGGTACTTGAAATATGGTTTGTTTATTAACATATCTTTTTAAAAAAATAAATCCCAGACGAGTGTAAATCGTTTGAAAATGCATCGATTTTTACACGACTGTTTTTTGATTTTTCGATACTTTCGCTCAACATATCTACGTCTGGGCCCAAGCTTTTTATCTGGGACTAGAAATATGGCTTATTTATTAACATATCTTTTTAAAATACAAACGCCAGACAGGAATAAATCGTTTGAAAAATGGCATTTTTTTCGCGCTTTTATTTTTGTCTGGCTATCCAGGGGACCCAGCCAATTCGTCTGGGAATCTTAAATTGAAACTACTTATTGCCTAATATTAACAAAAAAACCAATGCCAGACGAATGTAAATCGTTTGATTTTCGCGGAATAGTTGACAACTTGAACAATAATTTTTTCACTGTTGGGCCCTCGGAATTTGTCTGGCGTTTGTTATATCGCGATAATTATAATCTATTTACCTAATATATACAATTCCCAGATAAGAACCAAATCGTTTGATTTTGACCATTTTTTCTTACAACTTCGGATTGAAATTTCGGAATTTGTCTGGCGATAAGCTTCCGTCGGATGTTTTTCTTTAAAACGTAAGTCTAACTTGACGCCAGATAGGAACAAAACGTTTGAAATTGCTCATTTTCATGAAATTTTCTTTTTTGTTTTCCGCTGAGGGGCCCTGGATAACCGTTTGATAAACACGAAAATGGTTAGTACAAATCAGGCACAAAAGGCTCCCAAAAGGCCAGATAGGAACCAAACGTTTAAAAAAATCTGTCACTATCCCACGGTCTATATATTGTTATTTTACGTAAACATTTTTTTCACTGTACTATTTGATTTGTAATATTCTATTCAACAATATAGCCAATATAGTTATATACATAATATATGTCTCTTTTATTGTATATCTATACATTGTACTACTTTCCATGATAGCATTTTCATATTCTGGTAGCAGTATGAAAAAAAATGCATTGGCTTAAAAGCGCATTATTATGATTGAAATACGGGATATAAATATAGAAGTGTACTTCTTTTTTTGAACATTCTGCAATACACTATGACTTGGGCCCCAACTTCATTAATACCGTATATACGTATTCCTATTCATGTACCTATCTACTAAATATAAAACAAGACAGTTTTCCCAGTGTACACTGTATTGAACCGAAATATTGATGTATTTTTTTGTGTACATCATTTCTCTGAGTGTAGTAAGGCATCACTGTCACTTCGAGGTCACATAAATCAGACACCCGATATCAAAGGTGCCGCGGCAAGCTTTCGTTTCTGTATAGTTCCTGTCTTCTGTGCCTATACTAAAAGAATTAATCAGATTTGACATTTAAATAATTTAAAAAATAAATCTGATTAATCTTAATTTCACAATTTCTGGACTTCAAAAAAAAACTTAATATGCACTAAAGTGGCTCAGCTTCTCTATAAAACAATGTGAGACACAGTCAAAGGTTTTGTTTAAGTCGCACAGAGTTAGAGCAGTGTGCATTTTTTGCTTAAAGCCACCGACTATGTCACTCACAACGTCACAACCCTTTAGACCGCATCAATTGTAGAGCGGTTTCGTCTAAAACCAAACTTGAGTAGATATGCTTTTAGAGGACAGAATATTTACCACTAACGTAATGTTTTGTAGAACTCCTCTATACCTCTGTACCTTGCACTTACGAGAGCCAACAGCTCCAAACTGCAGTCTGCAAGTGGTATGGCACTAGAACTCCTTTGAGTAGGAATAAGTCTTTCTGCTGGTGTTTATTGCAATTGAAGCTTTAGCATTTTGTGACAATACATAGAAATTGTACTTAACGCGGCCAGGCTTGTAATTTGTAATCCAGCGCTCGGCGGGGCATTAGTCCGGAGAATAGCTGTTAGTTGCAGTCTGGTTTTTTTATTCCTTATATATTTAATTAAATGTATAGAGGGGTTCGACAAAATATTACGTTAGTAAATATGCTGCCCTCTAAAAACATACCTACAAACTATGCCCATGTCAGAGCTACTGCTATTTCGATTGCAACTGACATCGGCCGCTAGATGGAGCATACCATTTTTGTTGCATGTCGTGGTTTTATAAATCCCATCATATACCAAGAGTGATCAAGGGTCTCGTTACAGCCGTTCCGGAAATACCTTGCACTGACGAGAGCCAACAGCTCGAAACTGCAGTCTGCAAGTGGTGTAGAGTGGCTGGCACGAAAGCTCCTTTGAGTGGGAATACAGTTTCATATCATTAAAAAAAACTGGTGGTGGGGAACGACTAAACGAACAAAAAACCTTATATAACATGGGGTCAAAAACCCATAGTTTTAGGAAAAAAATAAACAAAAATTTCGAAAATTTTCAGTAAAATTAAATCAAATACGCTAATACGGCTCTTTCAAAGTGCCGCATTCCTTTGTTAGAGGCCGCGCGTCGATGAGGACACGAGTTGATAGTCACACTTTTTTATGGCTTTTTAAAATTAGGTAAGGTAATGTCTTTAGTGGTGCGGTATTTTAGTTTCTGTGGACATTTCGTTAAGTACACACGTGGAAGCCGTTCATTGTTTTGTATGTTACTTTGTTCTTTTGAATTTTGGACCACGTATTTACAGTTAAGATTTATTTTATTGACTTACCGTTCAAGTTCTTGATTACGTACAGACTCTACTTGTTCGTTGTTTTTGTGTTTGTTGTGGATTTTGGACCAAGTTTTTATTTTTATTTTCTTCATTGAAAACGTTCGTTAATAGTTTAGTGTGATATTTTAATGTGCATAGAAACCATAAACAATGATCCTAATTTACCAAATGTGTTGAACGGAGTGCGTGCTATGGTCTATTCCCAGATAGCACAAGGACGTACTAAAAACGTCCAGGGGACGTTTGCCTAGGACATTCGAGATGTCTTAGGGACATCCGCTTTAAGACGTGAGGCATACAGAAGACGTCTTTAGGACGTCCCTTGTTAAAAATCAGTATGTCCCTGGGACGCCTTATTCTGGTTCGTTCTAGACCCAAGAAAGACCTTCATAGGACATTATTAGGATGTTCCCAAGACAGCTTACTTTGGGTTCATTCAACCTTCAAAAAAGACCTTCATAGGATATATCGGTATTATAAGCAATTAAACTTTTTCGCAATTGTTTTAACGAAAAAAAAAAAAAATAGAGTGAGTGGGGATCGAACCTCCGACCTTTTGATTTGTAAGTCAACGCAAGCAAGCAAACAAACAAATAAAATTTATTAACATTCACATATACATATACGCCTCCCTGAAACCTGTCCCGGAGCCAGTCAGACAACCACGGCGCGTAGTGCTGTGGTGATTGTAGGGCTGGGCGGAGCAGGGGACAGGTTCGGCTCGGCTTGGCGACAATGATAAAGCAAAAGAACAATTAAAATTCCTACCCACCTAGAGTGGGTTTAAAATTAATATGTTTAAAAATAATGCTACCCACAAAGGCCTAAAACAATACATATAACACTTAGAACCAGTTACTCGACCACTGAACGGCTTTGTTATTATGTACTTAAAGATTATGTTCTTAAAGAGCAAGTGAGCAACCCGGATGTAATTTATTATGTTATCATTAATCTTTCATTTCCATCTAATTTTATTAAAAGAAGTCGATACCTGCACAAATAAGCTGCCGGATCTTAGACTAATATTTAATTAAGGTTTCATATTTAAAACTGAACTCAGTCATATTTATTCGTGAAAATTCTTACTTCACGCAAAGAATAATCCATTTCGATATAAAATGTATTATTTTCCAAATCCAGAGAACATGAAAATGACAGAGGTCCTAATATGGACATACTAAAGACTTTGACTTCCCAAGGACGTACCGCTATGGACGTCTTTAGCACGTCCATATTAGGTCTAAGACATTCAGACCATATGAGGATCAAAATTGGACGTCTTTGGCACGTTGTGCTATGTGGGTTATTAATGGTTCACCCAGTGGCGTCACAAACACCCCCACAGAACCCGCACCGCGGGAAGGCCCGGCCAGCTGGGGGGCCCACATTGACGGATGGCCGACCCCCATTCAAAACTGCGGCCAGCTTTGCTTTTCACAGATATGTATTTAAAACGTTTGCGGGGAGGGGGGGGGGCACTCAGTTTCTGTTACGCCACTGGGTTCACCCTGTATATTTAAGAGGAGTTCGTCAAAATATTACGATAGTAAATATTCTGACCTCTAAAAGCATACCTACTAATACTAGAATACGTAATTCACATCGATGTAATATTTCTTTAAAGTCTAACGTAAAGGTTTTTTACTATTTTTAAAACTGAAACTCTCCGTCATTCCAGCTTTCCAATATCCTAATAGTTTAAATACTTAAAGTAATGCAACACTTAACGAAGAAAATGTTTATCCAACGTCGTCCTAGCGAAAATGATTCCTTTTTTCAGTAAACAGCAGATTACAGCGTTCGCAGGCGACCATAAAACTTATAAGTTTGTTTCGGTAATGTGAACATCATTGTTTTAAAAGATAAAGTAAGTTGGTAAATGTTGGAGTTGAAAAAGCGCAGAGACAAACTTTTTGAGTCCTTCAATCTAAAGTTTGACGTCGAAATGAAGTGTTCTGCAATGCCAGAACGATGACGACCAATTCGCCGTAAGTCAGATAAAGATAGCGGTTTTATTACACGGACCGAACTGGGATGGATGTCGGGAGTAAGCCATTCCACTGATTACCTTTCCTTCTTGGGAGAGCGAGAACAGTACATTTTCAAAGTTAAAGCGTGAGAAAGAAGTTGAACTTTAGTTCGTTTCATAAATTTCATCACTCTTGCAATGTATTAAAAAGTTAGCAAGAAATGATAAAGTATTTAATTTTAGTGCCATATATTTTTATTCTTCCAGCTACATTTTCCTGAAGTTTTTAAAAGGCTAATGTAGCTAGTTGGAAGTTTGATGTGTTTTATAAATAGGTAGTAATATAATTATTATACCGTCTTGGCAAACGTTTTGTGATTCATACATTAATCTGTCTGCTTTCTTACGCTGTACGGCAGGCACGTCTGACAGCATTACGGCATTTGGCATGGTTGCTTGTTAGGAGTACGCCCTCACCATAGCTCCCCAGCAAACCAAACCACATCATTTTAACATCATAATGATGTGATTTTTGCAACAGTGACGTCGTCATTCTTGTTTGCAACCACGTGGAAATGCCGTCACAGTGACGCTAAACGGCCGCACTCAGCCACGTCGTCAAAAGTGACTTACTTATTTTCCACTTTTCAGCCACATCAGTACCACTCATTTGTGATATAGATATGATCATATTGTGTACAAAAAATATATATTATAACAACTTGAATGTTACCGCCCACTTACTTTTAAAATAAATAAAAAGAATCTATATTGCAACAAATAAATCTACTTTTATATTACGAAAAAATAGCTCAATTGAAACTTAAAAATCACTGATTAAGATTAATATTTTATATCCGGCTCCAAAAAATGATGAATTTTTGAATAAATTATGTTTCCTCATTGAATTTTTTATTGTTTTTTTATCGAAAAAAATTATTTCATTAAAGTCGGCTGACATTTTATACCTTGTGTGTGATTTTACATTCTGAAAAACTTTTCTCATTTTTTTTTTCATTTTGAAAAGGTGAACTTATTATTTCTTAAATATTTGTTTCAAAATCCTCCTGCATACCTAAAGTTATTCTCGTAGCATAATATAGTTACATATATAATTAGCTGTATATGAGAATATAATTTTAGATATACAGGGTGATTTGTAAACAAATATTTAAGAAATAAGCACACCTTTATTTTTCTAAATGAAAAAAAATAAAGAGAAAAGTTGTTCAGAATGTAAAATCACACACTAAGTATAAAACGTCAGCCGACTTTGATGAAATAATTTTTTTCGATTAAAAACAATAAAAAATTCAATATGAGGAAACATACTTTATTCAAAATTAATCATTTTATATTGGAGCCGGGTATAAATATAAATCTTTCATCGTTATTTCATTGAGTTATTTTTTTCGTAATATATAAGAAGATTTATTTGTTGCAAAATAGATTCTTTTCATTTATTTTAAAATTAACTCAGCGGTAACATTCAAGTTGTTATAATATACATTATAAAGCAACATAATTTATTTACAATTCATTTTTATTTTAATGGCTTACTTCAAACAAAACATTTCATCAAAGTAGCCTGATATTGCTGAAATTTTACACAAAAAAGTATATTTCACATTCGCTTTACTTACCTTTTCCTTAAATTTTTCTTGAGATTTCGGAAAATATATAAAAAGGCAGTTCATACATAATCGTTTGATATTTGCTTATAAATCTTGCACATATCCCTAGATATTTTAATCGTTTTATAGCACATACATTACTCACTAAAGTGGGGTCCCAGAAAATGTCTCTAAGTAAAATAATAGAAATTAGATTTAAAAATATAAAAAGTATTAAATAAATTTGATGTGATCAATGAAACAAACATTTCCGAAACTATATATATTCAAGATATGATTACAGGTATGCTTTATAATATAAATTCACCTAGCTATTTCTTTCTTGATCTTCTTTGATCTCTATAACGGATTAAGTGTCACAATTATCTCATAGTCAAAGTCTGCTGTGGCTGGAACTATTTTTCATACCACATCTAAAAATTTATAAAAAATTAATTATCACAGTTTAAAAATGTTTAATAAGATTTGGTATCATTTATGTCAGTAAAAATAATGTTAAAAGTTGAGTGTTGGTAGTGGTAATTTCAAGTTCAACCACACACTAGTTTTGTTATTAAAGTAAAAAACCGCTGCCCAAGGAATCACTACTTCCACATCCAGATTTTCTATCCAAGTCTCTCATAATGAAAAAATTTTGTATGTGGAAATAATTGTTTATAGAACTTTAATAATATAATATTTGAAATCGTCTACCCCAAAAACCCATAAAACGATATCCCACACGGTAGTGGGGTGGGAGTGGTGATAGGGGGGTAGTAGTGGAGGTGGATGAAGTAGAAAAAATATTTTGAGACTTTTGGTTCTTGTACACACACTAAATCACAATTTTATTTTCATCTCCTTTAATAATGGCGTAGAGGTGGTAATGGGGGTGGCTAATGCCAAAAAATTTTTTTAAACCTTAGGTTATCTTGTATCACTAAATACCAATTTTACGGACTCTTACCTGCTTGATTTACCGATTTACCCCCAATCTACCCCCTAGTTACCACATTTTACCCCCCAACCCTTCGACGGAATAAGATGAAAATATAATCTAGTTCCAGATCCCGTTAAAGTACATACGTGTACCAAATTTCAAGTCAATATCTTAAACGATTCCAGAGTAAACGTGGGCACAAAAAAGTTACAGACCGACAGACAGAAATTTTTTTTTCGCTCAAATTTAAAATCTCAACGTTTCATGACATTCTAAGCCTATCTGTATAATAAAAATTTTCAAAAATTTTTTTGTCGTTACCATACTTCCACTGGTTGTGGAAGTAATTAAATTTAATTTTAATAGCTTACATCATTAGAACAACTTCATTGATACTACTGAATATATAAAATAATATAAAAAAAAGGATGACGATTGAAAATAAACTACTATTTTGTAAAACATGAATTAGCAATAAAGATACGAATTCAGAATTTGATTCTAACAGGGCATGCAGAATACGGTTCTAAAATTATTTGAACTTTGTATCACTCTTGATTCGTGGACACCACTTGAATTCTATCTCTAACAAAATAATAAAGTTTCGATGAGACTTAAAATATGACACTAAGTATACACTAAATTAAAAATTAAGCAAAAAAAAAAACTGAAGGTGAAGTTTCTCATTACCGAAACGAGTATTTCAATATGAAACAATAAAGAATATATTTTTTTTATAGAGCCTTATTATAGTTACAGAAAAAATTGGTAAAAACAGCAGTTTGCACAAAATTCAAATGCAAAATGTCTAAGATTTTAGAACTTATATAAACTTACCGATCTTTTCTCTCATTATACTGCCACTGCCAGAAGCCCCACGAACGAAGATAGTTTTAATTGTCTATTATAACATTCTAAAATAGAAAAAAATGTATAAGTACCTAAATTATTCCAGTTAAATAGGGAGGACTAGAGGAAAAAAACTGATACCTAAAGTTTTGAAACTTGGCAGAGATGTTCATTAAGGCCCACTGTTTAAACATACTTAAAGTCGTCAACTCTATCTCTTACGCTCGCGCCGCCATCTTGAAAAAATGGTGCTCAGATTAAGTTTTTTTTCTTCTTATATCTCGCTAACCATTAGAGATATCGAAATTAAGTCTCCAATAAAAAGTAAAGCTTATAAAATTCTCTATAAAAAATGTAATATAATATTTTTCCGTATCTATTATTATCATCTTCTAAAATAGGAAATTACATTTGATCAACACATTTCTAAACCGGAAATCACTCGTAAAAAAAAATTCATATTATTATGTTAATTCTAAAATTCCCAATAACTTTAAAATATTCGTCGAATATCTGTTTGTCAGTCTGTCAGTTTGTCCATCTGTCTTTCTGTACGACACTTTTTTTTTTAACTATTTAACGTCGGCCCGCTACCAGGGCCTATCACCTACGCCAGGAGACGAGCTACCCCCAACCTGGAAATTTTGCCGAACCTCTTCCCTTAAGAAGAGTAGGGATCTTTTACTTGCCTAACATTTAATAGACAAGGGACCGCCTGCTTTACATCCCCTCCGAAGGATGGTATATCCACTACGTAATCCTCGTCTGAAATTACGTAACTTCTGCGTATACACTGATATACAAGCCGCTAGAAGGTGGGACGAGAACACTGTATTTCCCAAGATGGGACCCCCCATCCAAGTACTAACCGCGCTCGACGTTGCTTCAATGGAATATCGACTGATATTCACATTGAAGTCGTCTCTACGCTCGCCCACGACACTTTTTGTGAGTCTGATAATTTAAAAGAGAAGAGTCCAATTTTATTGAAATTTGAACAGTAAGTTAGTGTTAACTAAAGGAAGAACTCTATTGATTTTGAAAAAAATCGATTAGTAAATATAAAGGTTATAAAACATTTTATGAAAAAAAGGCATGTGAAGAGTGTTGTAACACCTTTGATAAGATGCTAAAAATACAGAGATACTGCACAGTATACTGACCAACGTTTCGACAATCAAGATGGTATCATCGGGAGATCATTAAAATTGCAAGTATGTCACTTAAACCTACAATCATAACGTACTTACTGATCGATTTTTTTTTAAATTGCTGGGGCTTCTTATAGCTAACACTAATTTATTGTCCAAATTTCAATAAAACCAGACTTTTCTTTTTTAAGTTATTTAGCTTACAAGAGACATGATAGACGGAGAGGCAGACGGACTGACAGAAAAGACATTTTGAAAGTTGTCCCGTATTTTATGACAATACAATGATATATTTTTATTATATACGAGTGATATTCACAATTGTTGAAACGTGTCGATGAAATGCATATAACACTTTTTATACAGAATTTTATAAGCTTTATTTTGTATATAAACATAATTTCGATATCGCTAATGGTTAGAAAGATATAAGCAGTAAACTGAATCGGACCGCCATTTCTCCAAGATGGTGGCTCAAGCGCAACAGTTTGGGCTGGGGACTTTTAGTATGTTTAATAGTAGGTAAGCCTAAATGAACATATTTGCCAAATTTAAACACTTTATCAGTTTTTTTCGTCAAACGTCGAAATTTGTTCTAATTTGACTAGGGTATTTATACTATAGATATAATTAGACAATCCTCGGATTAGGGTACTAAAATAATAGGTGTTTTCTTTCTACCAACAATCTTAGCTAAGCTAAGTAGTTTTTCAGTCACGCCTGATGAGTGAAATATTCGTGTATGTACCACAGTTTGCGTGTGACATTAAAACTACTTAGCTTAGCTAAGATTGTTGGTAGAAAGAAAACACCTAATATACTAGAGCAAAATAAAATGAGGGGTAATAAAGCAAATAACATACAGTATGACTGCATTTTGTCGTCAATTGGTAAGAAAACAATTATCAGTAGGTATCTAAATCAAAAATAACCTAAATATGCTCTCTATATATTTATATTTTATTTATCTCTCTTTTATACTGTTTTTATAAATATAATGAAATTTAAATATAAAAGTGTACCTATATTTTACCAATTAATTGATAGCACACACAAGGTACCTAATAATCTCGTCGAATATCAAATGGGGCATGCCGCATGGATGACATGGAGACAACACTGTACCTATTGGTATACCTAATGTGGTACAAAAACTAAATTATGAATTCGAAAGTATTCTGTAATTGAAAAATAAATAACCAGTGTTAACCAAAATATATTATGTTAAATGATAAATTAGCTTTTTCCCTTGAATTTTAATGATGTCATTCGATATGTCACCAAACATGAAAATTACAGGCAAGGTATAAAATAAGAATACATTTCATAGTAACAATGTAGCTAATACAAGTAGGTACTTACCTTTTCGTAAAAATGTGTTGATATCTACCAAACAAAAACCAAAAACATTAAAACTAAAGTTTATTGACGTCAACGTCGTTAATAGAACACAGACAAGTGTAAACTGGACATGACAGTAGCACAGAAGAAGAAACAATCAGAAGGGAATGTCGGCAAAAAATCCTTTGATCTCGTGTTCTAAATCTCCGCCATACAGTTGTTGGGCGAGTTCAGGAGAGTACTCAATATTTTTTAGCCCTTTTAGGAACGGCCCGGAAGAGAATCAGAAAACCTGTGAAACATTAGATGAAGACAAATAATATTTGTTTTAGATTTTCAATGTTTCTTAACTAATTAGGCCGGCATCATGATACAAACTGTATCACGAGGCGAGATCACGCCATTTGTCGCTGACGATCCGGTTACAGAAGAAATCCGTGATCCGGGCCTGGCACGATTTTTTACAATTCCGTCCGAGACTGACAGTGCGCGATGTAGATGCGCGAACTTTTCCCGCCAATGGGAGAGTATATTCTGATTGTTTCTTCTTTTGTGACAGTATAGTAGCACAGCCTACCAAAGGCTGTGGTAGTAGTACTAGACTGGTGGCGCTGCCGGCGGTGGTCGCTATTTTGTAAGAGATGGTGATACCAAAGTGAGTGGTGGCTCAGTTAGTTACATCCACGTTTTAAAATGTATCATTAAAATGATGTGGTGATTGTGGACATCCCAATCTCCACTGACATGGGAGTGGTTATAATGTGAACGTTCTAAAACGGTCCAAAGAGTGTCATCACGGTGATGTGATGCTTTGCCATTTACAAAAACCACTAAAATGTGAGTGGCTATAATGTGGATGTGGCAGAGTGTGTTTAGTGGGTCTTTTCTATATTCTGAGTTATTTGGTAACAGCAGCCTAACGTTCCCTAATAGCATAACATTGTCCTATGGATATCTGAAGGACGTCCTCGACGGACATACAGGTCATCCGATGGACGTTCGTTTTTGGTCCAAAATACCTCCGACGGGCAGACGAGGGACATCCAAATGTCACAACCTTGAACAATATTTGTACATCCCAATTATTTCAACCAAAAAGAAAAACGAATGAGTAGAGATCGAACGGCCGATCTCATGATTTGTCAACGTCTTAACTCACTCGGCCACTAACCTTGTATATTAGTGCTTACTTAAAGACTGTATAGTTGGAAGTAGGTCTTAGACTAATATACAGTGTCAGAAAATGTTTCATTTGGGTCGGCAATGAGAGCAAGCGAGAACGAATCAACTAGGCTATTCTTTTTTATCGCATAACACATCCTACTCGTGCCACCTGCTTTCCCCACCACATGTACGTGGGCAGCTCTGCCTGCGGGAAATGTAAAGAATTATTTGACTCGTTTTGAAAGTATAACGAGTTAAATAATTTTAGTTATTAAAGCACGTAATAATATTACCTATACTGAACAGAGCCAACTAAAATAAATGGTACTGAAATTTTTAATAGCAATGATGTACGTGTTTTCCTGATCGCGCGTCATTATTTGCTCCCTCTACTAGAGCACTGGTACGCCTTTATTGTAGGCGGTCTGTCAAGCCGTTGAAACTATGCCTGCCACCCAAATCCAAAATCTTCCGATAATGTATAGCTATTTATTTCAAAATGTAGAAAGTATTTGAATGTTTAATAAATGTTTAGTATCGAATAATATCATTAATAACTTACAAAAAAAGGTTAAAATTAAATTATTAATGACAAATTACAAATTACTATAAAAAAAACTACAAATTTTACAAAAATATTCATTGGCTAATGACATTTTTTGGTGGGGATCTTGAGTTACGAGGCAACCTTATACCACAGAATAAGGAACTATCAGAAGCGGCACTCTCAGCTCCGCCTTTGATGTTCGCCTTCGCCATTTTGTTGTTGGTAATTTTGGCGGTAAATTTAAACAGCATGTTTGTAAATAAACTTTACACAAGCTGAATGCAATAACGTTATTCCATGAATTTTATTTATAATGGGTATTATATCTGTTAAAGCAAACTGGATAAAATTATCTTTACGAACAATTGTATTGTATTCTTAATATAGTCACAAAATATATTGAAATCTTTAAAATGTCTCGTCTGGGAAAATCTGTAATTTCTTATTGATAGGTTGTTCTCGGGAAACATATTTTCTTTCTTTTTAAACTACCAAGTTGAGGAAAAATAGTAGGTAGTGTTGTTGGTAGCAATCTATTTTGATTATTTTTATACATATTTGTCGTGCGCACAACTTAAAATTGTTATAAAGTTCGGCTGAACTTTTACTTGCCAAATCCCACGATCGCATGCTTCCAACCACAACACGGACCTTAAAAGAAGAAAGGTTTACAATTTCTTGAAAATATCTTATAATTTACATCAATAATAAAACACCTTTGGGGATCCTTAGGAAACCTAAATAAACTAATGTCTTGTCCTGTCCTACTACTTGGACATTCCTTAACAGCGCAAACGGTTCCACCTCGTTTACTCATATCACTAATAAAAATTACTATTAACACAACACTTTCCCGCTATAATTTTTTACCTATTTACAGCACAATAACACTAAAACCTTTTAAGAATTTATTTCGGTATTATGTCACAGACTGTCACTTACTGCACTTTTCTAAAATCACCGTTGGGCGGTGACAGGGGCGTAAGAGCCAACTTTTTTGGGGGGTTATTTTTCAAATTTGCCAACTTCATAAGACTTAAAAAACCAACTCTGTAAATAATTAAATAATAATTCCTCAAAAAAAAACATTGATGACCAGAAACGACTCTCTGCCTTCCCACCAATATTGACCATCTTGTTGGTGGTATTATTGTCAACCTATAATTCCGCAGATTTCTAAATTCACCGGTGGAGCGCACTGGTAAGCAATAACATTATATGATTGGATATTTTGAAAAACATATCCAATCAGCTTCGAATTTTATCTACCGGTGCGCCCAGCGGTGAATTTAGAAAAGTGCGGAATTGACGATTTACACGAAAGAAAGTTTTGTAAAAAGTGTCTAGATTGGTATTACTGTGATTCACTGCATGTTGACCAACTCGTCTAATTTCCAAACTTTGCAACAATTAAATAGGTACCTATAATATAATAATCATAACATTGTTTTCATTATCTTTAATGTTAAACCTACTTCCATTGAATATAAATAATCTTTATTAGGTTGTTTCGTAGTCTACAAATATGATTTATATTCAATGGAAGTAGGTTTAACATTAAAGATACTGAAAACAATGTTATGATTATTATATTAGTATTTAATTGTTGCAAAGTTTGGAAATTAGACGAGTTAGTCAACATGTGCAGTGAATTACAGTGATACCAATCTAGACACTTTTACCAAACTTTCTTTCGTGCAAATCGTCAATTATAGGTTGACAATAATATACCACCGACAAGATGGCCGATTTACCAATGAAACATCAAACGTTCCGCCGATAGTGACGCTTCTGGTTATAGGTTTTCTGTGGTTTAGCTCTAACTATCTCGAATCTATCACGTTCTGTTTAAGTGCGGGAAGTAAATATGACCTCTTCAGAAGACGAAATTATGTTTTATCTTGGATGTGGATCAGGAATTAGTGATTCCCCAGGTAGCAAAGGCACGTGAAAATGACGTGAAAAAATGGTCAGGAGTGACGAGAAATGACGAGTTAGATGACGTAAATGAAACGTGAAAATGACTTCCTAATGTCTCAGACGAATGATGTCTTTTTCAGGTTATATTTGGTAATCCCCCCACAGGTTTTTAGTAATAGGAACATATAAAACTACATACTAGTTAGTAATCTACTTGATAAAAATAAAATAATTAATGCATAAATAAATTTTGTCCTAATGAATTTGTTTGTTAGCCATCCGTAATTTTATTTACATATTAACATATCTAATATTGTTTACCATCACTCCAACTTTTTCTCACAAGGGTTGCCTGCAATTATAATGTTTATTATTAAGTTATTAAATTCATTTTTACTTACCTTTACCAATTGCGGTCCGTAGGGTTCGAACCAGGCACGTCTCTGCTGTCCGATTACAGTACTGACGCTTCAACCAACTGAGCTAGCTTAATTATTAAGAAGAACTTATTTAATTTAATTAAACTGTCACCAGTGTCACCTGAGAAGTACCTACGAGTAGTTGTTGAACAATGTAATTATTACATTAATTAGTATTAGTGGCGGTTCGTTAAAAAAAAATATATTTTCCCCAGATCTCGAAATTGAAGAGCAGAGAGGGAGAAATCCGAAAAAAAAATTTTCCTTATCTCAAATTTGATGAGCGGTGGAGGGGAAGTCAGGAGTCAACTATTTTAAGAATTAAAGTTTTAAGTTGAGGTACTTATACAAACCTGAGAAGCGTGTTGGAGAAAAAACGGTAAAGGTGTAATATCGTCATCTACAACATAAATAGAATATTTAATGGTCTAAAACAGACCTAAAATTGAAAAAAACCAATAAGCAATTATTACCATAAAAAAAACAACTAAAATTTTTTTCGCATTAAAAAAAAACGGAATGAGCAGCCGACACCATGGCTTGAAGACGACGTCTTAAGCACTCGGCCATCTACTAAGGCTACTTACCTAAAGACTTTATAGTTGGAACACGGATAGATTTTGCTTTTTAATGCATTTTAATCTAATTTTATTATTAAAAGAATAGATAGAAATATAATTTAAACAAATAAACTGCCGAATCTTTGCAAACTCTTTCGAATATAAATTATTTTGGATAATGTTAAAAAACATTATATCCTCGAATAAAAACGCCAATACTTATCCCTCACGACACGGTTTATTTTTTTTTTAACTTTACACTCTGCTTACGATAACAAAATGCCATTAGCGAGTTTTAAAGTTTGTAATCCGATAAAATATAAATAAATTTAACACCGAAAAAAGACGACAATATGACGTGATGTGTAGCACGTTATTTTAATGTCATTTATAAGACGTCATTCTGTCGTCGATTTTTAGTGCCCTGACGTCTTTTTGACCAAAATCACCAGATTTTGATGTCATTATAACGTACCCTTGCTACCTGGGTCCTTTGTTAACAATGTTTTTAAATAGACGATGCAATAGAGCAGTACAAAATATTTTATTAATTTATGAAAGAGAATATCACTAGCGGTCCATTTATCACGAGTTTATTAGTCGATATTTAAATTGTGACTTTTTTGCTATTTCGCACGTCATATGCTATTTCTTATGTCATATCCCAACTATTTTCCGCTTACACATTTTCTAGCGTCCTAGTATAGTGAGACCGCGCGATACCGCTTTAAGCGTCTTTAAGCGTGACGTCACAGCTTATTCGCTAGAATGGCTCCGCTTATCGCGGCTTGTAGCTTCTTATGCGCAAAAATATGCCTCAAATCTTGGTAGAATGTAACACTACAGATGATAGTATAAAGTTTGTTCCAACACAACACCGAACCAGTTGGGAATTGTCCAGTACATGCGCAAAGTGAATCTAGCGGTCCTATATTCTCTAAACCTATACTCAAGGTGTATTAAATTTAATACACCATTAGTGATGGGCGATATCGTGATTTTTCAATCACAACGTAAATCGTTACTGTGATTTTCTTATATCAATGAATTTAAAACGTGATGTGATCACGACTTTCATAATACGACGTACGGGAGAAATTGTTAATCGTTCCCTAAGCGCCGATAGACGGTGAATGGTGAATTAGCTACTTTGGTAATCCGTGCTGCCACAGATATGCATAATATGTATAATATATATTATGATTTGTTTATCCAAATAACCTGATGTATGGATTGGTAATAAAGCAAAAGCACTAGGTTTTGAATGGAACTTGATAATAGGATATTTTTGTAAAGTTGTACAAACATTAAAATTTCGGAAGCATCAATAAATTTCTTGTTTATTTTTATGTTTATGTTTATTTTACACGAATTTTTGTTAATTTAAAATGGTAAATTTATTTTTTAATGTTATTTTTTTTGTTTTATAATATATACTTAAGGATGTTTTTTAAAAATGTTTTCATTTGCTTATTGTCGAATTCCATATTTTTATTTATATTTCATGCCGAAACATAAATGCTCAATATTTGCAATAAAATTGCTAGTATATTTAATCATATAAAATATTTTTACGCATGGTTTTAGTAGTCGTTAGTTACTTCTGGTATTATAACAAAAATGTTCCCTCACGACTCTGCCCCCAATCGCCACATCGCATCGCCAGTCAATAAAAGACATGCATAAAGATATTTATAATATCTAAATAGTGTGAAATGCGTATCTAACGACGCTAAGGCATGGGATCGCTTGCTTTACATGTTAATACATACGGCCGCAGACGATAATCGACTCAAAGTAAATATCGTGAAAGATATATTGGCAAGAGCACGGCAAGGGAACGAAATACGGAAAGTCGTGATCACGTCACGCTTTTCTGCCAACTTTACTAACAGTCGTTACCTGTGATTTCTTAATATCAGTGATTAAATCACAGTTCGTGATATATCGCCCATCACTATACACCATGCCTATACTTCAGACCATATTTCGGGCCAGTACGGACCGTCCTTCTAGAGTGAAATAACAGAGTATCTGCACGTACGTCACACGGTCGTTGCCCGGATGATAAACAAATAAATAACCCACTTTATTTCCTTATAACTTTCAGTGTCCAACGTATAATAATTATTACCCATTATACATAATTAAAGTCAAATTTCACACGCAGAAAATCACCCAGCTAAATATATTATTGTTCAAAGTATACAAACTTCGAATATCGCACAGCACAACTCTCACCAAACCACAAACGTTAGAAGTAAAGTGAGGTTATTTATTTGTTTATCCCCAAGGCAACGACCTTGTGACGTCACGTCACGTCCTCTACTGCGCCGCTACTACGCGTTGTCCGACTTTTCACCGCCACACACGTCTTGTCAAAAGCAGAATATGAGGGAACCTTATACTCTTGGTTAAATTCGTCCATTCTTCTTCTTCTTCTACTACTGACGACTATTCGAGCATTCGTCTGCTTCTATGGCAGGTTTGTTCAAAAACCCTGCAATACTGCACCAGTGCAGATATTAGAAGGAGATACGGCGAGACTATACATACGCTAAAGAGAGATACATTTGCGCTGGTGCAGCTAGTGCAAACCTTTTGAACCAACCTAATAACTGATAACTGTTCGAAACACAGAGCTCGGTGCATCTGATTTTAAATTTCAATTTAGTTACGCATCCAAGTCGCAACAACTGCTGAAATTCTCACAAGAACTCAAGTATACCAAAATTAGATTTAGTAACCTTGAACCTGCCATTACTCCCTATTTCACTTTGTTTTGTACGTTAAAAAAAAGAGGTTAGGCACATGAGTTCTTCTTCTTCCACAACGGATGACTAACCAAATCAGCGACATAATAAAGATAGACTAGAAAATAGTGGTTTTTGACTAACAATTCAAATTTTTCGATTAGTTTTTCATGGCCCTCTGATCTGTTATCAGTTCAAAAATTGTTAATGCCTTTGTAACTGCAAGTTGTCAGTGTATTTGTGCGAATATATTACACTTTTCTTTCATTATATTTGTTCCACTTAACCTTGTGGAAATATGGAGCGACACGTTTACTTTGTAAAAAGAATACAAAATCCCAACCAAAGTTTTACATGTATAAGGCCCGCATTAGACTAGAAAAGATATTTTACCAGAAATGTGATAGTGTATAAAATTTTATAAAATAGTCCACTCAAATTAGGAAAAAAGCGGAGAAGAATTCTGAACAGCAGTTTCTCTGCATAGGAAGTAAGTATTTAACTTCTAGAACAAAGTTTTGATTATGCGCAGAAAAAAAGAAATGATTTTTGAGATATATACATATATATACGTTTTTTCGTGTTTTTTTTTTT
Source organism: Rutpela maculata (assembly GCA_936432065.2). Lineage (NCBI taxonomy): Eukaryota > Metazoa > Arthropoda > Insecta > Coleoptera > Cerambycidae > Rutpela > Rutpela maculata. Next base: position 22,118,989 of record OW386293.2, read on the forward strand.
TTTTCATTTAGACGTGTATATCTCGAAAAATACGCAATTTTAAGGTTAAACGAACAATAGGTAAACGTGTTCAGAATACGACTTCCTACAAAAAAAAGGTTCTATACATTTTTCCAATTATCCCATTGGCTTTTCCGGAAAAGCGATTTGAAATATATATATGTGTTTATTTCGTGCATTTTTTATTTTGAATGCAAATATCTCGAAAAGTGCGCGATTTTAGGGCCAAATGAACATAAGTAAACTAGTTCAGAATGAGATTTCCTGCAAAAAAGCTCCTATACATTTTTTCGGTTATCCCATTGGTTTTTCCGGAAAAGCTTCTTGAAAAATATATGTTTGCTTTTTCGTGTTTTTTTTTTCATTTTGACGTATATGTCTCTCAAATATATAGCACCTTTTTTGTAGGAAATCACATTCTGAACAAGTTTACCCAGCAAACCAAACCACATCATTTTAACATCATAATGATGTGATTTTTGCAACAGTGACGTCGTCATTCTTGTTTGCAACCACGTGGAAATGCCGTCACAGTGACGCTAAACGGCCGCACTCAGCCACGTCGTCAAAAGTGACTTACTTATTTTCCACTTTTCAGCCACATCAGTACCACTCATTTGTGATATAGATATGATCATATTGTGTACAAAAAATATATATTATAACAACTTGAATCCCTGTCAAAAAAATCTCATCAATCCGTATTGAAAATTATCAAAAATTAATAAGTATCTATGAGAACCTATATGGTCAATAAGTTTCTATAAGAGTTAGGTAAAGTTGCTGTTGAAATTGTTATCAGTTTATATCCGCATTGACCAGCAAAATGAGTCAAGCCATATCCATTTGTTAATCCAAACATTTACTTATACCATATCAATGAGAATTTATGAGCACAGTATCTAAAGTAATTCGTGCGGCTTTCCGTGATTAAAAGACAAGTGTTTCTTTAAGAAACGAGCTGCATTAGGTTAGAACAGTTTGGATTTGCAATTGAAGATTACAAATTATAATGTTTGAATAGGGATTTATGAGATCAGTTTCTATGAGTATTAATGTTTTTTTTTCAGTAATATATTAAATGTGTTTTCATTTGTTTGAATGGATAAAAAGAAAGGTCAGTTTTCAACTGCAATTACAAATACAAGTTTAATCGCTTCGAATGGGATTATATGCGATCAATTTCTCAAAGTATTTATGCTGTTTTCCGGATATAATTGTGAAGAGGTTTAATCAGTAACAAATTGTTCACTACATGTTATGATATGGTCGGAAATTCCAAGTACACATTTGGTATTCCTTCAAGAGGATTGATGAGAGCAGTTTCTACGAGTATCTATTTGTTGTTCCTCTAGTAAATTATATGTCTTTATCAGTAAAGATTCGGATCTAATTTAAATATGAAAATTATATCAGAATAAAGCAACCAAATATTTTAAACAGTATCTATTTGTAAATCCAAACATTTACTTATACTATCTCAATGGGAATTTATGAGAACAGTATCTAATGTAAAACGTGCGGCTTTCCGTGGTTAAATGGCAAGAGTTTCTATAAGAAACGAGCTGCATTAGGTTAGAACAGTTTTGATTTGCAATTGAAGATTCAAAATTATAATGTTTGAATAGGGATTTATGAGATCAGTTTCTATGAGTATTAATGTTTTTTTTTTTCAGTAATATATTAAATGTGTTTTCATTTGTTTGAATAGGTAAAAAGAAAGGTCAGTTTTCAACTGCAATTACAAATACAAGTTTAATCACTTCGAATGGGGTTAGATGCGATCAATTTCTCAAAGTATTTATGCTGTTTTCCGGATATAATTGTGAAGAGGTTTAATCAGTAACAAATTGTTCACTACATGTTATGATATGGTCGGAAATTCCAAGTACACATTTGGTATTCCTTCAAGAGGATTGATGAGAGCAGTTTCTACGAATATCTATTTGTTGTTCCTCTAGTAAATTATATAAGTCTTTATCAGTAAAGATTCGGATCTAATTTAAATATGAAAATTTATATCAGAATAAAGCAACCAAATATTTTAAACAGTATCTATTTGTAAATCCAGACATTTACTTATACTATCTCAATTAGAATTTATGAGAACAGTATCTAATGTAAAACGTGCGGCTTTTCGTGGTTAAATGGCAAGTGTTTCTATAAGAAACGAGCTGCATTAGGTTAGAACAGTTTTGATTTGCAATTGAAGATTACAAATTATAATGTTTAAATAGGAATTTATGAGATCAGTTTCTATGAGTATTAATGTTTTTTTTCAGTAATATATTAAATGTGTTTTCATTTGTTTGAATGGGTAAGAAGGAAGGTCAGTTTTGAACTGCAATTACAAATATAAGTTTAATCACTTCGAATGGGGTTATATGCGATCAATTTCTAACAGTATTTATGCTGTTTTCCGAATATAATTGTGATGAGGTTTGATCCGTAACAAATTGTTCACTACATGTTACGATATGGTCGGAAATTCCAGGTACATATTTAGTATTCCTTCAAGAGGATTAATGAGAGCAGTTTCTACGAGTATTTATTTGTTGTTCCTACAGTAAATTATATAAGTCTTTATCAGTATGCATTCGGATCTAATTTAAATATAAAAATCATATCAGAATGAAACCCCAAATATTTTAAACAGTGTCCACCTGTAAATCCAAGATAATATTATAATGAGAATCCATCACAACAGTATCTAATGTAACGTGTGCGGTTTTCCGTGGCTAAATTTTAAAATTATTTGCAATAAATAAGCTTTAACGGATTCGAACAGTTTTGCATTTCCAGATGAATAGTTTTAATTGTTAGAGATCTATGAGGTCAGTGTAATGTTTTTTTTTTTCAATAAAATGTGTTTTTATTGGAAAATAAACATTACACAAAGACACTGATCTCATAGATCCCTATTTAACAATTAAAACTATTCATCTGGAATTGCAAATTAAAACTGTTCAAATCCGTTAAAGCTATTTATTAAAAATACTTTTAAAATTTAGCCACGGAAAGCCGCACGCGATACATTAGATACTGTTCTGATTGGTTCTCATTAAAATATATCTTTAAATGTTTGGATTTACAAGTGGATACTGTTTAAAATATTTGGTTGTGTCATTCTGATATAATTTTTGTATTTAAAGTAGATCCGAATGCATACTGATAAAGACAAATTTTCTATTGGAACAACAAATACATACTCATAGAAACTGCTATCATCAATCCTTTCGAAGGAATACTAAATATGTACCTGGAATTTCCGACCATATCGTAACATGTGGTGAACAATTTGTTACTGATCAAACCTCATCACAATTATATTCGGAAAACAGCATAAATACTGTTAGAAACTGATCGCATATAACCCCATTCGAAGTGATTAAACTTGTATTTGTAATTGCAGTTGAAAACTGACCTTTCTTTTTACCCATTCAAACAAATGAAAACACATTTAATATACTTATTACTGAAAAAAAAACATTAATACTCATAGAAACTGATCTCATAAATCCCTATTCAAACATTATAATTTGTAATCTTCAATTGCAAGTCAACCTAATGCAGCTCGTTTCTTATAGAAACACTTGCCATTTAACCACGGAAAGCCGCACGTTTTACCTTAGATACTGTTCTCATAAATTCTCATTGATGTGGTATAAGTAAATGTTTGCTGCTCCATTCTGGTAGAAACTGATAGAAATTTCAGCAGCAACTTTACTCCAGGCTCCAGTAGAGGGAGCTGTATACGTGTAGCTAGTTCATATCTAATCTAATGTGACCTAAGAAACTGAAGTGTGTTTGTTAAATTAAAAACAAAGCAGTCTCTTTCACTGCTAACTCATTCATTGCTTCTAGGCTAGAACAAGAACACCCGAGGAAATAAGGACTTTGCAGAATTTTGTGTTTACCACAATATTAGTATTTCTATTTGAAATATGCAATTTAAACTGTACATTTGTCGGCATGCATATCCAAATTAATACTAATAAAAAAGCAAAATGGAAGTTTACAATAAAAATACATCTGTAAAATATACAATTGAAACTGTACATTTGTTGACATGTATATCCACATTAATACTAATAAAAAACAATGTTGAAATTTACAATAAAAACATGTTGATAAATGGTGTGTTACATACGATAGATACTGGAGAAAGGACGGACTGGAACTCTTATGACTTATAGAAAAGTTTAGAATCTCTTTAAAGTTGTATCTGTAATTCCATATGTTTACAGATATAAGGGCAAGGGTGTATTTGCAGACACTAAACTGTAGATTTGTTGATGTATATTTCATATAAGTACTCATGAAAGGGCAACATGATAATTCCAAATAGCTCATTCGGAATTACTGTTTCATAACCGATTTAAAACTTAATAAAACAGATAAAATCCTCTCTGTATAATACTAATATAACTTATAGGAACGATAAAACCGCATCACTTTTTTTTATAAGTTTCTATGTGGAATTTTTGGCAGGGATGTTACCGCCCACTTACTTTTAAAATAAATAAAAGAATCTATATTGCAACAAATAAATCTACTTTTATATAACGAAAAAATAGCTCAATTGAAACTTAAAAATCACTGATTAAAGATTAATATTTTATATCCGGTTCCAAAAAATGATGAATTTTTGAATAAATTATGTTTCCTCATTGAATTTTTTATTGTTTTTTTATCGAAAAAAATTATTTCAATAAAGTCGGCTGACATTTTATACCTTGTGTGTGATTTTACATTCTGAAAAACTTTTCTCATTTTTTTTTTCATTTTGAAAAATAAAGGTGAACTTATTATTTCTTAAATATTTGTTTCAAAATCCTCCTGCATACCTAAAGTTATTCTCGTAGCATAATATAGTTACATATATAATTAGCTGTATATGAGAATATAATTTTAGATATACAGGGTGATTTGTAAACAAATATTTAAGAAATAAGTACACCTTTATTTTTCTAAATGAAAAAAAATAAAGAGAAAAGTTGTTCAGAATGTAAAATCACACACTAAGTATAAAACGTCAGCCGACTTTGATGAAATAATTTTTGTCGATTAAAAACAATAAAAAATTCAATATGAGGAAACATACTTTATTCAAAATTAATCATTTTATATTGGAGCCGGGTATAAATATAAATCTTTCATCGTTATTTCATTGAGTTATTTTTTTCGTAATATAAAAGAAGATTTATTTGTTGCAAAATAGATTCTTTTCATTTATTTTAAAATTAACTCAGCGGTAACATTCAAGTTGTTATAATATACATTATAAAGCAACATAATTTATTTACAATTCATTTTTATTTTAATGGCTTACTTCAAACAAAACATTTCATCAAAGTAGCCTGATATTGCTGAAATTTTACACAAAAAAGTATATTTCACATTCGCTTTACTTACCTTTTCCTTAAATTTTTCTTGAGATTTCGGAAAATATATAAAAAGGCAGTTCATACATAATCGTTTGATATTTGCTTATAAATCTTGCACATATCCCTAGATATTTTAATCGTTTTATAGCACATACATTACTCACTAAAGTGGGGTCCCAGAAAATGTCTCTAAGTAAAATAATAGAAATTAGATTTAAAAATATAAAAAGTATTAAATAAATTTGATGTGATCAATGAAACAAACATTTCCGAAACTATATATATTCAAGATATGATTACAGGTATGCTTTATAATATAAATTCACCTAGCTATTTCTTTCTTGATCTTCTTTGATCCCTATAACGGATTAAGTGTCACAATTATCTCATAGTCAAAGTCTGCTGTGGCTGGAACTATTTTTCATACCACATCTAAAAATTTATAAAAAATTAATTATCACAGTTTAAAAATGTTTAATAAGATTTGGTATCATTTATGTCAGTAAAAATAATGTTAAAAGTTGAGTGTTGGTAGTGGTAATTTCAAGTTCAACCACACACTAGTTTTGTTATTAAAGTAAAAAACCGGTGCCCAAGGAATCACTACTTCCACATCCAGATTTTCTATCCAAGTCTCTCATAATGAAAAAATTTTGTATGTGGAAATAATTGTTTATAGAACTTTAATAATATAATATTTGAAATCGTCTACCCCAAAAACCCATAAAACGATATCCCACACGGTAGTGGGGTGGGGGTGGTGATAGGGGGGTGGTAGTGGAGGTGGATGAAGTAGAAAAAATATTTAGAGACTTTTGGTTCTTGTACACACACTAAATCACAATTTTATTTTCATCTCCTTTAATAATGGAGTAGAGGTGGTAATGGGGGTGGCTAATGCCAAAAAATTTTTTTAAACCTTAGGTTCTCTTGTATCACTAAATACCAATTTTATGGACTCTTACCTGCTTGATTTACCGATTTACCCCCAATCTACCCCCTAGTTACCACATTTTACCCCCCAACCCTTCGACGGAATAAGATGAAAATATAATCTAGTTCCAGATCCCGTTAAAGTACATACGTGTACCAAATTTCAAGTCAATATCTTAAACGATTCCAGAGTAAACGTGGGCACAAAAAAGTTACAGACCGACAGACAGAAATTTTTTTTTCGCTCAAATTTAAAATCTCAACGTTTCATGACATTCTAAGCCTATCTGTATAATAAAAATTTTCAAAAATTTTTTTGTCGTTACCATACTTCCACTGGTTGTGGAAGTAATTAAATTTAATTTTAATAGCTTACATCTTTAGAACAACTTCATTGATACTATTGAAAATATAAAAAAAAAAGGATGACGATTGAAAATAAACTACTATTTTGTAAAACATGAATTAGCAATAAAGATACAAATTCAGAATTTGATTCTAACAGGGCATGCTGAATACGGTTCTAAAATTATTTGAACTTTGTATCACTCTTGATTCGTGGACACCACTTGAATTCTATCTCTAACAAAATAATAAAGTTTCGATGAGACTTAAAATATGACAATAAGTATACACTAAATTAAAAATTAAGCAAAAAAAAACTGAAGGTGAAGTTTCTCATTACCGAAACGAGTATTTCAATATGAAACAATAAAGAATATATTTTTTTTATAGAGCCTTATTATAGTTACAGAAAAAATTGGTAAAAACAGCAGTTTGCACAAAATTCAAATGCAAAATGTCTAAGATTTTAGAACTTATATAAACTTACCGATCTTTTCTCTCATTATACTGCCACTGCCAGAAGCCCCACGAACGAAGATAGTTTTAATTGTCTATTATAACATTCTAAAATAGAAAAAAATGTATAAGTACCTAAATTATTCCAGTTAAATAGGGAGGACTAGAGGAAAAAAACTGATACCTAAAGTTTTGAAACTTGGCAGAGATGTTCATTAAGGCCCACTGTTTAAACATACTTAAAGTCGTCAACTCTGTCTCTTACGCTCGCGCCGCCATCTTGAAAAAATGGTGCTCAGATTAAGTTTTTTTTTTTTTTCTTATATCTCGCTAACCATTAGAGATATCGAAATTAAGTCTCCAATAAAAAGTAAAGCTTATAAAATTCTCTATAAAAAATGTAATATAATATTTTTCCGTATCTATTATTATCATCTTCTAAAATAGGAAATTACATTTGATCAACACATTTCTAAACCGGAAATCACTCGTAAAAAAAAATTCATATTATTATGTTAATTCTAGAATTCCCAATAACTTTAAAATATTCGTCGAATATCTGTTTGTCAGTCTGTCAGTTTGTCCATCTGTCTTTCTGTAGGACACTTTTTTTTTAACTATTTAACGTCGGCCCGCTACCAGGGCCTATCACCTACGCCAGGAGACGAGCTACCCCCAACCTGGAAATTTTGCCGAACCTCTTCCCTTAAGAAGAGTTGGGATCTTTTACTTGCCTAACATTTAATAGACAAGGGACCGCCTGCTTTACATCCCCTCCGAAGGATGGTATATCCACTACGTAATCCTCGTCTGAAATTACGTAACTTCTGCGTATACACTGATATACAAGCCGCTAGAAGGTGGGATGAGAACACTGTATTTCCCAAGATGGGACCCCATCCAAGTACTAACCGCGCTCGACGTTGCTTCAATGGAATATCGACTGATATTCACATTGAAGTCGTCTCTATGCTCACCCACGACACTTTCTGTGAGTCTGATAATTTAAAAGAGAAGAGTCCAATTTTATTGAAATTTGAACAGTAAGTTAGTGTTAACTAAAGGAAGAACTCTATTGATTTTGAAAAAAATCGATTAGTAAATATAAAGGTTATAAAACATTTTATGAAAAAAAGGCATGTGAAGAGTGTTGTAACACCTTTGATAAGATGCTAAAAATACAGAGATACTGCACAGTATACTGACCAACGTTTCGACAATCAAGATGGTATCATCGGGAGATCATTAAAATTGCAAGTATGTCACTTAAACCTACAATCATAACGTACTTACTGATCGATTTTTTTTTAAATTGCTGGGGCTTCTTATAGCTAACACTAATTTATTGTCCAAATTTCAATAAAATCAGACTTTTCTTTTTTAAGTTATTTAGCTTACAAGAGACATGACAGACGGGGAGGCAGACGGACTGACAGAAAAGACATTTTGAAAGTTGTCCCGTATTTTATGACAATACAATGATATATTTTTATTATTTACGAGTGATATTCACAATTGTTGAAACGTGTCGATGAAATGCATATAACACTTTTTATACAGAATTTTATAAGCTTTATTTTGTATATAAACATAATTTCGATATCGCTAATGGTTAGAAAGATATAAGCAGTAAACTGAATCGGACCGCCATTTCTCCAAGATGGTGGCTCAAGCGCAACAGTTTGGGCTGGGGACTTTTAGTATGTTTAATAGTAGGTAAGCCTAAATGAACATATTTGCCAAATTTAAACACTTTATCAGTTTTTTTCGTCAAACGTCGAAATTTGTTCTAATTTGACTAGGGTATTTATACTATAGATATAATTAGACAATCCTCGGATTAGGGTACTAAAATAATAGGTGTTTTCTTTCTACCAACAATCTTAGCTAAGCTAAGTAGTTTTTCAGTCACGCCTGATGAGTGAAATATTCGTGTATGTACCACAGTTTGCGTGTGACATTAAAACTACTTAGCATAGCTAAGATTGTTGGTAGAAAGAAATCACCTAATATACTAGAGCAAAATAAAATGAGGGGTAATAAAGCAAATAACATACAATATGACTGCATTTTGTCGTCAATTGGTAAGAAAACAATTATCAGTAGGTATTTAAATCAAAAATAACCTAAATATGCTCTCTATATATTTATATTTTATTTATCTCTCTTTTATACTGTTTTTATAAATATAATGAAATTTAAATATAAAAGTGTACCTATATTTTACCAATTAAATTGATAGCACACACAAGGTACCTAATAATCTCGTCGAATACCTATCAAATGGGGCATGCCGCATGGATGACATGGAGACAACACTGTGCCTATTGGTATACCTAATGTGGTACAAAAACTAAATTATGAATTCGAAAGTATTCTGTAATTGAAAAATAAATAACCAGTGTTAACCAAAATATATTATGTTAAATGATAAATTAGCTTTTTTCCCTTGAATTTTAATGTCATTCGATATGTCACCAAACATGAAAATTACAGGCAAGGTATAAAATAAGAATACATTTCATAGTAACAATGTAGCTAATACAAGTAGGTACTTACCTTTTCGTAAAAATGTGTTGATATTTACCAAACAAAAACCAAAAACATTAAAACTAAAGTTTATTGACGTCAACGTCGTTAATAGAACACAGACAAGTGTAAACTGGAGATGACTAGTGATGGGCGATATATCACGAACTGTGATTTAATCACTGATATTAAGAAATCACAGGTAACGACTGTTAGTAAAGTTGGCAGAAAAGCGTGACGTGATCACGACTTTCCGTATTTCGTTCCCTTGCCGTGGTCTAACCAAGACGATATTTCACGATATTTACTTTGAGTCGATTATTGTTTGCGGTCGTATGTATTAACACGTAAAGCAAGCGATCCTGTGCCTTATTAGCGTTATTTCACATTATTTAGATATTTATATAAATATCTTTCTTTTATTGACTGGCGATGCGATGTGGCGATTCGAGGCAGGGCGGTCGTGACGGAACATTTTTGTTATAACACCAGAAGTATAACTACTAAAACCATGCGTAAAAATATTTTATGTGATTAAATATACTAGCAATTTTATTGAAAATATTGAGCATTTACGTTTCGGCATGAAATATGAATAAAAATATGGAATATTCGACAATAAGCAAATGAAAACATTTTTAAAAAACATCCTTATAGGTATATTATAAAACAACAACAAAAATAACATTAAAAAATAAATATACCATTTTAAATTAACAAAAATTCTTATAAAATAAACATAAATATAAACAAGAAATTTATTGATGCTTCCGAAATGTTAATGTTTGTACTATGTCGTGAGCAAAAAAAAATAGGACAACTATTTTTCTAATGTAAATCTGTCTCTATTTGCACAAAAATCAAAGTTAGATGTACACAACTAGATTTTAGCAAAAATGCGTTATAAGACCTGTCCCATTTTTTTTTGTGCACGACAGTACAACTTTACAAAAATATCCTATTATCAAGTTCCATTCAAAACCTAGTATGCTTTTGCTTTATTACCAATTCATACATCAGATAGGTTATTTGGATAAACAAATCATAATATATTATGCATATTATGCATATCTGCGGCAGCACAGATTACCAAAAGTAGCTAATTCACCATTCACCGTCTGTCGGCGCTTATTTAGGGATAGGGAACAATTAACAATTTCTCTCGTACGTCGTTATATGAAAGTCGTGATCACATCACGCTTTAAATTCACTGATATAAGAAAATCACAGTAACGATTTACGTTGTGATTGAAAAATCACGATATCGCCCATCACTAGAGATGACAGATGAAATGACAGTAGTAGTACTAGACTAGTGGCGCTGCCGGCGGTGGTCGCTATTTTGTATGAGATGGTGATACCAAAGTGAGTGGTGGCTCAGTTAGTTACATCCACGTTTTAAAATGTATCATTAAAATGATGTGGTGATTGTGGACATCCCAATCTCCACTGACATGGGAGTGGTTATAATGTGAACGTTCTAAAACGGTCCAAAGAGTGTCATCACGGTGATGTGATGCTTTGCCATTTACAAAAACCACTAAAATGTGAGTGGCTATAATGTGGATGTGGCAGAGTGTGTTTAGTGGGTAGTAATGTTCATTTAGCCTTAAAAATGCGTACTTTCCGAGATATATGTCCAAATGAAAAAAAAAATTACGAAAAAGCAAGTATATATATTCTTCAAGAAGTTTTTCCGGAAAAACCAATGGGATAATCGAAAAATGTATAGGAGGTTTTTTGTAGAAAATCTCATTATGAACAAGTCTATTTATGTTCATTTAGCTCTAAAATCGCGTGATTTTCGAGATATTTGCATTCAAAATAAAAAAAAAACAAAGATATATTTTTCAAGTCGCTTTTCCGGAAAAACCAATGGGATAATCGGGAAAATGTATAGAACCTTTTTTGTAAGAAATCGTATTCTGAATACGTTTATCTAGCCTTCAAAATGCGTACTTTTCGAGATATGAAAGTCTAAATGAAAAAAAACACGAAAAAACGTATATATATGTATATATCTCAAAAATCATGTCTTTTTTTTCTGCGCATAAGCAAAAAATTGTTCTAAAAGTTGAGTACTTACTATCTATGCAAAGAAACTGCTGTTCAAAATATTTCTTTAAAACGGCGTTTTTTTTTCCTAATTTGAGTGGACTAAAATATACATTTCTTATGAAAAATATTTCTTATAAGAGATCTTTGTCAAAGAACTTTTATAGTCTAATGCGGGCCTTAGTAAATAAAACCATGGGCACCAGGCGCCACTTTAATACGTTATAAAATTTGCTGATAATTTAAAAATACATAGAACAGGACTCCCTCCGTTTTTTAAATTTATTAGTACTTGCACAGTAATTTGACTTATATAATGGAGCTCAACTAATAATAAAGATATAATAAAAACATTATTTATGCATTAACTATCCCTCAAAACAGTACAATGCAACTATATCTCGAGCCTAAAGTACTGACAGTGAAATAATGCAAGTTGGGGATCTTAAAAGTAAAGCGGCACATGCTTTAGGGCGATCATAGGATCCGTAAGGCACTGTGCACTGCCATCGGGACCCAGATAGCACAGAGATGTCTTTAAGATGTCTAAAAGACGCCTTCCCTAGACTTTCACTATGTCTTAAAGACGTGCATTTATGCCTTACAGACGTCTTACAAACGTCTTATGTAGGTCTTATGTTAAAAATCCAAACGCCTTCCCTCTTTTCGAGGTCCATTGTTGGTCTAAAACAGACCTAAAGTTGAAAAAAAATACATTTGCATGTCGGTTTTATACGCAACAGTACTTTTATAAAAACCAACTAAAACTTTTTCCGCATTTATTTTAACGAAAAAAAAAAAAGCGGAATCAGTATGGATCGAACCGCAGACCTATTGACTCGTAAGTGAACTCTTTAACTCCGCGGCCACTGAGCGGTTATGATTTGTTTTCTTAAAGCCTCTATAGTTAGCAAATGCAACGGCTAGATTTTGCTGGACAAAAACATTGTAAAATTGAAAAAACAGTTTTGTTAACATTTTTTGCTTCTATTGGGCAATACTAACATTGACATCATAATTATGACGTCTTTAAGACGTAGAAATCAGACATCTTAAAGACGTCTAAGGAAAGACGTCTTCAAGACATCTTTATAAGGAATAAGACTTAAATAAGACTTAATATGGACATCTTAAAGACGTCTTGTGCTATCTGGGGCGGGCGTGCAGCTACACTCTTATTATTGGTAGCCCCAACTCACAATCTTCTACTGTCAATACTTTTTGCTCGAGGTATAAGGAAAACAATTTCCTCGCTTCTCGCAAAATATACAATTGTTTGACCAAACACACTGTATACGCATGAATTGGGATTGTACCTGTACCTACCTATATCACAGAAGAGGACTGAACCATCAGATACCGAACAGTGGCACATCATAATCAGCAACCCAAAAAATCCCCTGAATAAGAATTTCAAGCAATTTCGTTAAAAACTTGAATTTTCGAGTTTTCCTACCGTAAGATTTTTTCATCGAGGAGGATTTTCCGAAAATTTTCCAATTTTCACAAAAAATTCAGAGTCAGCAACCCTAAAAATCCTTTGTACACGATTCTTTAAACTGTAATTAAAAAAATGGAAATGCTGCCTATTGGATTTGCCTCACGATATTTTTCAGTTTTCACATCTAATTTGTAATCAGCGACCCCGAAAACCCCCATACGGCCTGTTTTGAACTCTTTGGATAAATAATTAAGCATCTGGAAACATCTGAGGATACTGTAGGGAAAAGATACAATTTTCCAGGCTTTCCCATAAGTATTTAAAAAAAATGACAAACTGTATCAAAATTCCGCACAGAAGTAATTATATGACGAATATTTAAAAAGAAAAAAACTGGAATTTATCTTAAAAATTGCGTTCAGAATGTTGATTTGAATGAAGAACAAGTATTGTTAGATGTTTATACCCCCAGAGACATCTATGAAAGTCCCTCTAAGTTCAAAAGGTAGACAGTAACAAAGAACAATTCAGTTCTGGACTTCTGGAAATATCTAAAGTGATGACATCATGACAGACTATTCTGGATCCCTCATCTTTGGGTATATAAAGGCATGGAGAAGTTCAGAACGGAGTTAACAATCTAGTTTTAGTTTTGATAGCAAGTTCAATAAGATCAAAAAGATAGTAAATAGTGATCAAGTGACTTAAGTAGTGAATTATAGTACACAGTGCAGGGACCGAAACCGAAATTTATTTCGGTTCGGTTTCGGTTACAGTTAACTGACATACACCATTTTCTGTTTTCGGTTACGGTTTCGATTTTCCAGAATCTCACATTCCGGTTTTCGGTTTCGGTTAAAATAAAATTAAGGCTTGCAGGGACTGAGAACGAAATTTTTTATGCTCGGTTTCGGTTACGGTTACCTAACGTACACCATTTTCGGTTTTCGGTTACAGTTTCGGTTTTCCAGAATCTCTCATTTTGGTTTTCGGTTTTGGTTAGAAAAAATCGTAATTACGGTGCGGTTTTCGTTTACGGTTCGGTTACGGTTCCCGACAGAATATTAGTAAAGTAATTAATTGTTGTAATTAGTACGTAAGTTAATAAAAATTAGTGTTTAGTGTTACCCTGGTGTTATAATTTCCAGATCCACGATACAGGGTGTTTACAAAAATGGGTGTAAACACGTTACTGTGAACTGCCTGCATCTTCCTCAGTGTGGTGCTTTTGTTTGTTACTGTCCATTCACTTCGATCTCCTTCTTTTACTTCGAAGATATCATTATTTGCCACTGGGGTTGTTTTGCAGTCTGTCGCCCCCTCCCCCATTACCACCAGATGGAGGGGGGGGGGGGGGAGGTTCAGAAGGACCTCCTTACCGCTAGACAGGCAAGTCTTTGTACCGTGGTTATTTCAGTGGCAGTGGGATGCTGCAGCATCTTTGTCCACCATACCAACATTGCATATGTGATCATGTGATACGTTTTCAGTACATCATGCTTGGCATTAGTCCCCATGTTTTAACATGGGTGCGCCTAGCCATCATCAGTGTATGGTCTCTGCCCTTCTTTGGTTCTGTTTAGCTGTTGGTTCCAGGTAAGTCTGGAATATAGCATTACTCCCAGATATTTTACCTCGCCGCTCGCCTGTTAGTTGTATTAGATCAGAATATGGAAGTTTTAGTGGTCTAGCCCATCTACTTTCCTTCTTCTGGTGAATGCCATTATGGTTGAGTTTGAAGGACTGATGCTTAGTCCCTCCTTGGGCTACACAAAAGGCTACAACAAACGAACAAAGCCAAACTCTCTGGTCTACAGAGACAAAAGCATGCCTGGCGATAACTGGTGCGATAAGTACCACACCGTCAGCAGCTCTGGAAATCCTCCTGGATCTATCCCTCTCCACATCTACTTGGAGAGAGAGGCCAGGTGGGCAACATAGACTTCAACAAGCGGTAAATAATATGCCGCAGGCTAGCATCATGAAACGCAACAGGCTGTAAGATGACATGGAGTGTGATGACATCCTGGGAATGCTTTCAGATGTGATGCCTTTTACCGTTCTTTTTCCTGGAAGAGACGAATAGGATCGGAACAAAACTGACCTACAAAGAGCAGACATCTGTTGGTTTACAGACGGCTCCAAAACCCCTGAGGAAGTTGGAGCTGGAGTATACAGTCGCAACCCAAAGATAAGAATCACTTCGAGCCTGGGTAATTATGCGTTTGTCTTTCAGGCAGAAGTTCATGCCATTGAATTGAGTACAAGGAGGCTTGAGGAGATGTATCCTAGACACATATCAATAAAAATCTTTTCAGACAGCCAAGCAGCTCTCAAAGGTCTTGGCTCACATCGCTGCAATTCTAAATAATCTAAATTGGTCCGGAACTGCCAAAAGGCTCTAGCCCGGACGAGGACTTGGACGATCTCCCACCCAATAAGGTAGTTGCCTTTATTAAAAAGCTGAACCTATTGGGTGAAATATAATTAGATAATAGACCAGATGGTCACTGTGGAGGGTCTGTTACTAGCCCACTCACATATCAACCTAACTTAGCCTAACCTAGTCCCTCCTCATCTGTCCCCCTTGCAGACATCCTCTTTCAACCCGAGCTACCAATGTTTCCCCAATTATGGATGTGTACACCAATTTCTCTGAGCATGCAGTCTATCCACCTGCAGCACTTTTTTTCAAGAGCATATTCGGTTTTGTTTACAGGCTGATGTAATGCTGTTTCTGTTGACATACGGGCTCTATATGCGTACTGGTTTTGGTGCAAAGGATAATTTACCAGTACACCATCCCAAATATGCTATCCAGTAGTTTTTCTAAAGTCTTTAGTAGTGCAAAGGATATTAGACTTATCGGTTTTATTTCCTGTACCTTCCCAGGTTTCGGTAGGAATGTTACTCTAATTAGTCTCCAGGCCTTTGGTATGCATCCAAGAGCCAAGCTGCTCCTGTATATCATACATAGCCTGTGTAGTAGGAGGTCTGTTCCCTTCTGCAACATTATCGGATAAATACTGTCCGGTCCCAGCGATTTAAATGGTTCGAATGAGTTTATCACCCATTTTATTTCGTCCACGTCTATCACTGTCTTTGCTATCTATCAGTCCTCCCTGAATGCCGACATCGGGCATTCCAGATCTGTGTTTTGGCAGTCTTCCGGTGATAGTTTGGTGGTTTCGGAGCCAGGGAAATGCACTTTGAGGAGTTTTCTTGTGGTTTTCTCCCCCGTGTTGGTGTATTCTTTGTTATCCATCTTTAGAAAAAATCTTGTGAAGCCTGTATTCCTTAAAGCCCCTTGAATTAAACAAATACGATTAAGCTTCTTAACATTACTTCCACATCGTGGCAGTATAACGGTAAAAAAAAATGTTCAAATAGGCTGAGAATATGATGAAACGTCGAGATTTTAAGTTTGTGCAAAAAAAAAATTGTCTGCAACTTTTTGTGCACACGATTACTCTGGAATGGTTTATGATATTGACATGAAATTTGGTATGTATCGGTATTATGATGAGATCTGATGGAATTAGAATATATTTTGATCTTATTTCATTGAACGCTAGGTAAAGCAAGCAAGAGTCCATAAAATTGGGATTTACTGTATGTACAAGAAGGCGAGGTCTTAATTTTTTTTTGCATCAGTCACCCCCACCTCACTGGTAAAGGAGGGGAAAAAATAAAACTGTGATTTAGTGTGTACAAGTACAGCCACCTCCCATTACCACCTCTCTTAAAAATGTGGAGGGGGTGGTAGTGGAGGACTTGAATAGGAAATCTGGATGTGGAAGTAGTGGTTTCTAAAGCCGGTGCTACATGATGTGTTAAATGCCTTCCAACGTTGAACACATGATAGTTTGCCGCATCATGTGGCTGTTCTCCAACTGAGTAGAGGCGAACTTATATGACAAACATTACCATGTTCGGGCTCTTGTTGATCTTTTTACCCACATCAAACGATGCTTCAAATATTGGAAGTAACGTGTGCTTTTATTCAGTACACAGCTACACAAGTGTGGTTCAGCCTTTTGTTCTGTTTGCTGTTAATTTTGCGAAGTTTTGGTGGTTTGAATGGATAGGTACGTTTTATTAAATTGCATGTATATTTTTACTTGCAAAAATTAATAGTTCTCGAGATATTTGTCATTTAAGTATTTGATGAAAAGTTCCCTTCCAATGTTGGATGCAATGTTTGCCACTTTGTGTAGCAGTGAAAAATGTGACATATATTGCATGCTCATAGACGTCAACAATAGGTCCAATATTGGATCAAACGTTTGACACATCGTGTAGCACCGGCTTTAGGTAGTTAGTATCCATAGTGCTGGAAAGTGCCTTATTTAGTTGTATGTTTACTTAAAAGGAGCACAACTGTGTGTGTACTGAATAAAGCTTTGCACAATATTCATATCTTACCAATATTATCAAAAGTATTTGAAAATATTAACATAATTTCCTTAAATCATTGAAGGTATCCACATAATATTAGTGAACCCAAATTGCAGCACAATACGGAAAATTAGATACTTCCAAAAATTATAATAAAGACACATATCCCTAATAACATTGTCCTATGGATATCTGAAGGACGCCCTCGACGGACATACAGGACATCCAAGAGACATCCAAATGTCACAACTTTGGACAATATTTGTACATACCAATTATTTAAAAAAAAAAACGGAATGAGTAGGAGGGATCGAACCGCCGATCTCATGATTTGTAAGTCGACGCAAAGCAAGCAAAGCAAAACAGATATATTTTTAAATTAAGCATGTACAATTATGCGCCTCCCCGAAAGCTGGCCGACGCTTTAATTTACTTGGTCACTATCCTCCATTATTACTTATATAAAGACTGTATAGTTAGACTTAGACTCTTAGACTAATATAGATATTTATTTCAATATGTAGAAAGTATTTGAATGTTTAATAAACGTTTAGTATCAAATAATATCATTAATAATTTACAAAAAAGGTTAAAATTAAATTTTAATGATAAATTACAAATTATTATAAAAAATAAACTACAAATTTTGCAGAAATAACGGTCAAATATAGACCAAAACATGGTAAAATTGAAAAACCAGTTTTGTTAACGTTTTTTTTGTTTTTATATTAAATAGACATCCTGCTGCTGTCCCTATAGGGACCTAAAATGAGTGTGCTTGCCGAACATAACGTCCGTTGCGGCACATATGTTGGACATTCAGTGTGGTATTCGCTGGTATGTATACATATTTCGGAAACGTGTTGGAGAGAAAACAGTATGGAGATATTATCATTTATTACAAAAATATAATATTTAAATCAACGGACACGAAATGGACGTCCATCTCCTGTCCCTATATGGACATACTTCCCATACATAAAATGGACATTGAGAGGACGTCCATTCCATACAATTTCAAAGTAAATCCAATGATAATCGTCCGGTAGACGTCCAGTTTATGTCCATGGATGATAGTACATTAAATGGACATAAAACGGACGTCAGGCGAACATGTTGTGTTATTGGGGATATATAAGGATTGGCAAAAAAAGTCATGGGATAATATGTGTGCAAAAAATTGTTTGTTTAAGGAAAGACAAACATAAAAAGCTTTTGCATGGCTGGCTTACTTGGGGCGGATTTATGTAACTATTTTGGTTACATTTTATAATTATACTCATATATTAAGAATTGTAAATAAGTACCTAAAAAAATACTAAGTTTATTTTGTACTAAAAGAACACAATTTGTATCAACATGATACCTATATAGAAAATACAACTATTATATAAAAGTTAACAATAAATGTATGAAAATAAGTCTTCACCTAAATATCCTTTTTTTGTGCAATTGTGAATAGAAATATAAGTGCATCTCTGGTATATCTTACACATTTAGAGTTTGGCTTGGACATTATTCTTGGTTCTCTCAGCAACCTTATTCGCCATTTTATGCGCTTCATCGTAGTAAGGGTTACACTCATTTCTTACTTTCTCCATCCAAGTTTTCAATATTGGACGACCCTCTTTTGCATCATATCCAGCCATTCCTAGAATTAAAACAAAAAAGTTGACTACAACTATAAATATAAAAATCAGTACTTAACAGTAGATCAGTGATATGGTACCTAACACATGCTTGCAAACTGGACAGAAAATACTTACGTGGTTGTTCTATTTCGCACACTGCAAGTATGTCTGCGAAGGATATTTTTGAGCCATTGATATATTCTCCATTTGACAAAAATAGCTCCTCAAATTTGTCTAAAATGTTTGCCATATCTTCCTCAGCTTTCTTTACCTTCTCAGGCTTCGGCGGATTACCTGTTATAAATGGATTCATCCACTAGAACAAAAACCATGTTTTATTAACTCACTAGAATCATTTTTGAGTAATTGTTATTTCATAAATCGCCACCGCACCTATTAAAATATACAGGGTGATCCACGTAGGCCGTTCATTAGAAGTTTTTCAACTTGCAGTTGGATTACAAACTTAAAACTTGGTATGCAGCCATAATCGATCATACCCATTCTACCTAAAATATTTATAGTTGTCAGCTATACAGGGTGTGCCAAAAGTCAGTACCAACTTTCTCATTTTAAATGGAAACTTTTACATGATTATTAGCCTTCCAATTCTGAGTTTAAGCAACCCAAGTTATGTTAACTTATCTGTTACAGGTTTTGATACATGTCAATTTTTTTGAAAGAAATTGCCGCTGTAGTAGTTTACGAACAAATTTGTATCTCGCAAACCATTCAAAATTATCAAACCAAATTGATGAAGCCGTTAGCTGGAAGTCCAAGCTAACACCTGATGTCCCATCAGTGGTTCCATCTTGTACCATATGGGGGCAGGCGATTTTCAAAAGTCGCAATAAAAAATTTTCAAAAATAAAAATAAATCGTCAAAAAGTCGATTTCTTCAAATGGCACCTTCTGTTTTTTTGACTTCATTCGAAAGAAAACTGAATTTTAGGGTGAGTTACTTAAGCATTCCCTATACCTAACTTCACCCCCTATCGAGTTATTCAATAAAAATCAAGAATTACCTTATTTTGCCGAGATATTGCTTGATTTTTCAAGTAAGCCATGGGAATAAAATCCAATTCTAACGATTTACTTAAAAATATGTATGCATATCGTCAGTCGTTTTTTAGTTATTGGCATTTTTTGAAAGAATTTTTTTTCCTCAAGGGTAGTAGGAAATAATCGTTTCATTTGAATTTTTATTCAAAAATCGTATTGCAATAACAAATTGTAACAAATGAAGAGATTAACAAAATAATTTATTTCAATACAAATGCTCAATGTGTGCACCGTTTTCATTGAGACAGTCTACAATACCCTCTTGAACAGACTGCGTTGCTCTCCAAATTTCAAAAGGTTTCAAACGATCAAAAGCTCCAACTATCCTTATTCCCAATTCTTCGTAATTTAAAATCGAATTTGTGTACACTAATTCTTTGACCCGACCCCATAAGTAAAAATCTAAAGGAGTAAGATCTGGAGATTGGGCGGGCCAAAGCGATGGAACTCTGTTTCCCGATCAACGATCTTCAAAGAGTTCGGTTAATTTGCAATCTATGGCTCCAGTCGAATGTACTGGAGCTCTGTCCATTTGATACAAAAGACTGATAGGTCAATTGAGCGGCATATCATCCAGGTAGTTTTCCACAACTTCTCTTAAGATTCTCAAATAACCCTCGCCATATAAGTTTTCATTGTACATGAAATATTGCACGTCACTGTCCATTAACAGGCAGAAAACATTAATACGAAATTGAATTTGATTTTCCACCTCCATTACAATACGAGGATTTTCGTGAGCCCAAAAATGTCGATTTTTTCGATTAAATACCCCTTGTTGACAAAATTTTGCTTCGTTTGTCCAGACGATTTTTTGTAAAATGTTACGATGATGAACTCTTATAAAAAATTCTTCGCAAAAGTCGAACCTGTGTACGTAGTCCCCGGGATGTAGTTTTTGTAGCCTTATAAATTTATAAGAATGTAACTTATGATGACAAAGAATTCTTTGCAACGAGGTATAAGAAATTCCCAAATCAGCAGATGCTGATCTGATGGAAGCACGTGGATATGCTTGAAAATATCCCAAGGCGTTAATTTCAATATCTTCTTTTCCTGTTATAGGTTTAGTTGTCACAAGAGGCTTAACTATCTTCCCATGATCAAAAAAAATTTTAAGCCCAAGAAATTTACCTTTTGTCATTTGCGGTAGATGTGGATACTTGAAATTGAACGCGCGGTATGTTCTGTCAACTATTCTATTATTTTCCAGTGACGGCTGGTGAAATTTCAATAATTTTTTTCTCATCTGTGGTGCATGGGCTCCATACGAAATATGGGAAATAACATCTAGAGAAGCACTTCTCTAATGACCCCTAAAGAATTTTGAAAAAGCAGGGACTGGTCTTAGGGACTTCTGTTTAAAACTGTTCTTTTTTGTCATATACATTTTACTTTTCATAAAAATACAACAATAAGTTTTGGAGTTTATGAAAATATTTTCATTATTAACTGAAATACAATGAACTGAAATTTCGAAATTTACAATTTAACAAACCACAAAATTTCAATTCGTTGTATCTCAGTTAGTAATGAAAATATTTTCATAAACTCCACCAACCTATTGTTGCATTTTTATGAAAAGTAAAATGTATATGACAAAAAAAAATTAAGCAGGAGTCCCTAGACCATGGGGCAACTGAATTTTGAAATATTCTTTCGCATACTACTTTTTTAAAATTTGTTAGAAGTTAGAAAAGTGCTTCTCTAGATGTGATTTCCCATATTTCGTATGGGTTCCATGACTCCCATGCGCCATAGACGAGAAAAAAAATATTGAAATTTCACCAGCCGCCACTGTTATTTTCACAATAAATTAGAAACAAATCAAAGACAATATCATTCAGATAATGTTCCATAATCAAAATTGCACGAATTAATTGAGGCAATAAGATAACAAGGACACAATAGTGGCTAGGTTTGACATTTTTTTTTTTTCAAAAAAAATTGACATGTATCAAAACCTGTAACAGATAAGTTAACATAACTTGGGTTATCTAAACTCAGAATTGGAAGGCCAATCTAATCCTGCAAAAAAAAATGTAGGTTTCCATTTAACACGTTCAGCCCCAGTGTATCTTTTTCGATACACACTGTTAAAAAATTGTGTATCTAAAAAGATACACAGACTAATATTCTGTTTTGGCCGTGTGTATCACTAACACACACACTGTATATGAACACACTATATTTTATATGGGGAATTATAAGCTCTGGCCTACTAGAATTTCCTATGAAATGGGGTGTAGGTTGGATGAAAGTTTTCACATAAATTCTGTAAAAGTTCAAATTAAAACAACACGATTATTATATTAAATTAAAAATAACGAAAATTCGCCCTGAGAGCTTGGCGCTGAAGGTGTTAAAATAAGAAAGTTGGTACCAACTTTTGGCACAACCTGTATAGTATAGCTGGATATCTGAAAATATTTTAGATAGAACAGGCATGATCAATTATGGCTGCATACCAAGTTTCAAGTTTGTAATCCAACTGCAAGTTGAAAAACTTCTAACGAACGACCTACGTGAATCACCCTGTATATATTAAGTATATTTGCATACTTTTGTGATGAAATATATAGAACAATACGTCCTTATGTTGAGGTGTTGCCATTCCAGATATTCGTCTACTTTAGCTTGTTGTTTACTATCTTTTGGATACCAATGATCTTCTATCGGATATGTTCTAGCTAAGTACCGAAAAACTGCAACACTAAAATAAACATATTTATATATTTTATCGTTTCAATCATCACTTTACTGTAGGTATCAGCAGCAATGACACAATGCTTTTTATTTTAAATACCTCTCTGCCAGTTTAAAATCGCCATCATGAATAAATGGAACCTTCTGAAACTTTGAGTAATTCTCTTTAAATTCTTCAGTGTAATGTTCTCCTAAAAGTATATGTAATAAATATGTGCAAGAAAGCACAAAAGCAAGAGAACTACTGACATATTAAATTTTTAGACATGAACTAACCTTTGGCCAACGCTACAGGACTAGCCTCGAAAGGAATTTTTGTTAATTTCAGAAAGATGTACAGAGCCCTAGAAGGCTGCGACAGTAAATCAAAATAATATTTTAGAACCATTGCTCAAAAATGCACATCAACACACCGAGATTACTTTTAAAACTAGTTCACTCACAGGGACTGGTCAAAGGTCATTACAAGTAGAAAGCATAAAAATTAGGGCTAAAAATAAGGCAAGGTCGGAATACTCGGATATACACCATTATATTTTATTTTTTAACCAAATTAGCTGAACTGCCTAAAAGTAACGCATCCAATAGGTTTTATATCAGATCTTTTGTTTGTAATACAAATTCGTATCAAATTTTTCATTTTGGGTTAGAGTAGCAAATAAATATTTGACTGTTTAACATCAATAGAAGAAGAAGAATTAGATTAGAAAACTGGCTGGTGCCTATAAGGCAAGAGGCTATAAAAGTAGAAAAGAAGAGGAAGTGAAGAAGTAGAAAAACTAACCAATAAATTTGGGCAACTATCCTTATAGGTAAAGGCCATAAATGAAGAAGAAGAAGGGAAGAAACTAACCAATAAATTGTAATGTACCATTTCGATACTTTGTTTTGCGTGGGATTATATTGAATAAAGTAGTAATAATACATTTATTCTGTTTAAAATGTCGAAATGTAGTTAACTTAAAACAATTACTGTACTTTAGTATATTGAATTAAGTGTATATGATGGGCGTATGTAGGTTATGTTTAGAAAATGTTGAAGGAACGGGCATTTCCAATCCAGAGGAAACAATAAAATCGCTACAAACATTTCTTCCACACATGGTAAATTAAGTTAAAGATGTTACTATGCAAGCCTTTATTAAACTATCTCCATTTACAGAATCGAACCCTTATAAACATACCAGTCATCTGCGAAATCTGTCTCGAAAATGTAAACGCAGCTAACAAACTACTGGAGACTAAAAATAACACTGATTCGAAAATTCATATAGAACTCAGACGACTTAAAGTAGCTAAAATAGACCTTAAAGGTTTTCACAAAAACATATATATGTCAGAAAATTTCAGCGTTTGTAGGATTTGTCTGATTCTAATTAATAGACCTAGAATATTTCTGTGTGCAAATATCACTAATGTACTGCGCCATGACTTTATCAAAAGTATGATGAATTTCTGTGACTTAAAGACGGTATGTATCAAACTCGTAATAGTAGAGTGTATCTGGGAATAAAGCGTAATCATGGCTTTAAGAGGTTAAAATATTTATAATATTTCAAGATTTGTAGAGTATAAGTTTGCCTAATAACTCACGATCCCCACCAAAAAATAATGAGCAGCTCGTGTGAAATCATACCAGATTCGGGGCCATATTCAAACTATTGTAAGAATTTGCGTAATGATAATTAAGCAAAGAACGAGCTCGCAGTGACACCCGCTTAAGTTTGGGGGTAATTATCCTTGCATTTTGAGTCACTGTTTGCATGGTAGTAATCAGGATAAGTTGTAGAATGTAACACTACAGATCATAGAACACTTCTGGCCATATTTCAGGCCAGTGTGGACTGTCAGGGTGGTCCTTATTTTGTGACATTGGATTTTTTTCGGTCTCACCCCGAAAGTGGTTCTGATTATTTAAAAAATGAATTATACAAAATTTCAACTCGATCGGATAACACTAACCCGTGCCTCAAGGCCATTAAAAGTTACTAATATACGCAATACAATTAATATTTTTCGAAATAATGGAGTTTTGATTGTCGTAAACAGGTATTAGAACATTCATAGCTATTGACGTCTTAATAGATGTGTTAGATCCCATGAATTATTCGAATTGGCTTCTCAATAATATCTTATAATCAAAATTTTGTACACTGCTGGCCATATAAAATTAACCTCTCAAATTTTCATAGTGAGATTTTTTGGCTTTAAACATTATTTTCTCATTTTCTACATTTCCAAACGACCTCAAACTGATCTCAAATTTGTATTGCTTAAAATAAAAAAAAATATGTTTTCAGTTATCTACATCAAATCTAACTCTGAAGTAACACGCGCAAACACGCACACCATATATAACTAGACAACCGCCAAAATCAAGGCTATTTGCAGACATACATCCAGACCCACCGGCATTAACAGTGCCACACAACCTCTCCAAAGCTTTTCCCATCAGCTCCTTGCTGATATCAGCACAACGTTCAGCAGATTTTTGCTTTTTGCTGTCTAGATTTCCTGAAATATCAACTGTTTTATATTATCCACTCTTCGGTTGACATGACCAAAAAATGAGAGTTTATCTAATTTTCCTCAAAAGTTCTCTTCTTTTTTAGCTGTACTTTCAAATGTTTTTTATAGACATCTCTATCTCAAATATAAGGTTCTACCTCTAGACAAGTTTATTATACGTTAACATCCAGAATTTTTGCCAAAATATTAATATTTTGCCAATAATATTCAAAACGCTTTTACAAATTATCATTTTAATTTCTCTGAAATGGAAACAAACTCACTTAAAACTTGTCTGCTAAATGGCAATTTACTGCCGATAATTTGATTAGTAAAATCTCTAAATAGAAAGATTTTAGCAGTGTCATGAAGACTCGTGACCGGTGAATTCAGTAATATGTGACCATAATTGCGAACAATTAAAGCCGATCGGAGGTCTATATCTCACTACTGAAGAGAACTTTCCATCCTATGATGTTTTTGGCCACATACGCAGATGTACATAGCCATAATACAAGACACCGGCTAGGTGGCGCAGTGCTTAAAGTGTTAGGTTTGCGACCACGGGGTCCCGGGTTCGAATCCTGGCTAGGGTATGCATGTGTAGTGGCGTTGTTCATGTATTGCCGAGACGGTAGCAGTGGGCTAGACTGCGGTTGTGTGAGAGACAACATGGTCTAGTCGCTCTCCTTTCCTGAGTTCCAGTCTCAGCTGCCGCAGATGGCAATGTCGCAGGGATGTGATGTGATGTTGTCCATCTGTGTGTGTGTCCTGGTTGAGTGGTAGAATAGCCTACGGCTAAACTCCATCAGGACATTAATATAAATAAGGCGTTTAAAAAAAAAAAAGACAAAAATAATTTCTATTTAGATCATCACACCTATTATTTAATTTTATAGTATTGCTTCTATAATAATAATAATAATAATAGTTTATTGGTGTTAGTATACAGTAAGTATTTACACAAGTCAAGGTATAGGTTCAGAAAAAGTGGATATATGTAATATCGAATACATAAGATGTTCAAGGAACTTTTTCATCTGGTTTTTGTAAGTTTTTTTGTGTTGTACTTTAATGTTTTCTATTTGTCCATAAAACCTAGTTTTCATTAGTCGAGTTAGTGGTCAAGTAACTTTGGCAAGTACTAACTATCCCTCTTACTCTACCAATGAAAACGTAATTGGTAGCATAAAGTACTAGATCATGGTCGAGTAGGGTAGGATTAAACAATGGTAAAGTAACTCGCCCACTTGCCTTCTTCTACCACCTCTCTACTCTACTCAACCGGCGCAATACTAATGAAAGTATAATCGTCAATAATCGAGTGTCTAGATGGCTGATGTTAATTTTTGTGATTTCAATTTTGCACTGTACAACTCGACCACTATTTTAATTCGTGTGTGAAAACAGGTATTCTCCCAAATCCAGTGGAGTAGAGTAGTTTGGCTAAAAAGTATGCCAATAAGAAGTAAAATTCTATCACTGAGGTAATTGTGTCTAAAGAAGTAACAAAACGAACCAATGACCAATCTCGATTTCAGCCATTTTGATTAGTATCTCTCGAGGGGCCAACCGCACCCAAAATTTTTTCTACACCAGATTTCCTTTTTGACGAAGATTTCCTCTGATAAAAAAAAAACTTTTAATGAGCAGGTAGGAGAAATTCGAAAAAGAAAGATTTCCTCGGATTTCCTACCGAGTGTACACCAGATTTTCTTCGTGGTCTGCCCCTCGATATCCCTCCTTATAACCAAAACCCTTATTCAAAATGCCGAGTACAACTATTTGTGACAAAACTATCTTCCACACAATGTGTGCTTTTCATGATTTGAAGATAAAGGAAGAAATGCTGCTTATGTTTTTCAATACATGATCCTTTCTATAATGAGTAGGTACCGATATATTGTAAAGGACAACTCCATATTGATTTAATAAATGCTATCACTCGTAGACCTCCAATAACCCATGAAACATATTCTGATATGTAATGGTCTTTTAACGTTAGACAAATGATATTTATTATTTCTTTCTTTATTGCAATTAATAACATTCGTACTTTTTAATGTTGTAGAATTTGGAAGTGTCTAACAAGCCGGTGATGTGCTTAAAATGTTGGGAGCTCTTACAAATAGCTTATTCTTTTAAAAAGGACTACCTTGAAGTTGAAAGAAAAATAAGGGAGTACTGTAGAGAATTTAGATTGCGTAACAGAAATTTATCTGTACAAACATTAGAAAAAGTTAAAAATTACTTTTCAGAGGAGTATTGTGAAATTATAACGTCAAATATTAAGAAGGAAAATGATTTTGTTGAAAATATATACTCTCATGTCAAGAAGGAACATCACACTTCTAGGAAAATCTCTAAAAAAAATAAGCGCATCAAAACTGAAAATGAGAAACTTGTTAAAAATGAGGGTTTTCCAGGTAAACCTTTTCTCGTTTGACAAAATAAATAAATCTCAGGGATTGAAAACAAAATTGAAATAGGAACAGAAAGACCATTGTGACAAAAAGATGAAATGTCGAAAATCTAAATGTGAGAACAGAACATATTGAGGACAAAATATTCTCAATTGGTTTATCAATATCTCCAGTTGCTACAGAGTTATAAGGACTTTTTGCTATAACACGACCTGTGCGAGGTTTTGTTTTTGGGCAGATGGAGTAATTTCCGAAGTAATTTTTCGCGCTTAATTCGAATCTGGCCTCAGAATTGAGGTTAAGTACTTAAAAAATTGCTTTTTTGTCTACTTTTAAGGTTATGTATAGGATTTAAAAATTTTTTTAGCTTATTTCTAATAAATACATCATTTAGTATCATCCTCTTTATAATAAGCTTTCGAATGATCATCTATGAAGTTTCCTTGCAAAGTTATAGCCATTTTAAAGTGACACGAATTTGAAACCATGATCCCCTACAACTCAACAATCTGAACGAAACCACTCCAACAGAATCAAAGATGTTTTAACTCCTAGATCGCTCAACTCTATCTCAATTTATATTGCGGGCCTGTGAAAAATTAAACGTATTTCATCGTAATCAAACCACTAGGTTCTTCGGTTTGACTGTAGTTGTAGGTGAAAGGACTGCATTGATACAGTCGGCGAGAGTTTTCTTATTGCACGCCCTCAGAAAAAAAAAACCCGAATCGCATTGTAATCAAACCGGCCAAAGTTAATGGCAAATGTTTTCAGTTGTCCAAAAAATGAAAGAAATACAATTGGCGGGAATTTTGAAAGAGGGGAGGAAGAGTTATTGGGGCAATTATGAGCATAAAATCCAGGTTTACACTGTAAATGTCGTCAAACAAGGAATTCAAGCTGAATTTTTACATACTCCAAACACCCTATAAAACATTATATTATCATCGGCGAGAATTTTTATTAAAATCAACCTTCAAGAACTACCCCATTGGGGGTGAATAATAGTAACGTTAACTATATTGCCATATATTGCAATTTAGAGCATTTTTACTTACCCTCAAAAAACGCTGAAACCACTGGGTGAAAACGAGAAGCTTCACTGCAAACTGATTGATTTTAATCAAAATAACATTTGTCCTGTAGATTAATTTATGATTACATGTTTTTGAAGACATGATAATGCAAAACGGTTATTCATCCCTTTCTTCTACACAGGGGGTGGGGGTGAGGGGTAAATTCGCCCCTTAAATTTTAATAAAAGTTAATTTCGGATAAAATAAAATTGGTAGTTATTTTATCAAGCAAATAGTTGATTGATTGAACAACAGGACAGTCTTATCCATAAAAAAAGAAACTTTTCCGTTTTAATATGTTTGTAAGTTACAAAAATGTTTTACAAAAATGATAAAAAATGCAATCAATAAAAAAAAAGTAAATGCTGTCACATTACATCACCTTAAAGAAAAAAATTGAATGGAAAATATGAGTATAGGACTAGAAAATTTCGATAGAACTTTTCTCGATTTTTCTTTTTACCTATTTGATGTTTTACTTCAAAAAGCATATTTTATGAGATATTGGCGATTTTATGAAAAAAAAATCGCAATATATAACGTTTTTTGGATGGTACTCCTCCTTCCCCCCTTCTCCCAATAATATGGGGGTGAAAAGAGTAGTTTTGAGGGAGTCAAAATCCTTCTTTGTACATATTCGTTCCCATCGCTGTAGAAAAATTTTTTCGGTTTTATCCGAAATTAACTTTTATTAAAATTTAAGGGGCGAATTTACCCCTCACCCCCACCCACTTTGTAGAAGAATAACCGTTGCATCATCATGTCTTCAAAAATATGTATTCATAAACTAATCTACAGGACGGTTATTTTGATTAAAATCAATCAGTTTGCAGTGAAGATTCTCGTTTTCACCCCTTGTAGGGGTGGTTTCAGCGTATTTTGAGGGTAAGTACTGTTAAATAATCAAGAATAAAAGGACACTAGAGATTTCTGCTCAAAAAAATGCTCGAAATTGCAATAGACGGCAATATAGTTAACGTTACTACGATTCACCCCCAATGGGGTAGTTTTGGGGGGGTTGATTTTAATAAAAGTTCTCGCCGATGACAATATGTTTTATAAGGTGTTTGGAGTATGTAAAAATTTAGGCGATAGTTTTTAGCTTGAATACCTTGTTTGACGACATTCACAGTGTAAACCTGGATTTTATGCTCATAATTGCCCCAATAAGTCTTCCTTCCCTCTTTCAAAATTCCCGCCAATTGTATTTTTTTCATTTTTTGAACAATTGAAAACATTTGCCACAAACTTTGGCCGGTTTGATTACAATGCGATTCAGGTTTTTTTTTCTGTTTGCGCACACCGCATCGCTCAATGAGAAAACTCTCGCCGATTTTATCAATGCAGTCCTTTCACGTACAACTACAGTCAAACCGAAGAATCTAGTGGTTTGATTACGATGAAATACGTTCAATTTTTCACAGGCCCGCAATATAAAGTGCCGGCCCTTAAGGCCCATATTCACAAGAGACAAGTTTGCTTTTTTGATGAATAGTATCATCAAATCACTTCGGTTAGAGGTTTAATAAATTTTTCACTTTCAACACTAGCTCCTAGAATATAAAGGTTTAGTCTCAATACAATTTGGGGATGCTCTGGTTGTTGCCCCAAAGATATATATTTTGTAATCGAAAATATAACAGTTTTTCCTTTGACTCATTGGTTAAAATTGTTGCATTTTCCCTTCTGTTGTGTTAAATTTGATTCGTTTAGAGTCGTTTGGTTAAGACTGTTGTTGTAGAGGATCATGGTTTCAAATTCATGTCACCTTAAAATGGCTATAACTTTGCGAGGAAACATCATAGATGAACATTTGAAAGCTCATTTTAAAGATGAAGGATAAAATGATATATTTAATAAAAATAAGCTGAACAATTTTTTGAGTTTTATATATAACCTCAAAAGTTGCCAAAAAAGCCATTTTCTAAGTACTTAATCTCTAATATATATAAATTCTGAGGCCAGATTCAGATTCAGCACGAAAAATTACTTCGGAAATGACCCTTAGTTGTCCAACAATATTATTCGCAGACCTGTGAAATCGACAATGACCAAAGGCTTTTCTACGCTACATTTTTCTTTTGTTACCTCCAATGAGTGGAGGCTATGATACATGTAAACTTCTACTGCACGTGTTCTTTTTTTTTTTGTAAGAATCCACCTTTGTTTTTTCTGTATGCGACCATGTTCTTTTTGTCATTTGCTGCTGCTGCAGGAAGATGCCTCTACTTCACGGACTCTCCTGATGGACACATGACATCGTTTCTATTTCTGTTCTTATTTTACTATTTTGTTCTCGCCTTTTCGTTTTGAAGCATTTTCTTGGTTTTGGTCTCTGATTTTTGTTCTGTTTATAAACACCAAAATTTTTGTTCTCATCTTGTTCTGTTCCCGAGAAGAAAACCAAAACTAAATTTTGTTCACAGTTCCTGAATCTAATATTAAACACTACAAAAAATGTATTACATGTTTAAATTCAACATAACGATTTCAAAAGGTTATCAGATAAAATAGCAATAATGCTTCTAGGTGTTAGTATCTCAGGAAGACGAAAAACAGTAAAGTTTAACCGTCTGGATAACATGACTCTCATGAGAGTTTACTATGAAGTTACCAATATTGAACAGGACTTCCATATTGGGTAAGTTCCCTACTCAGTTTACTTTATTAGTGATATACCCTGCACTATGATTAGGTGTAACATAAGATGAGTCCAGAGTTAAACGTTTTCTGTGCAGGCAGTATTGACACTCACTCCAGATAAACTGCCAACAATAGAAGTTAAAGACCCATATACATATTTTGAAATGTAGGGGGCAAGCCAACAGTGAGTCACTTTGGCACTCGAGCTTTAAACAGATTTATTTCGGAATTCGGTTTTGCTCGGGCGCCAATTCTAAAATGGAATAACGGATTGTTCCCTCTAACAGCCGGTACAGTGGGGCTGGACTAGCTGCAGTGAAGAAACGGTATGTCCAGAAGTTGGTAAAAATAAAAATCTTTATTTCAGTTATTTTCGGTTACGGTTACCTAACGTACATCATGTACATAATTTTCGGTTACGGTGTGGGTTTTCAGTTACGTTTTGGTTTTCAGAGCAGCGTTAATTTGGTTTTTGGTTACGGTTTTCCAGAATCTCTCATTTCGGTTTTGGTTACGGTTAGAAAAAAATCTTAATTACAGTTTCTATTCGAGTACGGTCCCTGACCAAAGCCACTGGCTCAATGCCAATCAAGCATGACTTTTCTGCACATTTGATGTGCTGATTGATAGTCATTAGGCGAGTAGGGTCGAAGTACTGCGATTGGAGAAAGAGTCACTCATCTGGTCTACAGATGGATGAAGGGGTTGGAGTGGGCATAGCGGGGCCTAAATACAGGCTATCTAAAGCCCTTAGTAACACTCCAACCATCTTCCAGGCATAAATCTTACATTTTTATTTAAACAAATCAAAAAAATCATGACCTTTATCAACACTGGATAAGTTTTCAACTTATTTTTGATGATTTTTTAAATATTTTATCAGATATTTACAAAGTGCAAACCTTGTCTTATTACACAATATTTTTCTGTAGATATTGGAAAAGGCTTTGTGATAAGTGGGTCGAGGTTAGACCAGATAAACCTGTACCTGGTGACAGGCTTAGCGCTCAAATACACGGTATAGTACGAAAAAAATTACTGTCAAAAGCGCAGTTGGAAAAAATTAAAGCAGAAGTTGTCACAAATATGAAAGTACAAGCTCAGTTAGAGCAGACGGTGGAAGATTATTCTGATTCTGATGACTCATTTATAGAAGAGGGTAAGTAAAAAGCAGTTTTATCAGTTAGTTAACATTTCAAAAAAATTGTCAATTTTTATGCGCACTAAATATTGTAAAAGAAAATGTAATGGAGTAGGTAGGTATTGATACTTTTGCAAGTTTCCTAAAATGCGGGAAATTTACCTAGATCGGCTTTTGGCAGTACCAACATGCAAAATTATCACAGTAATTCTGACCTCTTGTATACACAGTAAGATATGTCTGCAGCGAAAAGGCACGAATATTTATAATAATAATAATAGTAATAATAGTAGACTTTATTTTCATAAGACTTGTAGAAACAAGTGGAGAATATTTATATACAAAAATAGTTAAATAAAAATACAAGCAAAAAATAGAGAATTACAGGTTTAACAGTGGTTAAGAAGGAAAAAATAAATAAAATATAGTATAAAACAGCAAAAATACAAACGTACAATCAATCAATAGACAAAATTGTCACAATTTAAAAATTCACCAATAGAGTAAAAACTATGTTTTTGCATCATATTCAGGGCTGGCCTTAGTTCCTCAAGCGCCCTCGTGCGAAATTTTAAAAGGCGCCCTTTTAAAAATCTTTATCCTTATCAATATTGATGAGCGGGGGTAAAAAAAAAATTTGTCGTCCTTATTTCAACATTGATGAGCAGGGGGTAAAATCCAAAACAAAATTTTTTCGTCCTCATAAATTTTACCCCATGGCGGTAAGGATTTCAAAGAGGTTGGTAATTTATTGAATATTTTAACGGCCATGATCAATGGCCCATTTGCTGATACAGACAAACTATGTCTGGGTATTTCCATATTTAGTGTAGGTCTAAAATTGTCAAATACAATTTAGGATGTATATATTCGTTATAGTTAGAAGGTTTAGTTGGTTAAATAGCAGGAGTATCTAAAGCTTTTAAATGTCATCGTTCTTAGAATTCTTTTTTGTAGGATTAAAACTTAATTTGCTCTTGTACAATTTCCCCAACATAAGATACCGTAGTTCAATGTGGAGTAGACAGGAGCATAATAACGTGATTAAAACGTCACTTGAAACATAATTTCTGAGCTGCCATAAGACAAAGCAAGAAGATGATTATTTCTTCAGTATGACATCAATCTGGTTACTCCACGATAAGTGCGAGTCTATACATAAGCCAAGAAATTTAACTTGTGAGCACTGTTGAATACTCTTACTGTTTATTTTTACTAATACAGTTTCATTCAATTTTCTTGGAGTGAACAGTATGACATCAGTTTTGAGATCATTTAGGATAAACCCCGTATACCGGCAGTAATTTATCATAACATGAATAACATTGTTTGCAGTGTTACTCAGATCATTAAAATTGTCTGAACTCACAGCTATTAATGCATCAGCTGCACAGAGAGATACAAAACCACATGGGAAATAAGAGAAGATATCATTAATGGAAATAATAAATAAGAGGGGGCTCACTTTGGGCAGTGACTTGTAAGTGACATTATTGGTTCTCAAAATAAGTTCTTGGCTCCGACCTTGCAAATAAGAGGGTCCACTTGCCATAATTATAAAGTTTGTTCAATAGTGTTGACCGTGTCAAACACACGTTTTAGATCAAATAAAATACACGCTATTTTGTTTTTACATTCAAAATTCTGCAGAATATAATTGTAGACTGCCAAAATTGTGT
The DNA here is from genome assembly GCA_936432065.2 of Rutpela maculata. Taxonomy (NCBI): domain Eukaryota; kingdom Metazoa; phylum Arthropoda; class Insecta; order Coleoptera; family Cerambycidae; genus Rutpela; species Rutpela maculata. Next base: position 22,153,402 of record OW386293.2, read on the forward strand.
TCTGAGTTGATAATTTGCTCCTAAAACCAAATTGGTTAATTGACAAGATTTTCTGTTTCCAGAAATTTTGAAAGCTAATATGAAAGGCATTTTCATATTATAAGAAAAATTAAAAATTACGTAATGAAAAACATAATATTGTTTTTTTTTTCAATTGCATAATACAAAGCAAATTTGTTTTATTTTTGTATTATGGTATTCAGTATTTTACTATTTTTGTATAACTGTTTAATTTTCATACATTATTATTGTATCTCGTAGTGAACGGTCGTTTATTTCGGTGATCCGGCCCTTATAGCAATAAAATCGGTCGAACCTTTGTGAAACTAAATTAAATTAAACTAGGATATGCCAAAGTGCTCTGCATTTAACTATGTAACTCAGTGTGAGCTGTGTTATATGTTAAAACATGACTGTCTATCATTAATTAATATATGTGAATAGGACTCAAACATTAGTATTCAGTTTTTGTATTTGAAGTGGCCAGTTCTTAAAAGTAAGAGAGGTAAGAACCGACCAGTGCCATAAAGGTCAGTTGCCCTAGGATTGGTAACTCCCTAGGATTGGTAACATCTGGCAAGCAATTTAAATGTTTCCATTATTAGTAAGCGGGCACTTAGATTGAGCATCTAATATAACAATAAGAAAGAATGTCTCACTCTTGTGGAAAATGTGAGCTGGCGATAGATTGGCGTAAAGCGCTGGCTATGTCGTGCTCGGGGTTCTTCTCTAAATCTTATCACACGGCCTGTTATGGAATTCCCCCAGATTTAGTGAAACATCTGAAAACTCCTGGCTTTCATTGGTACTGCGAAACTTGTGATAAAATGAAATCAGATTATGAGAACGTTGTCAAAACTATGGTTGAGTCTAAACTTGATGATATCATGAGTAAAATTGAGAAATTATTTGTTAGTATTAGGCAAGAAATTCTACAAATTGCAGATAATAAATTATCTAAGATATCTGTTCCAGCCGCGTCTAAGGAGCCAGCTCCATCATTCTCCCAACTGGTAGATAATAAATCAATGGTAATTATAAAGCCAAAAAATTCTGAGCAACCAAATTTCCAAACTAAATATGATGTGATGAGCAACCTGAACCCAGTTGATTTGAGTATCAGCGTATTGAAATTGAAAATTTAAGTAATGGGGGCTTGCTCATAGGATGCAACAACCCTGATGGTGCAAATAAATTTAAACAGCTTGCTAAACAAAAATTATCTGACAACTATGAAATTCGTGAAGCAAATAAGAGCAGTTATAAACTAAAGATCGTAGGTATGATTGAAAAATACAGTGAGGATCAGGTTGTAAAGTTTATTAAGTGCCAAAATGAAGTATTTTCTGACAATAGTAAGTGTACAGCAGCAAAAGTTTGGCCCCTCAAGAAGAATAATCGCTTGTAGAATTTGATGCAGAATCTTATTGTAAGGCGTTAAAACAAGAGTACCTATTTGTCAATTATGATGTTTGCAGAATCTATGATGCAATTGAATTAAAAATATGTTTCAAATGTAGCGGTCTAAATCACTATGAGAAAACGTGCTAGTAAAAATTATACCTATCCGAAATGTTCGTTGTCATGCAGTATCAAAGACTGCCCTAGTGATGCTATATTAATTATGTAAATGCCAAAATAACCGATAATAGTCATTTTGTATGGGACAGGGAAAGATGTACGGTTTACAAAAAGAAGCTCACTCATTATAAGGAATCTTTATTCGATAACAAATAGCAATTATTTGAAAGCGAGATTGAAAATCCCAATAATCCTTTCATTTTTATTACCAAAATGTACAAGGTTTAAAATCTAAAACTTATGATTTATTTAACTCTGTCCTAGCAAGTCAATTTCATTTAATTGCTCTTAATGAGACATGGCTGGACTCTACTGTGCACAACTCTGAACTTTTTCCTGCCGACTATTCTGTCTACAAGGCAGATCGTAATTTCGATCGAACAAATAAAAATGGGAGGGGGAGTACTACTTGCTTTAAGAAAATCGTTTAATGCAACGTTATTAAATCTTACTGATGTCTCTGATTTGTTTGCTGATATAGATTTAATTGGAATTAGAATTAGTTTTCTTTGTTTTTTATCATTTTTCTGGTCTTATACATTCCATCTACTGTCAATGCTGCAATCTATAAGGCTTTTTAGACACACTTGCCACATATTTTCTGACTAAAGAGAAGTTAATTATATTGGGTGATTTTAATATTCCAACCTACGTAACTTACAAGTCCACTAACGTTATTATGGATCAGTATATATTGCCTCAATAACTTGCGAGTTCTTGGATCTTAAACAATATAATAAAATATTAAATTATAACAACAGACTCTTAGACTTAGTCCTTAGTAGATACAATATTCATGTTCGGAAATCTAATAACTACTTGCTTTCAGAGGACTCTCATCATCCACCTTTAGATCTACGCTTTAACCTAAATTCTGGCTATAAGAAATGTAATATTCATAATTACTCATCGTTTAACGTCAAAAAAGCGGATTTTAATAAACTGTACCACGACTTGAGTAGTATTGACTGGTCTTTTTTAACCAATTATAAAAATGTAAACGATGCCTGTTTACAGTTTTATGAGATATTAAATGCTGTTTTTGCAGAAAGTGTTCCCAAAACAACCCCGAAAAATGCATCGTATCCACCTTGCCCAAGTAACAATTTAAATGCCAACAAGTATTTATCAGGATTTATCACAGATTTAAGAAGGTAAATAAACCGAACTGGGTTTTATTATTTCTTTTGTGCATACCAATTTATCTGCAGATAATATGTACTTAAAAAAGGCCTTCAAGCTATCTTTAAAGCAATTTGTTAAACCTCTTTGCTCTTTAAGATCTATTGGTTTTATAGCCACTTAATTGTTGCATTATTAAAAACCACAATAAATTCATTAAGTTTTATGGTGGATTTTAAATATTTTAAATTTTGTGGTAGACTATCTATAAATCTTTAGGTCTTATGGGAGTTTTAAAATATGGCCTTTAAGTACTCCTTATGATCAAGCAATAAAACTAATAACTCTTAAGTAGTCTTACTCTTAATATATGTTATCATAAATACCATTTGCTTTTAACAATATTTGGTAAAGGTTCCTTAAAACTTAATAGTTTTTTGGTAGCTTTATTAAGCTACGTTAAAACTTTTTGGTTTTTATAAAGCACTTATAAATCCTTTGGTTCCCCCACTTACGCCTTTAAACTTTGAGAGAGGGGGCGTATAATAACCTAATACACTCATCATGTATTCAAAGGATATTATGAGGAAACTGTTTAAAATCTACTTACTTGTAGTTTTTCACTTTTTCTTGGTCAATTAACGCTATAATCACAGAAATAACGAGAAATTAATGATCGCACACTCAAAACACACGAAATAAATAATGTTTTTTTAGGTTATGTTATCTAAGCTAAGTACATTCGGATTAGAGGTTGTCAGAGACAAATCTTGAGGGTTTTAAAGAAGAATAGTAAAGCTGGGTAAAGTCTTACAGGCTTTAAAATAGTAATAAAGTGGAGCAATTGGAACTTAACAAAACCTTTTGTTTTATAAAAATATTTCCTAAAGCCACAAACTCTTAATAGGGTATTCTATTAAAATAAATGGTTTTATTAATTTTTCAGCCATGTTTTTTTCTGTTAACTATAGGAGACATGTTTGAACAAAGTTGGGGCAATAATGTTTAGTTATATTTTTCTTATTCTTACTGTTTACATTTAGCCTGCAAGTATCTAAAATGTGTTAATATGTCATATAAACCCCTAAAAAGCCCAAAATCATACTGAGTAAGCTAAAACTAGAGTTACTATTTTTTTTATTAATTGTAAATAATAATTAATAAGCTGACAAATGAAAGGCGCGTGATTTTTTTAAAAGTTTTTTGATATACTTTATCAATAAAGTGGTCTGCGTTGACAATTTTTTGATATTAGGTTGTTTATCAATATCAAATTTTAAAATGTTAGCACATGCAGATATTTCAATCGAGGCAGACATATTTTATTACTTGGCGACATTTTCTGATTTAGACAGTGCAACAAGTTTTCGACAAAGGATTATTAAAGACACACAATTATTTATGATGTTCTTGAAGCAGGCTTAAAATTTGATTGCAAGTACTAACGGTTTTATGAAGATTTTATAAAAGGTTTTATGGTAGACTTGAACACATCTTGCAGATTTGGGTTTTAAAGTACTGTTGGTTTTATTGATAGATTTAAGGAAGATATTTATAACCTTTATAAAAGGTCTTTTTTGGTTTTATGCCAGGTTTATTGTAACTTTTAAGAGGTTATCTAGTATAAACAGTTTTACGATCAGTTTTATTATATAGACTTAATAACCTCTTGTAGATTGTGATAAAACTTAAATTGTTACTTGGGTGGTTCAGCAGAAGTAGTAGAGTCAAATTAGGATTTTAATGTGAATTGTCTGGTCAGGGCGGTTTTTTTGTTTTAACGTATTCAGTGGGTCAACTATAGTTCACAGTTCAGTTTTTCAGTTTCTGCGAGGTCGGCGTATTGTTTATTTAAACAATTTAATTTTTTAGACCGTGGATTAGAACCCGAGACGTCTGCACCCTGAATAAAAAGCCATTTGATCATTTAGCCATTTGAGCCTCGTTTCTAAGAACATAATATAACTTGTAGACATATTTGGTGATATTCGGATATCTAACAAAATCACTAAAGACCCCACTTTCGGGTCTCTATGCAGTATCTTTTAACAATTGTAGCTTTGGATTATTTTCAAGTAGCAGAGACAATAGAATAGGCATTGAAGACTTACCAGTCCAAATTTCAATAAGAAATATTGTTTATTTATAAGTGACCTAAACCTAAAAACTAACGTATCAGCTCCAAATGCAAGTAGAGCATTAATTTTTTTTTAAAGGTGCCTTTTTTAATCTACTTTCATTACTCCTTTACCGTCTTTTAATTAATAAAAAAACTAAAGAGATATTTGAAATTGATTATAACTACAATTTCGAAAATGATAAACAACTGCAAAAAAGGGTTTAAATTTTGAAAAAAAAAATTTCCTCTCCATGATCTTAAAGTACTTATAAAAAGCTACAATTTTAGCCATCGTATACATTTCTTGGTTTTGATGGCAGGATTTCACAAGGGTGCAAAATTTTAGCAACAATTGTATATTCGAGCCGTTTTAGTAACTATATTGATTTCAAATTTTAAGAGGAGAATGTACTTTATAAGAGCTACATTTCTCCAAAATTTCATTGAATTTCATTCATTATTTTTGAAAGAACAGTGATTTGTTTAATAACGCATAATTTTGCAATATTCAATTTTTTTTAAGTAATAATAACAATTTTAATGAATTATAGTTTATGTGCTTTTATTGTACAGCTCATAACGAACACTTTTCTTCTTTTTGTCGTTTTTCATAGGACTTATAGATTTCGAGATATTCAAAGAAAACCGATGGAAAACACGGTCTAAAAATTTAAATTTTTTAAATAAACTATACGCCGACCTCGCAGAAACTGCAAAACTGAACTGTGAACTTAAGTTGAGCCCCTGAACACGTTAAAACAAAAAACTGCCCTGACCAGACAATTCACATTGCGAATTTTTTAATCCTAATTTGACTCCACTACAGTATCATTAGAGAGATTAAAGAAAAATCTCGTTTATGACACTTATATAAAGAAAGGGGGAAGAACAATATCTGAATCAATTTAAGTTATTACGCTCCAAAATCAAACGAGATGTTGACTCTGCACATGAAAAATATATCGAAAGTTCGGAATCACAAATTAAATCTAATCCTACTTGGTTTTGGTCTTATCTTAATAACATGCGTAATTCATCTACAATTCCTCAATCAATGTCCTATGGCAACAGCCAGCTTAATGATCCTCAAAGCATAATCAATGCGTTTGCTAGTTACTTTAAGTCTGCTTTTATATCATCAGCATCACAACTTAATACTCCAATTATCAAAATGGAAGAAGTTCTTGTAGCCTTAAAGAAATCTAAAAACAAATTAACTACTGGTCCTGATGGAATTCCATCTTTTCTACTACGACCCTGCGCCATTATCTTCGCTTTACCGCTGACTATCATGTTTAATCTAGCTCTTCAAACAGAAACATTTCCTCAAATTAGGTTGTAGGTCAAAAATTTGTCCTATATTCAAAAAAGGTGACAAGAATGCAGAGTTATCCTCTGTAGCTTTGGCAAGCTCTTTGAGGTTATCTTATATGATATCTTATCTTTTAATACAAAATCTCAAATGTCAGTTCATCAGCATGGTTTCTTAGCTGGTAGATCAACAACCACTAATCTTGTAAGTATTACCAATTATCTTGCTACATCACTTGATCAAGGTGGTCAGGTTGATGTAATTTTTACTGACCTCTCCAAAGCTCTTGATAGGCTAGATCATGTGTTGAGTTATTTTTGATGTTTTGTAGCTAAAATTAACAGTAGTTGCAATGCACTAGTTTAGTATTATTTTTATTTTAGATATAGAGGTCACAAGTATAGTAGTTCAAAAAGATCTTGTAAGGTGAAGAAGTGTTGTCTTGGCAGTTAAAATTAATAAAAGATTTAAAACCGTTTTATTGAGTTTCTGGACCCCAGAGAAGTAATTCTCTCGCATCAGGTTATGTGCCCAGTCACAAGTCACGAAAACTTTAGTTGGAGAATAGTTTTTTGCTGAAGAATCTGTTTCTGAAGCTGTACTTGACTGAAAGAATAAATAAAATGGCGGACAAAATCGATGTTGGAGCAATTAACAAATTTGATGGGCAGAATTACCATCAGTGGAAATTTCAAGTAAAGTGTGCCCTAAAAGCAAAAGGTATTTACGGAATAGTTGACGGCACCGTACAAAAGCCACGTGAAAACAATCAAGAACTCGAAATATGGAATAAGAAGGATGCCCAGGCAATGTTCATATTAAGTGCTGCTATGGATCTGACACAAATTACGTTGATAGAAAACTGCAATTCATCCAAAGAAATACTAGAAAAATTAGACTCAATTTATCAGCAGAAATCCGAGGTAAACAAAATGTTGGTTCATGAGAAGTTCCACCAATACAAAATGGCTGAAAATGACTCGATTGCACAGCACGTCTCAAAAGTTGAAAATTTGGCTAGGGAGATAAATGAATCTGGAGAAAATATAAGTAACGCCGCAATAATGACAAAAATACTCAGTACACTACCATTAAAGTATCGAAACGTTAGGCAGGCCTGGTTGTCTTTGGACGAAGCCAAACAGACAATCCCAAATCTAACAGCTCGTCTTCTGGATGAGGAAAGGAGTCTGACATCACTTGAGGAAGCAGAAACTGCACTCGCAACTTTGTCGTTGGAGAAAAGTAAAAAGAAAAATGAATATGAAAAAAGAAGTGGTCAATTCCGCTACAGCTGTTATAACTGTCGTAAAAAGGGACATATGGCTAGAGACTGTAAAATGCCAAAAAGGAACAATAATCACAGAAATGAAAATAAAACAAAAGAAGAAACTCGTGATTCAGCAAGTACTGCTAGTACTGAAGCTAGCACAAGTTATGAAACTGCATTTAACGTCGAACATGACAAACATTACTTTGGAGAAGACATCTGGTTAATGGACAGTGGAGCTTCGGCACACATGACTTATCGTCGAGACTATTTTGCATCATTCGAAGAACTGAAAATTCCAACAAGTGTCATGCTAGGAAACAATCAAAGCATTGAAGTAAAAGGAAAAGGTACGATAAAAATTCAGAAATGAATAGGTCAAAAATGGTTGAATGCAACAATAAACAATGTACTTTTTGTTCCTGAACTAAGAAAAAATTTATTTTCTGAAGGCGTTCTAACAAATAAAGGAATGAGAATTGTAAAAGAAAACAGTAGAGCAAGTATATTCGATGGAAGTGACCTTGTAGCATCTGCCATTCGTAAGTCGAACAATTTGTATGTAATGCTTTTTAAAACGATTATAATAAATGCTAACGTAGCATCAGGCAGTAGCTTGAAAACATGGCATGAACGCCTAGGTCATGTAAACCAAAAATCATTACGTGAAATGGTCTCCAAGGGGTTAGTATCTGGTGTAAACATGAGTGATATAGACAGTTTTCAATGTGAAGCATGTGCCTTCGGGAAACAACATCAACAACCATTCAAGAAAAATAATGTAAAGGAAAAACAAAAACCAGGAGAACGAATATATAGCGATGTATGTGGACCGATGTCAACCCCCTCAGTGTCTGGCTCAAGGTACCTTTTAACCTTTAAAGATAGTTGTTCAGGTTATAGAGTTGCATTCTTTATTAAACATAAATTCGATGTTCTCGACTGCTTCAAAGTGTTTAATAATCAAATTAAAACAAAATTTGGACATTCCGTGAAAGTATTACATGTAGACAATGGAACCGAATATTGTAACAGTGATTTTAAAGAATATTTAAAGAAAGAAGGGACTGAACTGGAAACTACAGCTCCATACACGCCACAACAAAACGGAAGAATGGAACGTGACAATAGAACAATCATAGAAAGTGCCCGGTCTATGTTGTATGGTGGACAAGTTCCTAGGTATTTATGGGCGGAGGCAGTAAACACTGCTGCATACATCCTAAACCGTACATCAACAAGCCAAACACCAAATTCAACTCCATATGAAGTTTGGACTGGAAATAAACCAAGCTTAGAACATGTGAAAACATTTGGCTGTACAGCATATGTTCAAATACCTAATCAAAAACGCACAAAATTGGAACCAAAGAGTAAGAAGTATGTATTTGTTGGATATGAGAAGAACTCTAAAAATTACAGACTATTTGATAAAGAAACAAAGAAAATCATAGTGTCTCGTAACGTCATATTCTTTGAGAATGTAAAAGGATTTGAACAAGAAAAGAATATGGTTCCGATATCTTTGAAAGTAAATGATGATATTCTTACGCCGCCAGAAGAAGAAGTAGAACGAAATCGAGAAGTAGAACGAGATCAGGAAGTAGACGGAGTAACAGAACAAGAAGAAGAAGAAGAACCACCTAACCTAAGACCACGTAGAAATATACACTTACCAGCACGATATGACAACTTTGAACTAAACTTAGTAGAAATTGATGTTCCACAGTCCTATGAAGAGGCTATAAATAATAAAAAGTCTAACGAATGGAAGAAGGCTATTCAAGAAGAAATAAGTGCACTAGAAAAGAATGATACATGGGAATTAACAATCCTCCCCGAAGGAAAGAAACCAATAGGCTCAAAATGGGTTTTTAGAGTGAAAAGAACGCCGGATGGCGAAATTTCCCGTTACAAAGCAAGACTGTGTGCAAAGGGCTTTGCACAAAAAGAGGGAATTAATTACAATGAAATATTCTCCAACAACTAGATACGACTCAATTCGTGTACTTCTAGCTGTCACTGCACAAAACAACTATAAAATGATACAGTTTGATATTAAGACAGCCTTTCTCTATGGCAATCTTGAAGAAGATGTATTTATGATATTACCAGAAGGATTTGAAAACAAAGCAAATTTGGTTTGCAAACTCAAAAAATCCCTGTACGGCCTGAAACAGGCACCCCGTTGCTGGAATAAACAATTCGATAGTGTATTAAAGCAATTTGGATTTGAACAGAGTAATGCAGATAAATGTGTGTACAGAGGAAACCTGCAAGGTATAAAAGTCCTATTAGTTATTTATGTAGATGACGGGCTTATTATATCAGAAAGCGAATATGCTATTAAAGCCGTTTTAGCCGAGCTCGAAAGAAAATTTGAAATTACTACGAGTGAGGTTAACTATTTTGTTGGACTACAAATCACGCAGAATAAAATGGACGGTTCCATTTTTATTCATCAATCCAGCTACATAAAACAAATTATTAATCGTTTTGGACTAAATGAAGCGCATCCAGTTAGTATTCCTGCTGACCCACATACGAATTTAGCAATTAATCAATCAAACGCAACTTGCACCGAAGAAATACCCTATCGACAAGCTGTAGGATCTCTAATGTTCGCTGCTATTGCTACAAGACCTGACATAACTTTCGCAGTAGGTCTAGTGAGTAGATTTTTAAATAGCCATACACAAGCACAATGGAACGCAGTTAAAAGAATTATAAAATACTTGAAAGGTACATCTGATTATGGAATTCAATTCAAGAAACAACAGGATACACTAAGTTTGAGTGGTTATTGTGACTCGGACTATGCCAGCGATACCGAAACAAGGCGTTCAACTACAGGTTACGTTTTTAAAATTTGTGGTGGTATTGCAACATGGGCTAGTAAAAGACAGCAAAGTGTCTCTCTCTCAACTACAGAGGCCGAATATGTGGCAGCATCCCAAGCCTCGAAAGAAGTTATCTGGTTACAACAACTTCTAAGTGATATTGGTGAACAGTGTGAAAAACCAACAACCTTATACGTTGACAATCAAAGTGCAATAAAACTAATTCGTAATCCGGAATTCCACAGTCGTACTAAACATATTGACGTAAAATATCACTTTGTGCGGGAAAAGTATGAAAATGGTGACATTTTACCTAAGTATATACCGACAAACATACAACCAGCTGACATTCTTACAAAAGCTTTACCAAAGAGTGCCTTCGAAAAGACAAGAAGCTTAATAGGAATGACAGAAAAGAAGGAAGAGTAAATAAAAAAAAATTAAAATTGTTTATGAGTAGAAATTTTATTTACATTTTTTTATATTATGAAACATAAAAAATAGAGGGAATGTTGAGTTATTTTTGATGTTTTGTAGCTAAAATTAACAGTAGTTGCAATGCACTAGTTTTGTATTATTTTTATTTTAGATATAGAGGTCACAAGTATAGTAGTTCAAAAAGATCTTGTAAGGTGAAGAAGTGTTGTCTTGGCAGTTAAAATTAATAAAAGATTTAAAACCGTTTTATTGAGTTTCTGGACCCCAGAGAAGTAATTCTCTCGCATCATCATGGTATCTTATTGAAAAAATTATCAACCTTTGGACCACGCGCTTTATCAATTTTTTCTGTTCGTATCTGTCTAATAGGCTATTAAATATACATTGTCGAGGTTTCACATCTGTTCAAATGTCGGCAACATCGGGAGTACCGCAAGGCTCAGTTCTTGGACCGCTACTCTTCATAATATTCATTAATGATATTTGTCAGGACATTGAGACATCTAATGCTCTCCTATATGCCGATGACCTCATACTATTTACCTTGATTAAGTCAACAGGCGATTGTGATAAATTAGCAATATCTCACAAAAATTAATAATTGGTGTAATACTAATAAGTTACCATTAAATATATCAAAATGTAATGCCATGTCCTTCACAAGGAAAACTAATTCAGTAACTTTTTCGTATAATAAAGGTAGTGAAGCCATTACCAGATGTTCCAGATTCAAGGACTTTAATTCCACACTAACTTTTATCCCTCATATTAATTACACTATAGCTAATTCCAATAAGAATCTGGGTTTTATTATGAGAAACTCAAGGCACTTTAACCCTTTCGTGCATAGCGTACACTGTAGTGGACACAAGATTTCAATGTCTTTTTCTGTATAAAAATTAATATATTTTTACGTTTGAATGCATAAGTCCACTGTAGTGAATGTTTAAATTATAATAACACTGGCGCCACTTATCAAATTTCACTAAAGTTTGTAAATTCAGCATTTAAACACAATCTAGAAACGTATCAGCTGTGAAACATGAACGACGAAAATTATCCAACTTTGAAGACCCATTTCTTTTACGGTTTGCCGAAACAAAAGGTAAGACATTTTTATTTATAACCTTGATGCTATTATGAAGTAATTTGTTTATATTACATTATCAAAAATTGTAGATTTTTTTGATATTATGGTAATTTTATAAACGTCCACTCTAGTGTACGGCATGCATCTACGACTTGAATATGGCAAGTATAGTTATTTGTGTTTTTTATCCCACAGGCTGTGCTATTTGAAGACCTTAGTGAATTGGCAATATCAGATGATGATGATGATTTCTGTGCACCTTCAACCTCTCGAGTAAAGGATGATGATCATAACGACTCATCGGAGGATGAACTTGACGATTTATTAGTAGAATTAGAGGATGAAAATGAAGTACTAGATATGGAAGAAAATCAGGATGAACTTGAATTTTCAGAAGATGATTCTGAAAATAGTGGGGATGAAATTAATTTGTTACAATTACGGGAAAGAATATTAAAAAATATGTGGATGGCTAAAGATAATGAAAGAGGTCCTGCAACCATTTCCCTGTTTTTAGGCACTTCCAGCATTTTTCTCTTTGATATCTGATGATATGATAGATGACATTGTATATCAAACTAATTTATATAGTCAACGGAATGGAAAAAAAAAACATCAACCTTACTAAAAAAGAATTACATGTCTTTATTGGTATAAACTTAGTAATGTCTTATATTCGTTATCCACGTGTTAGATTGTACTGGTCAAGTGAGGAAGATTTACGGATGGATTTAATTGCTGATGCCATGTCTGTAAATAGGTATGAAGAAATTCTAAGAAACCTCCATTTCATTGAAAATCCGTTGGGTAAAAGGGCTAAAACTAATGAAAGAACAAAAAACAACGAAGACAAATTATGGAAACTCCGACCTTTTCTGGATAAACTTCAAGATAATTTTAAGAGGGCAATGGAATCCGAAGAATATCAGTCTGTGGATGAACAAGTTATTCCTATGAAAAGTAAAATAAGTATCAATATTTCCCAAAAAAAACCAAGAAATGGAGAATAAAATGTTGGGTAAGAGCAGGCACAAGTGGTTACATGTACCGATTTGAAATTTATCAAGGAGCAAAAAACAGAATTGCTGTAAGCCCACTGGGAGCTTGTGCAGATGTCATTCTACGATTATGTGACGATATTTCTCATAAAAACCATAAAGTTTTTTTTGATAATCTGTTTTGCTCAATTGGTCTTTTAGATGCTTTGAGGAATAATGGAATATATGGTACAGGAACTTTACGATCTAACAGAATGCAAGGAGCGCAACAAATATTACCCACTGACAAGATAATCAAGAAACAACCAAGAGGTACTTGTTATGTCGCAAGTAGAAATTGTACAACAATAACAAAGTGGTATGATAAAGCTCCAATGCTTGTGGCATCTACATGTGCTGGGAAGGAGCCACAAGATAAAGCAAAAAGATATTCTAAGAAACAAAACAAAAATATTGAAATTGATCGACCCTTTGCCATAAAATTCTACAATAAAAATATGGGTGGAGTTGATCTTCATGATCAATATTTATCCATGTACCCAATGCGGCGAAAAAACAGAAGATGGTACATAAAAGTCTTTATGCACTTTTTAGATGTGTCGCTTATATTTTATATAAATGTAGTGGACATACGGATAAAGACTTCTTACAATTTAAAGCGAAGTCGCTTATAAACACGGGGAAAATAGACAAAACTCGTGTAGGGAGACCAAGATCAAGATCTGTGACCCCCCCTACTATACTGAAAAAGAGAATCAAACACTCCTCCAAGGAAGTGAGATTTGATGGCCTGGGACACTGGCCAAAACTAACAAATATAAAAAATGCAAACCGTTGCAAATCTTCAATATGTAAGCGAAGAACAAAATATGTCTGCAAAAAGTGCAATGAATATCTGTGCCCGGATTGTTTCGAATACTTTCATACATGTGTGCAATAAATTTGTCAAAACAATACTATCCTTTAATGCATGACGTCCACTGAAGTGGACAAATATATTTTTATGTTTTTTTCAAAAAGTAAAAAAAAAATTGTAACAAAATATGATCAGTATTGATTGATAATAAAGGTTTCAACACAATTTTGAATTTTATTTTCATATTTTATCATTTTCGTAAATTCATACACGAAAGGGTTAAAAATGTTCCTACAATTACTTTGCTGTTTAATGCCTTTGTCGGGTCTAAACCAGAATACGCTTCAGTTGTTTGGAGCCCAAACTATGAAACTCATATTTCTAACTTAGAGAAAGTTCAGAGGAAGCATGCTAAATACCTTTCTTATAAGTCTGATGGTGTTTATCCAGCTGTTGGTACACTGCAATCTGAATTGCTAGATTTAACTTAAATGAACTAGCGTTACGACGAGCATACTTTGCTGTACTCTTTTTACATAAACTTTTAACCAACAAAATTGACTGTCATGAGCTATTAAATGAAATTTACTTCAATATACCCTCTTTTCAAACTCAATTATATTCTTTATTTTATTTACCGACTGCTCATACTAATTTATTAAAATTCTCACCTATTTACTCTATGTGCTCACAGTTTCCCCAATATCAGGCGGACTTAGATCTGTTCAACTATAGTATTTGTAATATTAGGAAATGCATTTTAGGTAATTAAGTAATATAACAGGATTGTATTTAGGATTGTCTTTAAATAGAGATATATTTTTGTTTTTATTATTTGTATCTTCCTGCCCTTTAATTGGATTTTTTCTGTCTGGGCAGTTGTACCTTTAAGTGAATAAATAAATACATATGCCTTATATATTGCGCTGTTATGAAAGATTTATTTTTAATGGTGAATATTTCATACAATTTAATAAGAATTTGTTGTTTGTAGTGGTCCATTCAAGTTTCACTCCTCATAATAATATAAAATCTGAACCTCTTAGTGACAGTGATGTGGAATTTGATTATATTCAACCACCAAAACAGGAAGTGGAATCAGATTGCGAGTCTTTGCCACAGCTAGAAAGAATGGATCTGCCACTGTTAAAAGTCAAGATAGAAAATATCTGTAGCTTGGAGATGAAAAAAGAAGCCTATGATAATTATATGCAGCAAGATGAGGATTTATCTGGGACTAATACAGCTGAGGACATCAACAAAAATAGGAGGTACCTATAAATAATTTTAATTTTATTCAATTTTAGTCGATATAACACCAAAATATTCCTAAATTTAATTTGTTTGCTTCATTTACTTGTATCAATACCATGTTTAGATAAAGGGTTTTTCAAATCTGAACGATACCTTTGGATAGAGGAAACTTTGACGCTTTAAACCAGATCTACAAAATTTTGCATACAATATGCTTGCTTTTGAAATTCAAGATATTCTCAGTTTTGTATAAACAACGATCTGGATTTTGATTGTGGTTTATATGGAGTTTCGTGAAGTAGAATCAGTGAAATATATGTACTAGAGATGAGTTGCTATTTAACAACCTGTTATTTTATAACAGTTATTTGTCAATAGCATTAACAGACTGTTATCTCTGTTCGAAAATAACAGGTGAGAAAATAACAGATAAACAGCAGAGGTAGGAGCATGATGTATAAAATAACATCTCTGAAATAACATTTGCAAACTGCGCTCTGTGGTATACGCATGCCAGTACTTCTCAGCGATCTGTTATTTTTAAACTGTTATTTTAAACAGTTATTTCAAAATAGCAACAGCAGTTTAAACTGTTATTAAAAAATAACTGCTTTTACCCATCACTAATATGTACCAAGTATAATGGTTCACAAGTTATGACCAAAGAAAGATTTGGCCAAAATCTTAGGACAATGGACACATAATGATCAGAGACCAAAACCAAAATTAATTTCGGTTAGGGTTAAATAACGTATATTCATTTTCAGTTTTCATAGCAGCAAAAATTTGGTTTTCATTTACGGTTTCGGTTGTCAAGGCAGCAACAATTCGGTTCTCGGTTGTGGTTTACAGATCCGCGGCAATTCGGCTTCTGTTAGAAAAAATTAGTAATTACAGTGCTGTTTTCGTTTTTTAGCTTTTTACTTGCCTTTTATCTTATATAATCTTTCTAATAGACTGTGGCATGTTTCCACCCCTAGGAAACCACCCTTGCAAATTCCGTGGGTTCCAAAAATTATAAAGAGATTAACCACTAACCCACTTTATTAAATAATTTTACTGGATACTTCACAATACTATTATTAACTTAAATGAACTTTACTGACTAAAAATAACAATGTTTATCACTTTGTTTTCACTTTGGAATCTTAACATCACTTGTCAATCAAAACTTCTCTCTCCCGCCGAGACCATGGCCTTATATACCCCTAGCGATTGCTTCCTGAATTATTCTAGAAACGGCGGAAATTATAGCGTCCTGTTGTATTTATTTGTTCATTCAGAATTTTCCATAATTCTTCCTGGCATCTTTCTTGTTCTTCTTTCTCTTCTTGCTGTCGTATTTTCAGGTCCTTCATCATTTCTCTCAGTTCGGCTTTTTCTTCTTGGTGTCTTATTTCCAGGCCTTCCATGATTTTCTACAATTCATCTCTCTCTTCTTGACGTCTTCTTTCTTGCTCTTCTTTTTCCTCTTGACGTCTTTTCGCCTGCTCTTCTTTGTCTTCACGTTGCTGCGCCATTATCCTCGTAAACTCTGCAAACAAGTCCTGTATTTGTTTCTCTGCTGCCATTCTTCTTGTTTCTATGGGCATAAGATTATGTGAAAATAAATTTAACTGTCACGACAATATCGGTAACTTACCAGAAAAATCTCGAAACAGCACGAAAAAGTCTTATCCAGAGTCTTTTATCACTATCCAGTTCAGAGAATTTAACAATCTCCACTAATGTCCAAATAGAAAAGTTCTAGTAATTTTCACGCACTAACACAAATGAGTCTTTTTTCAGTGTCTCTATCACTTCTCAGTTTAAAGGATTTAATTATCACACTAATGTCCTAATAAAATGTTCTACAATATCTCAAAAACGCACTTAAACACTATTTTCCTGTTCAAAAATAACCCTCGAACAATGTCCAGTAAATTAGTCCTCTGTGTTAGCACTAACCCTCGAGAATACTTCTCGAACACTTCAGCACAACTTCAGAGCTCCTCTTGTCATAAAATTCCGCTTTCTGACACCAATTTGTGGCGTGTTTCCACCCCTAGGAAACCACCCTTGCAAATTCCGTGGGTTCCAAAAATTATAACAAGAGATAACCACTAACACACTTTATTAAATAATTTTACTGGATACTTCACAATACTATTATTAACTTAAATGAACTTTACTGACTAAAAATAACAATGTTTATCACTTTGTTTTCACTTTGGAGTCTTAACCTCACTTGTCAATCAAAACTTGTCTCTCCCGCCGAGAACACGGCCTTATATACCCCTAGCGATTGCTTCCTGAATTATTCTAGAAACGGCGCGGCGTTATCTAGAAGTCTCTTTTCTCTAATGTTCCAGAACGTTTCTACTGTTTCTATTGTCTCACAGATGGCATAACGTATAACATGTATTTTGTACATGTATTTAGTACTTCGCCAGCCTATCCAAGTGTACGATCTTCATCTTGAACTTTTTGCTTCGTTGAATCCGATAGACGACATCATTAATTCGGGTAATATCCGTATACGGTCCATCCCAAGGAGGTTGAAGTTTCGGGGGTCTCCATTCCTTCCGCTGTGGGTTGTACAGCCAAACCAGATCCCCCACCTTGAATCCCCCTGTACTGGCATTCTGATCATAACGAGCCTTCAATCGGTTACTAGCTTTGGTCATCTGCTTTCGGTCATTCTTCGGCTGTTCTCGACTTTCATTTCTGTAGTTGCTCATGGAAAATGGTTCCCGACTGGCAGCACAATTTTTACACTTGCGACACCAGGCCTCCACATCCTGGCGACTATTAATCCAATAGAATCATTCCCGTGCTCTACTCAATGTCTTGTTTATGCAGAAGTGTCTGCTGGACGTTTCATTATGCGCTTCCTGGAGTACTTCTGGTATGCGACACCTGGGAATCACTAGACGCATGGCAACCTGCTTCCCATCTGGGCTTTCCCATGCTCTCCTCAAAAGCCCATCTACGACCGTAAGTTAATCCCATTGTGACCATAAAGCCTTCAGCCCCACTTCTTTGTTGGAAAAATCCTTCCATACTGGACGCGTTCCCCCTTCTTTTGCTTTCAACATGGGTCCGATTTCTACATCGTGCAATTGCTCTTGCCTCAGAGTTTTCTTTGTCCAACTGTCTGGAAGATCGACCTTGACAGTGTTGACTTCAACCATGTTCGGCAATTTTCCCACCTGAGGGTAGTGCTTGCAATCTCCCTTGTCTGGTTTTCTGGATAATGCAGGAGTTTTGACTGCCTGGGTTGTCAACAGCCTGGTTTTCTCGCATTGGTCGTTCACTTTTGACAGAATAAATTGTTTGTTCCCAATCCTTAAGACTCGCTTTCCTACGTCAACAATAAATCCATACTGTTTCATGATGTCCAGTCCCAATCCATGATGTCAGCCACGATGACCCTGTGGTCAAACCTTAATTGTCCAATCTGCAAACCCAGGTCTACTTCTCCATGACCCGTCTCCCGTAGCTGTCCGGACGATCACTTCATTTTGCCTCTTGGTAATCTTTATGCCCAATATAAGTCCTGGCCGTACTATTGATGATGTAGTACCTGTGTCGATGGTAAACAAATATTTTCTTCCATTCAGATAGCCTTGTAACAGCAGACTATTCGAAATTTCTCGAAGCTGGGAAATCTTTATTTCTCGGGGGTACTGCATTCCCTAGCCAGCACAACCCCCCTGGTATAGTTTTCCTGCTTCTCTTCAACATTCATAGCATTTACTCGACTCTCCGAGTTCTGCTGTCCACAGTCTCGTTTCATATGTCCTACCTTGCCGCAGTTGTAACATTTAATACCTTCACTCGGTTTTCCTTTATTTTGTCGTTTTTCCTGCTTTCCGAGGCCATCCAATTTGTTGAATAATTTGGTGAACATTTTCTGCATCTCGGTCAACATAGGGTTCTGGTTCATTTCTGGTTGTGCTTCTTCAAGAGTCGCAGCTCGCACTCTCGACCTTGGAGTATCCCTGTAAGCGGCTTCTACTTCAAGTGCACGCACCAAAGCTTCGCTACTACTTTGGTGTCTCGTCAGCCTCAGAACTCGCCTGACCTCTTCGTCCCTTATGCCATCTAAAAAGGCCCCCACGGCTAATTGTTCCTGAAATTCTCTAGGTGCACTCGGATACACCAGGTGTGCCAGTCTCTCTATTGCAGCTTCGAATTCTTGTAAACTTTCCCCAGCCTTTTGTGTCCATGATTTTAGCTGGGCCTGGTATACTTGGGCGAGATGTTGGTTGCCATATCTCAAGTCTAATGCAGCTTCCAATACTTTGAAGTCCCTTTGTTTCTAAACTGGGATGGTCTGGAGTAACTCTGAAGCTTGGCCCCTTAGCGCTAGAACTAATGCCATGGCCTTTTCCTCATTATCCCAGTTATTTGCAGATGCCGCTGCCTCGAATTGTCTTTTGTACGTTGTCCATGAGCTTTGGCCATCAAACGAGGGAGGTTTTAGTCGAGGACCTGATGATGCTGCCAGCTGTCCTCCTTTCTCTCTCAGCTATCTTTTAAGGTGCTCTACTTCTACTTCGACCTCACTCATTTTTCCTCTGATGTCATCTACTTCCCCTTTTACTTGACTGACTTCAGTCTTGACTTCACCTACTTTATCTTCGACCTTATCTACTTTGTCTTCTACCTTATTTATCTCTTCTTTGACTTCACCCTTTAGTTCTTCATTGGCGGAAATTATAGCGTCCTGTTGTATTTATTTGTTCATTCAGAATTTTCCATAATTCTTCCTGGCATCTTTCTTGTTCTTCTTTCTCTTCTTGCTGTCGTATTTTCAGGTCCTTCATCATTTCTCTCAGTTCGGCTTTTTCTTCTTGGTGTCTTATTTCCAGGCCTTCCATGATTTTCTACAATTCATCTCTCTCTTCTTGACGTCTTCTTTCTTGCTCTTCTTTTTCCTCTTGACGTCTTTTCGCCTGCTCTTCTTTGTCTTCACGTTGCTGCGCCATTATCCTCGTAAACTCTGCAAACAAGTCCTGTATTTGTTTCTCTGCTGCCATTCTTCTTGTTTCTATGGGCATAAGATTATGTGAAAATAAATTTAACTGTCACGACAATATCGGTAACTTTCCAGAAAAATCTCGAAACAGCACGAAAAAGTCTTATCCAGAGTCTTTTGTCACTATCCAGTTCAGAGAATTTAACAATCTCCACTAATGTCCAAATAGAAAAGTTCTAGTAATTTTCACGCACTAACACAAATGAGTCTTTTTTCAGTGTCTCTATCACTTCTCAGTTTAAAGGATTTAATTATCACACTAATGTCCTAATAAAATGTTCTACAATATCTCAAAAACGCACTTAAACACTATTTTCCTGTTCAAAAATAACCCTCGAACAATGTCCAGTAAATTAGTCCTCTGTGTTAGCACTAACCCTCGAGAATACTTCTCGAACACTTCAGCACAACTTCAGAGCTCCTCTTGTCATAAAATTCCGCTTTCTGACACCAATTTGTGGCGTGTTTCCACCCCTAGGAAACCACCCTTGCAAATTCCGTGGGTTCCAAAAATTATAACAAGAGATAACCACTAACACACTTTATTAAATAATTTTACTGGATACTTCACAATACTATTATTAACTTAAATGAACTTTACTGACTAAAAATAACAATGTTTATCACTTTGTTTTCACTTTGGAGTCTTAACCTCACTTGTCAATCAAAACTTGTCTCTCCCGCCGAGAACACGGCCTTATATACCCCTAGCGATTGCTTCCTGAATTATTCTAGAAACGGCGCGGCGTTATCTAGAAGTCTCTTTTCTCTAATGTTCCAGAACGTTTCTACTGTTTCTACTGTCTCACAGATGGCATAATGTATAACATGTATTTAGTGCTACCTATCCCCAAGGGGTGGATATTTGTAACAAGACGAATCGACTTAGATATGGTTTTCACCATACAATTTGGTATTTCTACATCATGGTTTAAAGATTTGAATCTTTGATTTCAACCATATTTTTTTAACTTTAAAGTCATAAGTACGGTGTGGATTTCGGTTTCCATCCCTGATAATGATGGGCAATCTAAAACCACAAACTGCTTTTTACCCACATGTGCCTTGAAACACCCTCTATATACCTCTTCTTCATTTAAATTGATTAAAGAAACACCCGATAGTGAGAAAATAGTTAAGTCTGTGCAGATATTTCCCAACCGTATACTCAAACGATCAACCTATTAACCAAATATTAACATGCAATTATTTAGTTATCATACTTGCCCATTAGGGTGATCCTCATTTTGCAACATTGCATTTTTTTCAGTCTCACCCCCGAAAGTCGTTCCGATTATTTAAAAAATGAACTTTACAAAACTTCAACTCGATGGGATAACGCTACCCATGCTCCAGGGCTATTAAAAGTCATTAAAATACACAATTTTCACCTATTTTCAAAAGAATCTCGTTACTGGTTGATCACATCGAAATTTTCTATATCTTTAATCGAATGAAAATTTCATTTTCTAAAACTTCATTTATGTTTATTTTTCTCATACAATTAATACTTTTTGAAATAATGGAGTTTTAATTGGCATAAACAAATACTAGAACATTGATATTCTCGCTATTGACGTCTTAGCAGATGTTTTAGATCCCATGAATTATTCGAATTGGCTTCTCAGGCTTACAACCGAAATTTGTATGGGCCTCTCAAATTTTCATAGTGTAATTTTGGCTTTAAATATTAATTGCTCATTTTCTACGTCGTTTCCAAAGGACCTCAAATTTGTATTGCTTGAAATAAAAAAAATCTGTTTTCAGTTATCTACATCAAATCTAACACGCACAAACACGCACACCATAAACGCACGCCACATATAACTAGAAAACCCGCAAATCCAAAATCAAGGCTGTCCGCAGACATACATCCAAACCCACCGGCATTGTCAGTGCCACACAACCTTTCCAAAGCTTTTTCCATCAGCTCCTTGCTGATATCAGCACAACGTTTAGCAGTTCGCTTTTTGCTAGGTAGTTTTCCTGAAATATCAACTGTTTTATATTGTCCACTCTTCGGTTGATGTGACCAAAAAATTAAAGTAAAAGTTCTTTTCTTAGCTGTACTTTCGAATGTTTTTTATAGACATCTCTATCTCGAATATAAGGTTCTACCTCTGGACAATGTTGTTTATTATACGTTATTACCCAGACTTTTTGCCAAAATATTAATATTTCACAAATAATATGCAAAACACTTTTACAAATTGTCATTTTAACTTCTCTGAAATTGAAATAAACTCATTTAAAACATATTTGCTAAATGGCAATTATTTACTGCCGATAATTTGATTAGTAAAATCTCTAAAAAGAAAGTTTTTAGCAGCGTCGTGAAGACTCGTGACTGGTGAATTCAGTAATATGTGAGCATAATTGCAAACAATTGAAGCCGATCGGAGGTCCGCTGTATCTTCCTACTGATGAGAATTTTCCATCCTATGATATTTTTGGCCACGCCAACCGAAAAGGAACACATAAATCGGTTAATGGTTCATGGAAAATCAGATGGTAAATGGTGAAAGAAAGTTAACCGACTCAGTGGTTCAGTGCTTAGGTGGTAGCATTGAGACGGGTTTCCTGGTTCGAGGTTCCTGGCCAGAGTATGGATGTTGAGTGAAACAACATGGTTAGTCGCTGTTATCTCTACTGAGTTCAAGCCTCAGCTGTAGCAGATGGCAATATCGCAGGGAATCGTTGTTGTTAAAAAACGACCAATGAAAAAGAGTTTGTTGAGGTCGTACGCCTAACAGATGACCGCGACAGATACCGTGTTGCTATAAGACATCCCTTACAATAAAGGAAAACTAACTCGATTAATTCATGGGACACAAAACGTGTATCCTGGCATTTCAATGAGAACATGAATGTTCTGGTGCCTGTTTATGCCAACCAAAGCTTTATTATACCTATTCAAATATTAAATGTATGAGAAAAATGCAAAGAAATGACGTTTTATAAAAATAAATTTTCTTCCAATTATGTATATATAACATTTCGATATAATCAACAGTTCACGAGATACTATTGAAAATAGATGAAAATTGCATCTGATGGCGAATTTTAATTGCCTTGGGGGCACGGGTTAGCATTAAAATCGAGTAAAAATTTTGTATACTTCATTTTTTAAATAATTGGAACCACTTTAGGGGGTGAGGCCGAAAAAATTGTAAGAAAAAAATATCGTCAAGTATAGCCAAAGACCACCTTATTCCCCATCTTTATTAATTACCACAATGTCTTCGAAAAATTACAAAACCATGAAGTTTATTAATGATGCAATATCATTATTATCAGTTCAGGTTGATCTTAATAATATAAATGAGTGGTACAAGAGTTATCTGTACCTGAATATTGATAGATAGATAGATAGATTAGATAGATTTTTATTCCGTTTCAATTCATAAATATAATGTATAAAACAGGTCACACGTTAAAAGAAAACAAATACAAAGTAAAATTTGACAGAGATTAAAAATATATTAGGATTAACTGGCCGAGTTAAAAGCAAAATATTCTTGTACCGAGTAAGGTTCAATGCTGCATATATGTTGGAAGGCTTGTTTAGTGAAACATTTAAGGTTAACATTATCTTTCATATCCTTGGGAAGTGCATTGAAAAATTTCAGTGCTGCATAAAATGGTCCTTTTTCGGTTAGTGTCAGTCGGTGCACTGGATAGGCATAATTGCCCTTGTGCCTGGTACCATATGTGTGATTTGTGTTTACATTTCGGAACTCAAAATTGTTCCTGTGCAGATATGTTAAACAAGAGTAAATATATAAACCGGGTATTGTTAATAGTCTATTTTTATTGAAACAACCTCTGCAAGACTCATTGTATTTCATTTTAAAAATCACTCTGATTGCCCTTTTTTGTATTTTGAAAATTTTGGGAAGCTCTGTTGAGCCTCCCCAAATCTCGATGCCGTATTTGGCTATGGAAAGAACATTTGCATGGTACACAGTTAAGAGAGTAGATACATTGAAAGAACGTGATAAAACTCTGAGAGCGAAACATGATTTATTTAATTTACTAATTAAGTCATCAGTATGCGTGAGCCATTTGATGTTATTGTCTAAGGTTACACCCAGTAATTTTGTTGAAGTTAATGTTGCTACCGGCACTGCATCGGTTAGATGTTCCGCTACTTGGACATTTGATCTGTCGGTTTTAAAAACTACGCAACTGGTTTTGGCTTCATTTAAAACAAGATTGTTGCGGTTGAACCAGTGTTTTATACTGCTCCAGGTCCGCTCTAGCATGACCGTAATTTCTTCGAGATTTTTGCCCATTATCAATAAATTGGTATCGTCAGCATAACTGACAATTTTTACTTTTGAATATTCCTCAAGTGCATGGGGTAGATCATTTATAAAAATTATGAAAAGTAGCGGCCCAAGTACACTACCCTGGGGCACACCGTAGTTGAATTCAAGAAGTTTGGATTCATATTTCTCCCCATTTCTCGTGATGCGGGTTTTTTGTTTCCTATTCATCAAGTAGGATTCAAACCATTGCAAGCTAACACCTCTGATTCCAATTTTTTCTAATTTGGTTAAAAGCTTATTGTGATTTAGGCTATCGAATGCCTTGGAAAGGTCAAGGAAAAGTCCACAAACAATTTCCCGCCTTTCCAGCGCACTTGACACCGCTTCAACAAAATTGAATAGGGCTGATGTAGTTGATCGATTTTTCCTGAAGCCATGTTGAAAGTTGTTGAAAAAATTACATCTATTGAGAAATAGCAGTAGTCTGCCATGCATGAGTGTTTCCAGGATTTTTGAAAAAACCGACAACAAGCTCACAGGGCGGTAGTTGCTTAAATTGTTTACATCTCCTTTCTTATACAGAGGTAGTACAATTGTGGTTTTCAATATATCAGGAAAAATTCCTTGCGACAAGGAGGCATTAAAAATGTTTACTAGCGGTGCCGCTAAGGTTTGTATGCATTTCTTTAATAAATTTGTTGATATACCATCGAAACCGCTAGAGTTCTTCGATTTGAAATTTTTAACAATACTACATATTTCTTTTTCTGAGGTAGGGTACACAAACATGGATTCTGTGCTGGTCATAATTAACTTGTCATAGTCAGTTGCAGTATCATCTTTCTCTAAATTTTTTAACAGGTTAGGAATAGCTTCAGTGAAGTGCGAATTGAAATTGTCCACCAAAGTATGTGGATTACCCTCTGGTAGTCTCATTGGGTTATTTTTACCTAGGGTCGAATTGATTAAGTTCCACGTACATTTGGTTTTATTATTGGAGTTGTTTATCATTTTCTCATAATATTCACCTTTGGCTTTCTTTAATCTATCACAATAAAGTCTTTTGACATAACTGTAAGCTGGCCTATACTCGGCCTTATTACTACTTATATTTTCTAAAAATCTAAGCTGATCTTTTAAAAAACGCAGCTCAGGCGAAAACCAGTCTGATTTGCGAGACTTTCGGACCTTCCGCTTAATTAATGGAAAATTACTGTTAAAGCTGTTTTTTATTACTTCCAGGAAAATGTTGGTTTTCTCATCCACAGAATCGATGCTGTACACCATAGACCAATCTGTTCTACCTAAATCCGAAACAAAATTATTTACATTATCATCATTGTACAACCTTGTATAAATATATGTCGGTTTATTGGCACTTATTGAAAATGTGAATAGTTGCGCTCTATGATCTGATATAAGAGATTGTAAAACCTGCGTTTTATGATCATAGGTGATATTTGTTATTAAATAGTCAATGATTTTCTTACTCGTTGGTGTTATTCTAGTAAAGTCCTTGACCGTGACATGCATACCAAAGGATTCGAGTATACTTGAGTACAACCTTGTATAAATATATGTCGGTTTATTGGCACTTATTGAAAATGTGAATAGTTGCGCTCTATGATCTGATATAAGAGATTGTAAAACCTGCGTTTTATGATCATAGGTGATATTTGTTATTATATAGTCAATGATTTTCTTACTCGTTGGTGTTATTCTAGTAAAGTCCTTGACCGTGACATGCATACCAAAGGATTCGAGTATACTTGAGTACAACCTTGTATAAATATATGTCGGTTTATTGGCACTTATTGAAAATGTGAATAGTTGCGCTCTATGATCTGATATAAGAGATTGTAAAACCTGTGTTTTATGATCATAGGTGATATTTGTTATTATATAGTCAATGATTTTCTTACTCGTTGGTGTTATTCTAGTAAAGTCCTTGACCGTGACATGCATACCAAAGGATTCGAGTATACTTGATAGGTTGCTTTTATCAGTGCTTTCACAAGAAAAATCTATGTTCCAGTCCCCTGTTAGAATGACAGCTTTGTTTTCGTTAAACAAACCTTCCAAAATATCATTTAATTTACATAAAAAAGTGTCTATGCTACCCCTTGGCGGGCGATAAATGCATAAAACTACATAGTCAGTGTTACTAAAATTGCTTTCTATGGCACAGCACTCAAAGTGATACTTTTCAGACATTTTCGATAAGTCATCGCGCGGCTTCCAGGTCACGCCATCTGACACATAAATTGCTGATCCTCCATGCTCCCCATGTGATCTGCAGAAACTGAAATGTATATCACTTGATTTTTTGCTGTCCATTTGTCAGTAGTTGCAGGAGGGGGTGAGGCAGTTGGAGCGGTCATGTAACTTGTAAAATTGAAATTTCACATAGGATTTTTAATGAAATTTTTTCATTTGATACATGTTTTAAGATGGCCTAAAAAATCCAAAAATATCCTTGATAGCATTTTTCGTGGTTCTGGCGTCCAACTCCAACTTCTGGAACATGGCAATTTAAAAAAAAATCGAGATATTGCTTAAATGTGGTTTTTGTGAAGCTAAGACATAATACAACATAATTTTTTGTGTCACAGAACGGGTTAGTATGCAAAAATGGATTTTACTAGGTAGTCCAAAGAAAACTGTTGTTTGCTGGGGATGTAATATCTGAACCAATGGTCTGAAAAAGGTTTTTTTTTACTCTAAAAATGTTTGTATGTCTGTTTACTAAAAATTTTAACACTTGACAGCAGTTCTTTATGTTTTATTTGCTTAATTTGAGCAAATTGCAGTCATGATTTTAGTTATTTCCAAAAAATTTGTTTTAAAACACGTGGTGAATATAAAACCACTAAACTTACATTGAAAAATGCTGTGAAGTGTAATAATATACGATACAAACATTTTTAGAGTAAAAATACCTTTTTTAGACCATTAATAGTACTAATATTCATAGGAATATATATTTTGACAAAAACTGATTTATTGTAACTATTACCGTTAAATTGAGTATTAAGTTTTCATTTTAACACCCTTGCTCATTTTATGAAAATTTTCACTAGTAATCTGCTTGAAAAATTTCTGGTAATTAATTAAAGCACGTGGGGGATTGGCAGGAAAATTTCACTCCTAAATCAAATGAAAAAATAAATAATAATAATATAACAATGACAGTTACATTAGGTTAGGTTATGTTAGTTAGTAAGCTGTGTACTACCTAGAACGGTTGGGTTGATACTTTGAATATTGAGGTAAGGAAGGAAGACAGTTCAAATAAGAAGCGACGGAATGCATGTAGAATTTTGATTAATGGTTGATCAATATGGCAGATAACCTTGGGATCGGTAACGTTTTTTGTAGTATTGGAATATCTTTTTATTCATAGAGAACTTTTTATAAAGGATAGATAACTTTCGAACAAAAATAAATTCCCATGTGGTGCACTTTCTACTAGGCAGGCAAATATATTTACTATTAGACATTACAGAGATAAAAACAAAATTTTAACTTTGAAATATTATACGCGTAAAGTAAAATCTTCCAATACGGTTCTCCCCGTTTACTTATAGAGGTCCTAGGCATCTGCTTAGAAACAACACGATCTTTGATGTTGAATTTCATTCACAATAAGAATATGGTGGTATGTCATTGAAAAGAGCCTGGATTTGTTGGACTGTTCATTAAGCGTTTTAAAAATAGAATTAAACAAAGATTTTAATATATTCCGTATTGTTTTCCATTGTAATTAAATGTTAATATTGTTATTAGAACTGTTAGGTCTTTTACTCTGTATATGCACATAAAATTGTTTTTATTTGTTATAATTGTATCAATACTTGTACATTATTTTAGGGAAGGTTTAAGGGATCGTGGTAAAGATAAGGACTCGTTTGAATGTCCAGATTGCAACTTTAAAACTACAGATCGAGCAAGCGCAGACAGACATATGAGACTGCATCAAAGACGGAACCAAAAAATACATCAGTGTACATCCTGCCCATATAGAATTGCCAGTAAGTGGTTATTCAACAGGCATATGAAAAAGCATATAGCAGAACAGGATGGTAAGTGCGAATTGAAATACATTCATTTAATATACGTGATGAATGTGTGGAATAACCAATCTGTCAATATATACAGTAATAGATTTATGTAGCAAAATTGAGAAACGATTCTTTACTGGGGAAACCGGCAAGCCGGTGAGTTCACTAAAGGCACTTTCTATTTTGTCAAGTTGGTGGGGTCGACAGTGGTTGGGGTTAGCCATCATCTTTGTGAAAAGTATATCAAATATATCAAGAGCCAATAGAAGATATGGCAGATTTATACAATAAAATCTATGCTTGCACTGGTGCAATTAATAGACATACATTATTAAGGATATCGCTTTGACATGTGTATTCAAGCAGACGGAAGTAATTTCGAGCATCTGTTTTAAATATTGTTGTCAAGATGTACTGTTCAAAAATAAAATTACCTCGTTTGTTGTTTTTCCATTTAAATTTCTCAATTTAAAGTAATTTCCGGTAAAATTGGAAGTGCTATTAAAAAAAAAATCCCACCAGTAAATAATTCTCTTATAATAGGCAAAAAAATTAAGAGCCTGCATCCGAATATCAAGATTAAAAAAGCTACAGCAATTAAAAAAAATAAATAACACTGAAAAATTTGACAGTAAAATTAAAATAACTCCAAAACTACTGCAGATCTGACTTTATGAAATAAGAACAATTTTCTTTAAAATTTCTTAATCGAATGGCATATGTTTCAGACCTTCCTTGATCGAAAACTATTTTTAAACTGTAGCGCCATCTCTGGTGATAATGTTATAATAGTAAATTGTACTTCATGGAGAAGGCATTAACCATAGAAATCCATTACCGTTTACAGAATAAAAATGTGTTTCTTAGTTTCCGAAATATCGGCTGTGGGAATGTTAACTGAAACACACTGTATAGTATGGTATGACTTAATATGATGAATAAAGAACTTACTTACTTACTACTTACTTCAAGTTTGCACCCATATATTTTGATAGATAGGTAGATAGATATATAGAGTAGTTTGTTCCGTTTTTAACAGCCCTCAGTGGATATAGAACATGTCATTAAGTTTAAAAAACAAAGAAACTTATTGTCTATAAGGAGTAGATATAAAAACATATAAAGTGTAGAAAATTCAAGAAAAACAAAAACATATAAAATAT
This sequence comes from Rutpela maculata, assembly GCA_936432065.2. Taxonomy (NCBI): domain Eukaryota; kingdom Metazoa; phylum Arthropoda; class Insecta; order Coleoptera; family Cerambycidae; genus Rutpela; species Rutpela maculata. The sequence goes on from OW386293.2 coordinate 22,182,800, forward strand.
CCACTCTTAGTGTTGACCATATACGTAAACATGATATAACAACTACACTAGACTGTTTTATAGACATTAGATAATTTTGCTGCTAAAATATTCGTTCATAAGTATTATAAAAAGGTTTGTCCACCTTTCCTAACACAATCCATCCCGGCAAACTTCTTTTTTGTAAGGGTATTTTATTCCAAATTTTAATTAGGTCAAAATTGATTATTTTTATTTGCTTACATCATGATCAGAGAATATTATTTAGGTTATGTACATTTTTTTTAATTAAGCTGAATTCAGTTTTATCAGGTAAAAGGTTCTCTTTTGTTTTTGTGTTATAATTAAGTGCCCTTTGGTTACCTATAAATAAACCCTGGTTCTGGACTATAAATTTTATTGCCTCATACATATATAAGGCAGTTGTGAGTAAGCATTTTCCTTTGAAAATCAGTCGGCAACTTTCTATTTTTTCCATCTTAAATATAGTTCTTACGAATCTCTTTTGTAAAATCAGCACTCTCCCTGCGCCAACTGAATTTCCCTAAAATAAGGTACGATGGATATATGCAGTTTAGAGCTGCCGTGACACCTACTCTGTCATTCAATATTTTTAAGGCATAGCATACTTTGATATAACTAGTATGAGAGTCTCAATGTGTGCTTTCCAGTCAAGTTTTTGGTCTATTTTGATTTCCAGAAATGAAACTGTATTTACAGTTTCTATTGGCGAACCATTTATATTAAGTTCCATTTTACGGTTGCCTGTAACACCCAAATTTAAGATTTGAGTCTTATCTGCATTCATTCATAAATTGTTGCCTGAAAACCAAGTTTGGAGCATTCCATAGTATTCGTAATTTCCATACTGGCGGCTTCCCTGCTGTTTTCACTGAGAATCACGCATATAAAATGATATGTTGAACAGTCTGTTATTTCGTTAATATATAAGATATACAACAGAGGACCAAGGATTGAACCTTGTGGCACACCTTTCTTAATATACAGTGTGTCTCAGGATAGATGTAACAAGAGGTGTAATGGACCAAAAATTTTGGAATGGTATTTGGGGATTGAGTCCTGCTTGTTGTAAAACTAAAGTATACCAAAAATGACTTGATTTGGTGTTCTACAGGGTGTTTTATAAGCAAAGTTGTAGAAATCACCACTAATAAAGTACCTTTATTTTTCAAAATATGAAAAAATTCCACAAAGAAAAGTTATTTAAAATGCAATTTTATACCACTATACCAAATTTCAGGAATATAAAATTATTTTTTTGAAATTTCCCATTTTTTGCGAATTAAGAGTTGAATTCATATTTAAAGTTGTGTAGGAGCAAATGTTAATCATCTCAAAAAGTAGGCTATTGGTAAAAAAAAAATTGAATATACGAGATGTAAGAAGGTATAATGTTAATCGAACTAATTGTAAAACAAGAAACAATTGCTAACAGAAGATTAATGAGGTTTAAAAATTATAACAAGTAATAAATGTCAAAAACATAACAGATTCACAAACAAATTAATTATTAACCAATACAAAACAATGTTTACAATTTTTTTATTATTCGACATAGCTACCACCCACATCCACATACATTTCGATCCTTCGCCTGAAGTCCTTAAAACTGTTTCGAATATGATCTAACGGTATGGAATTTACGGCATTTGTAATTCTCTGCTTTAATACTGCTACATCGTTAGGAAGTGGTTCAGCGTAAACCAACTGCTTGAGGCGACCCCATAAAAAGAAATCCAATATTGATAGGTCTGGGGATCTCGCCGGCCACTTGATTGGTCCATTCCTGGCAATCCAATTTTCTCCAAAATTTAAATTCAACCACCGATTAACCATTTCTGTGGAGTGGCCAGGGCAACCATCATGTTGAAAATGAATGAAAGGCATATCTCTTAAAATACCCAAGCAGCAATTTTAGTAGTTTCTACGTAATAGTTGCCATTAGGGGAACTTTAAAGGTTTCCGCAACTAAGGACTGTTACGTAATGGGAACCATCCTTCTACCAAGTATTCACCAAAATGGGGAATAATAATTACGTAGCAAATTACTATTCCGGTACTTCTACCATTACCGTGTTGAAGACTAGGTTATTACGTAAACGGGACGTAACCAAGTAGTAGAAATGACTAACTTTTAGAACAGCTCAGCTGACCGAAATGAGAGCGCAAACTATATATTTGGCTCTCTGTTATTCGAATAGCAAATTAATGACTTACTGAGTTTAAGCACATGATATATCCAAGGTCCAAGTTAAGGTGATTATATACAACATGCATAAACATATATTATAAATCATGATGTTTTGCATTTACCCTGGGTGTGGATATTAAAACCACCACTTGTTTTCTGTAAAATGTTATCATGATGCTTCGATAAAAAAGACGCCCCCTCGAGAAAATGGTTTTTTCGAAAAAAAAATTTTTTGCAAAAATTATGTGTACAAGCAAAACTGCAAAATTTTTTATGGAAAACGTTTTTTTTTAAATTTTATATATTATAAAGTAATCTATTTAGAAAACATATTTGTAAATGACTATAATAAAAAGAAATTTTTTATTGAATTATATTTTTATCCGTGTCAATATGGCGTCTTCATTCAACAACAGAAAAATGACGATTTTAATTGCAGTAACTTAGTGGTTGAAAAAACCAAAATTATTTCCCTACAAGATACATTTACTATAAAGTAGCAGATGCCACCAACGTTATAGTTGTTGTTACTTTAAAAGTGGTGACGGCAACGGCAACAATTTCACTGTGTAGTTACATTTACCTAGATGTAGCAAATGGGACCAATGACGCTATAAGATCTTAGTAAGTGTTGCTACCAACTTATTTTCATGTTGGTAGAATTGGCAGAATCGATATAGGTAATTTTTTTTTTTTTTAATTGGCAACGCGGTAATAACTGTAAGTGTCACTGTCACTGTGCGATGGGAATATGTGGATTATTAAAAATAACAATTATTATACTTTTTAAGTACTTTTTATTACCTATCTGATATTATTTGGAAAGAGCACATATCGAACAATATTTGATGGATGCCCCTGATGGTGAGCATCTTATGTCAGAGGTAGGTGTTTTTTATGATCTTTTTAGGTTGCATTGATATTGGGAGTTTGCGGTGCCTGCCGTTGCGGTGAACTGACCTTCTTAAGCGTCGAAGATATGAGATAAAGAATAATATCTATATATATCCATACCAGATACCAAGACGAATAAATCAAGAAGTTTCACAGTTTTAAATGAAGGATTTTCGGTGAACCCACTTGATTCGATTAGGAAATATGTCTTTAAGACCGCAAAATGTCTCACAAAAGATTTTTCGTAAATTTTCAAAAGGGAAAGTGCACTGTCTAATGCGTTGGATTAAATAAGCTCTCAAAAATTCCAAGAATTGTAGCTCATTATTTGCAATTGCCTGATGCAGATTTGTATACTGGCCATAGCATGCGCCGTTCCTCATCAACTCTTGGCCAATGCTGGGGGTGACATTACCACCCTTAAACGTCACGGTGTGTGGAAATCATCCACCGTGGCGGAGGGTTATTTGGAAGATTCAGTCTCAACAAGATTGTTATTGCTAAAAAAATTCAGGGAGAGCAGCACGAGTCAGGCAATACAGACGTCGTTACTAGTATAGAGAAAAATTGTGTACAGAAGAGCAGTTTTCTTTGTGAAAAATCGAATATGATGTTAACATAAATATAAATAAGTGTTAGTGCATGGATTCTTTGTTTTGTTAATTTTCCATATAATGGAGACAATAAATTCCTTGGACTTTATTTTATATTAAAATTACTCTTTAGTGATTAAATCACTTTACCTCACTTTAGCTTACTACTTTATCTCACTAGTGACTTATGGGTCACTTTATACCTTCAAAGTCTTATGAATAAAGATCACTTTATATGAAAGTGTTGGATAAATATATTTATTAACGTAAGGTGAGTAATAATGGAAAAAATACATAACAGTTTTCATATTTATTTAGTGATCAGTTTACATTTAATTTCATTCAATTCAATTTATTGTACATAAATAATGTCTTATGCCGTTATACCGACATTGTCCGTTCCCCATCGACACAATATTTATTAAATTTGGAGTTTTTAATCGGCAAATTCATTTAATATGCTCAGTGGATCACTAACTGAACTATGGGTCAATCTGTGTGTTAAAGACAAGTTGTAATTTTCGAGCAGTACACAGTATCATAAATCACTACTGTTATAGTTTTCGATTACTCTTCTTGTGTTGATGGGAGAACTTTTGCACTTGTTGCCAAAGATGATGGTTTTGCTGTGGCGAAATAATCTTTCATGTTTGCATCATATTCTGAAGAATCACTATTTCTCTACTACTGTTTAACTGTTTCTTCAGTTTTCTATAAAACGTGGATGAGTGCTGATAAACTTTATTTCACTTTCACTGAGCATTTCAGATGCCGCCATTTTATTCAATGCCAATAATTATATAAATTGTCTTAAAAGTTAATATTACTCTATAGTAGATTTTCAAGGTATATGTAACTTTTAAGTCATTTTCAATTAGTGGGGAGTAGTAAAGATAACTTCAAAGCCCCTATGTTCGTAGAAATAACCTCATTTTTACTCGAGATGTCACTAATAAGTTAGACTACTTTCAAGGGGTCCTTTGGTAAAGCTGTGCAGTCGGCATTACTACCAATTTTCACTTTGCAGTTGAGGATGCTTCAAAGTAATGCAGAGTAGTATCCGCGACGTTGCAGATTCTCCAGCAGTTACTTGAAAGTGTTATAACTATACAGTGCCTAAATTCAGTAGAATCTACTTAATTGTCACTACAAATGCATACCACAAAGTGAATATTACCCTGAAGTCGCAAAATTAGTAACAGTTATGTTATTCCTACTATATTAAAGTTCCGATGCCTCAGATGCCAGTTCCCATCACTTTGAATGCTGCTTGGGTATTTAAATGTTCTTCAGAAAATCTTTCAAAAAGCTGTAAATAAGTGTGCTGGTTTAACCTTCCCTCAATGAAATAAGGTCCAATAACTCCAACGTGATAAGAAACGGCACACCACACATTCACTTATTTATAATATTGTCTTCTACAATGAATTCTAAAATTTGGATTTTCAGAAGCCCAAAACCGACAATTCTGAGATGAAACAACACCATTGGTTGTGAATGTGGATTCATCTGAGAAAATTATGAAATGATGGAAAAATCTCTCTTCCATGATTTTTTCTTCAATGGTGAAACAAAAATCCAACCTACGGCCGTCATCACCCCCTCAAGCGTATGTTTATAATTTGCTTTATATGCCCTAATTTTTTTTGCCTTATAAATTCTTTGGAGTTCTGACTTGCTAATATTAATAAGAGCTGATCTCTCTCTCTTAGTGGCATCTTAGGATTTTCTATAACAGAGGCATGAGCTATAATGGCCGCAACATTGTCTTCATCATATGCTTTTATTTTTCTTTTCATGTTAAGAACACTACCAGTAGCCAGAAACTTTTTAATTATTCTCATAGCCTGAGTACGTGACAAAGCAGTGTTTGGAAATTTCAAATTAAATTGGCTTACCACTTCTCTTAGTGAGTTTTCACCGCCAATTCCGTAGCATTGCACAATATAAATTTGTTCACGCATTGAGTACCATTTGCACTTAATTTTTTATGCTTGGTTCGTTAATTTGAAACAGAAATTAAGGATAACATTGACTACGTTTGACAGATATGTCAATAATAAATGATAAATGTGTATCCACTGCTTTTCTCATAGCCTACTTTTAGCTTCTACATAACTTTAAATATTAATTCACAAAAAATAATTTCTATGCAGTTTTAATTGAATGGTTCAAAATAAAATACTAATTTATTGAAAAAATGGGAAGTTTCAAAAAAATAATTTTATATTCCTGAAATTTGGTATAGAGGTATAAAATTGCATTCTAAATAACTTTTCTTAGTGGAATTTTTTCATATTTTGAAAAATAAAGGTACTTTATTAGTGGTGATTTTTACAACTTTGCTTATAAAACACCCTGTAGAACACCAAATCAAGTCATTTTTGGTATACTTTAGTTTTACAACAAGCAGGACTCAATCCCCAAATACCATTCCAAAATTCCAAAATGTTTGGTCCATTACACTTCTTGTTACATCTATCCTGGGACACTCTGTATATAGTTCTGGATTTAAATTACCTTTATCTCTTTCCACAACAGACTGCCTTCTATCAGACAAATACGATTTATGAAATTTTTTGCCACTCCTCTGTTGCCATACTTTTCCAGCTTTCGACCATTTCTGACCAATAGTTAACGAAATATTTTGAAAAAACTATTTTTTAAAAATCTTTCATGGGCTGTAGCTCGTGAACTATTAGTTGTACAAAATAATATTTCTGAAAGGAATTTTACAGAAATGAGTGCTCTTTAAGATTTTCTTTAGGTATTTTAATGTACGATCAATAGTTTAATAATAATAATAATAATATTTATTAATTTCAGAAACTGTATAAAGCAGTTAAGAAATATTGTCGGTAGAAATACAAAGAAAAATATCACAAATAACATTGTAAACACATATACACACAAAAAACATGTGAACAGTGAGCAATTGAAAATATTATAGCTGTTTATGTCCAACAAAAGTGATTTTAGAGCCTTTTTAAAATTAAAAAATGTTGTCATAGATTTAATATGCTCAGGCAAACAGTTAAAAAATTTACAACCCATGAAAAAAAGACTTTTTTGGTATAAAGCGGTCCTGTGTTCTTTTGGTAAAAGGAAGATCTTTTTTCCTAGTGCTATATGGATGATTAGTTCTAATCTCGTTAAATTTGATTCTGTTTTTGTAAACAAAACATGACAACTCATAAATGTAAATAGAGTTCAAGGTAAGAATGTTTAAGATTTTAAAGGCTTCCCTGCAGGAAGTATTATATCCAAGATTGGCTATTGCAGTAAAAAAACTCTATTTGCCTCGGATGAGGAACCCCAATGCACTATACCGTACTTTATGCAAGAATGAAAAGAAGCAAAATACAACTGTCTTACTAGTGATGGGCTATATTGTTTAGATGTTATCGCCAATGCTTAACAGATCTTCGACAGTTTTCCACACATATGAATGTGATTAGACCATTTAAGGCTACAGTCAATTTTCAAACCAAGCATTTTCGATTCATTTGCATACTTCAAGCTTGTAGTAGGAGATAAAAGGATATTAGTGTTGAAGACAATATTAGACTGCAATGTTCTAAAGAGAATACAGGTTGTTTTACTTTAGTTAATACACAGTTTACGAAATAATCCACAAAAACTACATTTGGAAAACTTTGATGCGCTGTAACTCGTAAAAGTTTAGTTCTATGAAAATAATCCTGTTGAGGATTTCATAGAAAATTTAGTGCTTTATCATATAATCAATGGTTCGTGAGATATTTCTCTTCGACTTTTCGCAGATGGCACGCCGCGAACTCCGCCAACTTGACAAAATACGTAGAATGAAACCCTGAGCACTTTAAGAAAGAAAAACTGACTTACGCTATTATGTATTAAAATCGCAGTTTTTTTTACCCATTGATTGAACTATTTTTATTGAAAATTCATAAAATTCAACTGTCAGGCGCTTACTTTCAACGAAGATTGATATCAGTTTTATTATCAGATCATTACTAATTGTCAAGCATACTTATTAGCTACCTACTCTGCTGTTGTCAACCAAAGTAAGCGAGTAAATATGTATTTTCTGCAAAAAATTGACCAAAACTAGATAATTTTCTTATTGGTTGTGAAAAAAAATATATTTACTTCAAAGTTTTAAATATTTTCATCTTTTACAGAAATTCCAGTTCTATTACCCGATGCACTTATTTCGATAGGACCTTATCAACCATAACGACTTTACAAAAGATATTACGTATTAATACTAATGTGAAAAAAGTTACATAATAGTAAATAGGTTTTCAGCTGAGTATTTTTTTTCCATGTTTTATTATAATTAGGTAAATAAAATTCATATATTTCAATAATCTATTTCTTAAATCTATACAACCCATCGACATGAAAACTGGACTGCATATCTGACACAAAACATGTTGACTACAGCTGAAGGAGTGGCAGAATATTCGGAATTCTGAATCTCTCCTACAAAACTTGATTGGTCGATGATCATTACCATGAAAACGGTACAGCAACGGCCCTGCAATACAAGACAAGATCTGCGATCCCCGAATGATTCAATGTGTAATTTTCATATTACATCACAAAAAATAAATTGATTCCGAAGTACGGTAAGAACAAAAACAAATTTCTATGTACAATACCATATATTTATTTGTATGCTAATGTATTACAAAAAATTGGAATATGAACGTACAATTCACAAACTGAATACTTTAAATAACCACTTTTATTATACAAATAATAGAAAATGATAACAATATAGAGGCCATAGCATTAAAGACTATTCCAGAAATCCGTACAATGCCTTAAGATGGCGGCTACACACAAAGTGAACAGGTGGAGATTTGTCAAGCCATTACTATACTGGAGCCAAAGATTACCAGTTTTTAGAAGAATTTATTGTTAAACAGAAAAAATTATATTTGTGGAAAGTAATCAAAGAGGGTAGCTAATCAAAAATTTATAGAAAAAATAATAGAAAAGTACTTCATGCTAACAAAGAGACAATAGTAAAACAAAATTTAAGGTTGTTCTAGAAAAGTAATTAGAAAAGTAAAGGCATATAGTAGCTAGCTATACTAATCGTGAAATAATCTCTAATGTTAGGGATTTAATATCTTAAAGCCGTACTGCCCCTTCAAGTACAATGTTGTAGAGAATTGAAATAATTTATGTATTAGTCTCCCTAATTTTTCCACAGCATGGATTACTACCGTAAGGCATTTTATGATTTCTGAATGGAGAAAATTACACTATAATTATTGGCTCTTACATGTTATTGAATCCCACTTCTGAATTCTTGATTGTCAAATCAGAAGTGGGACACCAAAATTTTATGGATTGAATTTTAAGATGTACATTAGATCTACAAAATTAACTACAATACAATATGTGCCTGTAAAAATATAATGCTTTCACTGATTTTCATTAAGTGACCTTAAAATACGCCATATCTAATGGATTTTATTTGCATGCCATTATTTCTCGATAGGCCTCCTCTGATATCAGATTCTTATTTCTCAGGTCTTTTAATAAACGTTGTATGTTATGTAATTTCTCTGATGCTTTTTCATATAGATTTTGGTAATATTTGAGTTTCTTTTCTAGCCGCGTTATAGTTTTCTTGAGAACAAATAAAGTCTTAGTTTCTTTCCTAGGTTTAATAAAATGTTTCATCTTATATTTTTTTGATAGATTAGAAGTATGTGAAAATCCTGAAAAATAAGAGAATTGTTATAATTTGAGTCCACTAAAGTAACAGAGAATATAGTTACCGTTGTTAAAAGAGGGTTGATTGGTTATGTAATCATGGTCCAATTCGTGAGGTAGTTTTTCCACGTCTTGTTTATATGCATCTGACCAATCTCTTGACGTGTCTCCATCAGAACTGAAATAATACAAATTATTAAATGCATAATGAGCAAGATGCATGAATTTTAAAAATGCGTTAATTTAATATTTTTTCATTATACATATTATATAAGCCGAGTATATAATAAAAATAAACTATAAAAAAGAGTTATTTTGTAAAAGAAATCATTTTAAAATTTAAATTTTATTGGAACAAAACCACGTGACTATAAACAATGGTCTGACGTCATCTGGCATAACGTTTTGGTTTGATCAGATTTTTAAATTCACCGGTGGAGCGCACCGGTAAGCAATAACATTATATGATTGGCCAATTTGAAAAACATAACCAATCAACTTCGTATTTTAACTACCGGTGCGCCCAGCGGTGAATTTAGAAAAGTGCGGAGACAAGTTTGATACTTTGACAGTTTACATCTGCTAGTGCTGAAATATTAAATTGTGTGTTAATTAAATGTTAAAGTCATTAGTGTATTAATTTATCTAAGTGGTAAAAATGACGGACAGTGACTTTGTGCAAGCTCAAAGTGACAATTTGCCGAAAATCGACGTGTTTATGATGAGCACTTTTTTTGCTAATAATACCGATTACATCAGTGCAGAAATTAGAGGTGGAAAAGCGACAAGGATGCATCATTCATTGTTCTTAACAATAAATTTGTTTACGCTCACTTTTATCCTTTTACTGAAGTTAGATTTAGATACCTAACCTCAAAATATGTAAACATGCAATATGTTAATATTTTTATAAACATCAACTATTATTTTTCATCTCGGATTATATAAATTTTTTATATTAAATACTTTGCCACCACTAAGTACATAGATTTTTGTTGAAAATAGTACTAATAAACATTGCCAATGCTTAATGCCCGATGACGTTACACGCAAATGGTGGGAAACTTGCTTCGTTTGAACCCGTCTAAATTCTCAGTGAAACTAAATAATTTTTTCATCCTTCAATTCAGATAACAAGAAAATAAAAAATACTGAGAAAATAAAGTTTTTTACGGCCGTATGCACCGTTGTGTCTTAATCCCGATTAAGAACTGATCAAGTTTATTTTCTCATTTTTGTATGCACCGTCACCGGAGGCGCGTTAAGCGAGATTATTGTTAATCGGTCGGCGAAGTTGATTTAAGCTTAAGATTAAAATTTTCAGCCGTATTTCTAACGTTGAATACTTTGAGTTTTCACAAGTATAATTATAAGTGTTGGTTCATTACTAGATTACTACATCAACTACCTATATAAACATTGAAGTTGAAGACGAAATATTTATGATTCCGCATTTGGACGGTGTATGCCTGGAGACATGACATTGAAATCTTTTTCAATTTGTTTCCACGTTTTGTTTTTTTCTTCTGTGGATGTCCTAATAGTCTTTTTGTCTTCAATAATATTTTTATATTTATGGGAAATCAAACTTATTAAATGATTTCTTTCTTGCGATGTAAAATTTGGGGTTCTTTTAGGTCCCCCTTCGCCAACCTCATCTTTTACAACTTGAAAATTGTCCATTTCACGTAAAAAGTGTAAAAACTCGGTACTCAGTAATACTGGGAGAATTAGTGCTGTACTAAAAAGTCAAAAATTAGTAATTTGACAATTACATTATGTTAGTTGAAACTACAAATATCCCTAGATATTTCGACGTCAAATTACTGACCGGATTAAGTAATCCACAAATCTGTATCAACGGTGCATAACAAATAAAGTTCAACTCTCTAATCGTGATTAGTTAAACTTGTTTAAACGTAAAAACGGTACATACGGCCGTTAGTGATCTATTATTCTGTGATGTCAAAAAAATTTATGCATTTTGCTCATTGTAATCACAATAAAAATATGAAAATATTAGTATTTTTCATGTTTCATGGCAAAACAAAATTATAGCTGATATAAAGACTAACAATAAAAGCGTTTTATAACAAATAAATTCTATCAGTATCAGACTATTACAAGTAATAAGAGAAACAAGTTTATATTGTATTACATGAATAACTAACAGTCATTATTATATGGTAACACACAATGTACGACGAACCGACATTACATTCAAGTAGCATACGTGGTACAAATCCAGAGAAAAGAAAGGAAGACAAGCCCCACTTAGAGAGAGTACACCTCAGATAAACAAAGAAATATATGGATAAATAATCTCATTTGAAGTACACAGAAGTTGTGTGTAGGGAGGATAACCTTCAAAGGGGCAGAGTGGAGAGGAATGTTTATGTTTATGGAGTCGCCTAATCAGAGGCGTAGACAGATAAGGGGGTTAAAATTTTTAAAATAATCGATTAATGTTCTCGACTATTACTTAATACTATATCTGACAATAATACGACTCTATTGAGACAAAAAGAGTACTGTTTGGTTAGAATTTTTACAAAATGTGTTATTGAAGAGAAATGAAAGTATTGAACTGTCAATTCTCAAAGTTAAATGGTTCTTAAACGATAAGTTACTCTACATTTTCTGAGTAAAAAAAAATTAACTTTTAGTTAGGATATAAAAGTAACTTGATATAGGTATATCCTGGGGTTATGCGGTCTTTATAATAAAACTATTATTTTTGCTACATTTAGGTTTATTCAACCATCGTCAGAGAACTACAATTAAATGAAGACAAATATTTTTTCAAATGCTATTTTTTATACACATGGATTTAAATTGTATGTGTATACAAAATAGCATTTAAAAAAATATTGGTCTTCACTTAATTGTAGTTCTCTGATGATGGTTGAATAAACCGAAACGTAAGAAAAGAGTAATTTTATTATAAAGACCGATAACCCAGGATATAACTGCATCAAGTTAATTTGATATCAACGGTCAAGAAAATAAAAACATCTATATATGTTAGCATATAAATGAAACCAATTAGTATTTTTTCATATTACAGTATAACATATTCATCTAAAAGTTTACATACTTATCACTCAACAGTACCGGCAAGCGTTTGATTAGGTATGACAATAAGAGCAAGCGAGAGCGAAACAACTAGGCTATTTTTTTTTATCGTATAACACATCCTACTCGTGCCACCTGCTTTCCTCACCACATGTGCGTAGGGAGCTCTGTTTGCATGCCTAATCCAAGACTTTCCGATACTGTATAATGAATCTGGTCATACACTACCCGTACCATATACATAAAACAAAAATAACATCATATTACTTTTAAATCTCTATATTATAAACAAATATACTCTACATAATGCACTACCTTATAGAGCGGGAGCTAAGTGGCTTTTTCGGCAGCTCATCGCTTTATGAACTTTGAGATATTTTTATGGTTTAATGAATGATAACCATTCATAAAATCGACTTCTGGCGGGGCACCTCCTGTCAGGAGCTTCACGAACACTGTTTAAAAATCAGTGAAATCATGTCATCGTTACAAGGCTCATTTTTTTGTGTGTACACATTTTATGTTTAGAATGAATAAAATATGATCGCCAGAAAGTGTGGGCCGTCAGGAGGCGCAGCCAGAAAGGTAATAATGATACAATACATGTGAGATACGGTACGGAGTCAAGTTAGCCGAAAGCGTTAAATTCCTGTATATTTAAGAGCCTATGGTACTTTTGTTGACTTTGTTTATGGGGAGGCTATTCTATTGTTGAAGGAGCTTATTTACGTTTTAAAAAGGAGCCAGAACTTGTAACGATGAGTTTAGAGTTCTGAGATGAAATATGAGGAAAAAAATCCAATTTTCTTCAAAAATCCTAAACATTTTCTTTCTGGGAATTTTTTTCTGTGTTCAAAACATAAAATATGTTCAACCTTAAAAAAGTTTGTAACGATGATGTTATATAACTTCGTTTTTTTACCTCTTTGACCTTTCTGGTTGCGTCCCTGATGGCCCACACTTTCTGGCGATCTTATTTTATTCATTCTAAACATAAAATGTGTACACACAAAAAAACTTGGCTTTGTAACGATGATATAAATTCACTGATTTTTATATCTTGAACCATGGCCAACTCGACGGGCTGACATAAGCCAGAAGTCTATTTTGTCAAGTTCGATAGAACTAATCAGCGCATAGAAAATGCTTGTAACGATGAGTGCCCGAAAAAGCCACTTAGCTCCCGCACCATTACTTCCAGTTTTTAATTTTAATATTGTTGAATATAGTTACGATAAAGATAACAGATTCTTTATCGAATCTGTTTTTGATACAACGCATCAAATTATTTCAATCTGATATGGCTATTAAAAAATATAATAAATTGCAGTTAATTTTCTAACTTAGTAAATTTAATTTATATCGGTATCTTGGCAGGGCCGTGGAGAGAAAATATGGACCCTCAAAAAATTTTAAAATTTCCGGGCCCCCTAGACAAGCCCGGGGGCATCACCCCCGCACCCCTCCTCTCTCGTCGGGTCTGTAGGTATCGATTCTGAATTAATTCCAGTAAAAGCAAAGATAAAGCAGAGAGTAGCCTCGACTCGACTCTTGTTAGTATTAAAAAGCAAATTATATGAGACACCCTTGATACGATAACGGAAGTGAAATGAGTCTCTTGGTAAAACTACTAGGAAACAAACATTTTTCTTAAACATCTTTTTCCTCTCCGGGTTACATAAAAGTCATCAAACTTGAAACGATTAAAGCATACCTAATTGTAAATACTTCAAATTTTGGTCGGTTACCTGTAGGAGAGCGAGTCACTTTTTTCTAAACGTAATATTTTCTGGGAGCCTACGGAATAACAACATAACGTACCACATATATCAGGCAACCCCAACAATTTCAAAGTCAAGACTGTTCAGAAGGGGGTTACACATTTAGAAAAACGCAGATATACATCCATTACATATCAACGTTGCCAATTTTAAAGCTGGGGATCGAACCCAGTGCATTATTATTTTGAAAAGTTAATACAGTCTATTATTATTATGTAATAATGTAAACATTCTGTAAAGTTTGAAATACTCGTGCCAAATTTAAATAGGTATACTTATGTAACATTTAAATTTAGAGAAATAAATCTAAATCTATTAATCTATCTGATAATCACACAACTGTCTTTTTACGTTTTTTACTTGAGTGTAAAGACGAGAGAGGCAGAAGTAAAAATTATTTATTGCTAAATCAACAAAACAATAAGACAATAAACCTAACTATAACCCTAACCTACGACTATGTACACAACAATGCTTGCATATAAAACGAACGAGATTACTCCCTTTTGTAGGTCTTTTAGTAAATTAAACAATCCGTAGTCATTTTTGAACCGTATAAAACGTGATTAAACTGCAAAATCAACACAAAATTGTTTATAACTGGATAAAACAGCGTTAAAAGCAATAAAACAATATGGCGGCACAAGAAAATGTAAACAACGGTCAACGTCCTTCGGAAGAGAACCAATGAACGCCTCGATAGACATGTAAACAATGAATATGTGATATACCTTACGCGGAGACGGAAAGTATTATTTATCCATATATTTCTTTGTTTATCTGAGGAGTACACTGAACAATATAAGAACCGCCATTTACCACAAACTAGTGTCATCTATTGGGCAGTAGATATATTCAGGTTCTAGTGCTATGTATGGAAATATTTCGATTTAGATAGAATTGAACAGTGAACAGCTGATAATACTCTCCAACTAAAGGCTAGAAAAAGTCGGCATATAATTATAAACTCAGCTCATTAATTTTTCTGCACAGGGTGGTTCTTTTACCAAGGGAAATACGTTCTTTGCATGAAGTTCCGAAGAAAACTATGTTCTGTAGAAAGCGTATATTTCTACTGCATGCCATTCAAACTTAAAAGTTTTAAAAATACACATGACAGTGGGTGTCGCGATGCTTTAAACATTGTTTTTCCCAGTAACATATTAGTTTTATTGCAACGTTAAAAAGGTCTTTTAATTTCTAGTCTTTTTTGTAGATACTTTTTTTTTTTAAATATTTTTTTATAAGAAGCTAAGCTAAATATTATTCTATAAAATAAAGTGGGCTTTGAGAAAAGGTGAATTTTTTAATGTAAGGCATATCCACAGAGAAACTAGAATATAAAAACAAAAACAGAAACTACGTATATATTAATACTATACTATTTAGTACTTGTTGGTATTATTGTTATGTTATTATTATTTTAATACGACTTATATTTTATTGTATTTTTACATTGGAAATGTTTATGTTCGTATATGGGGGGCCAAGTTAACCAGTTTTCGTTCAAGGTCAAAAGACAGCAGTGTCGCGATTGAATAAGGCATATGACACATATATATAATGTGCACTGAGCATATAATTGAAAAAAAAAACAGTGCTAAACGTTTACATGCATATGGTTCAGATGACCTATCTATAAGTCACACGCACATAACGGCTATAGCTCATGACTCATTAATGAGCCATGTGCAGTTAACGTGTTAAACAAACTACCATTATTTTACATTTTTATTGAAAATTATATTTAACAAAGTTTTTTCAATTATGAAGAAAAGCTTAAACACGGAGTTTATTTGCAAATTAAGGAAATAACAATAAAAAAAATTACATTTTATTCAATTAAGTTGAAAACTATACCACATGTAGACCTCCTGTTAGTACACATTTTTCTAATCTTTTTCCAAATTCTTCACAAACAGATGATCTCACATCTTCATTTATGGTCAGCATCCACAATTTTTTGCTTTAAATGCCCCCATAAGAAGTAATCCAGAGAGGTTAGATCTGGCGAAAGGGCTGGCCATGCTGTTGGTCCATAGCGGCCAATCCACCTGTCATGGAAATGATTGTCTAACTAGAGTTGTAAAATGTGCTGTTCACCCAAAAGAAAATTATTCAAAATTTCTTGATGATATTTTGATTTAATTACGATAAAATAAGTACCAATTATTCTGTGATCCATTATGCCCCACCAAACTTCTTTAAACTTATTAGTTGGTAATTCGGAAATTAGGATTTTCCTGAGCCCAGTACCTACAATTTTGAGAAGATTGTCCCATTAGTCGTAAAAGTAGATTCGTCCGTGAATAAAATGTAGAGATGGATAAAAACCCGGTTTTTATTTATTTTTTTTTTTTTTGGGGTTTTTTGCAGGGAAAAAACATGAGGAAAACCCTGTTTTTCATCGATAAAGTATTTTTTTATGATGAATGAAAAAAAATATTTTTTTTTGCAATAAATGCATCGGGCATATTTTTTATTGCCAATCTTACCCTTAGTAGGTATGCTTTTAGAGGACAACAATCTTACCCTGTTTATTAATAGTAAATTCATAAAAACATTCCCAAATATATGCCATATTTGAAAACAATAATTCCTTTCAGTATGTTTTTAATTACTATTCATTAGCATTTATTACAGTAAGGTAAAAAAATATGCAAAACTTCGGAATAATGTCATATTGAACGGATTTCGTTCATTTTTGGCAATATAATAGTAAATGCTTCACAGAAAAGTTTCTATATTGTGCGGGGGCTTGCTAATTTATAGGGGGTGGATGCCACCCTCTCTCAGGGGGTGACACTTAAAAAATATATATATTTATTGGAGCTGTAGTAGAATCAAATTTTAAGAAGAAAAGGTTTTATGCAATTTTTCACATAAATTGATAGTTTTTAAGTTATAACGACTTCGATATTGCGATTTTAGCTTAAAAAAAAGGTATTTCCAAACGGCTTTCATCAAGTATCTCGAAAAATATTACTTTATCGGAAAAATGTTACGGACCAATTACAGAAAGTACAAACTGGGAAATAATTATATTTTTTGTTTATTGATGTAGGATTAATAATTTCGGAGATATTTAAGTTTACATTTGGCATCCAAGTGTTCATAAGATAATTATTTAGAGTGAGAGTTAAATATCTCAGAAACTGTGACACCTACGTCAAGGATGCTAATAGGTAGAATAATAGGTTATTAATTAAGCTTTCAACTGTTTTTTTATTTGTTTCTGTACCATAAAAAACAAAGAAGTTATGACCGAAGCAATGTGCGTCTACACATTTTTTTTAATAACAACGTCGCCATTTTGTTTCTGTAATAAGCCAGTAATTAAAAAAAAAGGAATTTTCATTAATATATAGCACGACGTAGATGCTTAAATTTTTTGGTTTGTATACAGCACTTGCTTTAGAAAAAAATACAGTTTAAACTATAAAGGTGTTTTTGATAAAACTTAATTTTTTTTTTCTTTTCTAAATACATCAGTAAATATTAGTTTTGTAGAAAAATGGGTAGAGACCAAAAATAAAGCTCATAAACTGATAATGAATTTCGCTTGTTTATTTATTTACATAGATTTAATAGTTTCAGAGATATGAAAGTTTACAAATGGCGTCCGAATGTTTATAAGACCAAAAATGCAGTTTAAATGTTAAATATTTCAGAAATTGTGACACCTACGTCACGCATGCTAAGAAATGAAATTAAAGACAATTAATTGCGCTTTCAAATTATGTTTTACTCATTCCTGTAGCATAAGAAATAAAGAAGTTATGACGGAAAAATGTGCGTATTTATATTTTTTTATATAAAAAGGTCGACATTTTGTTAATCTAATTAACCAGTAATTTAAAAAAAATATCTCAAATACAGTTTTTCGTTAAGATGTAGCATTACCTAGATGCTCAAACTTTTTTGCTCATTTAAAGCACTTGCTTTAGAAAAAAATGCATTTTAAACTTTAAAGGTAATTTCGAAACACTTGGATACCAAATATAAACTTAAATATCTCCGAAATTATTAATCCTACATCAATAAACAAAAAATATAATTAATTCCCAGTTTGTACTTTCTGTAATTGGTCTGTAACATTTTTTCGATAAAGTAATACTTTTCGAGATACTCGACGAAAGCCGTTTGGAAATACCTTCTTTTAAGCTAAAATCGCAATTTTGAAGTCGTTATAACTTAAAAACTATCAATTTATGTGAAAAATGGCATAGAACCTTTTCTTCTTAAAATTTGATTCTACTTCAGCTCCAATAAAAATTTATAATTTATAAGTGCCACCCCCTGAGAGGGGGTGGCATCGAACCCCGTATAAATTAGCAAGCCCCCGCACAATATAGAAACTTTTCTGTGAAGTATTTACTATTATTCACACCCACACCAAATGATGAAATGATTTTTTGAGGAAATTAGGTTCGAATTGGCGGTAAATTCAAAAATGGGAAAAAACTGTTTTTTTTTCGTTTTAACCCATCCAGGAAAAAAAAACATTTCTGAGAAAATTCGTGATGAGGGAAAAAACCCATTGCCATCTCTAATAAAATGTTTCGATGAAATAATCTGTCTGCTGAAATTTTCTCACCCATAGTTAAACATAAGTCCAAACGACGAGCATCACCTCCAACTTGACGTTTGTAAATAAAGGACCCCGCACCAAATGCATGGGTAATTTGTTGTCGACGGAATCGTTGCAAATTCAAGGCATAGAAAACTGATATGGATGAGGTTCCAAAATGTCTTTATTTTAAAAATACAGCAGGTCGAATCTCCAAAATTCAAAATTTTAAAAACGCGATTTTACATATTTTTTATCGAAACGGTAAAACACTTTTAATATTTAATAATAATAATAATAATAATAATAATAGCCTTTATTCAATAATACCATAAAACGGTGTAGAACAAGTCAAAAAGAATATGAAATCTTGGTAAGTAAAAATTGGTATAAACATTACAATTACATACAAAAAAAAGTATAAAAAATAGTACATTTAAATTATATAAAATAATAGTACATTTAAATAAAAACATTACTTTACAATGACGGATCAAAATGATGGGTAAAATATTCTGAAACACAGTAAAATGACTTTTCACATAAATAACTTTTCAGCTTTTTTTTTTTTGATAGGTTCTGATATTCTTGTGGTATTTTATTGTAAACTTTTATCATCTGCGTTACTACATTACGCTGTACTTGGGTGAAATTCGTTTGGGGCTGACGTAACACTGATCTTGCACAACCTCTAGTATTAAACATATGGCTGGTTTCATATCTGCTAAATAATTCTTAGCAATGTTCTTTGACGAAGCATGCACATTCATATATATACAAACATGGTACGGTAAGTATGTTTTTCTCTTTAAATATTTGACTACAGGTCTCTCTTCTTTTTAGGTGGAAAATACTTCTAACGCAAGATTTTTGGAGTTTGAAAATTCTAGATGAGTCAACAGAGTTTCCCCAAAAAATGATTCCATATTTTATTCTGGAGTTTACATACGAATAATATGCCGATAATGCTGCTGCCTGATTTACAGAATTTGCTATGACACGTAACGCATACGTAAATGAACTTATTTTGCTAGCGAGATAATGTACGTGTTCTTTCCAATTTAATTGTGAGTCAATTTCAATACCTAGGAACTTAGTGTGCTGAGTGGTCGTAAGGGTTTGGTTGTCATAAGTTAATGTAAAAGGATCTTCTGCCCTCAAGGTAAATTTCATTAGGTGCATTTTTTCAATATTGTTCTTCAGGTTATTCCCTATGTACCAATTATCCATTGTCTTAATTGTACAATTGATTTCTGTTTTTAACTCTTCCTCAGATTTAGCCCTTATGATGAGTGAGTTATCATCTGCAAAGAGATTTATTACATGACTAACAATATTGGGTAAATCGTTTGTATATAATAAAAATAAAATTGGACCCAAAATGGAACCTTGTGGGACTCCTTTTCTGGGTATTTCCCAATCAGATTTAATTTCTATTCCTGCATCCATTACCATTACACTCTGCCTTCTGTTGTTTAGATATGATTTAAGAATATGGTAAATATTTCCTCTAAACCCCATTATTTCTAGCTTTTCTAAGAGTGTTATGTGATCAACACTGTCAAAAGCTTTTGACAGATCCATAAATAAAGAAACAACTTTTTCCTTATGGCTTATCGCTTCCAAAATCTCACATATCGCTATATACACCGCTTTTATAGTTGTTCTTCCCTTAATGTAAGCACTCTGCATTTCTGTAATTATTTTATTTCTATCTATAAAATCTAGCATCCTGTTTAGCAGTGCATTTTCAAAAATTTTCGCTATTACTGAGATGAGAGTTATTGGTCGATAGTTTGAGATTTCTTCCTTACTACCTTTTTTATGTATCGGCTTAACAACACTTTTCTTTAGTTCATCGGGGAAAATTCCTTTTTGAAAGCATATATTTATTATTTGTGAGAGTGGTTGTGAGAGCTCTAGTGCACAAAGCTTAATCAATTTAGTTGGTATTTCATCTGCTCCCACAGCTGCCGTGTCTTTTAGTGCATGTATTATATTAAAGATTTCCGTAGGAGTTGTATCACACAGAAACATGGTGCGGTCATTCTTGGGAACATGATCAAAAGTTTTTTGGTTATTTGCATTGATATCTTCACATATATTTATGAAGTAGCTATTTACATAATCTAAAATTTCTTTTTTGGTTTTATTGTATTGATGTCCCAGGTTTTCAATTTCAAATTTTTCATTATTTTCTTTTCCAGTGATTTCCTTCACCAGATCCCAGGTTGCTTTGATTTTATTATTTGAATTGATGATATAATTTGAGTATATTTCTTTCTTGGCGTCATTAATTAATATTTTAAGTTCCCTACAGAATTGCTTATATGTTTCTTTTGTTATTTTTCCTGATAACATTTTATCATACATTTGACGTTTTATTTTGCTTTTCATTTTTATTTCAGAGTTTATCGTGTGTATTAGCGTTATACATTTTCTTGGGATACACTTCATCCAGACTATCTTTAATTGTAGTTAAAAGCATTGTTGTGCTGGTATTTAATTTGCTTTAAGAATATAATACTGATGCGACGTACAGTGTAAACATAGGAAAATGCATTATTCTAACATATGAACAAATAAAAGATTTTTACGCAAATAAGAAGAACCCTATTTTTATTCCAATGGAAATCAGCAAAACAAACAAAATAACAAACGAATTCGTATGATTCGTTTTCCTGATAATATATTTATAAAAATTACTAAAAATTTAAAAAGTTTGCGTGCATAATAGAAAAAAGTGTATTTTTGTTAGACCTCAGAAAATAAATATACCTTTTTCCTTCTGTTTTAATGATTTTAGGCCACAAAAGTTCTTTAGCTTAAAAAATGTGATTTCGGCATTTTAACGTAAAATTGCCATTTTTATTGCATAATATTTAAAAAACCCAGGACAAATTCGCATCACGTTGCTCTAGTAATAATAGTCGTGTTTTTAAAATGTTTAATTTTGAAACTTCAATCTGCTGTATTTTTAAAATAAAGACAATTTAGAACTTTATCCATAACAGTTTTCATCGAGAATTACCTAAGGATTCTATGCCTTGAATTTACATACATGCATTTGGTGCGGAGTCCTTTAAATTTGAATGCATACAATTTTTTGCTGACTAAAATCCTCTGAATATGAAATGTGCTAATACCTAACTTTATTAATCTATTCCTTAATGACTATCTTGGGTGTTCTCGTACAGATTCTAAAACTACAAGGGTGGCAGCTTTATCTTCATTTAATTATTTTTTGTTTTTTTTTATATATTTTTTTACATCCCTAGGGTAATAAAATTTATAAATTAATTTACATACTGCTTTGCGGGTCACTTTAACATTTGAATACTTCTCATTAAAAACTTCTATTGCGCATTTATAAGAAACATTTCCGAATCCATAGCATTTGACCAAGTAAATTTGTTGTTCCAGGGTTAGCATAATTCAATAATTAGTAATTATTATTTTTAGAGAAAATACAAATACGAATAAATCTCTATTACACTGACGTTGACATTAATCCATGGCATTATTTGATGCAATCTCATCTGTCTATGAAGAATTTAGAAAAATATTTGAAAAACGTTTTTTTTTTTGAAAATTATTTCCTTGTTTTGCAACTAAACTCCTTAATAAATTATCTAGTGAGTCAAAGTTTATTAAGCAACACCCAAAATGGATTTAGGAAAAACAAGTCTACAATTAGAGCATTTTATCAAGCTCTAGGTGAAGTATACAACTCCCTGAACAACAAGGAACATACAGTTGTTATAGGTTTGGACTTATCAAAAGCATTTGATAGTGTAGACCATAGCATTATAATTACAAAACTGGAAAAACACGGAATTAGAGGCATTGCTTTAAAACTGTTGGTATCATATGTAAGTTATAGATTACAATATATAGTTGAAATGGACAGTAATGGAGAGCTACAAAAATCTGAAAAATAAAGTGTTTCCCAAGGACCGTTACAACACGTTTATTCACTAATAACTTAACTATGATACTTGATGAATATGCAGTCCAATATGCTGATGACTGCACATTAGTTATGCAGACATATGATTCCTTAATCCTAGAAGAAAAAGTTTTATCAACTACAGATGTTTTAGAAAAATATTTTACCTCCATAAATCTCAAACTGGATAAAGATAAAATATAAGCTATAGCTTTTACATGTAACGCCTCTAATATTGAGAAAACATTTGATAATGGCATTAGTGCATTGACAACTAAGCCAGCAATGACTCTTGGGAATCGAGATTGACGCTAGACTTGACTGGAAAGCCCATGTGGATGACCTCACAAATAATATAGCCAAGTATTGTTGTGCTCTAAAGGTGATAGCACAAGATATTAGTGTCGAGGAAGCTTTTATAGCTTGTTATGCATACTTAGAATCCAGACTCAGATATGGCATTATCTTCTGGGGCGGAACAAGCCGTATATATAGAGATGAGTCCATTATTTTCGTTGTGCGGAATACTCTGTTTGAGAATTATGATAGTGTAACGTGTTTCCACCCTTAGGAAACTACCCCTTGCAGATTCCGTGGGTTCCAAAAATTATAACGAGATGTCCACTAACACACTTTATTAAATATTTACTGGATACTTCACAATACTATTATTAATTTAAATTCACTTTACTGACTAAAAATCACAATGTTTATCACTTTGTTTCTCTTTGGAGTCTTAACCTCACTTTCTATACTTTCTGAACTTTCTAAGCACTACTCGCTGAGAATGCGGTCGGTCTTTTATACCTAAAAATGACAGATCTCGATTTTTCTGTGATGACGCCACCATTCTCTAGATAATTCCAGATGTCACCAGAACTAACTTCTGGTAGGTTCTTTCTCGAGTAGGTGCAAATACACTACATTCAGACATTCGATCTGTTGAAGTCTGTGCCTACTTTTTAGTAATCAACATAACCTTAAATTTTAAGGGGTTGCAACATATTACACTACCCCCTCCTTAAGCCTGAACGTCCCGGTCAGGCAATTCAGTTTCCTTCACATACTTCGCCAGTCTATCCAAGTGTACAATCTTCATCTTGGACTTTTTACTTCGTTGAATCCGATAGACGACATCATTAATTCGGGTAATGACTGAATACGGTCCTTCCCAAGGTGGTTGAAGCTTCGGGGACTTCCATTCTTTCCGCTGTGGGTTGTACAGCCAGACCCGATCTCCCACCTTGAATCCTCTTGTACTGGCATTCCGATCATAATGAGCCTTCATTCAGTTACCAGTTTTGGTAATCTGTTCTCGGTCATTTTTTGGCAGTTTTCGACTTTCATTCACATAGTTGCTCTCAGATAGTGGTTCCTTATTGGCAGCACAACTCTTGCATTTGCGACACCAAGCCTCCACATCCTGGCGACTATTGACCCAATAGAATCGTTCTCGTACTTTACTCAACGTCTTGTTTACTCCAAGGTGTCTGCCGGATGTTTCATTGTACGCTTTCTGGAGTACTTCTGGTACACGACACCTGGGAATCACTAAACGCATGGCAACCTGCTTCCCATCCGGGCTTTCCCATGCCGTCCTCAACAGCCCGTCTACAACCGTAAGTGAACCCCATTGTGACCATAAAGCCTTCAGCCCCACTCCTTTGTCTGAAACATCCTTCCACTCTGAGCGTGTTCCTCTTTCTACTGCTTTCAACATAGGTCCAATTTCCGTATCGTCCAGTTGCTCTTGTCTTAAAGCTTTCTTTGTCCAATTCTCTGGAATCTCTTTCGTTTCGCTTACCCAACCTTGTGATGGTAAACTACTTGGGATTCTTCGAAGCTGGCAAACCTTTATTTCCCTGAGGGCATCGCTTTCACCAGCCAGCACTTCTCCAGTGGCATGTACAACCTCAGGGTTCCACTGTTGACAATCTCGTCTTACATGCCCTAATTTTCCACAGCTATAACATCGAATACCCCCACTTGGCTCCCCACTGCTTGGTTGCTTGCTTTGCTTCCCTGAAAAACTCTCCAGCAATTGCTTTACCATTCTGTGCAAGTCTCTCAGTAAAGTCTCCAGATTCTTTTTGTCCCAATACGACTCTTCGACAACTGCGGCATTTACCTTCTCCGGGCTTTGTTGTCGACAATCTCTCTTAATATGCCCTAACTTGCCGCAGTTGTAACATTTAATACCACCACTCGGCTTTCCTTTATTTTGCTGTTTATCCTGCTTTCCTAGGCCATCCAATTTATCGAATAGTTTGGTAAACATTTTCCGCATCTCAGTCATTTCTGGTTGCGATTCTTCGAGAGTCACAGCTCGCACTCTCGACCTTGGAGTATCCCTATATGCGGCTTCTACTTCCAGTGCACGCACCAAAGCTTCGCTACTACTTTGGTGTCTCGTCAGCTTCAGAACTCGCCTTTCTTCGTCCCTTATACCATCTAAAAAGGCCCCCACGGCTAATTGTTCCTGGAATCCTTTAGGTGCACTCGGATACGCCAGGTGTGCCAGTCTCTCTATCGCAGCTTCGAATTCTTGTAAACTTTCCCCAGCTTTTTGTGTCCATGATTTTAGCTGGGCCTGGTATACTTGGGCGAGATGTTGGTCGCCATATCTCAAGTCCAATGCAGCTTCCAAGACTTTGAAGTCCCTTTGTTTATCCACTGGGATAGTTTGAAGCAACTCTGAGGGCTGGCCCCTTAACGCTAGAACTAATGCCATGGCCTTTTCCTCATTATCCCAGTTATTTGCAGATACCGCCGCCTCGAATTGTCTTTTGTACGTCGTCCATGAGCTTTGGCCATCAAAGGAGGGAGGTTTTAACCGAGGACCCGATGATGTTACTAACTGGCCTCCTTTTTCTCTCAATTAACATTTAAGGCGCTCTACCTCTCCTTCGACCTCACTCATTTTGCCTTTGATTTGACTAACTTCTGTCTCGACCACACCTACTTTGTCTTCGACCTTGTTTATCTCCTCTTTGACTTCACTCTTCAATTTTTCATTGGCGGAAATTATAGCGTCCTGTTGTATTTTGATTTGTTCATTTAGAATTTTCCTTAATTCTTCCTGGCGTCTTTCTTGCTCCTGTTTTTCCTCTTGATGTCGTCTTTCTTGTTCTTCTTTCTCCTCTTGCTGTCGTACCTTCAGGTCTTCCATAATTTGTCTCAATTCGTCTTTCTCTTCTTGACGGCTTCTTTCTTCATCCTCTTTTTCTTTCTGACGTCTTATTTCCTGATCTTCCATCATTTTCTTTAATTCGTCCCTTTCTTCTTGACGTCTTCTTTCTTCCTCTTGACGTCTTTTCTCCTGTTCTACTTTGTCTTCCTGGCGTCTTCTTTCTCTATCCTCTTTTTCTTTCTGACGTCTTATTTCCTCATCTTCCATCATTTTCTTTAATTCGTCCCTTTCTTCTTGACGTCTTCTTTCTTCCTCTTGACGTCTTTTCTCCTGTTCTACTTTGTCTTCCTGGCGTCTTCTTTCTTCATCCCCTTTTTCTTTCCAACGTCGCTTTTCTTCATCCTGACGTTTTCTCTCCTGTTCTTCTTTGTCTTCCTGCCGTTGCTGCGCCATCATTTTTCCGAATTGTTCGAATAAGTCCTGTATTTGTTTATCGGATGCCATACTTCTTGTTGTTACGGGCATACGATGAAATTAAAATAAAATAAATTTAACTGTCACGTCAATATCGGTAATGGAACTTTCCAGACAAATCTCGAAATAGCACGAAAAAGTCTTATCCAGAGTCTTTTGTCACTATCCAGTTCAGAGAATTTAATAATCTCCACTAATGTCCAAATAGAAAAGTTCTAGAAATTTTCACGCACTAAATGAGTCTTTTTCAGTGTCTCTATCACTTCTCAGTTCAAAGGATTTAATTATCACACTAATGTCCTAATAAAATGTTCTACAATGTCTCAAAAATGCACTTAACACTATTTTCCTGTTCGAAAATAACCCTCAAACAATGTCCAGTAAATTAGTCCTCCGTGCTAGCTCGAACACTCCAGCACAACTTCAGAGCTCCTCTTGTCATAAAATTCCGCTTCTGACACCAATTTGTAACGTGTTTCCACCCTTAGGAAACTACCCCTTGCAGATTCCGTGGGTTCCAAAAATTATAACAAGAGATGTCCACTTACACACTTTATTAAATATTTACTGGATACTTCACAATACTATTATTAATTTAAATACACTTTACTGACTAAAATCACAATGTTTATCACTTTGTTTATCCTTGAAGTCTTAACCTCACTTTCTATACTTTCTGAACTTTCTGAACTACTCGCTGAGAATGCGGTCGGTCTTTTATACCTAAAAATGACAGATCTCGATTTTTCTGTGATGACGCCACCATTCTCTAGATAATTCCAGATGTCACCAGAACTAACTTCTGGTAGGTTCTTTCTCGAGTAGGTGCAAATACACTACATTCAGATATTCGATCTGTTGAAGTCTGTGCCTACTTTTTAGTAACCAACATAACCTTAAATTTTAAGGGGTTGCAACATATTACAATAGAAATCACATATATGACACAAGAAACAAGAATGATCTTTTAAATATCAAAACAAGCTTTACTTTTATTCAAAGAAATATGCCATATACCGTAATAAAAATTTATAATAAACTTCCTCACTTTAAGAAATGGTACAATTAAAGAAATGCAAACAAATTTGAAGGCCATGCTTCTGAAAACAGCTTACTACACTGGACGAGTTTTTCAATGACAATTTTAATAATTTGTAGCATTTTCAATGTTTTAATTTATACAGATTCGGCAAATGTGGTTTTATACATGCATCCTGAGTGCAACAAGTGCAAGGAAGAGAGATGTTAGAAAAAGAAAAAGGCGCTCTCAGTTAGAAGCGATAGGTACCGATGGCCTGCGTTGATACACGACAAGGCAATAAAAATAAGATTTCACGAAGTGTGGAGTGTGCCGAGAGCAGTATATCTGCATTTCTTTTCCTAATTTCTCTGTTTTCTCTCTTGCACTCATTTATCTCAGGATACAGTGCGTGTAATTGCCGATTAGGCATGTACATTTACGTAGCGTGACAGATATGACAACACAGCAGCACAAACTCGCCCGTCGGCGAAGCATCCCAGCTCTCAGTTATTTCATTTCAATTCTTACTCCCTCTACCTAGCCCGCCACTACACACACTGTATATAAAGGGTTATGTAGTCCGTGTAAATTAGATATTTTAGAAGAAATAATTTATAAAGTAATAATATTTGTGTTAGAAATAGATACCCGAAAAGTTCCTCCCCAATTTAGAGGTTGAACGTCCTTTTTTTTGCAAAAAACCACCCCCAATGGGGACTTAACGCTGGTTTTTCACTTTTTTATGTATTTTCCCCTTTTTTTAAAGGTGGTTTCCCCTATTCCACTAAAATTCTTTCCAATTGTACTCATTAAGGGGTTCCTCATCGACGAACTCTTCTTCAAATTCAAAATTTAAACATCCTTGCCCATGGCAATTAGAGCACATTGTTGAGCAGCGCAATCCAACCTTAACACAGCTGCATCGTTTTCTGCAACCCTTTAGGCAGCTGCAGGATATTAGCTTTAGAGTGGAAATTGGTGCTGGTAACTTCGGTGGTATAAATGGGTGCTAAAATGTTGCCTACTTTCTTTCCACCCCATTGCGTTGGTTCCAAGTTTTCTCCTCGCCAAGCATGAATTTGGAGAAATAATCTGTAAGAATGTTGACGTAATGCCTCAGATGTTGGTAGCAGTCTTGGTAGAATCCCGGCAGTACTAGATTGACCGACTAACTAAAGATAATGAATCTTTGATGATTCAAAGATGTCTTTTTTGGGGGGCTTTGTATACTGCTAGCACGAATTGCTCTCCAACACTTGTAATTTCTTTTTTCGTTGAACTACGGTTGTTGAATATACGGACAACCTCTTCGAGATCTTTTTATTGATGCATTCCACCGTTTGCACTTTTCCTTTACCAAAGAAAGATGAAGTGGTATCGCATCCACTGAACGTGTGGACAAACAGCTTCTTAAAACTTCCGAGGACTGCAAGTCACGAGAACTGTAGGCTTTATTCTTTATTTTTCCCTCTCTTAAGAAACGGATGTCTTTATCTTCAGGTGCGAGAGCGAGAATCAATGCGAGAAGATCAATATCTTGCCCGACGATGACCACTTCATGAAATTCATTTAAGGCGGTTTGAACTATGAGTACATCAGCGTCGTCTACAGCAGTAATTGTTTTGATTCCCTCGTTTTTAAATCTCTCCACCAATTGCGAAATAAACCAATCCTTGTTTGTGAGAATGTTTATCATTTTATTTTGCGTTTCAGTCAGTGGCGTGTTCTCATTGAAAATAATTTCCGGTGAAATGGGTTTCAAAAGTCGCTGCTGTCTTTCGATGCTCTTCGTACTGCAGGCATTGTCAGCATATCCGTCAAACACTACAGTCACTTTTTGGCCGTAATGATTACGAATAAAGCGAACGTAAGCTGTATAAACGTCGTCAAAGGTACCCTGCTCCGGTCGTACTACACGATGAATCAAATTGCCGCCATTAACAATGAACTGGCAATCGGAAAAATCTATTGGCCTCTCTCGTACTGCATTGAAAATATCATATAGAGATGATTTATTAGTTTTTGTCATTAACCCTTTCTCATCGAAGAGAGGAAGGGGAATTGAAACAAGCTCCAAGTTGAAACATGCCTCCAAATCTTCTTTTGAGTGAACAGTACAGATTATCCTTTGATATAATTGCGTGGAGTCGAAAAACACAGCTTTGTGGAAAAAAAGGGGAAAATACATAAAAATCACTTGCGTCAAAACCCGCTATATATATTCCGCTCTATAAATTCATTCCTGAGCATTTTTCTCGTTAAAGTAACCAGATTTAAGATATTCGCTGTGAAACTTGCAATAGGATCGATTTTTTACCTCTGCACCCCAAACTACTCCTCTGTTCGGACGCTGTTAGCGCGAAGTAGGTGAGGATAAGTTACAAGGTTAATAGGACATTTTTTATGCAGAATTTAACGACAAATTTTTTATTTCTTATACTTTTTTCTCTTCCGACGAACGTTGGGGGTGGTTTTTTGAAAAAAAAAAAAGGACATTCCACCCGCAAATTGGGGGGGAACTTTTCGGGTATCTATTTCTAACCCTATCTGGAGTACGCATCCCAAATATTATTACTTTATAAAGTATTTCTCCTATTCAGTGTTTTTTTAATCTAATTTGTGTGTACTAATGGGGTTATTAGGGAATTCAATGACCCGCCAAAAGTTTTTGGCAATATGGCGTCGAGGGCAAACGCAGGTTTATTTTTAATAAATTCCCGAAATGTAGCCAAGCCAACAGAAAAACACAAACATTCAACGAATGAAAACGGACGTTTGCCCTCAACGACATGTGGTTTGGATTGCCTAACAGAGTTGGGGTTATGAAGTTACAGGATTTAGAGGTTATGAAGTTATAAGAGCCTGCACACTCCCAAGGTTGGTATACTCTAAGGTGGCCTAATAACTCACAATCCCCACCAAAAAATGGCATTAGCCAATGAACAGCTGGTGTGAATTCACACCAGATGCAGGGCCTTATTCAAAATATTGTAAGAATTTGTGTAATGCTAATTAAGCAAAGAACTCGTAACTGGAACGGGCTCACAATGACCTGTCGGTGGTAATTATCCTCGCATTTTGAGTCACTGTTCTGCATACTGGTAATATGGATAAGTTGTAGAATGTAACAATACAGATCATAGTAACGTCAGACCACATTTCGGGCCAGTACGGACAGTTCTTCTAGATTGAGATAACTGCGCCGTTACCGTGCGTTCGTAGAACAAAGAAAGTCTGACTTTTCACCCCCGCACTGATTTCTTCGCCTAAAAGCTGTATATTAAGGAACCTCATAGTCTACGAATCTTGGCACACTCCGAGTTATATAGTTTTTGAGGTCAGATGTATAAAATTTGTTTCCTTTTGTGGTCATAGAAGCTTGCACACCCCGATTAATTGGGTTATGGAGTTGTAGGATTATGGGATTACAGTGATGAGGTTATGGTGTTACAAGGTTATGAAGTAAACATATTAAAAAAAAATTCTAACTACTCATTTGAGTGAGAAAGACGAAAAACCGGCTCTTTACGGGTGTTTTTTGAGGTTAGGGATGAAAAACGAGCCAATCTGACAAACCCTTCTCTGCAGATATATTTTTGAGTATATACTATACATAAAAAATAATAGTGAACACTATATTTTACAGAATACACATAATCATAATACACGGCACAAAGATGATCTTATAATTTAAATAAATCCTGGAATGCGATTCTACATTTGGCCCCAACTTTTTTTTTACAAATTACCTTGAAGTGAGATTTTTGGAATGAAACAAATTCAAAAACACCTTTAAAAATATCTTCGTAAAAACAGCCTACTACTCCTACAATGATTTTTTAAATAACAATATTACAATTAATGTTTCTAATATAACAAATTCTTCTCTTTTATCTAATATATGTTTGATATTATATAAATGTTGATATTGAATTTATTATCCAATTTACGATTGTACTTCTGTGTACGTATAATTTTTTGTTGTATTTTACTTATGTAAGAAAGTGTAATTTTCCTGTGCATCAATAAAAGTCTGTTCTATTCTATTCTATAGTGCAGGAAAAGATTGAGAAAATTACCGTAACTTGAAAAAAAATTAGGAGTTTTACGGATTCGCGGAACCTATAGTGGGTAAAGGGGGTATTTTTAATAAAAAAATTCCCAAAATCGTTGTTCTGTAAAGGTTTTAAACAATATAATAATCTGCCAAATAATAATAAAAGCTTGCAACACTTTTAGACAATTTACAAACTTGTGCGTTGAACATATAAAATCTCAGCCTGTATAATCTTTAAGTATTTACTTTTTTATTTTTGTGTTTCTCAGATATATTTTTGGTGTAAATTGTCTTTTATTCTTTATGTGGATATAGTAGGGCCCACATTTAATACAACGATATAAAAAAGCTCGCAAAAAAACGTAAAGGGTACCGACCATGTATCAATTTCAGTCTATTTACATAAAAGGCCATAAAAGTGTTCGGCTTCTTTTATTATCATCACAAAAAAATGGTCATATATTTCGTAACAAGAATGTAGGGCACTCCCACTGAATATAATTGGTTGAAATTTTCTCTACCGGAATTACGATAAGTTGGAATAAACTGTGTGGTCAAAGTGGACTAGCGATAGACAACGAGGTCCGGCGGGCGGTACATTAATCAAAGGCGGTCGGTCGGTACCTTTTACGTTTTTTTGCGAAACTTTTTTATATCACTGTATTATTGATGGTACAAATTACAACTGTTTATTGTGTTTTATGTATAGCTTTTTTGCTAAATAAATCTCTAAAAAATCTTTAAAAACCGATTTTTCTCTACTTTCTCGGGAAATATGGCATTTACAAAAAAAGTAGTTCCAATAAAAGTTGTTTCTTGCAAAATTATCTTTAATTTGGTGTTTTTAAATTAATTTTATAGCAATAATTAACCGAAATATGGCCATTTTTCGATGTGAAGATGGTGGATGGAATTTTTTTCTAAAACAAATGTTTTAAAGGGACAAAATAAATTGAGCATCTAGGTAATGCTATACATTAACGAAAAACAGCATTTTTGAAAGAAAAATTAATTACTGAGCAATTACAATACCAAAATGCTGACATATTGTTAACAAAAATGTGAAAACGCACATTGAATCAGCCATAACTTCTTTAGTTTTTGTGATGTAGAAACAAACAAAAAATCATTTTAAAGATTGATTAATTACCTTTAATTTTGTTTCTTAGAACTTCTGATGCAAGTGTCACAGTTTCTAAGATATTCAACATTTTAAACTAAATACTTCATCCTAAAAATGATCGGATGCCATCTATAAAATTAAATATCTCCGAAACAATCAACCCTACACCGATATATAAACAAAATAAATTTATTCTCAGTTTATAAGCTTCATTTTGGATGTCCACCATATTTTCTCTTAAATTAATATTCATTGAGACATTTGCAGAGAAACAAAAATGTTACGTTTTTTCTAAAATCCCTTTACAGTTTAAAATGCAATTTTTTTTTCTAAAGCAAGCCAATGAAAAATTTGAGCGTCTAGGTCACACTATATATTAACGAAAAACAGTATATGGGAATATATTTTTTTAATTACTGACTACTTACATTAACAAAATTGAGACGTTTTTATTTAAAAAAATGTGAAAAAGTACATTGTTTCTGTCATAATTTCTTTGTTTTTTATGCTATAAAAATAGGAAAAAAAATCATTTGAAAGCCTAATTAATAGATTTTCATTTTGTTTATTAGCATTTTTTGCCTAAGTGCCATAGTTTCTGAGGTAGTTAACATTTAAACTAAATACTTCGTCTTATAAACGTTCGAACGTCATCTTTAGACTTCCAGATCTCCGAAACCATTAACTCTACAAAAATTAGAGAAAAACAAAATTCATCCTTAATTTAGTAGATTTCTTATTTGTCTCTAGCATGTTTTTGCTCAATGTAACACCTTTTGAGTTATTTGACGAAAACGTATTTGAAATACCACTTTTTCAAGCTAAAATCCCAAATTTTCTAGTAGCTACAACTTAAGCAAGCCGCATAGAACCGTTTCTTCTTAAAATTTAATTCTCCCTCAGCTCTGCTTTTTTTTTATTTGGTGCCACCAAAAAAAAAAAAAAAGGTGGCATCCAACCCCCTATAAATTAGCAAGCCCTCGCATAATATAGAAACTTCTTTTTTTATGCATTTACTATTAAGCTGCCAAAAATTAACGAGATCTAATTCATATGACATTATTCCGAAGTTAAAACCTCTAGTATTTCGGTTAATTATTGCTAAAAAATTACATTTAAAAACACCAAACTAAAGATAATTTCGTCAGAAACAACAAACAATCCGTAAAACTTCTAAACTTTTTTGTTTCTTGAACTTTGGCCTATTTTGAACCTATAACCAAAGTTTAAGGTCTGCACAAATGTTTTTCAAGTTAAAATAAAGTTTTCCTGTACTACTATTCTATTCTATTCTATGACACGTTCTATTTGTTTTTCGGCACAAACATCTGTATACAAAGAGCACAATTTACTCATATTCAAAGTGGCACTGAGATATTCTTTTTTGGTGTCCACCCTTGGAATCTATTAATATACAACCGAGGATACTTCTTGTTTATAGGAGGGCCTCGTTTACAAGCTGATGGAATTCCTGTGACTTGATTCATCTTTTTTTCATGGAAATATCTAATTGAACTTACATTTAAAGTAGACAGGAAGAATGTTTTGCACACGCGAATTTTTTCGTTGGCTATATGAAAATAGTATTTAAATGAATACTGACATCGAGAGTTCTTATTCGGTGTCTCTTTTTCTGTTTCATCGACCCTTTCTGTATTTTTGGCCAAATAATGTAACTTGGAATCTTTCGACAATGCCGAAAATACATTAAACATTAGCTCTCTTTCCTGCAAACTGATTTTTTTTGCACATAGATACTTGCATTTAATTCCACAGTTTTTAAAAGCTTTTAAGCTTCTTTCCTGTCCTTTATATTCTTTTCCAGATTGACACTTTTCTTTATTAATATTCATTTTCCAAGTTTCAGGTTGTCGTTTTATTTTCCCATTTAGTTTTTCTTTTTCATCTTCAGTTAATTTCTGATGCCTTTCTTCGATATGTTCATTACATAACCTCCTATTATTATTGATAAGCTGGTTTTCATCTGTGATAACTGCATCAAAGTCTACCAAAGAATAATGACTTTAGTATTATGGCAAAACATAGTATAGAATTATAAAATTCTTTAGACTACAAGTTTAAAGTTTACCTGTTTCAGAACTTAGACGAGCTGTCAGTAAAGATATATGCTTGCTATCCGAAGGCACGTAATGTGGATGTGGATCATGGTATGAATCAACACTATCTTTGAAAAATTTAATCTGAAGATCTTCTGTGAAGTTTTTAGTAGATGAACAGCAACTGCAATGATCAAAATTAAATAAGTGCCTTCTATTTTCCAACTACTATTATAAATATTATAATGCTCTAACAGTATTACAAACACGAAAAAAATCCATGTACCGAAAGTTAAAATTATAATGTTCTAACAGATGTGTAGTTTTGAGATTAGGAATACATATACAAAAACATTTTATTTACATTGTTCCAAGTATGTTTTATTACTATACTGCTGTTTTATATAATTATATGCTTTACTTACGGATCAGTATTGGGGTTCATGATGTTTAAACGGCAAGCACAATTGGACACCACATTACTCTCTACCACCTTTGTTGTACACTAATATTACAATGTTCCAACAGCATCCAGATTTGCCACGCCATTAGTCTATTTGTTAGAACATTATAATACTAAGATATAGTCGGGGGCATACTTGATGAAATATACACTCCGTGGGAAATTTCATAATGAAATTGTGGGAGTAAGTTTAATGCATTCCTTATGCCTTCCATAATCATACCATTGCAGGTGCTTTGCTTGAATTTGTGGCAGACGGCCTATATGGCGTCACATATTCAAGACGGCGGCCACCCCAGACATTATAACTGTTGATAGGCCCACCCTAGCCATATTTTGTACTGAATCTTTTTTGTTCTATATAAAATTTTAAACAAAAAAAGTTATAAGTTTTTGTGGTATAACCTACCGGTTATCAGTTATAGCCCAGTTAAAAAGTGTATTAACCAATTTTTAATTCTTGGTTTTAAAGGATTTTTAGATTTTTAGGTTGAAAAATAACAACTAGTTAAGAAATTAATATTTATTTCAATATTTTTATTGAATTAATTGCAATTTTGTATTGCATGTAAAATGTTTTCAGCTTAATACTCTTCATCTGAAAGGTCATCGATATCAAAATGTTGGCCATGATTCTCGCATGTCTTCATCGCCTCCACACACATAAAGCTCAGTGCATAAAATGTTTTGGGATTTACATTTACAGGATACACCACATTTCCCTTTTACATATGAACACCGAATTAATTTTAAACTGGTTTCAGGTGCACAAGGAAGTGTTGGTAGATTAGGGTGCTGCTGGCCAGCAAGATGCCATTCCATAACCTGGTAATGTGCTCTACCAATAAAATGAGATAGTGACGCTTTTGTGGGAGGCAGATTTTCACTTTACGTCCTATGCTTGGAGAACATCAACCAACGAAGCTCCCCAATGTCTGAAATCTTCGTCCGTGGTGTATATACCTTACAAATAAATTTGTCAATGATAGTTTCAGGTTTCAGCTTCATCCCCGAATTCTTCAATGGATCCAAGTTTCCCAAAAATGTCATTATCTGCGGTCTTATAAACCTTCCAAAACAATGATTTTCCCTTCTTTGCAAGTGAACGTGTGAACATCATATCATGTAAACCTAGTAATCCTTTTATCGTTTCTGGTCCTAAAGCGGTGCAAATTCCACCAACGTCAATCAATCTTTGATTATTTCTGTTATATATGCAACTATTGATTAGAAATAATAGTAATATATATATAGGAGTTTATGCATGTCAAGATATGACAGGCAATGTAAAATAAAGATACATTCAAATACATATAATATTTTGTGGTTTATTAGGAGACATTAGAATCTACGCGAGCTAAACAGATACAAACATAACAGTGGCGACGAGAAATCTAAAGGTTATGTAAAAGTATAAAACTAACAGTGTGACATAAAAAAAAAAAATGACAGCAAGCGCTGAGGAACTTATTGCACAATTAATTCGAGTAATTCAAAGTGGAGGTAACAGTAATAATGGAAACATAATTGGAGGCATACAACTACAACCATATGATGATATACAGGAAACATTTACAACATATGTGGAACGTTTAGAAAATTTCATATTATTGAAAAATCTAACAGGAACAGCGGAAGAAATAGATAACAAAAAGGTACAAATATTAATAAACTGCATTGGAACAAAATATTATCAGCTACTAACAAGTCTCACAGCACCAGATTTACCCAAAACAAAGAAGTATATTGATTTAATTAAGTTATTAAAAGATCATCTAGACCCCATACCAAATGAAATTTCAGAACAACATAAATTTCTATTACGTATACAAAATGAAGGAGAATCGATAGCAACATTCTTTACTGAGCTCAAGAAATTAACCACATATTGTAATTTTAAATGTACAAGTTGTAATGTTTCAACTATTAACACCCATCTAAGATCGCAATTTATTCGTGGTTTGAGAGATAATGGAACTAGAGAAAAGTTATTACAGCAGAATAAATTGACATTAAAAGAAGCATATGAATTAGCATTAGCTATTGAATCTGCAAAAATAGAAAGTAAACAAATTCAAGGTACAGAAGGGAAAGGTATGAATCAATTGAAATCCGCAATGAAGAGAAATAATACAAACAGCATTAGCAAGCAGCATATGCCAAAAACGTACAATAACAATGACACCCAGGGAAAATTAAAAGGAAAATGTTACAGATGCGGTGACAGAAATCATATGAGTTTTAAATGTAATTTTAAAAATGCCAATTGTCACAAATGTGGAAGGACAGGTCATATATCGAAAGTATGTAGAAATGGAACAGTAAGGTCGAGGAAATATGACGGAAACTCAAATTCAAAAATAGCAGGAACAAAGCAGATTGAATACGGTGACAGTGAACTTGAAAACAGGGAACAGATGCATGAAATTTATAATATTTCAAATAATTCAAAGAATGATAAATTTATGTTACAACTTTTCATAGATGGAAAACAACATTCATTTGAATTAGACACAGGTGCAGCAATTACGTCAATTGGGATAAAGGAATTTAGAGCTTTATGCCCAAATAAAGAATTGAGACAGACACATGTTAAGTTACGAACATATATGGGACAGATTATTGAACCAGAAGGAGTTGCTACAGTAGAGGTTGTATATAAAAATCAGAAAATTTATGATGATATTTATGTATTACCAATGAAAGTTGATGCCGTTTTTGGACGCGAGTGGCTAAGGAAAATTCATATTGATTGGAAGGAAATTAAGAAATTGGAGACAGTAGACCAGCAGAACGAATTAAACAGATTGTTGGACGCATTTCAAGATTTATTTCAACCTGGAATTGGAAAAATATCTAATTACAAAGGTGAATTACGTCTTAAAAATAATATAATGCCCATTTTTGTAAAGCCGAGACCAGTACCTTTTGCTATAGTTGACAAAGTTGGAAATGAATTAGATAGACTGGAAGATGACGGCATTATCGAAAAGGTAGCTCATGCAGAGTGGGGAACACCTATTGTTCCGATAGTTAAAGCAGATAAATCTGTACGAATTTGTGCAGACTACAAAATTACTTTGAATAAACATTTACAAGATGACAAATATCCTATTAAAAGAATTGAAGAAATCGTTGCAAAATTGAATGGTGGTAAATTATTTTGTAAATTAGATATTAGGAAAGCATATTTGCACATGGAGATGACAGATAAAAGCGCAGCTTTGCAGACAATATGCACTCACAAAGGAATGTACAAGGTCAACAGGTTAATGTTTGGAGTCAAGACAGCACCTAGCATTTGGGGACGATTTATGGATCAGATGTTGGGGAATTTAGATGGAACAACTTATTTCTTTGATGATGTCATAATCCAGGGTAAAAATTTAAATGAAATGATTTACCGATTGAAACAGGTTTTCCTAAAGTTTAGAGAATATGGTTTAAGGCTAAATAAAGGGAAATGTGAATTTTTGAAAACGTCAGTAAATTATTTGGGACATACCATTGACAGAAATGGATTACATAAAAGTGATGACAAAATAAAGGCGGTGATGGAAGCTCCATACCCAAAAAATGTAAATGAACTACGAATACTTTTAGGTTTTGTAAACTATTATCACAGATTTATTCCAAATATGTCAATGACATTAAGACCATTACATGATTTACTACAGCAAGGTATTGATTTTAAATGGACGACTGCGCAGAGTAGAGCTATGGAACAGATTAAAAAAGAAGTTGCAAGTGATCGAGTTTTAGTACCGTACAATCCTGAATATCCACTCATCTTGGCGGTAGACGCTTCACCGCACGGACTTGGAAGTGTTTTATCTCACAGGATCGAGGGAGTTGAACGACCAATCGCATTTGCTTCAAGGTCATTGACTAAAAGTGAAAAATCATACAGTCAGATTGATAAGGAAGCTACAGCTATATTTTGGTCGTTACATAAATTTTTCCAGTTTTGCTATGGAAGAAAGTTTACATTGATAACAGATCACAGACCACTCACGACAATATTTAATCCACAGAAGAATTTACCAGCTATGACAGCGACACGAATGTTACATTATGCTCAATTTCTATCTGGATTTGATTATGATATTGTCTACAGGAAAACAACAGAAAATAGTAATGCTGATTATTTTTCTAGATTTCCGTTAAATGCAACAGAGAAGCAAGGTAATTGTGACGAGTATTCACTATTTCAATTAAGACAAATTGAAATGTTACCAGTGACAGCAAAACAAATTAGTAAAGCTACAAAAGAAGATGCAGAATTGAAGAAACTTTATATGTTGTTACAGACAGGAAATAGTTTAAAGGGAACAGATTTTGCTGGAAAGGAAAATGAACTGACTATTGAGAATGGATGTATTCTACGAGGAATAAGAGTGGTAATTCCAAAATCCTTACAGCACATCATATTAGCAGAACTACATAGTGCCCATATAGGCATGGTTAAAATGAAAGGACTTGCACGTAGTTACTGTTGGTGGAAGAATATTGATAAATGCATTGAGGAGAAAGTTAAAAGTTGTACTAGTTGTTCTAAGTTACAAAAAGAAGAGGCAAAAGTTATTTTACATCCATGGGAATTTCCTAATCAACCATGGCAACGCATCCATATAGATTTTGCAGGACCATTTATGGAACAGCACTTTTTAATAGTGGTTGATGCTCATTCAAAATGGCTAGAGGTAGTACCTATGAAGAAAATAACGTCAACAACTACCATTAGAGAACTCAGAAAAATATTTGCAAGATTTGGTTTACCAATAACTATAGTAACAGATAACGGAGCACAATTCATCAGCGAAGAGTTCAAGACGTTTGTAAATCTGAATGGTATACATCACAAGTTTAGTGCACCATACCATGCAGCGACTAATGGACAAGCAGAAAGATATGTGCAAACCGTAAAAAGAAGCATTAGATGTATGACGTCAGATCAAGGCGATATAGAATATAAAATATGCTTGTTCTTAATGCAACAGAGGAAGACGATAAACGCAATCACAGGTCGAAGTTCAGCAGAATTAATGCTCAAAAGAAATATTCGTACACGAATCGATTTGATAAGACCAAACATTATTGTGGAAATGCGTGAACACCAAAATCCTGTTAATTTAAATAAAATTCGAGAATTTGATATTGGAAGTAAAGTATTGGCCCGAAATTATCATAATAAGGATGAAAAGTGGTGTAATGGAAAGGTAATAGAGCGTGAAGGAAAATTACATTACAAAATATTGGTAAATGGAGTTGTTTGGAGGAGACACATTGATCAAATGAGAAGCACATCACTGGAGCCACGTATTGACAACGAAGTAATTTATATACCTTCAATTACCATGAACAGAGAGAACAATCACAATCCACACCTGGAAAGTCTGAACACGGCTGGAACTTCTTCAGGAGATACCGCACAGAATATCTCGGAACCAGAAATAAACGATGAACCACCTATACCAAAAAAATTAGAAACACCTACTAAAAGTCAAGAACTACCATTAAGGCGATCAAATAGAGTTAGAAAACCACCTATGAGATTTGGTTTATAAACTTTATATTTTTGTATATGCATTATTGTAAAATTGAAATAGTTCATTTGTTTTAATTTAGTAAGGAGGATTGTTATATATGCAACTATTGATTAGAAATAATAGTAATATATATATAGGAGTTTATGCATGTCAAGATATGACAGGCAATGTAAAATAAAGATACATTCAAATACATATAATATTTTGTGGTTTATTAGGAGACATTAGAATCTACGCGAGCTAAACAGATACAAACATAACAATTTCCTATACCAGTAACAAACATGCTTAGACATGGTAAAAGATTTTGACCACCACAATGCTAGTAGAAATACGTCTGTATCAGGCGAATATATATGAATCGTAGTAGCTCCTTTCCAGAAGGCAAAAAGGCAGTGCAGTATTATTTTAACGTCAGCTTCTTCATGACTATTTTGAAGTTCACTTACGTCACTTCTGAAAGACGATTTGGTTTCAGTCTTCCAGCTTACGATTAGGCTTCTCTCAATATTGCGTGCATACAACAAAGCTTTTTGTGCAAGATATGCCATTAGCTATCCTTTGTTTTTATATGAGAAAGGAGGTATTTCATCTGTATATTTGCAATGTTTGTGGAGTCGGTTATTTTGTACTTAGTGGGTGTTACTGTAGATGTTCTTTTATGTCACATCGCAGATTTAAGAGAATTTTCAAGATATGTGTCAAACATCAAGTGAATTTCATCATATTTT
The DNA here is from genome assembly GCA_936432065.2 of Rutpela maculata. Classification (NCBI taxonomy): domain Eukaryota; kingdom Metazoa; phylum Arthropoda; class Insecta; order Coleoptera; family Cerambycidae; genus Rutpela; species Rutpela maculata. The sequence continues at coordinate 22,224,173 of OW386293.2, forward strand.
AAAAGAGTTCGTTTAATTTCATTGTTAAACTCCATTGCATGTTTTAACCTGCAGTGATTTTTTCAACGATTGCAGCTTTGCCATTCCACCAAGAACAGCGACACAGTGGAATTTTTCATTCAGATGCTCTGTTATATTTGAGTCCACCAAAGGTATAGACAAAGAAATTTGTACAGTATTATCAATTTTTGCAGGGTGTTGCTCTGCTAAGATCTTCATTAGTTTAGATTTATTTGTAGACAACTTCATTGATCCATCCAGATTAAATATTGAGAACGGAACTGCCGAGAATTCATAATTACTTAATGATGTTTTTAGTTCAATATCAGTACGGCATCTCGATATAACTAGCAAGCGTGTGAATAATGATTGGTCGAATTGTACTACAGTGTCAGCTAACTTATTTTGAGTGTAGCTCTACATAAATTAAGTTTTCCTTTCTACACTGGGTCCCAGAAATTCGTACTGTCAGTTTCAATTCGTTTTTTTTTTTGAAGTGATGTACATTTCACAACTATTTTCTAAAATGCTTAGTGTATCCGTTTGAATGGTTTCATGAAATACACACTTTGTTGTGCTTCTGCCTTCGATAGTCGATGTTCTGATAGTGTTATGATACATTGCACATCTTCATGTTGTCGCTTTCCTCTAGATGGGGTCAAATGGTGGTGTTTTGTTTTTATTTTTTCTGCAATTCCAATCATTGCTTTGGTTTCTGTAGAAAGTTTTGCCAGCTCAGGAGAGGTAAAAAAGAATTGTGTTAAAGTATTTTTCTTTTGTGTTATGTTAATTCGAAATGATATGAGTGATAACAAAATTAAAAATGTTTTTATACCTAAATGATAAAAAATATCGATAAACTCCTAAGAACCTTCTTTATAGAGAATTTCCTTGTAAATAAAAAAGTTCATTACAAAATATTGATAGGATGGCTCTATCAAGAGTTTTAATGGAGAACTTCCGATGATGTCTGGAGTGGACGCCATCTTGGATATATGTCATATAGGCAGTCTGCCACAATCAAGCAAATCACCTGTAAGGCATGATTATGGAGAGCATAAAGAATGTATTAACAATGGTCCCACAATTTCATCATCGACTTTCCCACGAGATGTGTTATGGCCCCCAACTAATATTCAAATAATGCTGATAGTACAATTTAATAGTCTTTCTTATTTTATTTGTAGATCATTTGGGACAACATTTTTCAGACAGAACAAGAATTTTTTGAAATTGTATTTTATAAAAACTTAATTTCCTACCAAAAGTGCTTATGGAACAATATAATACTTATCCCACGAAATGTGCATGTAAGTAGCTTTGTTCTTGAGCTAAATAGACTATTATTATTATATAGAAACAAAAAAGATGTTGGTAAATAATTTCATATTCTCTTGGCTCGAGGTAGCATTGTAGATAAAAGGTTACTTACGTGTCAAGGTCATCCTCCTGTGCTGATTCAGCACTAATTTCATCTTTGATGAACACCTCTTCGGACTCCATTTCACTTTGCTCTACATTTGAACTGTTATCCTCTGATTCTGCCTTAACATCTACAAACCGATTTTTATCTTCTAGCGTTTTTAGAGAACCTACGATTATATCTTGCAAATTCACTTGACCACTGGAATTCGTTCCTTGCATTGAACAATAATTTTGTATCCTCATCTCAATGTCTGAGCAGGACATGACAAAATTAAACTGGCCGTGTAAACATTCCAGGCACTTTTCACATATTACAGGGTTTTCAGAGACAGTGAGGTCCTAGAATTAAAATAAAATGTGACAACCAAATCAAAGGTAAAATTACCACGACTATTAAATAATAATAATAACAGTTCTTTGTTGATTATGTACATATAAATATAAGTATAGATACATCTATAATCAAACGGCCATCAACCGAGGTCCTTCAGCCAGTGTTGTTTTTTATAGTTGAAAGGATGAGTGCCCACAACATAAGAAAAATTCCTCTGAACATCTTGTTACTGATATGTTATGTGTTATTAAGAGATTAATAAAATATGTAAATATAAAATATTACATTTTCTTTTATTTTATTTTAGTTAATAAGTTGATATATATATTTTATCCTTTTTCTGATCTTAACTCTTCCCTCCTTAACTTATATAAGTATACCTAAATATTGTGCAATATAGTTACTTAAGTAATAGAGACACTTATAAAACTTCACATACAGATGGTTTCACATCTAGGTGCCACAAACATGCCATAGCATTAAATGGGCCTTTCCCACGTAATTGAACTTGATGTTTATTTTGTCACAAATCATTTAAAATTCATTACCTAATAAATATTGTATATACACGTCATATCGTATAATATTTTAATTTTAAATGGATATTTTAAAAATTAAAATATTGTCTAATTTACTCCATATTTCAAACAAGTAAACGCACTCAAATTACGTCAAAATTAAACAATTTCCGGCTTCATATGAACATTAACCGAACCTGTTGACATTTCTGAATTTTACATCTCGTCCGGAAACCTGCCGATGAAACTATTTCCATGTTGCCTAATGTATATCAATGTTTAACATTAGAGAAAATGCTTTAATTATTTCACTAAAGAATGTCTACTTTTTATCTCCGCTTTTGAAAACAATGAATTTCCATTGAATAATACCACCTACTAGATATAATAAAAATGATAATAATTAACAGAAGAAACACACTTTACATGTCGGCTCTCAACAAATAACTGATATTTGGCAACACTGATGGAAATAAAATGGATATTAAATAAATAGATGTTCTCTTATTTACGTTGTGATTATACGTATCTAATATTTTGACTTTATAACTGTGTTTCTTATTAATTATTCAAAAGTGTGTGAGTTCTGTGTAGACATTAAAATTGAGAAATGTTTTGAGAAGGCAGCAAGTGATAATCTTCCTATTATTGACAGTGAAATGGTGAATGACTTATGTCTCAAGCATGAACTTTTTGCCAGGAGTAGTGAAAAATATAAAAGCTAAGCGGTAAGTTATTAATTAGCACCAACGCTTTCATTTAACTTAAAGGGAACACTGAGATAGAGTCTTGTTTATACAATATAATAAAAGAAGTATTAATAGATGAAAATGAAAAGGTGTTATCCTGTGAATGTTCTGCCATGTCTGTCAATTTGTTAAAGTTAGAAAGAGACAGACACTTAAAGTACAATCTGCTCATACGTAGCCTCTACAAAGGGTGCTAGAATATGCTGATTGGTCCGTCCGCCGAACGTGTCATTAGTGGAGAAATAATGCTGTCAGGGACGTAGGGAACCAACTTTTTTGGGGGGTTATTTTTCAAATTTGCCAACTTCATAAGACTTAAAAAGCCAAGTCTGACAAAGTTGGAGGAGGTAACGTGCGGGTAAAATTTCACTCTTTCAAATTCAATTTTATGCCAAATTCAACATATTTCAAAGAAATTAATAATCAAAATGGTTGTTTTAATAAAAATGGAATCTTATTTTATTAATATTATAATTTGTGCGTGTCCCTATTAATTCAACATAACTTATTTTTAAAAAGTTTTTTTTACATTTAATTGTTTTTGCAAGATTAGCTTTTCCTCATTCAAAATGGCTACTTCTAGTGACGAGTTGAATTAATTGAAATAAATGGTTGCTACAGGCAGCATTTTTTTTAAACAAAAGTGCACAATGAAGAATAATAACATTTCATTTGTTTTAACATTATTGTTTATGACAAATTTCAAAAATTGCATAAAAAATTTATTTATCAAAATTTAGTTTTTTTTTTAAACTGGCAGAAAGTCGCCTAAATGAAGCACCTGCATTTACAATTTATAAAGAACCCCACACAGAGGCCTACATCACATAGCTCAGCGGTAACAAGCCCGGTTATTAACTAAATCAAAAATCAATAAATATTCGCAAAAATTTGGTGGGGAGGGTTCAGCCACTTCTAGTGTTATTTCTTTGTTCAGATTTCATTTCACATTTCCTATTAAAAGATAAATTACCAGTATAATTTATCCTAAGACATAACTTTTAGGAAATTTGTAAATTATAAATCAATCAGATGGATAGAAATATAGTCTTACCAATTCTGGAAGGCACTTTTGCAACATATCCTTTTCTAGTACTCCCAACTGTGTACACAGCTCACCTTCGAGTATTTGTAAACAAAATCTACATATTTTGCCTTTGTCAATTTTTTCCATCTTCACTTCATTCTCTGTACATTTAATATGAGCTACTTCTTCTAAATACACAGTAGAACTTCCAGTAGGTCGATAGTTCAGTATTTGTTTCTCAGTCTCTAAGCATGCTGACTTAAAATTAAATGATTTTTGGAGTGTTTCGGCACATTTCCTGCATACCAAAGGGTGGCTACTGACACTGAAATTCTGAAGAAAGAAACAAAATTACAACTAAGTATGGTAAGTAAGTAAATAATGTGTTGGAGTTAAATATGCACAAGATATTTACACACATCAAAATGTTACACATATAGTGAAAGTAAGGAGTCGGGATTTTCTTGAAAAAAAAAGCAAAATCACCCTAAAGTTATGAAGCCTATTCCACCCTCCGTTTTCGAGAGTGCTGAACACGAATAACAGGATGAAAAAAGTTTTTAGTTATGCGCACTCCCTGAAACGACCAAAAACCAGCCCTTTTTGCTTATTTCACATATGACCGCTTGGCATTGACTATTTTTTCTTTGTTTTTTCATGGGGATATAACAGATGATGAAAGGTGATGTTAGGTAGTAAAGCGCAATCGGCCCTGTTAGGGGGTGTAAAATTGTTTCTTTCTTTTTCTTGTTAAAGATGTTTACCCCCCGTTTTCCAGGATGCCGATCAATAAAAAAATGGATGTACGCTCGTTCAACGTTTCCTTCACCCTCAAACTGTCGAAAACCACCCCTTTCATAATAATGATAATGATAATGATAATAATAATAATAATAATAATAATAATAAGTAGTGACTTGGCTAATATTAGGGACTCGTACTATCATTTCATTGGTTTTTGCCGCCTTTACTGTTTTCTGGGTAAATCTTGTGTCCTTGAGGTATCCAGAGTCTATTCATTTCTCTGAGAGCGATCAGTGCCTATGCCGCATTTGTTTTGTTTTTTTTTCTGAATTGGAAACGGACAATGCTTGCAATGAAGAAACAGGCAACAGCATTGAATGTGAAGTTCATTCCGAGGAATATATGTGCAAATGTGCATGTGATTTGCTATGCTGACGATACCAATATCCTAGTCACTGGTAATAATTTAAATGAAACAAAGGTCACATGCGAAAGAGTGTATGAAGTAATAATATGTTGGGCCAAAGAAAATATTTTAATCTTAAATAAATCAAAGACTGTCTCTACCCAATTTTCACTAAGAAGTAATATTGAAGACATTACCCTTTTCGATGGTACTGACAATCCAATAAAAACAAATGATGCCAGCAAAATACTTGGTATTACTTTTGATCGGCATATGCAATGGTATCAACATGTAGATAATCTTTGCATGAAATTAAGGACCAGCTGTTATGCTCTTAAATTTATGTCTAAGCACTAGTCAGGATGTTCTGAAAACATTGTATTATGCCAATTTTCACTCACATCTAAGGTATGGAATTGTAAATTGGGGGAACAGTAGTAGTGTAAACAGGGTATTCGTTTTACAAAAATATGCAATACGTATTGTATTAAACTTGGATTATAAAGAATCATGTCGTAATGCCTTCAAATCTCTGAAAATTTTAACTGTTGCTGGTCAATATATTTGTGAAGTTTGTACATATATATACAAAAATAAATTCAGTCTTATTAGTAATCAAGTTAACCATTCATATGAAACCAGACATAGAGATCTTTTACTACCCAATTCTCATAGAACAAGTTCTTTTCAAAAGAGTTTTATTTACCAAGGCTGTAAATTTCACAACTATTTACCCAAAGATATTAAAGTCTCTGCAAGTATACATATCTTTAAATCAAAATTAAAAAAATTTTTACTAGATAAGAACTGCTATACAACAACTGAATTTTTTAATAGTTAATTACTTTTTGTTTAGTTAACTTTCTGTTTTTTTTTATAATTACCTTTTAAGCTTATTACCTATTATATTATATTTACATGTACTTTTTTTGACCTTTTCTGCATTGTTTCTTGTATGCATATATGTATATTTTCTTCAATGGAGAAATAAAGATTATCTATCTATCTATCTATGAACCATGTAATTCTCTTTGAAAGCACCCCAGGTTATATTAATGTTGTAAAAAATATTATATTGTACTCAAAATAGTGTCCTGTATGCATAATCTTATGTTACAGACTGAAATAGGCGTTCGGGCCCACGAAGTATGACTTGTATGTTACCGACGTATTCTTACTTTACATCGGTAACATAAGATGTCCAATGCTATTCAGAATTCAGATGTATGTTGCCGAGGTATCCTCACTTTACATCGGTAACATAAGACGTCAAATGTCATTCAGAATTCAGATAAATGGTGTGATAGGTGATACCGAAATTATTTGCAATTCATTTGTTTTTATGCGATTATACATAACAATGAATACAAAATTACTACCACACAGTTTTCCATATGTGTTACAACGTGAAACTATAGTTAATCTGAAAATTCATTCGAAATCTTGAGGTGAGTTAAGTGAGTTCTTATTCATGTTTTAGGTTAGCTTTCTGTTGTTTTCGTCTCGATACTGCACTACTTCATTTCCAAAAGCAACAATTATTATTACTATGTTACTACGTTGACACGTGTAATGCATTATTAATTAATTAACTATTTTATAAGATTATTAGATGAATCGTCTATATACTTTTAGCAAACAAAAATACATTTAGACCAACAAAAATGGTAAAAAAGTGTTGTCATAAATGTCGTAAACCACTGAAAAAGTTTTAATATTTTGAACATGATAAGAGATTATTTTTCGAAAAATGCTTTTTTGATTTTATGAAAAAATGAGACGTGAGAGAAATAATTGGATATTTTAGAATTCAACATTTCCGAAGTCTACATATTAAAATATTCTTATACATTTTTACTTTCGAGCGAGTAAAGAAAGTATTCTCATCGTCCAAAAATTCGAATTCGAGTTTTCGACAAATATCGACTTTATATCACTTCCAGACACTAAAAAAGTGGTTTAGAAAAAATGTCTGTCTGTGTATGTGTAACCGTCGCCTAACCTAGCGCCAAAACCAATTGACCGATCTCATTTAAATTCGATATCTAGAGTCCTATCACAAGTATCTCGATACTGTTTTTTTTTTTATTTTTCACCTATCCTTAAAATTAAGAGTAGTTTACTGATGAGCAAACTAAGAAAATCACGATTTTCTCAAAAACGGCTCTAACGATTTTGTTCAAATATTGTACATCATATTCCTAACAATATGCCCATTATTGGTTTTTCCCGGAAATTCAGATAAGTTTATTGAAGCAATTATTTTTTAACTTTTAATATTTTTTAATCCTCCTATCCTTTTTGAAATGTCAGTCATTCAGCACTTACTCAGTGACCCTACCTGCTTATGTTACCGATGTAAAGTAAGGATACCTTTGGGGGCCCGAACGCCTATTTCAGTCTGTAACATACGAATATGCGTCCTGTATATATAACTTATCAAAAACAGAAATTTTTGCCAATAGTATTCTCTTCCTTATATTCAGTTTTAAGGAATATGAATTTCAAATCCTTGCGAGGATAGGTTCATTTTTAATGAGGATGTAAAATGGACAAATAGTGACTTTGAAACCACTCTCACTCAATATAAATTAGAAAATAAAAAACATTTTTCCACCCCATAGGGGGGGGGGGCGGGGTGTAATCAACCCTGTAACCCCCTGAGGTTGTCACTAGTGATGCAACGATTACATTAAGATTAACCGTAATCACCGATTATTGGCATTTTACAATTAATCGTAATCGCCGATTATTGCAAACGATTATTTACGATTTGTACTTTTTAATTTCTACATGCGCCATTTAATACGGAAGATGCCATTCTATATTGGAAAGAAAAAATATAACCTTTCTCACTTAAAATGCCTATCACATAAATATTTTTCATTGGACGCTTCTATTGTTCCTTCAGAGAGGTTGTTTTCCACTGCTGGTCTCATGCAAACAACTACGAGAAATAGTTTGGGCCGAACAAATTATTGTTTTTTAAATAAAAATTTGGCTAAGATAAATTTTGACTACTAGGCAGATTACTTTTTTTAATTTCAAGAACATTTATTTGTGTTTGATATGGTTACATGCTTGCGGTTATAATAATTTCCAATTCAGTTTTGGAAGCATTTAATAACAAGTTTCTACTTTATGTACCTGAAGTATGGATCGTTCCCGCGGGAACGAAATCCTCACTCAGAAGAAACCTTTATTAAAATTACATAATAATTAGCAAATCTTGGTAGTATTCCCACCCAATACAAGAGATTTGCTAATTATTATGAAATTTTAATAAAGGTTTCTTCTAAGTGAGGATTTCGTTCCCGCAGGAACGATCCATACTTCAGGTACATTCTACTTTGACTTTCTTTTTTGTAATAATTATTTGATTATATTTTATTTTATCCACCATGATCTTTAAGAGGGGCATATTTATTTACATTATTTACCTTAATCCCTTAATTTGAAGATATTAACAGTAAACTGACTTTATACAAGTAATTGCTTTTAATAACTAATAATAAAATGGTTTTAATAAAAACAATTGCTTTTTATTGTTTTACTATAATTTTTAACTAGCTTTATAGATAATCGTAATCGTATTCGTAATCGGCGATTATCACTAATGATAATCGGAATCGTTATCGTAAAAGTAAGAATCGTTGCATCACTAGTTGTCACATTCACTCTTACCATTGTCCTTGATCAGCATCTTCGAAAACGGGGGGGGGGGGGGGGGGTAAACGTCTTTAACAAGAAAAAGAAAAGAAACAATTTTACACCCCGACAGGGTAGATTACACCCGGTCTATTACCTGACATCACCTTTCACCATCTGTTATATTACCATGAAAAAAACAAAGAATCCCTGCAAAAATATACAATACAAAGCTGTCATATGAAAAATAAACAAGAAGGGGTGGGTTTTTGGCCATTAAAGGGGGTGTGCATGACTAAAACTTTTTGCACCCTGTTATTCGTGTTCAGCACCCTCAAAAACTCGTTTCTGCACATATTTTTTGCTGGCCTCTTCTCATAGTAATACTACTCTCACATCATGCATGCATATCATCATTGTTCAATCACTCCTTAGTATGTACCTGAAGTTCACGTCGTGGGGATATTCAATGGAAAAAAAAAAGAATTTAAATTTGTATGAAATGCAATCCGTTGGTCCGGCACCTCTTCGAGGCTCGGACGACACCCCCAGGGGGTAAAATATAAAAATCCATAACAAACGGGCATTTAAACGTGTTACTTTTTAAATGGAATCGATTTTATTCCATTCTCTTAGGCCCCCGCCACTTTTTTCACCCTGACTCGTCTCTCGGAAGACACCTCCAGTGCCGATTTAAGGGAGTGAAAACCGATAAAATCGCTGTTTTCCCATTTATTCGAACAAACGGGCGCCTAGACGGGTTACTTTTCAAATGGAATCGATACCATTCCATTCTCTTATTAACCCCTCCGCCATTATTTTTATCCTGACTCGTCCCTCGGAAAACACCCCCAGTGCCAATTTAAGGGGGTTAAAACTGATAAAATCGATGTATTCCCTTATATTCGAACAAAGGGTTACTTTTCGAATGGAATCGATTCCATTCCATTCTCATAACCCCCCGCCATTATTTTCACCTCGACTCGTCCCTCGGAAGACACCCCCAGTGCCGATTTAAGAGGGTGAAAACCGATAAAATCGCTGTTTTCCCATCTATTCGAACAAATAGTCGCTTAGACGGGAACAGGTACATTCCTTAGTTCATTCTACAGTAGTGTAATTTTAATGAAGTGCAAATATTTGCCAATGTTCCTAAATCGTAGGGCAGCTTAGGCTGCTTCCTGATGAACCGGAATGCTATCAGTACAGTATTGGTGAAACATATATTTTAAACAACGAAGAAGACGTGTTTTATATGTATTTGAGATTATGAAGAAAAATTAAATGACTGGCTGTATCCATACGCTGAACGGAACTTACACTGCAGATTATATGCGGCAGCCCAGGAATTTACTTTAAATGATGGAAAATTTTTCTCAATGTACAGAATGTCTAAGAGGAAGATTTCACAAACTTGTGCTTATCAGTCCAGCTATTACCAACACATGATACACAGCACTATCCCCGGCAAATGCAGCCAGTCGACTAAGAAATTTGCTGATGGCCAGGTATTCCCAAAACATGTGGATTCTGTACCTCATGCATATCGCATCATGCCGACTCCTGCAGTGAGAGCTATTCAAAATTAATATGTTGAATGTACAATTTTTTCTGTGACGTCTATTTCATTTTATTGTTATACAACATTACCTTCAAATCAAGATTAATATTAAATATTAGGTATTGACATCAGCTCTGCATACCGAGCGCATACTGTATCAATATCGTATCGATACCATTCCGGTCCATCAGGGAACGGCCTTTGAAGTACTTACACTACCCTAGATAGAAGGTAGAGATATTTTGTTGTTGTAAATAAACATTGACATACATTTAATCTTAGGTAAGGTTGAAATAAAGTTTGTAAATTAACAATAAGCATATCAGTGTATTTGTAATAACCTCAGTTTGGTGTATTCTGACTGTACGGCACTTTTGACAAAAAAATTGGTGCCACTGCTGGTATACCGAAACGCCTCTTTATTCTTGAATATGTATAGTAAGCTAACAGACATTATTAAAGACGTCAACGTCTAATTAAGGAGACCTAGGACTAAAGAAGACATCTTACCAAGTCGGGCAGGACATTTTGTAAAATAATAATAATACTTTCAGCTTCTTGAAATCTACCATCATAGACTACTTCCAAACAGAGTCTGCATATTGGCACTGCATCTTCAGCCATTGCAATATTTCCTGATATAATTGTTAAAGAAATATAATTACACTTAATAAAAAATATTAATTATAACGGCAGTGACATAAAAGCAACGTTTTACAAATCACCTGGCTAATCACTAGCTCCACCAATTGACAAATGACAGAAGACAGAATACAAAGATTAATTAGTGCTGCCAACATCGGAGATCCGCTTTGCACAAATGAGAAATTAGGTCCATTCCTTTGCATTCGAAGTATAGCACTGAACTACACTGAATGTATTATTTACCTAATCTAACAATGTTTCTTAGATGATAAATTCACTAAGGAATTCTTCCAGAAAACTTTCGAAAAAAATAAATTAGAAAAATTTCAGTTTCATTTACACTTGTCCAATCCATTGCTTTTATCACACTCATGTACTTACACTGAATTTTCAGCTGACTGAGTGTAGTGTAAAACACACTACACTCAAAAACAAAGGAAAGGACCTATTTATGACTATGAAAGAATTTCCTTTCGCCACATATTCAAAGAAGTTTTCTTTGCACGTATCTAACATTAGACTGGTTATATGAACGTTCTGCATTCTTCTGAGCGTGCATTTGTTGACGTAAAAGCGTGGTATCAGCCATTTTTATCTATTTCTTGATTACAAATGTCTTGCAAAATAGAGTTCCGTGAATATCACAACTACATTTCACATATTATCCTTGCGAACTAAAATCGTTTCATTTTATATGCATTTGGAACAAATATTTTAATTAATCTAATTAATCATATTAATCCACGTGAAGCGAACGAATGTAAATAAAAAGGAGCATTTTCCTCGACAGGTCTTGTCAGTTCGAATTTTAACCGTTATTTTTTTATTGTATATACATCGCGGTCTATTTTTTGTTGCTCTCCAAATATCTGATGTATTAAACAAGCCAAAAACGTACTCTTTGCCTGTTCACTTAACTTTTTATATAATTGTTACATACATTCTATAGGGTGTACTACTTCGCAGTTTTTTGTAAATAATGTTAGTTTTAGACATTTTTAATTTTATAGTACGAACTTAGTTGGTAAAAAAACTCAGTGTAAAATAAAGTAAAAATAAAAACAAACATACCAAACCCCATTTCGGTTTCGAACCCGGCACCCTTGGATTCCGAGTCAAAAACATAATAAGAACTACACCACCACCTTAAACGTAAAAAAATTTAAATTTTTACATTGTAACACACGAGCTAAAATCATATTTTCATGCACGGTTGTATATTACATTATGAAATGTATATTTGTAAAATATATAAATATTTAAATATTAAAATGAAATATATCATCCCACCAGATTTCTATTCAATTACAATAACATTTTTATTTTCCGATCGATTTTGTTCAAATACAATAGGGTTTTTCCTCTAGCTAACACTAATTTACTGTCCAAATTTCAGTACAATCGGTTTTTTCTTTCTTGAGTTATCGTGCTTACAAGAAACACGTGACGAACGGACGGATGAACGGACGGACAGACGGACATTTTGAAATTCATTCAGAATTCGTTCACTAACACAATGATACGAAAATTTTTTTGTCTGCGAGCGATATTTGCGGTTTTAGAAATGTGCCGATCAAATGCAATATACTCTTCATTTAATTTCGTATTTGCGGAATAATAAGAAATTGAACAAGTAGTCCAATCAATGAATGCCCAGAAAGGGATTGTAGAGAACATTTTGAAGGGGAGAATTTTTCTCTTCAGGGATGTGTTGGGGGTAGTCAGGAGGTAAACATACTAAAAGTCCCCGCCCCTAGCCCCGCCGCTTCAGGGGGGAGGGGGGTGGAAAGGTTCCTTTTTTCGATTCTTCGCTTATAACTCGGAAACGATGCGTCGTATGGGAAAAGGTAATCTGTGCAAAATTAAACGTAATTAAATTTCCCACAAGAATGTTTATATTCATTTTCTTCCTATGTGTTATATTTTACGAGATATTCGCCTGCGAAAATCGATAATTAATAAAAAAAAATCAATTGTGTACCTTGAATATTTCTATCAAAGCGGTTTACCGTGGTATGCTAATAAATCACAGTCATAAAACAATCTTTATTTTACAACACTCGACGTATTTACTAACGTAATGTTTTGTCGAAGTCTAGACATTTCCTTAAATATACAGTGTGACTCACTTAAAATGAAGATACACTTATAACTTTTTCATTTTGTTTCCGATTTGAATCAAATTTTACTTAAGTATAGAACAAATTAGGATCTACTTATGACCAGAAAATCATTCACCTGCTATAAAGGCAAAGCCACCTGCGGTACCAAAATATGCTGAAAAAAATAAAACATTTTGAATGTTAGAAATTCTAAAAAATGCATCCAATCGGCGCCACAAACGTACATACACCAAAATTTAATTTGATTATTGATGGGGGGATATTTCATACATAAGCTCATCTGGCAAAGGGGGTCCTCAGCTTCCGCAATTTGTGGTGGCTACGTAAAATTCATCGTTCGTAAGATTAAAAATCAATATGATTTTTAATCTTTTTCCTCATATTTTGGTACCGCAGGTAGCTTTGCCTTTATAGCAGGTGAATGATTTTCTGGTCATAAGTAGATCCTAATTTGTTCTATACTTGAGTAAAATTTGATTCAAATCGGACACAAAATGAAAAAGTTGTAAGGGTATCTTCATTTTAAGTGAGTCACACTGTATATTTAAGGAAATGTCCAGACTTCGACAAAATATTACGTTAGTAAATACGTCGAGTGTTGTAAAATAAAGATTGTTTTGTGACTGTGATTTATTAGCAGACCACGGTAAACCGCTTTGATAGAAATATTCAAGGTACACAATTGATTTTTTTTATTAATTATCAATTTTCGCTGGCGAATATCTCGTAAAATATAAGACATAGGAAGAAAATGAATATAAACATTCTTGTGAGAAATTTAATTACGTTTAATTTTGCATAGATTACCTTTTTTCGTACGACGCATCGTTTCCGAGTTGTAAGCGAAGAATCGAAAAAAGGAACCTTTCCACCCCCCTCCCCTACTGAAGCGGCGGGGCTAGGGGCGGGAACTTTTAGTATGTTTACCTCCTGACTACCCCCAACGCATTCCTGAAGAGAAAAATTCTCCCCTCCAAAATGTTCTCTACAACTCTTTCATTGACTGGACTAAAGCTAAAAACGTACTCTTCGCCGGTTTACTAAACTTTTTATATAATTGCCACACATTCTATAGGATACTCTTCGCAGTTTTTTTGTAAATAATGTTAGTTTTAACATTTTTAATTTTATAGAACAAACTTATAGTTGGTGAAAGACTCAATGCAAAATAAAGTACAAATTAAAAAAAACATGCCATACCCCATGTGGGTTTCGAACCTAGGACCCTTGGATTCCGAGTCAAAAACATAAGAACCACACCTAACACGTAAAAAAATATAAATTTTTATAAAAACATAAAAATCTCAAATTTAAACTATTAATAGCATTTTTATTTACTGATCGATTTTGTTCAAAAACAATAGGGTTCTTCCCCTAGCTAACACTAACTTAGTGTCCACATATCAGTACAATTGGATTTTTCTTTCTTAAGTTATCGTGCTTACAAGAAACGTGACGACGGACAGACGGACGGACGGACGGACGGACGGACGGACGGACGGACGGACGGACGGACGGGCATTTTGAAAGTTGTTCAGAATTCGTTCACTAACACAATGATATGAAAATTTTTTCTCTACGAACGATATTTACGATTTTAGAAATGTGCCGATCAAATACAATATACTCTTCGCTTTTGCGAAAAGTATAATACATACTGGACTGAGCCATCACAATGTCGGAGGGCTCTCTGTTTCCCTCGTACTTCTAAAATATGTATTAGGCAACAGTGACAGGGGAGCAGCAGGTCTGAGTCCCCCCACTCCTTGTCATTGCACACTTCAGTATGTAATAGCTCAGTGTGCATCACCCGTAAAGTTCGATCACTCAAGTTATCTCGGATCACTAGCGTATTTTGGTTAATTTTTTTGTTATTTGCATGCAGACTGTAAAGATAATCTCTCTAAAAATTAAAAGATTATTTGTTTTCTGATGATAGAGTTAAATTCGCTGAATGATGGGAATGATGTGTTGTTAAAGGATTTGTAACGTCCACTTTTGTTATATTGTGTAATATTTAATAAAGTAATAAATACAGCAAAAGGTAAAGCTAAACAATATATATGTTCTCCCACATGCATAACCTATAAATTTTCTGCAGTGAACGGAAAAAACTACTTTATGCTTTCTTATATTTTGTTTTATATTTGTTCAGTTATGATCAGATCTAAATGAGCTGATTGACAATGCAAATAAAAAGTACCTAATTTCTTTCTTCCTTCCTCATAAATCTGTGATCTATCCGCAAACTTTAGAAACTTTTTTGAACGTAATGTTGGTGCCCTGATAACTGCTTATTGAAAATGAAATGACAGTTACGTTTTAGCGCCTGTGAGAAGTGTCCACATACCGTGTAAATGTGTACTAGAAAGAAAAAATAACTTAAAATTCGCGTCTCAAATCCATTAAAAGCCTTTTGTCCGTGTCCTTGCGTATTTTTTTCATTGTTTTTTTTTATAAAGATCATGACAACGTGCATAATAACTGGTTGAATTATTTTCTTGTTTGTCATTATTATGTTACTTTAAATTCTAAACGTGATCACTAAAACTATTTCTAATTTTGTAACCAGGCTGACATATAATGGATAATATTCGTTTAATATTTGTATTGTCCGAGAAATACTCGGAAGAAAAAGAGGCCTCAGAAATTATGCTTCAAGCATTTGAGGTATGTATTGTTACTTTCTTTGCCCCGCAGGGCAGTTTTTGGCCAGATGAAGGTATATTAATTATTATTTTCTGCGTTATTATAGGCATGTAAACAAAACGTGAAGACTGAAGTATCTTGGGTGAAAGAAAGAAAATTTAAGTCTCTAAAATTGAATAAAACCGATTTTGTAATTTTTGAAGACTTTAAAGGAAGAACGTTTGATAAATTGAGAGAAACTAAGTGTGCGTAAGTAAAATATATTCCTGCTGTTTGATTAATTTGAAAGAAAAATTTTGTCAAGATCTCTGGGGGGCCCTTAAACTCGGTACCCAATAGATCCCTCCATACGAGAAGCCTGATTGCCAGAACCACTTTGTTCATCCGGCAAACCTACAAACTCATCAAAAAGTATCACTTTTACTCCTATTAAAAAAATATACTATTATTGTAACAATTAAACTACAAGCTGATAATAATGATCAATAATATAAGAGAATAGTCAAGATCTCTGGCGGGCCCCTCAGAAGCCCGGACCCCTATACTCAGTACCCAATAGAACCTGCCAGACGGCGGATCTGCTTACCAGTATTATTTACTGTTCATTTATAGCGGTTAATAATTATTATTCTTTGTAACATGAACAGTTTATTAGAAAATTCAGTCAAAACACAATAAAAGTGATAAAGATATTAACTATCAAGCTCTAAGAACATGTAAGAAATTACCATGCTTATAGAAAACTAATTCGAGACGACTTACTATCATGTGCTGCTATATGCGATGGTTTATATTGTCCTTAATAACACTAACTGGCGTAACCAACAAAATTACAAAAATTGAGTTACGTCGGTTATCAACATACAGTGTGTCCCAGGATAGATGTAACAAGAGGTGTAATGGACCAAAAATTTTGGAATTTTGGAATTTTGGAATGGTACTTGGGGATTGAGTCCTTGTTGTAAAACTAAAGTATACCAAAAATGACTTGATTTGATGTTCTACAGGGTGTTTTATAAGCAAAGTTGTAAAAATCACCACTAATAAAGTACCTTTATTTTTCAAGATATGAAAAAATTCCACTAAGAAAAGTTATTTAGAATGCAATTTTATACCTCTACACCAAATTTCAGGAATATAAAATAATTTTTTTGAAACTTCCCATTTTTTCATTAAATTAGTATTTTATTTTGAACCATTCAATTAAAACTGCATAGAAATTATTTTTTGTGAATTAATATTTAAAGTTATGTAGAAGCTAAAAGTAGGCTATGAGAAAAGTAGTGGATACACATTTATCATTTATTATTGACATATTTGTCAAACGTAGTCAATATTATCCTTAATTTCTGTTTCAAATTAACGAACCGAGCATAAAAAATTAAGTGAAAATGGTACTCACAGCGTGTGAAAAAATTTATATTGTGCAATGCTACGGAATTGGCGGTGAAAACTCGCTAAGAGAAGTGGTAAGCCAATTTAATTTGAAATTTCCAAACACTGCTTTGTCACGTACTCAGGCTATGAGAATAATTAAAAAGTTTCTGGCTACTGGTAGTTTTCTTAACATGAAAAGAAAAATAAAAGCATATGGTGAAGACAATGTCGGGGCTATTATAGCTCATGCCTCTGTTATAGAAAATCCTAGGATGCCACTAAGAGAGAGATCAGCTCTTATTAATATTAGCAAGTCTGAACTCCAAAGAATTTACAAGGCAAAGAAAATTAGGGCATATAAAGCAAATTATAAACATACGCTTGAAGAGGGAGATGACGGCCTTAGGTTGGATTTTTGTTTGACGATTGGAGAAAAAATCATGGAAGAGAGATTTTTTCATCATTTCATAATTTTCTCAGATGAATCCACATTCACAACCAATGGTGTTGTTTCATCTCAGAATTGTCGGTTTTGTGCTTCTGAAAATCCAAATTTTAGAATTCATTGTAGAAGACAATATTATAAAAAAGTGAATGCGTGGTGTGCCGTTTCTTATCAGGTTGGAGTTATTGGACCTTATTTCATCGAGCACACTTATTTACAGCTTCTTGAAAGATTTTCTGAAGAACATTTAAATATTTTAAGAGATATGCCTTTAGTTCATTTTCAACATGATGGTTGCCCTGGCCACTCCACAGAAATGGTTAATCGGTGGTTAATTTAAATTTTGCAGAAAATTGGATTGTCAGGAATGGACCGATCAAGTGGCCGGCGAGATCCCCAGACCTATCAATATTGGATTTCTTTTTAGCAGTATTGAAGCAAATAATTACAAATGCCGTAAACTCTATACCGTTAGATCATATTCGAAACAGTTTTAAGGAGGCCGTCATCTCCCTCTTCAAGCGTATGTTTATAATTTGCTTTATATGCCCTAATTTTCTTTGCCTTGTAAATTCTTTGGAGTTCAGACTTGCTAATATTAATAAGAGCTGATCTCTCTCTTAGTGGCATCCTAGGATTTTCTATAACAGAGGCATGAGCTATAATAGCCCCGACATTGTCTTCATCATATGTTTTTATTTTTTTTTTCATGTTAAGAACACTACCAGTAGCCAGAAACTTTTTAATTATTCTCATAGCCTGAGTACGTGACAAAGCAGTGTTTGGAAATTTCAAATTAAATTGGCTTACCACTTCTCTTAGCGAGTTTTCACCGCCAATTCCGTAGCATTGCACAATATAAATTTTTTCACACACTGAGTACCATTTTCACTTAATTTTTTATGCTTGGTTCGTTAACTTGAAACAGAAATTAAGGATAATATTGACTACGTTTGACAAATATGTCAATAATAAATGATAAATGTGTATCCACTACTTTTCTCATAGCCTACTTTTAGCTTCTACATAACTGTAAATATTAATTCACAAAAAATAATTTCTATGCAGTTTTAATTGAATGGTTCAAAATAAAATACTAATTTAATGAAAAAATGGGAAGTTTCAAAAAAATTATTTTATATTCCTGAAATTTGGTATAGAGGTATAAAATTGCATTCTAAATAACTTTTCTTAGTGGAATTTTTTCATATTTTGAAAAATAAAGGTACTTCATAATTAGTGGTGATTTTTACAACTTTGCTTATAAAACACCCTGTAGAACACCAAATCATGTCATTTACAATTACAATAAGCAGGACTCAATCCCCAAATACCATTCCAAAATTTTGGTCCATTACACCTCTTGTTACATCTATCCTGGGACACACTGTATATGAAGTAGGCCGTTCATCTGGTAAAGTGACGTAACCGAGTTCCTTATAGTAATCGCATAGTGTAAGGTGAATTTTTATTTATTTTTTTTTAATTTTTAATTTTTTGTTTTGGAAAATAGCAAAGGTAATTTTTTTCCCACAGGGTATTCTACTGCTCAATGTTGATAATTATGGTGGCAAAAAACTAGAACAGACATACTAATAACAATTTCAGTAAACAAAGTCAAATGTTAAGCAATATCGTTTTTTTAACTTCCTGTAAAATTCCTAAAATAGTGGTTACGCCAGTTTGTGTTTTTAGGGACGATATGCGCCGATTACATGAACAACAGACAAGGAAAACTATCCATTAGCTTCTAAATTGCAACAACGAGATTTTCCGATATTATATGATTCAGTACAAACTCGTATTGTCACTTATTACCCTTTTATTGCCTACTATTGCTCTCACATTGCACTCATTGCCATTTATTGTCATTTATTGGCATTGCCCCATATTGCCAGTTATTTTCAAGTATTGACTTGAATTGATATATATTACTCTTTATTGTCACTTATTTCCTATATATTGCCAACGTTTTGTACAGTATTGCCACCAATGAGAAGCCCCTTGCTGTTTACCTAAATAAATGCTTTAAAAAAATTCATTAGCAAAATATCTTTAATTTTGAATGATTTGTCTTATTATTGCCTCATGCAGCCTGTTGACCTTAAAATAAGTGAAATAGTACATGCATTGTCTTCTTTTTGCCTTCACCCTGTCTCACTTCTAGATTTTTTGTGAGACAACTTTATGATTTAAAAAAATATGTATGGGAAGCACTCCAGCATTTTTAAAGTACCAACAACATATTTTGCAATGTTTATGTCACTTATATTCACCATTATCTTATTTTTTGATATATAGTTCAGGCTGTACGTCTAAAAATTTGGAAAAGTGTCTCAAATTTACCCGCAGTGACTCTATATTATATTACAGCAGAATACTAGGACCATGGGTGATTAGCATTTGCTTGATGGAAGGAAAGGCCATTCCTAACTTCCCTTGGCCCATTTACAATGTAGCTATGTATGGGTGTATAGTGACTTCCTCAAATTTACCGAAAGCCACGAAATTGGAAATAAAGGAGAAGGTGCAAGTTATGGGTGGATGTTATGTCGATACATTGGTAGAAAAAATAACTCATTTAGTTACAGACAACCCAAAATCAGAAAAATATTTGGTGAGTATGTTTTAACGATTCAGACATCTAACTTCCATAAAATGGGTATTGCCGTCTATTTTTGCAATGTTTTTATCACTCTTTTCTACTATAACTTATTGTTAGTTATATTAACACGTGTATTTGAATATGTGTATTGAATAAATAAATAAATTGTCAGCCTTCGATTTTGTGTCATAGGCGGCAGCCGAAGCAGGAGTCTCTTTGCGGTGTTCATCTTGGATAGATGCCGTTTGGGTGGCCAGTCAGTCCGCTAATGTACATGCCAATGATAAAGAATTTGAAAAGTATAACTGCTTACCATTCCAGAACCTTCATATAAGTTGTACGGGCCTGTCAGGGGCTAAGGAGAGAAAAGAAGTTGAAACGCTGATCACGGAACACGGCGGCAAATATTCACCAAAATTGAATTTAACTGAAACCGATGTTCTAATTTGTAACGATGTAGCGTAAGTACAATTTGACAGATTTGCAGTGATGGGAAAGTTCCGACTTCGTGAAAATTTCCGGAAATTTTCCAATGAAATGAATGTTTCCAAAACTCTCATTTTTTTTTTTAATTATTTTTTGAGTTTATTATATCGATAGCTTTTCAAGAACACCAAACACGTGTACTATTTCTAGAAAGACTAAGAAAACATTCACAAGGTTGGTGTGATTGTTGAATAAATTACTTTGAGACATAAAAGGTACTTAATATGTGGTATTAACCAAAAAATCAGACCCAATAATTTTGAAATTTTCAAACCATCAATTAATAAGTGCTTGATTTACACATTTTAACATAAAAGGACTTTGCTCATTTCTTATTCCAAATGGTTTGCAAACAGAAATCACAAATGAACACAAAAAAACACAGAAAATACATAAACAATGTTATTTATTCTCATATCTAATAACAATAACTACTAAGAACCTAATTAGGTACAAAACACATGGATATGCATCTTCCCCTTCTCTTCTTATTCGCAACCTCTTGACAGATATTTGATTCATGAAATATATATATTCAAAAAATAAAATTGAGTACGTTAACTGTGGAGAAAACATCATTAAAATTAATGTAATATCATAACTTGCAATTTTCTGATAAAAAATATTTGTTTTCTGTCTTTCATAATGTGACTACAGGTTCTTCGGAATAATCTCATATAAATTAGAGTTTGTTCATTTTTGGCAACTTAATACTAAGTGGATCAAAAACAATTTTACAGGGCACCAGGAACTGCATTGATCGATAAAGGGAAAAGTACGCAACAGAAAATTTTGAAAATTTAGGGAATTACTAATGTCAGTATGGCCAATCCAAAAAAAATAATTACAAACATTTGGCACTTCCGCATATACCTGACGTCCATACCAGTTTGCTTATTTTCGATGGAACACCACGTATATTTCGAAGTTTTCAAAAAGAGCAAGAAAATTCTGACTCGAAAACATGTACTCTACTATATCCCTAAACCCAGCCGTTTCAGAGATATTTGACAGGTGTAACAGTTTGCAATAACCTTTATAACTTTTTTCATTTGCTTTTTGGCATGCAGAAAGACCATGAGGTCAACTACACTTTACAGTTTAAAGAAATTCAATAATAATATACCAAGTGTTCAGTTTTTTACGTCACATTTTGTCAATTTCAAAACGCGAAAACTTGTTTAAATTAAATGGAACACCATGTATTCTTTTTGTATTAAATTATGTAAAATTAAATTTATCTTTTTCCCAGAGATATTGTAGTTACAACTTTATGAATTGATTTTGAGCAGGGGCGTAGCGAGCCAACTTTTTTGGGGGGTTATTTTTCAAGTTTGCCAATTTCATAAGACTTAAAAAGCCAACCCTGTAAATAATTAAATAATTCCTCAAAAAGAAAAACTTACATCTCGAATTTCTACTTTTGCCAAGTTCCGCTGAAATAAAAATTGATGAGCGGGGGGAGAAAATGTGAAAAAATGTTTAAATAAAAAATTTCCAACTTTTGCCAAGTTCCTCCGAAATAAAAGTTGATGGGCGGTGGGGGGGAATCTTTAAAAAAAAAAATCAATAAAAATTACAAATTTGCGCCTCAAATTTCCAACTTTTGCCATCTGACCCCCTTCGCTACGCCCCTGATTTTGAGTTAAAATTGCTGTTGCGGTGGGACACCGTGTACAGTATGATCTAGACCCTCAAATTTTTTCGCCCATTCACAGCACTTGCTTTAGAAAAATATTGAATTTTAAATTATAAAGGGATTTTCGAATGATGGTAAACTTTTTGTTTTTTTTTTTGCAAATATATCAGTAAATACTAGTGTTAGAAACTGAGAATGAATTTGTTTTGTTGTTGGAAAAATAGTTTTGGAGATATTTAAGTTTATAGATGGCATCTGTATGTTTAAGGATGAAATATTTAATTCAAATGTTAAATACCTTATAAACCATGACAATTTCATCAAAAATTCTGAGGAACGCAATTAAAGATAGTTAATCAATCTTTGAAATGATTTTATGCTTGTTTCTGTATCATAACAAATAAATAAGTTATGGTCGAAACAATGTGTCTTCCCTTTTTTTTTTAACAAAATATCGCCATTTTGTTATTGAATGGGATGTTGACAAAAAAATTAAATCTTGTTTAAACACAATAAAAACATCTAAATTAGTCTTAAAATTACACATATAAAATTTAAGGAAATTCTAAAAAAGCGTTATGTTGAAAAATCCGCTGAACGCTTTCTGACGTCACTTGCTCTATCGAGAGTGCGGCGCCAGTGCTTGCACTATGCAAACGGTAGGACGCTGGCATTTCTATGAGAGAAATATGTGTCATTTTACACTAGCGAAACCTACGGCCAAAAGCAAGCAGAGCAGTGTGGCTTACGTGAACATCAGGTAGGTAAGTGACGTCACATGCTAGCTTTGTGTAGGGTACGTTTTCTAGCCTCGCTAAATTCGGCATTTTTATTCTGCGTTTATTTAATTGGATTATAATTTTTAAGTTTCTGTGTTGGTTATATCTTTACAGACCATTGTAGCTTTCAAATTTCGCTATAATTGAAAATTAGTGAACATACCTATTGCCTGGTAATTATTTTTCTTTTTTTTTGAAAAATTTTGTTTTTAATATATAGTGTTACGCCGCGTGCGGCAAGAATTTTTTGTTCAGTTTTGTTGAAATTCAAACTTTCTGACTTCAAAATGAGTGCAGAAAATGTCACTTTCCACCCGCCATGCGGCAAAGAATTTGCCCCACGCCTCGATTACATCTTCACAAATTTAAAATTTTGAAAGACTAAGGGAAATAACTTCACAACCGTAGAAAAAATAGTATGTAACACATGTGGTGAGCTTCATTGCGAAACACGTATGATAGGAACACTCGCTGCTCTCGTGTTCCTACTTTCATACATTGTTTTGAAATGAAACTCTTGCCACACTTGTATTACAATGTACTAAAAAAATAATAATAATAATAAACTTGATTTATTGATTAACGAAAGGCCATTGACCGCAGCCCATAGTATTTTAACAAAATCAGTGTTTTTAATACATAGATACAGAATAAAGATATGTAAATAACTGTGTGTAAAAAAAAAGGGGGGAAAGAACTACTCGGCCTGGATAAACTGGGTAGTGGCGATTTTTGTAGAGCAATCCGTTGTTTATTAGTTTGTCAAATGATTGCTGGCAGCCTGTTATTACTCTTATTAGCATCGTGGGTTGTTGTGTGGTTTTTGAAACAATTCTTTTACAATAACAGTGATTGATGTTTTGTTGGTCCCTCTAGAGACGTTACAGCGAATAGACGCCTATTAGATAACGTTCCTTTTAAATTGGAAGAAAAACCGGTAATAAGCTGGCCCAAATAGGTTAAAAGTACATTCGCTGTGAAGTGAAAAATTGTGCATGCGGTGGTAGTGTCCGAATAGCAACAATTAAGTGATAAGTGCTAATATTTAATTAATACGAGTGATTAAATCTTTCAGTGCAGCGTAAGAAAGTGAAAACAGTCGACAAATATCGAGTAGGTACCCAACCCGAAGGAAAGACCATAAATCAATCAAAATAAGTCCACTTTACCCTTAAAATATTTATGTCTTAAATACTCGTAGACAACTTAAAGAATTTCATAAACAGACCTGAAATGCAATAAATTAGAAATAAGTTAATAAACAATTCTCTTCCAGCAAATACTACCAGGGGCGTACCATTAGAGTAACAGTACACCGCGCCAAATTAAATTAATTCAAAAATAATAAAAACTTGCCCATTATTAGCTTGGTTTCAGTGCCATTAAAATTTAAAAAATCTCATGCATGCTATAAGAACATACTGACTGTCTACACTTCGCATCTGGTACGGCTCTGGTAAGGTTAAGGAATTTTATTAAAAACGTTTAGGTCCGTAAGAATACGCAAAAAGTAAGCAAGAAATAATAACTCTGCAGAGAACACAAAAATAATGTATCCACTACAAAACATAACAACGAAAACACATCAGCTACTGGTACAAAAATCGAGCACTAAGCCATCAGTTAGAAGGAGAAAACATAACAACTCTGGCACACGCCAACACAAAAGACCAGTAGAGGAGTTGCATAGGTAACCAGACGAGAGAGCTCCATCGAAATAAGGACGGAAAATATAAACGAAAACATAGCCACGGCAATCATACAAAATGATCAAGATCATTGATCATTGATCAATCAGACAAGATAGCAGGAAGGGTATGCATGCAACTGACTCAAGAAACCAGAAGAAACGAAAAAAGAAAAAAAAATGGGGAAACCGGGTTACATGTGGAAAACAACAACTAAGAGGATCATGAACAAACTGAGAAGCGACCAAACATACTGGAAAAGAAAGGGAGTGGAAAAAATGAACTCCACAAAGAAAACGCAGCGATATACCCTACCAGAACCAGAACAAGACATCAGAAATCTCAGAAGGAGAAGAAGAAAATTTGTAGAAACGGAAACACAAAAAGAGGAGCATAAACATTAAATAACGAACACAATGCGACAACACATTGGACTTGTCCTCTTGCTGTCGAGGCGACCAGACCTGCTTTATAATGCTCTGTCACCAATGGATACCCATAAAAGTTTATAAAAGTTAACTAGTGACAACGTGTAAAAAATATAGTTAAAAAAAGTATAAGTGTTTGTAAAATAATACATATCTCGGAACATTTTCAGTAATTGATAAGAAATATTAGTTAGTGTTTAATTAGGTATACAAACCAAAACTTTACACAGTGCTTCCCCTCAAACGCAGTAAATAATGGTATATATAGTGCAGTGAAATCGTGCCAGATGGCAAAGAGGAGAAAGAAATCAGTAATAACCGAAGAGAGGACTGTCTATATGGAGCACTAAGCCATCAATTAGAAAAAGAAAACCGGCACACACTAACGCTATGAAAAATCAAGAAAAGGGTCCATTATACTATTAGGAGACTTCAATGCATATATACTCCACACATGGCCTAACGAAAATGGAAACGCGCTGAAAAACCTAGCACACATGTTTGACTTAACAATAAGAAATACATGGAGCAAAAGTCAAACCTGCATTGACACCTGGAGTAATGGAAGCTCAATCACACAAATAGACCATACCCTGGTAAGCAGAGAGATAAGGGCAGGGATCAAGAAGGTTAAAGCAAAAAGGACAGCAGAAGAAAGCGCTAACAATGAACAGCAGCAAACTAAAAATAGGGAGACCATGTTACACGTGGAAAACAACAATCGAGAGGATAAAAAAAAAAAGGAAAGGAAAGAGCTCTCGCTGCTGACAACAAGCATGACCCAAATCCAACCCAGCATCGGAAACCGAGGAATCAGAAGACTCAGCAAAAGAAGATTTGAAGAAGCAGAAACACAAAAAGAGGAGCATAAACACTCCATATCAAGACACAGCACATATTTCACACGAAGATTCAGAAGAGGCAGATGCCCAGAACCAAAAACACAAAAAAGGGAGCTTAAACGCTCCCTCACGACACAATGCGGTAACGCATCTCATAAATACCTACACCTCCCATCCCATGTTCCTTTACCATGCGCCATGTGGCTCTCGCTGCTGGCAACAAGCATGACCTTAGTCCAACCCAGCGTGGACGTAGCAGGCCCAGCTGTATAACCCTGGGAGTGGCAGCAATGCCTACCGCACGCTGGTAAATCAATCAATCAATAACAGTGATTGATGTTTAGTTCTTTTAGAAATTCGCTGATGTTTTCCTCCTCTATATATTTTTCGACAGTTGCTATTACCAGACAGAATGTTGTTTCTGGCTGTTTTCTGGTTTGGATTGTGTACGGTTTAGTTTCTTTGTAGCTGGATATTTTTTTGGCGTCTGAAATTAGCTAGTTTGGCAAGTAGTTGATACTTGTCGGTATCTGATTTAAGCAGAAAACCTTTTTTTGTTTGTAGGATTATATCACTAGAGTTGGGAAACACTTCATTCCAAATTTCCACCATTTGTATTCTATTTATAGGTTCGGCAGTGTTTAAGTAAAAAAGATTTTTAAATTGTTTGTTAGTTATCTCCTTCATTTTTAGTGAGTAGTTTTTTGTAGTGTTTCTTTGTGTTGTAGATGAGTTGATTTGTTTTTGTGTCTGAGTGGTGTCCACTTTTTTCCTGTTGTTTTTGTTGACTGTTGGATCATTGCCGTATTATTTTATTGATTTCTGCATTACTTAGGGTGTTTGGACTATGTCTCCCTTTCTTCCTAGATTTGTATTCACTGATAAGCCATTCCATATCACTATCAGTTTCTTCTTGAGATTCAGACATTAGATATGAATAAACTTGATAAGGTAATAAAAAACACAACTATTACTTCAGAGTGATGTGACCTCTATGGTGTCTCACACTGTTTTGTACAATGTACTATTTTCACTTTTTTTTATGTTCTACATCCGAGCGAAATGTAAACTTTTCAGGATATTATTATATACACTTTCACGAACTTTAAAAAAAAAAAATCGGTTTGCAAATTTTTGTGGGTTTCACTATAAAATGTTTTTTGTCGTCTGGGCTATGATGCGAAAACACTTTCACTTTCAATAGCATCACTATTTTTGAATGTTTAACAATAATATTGTCCGGTTTCAGTTTTTCTCATATCTGATAAGTTTAGAAAGTTGGTATAAGCTGCCTCGAAAATGGGAATGGGCTTGTTACCGATAATTATTTTTTCGTATTTTTTTATGGCATTCAATAGAATTCGATCATCAAGATAAGCTGTTAAAATTTCAACTTCATAAGTATATCCAATCATTAGATATTCAATGTTACAGATTGAAATCCAGTGCAAAGCGCTTCGCCGACTCGTGACGTCATTCTGCATAAACACTACTCATTTTAAACCAGCAAGAAGATAAAACAGATATAATTTAACAATCAAACGTCGTTTCCATAGAGAAACATAATAACACCCGCCACACGTTTGGGACATGTGCATCATATAACTAACATAACCTCAATTGTTATGTTTTTTAGGTTTATTCTCATTTTTAATGTTTGTATACTCATTTTTAGCTTGGAGCCAAACTGGCTCCAAGCAGATATTTAAAAATTCACACAAATAATTTTTCAGTATTGTTGATTGATACAAATAGACTGCTAATTATAGGTTAGATTCCTTACCTGCAAAAAGTGTCTTATTTTATTGTGACAAACTATTTAAAACTTCATAAACATTATATTGAACTAGATTTTGGTTGAAAGTACAGGAACCAGGCAGAAATTTTAATAATAGCTACGTAATACTTGTAAATCTTAAGAAACATATATTTTTGAGGTTAGCTGTGAAGTCACATTAAATCTCGACTGTCGCCTGATCAGCATCTGCAAAGTGACTACACCCGAAGCTCCGTCTCGTTTTTGCACGGCTCAACTTTGGTAATTTATTTAAGGGCTTAAACTTCCTAATAAAAACCTAAAAATTTGGAAATTGCCTTAAAAAGTACTTTCGATTTCTGAAGTAAAAAAAAGCCAAGAAATATGGTTGAAATGTCAAGAAAACTGTCAGTAATATTAATTATATGAGCAAAATTGAACAAGATGTGAAAACTTCAGGGGAGTGTTTCGAAATGTTTCCGGAAATTTTCTCTGAAATATTGTAGGTAACTTTCCAAGACCTTATTTATTTCCTTTCAAAATGTTCCAAAATTTGAAAGTTTCCAGAAATGGAATGTTTTCTCTGCCCATCACTACAGATTTGCTGCCAATAGAAATACATGGCAAATTTTTATCCTATGTCTAGGGGTGCTATAAGTGAGAAATATAAGGCGGCGCGAAAACGTCAGAACATCAAATGTGTTGACATATCCTGGCTAAGGGACAGCATTGAGAAAGGTTACGCTTTGCCACACCACTTATATCAAGTCAAGAAGATTACATCGACTCCTACAAAAGGTGAATCACACGTGAACCCAGACTTTTCAGTATTGAGTGCTATCGGTGGCCCAAATATGTCGCAAAGAGTTAGCATCGACGAAACCGTTAATGTAACTTGTTCCCCTGGCAATTTCAGAAGTCCTCTTAGAAAGACTGTACCAAATAAACGGAAAGGTATGGATATTTATAGTGAAGCAAAAATGAGCTCATAAGTTTCTTTATGGAAAAAGTAAAGGTTGGTTTACTAGAACTAAATCCACACAGTCATATGAACATATTATTTCCTACATGGAATGGCCAATTATGACATTTTTCTCTTCTTTTTTTAGAATAGAATAGAATACTTTATTTGTCTTTGTGGCTACAGTATTTGTAAATAAGATATGTCATAATGTAAAAAAAAAAATAAAATAGAAATATAGAAAAATACAAAAGTTAAAATTACATAAATACAGATTAAAACATATACTAATAACATACACGTACAAAAGCTACATTAAATTAAATAAAAAAACATTGAAATAATTCTAAATTACAGGTCTAAAATATATCTTCTCCAGTTCGTATCTTTAACACAAACTCCTCAATGGTGTAGAATGCTTTATTTACTAAGTAATTTTTTAACTTTTTCTTAAAGTCTTGAGCAGGCAAGTCTCTGAGGTTTACAAGAAGTAAGTTGAACCTATGAACCCCGTATAACCCTGCATAAAAGGGTGATTTTTCGTAAAAAGTATGGTGGTGTTGATTTATATATATTTTATTTTTATGCCTTGTATTATGGGTGTGAATGTCAGCATATGATGGGAGTTTATTTTTGTTTTCATAATATATAGATATAGATACATGCAATTGTTAATATATTTTTTTTTAAATCTCTACAGGAGGTAGGACTATCAATTTTATATATTAGTCTAATAACTCATTTTTGTAAAACGAACACTCTTTCTACATGGGCGGATCGACCCCACACAATATTATAACTAATATGCTGAGTAAAACAGAGCATAATATACTGGCAATAACCCTTTCACTGCTCAAAGCGTGTATATGCGCGAAAAATAAATGGGCCCACTGTGCTCCAAGCGCATTAACTCGCCTGTCGTTTTTAAATTGGTTCAGACTGCTCAAAGCGATTTAACACGCTTATATGTACTATTAATACATTTTTATATACTTACACAAGTTTCTGTTGTACCTTAATGTTTTTGATAAGAATGTTGTTTTGTTTTTATGTTTATGTTTACTTGCACTGTTTTTAACTATTTTTTAAAAATAAATTATTATTATTGAAACTAGAGCACTTGGTTTTTGTTTTTCTTTTAATTTTATATATAATAATAGACCATGCATACAATAAACCAAATCAAATAGTAACGTAATATGGGATCTGCGTGCTCCAAGCGCGTATACGCGCAAGCGGTCAATTTGTTGTGCACTACACGAGAATTACGTGAAACCGCGCTGCGCAGCGAAAGGGTTAAAGAATCTGGATTAAGTTTATCTTTTAATTGTTTAATTGCAAAGCAGGCCTTATTTAATTTTTTTGAGAAAAATGTAATTTGATTAGCTCTTTGTTAGT
Organism: Rutpela maculata; assembly: GCA_936432065.2. Classification (NCBI taxonomy): domain Eukaryota; kingdom Metazoa; phylum Arthropoda; class Insecta; order Coleoptera; family Cerambycidae; genus Rutpela; species Rutpela maculata. Next base: position 22,254,406 of record OW386293.2, read on the forward strand.
GATGGTCACAAGAAATTTTGAATATGGTTCAAGTTGAATAGGTTCATTGTCAAAAGTGAAATTAAAATTGTAGGCTTTTTTAAATTTGTTATGAAATTGAATTATGACTGCTTTTTCACTATTTAGTCGCGGCACAATCTGTTTGGACCTAGACATTTTAGGTACCCAGCTGAATTTTTGAGAATATGTAGCTTACGATACGTACAATAACATATTGAAAGTCCCGAAGAATCCAAATTGAGCGTTAGCCGCCATGTTGAAAAATGGCACACGTGCGTAGACGAAGAAGACATTTTTCCTTGCCTTATTTATTAGCCGATTTTAATATTCTCAACAGATAATTATAGCCAAAGAATGTGGCTTTAACATATATTTTACACACTTTACTAAACTTTGTGGTAAAAAACTGATTTTTTACAGTTGCAATATAGAAGTTTTAATATATTGTCGGGTACAATTGGGTTGTTGCACTAAGTTAAAATTTGAGGAAAATCTATGTTAAACAAAAACAATTATTCATAAAAAATCATTAGAAACATGTAGAAGTTGAAAAGAAAGTCTTATAATATTATAATATCAAGTACAAAAATACATGCATTTAAAACGGAGATGACATAATAACGGCAGTCTGTAGAGAAGTTAGTTATAAAACGACGAGAAACAGGTACTAATTTAGAAACTCGCTGATGGCGACGGAGAAAAAAGACAACCACGACAGTTGAATCTGACATTATATTTAACGTCAAATTCAACTGACATTCATAGGTTATAATTCGGTATAGTTTAACAGCATCTAGTTATGGATAAATATAAGTACAGATAGTGTTTTCTGCCATACTGTGTAAATAGTACCACCAATTCACCAGAAAAACTGTTAAGTGTTCCAATAATGAACGCTGAACGTAAAAATGAATGATTCAAAGCCACCAAAGGACCAAGTCTTCTTATTGTGGAGACCATTTCAATGTCAAGTAAAGTAACAAATTACAATGTCTTCTAAGCGTTTCATTTGTGGTAAGTTGTATCTTAATGTAGGAATTTGATTTTTAATATGGGTTTATGTTGTAGGAAAAACGGCCGCATTACAAGACTTGTGTGGCGTTCTAGCTGTTACAAATTTAAATTATCCGCCAAACTGGTGGCTAAAGCATAGTGTATTACTGTATTCTTAACGGCTCTAGATTAGAATGTTATTCGTGCTTTGACTTCCTAAAAGGAAGGAAATGGCTTTAATCTGCTTTTATGTATTTTATCTAGTTTATGTTGGAATAAAGTGCAGTTGTTTTTGTTAGCTATTGATTATTTATGAAGCTCCCTAGACGCTCCATAATACTAGGATGATCAATAAATTAAGAAAGGAAATTTAAAAACTCGCCGTTGAAAAACTATATGAAACAAACTGTGAAAGTCGTCTAAAGTCGGTGAACACAATCAGTCGGAAATGGCTACGAATGCGTTGGATTGTAGTTATAAATGCCCTTTGAATTATGTGTGTTATAAATACATATCATTGTTTATTGCTTAGATAGATACTAGCATAAAGTACTTACCTATTTATTATTTTTTGTTATAATACAGACCTTTCTTGATATCTTCGTAAGTCTCATTCTGACTCTTCTTAGAAGTGAGTATCAATGGATAATAAATAATTTCTTTAGTAGATAAACTTATTTTGTTGTTTTCAGTTAGATATGCATGTATATAGTTAATAGGAAATAAAACAATGAAAAGGGAATATTTAATAAAATACAAAGTATAGTTAACAAATTCATCTAAATTAAATAATAAAATACATATTAGACATATTATGTAATATTAATATCATCATCAAAGTAAAAATGGCGAATGGTAATGAAGTTGTAAATCTTGATACTGGTCAAATATTAAACAAATTGAATTATAATTGCTGCAAAGGCACAAAATGTTCTGCAATTGTGTGTGTGAATTGTGGGGCTGCCTTTCATAAGAGTTGTGCAGCTAGAATAAAATTCGTGCGAGTAATTGATGAAACACGTGTTCTATGCTGTAAAAGTGAGGTTATAAACCAAAATGAAGAAGAGTTAAAATTTAGCGCAATTAAACGCGAAAATGAACTATTAATAATAATAATAATAATAATAATAATAATAATAATATTTATTCATTTCAGAAAACTACAAGGTGTAAGTTTAAGAAATTTTGTCACAAGTAGCTTATCTAATAAAAAAAATTTTTAGATACTTATATAATTACAAACAATTATAATATAAAAATAACAATAATTGATAAAAACTAATACATAAAACACACAAATATACATACATATATATATATATAAGTCATATATACAATTAATGGTTTAGGTTTGACTTGCAGACAAAGAAAAAAACTCTTAAGTGTTTGATAAGAATTCATCTATGGTGTAGCAATTTTTATTTAATAATAACAATTTTACAGCCGTTTTGAATTTATAAATTGTTGGTAAACTTTTTACATTTTCAGGTAAAGCATTGAAAAGCTTACATCCATTAAAAAAGAGACTTCTTTGATACAGTGCTGTTTCGTGCTTATGTGGTATCAGCAGGTTTTTTTTCCTGGTGTTATGAAGATGTTGAGCTTTATTTTCAACAAAGACTGTTTTATTTGCAAAGCCTTTACTGGCAAACTCAAGATAAAAACGCAATTTTGCAAGAAAATAATTGTCTTCTCTTAGAAAAAATCGGAAATTTAACCTCGAAATTAGCAGAGACACAAAAACTTTTGCAAGAAGCCCAAACCGAATTAAACAATGGTAAACCAACCTATAGTAACATATTAAACAATAAATTACATAATTCTCAACCACAATCCAAAATTTACACAAAAAAACAACAATCTGCTGAACCGAGCTCCAATCATAAAAACGAAGAAACTGACGTAGAAAAGATCATTAAGGGACAAGAAACAGCTGCAAAAGTTCCTTTTGAGGAGGAAAAAATATCAAGACAACTTAGGCCTAGACATCCCAGTAATGTAAGTGTTAATGAATCCAACGACCAAGATGGTTTCCAACTGGTACACCAGAAGAAACGAAAGCCCCGAAGGGTCAACTCCATAAAACAACTAGGTACGGGAGAGATTTCAGAAGACGAAAAGAAGAATGGGTTCTGCGGCATCGAGAAAAAGGTCTGGATTTATCTTTACCGAGTACCAAGGCGTGTTAATACAGAACATATACAGAGCTATATCTCAAAGAAACCAGCATTCAAAGACGTGGATTTCGATGTAAAGGAACTCCCAACTAATGAGGTGAACCAAAATAAATGTTATGTGGTGAGTGCTCCCTTTGACAGGAAGGATGTACTCTACGACATGTCCTTTTGGCCTAAGGGCGTGGGCATCAAACGCTTCGACTTTCAAAAAGAACGAAATAAAAACAGGGCGACATCTAGAAAGCAGACCACTGAGAAACATCAAGTAGGAAAATGTATATTTCGACTTATGCATATAAATATCCAGTGCTTTAGAAATAAAACCAATGAACTAGAAGCAGTTATTTGCGACGAGATCATACCTTTTCACGTTATATGTGTTAACGAACACTGGTTACACCGTAACGAGTTAGATTCCTTTAAAAATATTAGTAACTATCAATTAGCCAGTATATTTTGTAGAGCTGAATTTATTCATGGTGGAACCTTGATACTAGTCAAAAACGATTTAAATTATAAACCTCTATGTCATTTAAGTAATCTCTCGCCCGAAAAAGATTGTGAAATATCAGCCATAATGGTAGAAAATTTTGATATCATTGTTGTTAACATCTATCGGTCCCCAAATGGAAGTCTCATTAGATTCTTTGATATCCTGGAAAAGTTATTGAACAAAATAGATATAAAAAAAAAGGTAATACTCTGCGGTGACTTTAACATAAGATTTAATACATCCGACTCTGCTAATTTGACTTTAACAGATTTACTAAAAATATTCGGATTAGAACAAACAATCTTTGAAAATACCCGAGTAACAAATTGCATTGATAATATCTTTACAAACTTTTCAATAGACGATTACAACGCGTTTAACCATGAACCACTATTGTCGGATCACCTAAGTCAGATTTTGGAGGTACAGATAGAAGTTAATAAAAAATTGTATGAGCACGAGAAATTAATTAGACCTATTACAGAAACAGGTAAAAATAAATTTCATGGAATTATGTCTAGCTGCTCGTGGGAGTTCATCACCGACCATACTCTCAACATCAATGAAAAATTTCAAGTATTTTTAAATACTACTCTACAGGCCTACAATATCTCTTTTCCTGAAAGGTTAGTACGCTTTGAAAACATAAACTCGTCGAAAGTTGCATGGTATACAGACGATCTAAGGCAAATGCGAAATCATTTACAATTTCTAAATGAAGTTTGCAAACGGCACAATACTGAGCAAAATAAAAAAATTAGAAATGATTTCAAACTAACATATAAAAATGCTTTAAAAAATAAACGAATCCAGTCAAATGATAGCTACATAAAGAAATCTGGAAACCCGGCAAAAACTGTATGGGAAATAATAAACTCCTCGAGGAAACAAAAAATGTCGCAATCGGAATTAACTATTAAACCGAAAGATTTCAATAACTTTTTCGTCAGTGTTGCGGGACGGGTTACTGGTGGTCTCCCGCTACTAGATATTGATCCATTACAATATGTTAAACAGATAGACACACCTGAACCTTTTGCATTTCGCGAGGTCACGTACATTGAGGTAAGACACATTTTAAATTCTCTGAAAAATAGTAACAGTAAGGATATATACGGCTTAAATATAGCTCTAATCAAAACTATAAAAAACCATATTATAATTCCATTAACAAAATTAATTAATGAAAGCTTACGGACCGGAGTATTCCCAGATTTACTCAAGATCGCGTCGGTTATCCCAGTTTTCAAAAAAGGTGATCCAGAGGACATTAATAATTATAGACCGATTTCTCTTCTCCCTATTTTTGCAAAAATTTTCGAAAAAATTATGAAAATTCAGATCACTGAATATCTAGAGAAAAATAAAATATTATATAAATTCCAATTTGGTTTCCGTAAAAATCTATCTACAACAGATGCTATCATTAAGTTTACCGATTATACCTTAGACTGCTTTGAAAAAGGATATTATTCTGCCTCCTTGTTTTGTGACCTCAGCAAAGCATTTGATTGTGTATCTCATGTCTTGCTGATCCAGAAATTAAACAAATACAACTTTAACAGGACAAGTATCCAACTTATCAAATCCTATCTAGAAAATCGTATGCAATCAGTCAGATTAAATGGAATATCTTCTGAGGTGTTACATATAAATTCGGGAGTTCCACAGGGTTCAATTTTGGGCCCAGTTTTATTCCTGATTTATATTAATGATGTGCCAAATGCCTTCGAGAATGTCAACTGCATCTTTTATGCAGATGACTCGACTTTACAAATCTCTGACCCTAACTTAGAGAACTTAATATTAAAATGTGACAATGTATTATCTAATGCAAAAAAATGGTTTACACCTAATGCTCTTGCACTTAACGAAGAGAAAACTGTAAAACTTATTTCAAGTACTCGCGATTTGAGAAATGTACCAAATAACCCCACTTGTACAAAGTTTCTAGGTGTCCTTATTGATCCATGTTTACGATGGAATGACCATGTTGATTATCTTGCTGAACAACTATCTAAAGGTATATATGCTCTTAGACAATTGTCAAATACAGTTTCGTCGGATGTATTAAAAACTGCGTATTATGCATTATGTCACTCTCGACTATCTTATGCCATTCTCGCCTGGGGGCATTCTTCTGGTAGACATAGAATTTTTGGTCTCCAGAGGAGGGCAATCAGGATTGTGGGTGGTTTGGGATACCGGGATGACACCAAACAACTCTTTATTTCACTTAAAATACTCACCTTACCTAGCATTTACGCGTTACAATGTATTACACATGTCCATGATAACTTACCTACTTTTAACACCCATGCTGACTTCCATCACTATGAAACACGTCGTAGAGATAACATAAGAACTGAGTACACAAGGCTAACTAGAGGGCAGACTGGTGTTAATTACCATGGTATTAAATTATACAACTTATTAGATGACCGTATTAGAGTTTTACCTAAACAAAAATTTAGATCCACAATAAAAGGTTTTCTGTTAAAAAATGCATTCTTCTCAAATGAAGATATAGTGAGAGAAATTGTAAATTGTAATTTTACTTAAACTTATGTTCTGTGATATGACAAACACTATATTTTTTTTTTCTGTTTGATTTTATATAGCTTTTTATTCCATTTATTACAATTTCGGCCATTTTTACATAATTTTAAATCTATTGTATTGTGTTTTACCTATTTGTAAGTGTAACTGTTTGACGTGTGTACAATTTTTTATAAATTTTTAACATGAATAAATCTATCTATCTATCTATCTATAATAAGATAAGATAAAGGAAGTTCTTGCAGAAATTACAATAGTTTGTAGTGTCTATAGCGTAACATAAGTACCTTGCAGCTTTTGCACTTCCAACCATTGCAATGTCAAAACGATCGTCTCTTTTTAAAAATTCGCTGACCATGAATATATCTACCTCAAGTAGAAAGTCAGAATTAGCTTTTACAGATATATTGCCTTAGTCATTTTGTAAAAAAATATTAACAATAACTGCAAACATCAATCACTGCTAGCTAAACGTCACATTTACTTTTGACATACGAGGTTATTTTCTTTCTTGTCAGCAATGTCAACTTATTCGTCTTCATCTGTTCTGCTTATAAGTTCACATCTAACTGCCGTTATGATGTCACTACCGTTTTCGCGGCACATTCAAATAGTCGAAGTTTAACAATTTTTTAAGATATGTTGCGCTAAGAATTTTTCTTCCAAATTAAATATATAACTAAATTAAGTCCTCCACTACCATATTTCACCATTTTTGAAAATTCGTCAACAACCCAACTGACAAAGATGTTGGTTCGGGTTTTGTTATATCGTTTTTCAATTCCCAGCCCCACTCAGATGAATTAATTTCCTTATTAAGCCATGTTTGCACCTGAAAATATACGCTATAAACATACTGTTCAATTGCTTTGGAAGTAGGTGGTAAAACTGCTAAATCAAAATTTTTATTTAAATTTTGTCTACTTATAATTTTTTTAAATAGGAAAAACCTCTCGATATCTTAGTACAGAAAGTGAACCTTTTAACTCCCAGTCTGAAAACGATGTAATGAATTTCCAAATTTTTTTTCAACATGCTTCATAAAGTATGTATATAAGAATCTATATTGTCATTTTTCCTGCTTTTTGGTTAGAGGTGGTTCCCACCCCTTCTTGGGGGTTGTCACAAAAAAAAAAACAAAAAATACACATAATCTGATAGAGAATCAAATTATAAGAAAGAAAGGTTTTATACTTTTTTTTGCTAAAATGCATATTTTCAAGATATTGCGAACTGAAAATTGCAATTTCCACCCCCTAAAATCAGTATTCCTAGAGGTTTTTTTTAAGTTACTCGAAAAATGTGGACTTTAATTAAAAAATGCAAGAGTATAAAATTAACGCTTTCACGAAAACAAATTGAATGGTTTTTTTTTTCTCCAATGTTTAGTTTTGGAAATATGACATTTTCAAAATGGCGCCGAAACTTTCAGAAAAAATATACGACGTTAAAATCTAAAATTACTCAAAATGTACAACTATGAGAAAAAATTTTATGCTTGAAAGGTATTAAAGTTTTCTTTCGATTGAGACGTATTACGACCTTTTATAAAGAAAACTAAAAAAGTTACAAACAAGGAAGTAGCGCATTTAAAAATTTAGGTGCAATTTTTTTTTAGTCTTATTGCTCTAATTTCTTATTAAGAATTCTTAAAATAATTATTTTTCATTCTGTACCCATTTTCAATAATGAAAATTTTCATAATTTTTTGAAAAAAGTCGGTTTTTTTTTAAATTGCTCAGAAAATATTTTTTTATAAAAAATGGTGAGAAAAAAACTAACTAACTTTCTAATTCTGCTAACGTGTACTGGCACTCACTGTTTGAATTTAAAAATTCGATGAGTTGCTGAAATGTATCGCACTTTTGCGTATCAGTCTGTTTAGTTTTTTCCAAGTTTTTCAAGTAAAACTTGGTTAGACAATTTTTGTGATACCTTGCTTCAGCTGCAACCAAATCAATTACATTTATAATTCTCTCTAAAACATTTTCAGAGATATCATTACGCTCTCAGCAGCGAGAAACCAGAGATTCTTTAAATTCAAGAGTTTGCACTAACTGAATAACGGCGTCGTAAATTTGTTGGTTTTTTTGTTTTCATTATTTACGTCGGCTATTTCTCCACAAGTAACACAATTTTTGTGTAAGCCAAATGATTTATTGCGTGCCCTTATCTTTTTTGCTGTGAAAGCATTTTTACTAGTAGAGGCGACTGTTTTGGTTTTATTACGAGTGTAATTTTTTCTACATTTTTTGTGAACTGTTAGTTCTTCACAAATAATTTTTTTATGTATATCGTCATTAAGTTGTATGCTTTTTGAAATTATCGTGTCTAATCCTCTTTTCACGATTACCGTTTCTTCCGCAGATAATGAAATTTGACAAAAAATACAAATACCTTCCATAATGGTAAAATGTGGAAATGAAATGGCTTGATTAACCTTAAACAATAATAAACCTAAACCTAAACAATAATAAAAGTAAAACAATCCTTGCACGAAACAAAATACTAATAGAAAAAATCAAACAATTCGTAAAAGAATAACAAGATAAAAAGAAAACATAAATTCGATATAAAAATAAAAACAATATCCTGAAAAAAATCTGTGAGAATACTAAATATATTTAAAAATTTTATATATTCTAAACTCAATTTGAGATAATTCAACTTAGCAACTTATTTATATTAACAATAATGGATTCAAGAATTTCTTTATTTTTAATAATCATGACTATTTTTAAGTTTTACCGTTGTTACTCTGTGTACTCTCTTTTTATCTTTACAATAAATAAGTTGTGTATAAAGTGGCTTTTGGGAAAATCGTTATTTTCGTCGATAAAAAAAAATCAGCACTAGCAAAAAATGTCTTAATTTGTATTTCTAGTAGCAAATGATGTACTTAACTAGAATATATCATTTCATGCAGTTCTACTACCGAGAATAATTTTTCAAATGAATTCGAGCTGGTTCTTGCTTCACTATTAATACTTTTTAGATATATTATGAGATACATCAAAAGCAAAGAGATATGTGAATTATTCTCGTCACTTCTTTACCATTTTAGCGAACTTAACAGAATACTGCCAGATAGTGGATAATTTGGATATAAAGAAGGCGAAGAGAGCTGGCCATTACTTGGATGGTTGTTCTGTAAGTTGCACCGCCACCGATATCAAAGACAAGTTAGACGCTTATCTTTTTTGCAGGTTTACATCACTGGTTTCAATCCTGAGCACACTGAGAAATTGTCAAAAATTTTGAATTTGAGCGGCGCCACCAGATACGATCAGTTTTCAGAACGAGTAACGCATGTAATAGTCGGTGACCCAAAGTATCACGAAGTGGGCCTTATAGCCAGCAAGGGCTTTCAAAGCTTGTTCGTCTCTGTGCATTGGTTGATGGATAGCATTGAGAAGGAACAACCTGTAAGCGAAGAGAAATACCTGCTGAGCACCTCCGATTTGGATAGAGGCGATTTCAATTCTCCATTAAGCAAAAGGGTAATTTTGGATGAATTAATATTAAGGCAGGGTTTTTTGAGGCCTCTCATTGTAATATGATAAAAATTTAAGTGTCTACTTTAAACCCATAGTAGTACTCCCAATGAACAATTTTTGTTTTGTAAAGGTATTCTCCATATCACCATCACCAAATTATAAAACCTTTAGTAAAGTATATTGTTGATTACCATGAATTGTACTTCTTTTTATTCTCCCTAATCTTGTCATTATTCGTGATTCTCAGGGTTGCTCTGTGCTGGCATGGTACAGGTTTTTTCATTTGTGTGTCCCTCTCTTATTAAGTCTTTTTTATATATTTATATGTGTAGTTGTAAGTTTTATATATTCTCATCTTACTTTCTACATTAATTCACTTATCGAGGAACTCATGTCGTTGTATAATGAATAATGATCTATGTGAAATTTTTTAAATAAATAAATAAACTCGGAAATTAATAGTCCTGTTTTTGTGTGGAAAAAATTTTTTTGCAATGTTACAGATGCGTATTGCTCCATAAAATCCTTAAAATATGATAATGAAAAATATATGAACAATTGAGTGTTTTCACTGTATGCAAATTTGCTTTTTTGATATTATTAAAATGAAGTACTCTACACATTAAAGCACTTACCATTATTTAAACACTATTCTTTCATCTATCAATTTAAAATTTCAACAAATAAATAACAAAACTGAATAACTGAATGGGTATTATACAAAAAGGGATGTAACATCATCGGTTGCATTAATATAACCAACATAACCTCAACTTTTAGGTTTTTTTAAGTTTATTGTCATTTTTAGTGATTGTATCCGCACTTCTCATTTGAAACCAGTATGGCTCCAAGCAAACATTTAAAAATTGACGCAAATGATGTCTCAATATTGTTGATTACTAAAAATGGGCTGCTAATTATAGGTTGGATCTCCAACCTACAAATATCGCCTTATTTTATTGGGAGAAGATATTTAAAACTTTATGAACATTACATTGAACAAGATTTTAGTTGAACGTACGAGAACCAAGCGGAAATTTTCATAATAGTGACATATTACTCAGAAATTTTTAAAAGATATTTATTTTTGAGGTTAGGTGTTTACCACCATTATGACCGATGACATCGACAATATGGCTTAGTCAGAGAACTTATACCACAGAGAAGCGACAATATCGGTGGCTCCTTTTATATTTTATGGCCCGGTTCTAATGACATTGACATGAGTGAAAGACAACCTCTTACACTGAGAGAACTGTAAAGTTTGATGTACACTGAAAGTAATTCAGTATAATATGTACTCAACACAATCTCTTACACTGAGAAAACTTTAAAGTTAGATGTACACTGAAAGTAATTCAGTATATGTTACTATACCACATATTAAATATAATTAAATAATAGTTGATGTTTTAAATACTATTAATTTCTAAAAAAGGCTAAAAAAACGTAAAAAAAAATGTAAATAATATATTAATATCAAATATTTACATTCACATATAATAGAATGTATTGTATAGGTATACGTTATCAAAACATATTTTAGAATAATATATTGTACATAATATTACAATTTATTCTATTTTAATATATTTTTTTTATAATTTGAAAAATTAAACAAACATGTTTTACAAAAAAGATTTTTATTTCTAATATATATAAATTCTATTGCTAAGTTGAATATACAGGGTAGTATAATACGTATTATATGCTCATGATACAACAGTTTTATATTTTGGAAAAGATTATGATGAAATAACTAGGAATATGTTAAATATGACTTGAGGCAAATATCACTTTTCGTTGCAGATTAATAAATTAACACACTCAATTTTAGAAAATTGTTTATTTATGTTTATGTTTAAAAATCAAATTCCAAATTTAGTTCCATCCATTACATTTAATAATGATACAATTAAATATTCGCCATTAACAAAATTTTTAGAATTTCGTATTGATGAAAAATTGTCAAAGTCATCATATTGATTACAGAAAAAAAAATTTCTCCTGTTATTGGAATTCTTTTTAGAATACGAACTTTTATATCTAGAAAATATTTAAACAATATATATTATTGCCCCTTATATTCACACTTACAATATTTAACTTCTATTTGGGCCACAGCCAATAATTCTGTTATGAAACCTTTACAAACATTACAAAATAAGAAAGCTATAAAATGTATCTACAATCATCCATACTTGGAACCTACAATAGGGCATGTGCACGTAACGTCACAATTAACCTCAAAAATATATATTTCTTAAATTTACATGTATTACGTAGCTATTATTAAAATGTCTGCCTGGTTCCTGTACTTTCAACCAAAATCTAGTTCAATGTAATGTTTATGAAGTTTTAAATATAGTTTGTACCAATAAAATAAGACACTTTTTGCAGGTTAGAAATATAACCTATAATTAGCAGCCTATTTTTATTAGTCAACAATATTGAAAAATTATTTGCGTGAATTTTTAAATATTTGCTTGGAGCCAGTATGGTTCCAAGCTAAAAATGCGTACATAAACATTAAAAATAAGAATAAACTTAAAAAACTTAAAATTTGAGGTTATGTTAGTTATATGATGCACATACCCTATTAGTTTATTTAAACCAAATAATCTACTTGATATTGACTCGATATATACAGTGGAATTAGAAAACATGCATATTGTAATTCGTTTCAGGATGCCACGTGGATTAAACAATGGTTTTATTGATTACGAACATGACCCTGAATTTGGTCCACTTTTTGACCGCCGGAACATTGTTTATTTAACGATTTATTGTTGAAAAATTCAAAAAAATCGACTTTTTAAAAGATAACAAAGACATTTAACGATAGGTTTTTCAATTTGTAGATACTGTTAGAACTTTGGAAAACGGTTAATTTGAGAGGTGTTTCGTTTAAAACGCTTGAAAATTTGTTTAAATAATTGCAAAAAACCGCGAAAATTATCGCAATTTGCAAATATTTTTCATTCTTTAACAAAAGCACTTTAGTGCTTGAAACTTTGACAAAATATGTCTTTTAATACCCCAAAAACCTCTAAAATTTCATCAAAAAATTTTGATTAGTTTAAGAGATATTCAATTTGTTTATTAAAAACATAAATAATGTAAAGTGCAAATTCACCCAGTTCCCGTTATCGTAAAAGGTTGATCCGGACATCATTTTTTTCGTTGAGACTTAAACTTTATTTTTTCATTAATGGTAAATCAAATTTGCATTATTTTCAACTTCAAAATGGCGTTTGAAAAAGTGTCATATTTTGAGGTTAGGTTTTTTGCTAATAACTTTTAAACAATTGAAGATTTTGCAATATCCTTCTCATATCTTTGTTGTTGGCGTTTTTTCACACATTTAAAAAAAATGACTAGCCTTACTAGAGGCCGAGATGACTTTTTTTTTTCAATAAATTCGTAATTTGTTTATTAATAAACATTAACAGCTAAAACTTGGCGAACAACTAGTTTAATAGTCTATCTTTGTAATAGAGCAGAATTTGGGGGAAAATATTCAATTTGCAAAGATAACAATAATTAATTTTAAAACAGCGTCAGAATAGGAGTGAGAAGCATGAGTCATATCTGTAACATGTTCATAAAATGATCGAGACGAGTTCAAATCCGTCAACCAAAAATGTACCGTTTCTCCGATTTTGACTTTTTTTTTTTAATCTGTGGTAGCATGATGAAATAATAATATCTGTCATGTCGATTTTTTCATAATTAAGCAATAATTTGTTATAAACTATTATTTTTTGTTATAAAAATTTTTACGAATTTATTAAAAAAAAAACATCTCGGCTTCTAGTAAGTCTGCAGTCATTTTTTTTTTTTTTGAAAATGTGTGAAAAGAACCCAGCAACAAAGATATGAGGACGATATTACAAAATCTTCATTTGTTTAATAGTTATTAGCAAAAAAACTAACCTCAAAATGTGACACTTTTTCAAACGCCATTTTGAAATTTAAAATAATGCAAATTTGATTTACCATTAATGAAAACATAAAGTTTAAGTCTCAACAAAAAAAATGATGCCCGGATTAACCCTCTATGATAACGGCAACTGGGTGAGTTTGCACTTTACATTATTTATGTTTTTAATAAACAAATTGAATATCTCTTAAACTAATTAAAATTTTTAGATGAAATTTTAGGGATAACTTTGAGGTAACCAAAGGTCATATTTTGTCAAAATTTCAAGTACTAAAGTGCTTTTGTTAAAGAATGAAAAATATTTGTAAATTACGAAAATTTTCGCGGTTTTTTGCAATTATTTAAACAAATTTTCAAGCGTTTTAAACGAACCACCTCTCAAATTAACTGTTTTCCAAAGTTCTAACAGTATCTACAAATTGAAAAACCTATCGTTAAAGGTCTTTGAGTTATCTTTAAAAAAGTCGATTTTTTGGAATTTTTCAACAATAAATCGTTAAATAAACAATGTTCCGACGGTCAAAAAGTGGACCAAATTCAGGGTCATGTTCGTAATCAATAAAACTATCGTTTAATCTGCGTGGCATCCTGAAACGAATTACAATAAATTTCAGACTTTTTTTTACTAATTCTACTGGTCTAACACTAAAAATTATAAATTTGACAAAATTTTAACCTTTCTGTTTACTTTTTTGTCGGTTTTAGTAATTTTTAAATCCCGATCTGTGTATTTAATGGAATAAAAATCTTCATTCTTATAAACAAATTTTTAACATATAGTTTTGGGAATTCTAAACATGGATGAATAAAATCTGTGTTGTTCATTATGTTAAATAACGTATTAGAAACTGCTCGTCCAGTACAAATTTCCTCAAATTGAGAATTAAATATATGTTCTAATTTGTAAATAAAATTGACAAATTCCTCTGGAGGTGCTAGCAGGTTTCCGTAAATATTTTTTTCGGTGTTAAAAGCTTTGAAATAAACTAATAAGTTATTTATATTTAGTGTCTCGCATTGTTTCCCAAAAGATTTACAAATATCGCAAGAGTGTATGTACTTCAAGGGTTTTTTTCAAAAGATATCCACAAACATAAGTGAAAGCATTTTGCGTGGGTATATTTTCTTTCGTATAGCTGTAATCAGGAAGAACAAGGGTTTTAGGAGGTTTCTCTTCTTCCTCTTCATTAATCGTGTCAGTTATGTTAGTAGATATTAGTCATTAATAATTCGTCTAAATCATCCTTTGAATTCATGTGATCAGAATGAAAATAGTTTTGGCACAACAATTTACGAAATGATCTTTGAAATTGTATTGGGGTCGGGTTTACATTATTTCCACTTTGTTGTCTCATACTTCCAAAAAAATTTTCAGTGCAATCAGTAGTAAGCCTTCTAGTTTTCAAATACATAAAATATAATTTTGAAAGCTTTTCCTACAGTTTCAAAACACTATTTATGGTTACAATCCAACATTTGTGAAACTTAATACATATAAGCCAAAACATTGGATATACAGGCTCAGTTCTTTCAGAAAAAATGTTAGTACATAACTCGTTAACAAATCAAACCGGTGGTTTTTATATTTTAAATCTTGCTTTTCCAAGAAAAATGGATTATACGGATTTTATGATTCTCTAAGGTTATACTGGACACCGCAAAATCATTCCCTGAAGTCACAAACACATTTATTTTTTTTCTTTATGGTATATTATTTATAAAAGTTTTTTGTTTATCGATTTTTACTTCTATTTGTACATGTGTTAAAATAAAATATATTTTAAATTTAACTTTTTTACTTTCCTCTTAAAGGAACCCTCCCTTCAAATCTATTTTGAATAGCACTTACCTATATTTTTTTAAACAAAATTATCCGATTCATGTGTATAATAAATTCTATATCGAAAAAATATTAAAATATACACATTTTAAATGTAAAAATACAATTTTCCAATACATTCCCAAACCAGAGGTTATATCGGACACATTTAAAAAATAATAAAAAAGCATATCGCTCACTTTACTTTTTTACATTAAAGTAAGTTCCCTAAATATACCTCTATCAATGTGCTTAATCAGATTTAAATTACGCAGATTCGTTATTGAAATATTCAAAAAAATCTTTAGAAATCACTAGATATATACCTGATTGACGATAACTTTCAGAGTAAGGGACACATCACCGGTGCTCTGTTCTCTAACCCATTCTCTTTGACGCAATGTAAACATGTGGAACTGACAACTAAACAACCTATTTGTCATATGCCACGGTACACGCGGGAAGCCTTGCTGTCGCTTCTCTGTGGTATAAGTTCTCTGGCTTAGTGTTTTTGGCAGTAAAATTTTAATTCAAATTTAAAAATACTTTTTTTTGGATGTTACTCAACTGATTGTGGAAATTCAAATGCTTTTAGCTTTTATTAAGTATTACCTTCGCAGTCAATGAGATTTTAAAATTTGTGAAAACACCGAATTCAACAGTAGATGGTAGGTATGGATACAAAGCAGTTTATAGTCTACAACACAAAAATTGGACACCCAAAATAAATTTACATAAATTCTTTTTTAAACCTCCCCATCCATAAAAATGGGGAGGTCCAAAATCGAAAATTGAGATAAAATCAGATTTCTGCTTCGAGGTCCCAGGAGTACAAAGTGATTTTTGAAAAATGTGTATGTTCTTATTTTTTAACATCTTATTTTATTACCATTCAAAAGTATTCTGTGGTGTTATTCTGATTTCAAAGATATATCACACTTCACCTTTTCCCTTCGGTTTCTGCAAAAAATGAATTATCTGAATGCCTCGGTGAGTTGTTAAGCATAAGCTCTAACATCTGCAGAATGGTGCCCTGAATCAGCGGTAATGAGCCCGGTTATTAACCAAATTTTAGCAAACATTTGGTGAGAAGATCCATCTGCTTTCAGTATCTGCTCATTTTTTCATGCATTGCTGATAAGTATGTCTTTATCTTTCTTATTGCTGGCTAGGGATGCCAGTGTTTCTTCTCTAAGGAACTCGATGCTTTACCATGTTTAAAGTAAAGACAGTTCTTCATAATTTTTATTTTAATACCACTTATTGATATTTTTATGTATTTTTAGGGTGTGAGTTTGCTGCGTTCAAATAAAACGATAACCGAAATAGACGTTGAGGAAACTAGAGACGAACCTGTTACTGTGGAAGATAACGTGGAAAATGATATTCTGCAGCAGTATTTAAGACCTTCAAGTGCTAGTAAGTCATTTTTTTAAGTATTGGTTAAGTCTAAAACTTGCATTCAATAGAGCATCAAAAAATCAAAAGATGCCGAACGTAGCCAACTCAAATATTCTCTCCATATGGATCTTTAATGAAATTATAAATTTTGTTTGGATAAATAGTAATTTAGTTCGTGTGATTCATCTTTTTAAAGTACGAGAGTGGTTTTGGAAACTTCTATATATCATTGAAATATTTGGAAAGTTTAGCTTTTTTTATTTAAAAGTATTTTTTATTACCAATCTCTGTGTGCTTTGTTTAATAAACTGAACTGTACATTCCAAATAATTCCATGAAATATTCAAATGATGTCATTTTGTTGTTCTAATTTTTGAGGAATTTTTGGAATTTTTTTTCAGAAAACCTTCATTTTTATGTACAAAACTTTTTACAAAGTTAAGCAACTCTTAAAATTCTTAAAATTCACAAAAAAAAAAAAATTTTGCCGTCATAAATGTGCGCTCAAAAATAACATGGCAAACGGTTCCAGCGATAGCTTCACCCCCATTGGTCTGAAACGCAGAAATCAAAAACAGTCATGTTAAAAATTACTCCCTTTGCCGTTTTTCCGGCCAAAAACGGGTTAAAAGATGGGGGGGGGGGGGGGTACAATATAAATAACAAGCTTTTCGAAAAAAAATTGTACATTAGCTAACTCGCCAACATAATTTTTGACAAATTGCCAAAAGATTTAAGTTAATATGTTAAAATAGTTTTTTTTTTTAATCGTTGGAACCGTTTTGAAAAATGGCTTTTTGAGAAAAACACGTTTAAAGTTTTTTTTATGTTTTAAAGTAAATATTATTTAAAATTATTATAATTTTATTTTGCCAGGCATACGTTTGTGTTATTATATTCGTGTATATAAACAATAACAGCAGCTGCTACTGCCTTGCGTTGAGCGGCCGGCTGAAAACCCATTCTTTTTCTCTCTCTGTCCCTTTCTCTCTCGCTCTCTCTCTCTAGAGGATCCATAAATCTAGATCGGGAATATCATACTCGCCATGATATAGTCCCTTGAGATTAACCAGAAAATGGCAAAAAACCCAAATGTTCTACGACCGGACCGCAAGACATTAACCCCACCGTTTTCGTGGGCGGGGAACACTATGGTGACAATATTTTCCGACTTACCGTCCAGCCACTACCTCTAAATCGAAAAAATCACCTCTTTTTCTGCTTTTTCGGCGCTAGGCTTGCAGGGGCTTGTCAGATCGGGTTTTTCTTGGTTAATTTGAATAAAATAAGTATATATTGACCACAGGTGACCTAACTCACCCCCAGAGGTTGACACTACCCCCAACCCCAATACCAAAATGCCACGAAAATAACGAAAATCAGCTGAAAACCGGTATACCTTCGTTTTCGAGGGCGAAGAATACAGTGGTGATAATATTTCCCGACCTACTTTTCACCCACTACCCCGACCTGAAAATTACCCCCTTTTTCGATTTTCCCTGGCCTAAGCTTGCGAGGGCTTGTCGGATTGGATTTTTTTGTCAATTTGAATAATATACATAAATATTGACCACAGGTGACCTAACCCACTCCAGGGGTTGAAACTCCCCCACCCCCAATAACTAAATGCCACGAAAACAACGAAAATCAGCTTGAAAGCTCCCGTTTTCGAGGACGAAGAACACGATAGTGACAATATTTCCCGACATATCCTTCACCCACTACCCCTATTTTATTTGTGTACACGATAACTCTGGAACCGTTTAAGATATTGAGTAGAAATAAGAGAAGCTAACGTCTCCATAAATTGTATTAGATACCCCCTTACCACCCCCACCCCATTGTTAAAGGGGGTGAAAAAAATAAAATTGTGATTTAGTGTGTGTACAAGAACAAAAGGCCTCAACAATTTTTTTACTTCTCTCCGCTCTCGAAAACGGGAGTATACCGCTTTACAGCTGATTTCCGTTGTTTTCGTGGCATTTCGTTGTTGGAGGCAGAGATGGGTAAACTCCCGGAGTTTTGATTACTCCGAAAGTTTCCAGGAAGCTTTCCTGGAAACTTTCCATTGGGAATATTCAGAGTCTATTTTATGGTGAAATCTGATTTGTAATGATCTAAGCTTCATTTTGATACCAAATAAGTGCATATAAATATATTATTTACATTACTTTTGCAGACTTTTACCAAATAACTGATATTATATGACACCCGTTATATATACGTTATATGTGCCCTGTGCTATATGAAGAATATGGAGCAATTGGGTGGTTACCCAGTAATTTTTGTTTGAATTATTAAATAATTAAATATAAATAAAATAATTTATAGAATGTGATAAATATGTGGATTATAAAATTACAAATTTATGTAAATAATGTCATATGTAAGTCGTACCTCCTATTTTGTGCAGAATTGGTAATATAGAAGGCAAGACAGAAATAACATCTACATATTATTTAATTAAAATAACACTAAATGTATTAAATTAAATAATATAATATATAATTTGTAAAAAAATAAAAGTATATTTCTTTTTAATCATTTTGGTTTTTAATGTAACAGAAAAAAATGCTAGATATTATTTATCGGGAAGCGATAATGCGGGTATACAAATAAACGTAACTTATCATATGTCTGTCAACTCATCCTTGATCATAGCCAATAGCACGAAATTAGAGAAATTCTGTGCCAATGCCAATAGTAATAATCCGAGCGGTGACCATATGAAACCCCACGTCATCAAACATCCGATTAATTTTTGATAATTTCGAAAAAATATCAACAAATTAAAACTGGATTTCTGGCGTTTGAGGTTATGTTAGATCATCGTGGCGGTAATTTCAAATTTATGAGTAAATATGTGTAAATAATAACTGTAAATATTCGTGAAAAATTTGGAAACTTTCCCGGAGTTTTGGAAACTTCCCCGGAATTTTGGAAACTTTTGGAATATTCAAATATTTTAAAGGAAACTTTCATTTTTATCAAAACTCCGTTCCGGAAACTTCCGAAATTTTCCTGGAAACTTTCCAATGGAAAGTTTCCTTGACCCATCTCTGGTTGGAGGTGGGGGTAGTTTCAACCCCCCAGGTTAGGTCACCTATGGTCAATATTTACTTGTTTTATTCAAATTGATCAAAAAAAATACCGACCCGACAAGATCTCGCAAGCCTAGCACTGGGGGTTGGTTCTCAGGTTTAGGGGTAGTGGGTGAAAGGTAGGTCGTATCACCATCGTATTACTCGCCCTCGAAAACGGGGGTATACCGCTTTTCAGCTGATTTTCGTTGCTTCCGTGGCACCCCTGGGGGTGGGTTAGGTCACCTGTGTGGTCAATATTTACCTATTTTATTCGAATTGACCAAAAAAAAAATCCGATACGACAAGCTCTCGCAAACCTAGCACCAGAAAATCGGAAAAGGGGGTAGTTTTCAGGTTTAGGAGTAGTGGGTGAAAGGTAGGTCGTGAAACATCATCATCGTATTCCTCGCCCTCAAAAACGGTTTTCGGCTGATTTTCGTTATTTTCGTGGCATTTTGGTATCGGAGGTGGTGGTAGTTTCAACCCCTAGGGGTGAGTTAGGTCACCTGTGGTCAATATTTACTTATTTTATTCAAATTGACCAAGAAAAACCCGATCCGACAAGCCCTTGAAAGGTATATCTTCGTGGTTGGACGGTAGGTCGGAAAATATTATCACTATCGTGTTCCCCACGAAAACGGGGGGTTAATGTCTTGCGGTCCGGTCGCAGAACTTTTGGGGTAAAAACTTTATCTCAAGTGACTAATATACACTAACCGCCATGCACTTTGAAACAGTGCCCTTTGTCAGCTTTTTGAGAAGGTAGCACAAATTTTTGAAACAACCTGTATGTTAAACTAATTCTTTAGGACCGTATTTTGTTTATTCAATAAGCAAAAATAAGTTTGAGGCTAAAATTAAAATTTATTAAATTTCACGTCCTAACATTTCATTGGTACAAATATTTTTGAAAACTAATGAAACTAAAATTCCACTAGTTGTAATAACATTGATTAATGGGAAAAATTTGGCTGTTTGACTTTTCTATCATTGTTAAGTTGACTCCTTGTCCTTGTCTAGAGTCATGTAAAGAGAGCGGACGAAGGACAAAACGGTGGCGTAAGAGGACCTCGCACACCACAAATGGAAATCCGGTAAATTTCTCCAATTCTTGATATGTTATTCTACCGATCCAGTAGATCAAAAATCTCACTGGGCACGAGTCCCAAAGACACACCCTTCTACCCTTCTTTTATCGTCTGTGAGGGTGAAAAACGATCGTATATATTTAACAACTAATTTCAATGAAAAAATTTCTATCTTTCAGCACGGTAAAAAACCTCAGTCGAAGAATCTGACTTACTCTTAGACACCTTTCCATTCCAAATTGGAGGAATTTGACGGTTAATGGACACCGGATTTTCATTTGTGGTATGCAGAGTCCTTTTGATTTGTACGATTTTAGAAATGGTAGAAATGTTCTATTACATATTTTAACTTTGCAGGCAGAAAGTTAATTTAATTCGTCAAATTTTGAAAAATAAATTTTCCAAACATCTCAAAAAAAAAAAGGCACTATGACACTACCATCCCCCGTGAAACTGTTGCCTTCTAAAAGTTTTAAAAATGTAACAAGAAATATCATGTCTAAATGTTTTTACTCTATGGAAGATTTTTATAATAATGATTTTACAGATATGGTAAATTTGGCACCTTAGCATGGTCAGATAGTGTAACTCATTGAACTAAGACTATCAAGTAATATGAAGTACACTAACTATTTTCTTGATTTGTGTAAACTCTAATTTCTTAGCCCCAGTAAATCATCTTTCATCTTTTTTTCATCTTTTAGTTCAAGAGGAAGATACCTTGGCCCAGTTATTAAAAGATGCCGGCAATACGAATTTCTCCAAGGACATTCAAGAACCCCCAAACAGATTGCCTGACTTTAAACCCTCCGAAACCTCGACACAACAAACTTCAGCATCGGTTACTCAGGATGCAAGCAGTCAAATGAAATCGGAAAGTTTTTTTGGGGGGATGAAATTTCTGGTTATGGGCTTTGAGGATACACATTTTGCATATTTAAAACAGATTATAGAAGGTATAAATGCTTTATAAGATTTTTTTTTTTTCTTCCAAAACTATCTCATCATATCATATTTCGGCTATTTCCGATGACAAATTCCTTCATTATCAATTGCTAATTTGCAAATATGAAATTTCCTTTATTGTCAATTCATATACTCATGTCTTCTACAAACACTTTTACATATAATTATATTTACATTCAAATAAGAGTCAATGTTGACTCTAATAATAATAACTTTATTGGAAATAGGACATCCTAATAAAAAATAAACACTAGTTCATTTTATAAAAACTTAAGACTACGTTACAAAGGAAACACAAATAAAGATCATTATTACTAAATGCGATGAGTGTATCATCAGCATATAAATTAATAAATTCACAATTGGTAATAATTAATCAATTAAATTAACTCCATTCAAGTAGATTATGAATAATTGTGGTCCTAGTACCTTGGGATACTCCTGTATTAGCTGCGAAGATGAGAAAATACTATGTATTTCAGTAGCTTGCTTGCTTTCTGTTCCATAGATGGTCTTCCTTTTCTGTTAGCGGGTCAATGAAAGGTTGCTGCACTCAGGCATTGTGGCCCAATCTGCTACCGCTACAAACTTAGGGAATTCCCCCATTCAGGCCGGATTCTGACCCAAAGGCTAACATCCTTCCTGTGGGGGCATTCCTTATTTCCTCCAATACCAGAAAACCAATATCGAAGTGTTTGTGCCTGAAGTTCATAAGACCAGGGCAGGAAGTTAGGACATGGGTGGAGGTTTCATCCTCGTCCCCGCAGAACCTGCAGTTGGGGTATTGTACAGGTGGAAGAGCCGTGTCCGGTCAAAAGACCTACAACAATTCTGACATGATTCCAGCTTAGTCGCAGGATATGTTCTGCTTGGGGGTGCCCGATATATCGATATTCATTGATAATTATCAATATATGGAAGGGCGAAATTTCGAGGAAATAATGTTGATATGTTGATAAATTATAATTTCTCAATAAATTATCATTCACCGATAAATTGTCATTTATCGATAAGTTATCGTTTGTAGGAAATAGAATCAAATTCAACCACATACAAAGAACAGTTTTATTGATATTAATCGTGTCGTACATTATTGTCTACTTTTACCTGGTAGCATTATGATATGGAGTATGAGCAGTATTAGTATTTCGGTACGAAATCCCTATATTTAAAGATAAAAAAATTACGGAAATTAGTAAATTGAAATGAAGTCAAGGCCCGCCCTTCCGCGAAAATCCCTTATTCCTCATATTCCCTCAATAATTGTATGTTCCCGGCAACAATCGACGTTGAAAAAAATATAATTTATCGATACACCACATAACAATAAGTATCGGTAATTATTGTCAGAGATGGGTAAAGGAAACTTCCCAATAAACATTTCCAGGAAATTTTCTGGAATTTCCTTAATGAAGTTTTGATAAAAATCAAAAGATGGGTAAACGAAACTTTCCATATGAAAGTATATGGAAATATTTGAATATGTCGATAGTTTCCAAATACTACAGGAGCCCACCCTAAGTGCCTGTGACTTCAGTACGTGCTGCTATGATGGCTTGCTCATTTAAATTTTTTTATTTTACCTATACCTGTACATGAATTTTTGACCATTTTGAGGTGTTTTTTGAGATTTTTCTGAGGTTATGTCAAAATCCTGATATAGTGAAAAAATTCTGACCTCGAATTCGGTTTCAGCGCCCCAAAATACGTATAAAAACCTGAGTCAACTCGTTTAATGCCCCAATTTACTTTTTACCAGGTTTCAGGCTTGTTTTAAGCTGTTTTTTGTGTTTACATGAAAATATTGACAACATGTGACAATTCTGACCTCGGATTTGGTTTCAGCGCCCCAAAATACGTATAAAACATAGGTCAGTCCATTTAATTTCCCAATTTACATTTACTTCCACATCCAGTGGAAATATCGTATCGACAAAAAAAATTTGAAAATTTTTATTTTTCAAATAGACTTAGAATGTCATGAAACGTCAAGATTTTAAGTTTGAGCAAAAAAAAATTCTGTCTATCTGTAACTTTCTTGTGCACACGATTACTCTGAAACTGTTTAAGATATTGACTTGAAATTTGGTACACCAATGTATTTTAACGAGACCTGGAACTAGATTATATTTTGATCTTACTCTGTTGAAGGGTTGGGGGGTAAATTAGGGTAAATGAGAGTAAATAAAGTAAAATAAATCAAGCAAGAGTCCATAAAATTAGTATTTAGTATATAAGAGAAGCTAAGATCTCAAAAAAATTTTTGGCATAAGAACCCCCATTATTAAAGAGGGTGAAAAAAATAAAACTGTTATTTAGTGGGTCTACTACTGTCGTGAACAAAAACATTTTTTTCTAATGTAAATTTCTCTCTATTTGCACACTTGCAATGAATTTTGACAAATAACTGACAATGTCACAAAAATTAAAGTTAGATGTACACAACTAGATGTTAGCAAAAATACGTTATAAGACTTGTCCCATTTTTTTTGCGCACACAGTACAAGAACCAAATGCCTCAAAGTTTTTTTTTACTTTATCCACCATGCAGCTGTAAAAATAGGATCGTTATCTAAGTCTCTGCGCATTCTCTGACGATGTTATCTTCTCTAAGTAATCGATCTCTATTACTTAATATCTTTAGGATTAAAATAATAATAATAATAATAAAAGATGTTTATTGGTCATACAAGTAAACAATACATATATAACAAAAAGGCCATCGACCGAGGTCCTTCAGTCTGTCCATTACAGCAATTAATATTTATTGCAAAAATTAAATATAGTGAAAATTATGATCAATTTCAGTGAGTGCAAAAAAAAGACCATTTCATAATACAAAAGAAAAAATATTTCACAATAAAATTTAAAGTATAAGATATATGATGATTGCAAGCAAAAATACAAATAGGAGAATATCAAAAAGAGTTTAATTAGCTACTTGAAAGAAATCAAAATTTCTTGAATAGTTCTCTCGGGAAAACGACACCTTGGCCTCTGAACTGTTCGTGTTCTCAGGAGAGGATTTATAATCTCTAAATTTTGAGGACTTCTCTGGGAAAGCATATTTAGTCTCTCATGGATAGGATTGACTTTCAACTTGGAATAAAGATAATAATTATTAGGAGGCTTGTGGAGTGGATTCCTCGGATGGTGCATCTTCGTAATTAGTCTCAAAGCGGAGGTTTCAGCAACTTGGATGATTTTTATGATTGATTTACGGCAGTTCAGGTATAAAGTATGTCCATGATCTAAATAAGTCCGGCAAATGGATTTGTATATTTTGGCAGCCGATTGTATTGAAATTCCCTCATTTTTATATGTAGAGAGCGAAAATATTTTGTTTGTGTTGTAATTCTTCGTTTGAGCAACTTTTTTTACGTTTTAGGTTACATTTCTGATCTAGTTCTATTCCTAAGTATCTCACAAATGAAGTAGATTGAATTCTTGACTTTAATATACTGATTGGCGGTAAATCCATGGACAGTCTATGGTTAAAAATTAGAAAACGGGCTTTAGCAGGATTTAATTGTAGTCTCCGTTTTTCAAACCACTTCTCGATGTCATTAATCATAGTTTGTAAATTACCAATGCTTTTGCTCAGTTTTGTCGCATGAAATTAAAGTGCTATCATCAGCATATAGCAGATGGCAAGCCTTTGGATCAATTTCAGATGAAAAAATAAATTATACCGAGCTGGTGACAATGCAGAACCTTGAGGTTGTAATGGTGTTTCTCCATTAAGGGTAGCAGGTTTGGAGATTTTTCCAGGGTTCATCATTTATACCGGAAATTAGAAACCAAATCCAAATAAAATCATTTATTAACAAATAACGTAGTTTCCAAAATATGTAGAAACATCAGGTCGTCGTATCTTTTACGACTTTATTATACAATCAAATACAAATAAGAAAGAGAGAAACGGAGTGAGTGTAATGTGTATCTCTGTTATAACGTCGTATATGCAGGTTCGAATCGACGTGGTCAACGAGACAGACACAAACGGGAGTAATCCTCTATTTATAAAATAGCGGGTATCTGGTAAGCGTCCGCGACGTCGTATGAGAAATTAAATTTATTTCGTTCCCCTCAGCTCGCTAAAGTGTGAAAGTCAATTAAACTCTGATTTTTGAATGATTCCGGCTGGCTTTTATACAACAGTTCTGGCTCCCACTTAGTGAAATTATCCCCATACTCGGTATTTCAATCACGCGCAGTTACATTATTAAATGACAGGAGATTAAACAAGAAAGGATGTATAGTCCGTTACGCGAAATGTTGACCGTAATGAATGTATAGTTTATTACGAGATGTATGGCGTATACTTCATTACACTCCCCCCTTTCTTTACAAAAAAAAAAAAATAAAATTCTGGAATCCATCGTCTGACTTTGGACCAAGTGTAGGGTCAACAGGAATGATCCTTGCAGAATTTTGTGGTGTTCCATAGTCAGTTTGGTATAACACAGGTGTCGGCGTAGCTGGTAGGAAAAGATCTTAACAAAAAGAAAATAGTTTAGGTACGTTCCAAGTTAAAATTTCAGATAGATAGTGAATAGAGTTTATACAAAACAAAATAATAAAACCTATCCTTATCTTTAATGGATTTACAACTGAAAAAAAACTTCAACAAAACTTATCACTTTGAGAAAGAAAAAAGAATTAAAAAACTGAAATTCCTATCAATTAAAATTATTTACAGGTGAAAAGAAAAACTATGCTGTTCAGACAAACGAAATACTTAATATAAAACTAAACAATTAATTTGTTTTTCCCGGGAGGCGGGTTATTCCTGACACTGGAGGTCCGCACACTCTGGACGTGGTGCCGTCAGGGTTTCTTACTCGGAACTTCTTTTTGTGGTTCCTGTTGGTTGGTGCTTTTAATGTCGTCGTTGGAAACGTTGGGGCGACTGGGCACGGGAAGCATTTGCCAGGAAGCTGTGGCGTTGCTGGCGTTGGATCGTCATCTTCCAAAAAGAATGCCGCAAGGCACGGGATGTTTCTGCCTGGAGTCGGTGGCTTTTCTGGACTTGGTGTATCTCCAAACAAACGCTTCATCTTTTCTCGCAGGGCTTGCGAAGGGGAAATTGTTGTCGGAGGTGGTGTTGTCGGTACAGGTTCTGGGGTTGCCGGCAGAGGCGAAATAATCTCAGGAAGGTGAACCTTTCTTCTTATACAATTTAATTTTGCTTTCGGTGGTGTTCTCCCTTCATCTTCCGTCTCTAATCTGTAGGATCTAGCGAGTTCTGTCGGGCTATAGTAAATGTACAGGTTTGAATAATTTTTGTCCTCAATTCTAACCATTGGTGTCGATAATTCGGGGGTAGCTGATGGTGAATACATCTTGCTATTGTGACGTGCTGCACACAACTGGCTAAAGATTATTTGTAGCTGGTATTTTATAGGGCAGGTTATCATATCCCTTCCTGGGTGTCAGGCATGCGCCTTTTTTAAATCTTTAACGTGGACACGTTGTGTTTTCCTGCCGGTAGGGGATCTAATTTCGACTACTACTGGGGATATAGTCCGTTCCACGATATATGGTCCTGAGAATTTTGGGGCAAGTTTCGCATTGAAACTTCGAATTGCTGAGGATAATGGGTGTTCTTTTTTCATAACCCGATCTCCAATACGTGGACTCCAATCTCGGCGTCGTAAATTGTAATGATGGCTCTGTGATTGGTATGCTTTAGCTAAATTTAAATGTACCAGTTCGAAAATTTCTGTTAACTTTTGTAAATACTTTACTTGGGTTTGTGGAACATCAGTGGTAATTGGATTTGTCGAGATCTGTTCTCCATTAAGGATACCTGGTAAAGTTAACTCCCTACCGAAATTCAGCATGGCTGGAGAGAAACCAGTAGATTCATGTCTGGAAGAATTCATGGCCAAGGTAAATTCGGGTAAGTATTGGTCCCATTTCCGGTGATCGTTTTCGGTGTACTGACCTATCATAGTCTTCAATACTTTATTTGTCCTTTCTACGGGGTTACATTGGGGTGTATATGGCGTAGTTGTACGGTGTGTAATACCGTATTCAGACAGCATACTAGTAAATTCTTTACTTACGAATTGTCTTCCGTTATCGGAAATAATACTTTTCGGGCACCCAAAACGTGATATAATTTTTTCTTTTAGGGCTTTGCAGATGGTGCTGGATGTCGCTTTCCGTACTGGGTGACATTCTACCCATTTGGTGAATCTATCCTGCATCACTATCAGGTTTGTGTTTCCTTTGCTAGACCTCGGGAGTGGTCCTACAATGTCTATACTAACAGTATCCCAACGTCCATTTATTGTTGGAAATCGCATTTTTTCAGCGGGTTGTAGTTGAGATTGTTTGTATTTTTGACAGCTGGAACAACGTCTGACATAATTGGCAATGTCTCTGTACATTTTAGGCCAGTAATATTTATTTGAAATTCTGGTGATTGTTTTTGCTATTCCTAAGTGTCCTGTGTAAGGTAAGGTGCATAAAATTTGTTTTCGTTTTGGCTGTGGTATACAGAGTTTCCATGGGCTGGAGAATTCAAGATCGGTAAAATCGTTGGTTGTCCAAACATGGCGGTAAAGATTCCCATTTAATATACAGTAATCTGATTTCTTTTCAGGTTTTTCTGTAACCAATTTGATGGTGTCCTGGTACCATGTGCAATTTTCAGCACCTGTGATAGCAAGAATACAGCCGTCGGAATCGGTATCTTGTTCGGCGAGTGGCTGGCGGGAAAGTGCATCTGCAACTTTATTTAGGATTCCTTTCCGATATCTAATCTCAAAGTCGTATTGTTGTAGTTCCATTGCCCATCTCGCTAGACGTCCACTAGGGGATTTTATGGAGTTTAACCACTTTAAACTCTGATGATCTGTTATGACTATAAAACCGCTGCCCAAGGAATCACTACTTCCACATCCAGATTTTCTATACAAGTCACTCACAACGAAAAAATTTTGTATGTGGAAATAATTGCTTATGGAACTTTAATAACATAATATTTGAAATCCTCTACCCCAAAAACCTATAAAACGATACCCCACATCGGTAGTGGGGTGGGGGTGGTGATAGGGGGTGTAGTGGGGGTGGATGAAGTAAAAAAAATATTTTGAGGTTTCTGGTTCTTGTACACACACTAAATCACATTTTTTTTCATCCCCTTTAATAATGATGCAGGGGTGGTAATGGGGGTGGCTAATGCCAAAAATTTTTTTGAGACCTTAGCTTCTCTTTAATATACTAAATACCAATTTTCTGGACTCGTACCTGCTTAATTTAAAAATTTTCCCAAAATTTACCCCAATTTACCCCCAACCCTTCGATGGAACAAGATGAAAATATAATCTAGTTCCAGATCACGTTAAAATACATACGTGTACCAAATTTCAAGTCGATATCTTAAACGGTTCCAGAGTAAACGTGCGCACAAAAAAAAGTTACAGACCGACAGACAGAAATTTTTTTTTCGCTCAAACTTAAAATCTCGACGTTTCATGACATTCTAAGCCTATTTGAACAATAAAAATTTTTAAAAATTTTTTTGTCGTTACTATACTTCCACTGGATGTGGAAGTAAAATGATATCCCATTAGATAATGTAAGTTTTTCCGGATTCCAAACACTATCGCCTTGCATTCGAGTTCCACGGCAGACATCATCTTTTCGGTGGGGGATAGGGAACGACTGGCATATGCTATAACTCGGTCTACATTGTCGACTTTTTGTGTGAGTGCTACTCCTAAACCTTCTTTCGACGCGTCCGTTTGCAGGTAAAAGGTTTTCGAGAAATCTGGGCAACTTAATATTGGTGCTTCTGTTAGTGACTTTAATTTGTTAAAAGCTTCATCTTCAAGTGGTGACCATTTCCAACGTGTGTGTTTTCTTAGTAGTCTATTTAGTGGGGCAGCAATTTCTGAATACCCTTGTATAAATCTTCTGTACCGGGATGACATCCCAAGAAAACGACGTAATTGTTTGACGTTTTTTGGCGGTTGGATTGTTGTAATGGCTCTTACTTTTTCGGGATCTGTTTTAATGCCGTCTTTGCATACCAAGTGTCCTAGATATCTAAGTTCTTTTCTACAGAATTTGCATTTATCCGGATTTAATTGTAAGTTTGCTTCTATCAGGCGTCGAAAAATTTCTTTTAGATGTTTTAAATGTTCGTCAAATGTCTTGCTTATAATGACAATGTCATCTAGGTATGCAAAAGCGAATGTTATTTCAGGGCCGATAATTTGATCTAAGAGTCTTTGAAAAGTACTTGGAGCAGAGTGGAGACCAAAAGGCAGTACCTTAAATTGGTATAGACCTCTTCCGGGAACTGTAAAAGCTGTTATCGGTTTACTATCGTCGGTTAATGGTATCAACCAATAGCTGGAACGTAGATCTAACGTTGATATAAAACTAGCTTCCTTTAGTTTATCTAGAATGGAATTTATGAATGGTAGTGGGTAAGCATCTTTCATTGAAACCTCATTTACCTTCCTGAAGTAATGAATGTATAGTCTATTACGAGATGTATGGCGTATACTTCATTACAAGGTAATCCCTGTTCAACAAAAAAACCATCCGACATACCATTGTTAATATTCACTTATAGTTTTCTTTCTTCTAAAAAGCTTCTTATAATATAAATCAGATAGTTAGGGATTTCTAATTTGTTTAATTTGTAAAGTAAACCCAAATGCCATACACTATCAAATGCTTTTTTAATGTTTAAGAAAACAGCAGCTGATTAAGGGCATGTTGTACTAAGGTTTTTTAAACCTACGATCACGGAAACCAGATCAAATTAATTCGCAGATCAAAACAATTTTATGTTGTATGTAGATAGTAGATAGTAATCGGCAGTTCAGATGATCCGATTTTAAGTGAGTGACCAGAATGGGCTAAAGCCCATTCTATCTCCTGCGGAGGGCTTGAGTGCTTTGCGCTCAATTTTACGTTTCAATCAATTTAAAAGTTTTATGAAAATTTGTCTTTTTTCTGTATATTTGAAATTTCTTTTTAAATTTGTCATTTTTTGAAATTTTGCATTTTTTTAAAACTGACATTTTTGAAGATTTGACATTTTCTAAAAAGTGACATTTCTCCGAAAATTTGACATTTTTCTGAAAAGTGACATTTCTCCGAAAATTTGACATTTTCACGAATTTTTTACTTTTTTCTGAAAAGTGACATATCTCTGAAAATTTGACATTTTCTGAAAAGTGACATTTCCCCGAAAATTTGACATTTTTTAGTAAAATTAACATTTTTCTGAAAGGTGACATTTCTCTGAAAATTCGACATTTCTTGGAAATTAAAAAAAAAAATTTCGTGACCCGTCTTGTACAAATATATTTTTGATATCATCATCGGTTCGCCCGTTATAAGAATTTTACGTTTTTGTGACGTCATCAGGACGTACGTCTATTTTTCATTCATTCGGATTCCGTCTTTCTTCAATAATGCCACCTATGTGTTAAGTATGAAATCGATATCTATCTCCGTTCATCTGTTGTAAGAATTTTTCATTTCTGTGACGTCATGTGACGTAGGTGTATTTTTGATTCACTTGGATTTCGTTTTTTCTTCAATAGTTCCACCTACCTACCCGTTTCAAATATGATGTCAATATCTCTAAAATGGAGGGCGCTTATGCAGATCGACAGTGTATACAATTGTCCTTGGTTTCGATTTGCATCGCGCAAAACACGAAACAAATGTCAATTTAGACAAATCGCCCTGTATATGGCTTTTTATCGCCTCGAAGTTTGACAGCAGTTAATTAATCCTTGGAGTATGACAATCAAAAAACAAAAGACTTAGAAAATTTAATTCTGTACAAATTCGTTAGGGCGAAGTTTTTTGGCCTAGGAGCTACCGTTTAGGAGTTATGGAAGTTTTAAGGAGGAACATTTCCAGAAGGCCTGAAAGTTGCAAAAGTAATACATGTTCACAAAAAGAACTCAAAGAATCACGTAGACAACTACAGACCAATTTCCTTGACGTCAGCAATATCAAAAATTTTTGAATACTGCATGTTAGAAAGACTCGACTCCTTTATTGTGAGATACGGCCTAATACCTAACGAACAACATGGATTTAGGAGAAACAAATCAACAACAGCCACTACAGAATTTTACATGTATATCCTTGATGAATTAGACAAAAGAAGGTGTCCAGTTGGTGTCTATTGCGATCTTAGCAAAGCCTTCGACTGCGTCCCACACCCTCGGCTACTCCACAAGCTGTGGGTGCTGGGCATAAGAGGCAGTGCACACAACTGGTTTAAATCCTATCTCACAAATAGAAAACAATATATTGAGATATCTCACAATGAAGGGGATGGAAGTCGCAGTAGGTATTGCTCTGATACTCTGAATGTAGAGGTAGGAGTACCTCAGGGAAGTATTCTTGCACCTGTACTATTCTCTCTCTATGTTGCTGATATTGCAAAACACTTATCCGATTATAAAATAACGATGTACGCAGACGATCTGTCAATATTAATTTCAAGAGAATCCCATGAATCAAACCAAGAAGCTTGTAATAACTTAATGAAAAAAATAGAACAGTGGTTCTCGATAAACTTATTATTCTTAAATTCAAGCAAGACCGAATACTTATTGTTTCATACCAGACAAAAACAAGTACTAAACATCGACATAAGCATAGGTGAAACGAACATAGAGAGAAGTAGCACTGTGAAATTTTTAGGTGTAACAATAACGGACACTCTTGAATGGACCAGTCATATAGATTTTATTATTAAAAAATTGAACACGAAAATTTATCAAATAAGGTGTATACGTTCTTTACTCAACACTGAAGTATTAAAAAACTTCTATTTCGCTGAGGTACAATCTAGTCTACTGTACGGAATTATACTGTGGGGAGCCTCTCCAGCAGCAAAAAAATTATTTTCAGCCCAAAAAAGATGCATACGTACTATGCTAAATAAAAGTCAAAGCGACTCATGTAGGCAATTATTCTCACATCTCAATATTCTTCCTCTGTGTTGTTTGTATATTCTAGAAGTTGCATGCTATATTTTTAAAAATAAACATAACTTTCAATGTCACAGGGACTTACACAAGTATGACACAAGAAATGGCACTGCTCTGTGCACACCTCAAAATTCTCTAAATATAACCCTAAAAGGGCCCTTAAGTAATGGTATTAGAATCTTTAACAAAATTCCAACTTACATAAAGGAGCAACCTACCTATTTCAGATTCAAAAAGTCATTAAAAAATTATCTAAGGATTGGACTATATTATAACTTAGACGAGTTCTTCTTATGAGAACTTCTCTGTATAAATTTTATTATGGATAACTGCATTGTTTATCATTGTTATTGTCATTAAGGTTCAATGTTGAATTTTATAGTATTGTATGTATTTATCTTTTCTTTAAAAATGTATTTTTAATATGAGAGTGTACCATTTTGAGTCGTGCATCGCCACATATTTGGGTCGATTTCTCCGAAACGAATGTATTTAGGACAATTCTGATGGAACTGGGCGATTCCTCAAGAAATGATCTGGACCCTTGTGAATATTTATTTTTAAGCTAGCTGCAGCCGTTTCCGAGATATAAACGAAAAAACGGCGAAGAAAAAGTAGCGTTTTGAAGCCGAAAAAAGTGCATAAACATGCAATCCTAAAATGTTCATATTGTTCGAAATACACCAGCGGGACGACCGTACGATGTCGCGATGGAAAGAGGAAGAGTTTTATCCGCATCGTAAATTTCATAGGGCAAATTGAAAATTCGGTCTGGCACGAACAAATGAAAAGTGACATTTTTTGACATTTCAACAAAATTGCAAAATACAATGACACGACAAAGGAAGCATCGTGAATAAAAATTGAGGGTAGCAAAAATTCGTCCAGAAAGAGACGGACGAATTTAATCAGTTAATTAAGAAGTTAATCGTTAAATGGAATCGACGAAATATATCCTAATCCAGTAAGCATTTTATTGTATGTCCATCAATACCATTCCGTATCCAGAGAATTGAGCGCGAAAAAAGCCTTTGCTGCAGTAAATTTGGAAAGAGTAAGGGGCTCAGCCCTCTCAGATTTTAATATATGTTAATTCTGTACATTGACAACACTGATTCCTTCAAAAATTGTCAATTTTGGCGGAAAATTGACATAATTGCTGAATTAATCAGAACACATAATTAGAACAGCTAATATAACAGTATAATTATTATTATTACCTAATTATTAATTTTGAGGTAATGTAGAAAAGTATGAAGTATAAAAAAATAGTATTTTAAGTTAGGTTATCCATAATATATTGTTTAATCATTGTTACATATTTTACATTTTTATTACGTATTATGTTAATTCAACAATAAATTTAGAAAATATTCGTTTATTAAAATAAGGCATATTTTAATAAACGAATATAGTAATGTTATTTTGGTTTACGACACTTGTTGGATCATGTACTAGTGCTTCATATTCATTAATATTATTTGTTAAATCGATTACAGCTTCTATTTCCCCGTTTATTGCTGGTGGTTGGTCACGCATTTGACAAGCGATGTTGTGTAAGGCTGCAGTGGCTACTACCAAAGCCTGCACTTCGTTCATCTGGAGTCTTATGCCTAATGCTAAAACTGGAAATCTTTGTTTCCACATTTCAAAGCAACGCTCAACAGGGTTTCTAGTTCGAATCTGTGACTCGTTGAAGAGGGTTTGGGCAGGCGTTTGAGGGGCGCCAAGTGGAGTTATCAAATACTTTTTAACTTCATATCCACTATCTCCGACTATAACACTGTCAGCTCCAAAATCGTCATTTTTCAGCTTCGTACTCGCGAATAGGCAAAAATAGAATCATGTGCTGATCCCTGCCAAGGACACACAATGTTTCTGATTATACACTCAGAATCACAGACCACCTGGACATTGAAGGAAAAAAATCCTATTCGGTTTCTATAAATTTCAGCATCTGTTCCACCGGGAGATTTAATTCGAACGTGTGTGCAGTCAAGTCCTCCAATACATCTAGGAAATCTGCATATATAGTAAAAGCCTTGTCTCACTTCAGCTATCTCCTCCTCATTGCTTGGCATTTCAATGTATTGTGGTCGAACTCTTGCAATTGTAGTTATTACCTTATATATGCATCGACTTGCTGTTGACTTATCGATGCCACCCAAATCACCAATAACGTGCAAAATGGAGCCACTAGCCAAAAACGGTAATAAATACCATGTCTTCAGCAGATAGAGCATGACTCCTGAAATTGATTAAAAGAAACATAATTCACAATATATTTTTATAATTTTTACACTACCTATTAGTAGTCGGTGCTATTTCCACGTATATGAGGTCCAAGAGATACCGAGCCACTGACTTTGATGTTCTATAACGATTTTTAAACTCATTGCCCCTCCATTTAACTGGAACTCCCATCTGGAAAAGGTAATCTACAAGGCGCGACTCTCCTTATGGACATGTCGCAGAATTTGTGGAGAAACCTGGGGCATAGGTCCCCAACAAATATACTGGCTTTACGTTACGGTCATAAGACCAATGGTAGCGTATGCCTCCATAGTTTGGTGGTCGAAAGGGCTACAAAAAACGACCAAAGCCAAACTCTCTGGTCTACGGAGACAAGTATGTCTGGCGGTAACTGGTGCGATAAGTACCACACCGTCAGCAGCTCTGGAAATCCTCCTGGATCTACCCCCTCTCCACATCTACTTGGAGAGAGAGGCCAGGTGGGCAACATACAGACTTCAACAAGAGGTAAATAATATGCCGCAGGCTAGCATCATGGAATGCAACAGGCTGTCAGATGACATAGAGTGTCACGGCATCCTGGGAATGCTTTCAGATGTGATGCCTACCGCGACCAACTATGAACTGCCTTTTACCGCCTTTTTTCCTGGAAGAGACGAATGGGATTGGAACAAAACTGACCTACAAAGAGCAGACATCCGTTGGTTTACAGACGGCTCCAAAACCCCTGAGGGAGTTGGAGCTGGAGCATACAGTCGCAATCCAAAGGTAAGAATCACTTCAAGCCTGGGCAATTATGCGACTGTGTTTCAGGCAGAAGTTCATGCCATTGAACTGTGTACAAGGAGGCTTGAGCAGATGCATCCTAGACACAGATCAATAAAAATCTTTTCAGACAGCCAAGCAGCTCTCAAAGCTCTTGGCTCACATCGCTGCAATTCTAAATTGGTCTGGAACTGCCAAAAGGCTCCAGCCCGATTGGGCAGATACAACAAATTAACTCTGGTCTGGATACCGGGCCATTCTGGCTTGGAGGGCAACGAAGTAGCCGACTCCTTAGCCAGGGAAGATGCGGTATCAAAATTTATCGGACCGGAGCCAGTGCTTGGCATATCGGCAAGTACTGTGAAATCAACCATCTTGGCCTGGACTGAGGGGAAAATCCTCCAGTACTGGCAAGAACTACCAGGATTAGTTCATTCAAAGGAGTTCATCACATACCCCTTGAAATCAAGAACTAAAAAACTATTAGAGTTAAATAGGTTACACCTAAGAACGCTAGTTGGCCTATACACTGGGCACTGCAGACTTAATCACCACCTACACAGACTCGGAATAGCAGACAACGCTGAATGCCGATTGTGTTTGGAGGAGGATGAAACGGCAGTGAACATTTTATGTACCTGTCCTGCTGCAGAAAGAACTAGATTCTCACTTTTTGACAAAGGGCAACTGCTGCCAGAGGATCTGGACAACCTCTCACAAGGTAGTCGGCTTTATCAAAAAGCTGAACCTATTGGGTGAAATATAATTAGGAGTGAGCCACAATAGACCAGATGGTCGCGGTGGAGGGTCTGTTACTAGCCCACTCCCATATCAACCTAACCTAACCTAACCTCCACTTAACAGAATTATTGGGTCTTTCTCGAAACACACCTGGAATCCGAGGGTGTAAAACTAGTTTAAGAAGTTCTAAAAAGTCTTCATCATCTGTCAGACCTTCTAAGTAGTTTTCTTGCATTACTTAATGACAACAGAACAAGAAAAAACTTGGACAACACTCCAGCTCAGCCCTTCCTATTTAACTGTTCAGTATCTAATTCTAATATTATTATTTTATTTGATCATGTCAGTGTCAAAATTTGAAAGAATGTGAGGTTAGATCCGACTGATCGAAGTTTAATCTGCTATCAGAGGCGATTTAAGTGTTCCCTGAATTAACCATCGTTAAAATGCCGATCTACAATAGTACAACAACGTTCGAACACTGATCCTCGATTCAAAGTTGATCCGGGATTTAAATTGTTAGTACAACGCGCTCTTAAGGTTGTCTAATTTAGCTGACTGGACATTGGACATGAGAATTGTACTTTAGGATTATTATTGACAATATTAACTTAACAACAGTTTTTAGAGTCATTAATATAAATCGTGATCTAACATAGATAGCTATTTTTTAAAAAACCAGTACCATGTGAATTTTGCCTCGTTTTATTTGCTGTTCAAAATACTTGCAATCAATGCAGTGTTCTATGAAGGAAATTGACAGATTGCCAAGATGTAGTAGTTTTATTCTCTCGTAATGGAAACAACACTCAGCAGTACTTAGCACTATTGATTGTGACTTTAGTGACTTTCATTGGAATCACGTATTTATCTAAACGACAATACGAATTGCTAAAATGATTTTATAATTCTTCTAATATACTTTTCTCTTAGGTTTCTCTGGGGAACTGGTACCAAAGAGCTACAAAGGAATACCCGACTTTATCGTGGTCCCGATATTCAACAACCTAGAACTGCGACACGTGGCCAGTGAGGTTGTTAACGAATTGTACATAAACGAATGTGCCAAGGAAGGCGGCTTGCTGAGTGAAATTATGTATTACCATCATCCATTTGATGTGCCTGATGGGACACTGCTTGAGAATTGTGTTATTACGATCAGCGGTTACAGCAGTTACGAGAGAAGTTTTCTTATGCAACTTATTGAGGCCTTAGGTGGGCAGAATCAGGAACAGTTTTCCAGGGTGACATCTCAAGTAAAGAAAGTTGTTGCATCCACCCATTTAGTGAGTGACAAACCTAGTGGAAAGAAGTATGCTGCCGCCTTAAAGTGGGGCCTACCAGTGGTAAATAGAGACTGGTTGCTGAAGTGTGCCAAGACAGGTCAACGTGTGCCTGAAGCAAGTTGTTCGGTGGAAGGTGGTAAGGGTATGTATTCTTTTTACTCGTAAATATAAGAAGTTTTTTCATCCCATATATGTAAGTTAAAGTCACTGAACTCTACTATATAAATGGAAGGTCAATATCCATACCCATTTGTTATAAGAAATGTACAATACAATACTTATTCAGAAATAAATTCATTCACGCAAAAAGTACATATCAGTCATTTACACAGATGGGGTTGCCAGGCCTAAAATTCGAAAAGCCGGACTTTACTTATAAATTTAGCCGGACATTTGGTACAAAAAGCCGGACAACATTCGTTCGCCATAAAAAAAATTATTAAACCATAAAATCAGTCTTTTAGTATGTTTTATTAAACTTAATTTAAAAATGAATATTTGTTACATGGGAATAGAAAATTCATCGCAAAACAATAAAATACCTACCTATATCTATAAAAAAGCAACTAAAAACGGGAAAAAAACGAAAAAATCACGTATGAAACTAATTCATAAAATATCAAATGAAACTTTGGTAAGTGTATCCACATAAAAAACTGAATAATTCATTATAATCATATAGAATAAAATAACTTTTATTAATAAAAAAAAAATGTCTTTTTAAAACTTAAAAGCGCAGAAATTATGTACATTTATCATTTGGGCTTATTTTATCAAGTAAGTTTTTTTCTTCACGGATCATATGGTAGAATTCTTGGCAACTTATTAGTCTATATAAAACGCGATGATTGACGCTCGGAATGCCCCCCTCGTCGAGACCACTTGCATTGTGTGTTTTTTGGGTCGCTGATCACGAAAATCGAGGTCTTGTAGCTCTAAAAATAATGCTAAAAATGCCAATGGGGTTTTTTTCACGGTAATGTGAATAATAATGCAAAATAATGTTATAAATGTGCTTATTGTAATGATATTTTGCCAGTTCAGTATGTTCATCTAAAATAAGGACGAATTTTAAGCTAAGGGTTAACCAGAGGGGGTAAAACTACACCTAAATTGATGTAAAATGAAAAAATGGTGGAATTTTTTTTTCACTTTTTGATCTGAGTTTAGATGAAAGGGGATTGCACAATGAAGGACACTTTTTTCCAACCCTTCAGGGGTGAAAACTACGCCTATATCGCCTTTAAAGTGAACTAACGCTTAGAAAATAAGTAGAGATGTATACTTTTTAGTTTGCTTGTAACTTCTGATAGACTTCCGTCGAAAAAAATACTAAAAAGTTTACCCCTAAGGGGTGAAAACTACCCCCAAGCTTGCAGGGAATTAAAAGGGAAGGTAGAAATAATAAATGAACATGAATATTTTTTTTACAGTATTATTCACATTACCGCGAAAAGAAAACAAAAGGGGTGACTATTTTTAGAGACGTGATCAGCGACCCAAAAAATATAAAATGCAAGTGGTCCCGATGAGGGGGGCATTCCGAGCATCAAACCCCCCCGTTTTACATGGACTATATTTTTAAATTGCACTGTAGGAACATCATTTTGGCTATTGTATCTATATGTAATTTATTTTGTTCTTTCGAACATTGGGCATTTATTAATGAAAATACTCTTTCGATATTGGCATTGTGGCCTGGAATAGCAAAATAATACTCTGCCAATATTAATAATTCTTAGTAAAAGTCCGTATTTTCCAGAGAGTTAAGGCAAAAAGCCGGACAAAAGCCGGACAGGCCGGACATGTTAATTTTTAGCCGGACAAACCCATAAAAAGCCAAACATGTCCGGCTAAAGCCGGACGCCTGGCAACTCTATACACAGACAATTTTACCACGATAAAAATTATGTTTAATAATTGTATAAAACAGTACACTTGACTAATACTTATGTATGTAAAAACTCGTCTACAGAATAAAATGCCTTACTAGCTAAATAAGTATATAGTATATTTTTAAAATTATTAAAATCCCTAAAATGTTTGCTATTGCCAAATAAACTCTTGAATTTATTAAAACAAGCAATACCTTGATATAAATTCGAGTTTTGGCCAATACTTAATCTTGAGTATGCTTAGTGAAGATTCTCACAGTTTCGCGTATTGTGATCATGCAGTACATTGTTTCTTACCAATGAACCTTCCTGTTTTTTTATATTTATTGTAATAAGAAATATATAAAGAGAAGGGAGCGTTAAAATAGATAATTCAGAGAATATCTGTTTACAGGATGTTCTGGGATGAGCCCCTACCAGACATCTAATAATTCTTTTCTGGATTATAAATATTACTATGAGTCGATTTACCCCAAAACATCAAACCATAACTTATATTTGACTGGGCTAATCCATATTATGCTAATTTAAGAATTTCCAGCAATACTGTACTGCGTAACTCTGATGATAAAGCAATAGACCCGGAGCCCGCCGACCACTAATTGGGTGTTTAGTCCCAAAATGTCTGAATTATTGTTAAATTGGGGCAGTAGAGCACAGAAATGACCATGCCAGTCTTTTTTTTGGGGCAGGGGCATACGGCAGGCCCTCAAAGGTGTAAGTAAAAGTAAAAAAAAAGTCACAAATAAGTCATAGGTTTACGCATGGGGGTTGGAGGGATTTCTTAATTTACCCCCAAAAATCATGAATCCAGACTCCCATTCATTTTGGGCGGTACAAAGAAACGCTACGCTCGCCCAAATTTGAAAAAAAGTCAGATAAAAGAAATGATAAGTTTATGAATGGCAATCAAGAATCTGGTAAGTATGAACCTCCTGAGTGCGAAAAGACATTCGCCATCTTTGAAAAGTGGTACGAACGTCTTGCCTTTCACGATAATTGACGGCGTATCGGCTGTTCCTACCTAATATACTTTTTACCTGTGTAATTCGATGAATATCATAAATTTACGACTGGCAATCATAAACTTGGTAAGTGTGAACCCCCTGAGTGCGAAAATATATTCGCCATCTTCGAAAAGTGGCGCGAAGGTCTTGCCTTTCACGATAATTGACAGTGTATCGGCTCTTTCTACCGCATGTACTAGTTACCCTTGTAATTCGATGAGTATCATAAATTTACGACTGGCAATCAGAAACTTGGTAAAAATACATTCGCCATCTTTAAAAAGTGGAGCGAAGGTCCAATAATAGTGTTTTCACTTTTTCTTTTTTAAAAAGAAAATATAAATTCAAA
Organism: Rutpela maculata; assembly: GCA_936432065.2. Classification (NCBI taxonomy): domain Eukaryota; kingdom Metazoa; phylum Arthropoda; class Insecta; order Coleoptera; family Cerambycidae; genus Rutpela; species Rutpela maculata. The sequence goes on from OW386293.2 coordinate 22,295,709, forward strand.
TTAAATATTTCCCGCCAAAAAAGACAAATCTAGTATTACTGGTCATCTGTGACGTCACTGCCTATATATGTCAATGATTATAAAATCTAACCTTACTTAATGACTTTTGTTGTTATTGTAAATTGTAAGTCAGAAACATGAGTAGTGCACCAAATAAGTGGTGTTTTGTGCCAAGGTGCAGAAATACTTTAGTAAGCTCCAAATAAAAAGTTCCCATGTGTTCCTATAGTGAATTATTCACGGAAAGTGAAATGGTTTAAAACAGAGAGGCGCGATTTTCCCAAATCGAAATCGACATATTATTGTTGTGAAGATTATTTTAATGTAAGTATAATTTATCTTTTCTCATCATGGTAAAAGTTAACCGATGATAGCTAACTAGATGGATTATTACCTTCAATATTATAAATAGATCATATATACTTACCGCAAAATTATGCTTGTAATGGTATGAGATTTATTTTGGATTGAAAGTAATATATTATAGCTTCTAGTATTATTGAACATGTATAATGAAATTTTGCTAGGTTATGATTATTAATTAAAATATCAAGCGATGCATGTCATGGCTAGTGATATTTGACGTAACAAATATATAAAAATACTTGTTTATTATTTTCAGCTTGAGGAAATCATGGAAAATTACATCTGATACAAAATTTTGGGAGGAAAAATGATTCTGAAGGAAGATGTAGTTCCACACATATTTAACTGCCAACCAGACAGAAAAGGAGCAGTGTCTGCACCAAAACTTTCTCTTAAATATTTAGAATCTTACTCTGTAGTAGATCATAATTTGATTGCCCACACAGACAGTGTTATTGTTATTGCATGTGCTGTTATTAATTTACAACCTTCCATCATTAAATAAAGTAGTTTGTGTAGTAAATATGAAACTAGTTTTCCCCTATAAAAAAAAAATATACTAAAAATACAAATTTTGGTTTTTATTATTCAGATAGACATATTTTCAATATACAGTGTGTCCCCCGATTGAGTTCGCTATAGGTGAAATGGGCAAAAAATTTTCGATTTTTTTTTTCATATTTGGAGGTTCACCTCTGCTTATCTAAAAAGTAATTTTGGGTGTACTTTTGTTTTTTTTTCAATCATGTAGGCCATGACAGTTAAGCAAAAACGAATTTCTTGTTAGGTAAAGTACCTTTTCTGTAAAAGATACAGGAAAATGTCATTAAGGAAAGTTATTCAGAATAAAAAGTTATAGTCCTATGCAAAATTTCAAGAACATTCGCCTACTTTGATGATTTTGATTTTTTTAATATAATTGCATTTTACGGAAAAAAAAATTGTATGCCGGTTTACTAACGTGTGATGTACCAAGTGATTAGAGAAAAATTATTTAGTTATTCATTTTTATTTTGACGCAGAATTACATTTTGGGTTAGGAAACCAATAAATACAAATGACAATTAACAAATGACAATTAAAAAAATTACTACAGGTATCTAGAAATAAACATAAATATGTCGCGTCATTATTCAAAATTGTTTCCATCAGCTTCAGTACATAGCTCTAGTCTAGCTCTTAATTCTCTATAACTGTTCTGGATTTCTTGGTGGGGTATACCATCAACTGCTTCTTTAATTTTGGTTTTTAATAATTCTAAATTATTGTCAAAATTAAAAGCATAAACTTTTTGTTTTAAATAGCCCCATAAGTAGAAATCCATTATCGTTAGATCCGGACTTCTAGGTGGCCAACAAATCGAACCGTATCTTCCAATCCATCTTTCTGGAAAATGACGGTCTAACCATTCTCTGACAATAACTGCAGAATGTGCAGGGCAGCCGTCCTGCTGTAGAAACATTTTCGTCCTTTGCAATATGGGTATATTTTCGAGATAATTAAAAAAAAATGTATTTAGCATTTCCAGGTAAGAATGTTGATTTACATTCCCTTCAAAGAAATATGGACCAATTACTCCAAAGTATGAAATAGCACACCAAACATTCACTTTCTTGGAATATTGCCGTCTACATCGTATACGAAAATTTGGATTTTCCGAGGACCAATACCTACAGTTCTGTGAACTTACTGTACCATTAGTGGAAAACGTTGCCTCGTCAGAAAAAATTATATTTTCGTGAAAATGTCTATCACTTAAAATATTTTCGCCCATCCATAAACAGAAATCCAATCTTTTAGCGTCGTCATTTTCTTCAAGAGTGTGTACAAATTTTGGTTTATATGGATAAATTTTATTGGCCTTAAATATTTTTTGTATAGCACTTTTAGAAATGCCAGTTTGGGCTGCTCTTCTTCTAAGAGATAATTTTGGGAACTCACTCAACGAATCCATCGCAATTAAAGTGCCAGCATCATCTTCATTAAACTCCTTCTTCTTTTTTTTTATATTTAATACACTACCAGTTCTTTTAAATTTGTCGACTATTTTTTTAACACCCCCATCTGTTACTAATACATCTGGCCAATGTTCATTAAATTTCTCTACGACAGCTTTATAGGAATATGTATCTCCTAATCCGTAACACTGAACAATGAATATCCTTTGCTCCACTGTAAGCATAATTTTTAATTAATAATTATGATGCTCATATGACAGCTATTATTATTAATTTGACAAATAAACATATACACACATTTGTTTTTCATCGATGAATTGATGAACATGCAGTGAAAGTTTTAAAAGATGAAAATTTCAAAAATTAATATCAACATAGGTTGCTCCTTCCAGGAAAATGTGTATATTTTGATTTCGTTCACCTTTTCTTTAAAAATACCGCAAAAGTCAATTGGGCGCGGTGAATTGGACTCGCGACAATTGGACGTGATAAAATTGGACGAGAAACATTGGATACGTTTATTAAAAATAATCATATTGCGCAGCCTTGTCATGAATGCAAACAGTGGTTGCTGATTATGCGAACAGAAGCATTTTGGACTACTTGCGAGGAATTCCCCAACTGCAAGTGTAAATAAATTATATTTTATAATTTTTATGTTAACACTAGTAAGCCGGCATACAATTTTTTTTTTCGTAAAATGCAATTATATTAAAAAAATCAAAATCATCAAAGTAGGCGAATGTTCTTGAAATTTTGCATAGGACTATAACTTTTTATTCTGAATAACTTTCCTTAATGACATTTTCCTGTATCTTTTACAGAAAAGGTACTTTACCTAACAAGAAATTCGTTTTTGCTTAACTGTCATGGCCTACATGATTTAAAAAAAAACAAAAGTACACCCAAAATTACTTTTTAGATAAGCAGGGGTGAACCTCCAAATATGAAAAAAAAATTCGAAAATTTTTTGCCCATTTCACCTATAGCGAACTCAATCGGGGGACACACTGTATATAATTTTAATTGTCAACAACAGTTATTTATAGTTATCATAATCCATGTTTAAAATGTTCACAATTTTGGTTTTTTCAAAATTTGAGTTCGCAACACAGAAAAGTCCTTTTTGTTGATTTGCATATAACATTTGTAAATATACCTACTTGCGTTTTAAATTTGTCTGTAATTTGATCATTTTTTATATAGTTCTCCACATACTCTGAAATAATAGGTACCATCAGGTAAAGCTGCAAAAACGAGATATAATGGCGACAAGAAAAGTCCACAATCTTTCACTTTTTAAGTTTCAATTTTTCCTCCACAACGGTCACCACCTTCTCTAAATTGTGGCCCCTTTCCATATATTTATTATCCCTTATTTTGTATGCACCTACTATAGACTCGACAGTTAGCGAACGATTAACTTCTCAGCTTCCTCACATAATTTATTTTTAACAAATTATAAAAATCACTGCACTTTTTACTACTATCAGAAGCAAATTTCAACAAAAGTTTATAAACTGACAAATTTGCAAATTTGTCTTGAACCATACATCTGAATTATATTTCATTAAGTATTTGTACACCGAGAAGATTTTGTATCCCAATATTTAATAATTCTTGTCTAACGGTGCTCTGGGCAAATTCTTCCTTTTACAGTGCATAATGAGTCTTCTGGTTTCAACTCCACATACCCAAAAGCACTATTCACGTTGTTCTAGAGATGAACTGCAAATAAACATTTAATTATATCTCTAGCACAGACTATTAATTATACTTTCTTTTAAGGTTATGTTGTTAATATAAATAATCGTAAATAAACCAAATTAAATATAACATAATAATGTGTAATAATACAAAAACTGAATCATAAATTTAATAACTCTATTAGGCTCAAGCTGCAAACAACTAATTCATTAATTTATTTTAAATACTTACGCTACAGTTTTTACGCCCTTCAACTCGGTTGAATGAAATCGATCATCATTTTTAATACATAAAAATATTTAAACTAGGTAAATTGTTTGTAGAAGCTTTCACAAAATTGTCAGTAACCATTGTTCACTTTCTTTAATTTGTGAGAAACACTAGGAACAGGTTTCAAATATCCAAGCCAGTTGTCTCTGGCCAAATATGGTTAACAATGTTAACATGTAAACAATAATAGGTCCGTTCGGACTCTACATTAGCTGCACTAGTGCAAATATTAGGAGATAGATTGTGACTCTACATAAGTTGAAGAGAGACAGATTTGCACTGGTGCAGATAGTGGAGAATTTTTGAACAAAAAAGGAACAAAGCTATTTTGTCTTCTGACAGATATATGAAGCGACGTCACCAGGATCATTACCCAATAAGGTGAAGTTCTCGAAATTATTCAAATATTTGAATTTTGAGTCAATTTGTTTATTAAATATTTATTTTAATCTGACGATGTAATTAATATGAATGCGTTTAGGCTTTCATATTTATGTATTACTTCATATTAATGCATGATTTGAAGTGAATTGTTATATATGGACAACACCCTATTGATGGAGTATTATTGGAGCTTCCTACCGCATATATTGGTTACCCGTGTAATTCGATGAATATTATAAATTTACGACTGGCAATCAGATACTTGGTAAGTATGAATCTCCTCATTGCGAAAATACGTGCGCCATCTTTGACAAGAGGTACAAGGGCCAGCTAGAGGGGGTTGAAACATCTAAGCGCCTGGTTCCACTATAATTATTTATTTTCATTTTACTAAAGTTTGTTTTTTTGTGATTAGTTTCTCTTCTAGTTTTAATTATTCTCTCTTTAATTACCCTCTCGTACATGTAACACACACACAAACACGCACGCGTGCACACAAGTTTCTGATTGAATTACACGGATAACCAGTACATGTGGTAGGAAGCTACGATACGGCGTCAATTATCGTGAAAGGTTTGCACCACTTTTCAAAGATGTCGAATGTCTTTTCGCACTCAGGAGGTTCATACTTACCAGGTTCCTGATTGCCGTTCATAAACTTATCATTTTCTTTATCTGACTTTTTTTTCAAATTTGGGCGAGCGTAGCGCTTCCTTGTACCGCTCAAAATGAATGGGAGTTTGGATTCATGATTTTTGGGGGTAAATTAAGAAATCCTTCCAATCCCCATGCGTAAACCTGTGACTTATTTGTGACTTTTTTTTACTTTTACAAGTCATATTTCTTACACCTTTGAGGGCCTGCCGTATGCCCCTGCCCCAAAAAAAGGGACTCATTTCTGTACTTTACTGCCCCAAATTAACAACAATTCACACATTTTGGGACTAAACCTATGACACCCAATTAGTGGTCGGCGGGCTCCTGGTCCACAAGTGGTGCTTAACTTTTTTGAAAGAGCATCGATGTGTTGTTCCCAGGTAAATTTTTGGTCTACTATAGTGCCAAGAAATTTTATACAATTTGTTTGTTCAATGGTCTTATAATTCATTTTTATTAGAGAGCAAAAGTTATGGTTTATGTTCTTTGGCAAAAATGTCATAAAAAATGTCTTAATTAAGTTCAATACTAATCCATTATCCAAACACCACTCATGAAATTCGTTGGTGGAAATGTTAGCCTAAGATACTGCATTTGCAAGATGATTTTCAGCTATTAAAATATTAGTGTTATCAGCATACATAATTACTTTTTGGTTGTTGATGCAAGAGTGTATCATGTCATTTATAAATATAATAAAGAACAGTGGTCCCAGAACTGAGCCCTGAGGAACACCCATCCTAATAGCTTTTTTCCTACTTCCTAAATAATAATAATAAAAAATGATGGTACAACTTTGTGGGAAAATGTGGTTTCTTGCCTTTGGCCCTCAAACAAAAAAGTCTCACACTCGGGCAGAAAAATTGCCCTTTCCCCCCCTTGCGCAACTAACTATTAAGTTGCTTGGCAGTAATACAAAAATACATGTCCGGACAGTATTGGATACTTTCGACTTGTCTAGTTATTTATCGGCATTTATCACTGCCAACATTATAGTCTAGGAACGTAGTATAACCCTTTCAGACCAGGCAGAAAATTTTCGTTGTCAATGCTCATTGCTGGAAAACCATATGCCAACATTTTCTACTTGACCATTTTCCAGATTTTTTGGCCAAAATTGGACTTTTGGCCTAAAACGGGCTACAACTGGTGCTCTTCAAAAAAAATGTTGGCACCTTCTCAGACTTGTAGTTTTTGTACCAAAGAATAGTCTCTGTGAGTGCCAACGTTTTTTCTCAATGTAACCATCCCGAAACATTCATATACCGATTATTATGCCAAAAAGGATAAAAAAATGACACATTTAGCGAGTAATGACCGAGAAGTTAATGAAATTATCCTTTTTAGCATAACAAAGTATTTGAACGTTTGGGGATGATTTGGGGGGGGTTACATTGAGAAAAATATGTTGGCACTCACAGAGACTATTCTTTGGTACAAAAACTACAAGTCTGAGAAGGTGCCAACATTTTTTTTTGAAAAGCACCCTTTTAGGCCAAAAGTCCAATTTTTAGTCAAATAATCTGAAAAATAGTCAAGCATAAAATGTTGACATATGGTTTTCCAGCAATGAGCGTTGACAACGAAAATTTTCCGCCTGGTCAGAAAGACCACAGAAGACTTATACCAGAAGCGTCACTATCGGCGGAACGTTTGATGTTTCATTGGTAAATTGGGGTGACCTTCGGTCATCTTGTCGGTGGTATTATTGTCAATCTATAATTCGGCACGTTTCTAAATTCACCGCTGGGCGCACCAGTAGATAAAATTCGAAGCTGATTGGCTATGTTTTTCAAAATATCCAATCATATAATGTTATTGCTTACCAGTGCGCTCCACCGGTGAATTTAGAAATCTGCGGAATTATAGGTTGACAATAATACCACCAACAAGATGGCTGTCTTCAATATTGGCGGGAAGGCAGAGAGTCGTTTCTGGTATAGATCTTCTGTGATTATACTACGTTCCAATTTTGGCCATAATTGATATCGCCAGTGCTGCCAGTTGCATTGAGAAAAAATGTTGGCATATATCGAATGTTGATCGCCAAGATACCCTTTTCAACTAACACCAAGCCCCAAAGGGTTATACTCTGTTCCACAATTGAATATTTTCGGGAGCACCAAAATGGTCAGGGGGGGAGGTCTAACTCATATAAGATAAAATATTCAGAAAAACCGCTGCCCAAGGAATCACTACTTCCACATCCGGATTTTCTATCCAAGTCACACAACGAAAAAATTTTGTATCTGGAAATAATTGATTATGGAACTTTAATAATAGAATATTTGAAATCCTCTACCCCAAAAACCCATAAAACGATACCCCACATCGGTAGTGGGGTGGGGGTGGTGACAGGGGGTGGGAGTGGGGGGGTGGATAAAGTAAAAAAATATTTTGAGGTTTCTGGTTCTTGTACACACACTAAATCACATTTTTTTTTCATCCCCTTTCATAATGGGGTGGGGGTGGTAATGAGGGTGGCTAATGCCAAATTTTTTTTTGAGACCTTAGCTTCTCTTGTCTATACTAAATATCAATTTTATGAACTCTTACCTGCTTGATTTACCTACTTACTCCCAGTTTACCCCCCAACCCTTCGACGAAACAAGATGAAAATATAATCTAGTTCTAGATCTCGTTAAAGTACATATGTGTACCAAATTTCAAGTCAATATCTCTAACGGTTCCAGAGTAAACGTGCGCACAAAAAAAGTTACAGACCGACAGACAGAAATTTTTTTTTCGCTCAAACTTGAAATCTCGACGTTTTATGACATTCTAAGCCTATTTGAACAATAAAAATTTTTAAAAATTTTTTTGTCGTTACTATACTTCCACTGGATGTGGAAGTAAAATAGGTTATATCCCAGGCCCCATATATGTAGCTATCTCCTAGACTATTAATAAATGTATCTTTTCAGAAGAGTCAGCAGAAAATACACCATCACGCTGCCTGGACACAAACAAGAAACCCACAGTGAAAACGGTTACTTCTAGAACTTCATCTATCTTAAACACATCAGTTTCAGTTGCATCCCCAGCAGCTTTTACTGCTAACATTGATTTAGTCAGTCCTGAAAATAAGACTCCAGGTACGTCAGGTGCGTGGAAGACTCCAAGAGGACCAGAATCGACCCGCATTGTGCCTACTATGAATGTTTCTCAGATTCATACACCCACGGACAGTAATGTGACAAATAATATGGGAAGCGCAAGTTCTAGTAGAGTTTTGACGCCTATCAACCAATTGTTACCCAGGAACCTTAGCTTTAATGATAGTACAGGTAAGTCCAAGAACTTAATATTTATTTGGATTTCTACTTTACACCATTGTCACTTAATTTCATCCCTACAATACAATGCAAACAAATATTGACAAAGTGGCTGTAGTTTTACAGGATATGAACAGTCAAAATTGAGAATGAATTTTAAAAATACAGGATACATACAAGTGAACAATTTTACGAGACAAGATATACATAGAACTAAAATAAAATACCCTGTGTGTAGTCGCGGGCTAGGCATGGGGAGTAGAATTACAACATCGCGGGTGCCAGCTGGCTGAAATGAAATAACGGAGCTGGGATGTCCACCGACAGATGAATTTAGATGGGTTTATTTATATTTATTTATTAATTTATATATTTTTATTTATATATATATAATCAGTTAAGCAGTTTCAATACAACCCAAGTAGCACATTAGGTCCGAATTATGTAAGATAGCTCTCATTTTGGTCTCGTTTTCTCGTTTAACCCAGGGTTGGCATGATTAAAACAAAATGTTTTAAACAAAGTGTTTAAAATATGTTTAAAACATCGCATGTGTTTTAAAAAAATGTTTAAAACATATTTAATACAAAATGCAATGTTTTAAACAAGTGTTTAAAACACAGTTTAAAACACAGTGCGATGTTTTAAATAAATGTATTATTTTGGAGTTTGTGGAAAAGCAGGAAAAGTGCCGATGATGGTCCATTCCGATAAATAATTCCGATATAGTGGTTACGTGCACTAAACTGAGCATTTTATTTGCAGAGTGCTGTAAAATTCGTTTAAGAGCGCCATCTGACATCAACTAGTAGTAACAGACATAGTGTGCCTGGCACCATTTAATCTTAGTTGAATATAGTTTTAAACGTTTTAAACCTGTTTTAAACACGTTTTAAAAATTAAAAAAAACCTGTTTTGTTTAAAATGAAAAAAAAACTGTTTTTTTTTCCAACCCTGGTTTAACCTAACCTAATTGACTTAACATAAAATATAAGTAAATGGGGAGACACAACATCAGTAATACCTCTTATAGTACAGTAAACGAAGTTAAAAATGGCAGCCAAATGAGAATATTTTGGATAGTTTGGGATATTTGGACCCTTTATGTAAAAACATGTGCTGATCACGAAAAAAATACTAAAAAAACTCCAAACGTGTCGCAACATGTTCTTATATATATTTTTATAGCAAAAAATGCAAATATATCATAAAACTGTACTATTAAAAAAAGGTCGCTCAGTTATAATGACCTAGGTAACACAGGCACTCACAAAAAAAAAAGTCGAGTGCTAGAAGGCAGACCTATGTACTCCTATGCATTTTGACCCGCTGAACACAAATGCGATGTCCATTTTGCCCGATTGGCTCTTGCATTTTTGCTAACTTCAAAAAATACCTTAAAAGTGCCCGAAAAATCCCAAACAAGTAAATAGAAAGCTTAAATGAGCTGATCACTATACATAATTTGGGGCGCTGAAACTGAATATGAGGTGAGAATTAACCGATAAGTTAGGAAATTTTGACATAACCTCAAACAACACCTAAAAAATGCCCGAAAAATCCAAAACAAGTAAATAAAAAGCTTACATGAACTGATCACTATATTTATACATAATTTGGAGCACTGAAACCTAATCTAAGGTCAGAATTTATGCCCGATGATCGACTATCTTGTAAAATCCATACTTAGGATGAAAACGTACCCAAAAATGACTGAATCATAGCCCGAAATTGACTTTGTAGGGTAGAGTTACCTAAAGTCGACCGGCTCCAGTAGTCGGCCGCATTGGGTATTTTCTGGCTGTAATTAGTCTAAGGAGTAATGTTTAAAAAAACGCGCCAATTCTCTAGTAGTCGGACAAATTCGTTACAAATTCACCAATGAGAGCAAAGGATTGTAGCAACAGAAGATTTGCACATGGCAGTATCAGGTTGGCGTTGCCAGTGAACGTGTGGTACAAGGAAAATATTTGCAAAAGTTAGTAGTTGTAGTGCCTCTAAATCTGCGTGCGTAATTAGGTGAATTTTGTAATTTTATAGGTAAGTACCAATTATTGACACTTTAGATAGTTTAATTTATATATATTTTGGTTAAAATTAGCATATTGTGGCTTATTACAATAATTATCAAGGTGGTCGACTTCAGGATACTTAGACAAACGTGAAATCCCAGTGGTCGATATGATGCGGTCGACTACTGGAAATTGAACTAGTAAGGATTTAAGGAACACTTTTATATTCAAAATGCACATAAAATCGTCCTTAACCCGTTTCAGATACTTTTGCAATCATATTTTATTATTTGACCAGTAGTCGACCGCTTCCAAATCAATCTGTATTCAAGGTGTCGAGCACTAGCTTCTTCTTATCCTAAGGTCGACCTACCTCTACGATCTCAATAATTAATTAGTTTTTTTATTTTTTGATAGTACCTACAGAAGATGGGGAAGGTCACTAATTTAGAAAAGAAAAGAAAAAACAAAACTTGTAAAAGTAAACGCCCCATACATCAATATTCCGAAGAGGCTTTACGCGATGCGTTACTGCAAATAAGAAATAATAATTTTAGCGTACGAAAAGCCAGTAGAGTTTATGGAGTACCCAAAACCACAATCCATGATAGACTGAGTGGAAGGATTGCAGAAAAGCCTAGAAAAATGGGTCCTTCGCCAGTTCTGAGTACAGCTGAAGAGAACGCTTTGGTTGAGTGGTGTATAAATTTAGCCAAGTGTGGTTTTCCATGTAAAATGGATGATATACTCAACACCGTCCAAAAAATCATACTTTCAAAAAATATCGATGATAGAGACAAAATACCATTCGTAAACGGACGTCCCGGAAAAAAATGGTATTCTGCATTCTTTAGACGTAATCCACAGCTGGTTCATAGGAATCCAGAAAATTTGTCAAAAGGGCGTGCAGTTCTTACAGAAGAAAGCATTAGAAAATGGTTTAATGATTTAAAAGCGTACTTGTTAATTGAAAGTGCAGGGGATATTTTGGACGATCCCACCAGGATTTTCAACGGGGATGAAACTAGTTTTACACTATGCCCCAAAACGGGAAAGATAGTTGCCCCCAAAGGTTACAAAAATGTATATCAAATCGTTAAAGGCAAAGAAAAAGAAGCTCTGACGGTTTTGATAGTAATTTCGGCTAACGGTGCTATAGCACATCCATGCGTGGTGTTTCCATATGTAAAACCACCAAAAGATGTCCGGGAAAGCATGGAATCTTCGTGGTGTTTAGGTTTAAGTGAAACAGGTTGGATGCGATCGGAGGTATTCTATGAATATGTTGCCAATTCTCTGAACCCGTGGTTGGAGGCTAATGCTATCAAAAAACCTATCCTCTTCTTCATAGATGGTCACAAGTCACTTAACCATGAGTTTAAGCGAGTTCTGTTCAAAAAATGGTATAATTCTCTATGCGCTACCCCCGAATGCCACTCACTTAATGCAGCCATGTGATGTAAGTGTTTTCAAACCACTTAAATCACAGTGGCAGGCTACAGTAAGAGAATGGCAAATGTGCGAAGAAAACACAAATCAAATTTTAACAAAAGCCAAGTTTTGCCCACTCCTAAAGAAAGTTCTGGAAAAAGAAAATTTGCCGAAAACTATAAAAAATGGCTTCCGTAAATGTGGTCTTTATCCGTTTAATCCAAGTGCGGTAGATTATACTAAATGTGTACAGAATGTGTTGGAAAAACTAGAAGAGGCTAATGTGACGCCTAATGACCCAAACCCTCCAACTATTGACAATTATAAAACTACAGAACAAACAATCAAGTATATTCAAGATAATTTAATAGCACGTGGAATCAATGTTGATATAATTTATGAAGAGTTATCCAAATCGAAACATTCTCTAGGAAACTCGGAGCAAAACAATAATGAAGTGTCAATAAATAATCTTCCACCCGTATCCCTACTTTCTGATGGTCAGTTGTATGATATTAATGAGGCTGGATACCTCATTCCTCCAGCAATTCAGGAAATTGCCTTGTCTAGTAACGAAAATACCCTTCTACTCAATGATAAATCCGAAAATAAATTAGCTGAAGCTGCCTCATCTAGTATTGGTAATGGATGTATGCGTAATAATGAATCCAAAGATAACCCACCAAAAACTGCCTCAGAAGCTGCCTCATCTAGCAAAGTTCAAATTTCCAGTCTAGTTATTATTCCCCCTAAAACTGCAAATATCAGTCAAGTGTTGTTTTATCCCAAGCCAATCCTGAAAAGCAACAAAAACAAAACCACACCAAAAATGCCAAGTGCAGTATCCTCTGAACTGTGGAGGCAACTGGAACAAGAGAAGGAAGATGCTAAACAAAAAAAAATTGAAGCTGTTCAACAGAGAAAAGAACAAGCGCGAAAAAGGAAAGAAGCAAAGCAACTTGAAATGCAAAGAAAGAAGATGACGAAGAAACGAAAAATAAAACGAGGTGTGAGAAAAGAAGGTGAAAATATACCGAGTAACGAACAATTGTTACCACTCATAAGCAATGGTTTAGATAAAAATGAATCTGAGAGAGATGAAAATGAAACTAAAAAAAATCGCATTAAGTGTACTTCATGCGATATTGAATTAATCAGTGATACAGAAGACAACGAGTTGAAGAATATTGGTTGTGACGGGTGTACCCGCTGGTATCATTTGAAATGTACGGTGTTCAAAGGATATTTGTACGAAGAAGTTTTCGACCGAAATTTTACCTGTGCGCAATGTACACACTGAAATGCAGAACTATTTGACAGAATTTTTTATTTAAAACATATTTTCTACTGTTCTGTGTTAATATTTAAGATTTAAGTTTAAATATCTATGTTCAGTTGTTTTGTTTAAATATAATAATTTTAAAGTTCTTTTTACATTAAAATATATTTTTTCTATTGTTCTGTGTCAATATTTAAGATGATTTTTCCTTTTTCAATCAAAAACGCACCTAGGATCAAAGAATATGCAAGCAAAGTAGGTAAGGTCGAATACTGGTGTGCTATGGTTCGACTACTGGATTTTACTGTCCGACTAATGGTAAACTAGGAGTATTTTTAAATTAGAAAAAATATTTCAGTTTTGGCGCCCTCTATCGCTCAAAAGCAAGAGGTACATGGATAATTTAAATATACGATGATATACAGCAACCTGTTTTGCATAATTAACTTGATAAACATTGAAAATACAAGAAATTCTATTTTTAATTCTCTCTAATCGGTCGACTACTGGTACCTCTACCCTACTACATAATATCTGAACATATAATTTCTGACGTATTTTCACAAGCTGAACACAATACCGTAGTCAAAATTAAAGCGCAATCTTCATAGAGAAATATCATTTCAGCATATATTCTCATCAACCCTAGTAAGTGGAGATGGGTAACTTTTAAATTTTCAAGTATCTAAAGGAAAATATTACTGAACAGTGACATTTTTAGGAAAAATTTTTCAGACGAAGTTTGCTCTGTTGAAAGAGGAATATCATTTGGACTTAACATTTACCTACACCCTCCCTTGATGATTTTTTACTTTTTTTTCTTAGAGCTGTTTAGAATTGTATAGTTTCTTTATTCTGTTTGATTGCCATATGCCATTTAATTTACTGCAAACAAAACAGAAGGAATTCGCATTATTTGCACAGTTGTGCAAATTTCTTGTAGCCCTATGCTCATAGGAAGCCAAGTTTCCCACTTCAGTAGAGCTGCGGTTGCATGATAACGACGCGGTTCCTCTTTCCCAACCTGACTGGCTGCCGATACTGGGGTTTCCCTTCCCTGCATCGTAAACTCTTTCTCTACTTTTGCCATGACAACATTTTTTTTACCTAGGAACTTAGCCGAAATAAGTCATTGCCCGCCGTCACCACGTGAAGATGTCCTAGTTGCAAAAATAGAGCTTGAAGTTGTATTGCAGTTTATACCACGTGTTTTATAAAAGTTATTTATTAGTTCGATATGAAGTTGTTCTAAAGTGTATACAGCATTGTACAAGATGTTTATTATATAACTGTATTTATTAGACGCTTAGACGTTTATAGATGCCATAATAAATACGTAGTTTTGTAGTTTTCATTTGGAGTTTTATAATAGTTTCACCAACGTCCGAAGTGGGTATATTTTAGAATCTTTAAATAGTTGTATTAAAGATATAATGTTATATACATGTCGAACATAACCTCTGTGAAAACCTGCTTCGTAATATAAAGTGTGTGATTTTCTAATAGATAAAATATGCTCTATTCTATGCTCGAATTGTCACGGGGCCGAAAACTGTTCTAACTCTGAAATACAACAATTAGAAGAAATCAGCGATTCGGAGGAGAAGTGTGATGAAACAAATGTTCAAAATAATATTGAAAATAAAGTTCTTGATGAACTTGAGGACCTTGACGAAGTCGAAGTTCCTGAAAAACCGAACAATGTGTTGATTCTGATGTGGTAGAGCAGCTTCTCAAAAAAAATTAGATTATTATAAATTTTGATAATGTATTTCTACTTTGTAAATTGATTTAATATAAAATACGTTATAAACTTATTTTTAATGTGACAGTGCCCATAAAGCATAAAAAAGTTTTTTTCTTGCCTAAAAATGGTCATTTTTGGCAATTTCTTAGGTAAAATTATTGTTTAAACATTTCGGTTTTCAGCAGTCCGAATCTTAAACTGTTAATTAAAGTTCGCTTATTACGTATTACATTGAAATTACCGTTTTGCACCACTTACAACACTTCATTTAAATGAACAATTAGTGACATTTACGGAAAAATCGATCTTGAAAAAAGTATTTTTTTGGTTTTTTCCGTTTTTGACAATGTTTTTCCACAGTAACAGTGTGATTTTTTTACACCATCTTAAAGTCGAAGTTTCAACGAAAAAAATAACGTCCTGAAATTTTCAAAAATCAAAACTTTGTTAATAACTTTTTTGATTGAAAATTAGACCTTTTTTTCAAATTAAATTCGCAAAAGAATCAAAAAAGAAATATTACGCCTCAAAAAAATTACAGCTTTTTTGATGCATAAAAATGTACATTTTCACCGAATTTCATCAAAATTAAATTATTTTTGTGGAAAATAAAAATAAAAATACAAAAAATTGGTTTTTGGCATTTTTCTCAACATTTTTGAGAAAACGTAAATTATGTAAAAAAATGGTTCAAATAAAAGTTGTACAATTCTCAATTATCTACAACTTTTGTATTAAACTTTTTTCGATAGGGGGTCTACTTTTGCTAGAAATCGTAAAGAACCACGTTCTACCACTAAATACAGACCTTTTCGCACCCCCACCCCCACTTCTGGTTGTCTATTTCGGTCCAATCGACTTTTCTCACCACCCATATACTGCTAAGAATTTTTCAAGGTCAAAGTTCACAAAAAACTTTTTTTTGCGAATATCACGCTTTCTATGGCTTGAAAGCCAATTGAGGTTATTGTGAAAATGAAAGATAATGAAATTCCACACAAAAATCTCTTCCATTTTTTATGTACAATGAACGGTTTAGGCATTGTACTTAAAAAATGAATAAAATATTTTTCGTTCAAAATTTGTGTACCTATAATGTGTAAGCACATACAAATTTTTATTGTACACTACAGTAATTTTGATTGGATTTTTTTCTTCTATATATTATATTAACTAAGGTTATTATGAAAATGAGAGATAATCAAATTTTGAACGAAAACGAGACTGACTGCAATTAAAATTCAGATGATAATTAAGAATTTTAGGTTATCTTCTTCTCAACTCCTTGGTCAGGGTAGGTATCCGTTTAATAGTAAAGCTAAAATTTTCTAACTACGTTTACATACGTCATAAATGTTTAGGGGAAAATATGTAACTAAACTTTGACATTTTTTTTCACGTTTATATTGCTTAAAAAAAATACGGGTCTCTTTTAGGGATTGCAATTTACCGGAAGTTTTAATAACCGGTAAATCGGTAAATAAAAATGTAAATAACCGGTTAACCGGTATTTACCGGTAATTTTTAGAATGGATGATTAGGGTGGCGAAAATGGCAATTGTCTTTTTCCATACACAAAATTATCTAAATTTAACAAAAACATTTTTATATACGTACTTATATGTGATATAATGAACAAACAAAAGGTTTTTTATCAATAGTAAAATCACAAGAGCATTTTTTTATTGGATAAATTTCTCTTTGTAATAAAATAATTTTGCCAATCAGTGATTTTATAAGAAGAACTGACATGAAAAAATCGCGAGACCGGAGGTCGAATGATTTTGTCAAATGTCAGTTTTTCGAGCAAAATTACTGATTGGCAAAATTTTGAGTTAAAAAGAAATTTATCCATAAAAGAAAAGCTCGAGTATTTTTTGGCAAGATAAATTAACGACAGAATATGAATGTGAACGAACAACAATAATTTATTAAAAATAATTATAATTTTCCCAAAACGACTCATATCGTACAGTATAGTTTCCACAATACTTAAAAATTATAGCTGACAGTACAAATTTCAAAGTGACGTGCGACTACTAGGTGTACTCTGCTTTTGAGGAACAGGCATTTTTATCGGTGATAAAAAATGATGCACCTTTTTTATTGCTGTCAAAGTGACAAAAATGTGACTTTTTTATATAGGAGTTAATTTATTAAAAAGAAAAAATATAAATGAAATAAATTTAAATAACTAATTATTCTGTAAATAACAAAAATATCCACTTAAATAACAAAAATTATAAACATAAACTCAAATAGGGCATTTACTGAATACCTAATCTCAAAATACAATATTTTTTAAAAATAGCCTGTTAAAACGGTTAGTTTTTCAAAGCTATAGTTAGTTAGTTAGTGTTAGTTGTCTGATATTTGTGCATAGAATACCATCAGCTGAAAATGCCCTTCCTCAATCGATATTGGTGGGTCGATAAGTTAATAAGAATTGGTAATAACATACTTCTAAATGTATTCCACGGATATTTGCGGCAGTGAAATATTTAATTTTCTGTCGTAAGATATTGACAATGTCTCTCTTGTATTTCTTAGGGCTTGGTGTTTGGAGTTTACTTTTTATAATATTATTTATTTATTGTTAGAAGTGCTCGGTGTTGGGACAGTCACTCTGTATTTAGTGAATACTAGTCACTGACATAAATAGAAACGTTGAATACGTGACATATCGTAAGTTCAGAATTTACCGAAATAACCGGTAAAAAATTAAAATTACCGGTAATTATCATCATGTATTTTTTGTCCTAATAACCGGTTAACCGGTTAACCGGTTAACCGGTAATGCAATCCCTAGTCTCTTTTAATCTAAAGAACTCATTTTTTAATTAAAAAAAATTGCCGAAATTCCCCATTGCTCTGAAGAATATCTATGAGAGTAGTGAATTTATTTTCTAAATCTGTGTATGGAATGCTTGTATAAGTAAGAGAGCTCAAATTGTTTAATATTCTAGCTTGAAATTTTATAGATAGATAGATAGATAGATAGAATTTATTGGTTTAAAGACCTAAGAACAAGGTATAAAACAAGTCAAATACAAATTTAGCAAACTACATGGGTTTGTAAGACATATTAAAAATACATTTTTAAAGAAAAGAAAAATACATACAATACTATAAAATTCAACATTGAACACTAATGACAATAACAATGATAAACAATGCAGTTATCCATAGTAAAATTTATACAGAGAAGTTCTCATAAGAAGAACTCGTCCAAGTTATAATATAGTCCATTAAAACTTTTTGAACCTGAAATAGGTACACGTTGCTCCTTTATGTAAGTTGGAATTTTGTTAAAGATTCTAATACCATTACTTACGGGGTAGACAGAGAGAATAGGTTCGATGATTATTTATTGCTTTTTAGTGCAGTATTTATAAAAGCGTGCTTTTTTAGTTTTTTAATTTACATAAAGCAGGAGCACACACTAGGCATTGTGTCTTACTTCACACTGCCTACTATGAATGCGCAATATCTGAAGAACTGTGCAGGGTTATCAGATTTAATCTAACTAGTTAAAAGACTATACTTAAAATTCTTTCTTTTTTTTTTCAAAGATAAACCATTCACGCAAGTAACCCCAGTGAATAAAATAGTGCAACAGTTTAGGGAAAGCAATGTAAATGGTACCCCCCTTCAAGGTAACCCGGAGGTGTGCCGTTTTTTGGGAATAAGGACACCTGACACACCTTTGGGTGCTTGCATCGTCCGTGGGAACCCTTCACCGCAGTTGAGGAAGGACCTCGAATTATGGCTGAGGCAGATGCCAGATTTTGAACCGATACGTCCCAGACGTCAAAGTACTGTAAGTATTTTTGATATTTCTAACTTTGCAACTATGATTTAATTGGGACTCCGATAGCCGAATAAAACTAAACAAAGAACTGGGATATACTTCCGTCGAAAAATATACATGGTGGACCCTATAAAAAATATAATTAAGGAAAAAAATGTGACGAAAGATGGTAATATTTTTCATATAGTTAACAGAACTATCACCATAAAAAAAAATTGAAAACGTGCCGGAAAGCAAGAATATTTTACATGTAGTTAGCACAAGTGTTAAAGAAGCAAAATATGAAAAAATATACAGGGTGGTCACTATAAAAAAAATTATGATAAAAATACGACGGAGGACAATAATATTTTGCATGCAGTTAACACAACTGCCAAGGAAAAATATTAAAACAATTATACATGGTGGTCACCCCTACAAAAATTCATAAAAAAATATGACGGATGATAATATTTCGCAAGTAGTTAATGCGACTGTCGGGTAAAAAATGAAAAATATACAGGGTGATCACTATAAAAAGTATTTATAGTGGAAATAATATTTGGACTGTAGTTGACACAATTACCGAGGATGATACCTGACATACCTTTAGTGAAAAATATACAGGGTTGTCACTAAAATATAACTAATTAAGAAACGGCAGAGGCAAATAGAATTTGGAATGCAGTTGTCACTATTGCCAGGAAGAGAACCTGATATATTTTTACTAAAAAAAATATACAAGGTAGTCATCCCTCAGAAAAGACGGCAAGTTCTTAATACTATACACAATTCCATGCACGTCACTTTTGTTGGTAAAATTCAACCAAAGAAGTAATTAATAATTTTGACCAATAGGTGCAAATAACTTATTGGTCGAATAATGAGATGATTTCGACTTTTTGGTGAAAATATAAGTATTCTTAGTAGAAGCTTTCTTCAAGATATACCATCACCTATTTAGTCATTTCAATACACTTCACTAATATCTCCTATGAGGGAATATTGATAATGTTAACAAAATTACTTAATAAGTTATTCAATGGAAATATTACTTATTAGGTCGCAAATATCCCCTTATTTACATTACCAAATTGTTTCAAGTAAGTCAGTTTTTACCTATTTCCTTTATTAGGTGACAATAGCTACTAAAATATTTGTCATAACCTATTAGGGCATTAATTTCACTAATAATTTACCTATCTTAATAGGGAACATAGCGACTTAACCAATTGAACTTTAACATTACCTAGTTTCGACCTGTTTTGGTTGATTTAGCTGAAGTCGTCGACACCTAAATTGTTAGCCGGATAGATCCTTATAGCTGGTAAACTGTTGTGGAAAATTACATATAATAATATTTATTATTTTCCCTAAAGAACGAGATTAAAAAAAAAATTTTTGAAGCTTTATGAAAAACTACCATTTGGTCACACTAATCCTTTTTCTTTTTTCCTTTCGGTCCCGTTTTTTTTTTATGTAAAGTAAAATTCTGAGAAAAAAATTCAATACATATTTTTCTTCAATTATTTATGAACCAGGGTCACAGCACACTAGATTGAAAATTGAAATTGGCTGCAAAAAATTCAACATGACAGGAAAAATCGCGATATTAGCACAGCCATATTATTTATTTATTTATTTATTTATTTATTTATGCAAAATGACTTCTAGATTCCGAAAATCAAAAATATACAGGCTGTTCTATTTACCGCCGGTAAAACCGGAAGTCATAGAAACTTGACAGATGGATAAAATAATGTTGTTTTGGTAACATGTGACACATGCCTAGTTTCATGTCGATCCGTTGAGAAATAAAGAAATGGCGGCCGGAAAGTCACACCCAATGTATACAAATGAATAGCGTTATCATATTCGAGATGCACTTGTCACAATTAATGCAGGTAATAATAAATTTTTTGATAAACTGACAAGATGAAATAGAGACTGAGCAAAAAGCAAATTCAGCCCACGGAAATTAGACAAAAATATGAGGAAACCTGGACAAAACTAGTAAAAATCTGAATTTTTGCACAGACGTTCTTTGAGGTGTCCCAAACCCAAATCCACAAAATGACAGAAATCCCAACATGGCTATCCAAGATATTGAAAGCAAGGTGTATTAAATAGGTGGTCCGACGTACGGCACTTTCCTATTATAATAATGGCTTCATAAGTGCATGGTTACTATTTACTTTAGTAGATGGCGCGAGCAATTAGGTCCTACAATTACCTGGGCGTGCGCATCGCATAACTAACATAACCTCAGATTTTAAGGTTTTTTCGTTTATTCTCATTTTTAATGTAATGTAATGTATTGTAATGTTAATAGGCATTTTTAGCCATACTGGCTCCAAGCATATATTTAAAAATTCACGCAAATAATTTTTCAATATTGTTGATTAATAAAAACAGACTGCTAATTATAGGTTAGATTCCTAACCTGCAAAAAGTGTCTTATTTTATTGTGACAAACTATTTAAAACTTCATACACATTGCGTTGAACTTGATTTTGGTTGAAAGTAGAGGAACCAGGTACAAATTTTAATAATAGCTACGTAATACTTGTAAATCTTAAGAAATATATATTTTTGAGGTTAGCTGTGGCGACACGTGCAATGCTGCATATAGTGTTGCATATATTCTTTCAATGTTTTAATTTAGCTACTTGATGTCAGATGTCACTGGACTCTTATTTCACTAAACAAAAACAAAACGCCGGGAATGTATGCAACACTGTATGCACGTATGCACAGAACCTGTAAAATGATCTATCTATGCGTAAGTAATGAGAGAACTTATTGGTCCTGCCATCTATTACATTATGTACAAAGTAAGCACTTATGAAGCCACTGTGAGGGTTGTCGTCATATCACCTATTTAATACACCCTGATTGAAAGTCAAAGTTTTTTGCAAATATCTCGCGTCCTATGCATCGGATGCTCATGAGGTCAATGTGAAAGTTGTAGAGAATTAAATTATCGACAAGTTGTCTTTTTTATTTTTTACCTCCTCTCTTTTTCGAGATATTCAAGGTCAACGTTTGAAAACATGGTTTTTCGCGAATATTTCACGGTAAAAAAATCGGACAGCAATAAAGTTAACATGAAAGTTGTAGAGAATTCAATTATCTACAAGATTGGTATTTTGCATTTTTTCCCAAAACCTCGCCCTTTTCGAGATATTCAAGGTCGAAGTTTAAAAAACTGTTTTTTGGCAATACTGCTTGTATGTAGACTTCGTCATGGTCCAATGCATAGGGAGTGAGATATTCACGACCTTGAATATCTCGAAAAGGGCGAGATTTTAGGAAAAAATGCAAAATACCATTCTTGTAAATAATTGAATTCTCTACAACTTTCATGTTAACGTTATTGCTAGCATTATTGTTAGAATTATTGCTGTCCGATTTTTTTTTGGCGGGGGATATTCGTGAAAAACCATGTTTTCAAACTTTGACCTTGAATATTTCGAAAAAGGGAGGGGAGGGGGCTTGAAAAGGCAAATTTTAATTCCATAAAACACTTTCCAAAACCTCAATAAAACATTTATTATAAAAATAATAAACAATATGTCTGCCTGAAGTGTCGTTGATGCATGTGTGTGTGTGTATGTGTGTGTGCGTGTGTGTGTTAATTAAAAGCATTTCACGACTTACTGATGTGTAATTAAGTCTTTTTTGGAAAGGTGGAAGAAAATAAAAAAGAGTGGCCATTTTAAAAGGACTGTTAAAACACACACACATACAAATTATTTTGAGGTTAAGTTTTAAGTTTTTTGTATCAAAAGTCAACGTCCCAAACGTTTTATTACAGCTTTTATCAAGTCCATGTGATCTTCGCCAAGTGCATTTGCATTTTTGTAAGGAAGGGATTATTTGTGATAGTATACAAAAAGACTAAAAGGGCTTCATTTAGAGTAAATGTTCTAGGTCATTACCATTATTAGAATATATGTTTAATGAGAGGACCAGTGTTGCCAGATCAAAATTTTAAAAGTTATCAGACGACGCTTTAAAAAGTTACTAAATCTTACTAGAATTTCACTAGATTTGAAATTAAAGCTCTCATCTTTAATTTTCAAAAGTTGCAGTGTCTGTAGGACACGTAATTTTCTTGAGCTCTCTGAGCACAGCATAGCTTTGAGCGTCCTCTATCTGATTATTTCGTTACCAGACTTCGTACTCTGTATTGTATTAAAGGGTTTGTAACTGGAAAGTACTGTTTGTCTACGAGACTCTAGAGGGCAACGAGCCCAGACTATTCAATTGTAGCGATTCACGGTCAATAAACTATACGGTTACCTCAATTAGCAGCTTTTAGACGAGAGAGACCACGGAGCGGGGAATCGAATGAAAGATGTTCTGTTAGGGTCTACAGCCTACGTCAGCTGTAGACCCTACAGGCATCTTTGTCTGTGTCTTTTGCACGGAAATCAGATATGTCTGTCTCTTTCATTTGATTCCCCGCTCCGCGCGTCTCTCTCGTCTAAGAGCTGCTGATCGAGGTAACCGTAGAGTTTAGTGACCGTGGTAGCGATTAACGTGAACAGTTCTGTATTAAAAAGATCGCAACTCGAATTTAATGTTTGTCTACCTACCAGAAGAGGGCAATAAATTGGATGATTCAAAAATCATTAAAAATGGGCATTTTCATAAAAGTTTTCACTAAATCACTAGATTTTAAAAAAATCACCAGATCTAGTGAAATTTCACTAGACCTGGCAACACTGGAGAGGACTGTAAAATGACAATTAGGTTTTTAGTTGGCCGGCCATGTTTTTCTTGTTATATAAAAATATTCAAGGTCAATCTCACAATTATAATTATCAATAATTATCACTTTTTCGTTAGCAAATTAAGGTAGAATTACAAGAAACGACTGAAAATTACCGTGGGAACCGAGAAACAGCCCACATTTTTAAATTTGCTGATTACGTGTGTCTATACAAATTTTGTACGGATATTAAAAACATTATTATTTCTGAGGAGCTCTTGTTTTTTGGGCCTTTCTTATGTAGTTTTAACGATAAACTGCCGTTGGTTTTAATTTTTTTTGTCATACCTGATGGCTTTTTATTACCTTTCAAGTCGGCCTTAGAGAGGTTATAGTGCTCTACGCTTTATACATTTCAAATTCCATTTTGTCTTCAATAAGTCTGATGGTGTGTTTGCTTAAATCAGTTTAGAAAAAATAAAAGCAATAATAAAATTATTTGGATTCCTTCGTGGACATTCTTATAGCTTCTCAGTTCTAAAATGATTTTAAAAATCAGTTTTAAGGTAGCCTTCTAGGTGTTTTCTAGAAATGCAGGAAGCTAATAGAAAAGCTTCTGACAGCTTTAAAATAGGTTTTAAGAAAGGTTTTAAAACGGCCCGAACAAGGTTTTCAAGAGCAGCACTTTGCCTCACTAAGGAGTTTTATGATGGAATTTAAAAAGGCCTTAACAACCTTCATAAGGGTGGGCACTTTTAGTCTACAAGTCGTTTTATGATGGTATTAAGGATATTGTTACAGCAAAATAGATTTTTCAAGGCATTTTATAAATAGTTTTATAGCACCCTTGTATACATTTAAGAAACTAAAATTGTTCCTTGTGTATACTCTTCGTTTTTGCGAAGAGTATAATAATTAGATGTAAAGAATTGTAAGACAGGCTGAAAGACTTCGGTTGCTGGCCTTTTGGAATATTTTATCCAATAAATAATATTCTCTCTTTAAAAACTATCACTACTAGAAGGATGAAATCTCGTTAATGTGGTAATTGTATCAAGAGATCGTTTGGTGCTGATGAAAAGGGGGGCTGCTACTAATTCCAGGATCCTTTCCTCTACTTCTACGGTACGAGTGGTGCAGAGCCACTTGAATTCTTTTTGATATTACCTCTTTCGTGAAGTCTGGTATGTAAACTGGCGAAGGTTTTATCACAGGGAATCTGTCTGTCATCATTGAATGATTCTACATAGAGCCTATACGCTTCGGAAACGTTCCCGTTGGCCTTACCATACATGAAATGCATATCCGCAATTTTTTCAAAACAATATTGTTCCATTTTTCGGTCTTTTTCAGTACTTTACAGGTTTGACGACAAAATTTATTAACAATGACATTTCTATCTGGTTGAAACAAGCAAACTTCAATTTTTTGAAGGCACAATAGGGTTCTCCCAGAAAAAAAAATTATTGCTGAAATACTTAATTCACGTAAAAAAATGATTTATGGCATATTTATTATCTTTTTAATTTTACTAATAGTAACGAAAAAAAAACTTAAAGTTTGAAAAATATTGAGTTCATTTTAAACAGCCATAAATTAGCGCGTTGTGACGTCAACGCCCTGAAATCCAATAAAAAGTCGGCAGAAGTTAGCCGTGAAAAATATAAAACAACCTCTATTTATTGACAGCACTTTTTAATTATTATGAGTTGTAATGGATTATCAAAATGCCTTAAATAGCTTGTTTTGTACCTTTGTGTAATAATACTAGTGAAAATGCTCCCTCAATATTATTTTTGACAGTACCACTCAATATTGAAAGACGAAAAAAGTGGTTTTCTGCTGTAAAATCTAATCAAATATTTCATCTGGGAAAATATTTAAATTATTCACCATTTCAAAGTCTACTTTAGCTAAATTATCAGCAGCACCTTTAACATATCCCTCTTCCACTTTACTCATTTTGATCGTAGAATTAATAAAACATAAACCAGAAACTCATAAAATATTTTCACTCCAAACAATCCAAACATCAAAATATAAATAAAGTTTTAGGTTAATCATCTGATATGAACTGCCAATGCAGAAGCGGGTGAAGGTTAAGCCTAAACTACAAAAGATCAACGTCCGACGCTTTTACGAATAACTTGTGTGGTATTTATCTGGATTCTGATTGGCCAATATTTACAAGTCCACTGCTTTAGACCAATCACAGTACAAACAATAAAAGAGGAAATTCTGAGGAGTTTTAGAGGAAAGCTTCCTTTAACACACAGTTAGAACCTATTATTAACTAATTATATCCGTAATCTCATTGGTTTTCCGGGCAGATACGTCATTCTTGCGCGTTCAAATGCCCGTTTTAAAAAGCCCTGAAATTATCAGCAAGTTGTTTCAACGATATTTTCTTAGAAGTAATTCTTATTAGAAAAGTAAATTGTTATAAATTAATAGAATGTTTTATTATATCATTTTCACGACATAAAATGTTAAAATAAAATTAGTGGAAAACCCTATTGATCAATCGCCCTTTTTACATTGAACTTTTTAATCGGATTTTAAAGGAAAATTATACATTCTACGAATTTTCACCACGAGTATATTTTCTTTAAAAATTCGTCTGAGAAATCATGTTTAAAGTCAAAAATAAAAGAAAAAATGTCAAAGCAAAAAAATTATGGTAATTTTAATCATCCATTTCGTACGCCCTTGGTCCCGCCCCGTTTCCATTAGCATTAAATGATTTCTCATGATAAAATTACCACATGTACGAGATTTCATCCCTCTAGTAGTAGTAGTTTTTAAAGTAACTAAACCGTATTGTATTGATATAGTGTGTGTGAAGAGTTGACAATACAGTACATGTTATTTAGGCTCTGCAAAAGATGTTAGTTTTCTCTGAGACTATTTGCCTTAATTAGCTGAATTTCGGCATTCTTATGAAGCAAGTGAAATGCTACAAATTGGTATAATATAAAATGTGTATCATCTTCTCAGTGACAATTAAAACAATTGTAATTCATTAGCTGTTATTTAATAGAATCTTAAAGAAGAGAAAAGTGCAGAATAAGAAGTGGTTATCTTATCTTAACATAAACAACACTAACATATGTTAAGGGTTGTTTATTTTAAGTTCCTCTCTCCATGGTAGTAGATAAATAAATTTTAAAAAGGGTTTTAAATACAATGAAATGAAACTATGGAGTGCTATCTGTGTAAAATAATAAAACAACCCACAAAAGACACAAAAGTTCCGTGCTACCCATGCGATACGTGTAGGAATGTTATATGTGTGGAATGTTCAGATTTATCAGCATCAGAGTGGAAATGCATGCCATTGCAAAAACGTGTTGTCAAATTTTATTGCAAAAAATGCAGGAGCAATGATTTTGTGGAAAGTCTGCAAAATATCATTAAGGACAAAGAAACAATAATAAATGACAAAAATGAAATAATAAAAATGCTACAGGAAAAACTTAAAATATATGAACAGATGGATAGTGGTATTTTACAAAAACAGACTTTTGCTGAAACATTGAAAGGAAAAATTGAAATGACAAATATTCCAATATTGCAAAATGTTCCTGAAGTAATCATTAAACCTAAAAATACACAAAACGCTCAAAAAACTAAGAAAGACATTATGGACAATATCAATCCCACTGTCTTAAAAGTTGGCATAAATAACTTGAAAGCTACTAAATCTGGATCAGTGGTCATCAAATGTAAAAGTAAAAAAGAAGCTGAGGTTCTTGAGAAAATGGCTAAAGATAAATTGAAGGATTCTTACAATATAGAAACAGCAAAAATGAGGAAACCAAGAATTAAGATAACAAACTTTTATCAAGACCTAACAAAAGAAGAAATTGTTGAGTCTTTATTACAACAAAACGATAAGGTAGAAGACTTTAATGTAACATTTATAAAAAAAGGAAGAAATGGAAATAACACTATATTTGGAGAATGTTCGGCATCTACTTTCAAACAATTAATGCATGTAAAGAAGGTATTTATTGGTTGGGAACGGTGCCCGATTTTTGAAGATTTATCAGTGCCACGTTGTTTTAAATGCCAAGGTTTTTATCATAAAAAGCAAGATTGCCATAATAAACTAGTGTGTCCTCTTTGTAGTGAAGAACATGAACAAAAAGACTGTACCAAACAAAAGAAAGTTTGCATAAATTGTATCAACTCAAATATTAAATATGAATTAAAGAATGATATCAATCATCATTCAACTGATCAAAAGTATCCCACGTTACAATTTCACATTAAGATGTTAAAAAATAAAATTGATTATTGCACTTAATGGTAATAATCGATCAAGACTTGGTCCTAGAAAATTTAAGTCAGCTAGAACAAGATCATCGTGGAGACTACATTAATCCAGAGAATTATAAATCTCTTCTAAATATTCACAATCTTTTTAAAGTAATGCATTTTAATATACGGAGTGCAAACAAAAACTTTGATGAACTCCTGGCACTTATTGAAACATATAAATACCTGTGATGTTTTTATTTTAAGTGAATGTTTTCAGTGCTCAAATATAGACAATCTCCAGATCCCTGGATATGAAACATTACATAATGGAGGCAACTTCAATAAAAATGATGGTGTTTTAATACTCATTAAATCTGATCTAAATTATAATATTACGAATCATAAACTCATTATAAGTGGTGTATCTTTAAGTATTATAAATCTAACAATTAACAATGTATGCTTCAGAATAATTGCATTATATAGGCCAAACCCAAGTAACTTGATCTCTTTTATCGATGAACTTGATGCACATTTAGACCAGAATCAAGAAAATAACAAAATTCAATTATTTATTGGTGACATCAATATTAATTTAATGAATGAAAATGATATAAATGTAAACAAATACCTTTCTGTACTTGCTAAATATGGATTTGTGCCATATATACTAAATCCAACCCGTGTTACACACGAAACTGAAACATGCTTAGATCACATCTTTTTAAAATATCCAGCTAATAGTAAGCCAAAACTAACTTTTAACTCTTACATCCTTAAGTGCCATATTACCGACCACTATCCAGTTCTTTTAAACATAAATTCCAAAGCAAGAAATAATATAGATTTGAAAACTAATAATAATGTTATCACGAAAATTAACTTAATTAATAACTTAATTAATTAACTGAAGAATTAGAAAATTATTTAAAAAATGAAAATTGGAATGATATTTTAAATTCAAATGATCCTCAGACTGCTGCTGATCTTTTCCTGTGTAAAATTAATAATTATATACAAATGTCAAAAACTTCTAAAATTAGGAAGAAAAAAATGACAAGAATAAAACCTTGGATAACCGAGGGCTTAATGGCATCATTAAAAAATAGAGACAAACTCAAGAAACGGTTAAACAAGCATTATACGCCAGAATTAGAACACGAATATAAAATATATAGAAACGCTTTGAATAGATTATTAAAAAAATCAAAAAATGACTACTATCTTAGACAACTCGAGGACAACAAAAATAATTTAAAAAAAGTGTATCAGTTAATATCTGAAGCTACCAATGAAAAATCAAACCGAAAAAATACGTATGAAATTGTTAATGATGATGGAACTACCTTTAACAATCATAAGCAAATGGCAAACTATTGCAACAATTACTTCATCAATATTGGTTTAAATATGACCAAAGACATTGATGATGTAACATCCTACAAAGAAAATATACCAGTAAATCCCAATACCATGTTTCTTAATCCAGTAACGGAAAATGAATTAATAGAACATATATCCACACTAAAAAATAACAGTTCACCTGGTATTGATGGAATAACTGTTGACATTATTAAGAAAACATCAATATATTTTAGAACCGCTTAGATATATAATTAATTTAATTTTTTCAAAAAGTATTGTCCCAACTCAATTTAAAACTTCCATAGTTACCCCCATTTTTAAAGCAGGAGATAAAACAAAAATATGTAATTACAGGCCTATTAGTGTCATTAATAATTTTGGAAAGATTTTTGAGAAATGTTTGAAATCTCAATTGGTTAACTTTTTCGACCAAAATAATATTATACATGAACTACAGTTTGGTTTCCGTACAAATAAAACAACTAGTGATGCCATGTGTACGGTTATCAAGGATATTATAGAGGGTTTAGATACAAATAAAAAATGCATCGCGGTTTTCTTGGATCTTGCGAAAGCATTTGACACAGTGAACCATGAGAAACTCTTAAACATATTGGAACGCTATGGTATCCGTGGTACAGTGTTAGATGTCTTACGCAGTTATTTATTTAATAGAGCACAATTTGTGAAACTAAATGAAACTCTTAGTGAAACAGAGACTGTGAAAACGGGGGTACCCCAGGGGACAGTCCTTGGTCCGATACTCTTCCTGGTTTATATAAATTCTCTATTATCCTTAAAAACCCAAGCAAAAATTGTATCCTATGCAGATGATACAGTTGCTATCTTTTGTGAGAATTCATGGCCTGAAACTAAAACAGCTGTACAGTTAGGTATAGAGAGAATTAAAAATTGGCTAAATGCGAATCATTCATCATTAAATGCAAATAAGACTCGTTACCTGGCCCTTACATTAACTGAAACTAATAGACCAGACTTTACTAGTATAAAAATCACAGGTATGAAAGACGAAATTAAGGAGACAAATGAGATCAAGTATTTGGGTATAATTATTGATAAACATCTAAAATGGAATAATCATGTAGATTATTTGACGAATAAGATAAGGAAACTTATTTATAAATTCTACCAATTGCGAGAATTTCTTTCACGAAAACTATTGTTAATCATCTATAAGTCCCTTGTCGAATCTCTTATCCGCTATGGTATTTTAGTATGGGGAGGAATGTATAGAAACTCATTACAGAAACTAAATATAATCCAGAATTATATATTAAAGATTATATATAGGAAACATAGACAGTATCATACAAATTTACTCTATACTGAAGATATTTGTAACATTCGATCTCTATACTTCCACCGTCTAAGTATATATGCATTTAAAAATAAAACATTCCAGAATCATATATCTTCAACATACCACACTCGTAGCACTGTTAATGAAGCTCTATCCACCCCAAGATTCAATAAAAATATTTGTCACAGATTTCTAATATACACACTGCCAAAAGCGTATAATCTTTTGCCAATAGAGATCAAACATACTAAAAATTTAAAAAAATTTTCAACCTTGTCAAAAAAATTTATTTTTCAAAATTACTTTGATTTTATAAAAATTTTAGATAACAGTATAGTGTAAATGCTCAATGTAATATATACACTTGTTCCTTGGTAACATTATATAGATATAGCTCACTATTCCGTAAACTTCCTATGTTTGACTAGCAATATAAATATTTCTACTAGTTAAATCACACACCTCTTACAGCACAACACAAGTGTTTAATCACTTAGGTGCTTTTATACACACTTTGCAACACTTATATCTAAACAATTACGTCACATGTACCATTCTTTGTAATTTTTACTCCTCGGAATATATTTATCCGAGGAAGAAGTATCTGTATATATCTATTTTTTCCTTGTTTGTTTTTAATCTCTTCTATTGTAATTTGCAAGTTTGTATTTTTATAATAAATAAATAAAATAAAATAAAATACTATCTCCGGAGGGGAGTAACTCCATTAGGAAGCATTCCCAGACCCCCGTTCATATGAACTTTTCTTCATATTTTCATAAATATTCAAACATTATTTCCGGACACTTTGTACACATAAATTATGCTTTGACATGTCAATTATTGAACTATTTAAACTTAATAATTCTAATTCAATAATCGATACAAAAAAATAGTACCAAACAAGATTGTTTATTTTTGAGGTTGTCTTAAATAAAAAATAGAAAATAACATAATAAATATATAAATAAATAACATACTAAATAACAGTTATAATATAGAATAACGAACAATGCAATCAGTATAAATATTATTATTTGAAATAATCTATAGTTGACTACATTTTTAGGGGAACTAGAACAGTTTTTTTTAATTTATTTATTTTGTCTTAGCCCCTGTCAGAAATAAAGAGACAGTTGTGGAACAAAGTACTCAAAAAAGGGGATGACGACACGCAGGAACCTAAAGTCGAAGTAGAAAGTCGAATTGAAGACGAGGAAATGGGTGTTGTGGAACTATTACCTAATGAACCTGTAAGTAATAAAATGGTATAGTTTTTTCTGACGACAGGAATAGACGTTTCTACTATGTAAGTTTGAATTTATATGTCTGATCTGGTCTGATCGTTTTGATATAATGAAGTCATATCGCTTATAGATGATTATATTGTTAATGTTACATAATGATATAAACGGTAACAAACATTTTTTAAAATGTTCCTAGAACATTTTTTCTTATAAACAAATATTGAATATATTAGTGTAATTTTTACTTCCCTCGCTTACCGGTGGAAGTAATGTAATTGTGAAAAGATCCTCGGGGATTTCTTCAGATTTTCACATTTCATATTATGTAGATTATGAAAATTGGGGTCTTTCAATTCGGTTGGTGTGTCGTCTATGTCTGTTAGAATCTCCGATCAAAAAATTTATTACTAGGTACATAACAGCTATTTCTTCTGTATATACCTCGTTTGCTCCTAACATAGTCACATTATATCTCCATTAGAAATGATAGATAAACATAACATCCCATAAGCAACAGTAGCGGGTATGTGTAGAAGGGTAAATATTTTCATTAAAATGAATGATATATTGCAATTCCTGCATTACCGGCTCTTTATACAATGTAATGTAGGCATGCAATATTACAGTAAGATAATGCTTGATATTTTTCAAATTTAATTAGCCTAAACTTTGAAATATATCTATTGTTATTGTTACAAATCTGTAAAATGTCTCATTCATAAAAATTACATTTATCTATTCTTTCTGAAAGTTTACATATAATAAAATGATAAATATTATACATATTTACACTGCTAAATTGTTAATCTTTTATTTGAATGTTGGTCATTATAATTTATTATGTTTCTTTACCAATGGCGGATCTAAGGTAAAAGGCCCAGGTGGCAAACGCTTTGAAGTTCCCATTTTTTCGGATGATAACCACGCAAGCGACGGATGCAATAAGGAAAATAGAAAATTTCAGTGTCGAAAAATAAATTGATTAAATTTTACAAGAAACAATGGACCGATTTAATCAAAAACTTCTCATCGCACTTGTTATTGTCACGTGTTTCCACCCTTAGGAAACCACCCTCGCAAATTCCGTGGGTTCCAAAAATTATAACAAGAGATGTCCACTAACACACTTTATTAAATATTTACTGGATACTTCACAATACTATTATTATTAATTTAAATACACTTTATTGACTAAAATCACAATGTTTATCACTTTGTTTATCCTTGAAGTCTTAACCTCACTTTCTATACTTTTTGAACTTTCTGAACTACTCGCTGAGAATGCGGTCGGTCTTTTATACCTAAAAATGACAGATCTCGATTTTTCTGTGATGACGCCACCATTCTCTAGATAATTCCAGATGTCACCAGAACTAACTTCTGGTAGGTTTCTCAAGTAGGTGCAAATACACTACATTCATTCAGACATTCGATCTGTTGAAGTCTGCCTACTTTTTAGTAACATAACCTTAAATTTTAAGGGGTGCAACATATTACACTGCCCCCTCCTTAAGCCTGAACGTCCCGGTCAGGCAATTCAGCCTCTTTCACATACTTCGCCAGTCTATCCAAGTGTACGATCTTCATCTTGGACTTTTTGTTTCGTTGAATACGATAGACGACATCATTAATTCGGGTAATAACAGTATAAGGTCCTTCCCAAGGAGGTTGAAGTTTCGGTGACTTCCCTTTCTTCCGCTGTGGGTTGTACAGCCAAACCAGATCTCCTGCCTTGAACCCTTCTGAACTACCCTTACGGTCGTATCGAGCCTTCATTCGGTCACTGGCTATGGTGATTTGGTCTCTAACCAGCTCATGAACATTTCTTAGCCGTTCACTCATTTCATCCACATAGCTGTTCACAGGAAGCTGTTCTCCGCCTGGTGTTCCGAAAATCAAATCACACGGCAGTCTGATCTCATGTCCAAATACTACACGGGCTGGTGTTTGTTTTGTAGACTCGTGGATAGCAGCTCTGTATGCCATGAGGAAGAACGGTATGTGGAGATCCCAATCGCGTTGATTCTTATGAACCACTTTAGAGAGATGTTCTTTCATGGTCTTGTTATGTCGTTCCACCATTCCATCTGATTGCGGGTGAAGGGCTGTTGTCCGTGTTTTGTGTATCCCCAATAACTTGCAGATTTGCTGAAACACCCCTGACTCAAAGTTCCTCCCTTGATCTGAGTGCAGCTCCAGGGGTACACCAAACCGACATATCAAATTATCTATAATAAACATATAATAATAATAAACATTTATTGTCCAGAAGAATACACAGGGGTATTATAAGACTAGTCAGATTACAAATAATAAATAAAGACAAACAGTATAAAGACATTGTACATGTAGCTGCTGGTGCAGCTGGACGTCAAAACATAACATAACATTTAAGATACAGATACATAAATAAATAAAAAAATGACTAACTGGATGGAGTGACTGACGGAATTTTTAGACCATAGTTTGCGTGAATTCGTCTATGTTGTACACACACAAATTGAGTAGCAGATTTTTTACTTCCTTATTGAAGTGCTTTATGTAAGTAATGTTTTTAATATCGTTTGGAAGCTTGTTAAAGAGATTTAATCCCAATATCACGTGGGATCTATTGGTGAGACTAAGGCGGTGTGTTGGAATGGTGAGATCATTTCTGTTACGAGTTTCATATGAGTGGAAATGACTGTTTATATTAAAAGTATTTTTATTGATGAATACATACTGAAGGAGATTATATATATATAGTCCATAGACAGTCAGTATGCCGAACTGGCCAAAAAGGTCTCGACAAGAATGTCTTTTATTGACACCTGCCATGCACCGAATAATTCTTTTTTGTGCTTTAAAGACATTTGGCATGGATGCACAAGAGCCCCAGAAGCATATTCCGTAGATTAGTCTGGATTCCACTTGCGAATAGTAAAATGAAATGAGCATTTCCCCATTTATAACATTTTTGAGATTTCTTATCTGATAGCAAACTGTATTCAGTTTTGAGATGAGTTCATTGCAGTGTGGTTTCCAAGTTAAACACTCGTCTAGCGTATGCCCAAGGAATTTAACAGATTCAATTCTTTTCAAAGAGAGGTTATTGTTGACTATATTCTACCAAGACTTTGGCTACAGTGACTGCTTCTTGGTTTGGAATTGCATAGGCCTCTGGCCACTTACTAAAATAGTCCATGGCAACCAGTATGTACTTGTTCCCATCCTTGGTTACTGTGAATGGGCCGGCTATATCGATCGCGATCCTCTCGAAAGGAGCTCCGACGTTATATTGCTTCATTGCACCCCTACTTCTAGTCTGTGGTCCCTTACTGGCTGCACAAATTTTGCAATTGCGACACCAAGCTTCCACATCTTGACGACTATTTACCCAATAAAATCGTTCTCGTACTTTATTCAAGGTCTTATTAACGCCGAAGTGCCCACCGGATGCTCCATTATGCACTTCCTGAAGTACTTTCGGTACTCGACACCTGGGAATCACTAGACGCATAACAACTTCCCTGCCATCCGGGCTTTCCCAAGCTCTCTTTAGCAGCCCGTTCATGACTTTAAGTGAATCCCATTGGGCCCACAAAGCCTTCAATCCAACTGCCTTATCCGAAACATCCTTCCACGCTGGTCGAATTCCTTTCTCCTTTGCTCTCAATATAGCCCCAATTTCTGTGTCATTCAGTTGTTATTGTCTCAGGGCTTCGGTCGTCCAATTGTCCGGAACCTCTATTTTAATAGTGTTGACGGCCACCGTACCCTGCAATTTCTCAACGTGGCGGCAGTGCTTGCAATCTTCCTTGCATGGTCTTCTAGATAAAGCGTCTGCGTTCTTATGAGATCTTCCAGGTCGATGTTCTTGAAATCATACTGTTGCAACCGTTCTATCCAACGAGCCAGTTGACCTTCAGGGGTTTTCAACTGCAACAGCCATTTTAATGCAGCATGGTCGGTCCGAATCTTGTAAAGTTCTCGCCACAATAATATTGGGTAGGGACTTAATCGATTCGTCATCTTCAACTAGGCCAACACGGTACCCTCCAGGATTTCCTTCTAAGGCAGCATCGATCATTTGTTCCGAATGAGCAGGAATCTTAATCGTCTGTGTTGTTAACAACCTTGCTTTATGGAATTGGTCGTCTGTGGTTGCCAGAATAAATTCCTCATTTCCAATTTTTAAGACTCGCTCCCCTATGTCAACAATGAATCCCTGCTCTCCCATGATGTCCAGACCCAAAATGAAATCATCCATAATGTCAGCCACAATGACCTTGTAATTGAACCTCAACCGTCCAACCTGCAGTTCCAAGTTGACCTCTCCATGGACCGCAGCCCTGTCCCCCGTGGCTGTTCGAATGATTACTCCATTTTGCTTCTTGTCAATCTGCAAGCCTGATATAAACCCTGGCCGCACTATTGATGACGTAGCACCGGTGTCAATCGTAAACACGCATTTTCTTCCATTCACATATCCTTGCAACAACAGACTACTTGGTATTCTTTGGAGCTGGGAAATCTTTATTTCTCTGGGGGCACCGCATTCCCTAGCCAGCACAGCCCCCTTGGTGCTGGCTATCTTTAGTTTTCCTGCTTCTCTTCCACATTCACAGCATTTACTCGACTCTCCGAGTTCTGCTGTCGACAGTCCCGTTTCATATGTCCAACCTTGCCGCAGTTGAAACATTTAATACCTCCGCTCGGCTTTCCTCTATTTTGTTGTTTTTCTTGCTTTCCGAGGCCATCCAATTTATCGCATAATTTGGTGAATATTTTCTGCATCTCAGTCAGCAAGGGGTTCTGGTTCATTTCTGGTTGCGATTCTTCGAGAGTCACAGCTCGCACTCTCGACCTTGGAGTATCCCTGTAAGCGGCTTCTACTTCGAGTGCACGCACCAAAGCTTCGCTACTACTTTGGTGTCTCGTCAGCCTCAGAACTCGTCTGACCTCTTCGTCCCTTATACCATCTAAAAAGGCCCCCACGGCTAATTGTTCCTGGAATTCTTTAGGTGCACTCGGATACGCCAGGTGTGCCAGTCTCTCTATCGCAGCTTCAAATTCTTGTAAACTTTCCCCAGCTTTTTGCATCCGGGATTTCAGCTGAGCCTGGTATAATTGGGCAAGGTGTTGATCGCCATACCTCAAATCTAATGCAGCTTCCAAGACTTTGAAGTCCCTTTGTTTCTCAACTGGGATGGTTTGGAGTAACTCTGAAGCTTGGCCCCTTAGTGCTAGAACTAATGCCATGGCCTTTTCCTCATTATCCCAATTGTTCGCACACGCTGCTGCCTCAAACTGCCTCTTGTACGTCGTCCAGGAACTTTGGCCATCAAAAGAAGGAGGTTTTAGTCGCTGTCCTGATGATACCACCTGCTGGCTTCCTCTATCTCTCAACTGTCGTTTAAGCCGGTCTATTTCTCCTTTGACTTCTTCTTCGAACTCACTCATCTTTTCTTCAAACTGATTTACTTTTCCTTTTACTTGACCGACTTCGGTCTTGACTTCACCTACTTTTTCTTCTACCTTGTTTATCTCTTCTTTGACTTCACTCTTGACAGAAATGATTGCGTCCTGTTGTATTTTTATTTGATTGCTCAGGATTTTCCTTAATTCCTCCTGGCGTCTTTCTTCCAAGTCTTCCATTATTTTTCTGAGTTCGTCTTTTTCCTCTTGACGTTGTCTTTCTTGCTCCTCTTTCTCCTCTTGTTGTCGTATCTTCAGGTCCTCCATCATTTCTCTTAATTCGGCCCTTTCTTCTTGACGTCTTCTTTCTTGCTCTTCTTTTTCTACTTGACGTCTTCTTTCTTGCTCTTCTTTTTCTACTTGACGTCTTCTTTCTTGCTCTTCTTTTTCTACTTGACGTCGCTTTTCTTGTTCTTCTTTGTCTTCCTGCCGTTCCTGTGCCATCATTTTTTGGAACTGTTCTAATAAGTCCTGTATTTGTTTATCGGATGCCATACTTCTTGTTGTTACGAGCATACGATGAAATTAAAATAAAATAAATTTAACTGTCACGTCAATATCGGTAATGGAACTTTCCAGAAAAATCTCGAAACAGCACGAAAAAGTCTTATCCAGAGTCTTTTGTCACTATCCAGTTCAGAGAATTTAATAATCTCCACTAATGTCCAAATAGAAAAGTTCTAGTAATTTCCAAGCACTAACACAAAAAATGAGTCTTTTTCAGTGTCTCTATCACTACTCAGTTTAAAGGGTTTAATACTTAACACTATTTTTCTGTCCACAAATAACCCTTGAACAATGTCCAGTAAATTAGTCCTGTGTTAGCACTAAACCGCGAGAATACTTCTCGAACACTCCAGCACAACTTCAGAGCTCCTCTTGTCATAAAATTCCGCTTTCTGACACCAATTTGTCACGTGTTTCCACCCTTAGGAAACCACCCTCGCAAATTCCGTGGGTTCCAAAAATTATAACAAGAGATGTCCACTAACACACTTTATTAAATATTTACTGGATACTTCACAATACTATTATTATTAATTTAAATACACTTTACTGACTAAAATCACAATGTTTATCACTTTGTTTATCCTTGAAGTCTTAACCTCACTTTCTATACTTTTTGAACTTTCTGAACTACTCGCTGAGAATGCGGGTCGGTCTTTTATACCTAAAAATGACAGATCTCGATTTTTCTGTGATGACGCCACCATTCTCTAGATAATTCCAGATGTCACCAGAACTAACTTCTGGTAGGTTTCTCAAGTAGGTGCAAATACACTACATTCATTCAGACATTCGATCTGTTGGTCTGCCTACTTTTTAGTAACATAACCTTAAATTTTAAGGGGTGCAACATATTACATTATTTTACCTACAACAAATTAAAACAATAAAATTGCTGCAGCCAGAGAATTCCTAATTCACCTATTTTGATGCTTAATTTGACTCCACTAACGTAGTTAACACAATTATAAGTAATCTTTATTAACAAAAAGGGAGTGCTACATCACCCAATATAAATATAACTACAAATATCTTGACACAACATACATAACATAATCACAAGACGAACAATTTACTTGATATACATATCATCTAGTGGACCCCCAGGGGGTCGCGGTAAGGAACTAGAACGAGAAGATTCCAAACTAACCAAATAGCAAATATTCGCGAAAATCACAGCAAACATTTATCTCTATTTAGGACGGAGAAGGGGTCGCCAACAAGGTTCTTGTCAAATTCTTGTCTGCTTAAGAGAAGTTTGGGAGCCACGGACCTAGAGATTTGAAAATGATTGATTTATAACAACTTTTTTCATTGCCTTTTTAAACTTGTTCAGATTAAAATTTTTCATTATTAAATTAGTTATACCAGTTCAGACCCTTATAGAAAATTGTATTTTTCTCTATCTAAGTTCTTTTTGTAGTATTGTCGAG
Source organism: Rutpela maculata (assembly GCA_936432065.2). Lineage (NCBI taxonomy): Eukaryota > Metazoa > Arthropoda > Insecta > Coleoptera > Cerambycidae > Rutpela > Rutpela maculata. Next base: position 22,334,895 of record OW386293.2, read on the forward strand.
GAAAAAATGTGCTATTCGGGGAATTTTTTTACTTATTAAGAGTCCCTCTCGCATTGTTTAATTAAAAAGGAACAATATCTTTTTTGTCCTTTCAGAGTTCTCCACCTAGAGAAAACACACAGAACCAGCTGATAGACACTAGGCTCCAACAATTGGAGGATATGTTGACCGCGAGTGGTACAAAAAAGAGGCAGAGTAGAAATTTTCAGTCAACGATACCAATTCCAGGTAACAAATTTGGCATTACACTTGGCTGTGATATATTCTTGCTAGGTGGTGGCTGTTAGTGCCATAGCGGTGGGGTTGTTGACGAATTTTCAAAAATGGTGAAATGTAGTGGTGGAGGCGAGGCGCTAATTAAGTTATATATTTAATTTGGAAGTTAGATATGATGTTATATGCATTTCAATTCATTTATTCATGCTAATGCATTACAAAATGCTTACAGGATTGATTTCAGATGATTTTTGAATTTATTAAAAGGTAAGTTTCTGAGTGCCAGGGGAAGTTTATTGAAAGTTGAATGCCGATTTTATGGGTTTTTTTTTATCTGTGATGAAGTTATACAAGTTATAGCTAGATTGACGATTTGCACGAAAGAAAGTTTGGTAAAAAGTGTCTAGATTGGTATCACTGTAATTCACTGCACATGTTGACCAACTCGTCTAATTTCCAAACTTTGCAATAATTAAATACCTATAATATAATAATCATAACATTGTTCTCATTATCTTTAATGTTAATCCTACTTCCATTGAATATAAATCATCGTAGTCTACAATATTTAAAAAATGTCGAATTATGAATTTTGTCAATCACTGCTGCCAACTCTTCTAAACTGAGAGTTGGAAACAGTGTTTGACAAATTGCATAATTCGATAGTTTTTAAATATTGTAGACTACGAAACAACCTGATAAAGATGATTAACATTCAATGGAAATAGGTTTAACATTAAAGATAATGAAAACAATGTTATGATTATTAAATTATAGGTATTTAATTGTTGCAAAGTTTGGAAATTAGACGAGTTGGTCAACATGTGCAGTGAATTACAGTGATACCAATCTAGACACTTTTTACCGAACTTTCTTTTGTGCAAATCGTCAACTGAGTAATTTTCATACACAATAATATAATAGTATAGTCATTATTTTCAGCGATGAGAAAATTGGTTTACAACTGGTATCCCAGTTTACTTTTACAATGCTTCTTACTGCCACTTTTTGTAGAATTAATACTTTGTGAATGTGAATATTTGCAGTATTGCCCCATGCTGGAATTCCATAGCGGAGGAGTGAATGGAACAATCCATTGTAGGTAGTTAGCGCTACTGATTGATTTATAAATCTCTGATTTTCCTTACAGCAAATACCATTTTAGCTAGTTTAGTACAGAGCAAGTTGATATGATCGTCCCATATTAATTGACCATCCATATGGATTCCCAGAAATGTTACGTTCGTGATACTCACATTTGAGAGTGGTTTAACATTAAAATTTACAAAAACAGTTTTGCAATAGATCGTTTTTGGTAAACCATTATTTTACTTGGTGGATAATGTTATAGACAACAATAGAGCCCTCTTCCTTGTCTATAGTTATACCAAATGTTGTATCGTCAGAAAATAATATAGACAAGGAAGAGAACAGAAGAAGATGAACAAGTTGACATTTTTTACAGTAAACAGAATATCAAAAGTTAATTTGACGTTTAGTTAGCAGTGAGCAATGTTTAGTATTTGGTGTTACTGTTAATGTTTTTTTTTTCCTCTCTAAATGACAGGCAGGATTTGCAACAGCTAATTCTGATATTCTATGTGCAGTAGATATATTTATAGTCAGCGAATTTTTAAAAAGAGACAATCGTTTTAGCATTGCAGTTGTCAGAGGTACAAAGCTGCAAGGTACTTTGCAGCTAAAATTTTGATTCTAAATATTAGAAAAAACAGGAAGCATAATAAAATATTTTTATTAGTTTTTACACTTATTATATATTGATTTCAGTGTAGCTTGAGAATATATACACGCATCTAACTGAAAATAAAACAAAATGTATCTACTAAGAAAATTATTTATCAAAAGTTCCATTAATACTCTTAAGAAGAATCAACATGAAACTTATGAGAGATACCAAGAAATGTCTATATTGTAACAAAAAATAAATAATTATAGTAGATACTTTATACTAGTGTCTTTCTAAGCAGTAAGTAACATTTATAATATACATAATTCGAAGGACATTTATACCTGCGATTCATCGCTTTCGTAACCTGTTTGGACTCTGTTTATGTGCATGTTCACTGCCTTTAGATCACTTTCACAGTTTTTCAATGTTAAACGATTCAACATTGAGTTTTTAAATTTCCTTTCTTAATCTATGGATCATCGAGGTCTGGTAATACGGTCGTTTTTCCTACAACATAAACCCATATTAAAAATTAAATTCTTACATTACATGCTTACCACTAATAAACAGCTTGGAATAACCCTGTAAAATCAATTCTTTCAATTGCTTAATTGCAAGCAATTGAAAGAATTTAATTTGTTTTGTTTTTTTCCTATAAATGAGTACCCATTTCAATTTTTTTTTCCTCGGTTCGGTCTGATTAAATATGCATGGTAATACATCAGGTTTTATGAAAATGTGACAATGCATTGGCTTACATTTGCTGGCAGTTTGGCATATCTTCTTCAAGCTGCAACAAACCGGTGCCACTGAATTGCGCTCACGTCCCTAATGAACTCCTAATTTGACACTCGAACTGTGCTCACCATTTCTTACTTTGGCTCATTGTTGTATATTTCACATTTTCAAGACATGTAAATTTTCATTTTTAGTTAAGATAACACCATTTTTTCAAATTTATCTCATGTAAAACAACGCTTCGTATAATTATTGTTTATTGGTTGGATATATTTAAAAAAAAAAGTAAACATTAAACAGTCATAACAACATAAAAATATTAAATTTTATTGAGATTGTATGCTTAACAAGCAACCACGATAAAAGACGTGATGCTGTTACACGTACCATGAAGCAAAGGGAGACCGAGCAAAACATATAGTAAATGTCTATTATGACTTGTGGTATCTATTCTCTATTGTTTGTTTGTTTGTTAGTTAGTTAGTTAATTAGTTAGTTTGTTGGTTTGTTGATCTGTTGGTTTGTTAGTTATTCCTTAACTTTTCTATATCCCAATAATAAACACAGAAAAATTAAGAAAATGCCATAACCAACATTTAGACAATATTTAGTTATTCCTACTTTTAGTACCTTGGAACAGTGAGCGCAGTTCAGTATGGGAATAAAGTACCTGATTTTAATGTGAGCGCAATTCGAGTGTGACCCCCTCATTAATGTGAGCGCAATAGGGAAGATGCATGAAATTTTAAAATGCTTGAAAAAGTGATTTGCGCTTAATTTCCATTACGCAGAAAACGATTATAAGAAAAGAAATTCAAAATAAAATTTATTTTCCGTAAAATTAATATTTAGATTATGCCGTGATTTGTAAACAAAATCACATGACTGCAAACGGTTTCTTATTGGCCTGAAGTCAATGATGACATCCGTTAGTCGGATAATTTGTCCAAAGTAGATGCAGTGTCCTAACCTCTTGCTGACGTCTGTCTACGAATTAATTTTGGAGAATCTTGAATCTAAAATTATCATATTTGTAGTGATACTCTTAGTTTTACATTTAGGCACAATGCAATATTTGTAACTCATAAGTCATAATAATGTTGTTCACTAGCTCATTAACCAAATAATAACACCACAAACAAGAACTTGGTAAACTGACTGTAAATAATAAACTACGATTTTTTATGAAGTTCAAGTTAAAAAATTTGTGTTAATTTTACCAAAGTTTTAACTTAGAACAACAACCCAATTGGCATGTGGGTATCAAGTATCTGGAACCCATCAAATTCTCGACAAAATTATGCATTATATTTTAATTTACAGAAAAAGTGTGTACCTAAAAGTAAACTGAAATATTCAACACTTTTGACTATAGCATTATGTATCATTTTGTTGGTTGGTAATTTGATTATCCATGGGTCGACAAAGTAGTGTCGCAAACACTAAAATTTAACTCATATCCAGTGCATATAATATCCTTTATGTTTTTATTTCTTGAGTTATTTTATTCCAGAAGGAAATACTAATTATAAGGATTCCCAGGCGTGTACCGTGGGATGGGATTTTACAGAACAAGAGGTAAGTGTTATTTTTGTTATTAAATTACACTATTAAAAATGTAAATTCGATTTTCTATATTTCATTTAAAAACTAAAAGTATTAATCATCATAATCTATTTTAACTTGGCAAACTCCCAGGAATTTACTATAGAATGGGAATATAGAAGAGAAAAGGTTAGTGATTTTCAAATTTGTTTGTATAAGTAGTTGAATGAGATAATGAAAACATTTTAAGTGGAAAATAAATAATATAGTTAAAAACTGCTGCCTAAGGACTGCTTCCACGTCTAGATTTCATATCCAGGTCCCCCGCTGTCATGCCCACCCAAGGGATGGTATATGATGACAAAAAAATGTTTTAACCCTTTTAATAATGGGGTAGGGGTGGCTGATGCTAAAAAAATTTTGAGACCTTGGTTTCTTTTTCAAAATTTTGGAAAAATTGATGAAAAAATTTTTTTTTCACTTTTTTTTATGTTCTGCATTCGAGCGGAATGTAAACATTTCAGGATATTATTCTATACGTATATCTAAACATTCTTTAAAAAAAAAAATTATTCAGTTTGCAAGTTTTTGTAGGTTTCACTATAAAATAAAATGTTCTTATTAGGATTCTTAATAATGTGTGTGAGTTTTTTTTATCGATTTGACCGCCCCTAGGGTCAAAGTTCGTGAAAACAGTGTTTTGCAAATATCTTTTGAAAGGTGACCTTTTCGAAAAAAAAAAACATAATTTGCTAATTTGCAGTGGAGGTAATTTGCTACAAAAATGAGTGCAGAAGTTTTTTTAGGGGAGAAGCCGTTCACGAGTTATAGCACTCCAAAAAATCGAGAGCGTTTAGTAGAGGTTGAGTAACGTGTCTTTTTATACTTTATTACTCTCTTTTAATTCATTGAAGCGCTATAACTCGTGAATGGTTTCTCTCACAAAAAAAACTTCTGGACTCGTTTTTGTAGCAAATTATCCCAGGTACAAATTAGTAAATTACATTTTGCTTTTTTTTTTCGAAAAGGTCACCGTTTTCAAGATATTTGCAAAATACTGTTCACTCGTACTTTGACCCCGTGTAATTGACAAATCGATAAGAAACTCTCATACATTATTAAGAACCCCAATACTAATAGTGAAGTGCCGTTAGATTTATACCTTTGAACCTATGAATCAACTTTAATGAAACTTTTTGCATTGTGTTGCTAAAACCTAATACTAAAATGTTTATGGATTAGAAATTGTGAGGCGGAAAGCAAAAAGGGACCTCTTGTCGGCAATTTCCGATTTTTAGTTATTGATATTAAATTCTGAACGATTTGGTGCAAAAATCATGTCTCTATGATTTTTTTTGTTTAAGTTACTAGTGCGTTTATGAAGAGGGACCTCTTGTCGGTCCCATGTTATTTCTCCATAAGTGACAGGAGGTACCTTTTCCAGGGCTGAACAATACTGAACATTGACTGCTTTATCGATTATTTTAAGTGTTTCATTCAATTATATCGGTTTTGTAATCGATTACAACTTGTAAAGGACAAAATCCGAAAATCGATCATATTGACCCAAACCACTAATTTCAACTGTACTGAAAAATTAACATCGCCGACAAGAGGTCCCTTTTTGCTTTCAACCTCACAATTGACGTTTTTTTTTTATTATTTTAAAGTTTATCGAGATCTTCTACAAATTCTTTGAAAAAATACTCAATTCACATAAGTTTTAATAGTTTTTGTTCTATAGACAAAAAAATCGTACCTGAGTAGTATTGTTTGTGATTACAAATTTAAGGTAAAAAATTACAAATTCAGAATGTGGGACCCAAAATGGCGGCCAAAGAACTTTAAAATAAGACATCATTAATACAAAAAACATTAGAATTTCTGTAGATACAAACTTATTGTTAAATCACATAATTCATAAAAATTTTAACATACTATTTCGATTATCTTCGATATCTTCATTTTCAACTTAGCCTATTTCTATAATAGGAAAAGGGTTCAAGCAACTGTCACCATTGCATTTGGAACAAGCTACAGTGCAAGGTAATCCATGCTTTCTGCATCCACAAGCAGCTCTGCGTCCTGTCTTACATGTACAAGAAATAATTTTAAGTAGATTTTCAGGGGCTGGTGGATTATTCAACGAGACTGATTTTAGCAGCGAAATCAAAAATTTTTTTGTTTGCATTTTTGAATGCATATATTCGTAGATAATGATAATATCAACACCTACAAATTATGACCCAGGAGCTAATAAGAAATTCTCAAAATAATTTTTTGATGACCAACACGTATTTTTCAGATAAAACTCGTATTAAAAAAAAAATAGTAACCTGGCCCTATTCGGACCGATTTTAATCGAAAGGTGGGCTCTTTAGCTTTAATTTAAAAAGAAATTAAGTCCCTAGTTTTTAGTTTTCACGCCTAACGGCACTCCACTATAAGGAGCATGCAAAAATTCAGCCCGTTATAATTTTCTCCAATTTGCAATATCTTTGTTGTTTTTTTTCCTGGATTAAGTTACATTAAAATTAAAATAACTAACATCTAGAGAACAACTTCACACATTAATGACTAGTTAGTATTGCTAATAGGCAAATAATGACCCAGACATATACCTACATTGCTTTATTTGTTTTTTAGGCGGCTCCGAAAATGAAAATATTTATTTTGTCAGGGATTGGAGACAGCGCCCGAGCTGCAATGGTGGACCAAATTGAAAATTTAGGAGGGGCTGTATCCGATTTGCACAACTACGATCCAGCCGGAACACACCTGCTGTGTCCCAAGCCACTTAGGAACGAAAAAACGCTTTCTTGCATGGCGGCTGGAAAGTGGTGCTTACATACTTCATATCTCCAGAAATCTGTAGAAGCTGGTCACTTCTTAGATGTAAGTCCGTTTTTCCAATATTTCTGTTGGTGTAACGCAGTTAATCATGAAAAAATACACATATCTAAAACGCAGAGCTGGGCAAAATACATCGAAAAATGAATTTTCGATACAAAATGCGCTTAAAACGAGTATTTTCGATACAAAATACTTGAAGATCTGATTGTATCGTAAATACAAAATACATGTATTTTGCCAATACATTTTCAAAATACAAATACATAGTTAAGGTTGAAAAAAATTATATTTATTTATATAAATGATTTATTAAGGCAGCTACAGACGTAACTGCATACTTGAACGGTATGCATGTGCAAGTTTATTGTACAAGTATACTGAAATTTGCGTCGCCGCCACACGCAAAAGTATACTTGAACAGTTGTGCAGAGACAGTTAAGCGCGATAGCGCGAATAAAGAATAAACGGATGAAGACGACACGCTTGCTTTAACTGCGTTTGTTTTAATTCTCAAAAAACAACGAAAAAAACATAGTATGTGGTGTAAGGAGTAGTTAAAATGAAGGAAGGAGTATTTTCACATAAATCTCTTAAATGAGGTGAGATTTTATATCCTCGTGAACATTAAAAAAAAATTGTTTGGAGCGAACAAAAATTCTGTTGCATATATACAAAGCAATTTCTTGGTTGATGTTAATAATTTTTTGATACACTAAAAAAAATTGTTTGGAGCAACAAAAATGTATTAACATCAACCAAGAAATTGCTTTGTACATACGCAACAGAATTTTTGTTCGCTCCAAACAATTTTTTTTTAGTGTGTGATTGCCACAATTACTTACGAATCGATGAAGAAACTTACTTGAACCTTCTATCACTTGTCATCTCGTTGATTCAAAGAAGAAATACAATAATGAGACCAGCAATAACGGCACATGTTTACACAAGTCTGCCGACCTGCCGTACACACGCTCAAGTATACTTGCGCAAACCCAACATGTACAAGTATACAATATAGAATTTCATCAAGTCTCATGTCACTTGTACAATCACAATACTTGTGCAAGTGTTATAAAACACACGTTCCATTTTACTTGTACAATAAACTTGTGATAGATAGATAGATAGAGAGATAGATAGATTTATTTTCATCAGATACATATATACATCAAAAAGATAATACCACATATTTGATGAGCCACGTCACAACAAGCTTTAAAAGTGAACTTCATAAAGTAATAAAACTAGTAACTAACAAGTAAAATAACAGTACAAAGTAAAATATAAATCAAACAGATAAATATAAATACAATGTAAAAAAAAAACTATGTAGAACAATTTTTAAACAACCATGTATTTAAACAGTATGTAAAAAAAAATTCATTCAGTGTGTAACAATTTTTGTCTATTAAGTACTTTTTGAGTGATTTTTTGAAAATATATTGATTTCCAGACTCCTTAATTTCCAGAGGTAAAAAATTAAATAGTTTACAGCCAATGTATATAATGCTTCTTTGGTATAAAGAGGTCGAGTGAGACTCAGGTTGAAGTTCAAACTTATGACGAGTATTATGGTCATGCGGAGTTATATTTTGGGTGAATATAGCTCTGTTTTTGAAAATGAAGCAGCATACTTCATAGATGTAGGTACCAATAACCGTTAATATACCTAGTTGGCAAAAAGCATTTCTAGATTTGCTAAAATTCTTATTGCAACCTTCTGTAAAATAAAAACCCGTTGGTTCTGCGCACTTTCCCCCCAGTTTACAATACCATTTCTCAGATGGGAGTGAAAGGATGAATAATACAGTGTTTTAAGGATGTTGCTGCTGCAGAAATTTTTTAGAAATCTTAATGCATAGCAGGATTTGCTCAGCTTTCCACAGAGAGTTTCAATGTGAGAGTTCCATTGCAGATGACTGTCTAAGGTGATTCCTAGCTTTTTTATACAGTTTGTGCATGCATACCGTTCAAGTATGCAGTTACATCTGTAGCCGCCTTTACATTAAAATTATCTCAAGAAAATTTCACAAAAACATGTCTATTCACTCTCATAAGTTAAAGAGTTTCTTTTGGTATTATTTATCATAACGGATATTACCAATAGTAATATCCATTTAAAAATAAAAATAAGAACATCTAATGCTCTTTGTAGTGTTTTCACAACTTGAAGACTTGGTTCGTTGCTAATTATAGTCCATCTCAGTTAAGAATACAGTTGTTTACGTAAGGGGCGGCTCAAGGTAAATTTTCCACCCGGGCGGGAGCACTTTTCGGCGCCCCTCCCTAAGATAATCACGGAAATTTCACAGAAGTACTACATACTAAAGTCCAAGGATATCCCTTCGGACCCCCCGATCACTACTTTTTAAGTATGCTGTAAAATGCCTCTCGATATTTATGTGTCTGATAGTGCATCCAAAAATAAAGGTACCCACAATGAATAATAAGGAAATTATACTCCTTTAAAGCGGAACAATAAATGTCAGTTCTTCTGCAATATCTTCCGACTGCCTTAAAATATAAAATTCATATTTTAAATTTAGCCCGTCTGGACATCAGTTTACATAGTATCAGTCAAACCCCCTCTTCTGCTTAAGGGGCAGTTGGGGGGTGGCTGTCGGTATTTTTACCCCCAACTTTTTTATTTTTTACAGTGAGACGCCCCGTATCTAGGTAGTCTATTTGTGAAAGAATTCCCTAAGTTATTAATTAAATTTTACTTATTTTTGGATATTAAATAAAACTAAATTGCCGCCTAATAATTAGAAACCATTTCGCTTTATCATTTTTTGCTATAAAGCTTTAGTTCTATTAAATATGCTAATTACAGTTCCATAATATTTAAAATAATTTTATTCCTGTATAGAAATCGTTTTGAATATTTCTTTTAAACGCAGTTTCTTGCCTCGAAACTCACAGATTTTATGGTGTTAAAATAAACATATTAAAGTAATGGACTAGCCACGTTTGCATCAGGGTAACGAGAACAAAGAACGGATCGTATCAGCATCCGCGGAGATATTACCTAACTCACTTATTCTTTCATATCAGATACAAGATGGGTCCTAGAACGCTACCCTGTGGGACTCCTGCTTTGATTTCTTTCAGTTCGGAATAAGCTTCATCTTGTTTGACTCTGAAGAACCTTTCGGAGATGTATGATTTCAGTAGTTCCGAGTATTGCTGCGGGAGCAGCATATTCAGTTTATAATTTAAGCCATCATGCCATACTTTATCAAAGGCCTGTGCAACATCTAGAAAGATGGCTGAACAGACTTCTTTGTTCTCTAACGATTTTTCTATTATGTCAGTAATTCTATGAACCTGGTCTATGGTTGAGTGCCCTTCTCTAAAGCCAAATTGATGATTTGGGATTAGGTTCCTTTGTTCAATAATGGGTTTCAGTCTTTTTAGGAGAATTTTTTCAAATAATTTTGATAATATGGGCAATAGAGAGATTGGCCTATAAGATGACACATCATGGGGGGCTTTGCCTGGTTTGTGAATCATGATGACTTCTGCTACTTTCCACATCTTAGGGACATACCTCAGTCTGAATGCGGCATTAATTATATGTGAGAGTTTGATTATTGCTTTCCTCGGAAGTTGTTTTAACACTTCTCCAGTTATTAAATCAAAGCCAGGAGCTTTCTTAGGATTAATATTTGTTTTTATTTCATCGGCAATTTCCTTTGGGGATGTTGGTTTAATGTTCATATTTTCTCTGTTATCTACTTCCCAGTTCAATAGGTCTTGTCCTTCGTTTGGTTGGAATGTGTTTTCAAGGTGTTCTGCGAATCTATTAGCTTTCTCCATATTATTTCTGGCCCAGCTGCCATTTGCATTTCTGATTGGATGGTTTTGCACGATTGGCCTTTTTAATCTCTTAGTGGCTTTCCAGAGTGAGTAGTCGGTGCTTTTATCATTTGTCAACTCACTCAGGTATTCACTAATGGAGTCGTTTTTAATTCTTTCTATCTTTCTTTTAAGCTGTTGTGTGGCATTATTAAGGTTGGTTTTATCTGCTGGAAATCTGGACTGGTGCCATTTTTTTCTGAGTTTCCTTTTTTCTAAGATCAAATCTCTTATTTCCTTCGGATAATTGTTTCCCTTTCTTCTTTGGAAGATGGAAGGGGTATTATTCCATGCTGCCTGTTGTATGTTGGAAACGAATTGTTCTACCTCGTCATCTAGCTGTTCTATTGTTCTCATCGGTGCTGTTAAGTTGATTGCAATATCCAAGTCCAGTCTGAAGCTTTGCCAGTCTGTTTGTCGGTTTGTTAATCTAGGAGTATTTTCCTTATGGATTATGGAATCGCTGAGGGTGAGAAGAATGGGAGAGTGGTCTGAGTTCATGTCCCATGCCTCCTCAGTCTGGATATAATTTGCTGAGATATTTCTTACTATAAAAAAATCTATTAAGTCTGGGATTTTATTTATGTCTGTGGGCCAGTAGGTTGGCTTGCCAGTTGAATGTGACTCACATTTTAATTGGTTCATTGCTTCTCTTAGATTTCTACCCTTAGATGTAGTTAGTCTAGAACCCCAATGAGTGTGTTTTGCATTGAAGTCACCTCCAATGATAAATCTATGACCTTGTCTATTTAGAAAGTCTAGGTATTGTTCTTTTTTAGTGGAATGCCTTGGGGGGCAATATATGGAAGTGATCATAACATCATTAGTTTTGGTTTTCACTCTTACCGAAGTAGCCTGAAATTCCTCGGTCTGGTATCCTGCCTCTTGATGATGTCTAATCGTTTCTCTAATTATCACTGCACTGCCTCCTCTGGCTGCATTTTGTGGGTGAATGGTATGGTATACCTTGTATCCCTTAAATTTAACAAAAGTCTCCTTGGTGAAGTGAGTCTCTGAAATTAGGCATATGTCTATGTTTTCTATGTCTAGGACTATTTGCAATTCTTGTTGGTGCTGCAGCAGTCCATTAGCATTCCACTCCATTATTCTTAGGCTATTACACATGCGCTTTTCTCTTAGGTATAGCTCCTTTGGCGCTATATTCCAACCTGGTGATACGTTCATCCATTTTGTTTAATTTTTCCAGTATTTGCTGGAGAGTGTTGTTAATCGACATATCTTGAACATCTTCTTTTTGCCCGGATACCACTTGGCTGAAGGTTATAGATTTGTCGATTTTATTATTATTTTTTATTACAGGCTTATGTTGGATTACCCGCTGAGGCTGTTTGGGCAGGTTTTGTTTTTTCAGTGTATTATTTTTAATTCTTTGCATTTCCTTGGCTACTTCACATCCCCTGTAGCTGGCAGGATGTCCTTTGCCGCAGTGGACACATTTAGGTTGGGCGTCTTTTGGCTTTTCACATTCCGCTGTCAAGTGTTTCCCCGTGCATCTTACGCAACGAGGCTCTTTAGCGCAGTACCCTTGAGTGTGTCCATATGCTTGACATCTTTTGCATTGAGGTACTAGCTTGGATTTTCTAAGCGGTGCTATTTCTACACCGATTCCCATGATTTCTCTGATCCCATAAATGTTTTCAGCACTTTCATCATGTTCAAATGTAAGCATAAACATGTTAAGCGGCTGTTTAGTCTTGTATTTTAGTTTAGGTGTCGCTGCGATAATCTTATAGTTATGCTTTCTCAAATCTTTGACTATCTCTTCTGGTTCGCAAGAGTGGTGCAGTTTGTAGGCCATTACTTTGAATGGTCTAATCTGTTTACTCTCATAGGAGTGCCATGTATATTCTTGCTCAGTTAGCGTTGCCGACAGCATTCTATAATCTGTGTCTGTCTGTGTGTTTATTTTGACGTTATTGTCATTGATGACTTTAATCTGGGCGTTGTGTATTTGGGCCACCAAACTATGGAGCCTATTAAAGTTTTTGACATTATCCACTATAATAGGTGGAGGTGCCTTCATTTTTACAGGTTTTTGCACTGTAGCGATATTATTTTGCTGTTGCCACTGCTGAGGTGATTGCAGCGGTTGAGGTGTGGAAAAAGTACTAGTTTTTCTTTTCTTCCTGTTTTTCACGCGAATCCACTCAGTTTCCTTTGCTAACTCTTCTTCGTCAGTATAATATTCATTTGGCTCTATTGCGTTATTTTTATTGCTGGCCATACTCTTCTCTAGCCCGGAATATTTCTTAACTAATTCCTCATTACTTTTCAAGATTAAGTCTATCTGAGATTGAAGTTGCTTTATCCTATCAGCAAATTGATTTCTTTCAATTTCTGTTTGTTTGAGAGCATTGTATAGTGCTTGTTCATTAAGTGACCTTGTGGTGTTTTCCTGGGATAACACATTGTTTTGTTGCAGTGGAACTGCTTCGTTCGCTACTTTCGGATCGACTTTGCTTGGTATATCACCATTTTGTTTTCCTGTGAACTCTATTCTCTTTCTTTTTTTGTTGCTTTCTTCTAGGAGACTTATCGCTATATTGTAGGTCCCTTCTTTATCCTTGCATTTGTCGTTTAGGTCAGTCATGGAGTGACTTCTTTCAGGGGTTCTCCTTAACATACTACTTCTTTTAAAAGCAAATACTTCCTTTTCTTCTATTTCAGTTCTTGGAACACTTCCATTATACTGGCTTCTTTCTGCGGGAGGGTCTATCCTTCCTTTATTATTAATTCCAGTAACTGGATTACTCCTCTCGACCTGGGATACCACCGAGGAGGAGCCGCAGTCGTTGGCTAACGGTCCAGCAGGGCCTGCTCCACCACCCACACTCTGGACCGGTACTGGGGATTCGACTCCCTGCACCGTAATCAAATTATCTATATTCTTGTCCTTGTCCATTTCCCGTTCATTTTGTGTTGGTTTTGGTCCGCGCCGGGTATATTACTTCCCCGGTACCCGCCGGTCGAGACCGGTGAGGGCATTCCCCTATCCGCCACCTGGGGACGCGCTCGATAGGAGACCAACAACTCCACTTCGAGGACCCATCTTGTATCTGATATACACAAGAGATATACCACAGTTTGAACAAGATACCATAGCCACTTTTGCAGATGATACCGCCATTTTAGCGGTGGGTAAAACTCATGAAGAAGCTGCGAATAAATTGCAAACATCAGTCAACCAAATTAACAATTGGACCAAAAGATGGCGTATTAAACTGAATGAAACTAAATCAGTCCATATAAACTTTACAAATAAAGGTGAGCAACAGATCCCAATCAGCATAAATAATTCCCAGATTCCTTATGCCAATTCGGCAAAATACCTGGGTATCACATTAGATGCAAGACTTCGCTGGAAGGTTCATGTAAAAAAGAAAAAGGAAGAGCTGGATATAAGATTTAGGAAAATGTACTGGTTACTTGGTAGGCACTCCAGCCTATCAACTTATAACAAAATACTGCTGTACAAACAAGTCCTTAAACCAGTATGGACTTATGGCATACAGCTCTGGGGTTGTGCCAGCAAGACAAACACCCTAATAATCCAGAGGTTCCAGAATAAGGTACTGAGGAGCATCGTCAATGCGCCTTGGTACGTCAGAAATAGTGACCTCCATCGTGATCTTCAGATGGATACTGTTGACCAGACGATTACCAAATTCGCAAGGAGTCATGAACATCGACTCCACCAACATGGGAACGTCGAGGCCATCCAGCTCCTCGATAACGCCAATATAGTAAGAAGACTCAAGAGGGTAAAGCCTTTTGAGTTAGCCTAGTGACTATTGTCAATAATGAACAGAACATTGTGCGAATGTGATACACACGCTAAGAATAGTGTAGTTAAGTTACTAGATATTAAGGAACACTAGTGAGTTAATCCTTATATTCAAGTTTTTTTTAAAGTAACAATTTAAGTAAGAGATAAATTACTCATTAATCGACTTGATGATCAGATTGTAATATAAGTAAATGTCCTGTAAGGGGTGTTTATAAATAAAAAAAAAAAAAAAAAAACTTATTCTTTCATATCAAACAGATATGTTCTCTTAAACAACGCTGAGGAAATTTCGTATAAATAGGGACCACAAATTGGTCTCTTGGTCAGTTAGATCAAACCAAGCAACTATGCTAGAACCATCTACTTATGCTTAACCTGGTCCTAACTGTCAAACATTTTGCACCCAACAAGAAACTTAGTCTTTATAGACCTATTTTTCTGTTGAGCGCTAGAAAATAGAAACTTAGTCTTTATAGACCTATTTTTCTATTGAGCACTAGAAACTTAGTCTAGCAGCACGCTTCGGCGTCTTCATGATTTTGTTGGTTGTCGCCTCATCTAAAAATATATCAGGTGTTAAATTTGAGATCCATTGATCTCGGCCAAGTACAATTGTAACTAGCCATACTACGAATCTTCGAAACACCGAAACAAACCGACGTCAGTTGACGTGACAGTTAAACAGGATTTTGTTGATTGTCTTTTTATCACAATATCACTACTGGGAGATTTCCCGAGTTTTGTGTCAGATTTTACGTATGTCCGACTCCAACTATAAATATTTCACGAGTAATGACTATTGTCATTGTAAACAATTTATTTTATTGTTTGCATAGCTGACCTGACTATTCTATGGAAGTAATAGTGATGATTCTTCAGAAAGAATTCTTTCCATTATTTTTCTATGTGGCTGTTGCCCCAACGAATACTTAATTTAAACTTATAGTAAATTATTGTGACTATTGTCCCAACTTATTTTTGTATTATTTTCATGTTAAATGTGGCAGTTGCCCAACAAATGTGTAATCTATACTAATGAATAGGACGATTGTCTTAAAATAAATGTATTAAAACACTTTCGGAATTTTCTTTCAATATGTAATTTTTCGGGAATAAGAACTTAAATAAAATTATAATTCTTTAGACAAATAAATCAATTATAAATAAAATTGTAATCACATTGAAATCTTTAATAAGTAAAATACAAATAAATAAAAAGGTACCAAAAGTAAGGAGAATTATTAAATTAATGTTTCTAGAGTGAAGGTAAATAAATTAAATCAGTAAACAGAAACAAGTAATATCAAACTTTAAAAAGAATCTGTTCAATAAAATTACTATCACAACGTAAATTTGGGTCCTAACTAAACAAAAATAGACGATCACGTAAAAGCTGGAATTGTTATGTTTTTCCTTTTTTATCGAAAAGGGGAAAAATATACAAGACCTAGATACAAACCTCTTCAACATACTTCTAAAAGTTCTTAAAAAATTATTTTCAGATCATTGGAAATAAAAAAAAAGATATTCTTCTTGCATATTATTGATGATAACTGTGGCCTACGTAAATGATTTCATCAGGCCACCGCATTGCACTCGAATCCGACTGTGACGTCACGAGAGGAGTCCTTTGGTTTTACAAAGCTACTGGGCTGCGGGTGGATTTCGCACGATTTTGCAAGATTAATATTTTATTTTTCGTATAATTTGTTTAGTATGAAGTTGAGTATGGATTAGTGTCAACTAATTGGGTTTCAATTTGTATTGGAGTCGAATGAAAAGTGAGTTACTTAAATATTTATTGTGCCTAACATAGTAATAATTCAAATAGATGGTGAGAAATACTATAAATAAATGATTCAACCTCCTAATACTTAATAATCATAACAGTTATTGAAATTTGATCTTGATTTATTACTGTATATTTATACTGTGAACATTATGAAAGTGCCCTTAATGAATGAATGTCAATTAAACTCAGGTAAGAATGCCCCATCGATGTTGTGTGCCAAGATTCAAATCAAATTACAATAAACAACGATATACTACTGTGTTTCGCTTTCCGTCGGACAAGAACCTGACAAGAAATGGTCTTACAGCATTCACCGAAAACATTTTATCTCGAATAAAAATTCAGTAATCTGTGTTAATCATTTTAGTAAGCAATTTTTAATTACTGATGATTCTGTCAAAAGAGAGGATGGAACTCTTCTCACACTTCCTCGAAAAATCCATAAACTTTGTGAAGATGCTGTTCCTACAATTTTTAATGAACAACCCAAATCCAGAGTTTGATATCTGAAAGATTGAAGATGATTTTCTAAACATAAAGTCAAAAAAAACAAATATTAGAAACGGAATAGACAGAAACTTGCGATAGTTGTGATATGCAAAGACTACAACTAATTTGTATTTGTTTGACATACTTTTCTAATATATTGTTGAACAACTATTCTGAAGTGGCAAATAATCATATCAGGGAAGAAAAACAAATGAGGTGTAATAAGAAAAAAAGGTCATTGTTAAGAACGCTGACTTCTTGAATTTATCCAATTTTTTTGCATAGATTGTTCACAGACGTTATAGTAATCGTTTCTGATAGTTGAAATATGCTTATTTTGGAAAACTACTCCTACACAAAGGGTAATTTTAATAAAAATGCGAAATGTCGGAAGTAGTAAGTATATTGTCCTCTAAATAGTTTTATTTAGGGTAAGGACAATAATTTTTTTTTATCAAAAATACCAATATTGTAGGGAATAGTTTTCCAAAATAAGTGGAACATTTCAACTATCAGAAACGATTGCTATAATAATGTCTGTGAACACATTTATGCAAAAAAATTGAAGAAACTCCAGAAGTCGGTGTTCTTAACAATTACCGAGAAAAAAAATACTAGCAATAAAGAGATTAAAATAAACTCTGATAAAAAAAGAAAAGTTGATAAGTTGCAATCTCTGTATTAGGAATTAAATTTAAAATAAATATGTTGTACATACTTGTGTATGTACTGATCTTTTAATATTTATAACAATAACTGTTGTGACTTATTATTAGAGAGGCATTTTAAATTTTTGCTACCCACAATTTATTGCTGTTAGTGTTTAAAGAAATTACTTTTTGTTTTGTTTTTAACTATTATTAAAAGTGTTTATAATCGATCAAGTGTGTATTTTAGTTTTATAGATATATTTAATTTAATAGTATAATACTGATGGTTAATCATTTACAAATTGTTTATTTATTTATTTTTATGAAACTCTTCGTGTTTTTATAATATATTTTATTATTAATTATATAAAGTAAATCATTTTTAAGCATACATTTACATTTTTTGTTCATATAATTTTATTAGAAACATTCAAGAAAGCGTTAAAGGTTTCGGTATGTACCGTAATGCTAGGACTCCGACGGCCGCCATTAAAATTGAATGCGGTGGCCTGATGAAATCATTTACGTAGGCCACGTAATAACACAGGTCTGCAAGAAAAAAGTCTTGTTTTAAGCTTCTCATCTAACTTTTCTGACGTATCTTGACACGCTGAAACCAATTTTGGACAAAAAAATGTTTCTATCGTGTCAGTTTCCTTGTACCACCCCCGCAAAAAAAAAGGTCTTGTTTGTTCTAAGGTTCTGTCCAACTTTTCTGAAGTATTTTGACGTACTGAAGCCAATTTAGAAGAAAAAATTTCTTTTATGCCAGTTTTCCTCTACCACCCCTTTTACCCCCTAAAAAGGGGGGCGAAAAGGTTTTGTAAGGTTCTGATCTAACTTCTCTGAAGTGTTTTGAGACGCTGAAAGCAATTCAGTGTTTTCACAAATTTTAAAATCTCATTGACTGTGAAGGTAATACCTAATTATAACTAAAAACATTTGAATTTCCACAACCAGTTGAGTAATATCCAAGAAAAAGTAATTTTAAATTTGAATTAAAATTTTACCGCCCAAAACACTAAGCCATATTGTTGACGTCATCGGTCATAAACACCTAACCTCAAAAATACATATCTTTCCGAGTAATATGTCACTATTATAAAAATTTCCGCTTGGTTCTCGTATTTTCAACTAAAATCTTGTTCAATGTAATGTTCATAAAGTTTTAAATATCTTCTCCCAATAAAATAAGGCGATTTTTGTAGATTGGAAATCCAAAACCTATAATTATCAGCCCATTTTTAGTAATCAACAATATTGAAACATCATATGCGTCAATTTTTAAATGTTTGCTTGGAGCCATACTGGTTTCAAATGAGAAGTGTGGATATAATCATTAAAAATGACAATAAACTTAAAAAACCTAAAAGTTGAGGTTATGTTAATGCAACCGATGACGTCACAGCCCGTTTTGTATAATACCTGTCCAGTTATTCAGTTTTGTTATTTGTTGAAATTTTAAATTGATAGCTGAAAGAATAGTGTTTAAATATTGGTAAGTGTATGGAGTACCTACTTCATTTTAATAAAATCAAAAAAGCAAATTTGCATACAGTGAAAACACCTAATATTGGACAATTTTTTTTTATCATGTCAGTTTCCCTCTACCACCCCTTTTATCCCCTAAAAAAAATTAACAAAAAAAAGGCCTTGTCCCAAAGGTTCTGACCTAATTTTCTGAAGTATTTTGACGTGCTGAAACCAATTTCACAGCAGAGAAAGAGAGATAGCAGGGAAACTTGAATGGCGGGAACGATTTGCGCAGATCGTCGCGCACGAACCATTTTGGGTTAAAACCTTGGAAAACAGTGCTGGCGACGTAGGTACAATTTGGGTACAATTTATTTAGTTCATAGACGTACTTAGTGTTATTGTGTTATTTATTGTTTAACATTTCTCTATTATTTTCAAGTATGGGCTCTGTTTGTGCTGCAAAATATTTCCAGAACAAACGTTATTTGTGCAAAAAGTCTTTTTTAGATTCCCTTCTGATCATAATAATAGGTAGGTAAAATTAACTGAAACTTTTTAGTTACAGATACTTGTATCTATAGAGAATTAAATTTTCTACAAAAAAAGAATGTGAGTGCATACGTGTGTATCTTTTTTAATACTTATGTGCACAGGAAGCGTACAGTGTGGCTTAATGCGAATTGAACGAATTTCCAAAGCAATAAACTATGGGTACTCTTTACCTGTAAATAAGGAATTATCGCAGGTAGAAAAATTTCGATGCGTTTTGTTTTATGTACATAAAATTGCTTAATTATAAATTATTACATAAATTCCATTCTATTCTGTTCTATGTATTTATTTTATTTACTTTTTACTCTGTTTAGTAGTGATTTAAACTGCTACTGCTATTTTGAAATAACAGTTTAAAGTAAATGTTTAAAAATAACAGATCGCTGAGAAGTACTAACATTTGTATACCGCAGCGCGCAGTTTGCAACTGTTAGTTCATAGACGTTATATTATACATTATGCTGCTGCCGCTGGCCGACGGGCAGAAAAAATTCTTTGATTTTTATGTTTTATAGAAGTATTAATTGATTTTTTCTTACGTTCATATACATATAAATAAAATATAAATAATTTTATTTATATAAATCATTTTTTAAGCCTCAACTTTTAATTATTATATTATGTTAAATTAATAAAGAAATACCAGCATAGAAACACGCCAAACACAGCGTACGCAATGACAATATTGGAGATGCAGGTAAACGAAAATATACATATGGAGAAGAAAATATAAAAGCTCTGAACATATTATGATTTAAAAAACAGCTAAAAGTCAGTACATAAATCGGATGGATCGAGATTTCTACAAAAATATTCAACTCAACTCTGGCATTCCTTCATTTTTAAACTTGGTATGCGGGTAATCGAATATATACACACGGAGAAAAAAATCGAAAAGATTTGAATATGTTATGATTAAAAAGCAACTAAGAAGTGTATACATAAAGCCGATGACTCAAGATACCCACAATAATATTCAACTTCACTACATTAGCGGTTGCGTTGCGATTTCATGATCTTCTACTGCTGTTTTCTGAATAACAGTTTAATAGCAGTCAGCAAGAACATTTTTACTATGTCATGTCGTTGATTGAAGAGTCTATTCACTCAATAGTCGTGTTTCTTATCTGTTATTTTCGTACAGAAATAACAGGCTGCTAATGCTATTTACAAATAACAGTTATAAAATAACAGGTTGTTAAATAGCAACTCATCTCTACTGTTTAGTTCTCAAGATGCCTCGACATAATTAATAAGTCATATAACGGCTATATCTGTTTCAAGAAAATTAATAAAATTGGAAAGTCGAAATGGCCGGCTCACTATAGCGGCCTAAATTTGAGTCAACTTTTTTAGAAACTTTCTGTGTTGGATAATTTATAGATTGTCATATTATTTGATAGTCTGATTTTTATGATAAAAATTGGATGGAGGGTGTTATATTACTCATTATTTTTAGTTATAATGAACCCGTAGTGGAACGCAGGCATTCTACTATATTTGATATAATATAATTATCATCACTTAACTCAAGTAACGAAGGCCCTTCTGTTATGAAACACCCCAAATGAAGGTATGAAGAAACTATTCTATTTTTTTGAGCTATTTTTATTTGAAAGAATACTAAAAAAAAATTATATCATGCATGTATTTATAAAAGAAAATGCTGTTTCATACGCTTTTACTTCCTATTTTTACAAGTTGGAAAAAAATTACATATGACTTTTTTAGATATCTAAAATTATTTAAAGAAATCAATAGAGTTATGTTACTTTGTGATATTCCATTATAACAGGTAACGAATACAAATTTTTCTTGTTAAATATCACAATATTTTCTCTGTTTATGACTAAGTACATTTTCGTAGTTTCTAGTCTACATTTTCAAGCACACAGACTGTTTAATTTGAATTGGATAATACGGTCCTGTCGGAAACATTTAAATTGTTTGGAATCCAACTCTGACTTTTTACCCGAAATGGCGACTTCAAGGTGAATGATTTTAGTCCCACCAACACACGAGAGTTTCTTTGCTGTCTGTCTATCTATGCTGTGCCAATTTTGCACCAAAACAAATTAGGGGATAAAAGGAAATACTTAGAAAAGTTGGATGAAAACCTAAGGACGAGACCTTTTTTTGCCCTTTTTAGGGAATGAAAGAGATGGAACAAGAAAACTGGCACAGTAGAAAATTTTTTTTGTCCAAAATTGGCTTCAGCGCCTCAAAATACTTTACAGGAGTTAGATGAGACAAGGACAAGACCTTTTTTCTTGTAGATTTG
This sequence comes from Rutpela maculata, assembly GCA_936432065.2. Classification (NCBI taxonomy): domain Eukaryota; kingdom Metazoa; phylum Arthropoda; class Insecta; order Coleoptera; family Cerambycidae; genus Rutpela; species Rutpela maculata. The sequence goes on from OW386293.2 coordinate 22,356,843, forward strand.
TGTAATTATAATTTGTAGTTATTTGTAGTATTTGTAGTTAATTTGTAATATTTTTTTCTACACCATCTGAACGCTATTATCATGAGAGGACCACCGACACAAGCTTACTTAGGGGAAGGTTCCTCTTTATTGTTTTAATATTTCATACTAAACAAATTGCCATTTATTTATTTCGTTTATTTATAATCAGTAAATTACGTAAGATATTAAATACAAACAGCTAATGTTGGTATAATAATTTTCTGAGTATTCTGATTTTTTTCAGGATGAAAGTGCATGTTACCTTTGTTTATGCAAAATCTTTAATGATCGACTCCGTGTCAGTCAATAATAGGGCGGGAAGCTTGAGGTATGAGTAGTGAGTTATCTCATATCTAAACAAAAGTGTTTATTGACATTTTTGAATTTAGGCAGTTTTAATGTTATTCGACTGTTCTGCATTATTACCATTTTAACTGACATTATCTTTCAAAGAAAACTAATAAAAAGGGTACAAAAAAGTTAAACAATTTTTGCCCTCAGTTTGGCGCCCATCTGAGCCAGCGCCCCAGGCAGCCTCTCCTGGTTTACATTATAAACGGAGCCTGGTTTACACAGGCACACGGAAATTCCCAAGTAAGTGGAATCTCCCCAGAGCCGTCTCAAGAACATTGATACACAAAATAAAAAGTAACGGAAAATTTGCAACTTAAATGTTCATATTTTATCACAGTAAAAGGTAAAAGTAATAAGGAACTCTTTATTTTATATATTTAACATGGTTGGATGATTAATATTTTAACTTTTAAGAATTGTGAACAAAATTACATAATACTTATCATCAAATTAATGAATTGCTGTGGGAACATATATAATTACTGAGTAGTTATAATGATTATATTGTTGTTCTAAATAACAATGTTTGTAGTTTAATCTTATATAATACTGGTAAAATGCCTGTGTTGAACTACGGGTTCTTTAAGGTAGCTAAAAATAATGAATACCACCCCCCATCTAATCATTATCAAACAAAAACTGAACTATTTAAATAATAGCCATCTAAACTATCCAAGTTTGGAATTCCGAAAAAAGTTGACTAAACTTTAGACTGCCATATTGGGTTCGCTATTTTGAATTTCCCAATTACTTTGCTTGAGGGTTTGAGTTTAGTCCCTCTACTTGCGAAGTTTCAAGTTCTTAGCATGTCTGGAAACGCCGAAACAAACAGATGTATAGCCGTTATATCGCCTTTACCTATATTTGCCTGTACGATGAATTTTTTGAGCACTTGCCAATGAGCTAGGTAATTTAAATTTGGCATGAAGGTAAGTAGTATCTTCCCGACCAACTTGTAAACTTCGAAGTGGCGGCTCCAATCTGACACCTAGTTATATATTTATATAGAATGTAATACTCGCATTAAAATGAAGATGCTGCCAAAATGGTAATAAATGTGAAAAAAACTATAGGAACCAACTTGTAGAAAATACAATTTTACTGGAAAAAGTGAGTGGTGGCATATATGTATCTTTTATTGTTTTGAAAATATACGCCTCGTTTTGGTGTGTGTGTATATTGCCTTCTATATATTATAGAATGGCCGCTATATTTGAATTTCGAAAATTTCGAAATTTTCTCCCTGCCAAATTCCAAGTTCTTGGCTTCTCAAGAAGTACCTCAAACGATTCACAGGATAGAAAAATAACAAACAAACATTGTTGCACTTTCCTTTATCTCCATGGTTACACATTCATAGCTCAACTATTAATAAATCAATTTATTTAAATTTGGGTCAACGTTCAACTAAATTAGGGATCGTTTTATATGAAAAATATTGCAACCATTTAATAGGTCATCCTTTAAAACCCCTTCGTGCCAAATTTTGTTAAAATATCTCGAATGGTTTTAGAGTTATAAACAGTCAAATATGACGTTTTATCAAGGATTAGTGGCCTTTAACTCAGTTCGAAGTGAAGTTAGAAACAAAGTTATTTTACATTTCTTGCTACAAATTTGAAGTAATAATCAAAAATATCTTGGTACTCGCCAAAGAGTTCTGTCCTTTTACGCGGGCCCTTTCCAGTTTACTTGTTTTAAATCTAATCACCGTAAACAAAATTTTTAACTTGACAGCAATGAAAGCTTAAGGCTAAGAAATTTCTTCTGTCATTATTTGTTGTTTAAATAATTATTTCATTTTTTTTTAAATATTTTGTTATTTCAACAAAATTTAGCACAATGGGCTTTTAAGGGATGCTCTATGTGGTAATATTTTTTTATAAAAAAGTCCTAAGACGATTCATCTGAACATCCATTTTCAGTCCCTCCCTTAAATTTGCACGTCTATGGAATGAATTAAATAGGTATATGCACTTTTAGTTACGAAGGTGTTACCGTGAAGAGTGGGACACACTGTATAGAAACAAATATTCTTAATAAAATATTTCATTTCAATATTACTTATAATGTATTTTCCGGACCTGGCAAGAAATCTGTTCTGATTTACTAATTTTTTCCTGTGTGAACTTAGCTTGTAAATTTACCAATCAGAGACAAGGATACAGGTTCCCTATCTTGACGTACACTGCATTCTTATCTGAGATCGAGTATAGTAATTAGTAATCACTGACAGTTGGCAAAGACTAGAAGACACAAAAATAAAAGATGGCAATTGAATTGACAGAAATAGTACAATAGTACAAATGCTAAAAATAGTCTACCGGTTGTTGAATCTACTGGAGGTGAGGAGCACAAAGCACAGACGGAACAAGATGATATGATGATACCTACCTTTGTACCTTTTTCACAGTGGCGTTGTTGGAATGAAACTTGTGAGGAGAGTAGGAGAGGGTGAAACAAAGTAAATTATTAATTGTCAGACCTCATCACGCAGCAAAGCAAGCCTAGCAGCTCAACAAGTCTCCAACATCACTGGAAGCAAAGTCTCAGTCAGTCTGGCTATCTTACAGTCGCTATACATGCTCTACTAGAATTTTTTTTAGTGCATTAAATTTCTGTGTGTTTGACTAAACCCAACTAAAGCATTCAGTTAAAATTGTGTGTAACTTTATGTGTTTTCAGGAAGAGGAATATGAATTTGGAAATCCTAAAGCAGTAGGCAAATTCGGGGTACAGAACGACAAGGATACCGAGAATAGGATGCGCAGTATGTACAGATGGCGTAAAGAGGTGGCTCGAAGAGGTTATGGGGCCTTCAATGACATGAGGGCCATAGTAGTTGCTCAGAAGAGGGACCCAATAGTGAGGGTGATTGAGGCGGGTGGAGGAGTTGTAATAAACGTCAGGTAAGAATTTTATGAAACTGAATATAAACCAGTTTCTTCCTTCTTAACGGCAGATTATTAAATATTGTTGAAACCACAAAAAGTTGACTTTTTATATTACTACTATTACTTCTCCAATAAACAATTTAAAAGTCATTTGGTCTTCAGGAGGTTATAAGAAAGTTTTGTTGGGGTTATAAAATAGTCTTTTTCTTTATAGTCCATTTTCGTTTGGCCAAAATGGAGGTCACGTGTGGATTTTGTGCTGAAATGCATTTGTGACTAAATTTAGTTAAAGGGTGCTCTGGGGACCCATTTTCATGAGGTTGGCATATAAATAAATCAAATGAATACAATTAAGTAAACTAATTAAATAACATTTTTAATCTGCACTTTAACCATGCTAAAGTGCAGTGCAACCCGTTTATAACATTTCTACCTTAGCATAGAGGCGCCATTTTGTAAGATGGCTCCTACTATTAAATAAAATGTCCTCGTAGCTAAACACTTGATTAAAAAAATATCAAAACGCTCAAAAGATAAACTCTAGTTCACAATGTAAGTCAACTACAACATAAGAAAAATTATAGCATACACGTGACTGTAATAATGAAGTTTAATCAAGCTACTTGGACATAAAAATCAGAAAAAAACTAATCTAATTGGGATGACCAAGTATGCCACCAGGTAAACTAAAGGCCTGCCTCCAATCAGATTAGGCCCAGACTAGTCAGTGTTGTTGGAGGCAAGGGCGTGGATAAGGGTTTAATAAACAGCCTTGATAATATGGCCAAAAAGGTAAATTTCAGTAAAAATTCAAAAATGCTTGGGCGCCAAGTCCTAAAGAAAGACTGTGAAATAGGAAACTTACAACACAAACAAAATAGTAAAATATCAAAAAAATACAACAGATTTCAAAGGCTAGTGAGACAGTGCAGGTAATTAATTAAATTTTGGATACAAAAAGCTGAATGGCACGGCCAAATAATGTAAACTAGCCCTTATGTAGGCATTAGTATTTTTTAAATTTTGTTTGAAAGACTCAAAAATTAAGTTACAGAATTTGAAGCGATTTCTATTTATAAATATACAAAATTTATAGAAATATTCTACAGTGAGATAGCAAATAGTGGTTGAGCAAAAAAATAAAACAAATCTACCTAACAATACCTCCGTGAAAACTGAAAGTTGCTGCAAATAAGCAATAAAATACAATGCAAGCTAAAACTTTCTATAATGGTTATGTCACTGATTGATTGATTGATTGCTGCCACTCCCAGGTATACAGCTGGGCCTGCTACGTCCACGCTGGGTTGGACTAAGGTCATGCTTGTTGCCAGCAGCGAGTGCCACATGGCGCATGGTAAAGGAATATGGGATGGGACGTGTAGGTGTTTGTGAGATGCGTTACCGCATTGTGTCGTGAGGGAGCGTTTAAGCTCCCTTTTTTTGTGCTTTTGGTTCTGGGTATCTGCCTCTTCTGAATCTTTGTGTGAAATATGTGTTGTGTCTTATTGTGGAGTGTTTATTACTGTTTATGCTCCTCTTTTTTTGTTTCTGCTTCTTCGAATCTTCTTTTTCTGAGTCTTCTGATTCCTCGATTTCCGATGCTGGGTTGGCTTTGAGTCATGTTTGTTGTCAGCAGCGAGAGCCACATGACGCATGGTTTTTTCATTTTTCCCCTCGCTTTTCTTTCCCAGTTTGTTTGTGATCCTCTCGATTGTTGTTTTCCACGTGTAACATGGTCTCCCTATTTTTAGTTTGGTGCTGTTCAGTGTTAGCGTTTTCTTCAGTAGGTTTTCTGCTGTCCTTTTTGCTTTAACCTTCTTGATCCTTTCCCTTATCTCTCTGCTTACCAGAATATGGTCTATTTGTGTGATTGAGCTTCCATTAGTCCAAGTGTTAATGCATGTTTGACTTTTACTCCATGGATTTCTTATTGTTAAGTCAAACATGTATGCTAGGTTTTTCAGCGCGTTTCCGTTTTCGTTAGACCATGTGCGGAGTATATGTGCATTAAAGTCTCCAGGTACACGATTTCACTGCACTATGTATATGTATATGCATGATTTACTGCGTTAGAGGGAAGCACTGTGGAGAGTTTTGGTTTCTGTACCTAATTAAACACTAACTAATATTTCTTATCAAGCTGATAATATTCCGAGGTATAAATTATTTTACACATTCACTTATACAAACTTAAATATAACTTCTATACGTTGACACTTTGTATTTAACTTTTTCAAGGGTATCCGTAAAAAAATCCTAATAGGAAATTTGAAAAATTAGCTATAAATAAAGTTATCAGAATTGTAAACATGTGAGGCAACCATAGGTTAATGAAAACTACTATAAAAAAATTACCATGAAATCGCTCAAAATTAATATCCAGTTTGTTACTTGACCCACTCGGTACATCATATGATATTAATAACTTTGTGAAAATTACAAACTATGTAATTATGCTAAATAACTAGACACTAACTTAATCTTACTGATATTAGAAAAAGGGCACATTGCCACATGACAGCATTTAAGAAAAAAATATATTACACACGGTAACATTTGGTACAACTACAAAATGGTAGCCTATGGCCAGGACTAACAAGATATGTAAAAAAACTATATACACAAGGTAAAATCTGTAGCAGACTACAAAACAGAGAGCGCAAAAAAAACTGACAAAATGTCAAATGAGCAGGAACAGAGATAGATTGTTACACAACCAAATGGGTTTGCTTAAGGCCAGAATCTACATCATATGTCAACGTTACAAGCGAAAGGTTAAACTTGGTACAAAACCAAAAGGAAAGGCTTAAAGCCAAAATTAAACCTCGCATGTCATGCTACATACAAAATAAGTAAATAGGTGCAAACCAAATGAGACGGCCTCAAGCCAAGGACTGACAACGTGTGTCAATAACTTTACATCCTTCAAGGTAAGCTGGTATGAAACCGCAGAGGGCAGCCTCAAGCCAAAACTGACAACACGTTTCAAAATTTTTAAGAGTGTGTTAGCCTATAGCCAACAACAATGGCCTATCGCCAAAAACAGTAATTTGGTACGCGACCAGCAAAAATTACTAAAATTTATGCCGCATGGCAAATCGACCACAGGGCCAACGAATGGCTACAATCACGCCCACCAGGCTAAATTGTCACGTAGACAATGTAAATAGTCATTCTCAATACTAGAGAAGGCCTAACGCCTAATAAAAACGTATCCAAGTACGAGATAAACTAACTATAACCCCAAAATATATACACACGATACAAAATTATACACGAAACACAAAACTAGCATTATATGATTACCCGGGATAACCTAATGCTAGTGCTCTTTTGCTTTACACCCATCTATATTAATTTAGACTTTTTACACAGAAATATCCTGCACAAGGCAGTGTTTAATATAGAATTACATATTAAATTTTTGTTGGAGGTGGCGGCGAAAACACTCTAATAAAACAGTAAATACTTAACTTAGAAACAATGTGCATCTGCAGGGCACCAAAGGTAGTTATCCTTCCAAAACCAAACAGTTATGGTGGTAAAATCACAAATTGTTGATAGCAACAGAATCTTAAACGTCAGACTTGTGGTAAAAACATGGTGGCCGAGTTTAACAACTGATTACGTCAATGGGAAGGTCGATCGACATAGCGGCCTCTAGGAATCGCTGGTGAAACCCTCACGGTGACGTAGCTCCTATAAAACATACCAGCAAAAAAGTATAACCATGCGGCTACAAATGATTCCAAGAAAATTATAGTTGAGAAGTTTCTTTAAACATCGTAAAGAGACTCCGCGGTTCTCACATAAAACCGATTTGACTGTATGGAAAGCATATGTAGGAGTTACCGCAGCATGTAACATTCCATCTTCCTTCAATTCGACATCCATAAACGGCAATAAACTTTAACTTGCATGGTTTTTTTAATATCCAAAATTTATGGTTAAGTAAAGTTTAAACGTTATAATTTATAGTTTAAAATTCATAGCTTATATCATAGTGTGTTTCATAGTTTATTCAATCGGGTACATCTAAAATAATACGAATGAAAAGTTAGCTTTTAAGTTATAAAACAATTAGCACGGGTATATTACCTTATCATCTATTAAAGGGATCGAAAACTTGAAGACGGTGCCAAGGTTACGACCGTTCACCTCAAGATGTAAAACAAAAGAGACCGAGGCACCGGTAAACCGACACGAGGTCTTCACACGCGAGTCGCGCTGTCAAACAAATATTAGACGTATATCCCGATTCACACTGATAAAAGTTAATGAGCTCTATTTAAACCGCTAAAAAAGTAAACTAAACCGGAGCTAAAAGATCATAAATAATGCAAATTGTGATTTCAACCATAACTAAAATGACTTTACTAAAATTCTAAAGAATTACCCATTAGTATTAGTATTAATACGTTGTAACACGTACATGTACTGTTACACGTTTTTCTGCGTATTCTTCGAAAAATGGACGGCTATTGCTCGTTTCTCTACCTATTATAGACATTTAAAATGTGCGTACAAACTGAAAAGTTTCAACATTATTTCAAACTGTCATATCTCTGGAAAAGTTTGTTGTAAGAAAAAAAAATAAACTCGTTTTTTATAAGTTTCATTTCATATTCTAATATCATGTCTTTATCAGTCTTATAGTTTCTGAGATATTTCAATTTTAAATACATAATTTTCTTGCGTATGCGCTCAAGCGCCATCTTTAAACCTTTATATCTCTGGAACAGTTTGTCATAGGAAAATAAAAAAAAACAAACTATTCGTTTTTATAAGCTTCATTTTGTACTATTATCATCTTTTATAAAAAAATATTTTCTCAGCAATTTCCAAAAACCCGATTTAAAAAAAATATGAAAATTTTCATTATTGAAAATGGGTACAGAATGAAAAATAATTATTTTAAAAATTCTAAAAAAAAAATGGAGCTTAAATTTTTAAATGCACTATTTTCTTGTTTGAAACTTTTCTAGTTTTCATTATAAAAAGTCGTAATACTTCTTAATCGAAAGAAAATTTTAATACCTTTAATTTTTAAAAGAATAAAAATGTTTCTCATAGTTGTAGATTTTGAGTAATTTTAGATATTAACGTTGTATATTTTTTCTAAACATTTCGGCGCCATTTTGAAAATTACATATTTCCAAAACCAAACATCGGAGAGAATAAAAAAGAAAAAACCGTTCTGTTTGTTTTCGTAAAAGCTTTAATTTTGTACCTTTGCATTTTTTTATTTAAGTCAACATTATTCGAGTAATTTAAAAAAAGCGTCTAGGAATACTGATGTTAGGGGGTGAAAATTGCAATTTTCAGTTCCCAGTATCTCCAAAATATGCATTTTAGCAAAAAAGTGTATAAGACCTTTCTTTCTTATAATTTGATTCTCTGTCAGACTGTTTTTTGTTTTTTTTTTTTCGACAACTCCTAAGAAGGGGTGGGAACCACCCCCCAACCAAAAAGTAGGAAAAATGTACATACTTTATGAAACATGTTGAAGAAAAAAATTTGGAAATTTATTACATCGTTTTTGGGCTGGGATTTAAAAGCTTCACTTGGTTGAAAAATAGTCGAGATATGATTTATTTTCAAAAGCGGCAATCGACCATCTTGAATCCGCCATATTTTTTTTCGACATCATTTACGGGGATGCCAACCTCAAAAATCCTAAAATAGTTAAAGGTGTTTATTGACTTTTGAAGACAAATCCAAATCAGCACAACTTCCAAGCGTACGTTCCAATTGAAAATAGACTATTATTTATGTTGTGATCTTTTTAGTCCAGTGTTTGACGGTAAAAATAGCTCTGAATTCTTTCGGATAACATTAGTTTTGATGAAAATTTGTAATTAAGCTTATCTTACCCTCCTCTTCAAAAGTTTTATGTTCGTGATGTGTGCTTTTTGTTTTTTTTTTTCACAAAAAATTTAAAAACCAAATCTAAGCGTTAGATAGATTGAAATCATATTTAAATATGTAGAATAAACATTATTTCGTGTTCTGGAATATAATTTATGATGTGTTACAACGTTTCAAGCCTTTAAAACCAGCCCTTATGACGAAATTTAAAAAAAAGTAGTTTTTGACAGCTTGAAATGTTTTAATAGGACATTTATAATTAATTAAAATCCCGTCACTGTTTATAATATAATTTATGATTTATTGCAACGTTTCATCCCTTACAAACTGCCCTGGTGATAAAATTAACTACCATGTTTACTTAAAATTAAAAACTGAAATTATTAAATGAGTTTAAAGGGGAAAAATGAAAATTGCGTGTACATTAAAATAGCATGTTTTATTATTGAAAATCTATGGATCATTAGGAGAACTATCATCACTATCGATCTCCTCCTCTTGGTCTGTAATTGGAGGACAATTTTGACAGTTGTCACCGGAGCATGTTCCGCATGTTGCGTTATAAAAAGAGCCCAACTTTTCGGCAGCCACAAGCTGCGCTGTATCCTTTTTTGCAATTACAAATTATCTTTTTGAGGAGTTCTTCCGGTGCAGGCATATTTAGCATTTTGATTTGTAGTAAAGATCCTTCATTATTAATCCATCCCCAATCAGTTGGACGAATATTTTTGTTCCCAAGTCACATCTTGGGCTCATTCAGAGCATCAACTATCGGAACAAGGGATGATAATTTCACAGCACCGTTTTTAGTGGTAGCTTTAATAAAGGACTGATAGCGCATCTGTTGGAGAAACGTTTTCGACACAGCTCAGTTTTGTTAACTGTATCTCTTTAACAGCTCCGTACAGTAATATTGTGCAGTACCTACAGGCTTCTAAACTTTCTTCCAGCTCTGAAGTACTATTATATATTTACATATATTTATAAATGCCCTAAAATTGTTGAGAATAAAAAAATTTACTTGCTCCGAAAATTTCGTCAAAAAAATTGCGATTGATTTTTCAATGATAACTTCCTTAATTTTTAAGCTATCCAATCGCTCCAAAAACCATTTTCCAGGGAATTTTAAGAGCTACAAGGCATGTAAAGTTGAACTTCCTTCCTTCATTTTTGATATTTTTGAGTTTGAAGGACTTGGGGAAGGTGGTCCTCGCACTCAAATGCAAACATATAACAGTTAATTTTTATCCTAGAGAAATAAAAAAAAACATAATTTTCAGTAAAAAAAAAAACTAAATTTTTGTACTCTGGCATTTTTTACGTATCTTCTTTAGTTTTTGAATTATTGTGAAAAAATAAAAAAATTTTAAGTAATTTCAAAAATCATTTCAAATTTCAATCAAACTTTTTTTCAAATCAAGGCATCCCAAACTGGTCAAACTTCTAGAACATATTGCTAGTACTTAAATAAAGTGAGTTGTAAATGGATTACTTTCAATTTCAATTCTTGGGGTGAAGCCACTGGTTTCATTGCTAATTTTTTCTCCGAAAAAATGAGACAACCATTTTATTTTCATCATAACTTCGTTATATAAGCCTCATTTCTGCTTATGATAATTTTTTTGATAAAACATAAGATTTTCGAGTTATTTGTAAAAAGTCGTTCTAACACATGCTTTTTTTAAATGAAAAATCAACATTTTCAATCACAAATAACTCAAAAAGTGTAGACTCATCGAAAAAACTTCATAAAACATTCTTTGCTTAAAATTTATTCTTCTATTGATTTCTGCGGTTATTTTGAATGTAATGATTTCCACCCCCCAGGGTAAAAGCACACATCGGCACTGTATAACTTTTGTTTCTTGAGTCATTCCCTAATTACTTCCAAATTTCATGACAATCGGTTTTATCCGAAAGAATTCTGAGCGAAAAACCGTCAAACACTGGACTATTTAGGCTTCAAGTATATTTGCTCTCATAAGGTAAGTTATAAAGCTAATTTGCTGCTAGGATTATTTATACTTAATAATAATAATAATAATAATAATAATAATAATAATAATAATAATAATAATAATAGTAATAATATATTAATTTACCCTTTCTACCATACAATAGAATGGATAAGTCGGTAAATATTTTGAATATAAAATACATGAATATATAAAAACAAGGTATACTATAGTAAAAACAAAAAAAAAACAAAATACCTATAAGCATAATATATACCCAGATATTAAACAAATAATGGGCCTTTTCACTAGACTCTTAAATCTTAAAACAAATATGTTTATTTGAAAGCTAACTGATAGATATTCACCTTGTGCAACTCTGTTTCAAATATAAATCTCAGTGTTTAATAAAAAAATAAACATTTATTACGGCAATTTGAACACTCATTTGACCTTGAGGCTGAATGATGTCACACATCCCGGACTTATGTTGGCAGCATTTGCCAGAACACCTAATAGCCACTAACATCACACGACAACTGACATGTTTATTGTTCACGCTTTGTTTTGGGGTTATATTGTGTGTTCCTTTACGAATTGTGTTTTGCTTTGTTTCTGTATAATAGTGGAAGAAAATGGTGCCAGGATTTTCTAAAGGAAGTGCAGAAAATCTGCCGAAAGTTGATTAGGCCATTTATGTTGTTATTTGTACATGTTGGTATAAAGCACTCTTTAAACATTTTCTAAACACAAAAATCCAAACTAAAGAGAAACGACTGTCAAAGTGTCAATTTCAACATCAACTGTCAAGAAGCAGGGAACCAACTTTATGATACACCGGTATGCACGAAGGCTCGTCGACGTCACTAAAGTGAGTGAGTGACGTCACGTTCAAAGCGCGCACTTTATTTCCACACTTGATTTTTTTTTTTCGATAGAAATCATGCTAAAAAAAATACGGCGAAATTTTTTTATTCACATAAAGCAAAAAAAAAAATCAGTGAAAAGGCCCATTAATAGGTAGTACAGGAGATCACCACATAGGTTTTCACACGTTTTGGGTCATGGTGCAACCGGTAATGAACTCGTCCAGTGTGTGAAAACAACCTTTGATTTGTAATGCCCAAGGAACAATTTTGGTTTCTTAAATATATACAAGGATGCTATAGAACTATTTATAAAATGCCTTGGAAAATCTATTTTGCTGTAACAATATCCTCAATACCATCATAAAGCGACTTGTAGACTAAAAGGGCCCACTCTTATGAAGGTTGTTAAGGCCTTTTTAAATTCCATCATGAAACTTCTTAGTGAGGCAGTGTGCCGCTCTTGAAAACCTTGTTCAGGCCGTTTTAAAACCTTTCTTAAAACCTATTTTAAAACTGTCGGAAGCTTTTTTTTTGTTAGCTTCCTGCATTTCTAGAAAACACCTAGAAGGCTATCTTAAAACTGGTTTTTAAAACTCTTATAAGTCCATATAAGAACTGAGAAGCTATAAGAATGTCCACGAAGGAATCCAAATAATTTTATTATTGTATTTATTTTTTCTAAACTGATTTAAGCAAACACACATCAGACTTATTGAAGATAATATGGAATTTGAAATTTATAAAGCGTAGAGTGGCACTATAACCCTCTAAGGCCGATTTAAAAGGTAATAAAAAGACATCAGGTATTACAAAAAAATTAAAACCGACGGCAACGTTAAAACTACAAAAGAAAAGCCCAAAAAACAAGGGCACCTCAGAAATAATAATGATTTTAATATCCATACAAAATTTGCATAGACGCGTAATCAGCAAATTTAAAAAAGTATTCTGCTTCTCGGTTCCCATGGTAATTTTCAGTCGTTTCTTGTAATTCTACCTTAATTTGCTATGCAAATGCACTTTGCGAAGATCACATGGACTTGATAAAAGCGTAATAAAACGTTTGGGATTTAAACGAACCGCCTCCAAGATGAACCGCGTTGACATTTGATACAAAAAACTTAAAACTTAACCTCAAAATAATTTCTTCCAAAAAAGGCATAATTACACATCAGTAAGTCGTGAAATGCTTTTAATTAACACACACACACACACACACACATGCATCAACAACACTTCAGGCAGACATATTGTTTATTATTTTTATAATAAATATTTTATTGAGGTTTTAGAAAGTGTTTTAGGGAATTAAAATTTGCCTTTTAGATTTATAGAGGCCTTTTTTTCTTCATAACGGTTTCATCACAACATTTGTCAAGGATGTTTTAAGAATCTATTTTTGTAATGGCCTTTAATAAGTACTAACAGGCTTTGAAAATGTCTAGTTTTAAAAAGGATTTAAAATGCATTTATTGCAAATATGTTAAAACCATAAAGAATAATTTAAAGCCTCTTTAAATCTAAATGGAATTTAAGACGTTAATAAAATTAATTAGCTTTATGGAGAGTTTTATGTAGGTATGATAAACCCATTACAAATACATATTATCCTAGAAGCAAATTAGCTTTATAATTAGGTCTTACAGAATACTTTGAAACTTACCATATAAGAGCAAGTATACTTGAAGCCAAAAAGGCCTTAACTACAACATCAATAAAGCACAAGACTATTTCCTGACGAAATTTTCTTAAAACCTCCTGAAGACTAAATTACTTTTAAATTGTTTATTGGAAATGATTTCAGATAATATTTTAAATTTATTTTACAATAGTCAAAGTAACAATACACAAATAATTTGGAAGAACTAATTGGTATTATAGGCTTATAATTGTCTAACATCTTTATTTTTCAAAATAAGAACCACTTTCCCAATTTTAAAATATCTGTGACACCCTGTATAAATTAACCTAAACCAGTTATTTTATTATTATTTGGTTAATTCTTACAGCCCTCCGTTTGACGATGCAGTTCATGCAACCCACTGCCTTCTAGAACAAAGGAGCGTACGTGACTATGCGGATTACATCCCTCTCGCACAGCAAGGCATTTATTTATTAAACACCATCTTCATTAGTGACTATTTACATCAACCGGACCAAGACATCAGAGAGTGCATACTGCCATATTTCGCCAAGCATTATACGAGAAAGTGATAAGCTAATTGTAGTTTTTAATTAATTATGTTCAAATTGTGTTCTATTTTATCTATTTACCGATCGTCGTTTCATGTTACTCATTATTTTAAATACATTAAGCAAACTTACAAACTGATTTCATTTTCAAGGTGGACATTTTTTACATTTTTTTCTTATTGTCATGCAGTTCGCAAAGTAAGTCAACATTCATCATTATGTATATAAAAGAATTTATGTGTTTTACTTGTTTAGTGATAATTGTTGAAAATGCATAGTGGAATTTCAGCAATTCTTTTAATTCTCATATGTGTAGTTGGTGAATGTGCAGGTAAGCAAAGCCAATTATAATTTCTCTCATTTATTTTAATAGTTATTAACATATTTTAATATTGATTGTTAGATGGTCCACGAAAAAGATGTACCTCACGATATATAGGGTGTGACTTAAAAATTTTTAGCAACGTTCAAATCTGGAAACTGAATATAATAAAGTAAAGTTTCAGATTCGGACAACTCAGAACATACAGTGTGTCCCCGGATGGAGTTGACAAGAGGAAAAACAGCTCTATTATTGATTTTACGACGAAAAGTCATTCTTTATAAAAAATTTTGCTTGTTGAAAAAATGAATTTACCATATAAAAATCTTAGATCAGATGTACCGGGTGTTAATAAATTAAGAAAACATCAAAATGCCTTAAGAGAGAAGTACCTTCATTTATTATTTTGGACAAAATGTTTATAAAACAAAGTTGTTTATAATCCAAAATTTTTCAAAAGCAGCCAAGATGGCTGCAGGTGAAGGTGAAGTGTCAGAAGTAGTAAAGAAAATCTGTAAATACTGCAAAAAACCTGTGATTACAGGTCCAACTTGTGAATTATGTGATGTAACATACCACCACAGTTGCGCTCAAAGAGTAAAAAATTTGTTGTGACCACTCACTGCAAGAAAAAACCAAACTGCCACATGGTGACACTAATACAGAGCAAACATTCCTAAAAGAAGAAAATGCACTACTAAGACAAATAATTAAAGATAAAGATACTATTATTATGGATAAAGAAACATTAATTGTATTATTAAATAAACAAATATTAAACTTAGAAGAACAATTAAAATTATCTAGGGAAGAAAGAAAAAAACAAGACAACAAAAACACAGTGTCACCAATTCTCACAAAAAACATAGATGATAATAAAAACACAGATAAAACTAAAAAAATACCTGCCAAACAACAAAACAATGGAAACAGTAAACAAGCTAACCTAGAAAGTCTTCAAAATAAACAAACAAGCATTATGAACCATTTAATAAATATAAATAGTGATCAATCCAATAAGGAAACTCCACAAGAGGAAATTTCTTTTAAAACAGTTAGTTACAAGAAGAAAAATAGAAATACAAAAATACAAATTGGAGAGGCAGATATCAGTAAAGAAGATGAAATAAACGGATTTGTAGGTAGAGAAGAAGTACAGCAAAAAGTATGGCTATTCATAGGAAGAGTTAAGGACCATGTAACGGAGGAAATAGTGAAAAAATATTTGAAAAAGAAAACGAATAGTGACGACGACATCCATGTTAAGGAAATAGACACATGTAGGAAAATAGCAGATAATAAATGTTTTAAAGTAGGCCTTAGTTATACTTTAAAGGATTTAGCTTATACAAATTCACTTTGGCCAAGAGGAGTAGCAGTAAATAGGTTCGATTTTAAAAAAGAAGAGAAATATCTAAACAGAATAAGAGACGCAAATAGTGACAATGTAAATTTTCTGAAGGAGCCTCAAAGCCAGGGCTTTATATAGAAGCAAATAATAAAATTAAGAATGGTTCAGAAAAGCCCACCACCACCCCCGAGAAAAATGCTAAAATTATAAAGAAAAAAAATACTCTTGGAACAGTTCACACACTATCTGTTAAACCAAAGAATACCATCCAAAAACAACATATTGGAAAACCATTATACATAGAGAAGTTACATATTTCATATATGAATATTCAAAGTATTAAAAACAAATTTGACGAAGTCAAATGTTTTGTGAAAATAAATAAAATGGACATATTAATACTAACCGAAACCTGGCTATACAAAGATGAAGAGGCGTTCTTTGACATTGATGGGTACACAGCATTTCACAAGTCCAAAGAAACAAGAGGAGGTGGAGTTTCAATTTACATAAAGAACACTATGAAATCCACAGCACAAGACTATGACGCAACTGAAGGAGTTGAAATTATCCGTGTCTATCTACAAGAATTAAAGTTGTACATATATGGTGTTTATAGATCACCGTCTGTAAGTGCCACAGACTTTATTAATTCATTCGATGAAGTGTTGAGCAACGCGCAGATTAATTCTGTGATAGTAGGCGATATGAACTTAAATTTACTAGAGACTAATAATAATACAATAAAAGACTACAGAAATTCTATAGGTTTAAATGGCTTTAAGTTAATAAATGAAATAAAGAGTGATGCAGCAACAAGGATCACAAATAACACACTTACTTTAATTGATCATGCACTTTGTTATTGTAATAATAATATTAATTTTAAATTAGAAATAAAACCTAATGTCCTTTCGGACCACGAACTCCTCCAGCTTGAATTAGGGAACTTTAAAATTCCTAAAAATAGTAAAATAATTTCAACAAAAAATTTTTTTAATTATCATAAATTTGAGGGAGAATTCAGAACAAAAATTTTAAATAATGACATTAATAGTTTTGATAAATTAATAAGTATAATTAACGAATGTAAATCTTCATGTGCCGAAACAAAAACTATCAAATCCCGTCAAAATGAATGGATAACGGAGGATTTCTTAGATTTAATGAAAAAAAGTGATAAACTTTATAACCTAAAGAAACAAAATCCAAATAACATAGAAGTAGGAAATGAATTTAAGAGAATGAAAAACCTGGTAAATAAAACAAGAATACGACTAAAAAATGATTTTTTTCAAAAGAAATGGGAAAGAGTAGGGTCAAATCCCAGAAAACAATGGGAAGTTATTAACAAACTTTTGCCAAATAAAAAAAAAAGAGAACAAGAATCCCGTAAGATCTTAGAAGTAGATAACCAGTCGATAACTAAAGGGGAAGAAATAGCCAATCAATTTGTAAATTTTTTTAATACGATAGTAACAAATATATCAAATAACATCCCAATAAACGTTAAGAACAAGTTTAATGAGTTAGAATGTTGTCAGTCTATTTTCCTTGAGGAGACTTCTTCAACGGAAATCACCAATGTAATCAATGAATTAAACAATAACTCTGCTGCAGGAGATGACGGCATTACATTAAAAGAAGTAAAACTCTTATCAAGGTCACTGGTTCCTATATTAAAGAATCTAATTGATAACATCCTACACCAGATGAATTAGAAGTCGCCAAAGTTAAACCCATTTATAAATCGGGTTCGAAAACAACTTTAGAAAACTACAGACCACTTTCAATTGTAAATGTATTCTCTAAAATCATAGAAAAGATTATAAAAAGTAGGGTTTTCTTGAAAAGAGTTGCACACAAAGTGCAATAACTGATGCTCTGCACAAAATCTGCACTGAATTGGATAAGGGTAAATTTGTAATAACAGTGTTTGTAGATCTTCAAAAAGCTTTTGATGTTGTAAATCACGACATATTAATAGAAAAATTGTATAAACTAGGAATAAGAAGCCAGTTTCTACAATTAATTAAATCATATCTAGCAAACAGAAGACAATACGTATGCTACGATAATGTAAATAGTACCACCTTAATTTCAAATTGCGGAGTGCCACAGGGATCAGTCTTGAGTCCATTGTTGTACACCCTGTACGTTCTGAGCTTAAAAAATGCTCAACTAAGGGCACAGTATTACATGTTCGCGGATGACACTATATTGGTGTATGATAATAATAATTTGAAAGATTTACAGAATGAGGTTAATAGTGACTTACAAAAATACATGTCATGGTTACAACAAAACAAGCTAAAGATTAACAGTAAGAAAACGCTATTTAAGCAAAAAAAATACCCAAGTGATACCAGTAGAAATAAAGATAAACAATGAAGTACTGCAGAGAGTCAGTTACACAAAATATCTAGGCTTAAACATTGATGACAAACTAAATTGGCAAGAACATTATCAGAAAATTGTAAAAAATTTTTTACCAATGATTGGGGCAGTATACAGAAGTAGAGACTATCTTAATGTAACTTCAAAATACAAAATATATAATGGATTTTTCCTCTCGGTATTCAGATACTTAATAACAATATGGGGAACATGTTCTACATCCTTATTTAAAAAATATCAGAGATTGCAAAATAGGATAATAAAAATTCTTTTTAAACTTAATTACAGTACACCATCAGTAGACATATACAGAAATCTTAAACTGAAATCGCTGGATAACCTTTTCAAATTTGAACAATGTAAACACGTATATAGAATTAAAAATCAAAGACAAAAAAACAACATGACTATAACATATTGCAATCAAGTACACGTACCAAACAAGACAGAGCGAACAAATCTATACCGATTATAGTAGAACAAATAGAGGATTAAATAACCCCATAATTAGAAGCATCCAAACTTACAACAGTCTTCCGCACCATATCTAACATGCTAATGGATACAATCAGTTTATAAAACTTATAAGGACACACTACGTAAATTAGAACTAAGTGAAAAGCAAATGACATACGTACATGTCAGACTTTGCATTGCATGCTTTGTTTTGTGCAGTACTTTACATTCGTTAATTATTGTTTTTTAACCAATAAAGTAAAAAAGAAATGCTAATGTTCCGGGTCCAGCTAAATGCTGTTTAGGAGCAGTTGTGATATTTATTTTATTTTTCATTACTGTTATGTAGTAATTTTATGATGTAAGTAGGTATTGCCAACTTCTGAAGAATCTATTAGTAGGTAGTAAATATTCGTATTTGTTTGTTTTACGTAAAATGTAAGTGTTATCTTTTACTATATAATTTTACGATTGTAATGTGATGTATATATAAATATCAATATATGAAAAAAAAAAATTAATCTTTTTTATAAATTATTAATGACATTATTAGATATAAATGAAAGATTAATGATAACATAATAAATAACAGCCGGATTGTCCAGCAAATCTAGTCGTTGCATTTGTTAACTATAGACTCTTTAAGGAAACAAATCATAACCGCTCAGCGGCCGCGGAGTTAAAGATTCACTTACGAGTCGTAATATCGTGTTGCAGTATCCGGACGATCCTACACATTTTCCGGACAACGGTACACCTACCACCCTCGACATTGTGGTCAATAAGGGTGTGAGGAACACCACACAACCCGTGGCACTGGAGAAACTCACATCCGATCACAATCCAATTCTTCTATAATTGAATAACATGTCGAGGGAAGATATAACACGAAAAATCACTTCCTATAGAAACGCCAACTGGCGTCTCTATAAGACTCATATAAACACACACTTAACACTTGCAAACGATATCACCACAGCCGCCGAACTGGAGAATGTGGTGGGTAAGTTCACAAGGGTGCTGCAGGACGCCAAACAGCGTGTTGCCACTACAATAACGATAAACCCGTACAGAGACCGACTCGACGCAGCGGTCATACAAGACATACGCGAAAAGAACAGACTGAGACAGCTTTGGCAGCGAAATTGCGATGTCATCGCTAAGGCCGAGATGGGCAGACTGCAACGGCAGATCAGGACCGCCATCAACACCGCAAAAAACCGGAAATGGAGAGATAGGCTGGAAGCGTTGAATCCTCAAGATAACTCGCTGTGGAAACTGTCGAGGGCCATGAAGAATACGCGGGAGGCTATACCCGCGCTGACAAAAGCAAACGGCACTGACAGACTCACAGAAAGCGAACGACCTAGCTAATCACTTTGCGGACATACGTAACGTACAAATACCTAATAACATCGATCACGACCGCATAGAAAATAACATTAATGAACTAATTGGCCATGATGTCCAATTGAGGCGACGCGACATTACCGAATGACAAAGCCCCAGGTTCAGATGCCATCGATTACAAGCTGCTTAAATATCTCCCGAGGAACGGTATTGTGCAATTGACGCGATCCTACGACTGCAACACTGGCCCAGCCAGTGGAAATGTGCCGTGGTCGTGCCAATCCTGAAACCGAATAAGAACGCGAAGCTCGTCGGCAGTTATCGACCGATCTCGTTGCTGTCGGCGATCTCCAAGTTGGTGGAGAAGGTCATCCTAATCAGACTAGACGCTGCTCAGGATGAACTTCACATCGATGACGAGTGCCAGTTCGGCTTCAGGCGGGGCAGGAGCACTGTGCAGCAGGTCGTCAGGATCGTGAATGACGTCAAGGTGCAATACAACCTCGGGAAGACCACCGTTATGGTGCTCCTCGATATTGAGAAAGCCTTCGATACCGTATGGATCCTGGGACTGCTCCACAAACTAAACGCACTGGACTTTCCCATACACATAACGAAACTTATTCACTCTTTCCTGACAGGTAGATCGCTGCAGGTCAGGGTGAATAACAAACTATCAACTCGGCGGGATATTCGCGCGGGCGTCCCCTGTCGCCAAAGTTGTACAACATATACGTCTCTGACTTCCCGGAGTTCCCGAATACGAATCTTGCCAAGTACGCCGATGACACAGCCATGTATGCGCATTCACACAATGCACAAGCGGCAAATATGCTACTGAAAGCGCACATGGCCCGTGCCACAGCGTATTACGACAAGTGGAAGATTTGGATCAACGCCGAGAAGTCCAAATCGATTATCTTTACGCGCCGGTTCACAGAGAATCAAATATTAACACCAATCTCGATCAGGGGTCAAGAAATTCCAATCAAACAGTGCGTGAAGCAGGGTTGGCATGTTTAAAACAAAATGTTTTAAACAAAGTGTTTAAAACATGTTTTTAAAACATCGCACTGTGTTTTAAACAAATATTTAAAACATATTTAATACAAAATGCTATGTTTAAAACATAGTTTAAAACACAGTGCAATGTTTTAAATAAATGTATTATTTTGGAGGTTGTGGAAAAGCAGGAAAATTGCCGATGAAGGTCCTTTCCGATAAATAATTTCGATATAGTGGTCACGTGCACTAAACTGAGCATTTTATTTGCAGATTGCTGTAAAATCCGTTTAAGAGTGTCATCTGACATCAACTAGTAGTAGCAGACATAGTATGCCTGGCACCATTTAATTTTAGTTGAATATAGTTTTAAACGTTTTAAACCTGTTTTAAACATGTTTTAATCATACTATTTAAAACTTAAAAAAAAAACCTGTTTTAAACAAAAAAAAACTGTTCAAAACAAAAAAAACTGTTTTTTTGTTTAAAATGAAAAAAAACTGTTTTTTTTTCCAACCCTGAGCCTAACACATGAGTACTGAGTCGCCTCGAGTCCCAAAACCTGTTTCACCATTTGATTTTTTACTGTTAAATTTTTATCTAATTACTTGTCAAATAATATTTGATCTGAACACTTGAAACTTTTAGGAACTTATTCTTACGGGATTAGGATTTATACTCATAAAAACACGAGTTCATAATCCATAATTGTTAAGTTCATTTTTTCTTAATGGGATCTTAAATTCTCTGCTTATTTTTATTTTACAATGATTTATAA
The DNA here is from genome assembly GCA_936432065.2 of Rutpela maculata. NCBI lineage: Eukaryota > Metazoa > Arthropoda > Insecta > Coleoptera > Cerambycidae > Rutpela > Rutpela maculata. Next base: position 22,378,656 of record OW386293.2, read on the forward strand.
TTGTTCAGCTAATTTGTTACTGCAATTTTATAAATTGATGTACACTGAAGTAGTTTTCACAGACAGAAAAACACTGAATGGTATATGTGACACACATTTCTCCAAATCGCCTAATGATGATAATTAAAACCCAGTTTTAATCATCTCCAAATGATGCCAACTTGACTATTGAAACGTGCCTTTAATGTATAGAGTTAAGTGTTTCGGTTTTTGTGAAAAATATTTCATATTTATATACAAGTATCATTTATTAATCCATTAGATACAATTCCAGCAGACAATGGGGTCGTTGCACTATATTCAATTCAATTCAATTCAATTCAATTCAATTCTTTATTCGTGTTAATACAATAAACTGTTTACACATGTCAAATTAGTAAGTAAAGTAATAAAAGTAATAAACTACAATAACGATGATGTGAACAAACTAACAATAAACAATTAATGTAAAATATAAAATGGAAATAGTTGTATCTTTTAAGTTCCTATTACAAAATCTGAAAAATTGTTATTACAGAATTCATTTAGTGAATAAAAACATTTATTGAGCAAATACTCCTTGATTTTATTTTTAAATAATCTTGGTTGCAGGTTTTTGATATTACTTGGGAGGAGATTGAAAAATTTAGGTCCAAAATAGGAAATGCTTGTACGCGATTTATATACTCTATGATAATCTAAGTAAATACTGGAATTATTTCTAGTTTCATAATTATGTACATCGTTATGCATTAGATACCGCTCGCTGTTATTTTTTACGTACATAAGGCATTCAAGTATAAATAAACATGGAAAGGACAGAATCTTTAACTCAATGAAACTCTTTTTACAGTCTTCCCTATATCCTAGCCCATCAATTAAACGTACAGCTCTGCGTTGAAGACTGAATAATCTTGAGGCCGAAGGTGCATGGCCCCAGGCTAAAATTGCGTAACTTAGCTTAGATTGGATTAGTGCATGGTAAACAGTTTTAAGTACTGGCTGGGCTACAATTCCTATCAAGTTTCTTATGACAAAGATATTAGTTGTCAGGCTTTTTGCTACATGATTCACATGTGCCTCCCATGTAAGTTTAGGATCTAAGTGTACACCCAAAAAGCGAACTGACAGGATTTTTCCATTCCTTAGCCTCTCGAAGTGTAAAGATAATGGTCTCAGATTTACTGCTGTTGAGACTGAGTTTATTAGTTGCAAACCAGTTTGTCACCTTCGACTGTGCATCCTCCATATTTTTAAGCAGTAAGGAAAGCTGTTTATTTCTAGATACTACAGTGGTATCATCCGCGAATAGTATAAGGTCATTGTTGGGTACGCTAGATGTTATATCGTTGACGTATATTATAAACAGGATAGGAAATATCGAAATTGAGTCTGATTTTGTATGGAAAATGTAACTGTGGGTTTGTTAATGCCCTGTGTTACATACATTGACCAAACTATTGCGCAAAATTTGAACTACACCACTTTAAAATAAATGGCGCCGTCAGCACAATTCCTGTGCCCTTGCTACGTCATGAAAACGCTGATGCGCTTGATAGAGATGGGCGGTCCGGGCGGACCCGTTTCAAGTGAACGAATCCGGAGGTGGAATGGTCCGAACGAATCCACGATGTCGATCGAACCGTGTCTGCGGTCCATTGATCTGGTATGATATGTGTGTACTGGGGTCGTTGCACCATATCGAAATTGAGTGTGATTTTGTATGGAAAATGTAACTGTGGGTTTGTTAATGCCCTGTGTTACATGAATTGACCAAACTACTGTCCGAAATTTAAACCACCAAATTGAAAACGATGATGCTCTTGCGTCGGATTATTGATCGACACATAGGCTTAGGTCAAGATTTGTAAAAGAGACAGGTTGCCTGGTAACTCCAGGAGCCAATAAAATTCTTGCGCGGGAGTGACGTGTCCAGAGGACCTTTTAAAATTAACATGCACAATATCAAACTGTCAAACCAACACAAACATTTTGTTTTGTTATGAATGACAGGGACGGGCACGGATAGATCGGTGAGTTCCGACTAATTTCGGAGGCATTCGGCGTTGCCCGCCTACGTCAACTTTGATGCTAATTTACACTCTTAAAACGCATGCAACAAAAAAAGACAAAAATATCCATTGACTTGATATTGATAGATAGTAGATACCTGTATAAATATAATAGAAAAAAGTGATGGACAATTTTTAGTTTCCTACCTAATTGCGTAACATTTTGAAGCGGATCCGATGGAACGAATCCACAAGCGGAACGGTTCCAAACGGACCGAAACCACTAAAGGAACCGGACCCATCTCTAGCGCTTGAATGATAGGGACGGGCACGGATGGATCGGTAAGTTCCGACTATTTTCGGAGGCATTCGGCGTTGCCCGCGCTACGTCATCATTTCAACTTTTATGCTAATTTACACCCTTAAAACGCATGCAAAAAAAAAAACAAAAAACACGGGTCTAATATTTTTCATTATATTTTCAGAATATGCAATAAAAAAAATACGTGCAACGACCCCATTAGTTGATTAATTATTATAAATTATCTCAAAACATGAACAAGCAGAGAATCCAAGATTCCATTCAGAAAGAAAATTTTTAGTGAAAATATAATTTTCTCAATTATTTGGGACGCCCTATATATATATTTTTGGTCCACCAATATTTGCATGTGACGTCACACGTCAACACTATTTTATCGGCAACCTGTGGCCCCATCTACTGAGACTTCCAGTATATTGCAAATGAGTACGAAGCGACATCTTCGGTTGTTTTACAAGGAGAGAGAGAGAGTAAAGAACACAATAGAGAAAGACAGACAATTACTGAGGTACGAATTTTTGCGTTGAGTGCTACGTCTGGAGGTAGTCTGTGTAGCGCACGAGCGACCTAATGGGAAACTAAACACAATGATTTTGTAAAATAGTAGGAGTGCGCATAGCTTGTTTAATATTTAACAGAACAGCGTCGTTTCAAGTCGATTTCATTGGAAACTCACTTTATTTACAAATAAGCAAACGGACTCTTGCGCTATCGATTTAATAATTATTAGCTTAATGTCTTTAGTATTCATGCAGCACACAAAAAGTACAGATATGTAAACAAAGCAATAATGGCGTGACACCTCTGACTGTGACCTGTGATCTTTGACCTTCGAGCATATAAGGGTAAATAGAGATCGCTAAACGGCTGTTTGTTTGTACGGCCCACAACTGTAAACAAGAAAATTATTAATCCCCGATTCTCTTGCTTTGTACAAAATAATGTGTTCGCGTAGGGGATGTTCCCTAATATGGCGTATAGTATAATTTGCGTATTGTTTACTTTTGTGTTCTATGTTTTGTGTTACTACACAGAGAAAAATGGACCAAATAAACTTTTTATTTAAAACTTTTTTATTAGTAGGAAATATTTTTTTGTTAAGTAATAATGGGGAGCCCACTAATAATGCCAAATAAAAACTTTCTTTTAACACAAGTTTTCTAGTACTAATAATTAAAGTTATGGCATTGATATACTGATTTGTAAAGTAAATAATCATGAACTAAGCACAAATTACCTAGTTTATTAGAATTTAAAACTCGTTGATATTCGTGTGGTTACGTCGCAACCGAAAACAATTTTTTAGTATCTACTTGGTGGGAGAGCACGGTCATTAAACCATATAGTTGTCTCAATCAGCAGCTTGATGGCGAGAGAGACGCGGGGGGCGGGAAATAGAATGAAAGAGACAGACATATCTGATTTCCGTGCAAAAGACAGAGACAAAGATGCTTGTAGTGTCTACAGGTGACGTAGGCTGTAGACCCTACCGGAATCTCTGTCTCTGTCTTCTGCACGGAAATCAGATATGTCTGTCTCTTTCATTCGATTTCCCGCCCCCCGCGTCTCTCGTCCTAAAGCTGCTGATTGATGTAACCGTATCGTTTATTGACCGTGGTGGGAGAGCACGTCGGTCCAACTCATGATACAAAGAATACAGATATGATTGACAGTTCGCCAAATTGACCATATTTTTGTGAAATTGGTTGCTACCAGTTATTTCACAATTTGATGTTGGCTATACGTTATTTACTGTTTTTAGTCAATTCGGAGTAGGCGACATCTACATTCTGGTAGAATAATATGTTCGGGAGTGAATAACGAATCATTTTACTATTGATGTTAAATAGAAGTTTAACTTTATTGTTATTGTTTTTAATAGTACCACAAATATCTACTACATTAAATGCCGAAACTTTCTTGTTCACACTATCCTATAGGCGTCTGAATTTAAGATGCCAGCGCCAAAGTGGAGAACTCGTGAACTAATTATAGGCTTTTTGTTTGTTTATATGGCGAATACTTATATTAATTTTGTTCTGTTTATTGTTGTTTTTGGCGTTAAAAATAATAACATTAATAATATATGACCTAAAGGTTTGCAAGATTTTGTTGTAAGTGATTTGCAAGATGTTAATGGCATTATTCAGCAAAATTCATATTTTTTTAGGTTATCTAGTTTTTCCCTTGAAAAGTACAGTTTCTTCGACATAAACGGTGTCTGGCTAGTTAAATATTAATAAACTTAAATATTTCTCTAAATTTATATACAGTTGTAGTTTAAATCACTTTTTTTTTTTTCAGGAAACATGAGTGACATTTAGGTTAAGCATATTGCAATGTATGGAACATCTGTGAAGCACTAAAAATGTAAAAATTCTAAGTGTGTGTATGAAGGGGAATATATTTTAAATGCAGGACATATTATTTTGTGTGGTACCCATATTCAACACAAAACTTAAAAATGTGTATGCTCTATGTTTACAAACAAGTGTCTCAGATTCAAATACCCATGAAATTAGTGGTTCATTGAATATAAGTGAAAAGATATTTATTATTTCTTTAAGTAAAATAAATTGTTTATTAACGCGGAAATAAATCGGACGAAGGACCATTCAGCGTAATGCTGACAAACTGAACTAATATTAATAACTGAATTCGAAATACCTTGTGACCTCGTGTACTAGCGGCACTTCCTGGTGTTGTTCTCTTCTAGTTGGGCCCAACAAACTCCAGGTCTCCAGTATGGGAATATGGCAAGGTACACAAGACACTCGCGTGATGATAAATAGCGGTTTTTATTATTTTTTTAAGTTGACCGAAAAATGACTTTTTATATATTTTTTTGTAGCGTTATTATTTTTTGTTGATATGGAAATCAAAAACAAATTGGGTTATAGAAACAGAAAATTGTTTTCTGAACATACCGCCCATCCAAATGGCGAAGCATTTGTAATAAAATTTGTAATTTCCGTGGGAAACGTATTTATGAGTACAAGAAATATATCTAAAACTATGAAACTAAAACTAGGTTAAATAATAATACAAAACTAGTGAGGAGTAGGTAAGGGACATAGTTTTACAAGAGGTCTCTTAAGGACACCGTTAGCTGTTCGCACAGTAGCAACACGGGTTTGCCCATCAGGACTAGAGTGCAATTCGACAATTCGGCCAAGGTGCCACGTTAGCGGTGGGACATTGTCCTGTTTGATGACAACAATGGTGCCAATATTGGGAGGTTTTGTAGAATCTGTCCATTTATGTCGTTGCTGGAGAGTGTGAAGATACTCGTCTTGACGCATTATGTTCAAAACTGCGTAAAAGTTGCTACGCTCTGAACTACTTGGCGAAACATTGTAGCCAACAAGTTCTTTTAACATTATATTATGCGAATTTTCATTCTCATTTAAAATATGGGATTGTTAATTGGGGAACAAGCGCCCACGTTAATAGAGTATTTGTACTTCAGAAGTATGCCGTTAGGATAATCACTGGTCTAAATTACCGTCAGTCTTGTAATGCTTTTAAAGATCTAAAGATTCTAACAGTAGTCGGAACATACATTCTAGAAGTATGTACACATGTATATAAAAATATTTCACTGTTTTTGGCCAATCAACAGGACCATGGTCATGATACCAGATCAAGAGGCTTACTAATGCCAAACAACTTTAGGACTACATTTTACCAGAAAAGTTTCCATTACACTGGATGTAAATTTTATAATGCATTGAACCCAGAAATAAAAAACTCCCCTAATGCTCATATATTTAAATCTAAATTAAAACAACATTTACTGCAAAAAAATTGTTATACCCTACAAGAATTTTTTTAATTCAAATCCATAACTTCTGAGACTACTCATTGAAGTATTGTATTTAATTATCTTTTTAATTGTACTAGTACATTTCATGTTCGCTTTATCTATTGCTATGTGTGTGTCTTTCATATATATATATATATATATATGTATATACATGTATGTGTGTTTGTGCGTACATATTTATTTTTGTTATATATTTACTTGTTTTTTTGACTTTTTCTTTTGTTAGTGTATTTTATACATTTGAATGAAAGAAATAAAATATATTATTATTATTATTATTATTATTATATGCCAGCGCTTCCTCCCTCGTCGGGAGGAGTTGTTAATGAAGATAATGTTAAAAAATGACCTGGAGTTAAGGCCTGAAGATCATTTGGATCACTACTAAGCTGACATAATGGTCGTGAATTTAAAACTGCTTCGATTTGGTGAAAAACGGTATTAAGCTCCTCGTAGGTCAGTACTTGATCACCAATAATTCGAGAAATGTGATGTTTGACTGATTTGACTCCTGCTTCCCATAAACCACCAAAGTGAGCCGCAGACGCGGGATTGAAGTGCCACTTAATTTGCATGACTCCGGCGGCGTTTTGGGTTAATTCATTCAGTTGACGATTAGCGCCAACGAAATTAGTTCCGTTGTCACTGTAAAGATGAGAGCATTGGCCTCGACGTGCAACGAATCGCCATAATGCTGCTATAAATGAATCAGATGAAAGATCTGAAACAAGTTCAAGATGAAGAGCTTTAATGGCGAGACATACAAATAAGCATAGATATGCCTTTTGAGTTTTACCACCCCGGCGTCTACCAAAAGTAATATGAAACGGCCCAGCGAAGTCTACTCCGGTGTGCAGGAATGGTTTAACTTCAGAGACTCGAGGAGTGGGTAAATCACTCATCAGAGGTGTATAGGATTTTGGATTATGTCGCGAACAACGATAGCAATGAGAAATGCAATGATTAATTGCTCGTCTAGCGGACAATATCCAGAATTGTTCAGCTAATAAAGTCTGAAGAGCGGTTGCGCCAGGATGCAGATACTTATTATGATACTGATTAATAAGAAGTTTAGTTAATCGGTGTTCCCGTGGTAATAAGATTGGATGTTTTCTCTCAAAGGATTCTTGAGAGTGGCGAAGTCTTCCGCCCACCCTGAGAATACCCTCCTGATCTAGGAAAGGTGCAAGTTTGCGTATAGGTTTAGCACAAGGGCTTTTTGAACAAATTTGCTTTATTTCATTAGCAAAGACTAATTGTTGAATATGTTTTATAATGATAAGCAGCGCATTATGTAGTTCCAAATTTACCAAAGGACCTCGAATTAAATTAGTTTTATCCTTTAAATAGCTGGTAAATCGAATTAAATAAGCTATGCTTCCTTGAACCTTTCGCAAAGAGGAAAATCGTAATAATAAAATTATTATGAAATCATGTTGTCCAGTGACAACGAGAGAGATTGTATTGGTTTCTAAGTCTACATCGGAAGGCAAGGTAGAAGATGAACTAATAGGCCAAAGTTCAGGCGGAGAGCTGAGCCACTTGGGACCCGCCCACCATGAAGAACATTTCAAGAGGTCATGGGGAAGAAGACCCCGTGAGGCGCAATCAGCAGGATTATCGATACCATCAATATGATGCCAATTTTCCGGAGATAATTTTTCCTGAATTTGTGTAACACGGTTTGCAATAAACGTTTTCCACTGATGTGGAGAGGATTTAATCCAGGTTAATGCGACTGTGGAATCGGACCAAGCGTAAATATTTTTAAAAGCAATGTTGGCATAGGTGTCACGTACAAAATAAACTAAATCTGAAAGTAACAGTGCTGCACATAATTCAAGGCGTGGAATTGTGATACGCTTAAGTGGAGACACCCTAGATTTAGCACAAACCAAAAAAATGCGTACAGAACCATCATTTTCTGTAACCCTAAAATATACCACACATGCATAACCAGTCTCAGAAGCATCACAGAAACCATGAAGGTCACATGCTTGATAATTGTCCGTTAAAACGCGCCGAGGTAACTGAAGTTGAGCGAGACATAATACCTCACGCTTGTATTGTGACCAACGTGAACAAATCTCAGCGGAGGGAACCTCATCCCAAGACAATCCTTGTGTCCAAAGAATCTGGATCAAGTGCTTTGCAAAAAGAGTAAGCGGAGCTAACAATCCAAGTGGGTCAAATATGCGTGCGACTTCAGAAAGTATTGATCTTTTGGTACAACAACGGTCGATAGTGTCTATTTTGTAAGTTAGGGAATCATAAGTTGGATTCCAGTTCAAGCCCAACACCTTTTGAAAGTAATCAGCAGTGTCAAATGATTGACAATTAGTTTGGCGTAATGATGGGGGTATGGAGTCTAATACGATAGGATCGTTGCTAGACCACTTCCTCAAATCAAATCCACCACTTTTAAGAAGATCTCGAAGTTGAGATTGTAAAGTAATAGCTTCTTCAGCAGATGAACAGCCCATGACTACGTCATCTACATAAATGTCGCTAAGTAACACTTTTGCAGCGTGAGGAAAATTATCTTTTTCATCTGAAGCAATTTGTAAAAGAGTGCGGATAGCTAGATATGGAGCAGATGATACTCCGTATGTAACAGTATTCAATTCAAATTCTTGAACAGGAGTGTTTTGAGAAAAGCGCCATAATATGCGTTGATAGGCTCTGTGATCAGATGTTACTAAAATTTCCCTGTACATTTGTTTTATATCTGCAATAAGTACAGTGGAATGGGTACGAAACCGTAAAAGTAATGATACTATGTCTTGTTGTAATTTAGGACCTGTTAATAAGGTGTCATTCAGAGAAACATTATTAGTAGACTTTGCTGAGGCGTCAAAGACGACACGTAATTTCGTGGTAGAACTTTCAGGCTTCAACACACAATGATGAGGAATATAATAACACGAATCAGAATGATTGGAAGCACTTTGACCACTCACAGGAGACATGTGTCCACAGTCAAGATAATCCTGCATGAAATTTGAATATTCTTGTTTTAATGTAGAATCTTTATCAAGCGATTTTCCAGAGATAAAAAACGACGCATTGCGGTATTAAAAGAATTACCTAAAATAGGAATATCTTCACGAAAAGGTAATGAAACGATGTATCTGCCTGATTTGTCACGAGTATGAGAATTGATAAAATTTTGCTCGCACTTAGTGTTCTCTGGAGAATTGAATATTTTGTCAGGTATACTTTCAAGTTCCCAAAACTTCTTTAATGTGGAATCAAGTTGTGAATAAACAGACACATGAAATGAGTTAACAACAGCTGGTGTAGAAATACGAATTTTTCCAGATAGTATCCAACCAAAGATGGTTTTCATTGCGATTGGTTCACCAGGACGACCATATTTAATAGCGGGTTGTATTATTTGTGAGTAGACATCAGCACCAAGCAAGATGTCTATTTCACTCGATTTCCTATAATCAGGATCAGCGAGAGGCAGGTTTTTTAAATGTTCATAACCTTGAGTGGTAATGTGACTAGACGGAATATCATTACAGATGACCGGCAAGACCATTGCCTGTATATTAAAACTGGGATGATGTCTAAACATCGGAGTGACCTGACAAAAAGTCATGCCAGTACAAGCGGGTGAAGAAGTTCGACCAATTCCTTGAATAGGAACGGAGCATTGCGTAAGCGGTAAATTAAGTCTGTTTAGACATTTCTCAGTTATTACTGATATTTGACTGCCATTGTCTATAAGAGCACGGCAAGTTTGAAAATTACCACTAGCATCACAGATAGATACTAAGGCGGTGGATAAAAGAACTGTAACTGGAGCAATAGCACTAGCAACAACTTGAGGAATGTCAGCAGCGGCGGCATTATCTGTAGAATTAAAAGTCGAGATCGTAGTTGCTTCACGTGGAAAATGTAGCATCGTATGATGGCATTTTTGACAAACGCGACAAACAGACAGGGAAGCACAAGTCGAGAAACTATGTGTTCCAAAGCAATTTACACAACGTCTGCATTCTTTAATAAAGTTATATCGATCTTGAGGCGACATTTAAAAATAAATCACATTTAAAAATAGAGTGGTTAGCATTGCAAACAAAGCAAGATGCTTGTTGAGGTTTTGCAAGAGGCACTGCTGAACCAATATTGTTTTGAGAAGATGTTTCCACCACGAGAGACTGCTGTTTTGATTTTATGGGAGATTGCGTATGTTGCTTATGAGATAATGAAGGAGAAAATATTCCAGTGTTAGAAGTTGAATACTGAGAGACACCAGAACAAATATTTGACAACATAGTGCTAGACTCCAAAGCATTGCATTGATCGGTCAAGAATTTAATTAACTGTTCATATGTGGGCAACTCCGTAATGCTACGATGCATTTCAAACCGTTTTCTAGTATTGGGATCAATTTTCTGCATTAACCAATTAAATAGAGTAAAATCCCACAAGTCAATTTCATATTTATTGAGAGCAAAAATATTTTCAGAAAATATATTTAAGAGAGTACGAAGAGAACTTGCGGAATCAGGTTTAGCTTTTGGTGAATTAAGAATATTTCCCCAATAGGTCGAAATAAGTATGCGTTTATTGTCATATCTTTTCTCTAGGGTTCCGAATGCAATATGATAATTATCAGAGGTTATTGGTAAATGTTTCACTAATTTTAATGGTTCATCAGATAAGGCACTTATTAAGTATTGGAATTTCTCTATGTTAGACAATTTTGTGTGATTGTGTATCAATGACTTAAACAGTTCATAGAATGAAGTCCATTCAATAGCATTACCTGAAAATTTAGGTATCTGAATGTCCGGTAGATGAACAGTATTTTTATTGCTTTCAACATCAACCTTTTGATTTGTTGTAACAGCAGATGCCATTTTGGTTAATTGTATGTCAACAGCTTGAATGTTATCATGCAAATCATCTATTTCTTCCACCAGTGAATTCAGTTGATCCAAATTTTCAACTGAGAGTTGACTCAATTTTAATGATTTGCGTTGTTCTTGAAAATCCTCGTAAATGAGGTTAGATCTTTTAAATTTTGCATAAAACATAGAGTGCGTTGAAGTGTCTGCCACAACGGCAGATGAGTATTCTGACATGGTGGTTAATTTTCTAATTACCACATTACATTCCCTTACAAAGTCCTCAAACTTCATTTTGTAAGTATTGATAAGCTTCTTAATAAAGTTATATTAACCAAATGTAAATAAAATTACAAAATAGTTCTATTATCAGTACTCACAAATACGTTAGAATGACAATATAATAACGAAAATATGTTTAGAGGAAACAAGAAAATGAATTAATTATAGCGGCAGGTTCAATAAAAAACACCGTGTGCTAGTGTCAAAATGAATTTAAGCAACAAATGTCAGTTATGAAGTAATTAATTTAAACCGGTTTTAGATGGATGTAAGGCAAAGCTGGTTTTCTTTTTTTAAGGTATCCGGCTCGAAGGACCAAAATGTTTATTAACGCGGAAATAAATCGGACGAAGGACCATTCAGCGTAATGCTGACAAACTGAACTAATATTAATAATTGAATTTGAAATACCTTGTGACCTCGGGTACTAGCGGCACTTCCTGGTGTTGTTCTCTTCTAGTTGGGCCCAACAAACTCCAGGTCTCCAGTATGGGAATATGGCAAGGTACAGAAGACACTCGCGTGATGATAAATAGCGGTTTTTATTATTTTTTTAAGTTGACCGAAAAATGACTATATATTTTTTTGTAGCGTTATTATTTTTTGTTGATATGGAAATCAAAAACAAATTGAGTTATAGAAACAAAAAAATGCTAGCATTGTTTTCTGAACATAAATGAAACAGTATTTTGTAAAATATGAAACAGAAATATTCAGGGCAATGTGCAATAGTATATATTATTACTTTTAAATATACTGGAATTACATATATTTACTTATTTCAAAAATTTCACTTACAATGTGTGATTGTCTAGGACATTATTATTGCTACTCAGGCCACGATTATTTGCACCAGCTTTTCCCCTCTCAATGCCTGGTTAAAGGTGTCTACATTAAAGAGGGTATGCTTTGAACATTGCAATGCAACTCAACTTTCACGAGTTGTCCCTGCAATCTACAAAGGATATCGACTGGGTTGGCTTCAGCCAATTGTAGCCCCTTTAAACGCTATCACATTTTTAATAACTTAGCATCTCAGTTTATCATTTACTTATTGTTGATATCATCGTACACTAAAGAGAAAATGACAGAAAAACCCATAATTAGTTTGACTATAGACCACCAGGTGGCGTACTCCTTATTTTCAGACGCCTTAATCTCTAATCTATGGTTTACACCAACGAGGTCTAAAGTATAGAGGGGCAATCCCAATTCAGTATACATACGGTTTGTTTGGCCATAGAATAAACGCTCGAGGGACGCAGTGGGGGGTCATTTGTTGGCCCTAGTTGCCATGATTTGCAGTGGAGTACTGCTTTGAGGGATATAATTAATGAATGAATATTGTTTTTTATCACTGTTCTATTATTAGTTGAGCTCAAATCTATTAATCAAATTGCTGTAGAAGTAGTAATAAATTATATCATATTTAAAAACGGAGTTAATGCTGCTCTATACATTTTTAAAATATTCGCAAATTCCATAACGTTAAGTTGAAGTGACGCCCATGCGGACTAGTTGCTTGAATATGTTCTGGCCATGTGCCACGCCTACTTTTCCAGTCTCTCCTTATTATGTCGCTGGTTTACACCATTTTCTGATATTTTGAGTTAGCGACATCTACATTCTAGTAGTATAACACACGTTCAGGAATAAACAATAAATCAGTTTGCAGCGCCACCTATTGGTAGGTGGCTATGCTAATTTTAGTTGAAAATATATAGCCAATATCAAAACTCTAAAGTTACTAGTAGCAACCAATTTAAGAAAAATATGGTCAATTCGGTCCGGTTGCACTGAACTCTACTATATAAATGGAAGGCCAGTATAGGTATATGCGCGTGAACAAAATGCGGCAATTACGGCACAGATTAAATGGTAACGAATTCAAAAACTATAAGCCATGCGTCGACGCAGTAGAGAAATTAATGTCTGTGCTTGAACCAAACGGCTGTCTACGGGAGTTACGCGCCGAAGCCAGGCTGACGCAATTCTGTGTTTTATTTCTTTTCCATAGCTTCTGTAGCGTAAGTCTTGGATTAGATGCAATTTCCAGAGTCGGTGTCACCATTTTATTCTTTGTTTATTCTGTCGTTTGTGTAAAGTTGTTATAAACTGATTATTTTGTGTAATATTTTGTGACTGTTCTAAACAAAGTTAATTAAGACAATATGGTGCAATCTTGTATGGTACTGTGTTGCAAGAATCGGGGCAAAGTCCCGGGTTTTAAACAGTTGCAGTAACAATAAGACCGGCTCTGACGTATTTTGTAGTGCGATTGCGCTCCTCCTTATGGTCGCCATACTTGCGCGAGGTTCAATTTGGCGTAAAAATTGGTACGGATATTGACCTTCCATTTATATAGTAGAGTTCAGTGTCCGGTTGGCGCAAGACGTCACGCGGTGATAGCGGGATTTTAAATTACATTGGATTTTCCTCATGATACAAAGAATTTGTATCATGGATTTGCCTGAACTCATTGAAATTTTGAATAAATAGGGATTCTTAGTGTTCTTAGTAACCATCGTTTTTTGTCACTTTTACATGATGCCAAAATGCACAACGCATTTCTATAACTAAAAGTTATTGCAAGAACACTAAAATAAGTAAAATAATCCAAAAAACAACTTCCACAGACGTCGGCAAACTCACTTTTACGAAGGAAAGCGGGTATACGCCTCACGCGTCCCTTGACCTTATGTGTTGAGAACAAATATCCGCATAGTTGTAAAATTGATCTACTTTCCCTTATATGCTCGAAGGTACTGACAGTCGGGCAAGGTCATCGAAATAAATGAAGTTATTTATTTCGATGGGCAAGATACAGATTTGCGCAGCCGTCCTATGATTCAAATATAAGTCGCACGAACGACGTGATGGCCAACTAAACACTGATTTTATAAAACAATGGGAGTGAGCAGAGCCTGAGTGGAAACACTGGAAACGTTGGCCAACTATCCTTATAGGTAAAGGCCATAAATGTAGAAGAAGAAGAAGATAACCTATAAGTTCTCCAATTTTATTTATCTTTCATTTAATTTATTTACCATTTACAGAACTTTTATTGAATAAATACGTTCGTAACAAAAACAATATTATTATGTACGCATGTAAAATGGCCAACAAAAAATGTAAGATATGTAGACTTTGTTTGCACGCAGTCTCTGATAGTTCCTTGCAGTCCTTAGAAGAAATAGCAAATATTGTACAAAGCATTCTGCCAAGACTGGTAAGTTTGACTGCTTAGTGAAGGAACGTTTACTAATTATCACTAAACTCTAGTTATAATTGAACGTTTCATTAGTTCAACATTTCATTTACATACAGCTAATTTATTATATATCCCAATCATTTATTCCTAACTTCTACTAATAATTTTATCCTCTGAATTCAGTTTATTTCCAATTAGTTTTTAATTATTTGTGTGCTTTTTAGAACTTAGAGATCAGCAGTAATCCCATAATATGTGGTACATGTAATGAGTTAGTACAAAAATCATATACATACAAATTGTCTTGTTTGGAAACCGAAAAATCGTACATGGATAAAACAAATCATTTTACATTGTCAGCAGGGGAAGTGACTGATGACAACTGCTGTAAAGTTTGTTTACAACCTGTTGAGAAAGATCATTTTAGAAAATTTGGTAAATTGGAGGCTGGCATGATGGAAATATGCATTCCACAATTGGTAAGTCAATCGCTATAAAACAGTCTTGGGAAGTACTGGCTTTTATTTCTTTTGAACTTGAGATATGGTTTGCTAGGATGTGATCTGCCAGAGAGAAAAGATTGTGTCCAGCTATTCGCTGGTCCCTGAATACAAATGCTATCTAGCTTTTCAATTAGTAAATTGTGATCCACCGTGTCAAAAGCTCTACTCATATAAAAAGAAAACCTATTTTAACTTTTCATTGAGTGAATATTTGGCATATTTGAGTAACTCATTTAATGCCGTCATGCTGGAAATGCTCTAAATCCATGTTGGCTCTCTAAAAAATTGTAGATGGGTCTATATTGTTGTATTTATATCACCTTTGTATTTATATAAAACATAAACACACCGTATATAAAAGACAACCCCCAAATCCAAAGCCAAGGCTTTCCGGAAGGGGGTTACATATTTGGAAAAAGCAGACATATATCCATACCCACCGGTATTGACAGTACCGGGGCTGTGCTCGTACCCAGAGCACGATAGGCAGTCGATCAGCATATTCGCCACTCAATACGCTTTAACCGACTGAGCTACTGCGCCGGTATATAGGTACTACTTTTGATCATTCACAAGATCTTGAAAATTTACCATCCTCAAAAAATTTATTGAAAGTTGCTGCCAGCAAGATGGAGATTGTCGGCTACTTCACGTAGCCCGTGATTTCTGATACACCGTCAACACCTGCCGAAGGTTTATTGTAGACTTTTTTTATAGCTTCATATACCTCTTTAGGAGTAGTAGGTCCCAGAAAGAGATAATTGTTATAGGAAGTGGTGTTTGTAAGTTTGGTGGGTTTTATCGTTTTATTTGCTAGATTCACAGAGTACGAATTTTGCCTTTCTGCAGCTATTTCTTTTAGTATGTTTTAGGTGACTAATAATAATGCATGCTTTATGGGACTGAACAGTGAACACAAACGTACAGTAAGTCTCAGAAATATTGCTCCTGATGCTATCTCACACATTACATCCAAACAGATATTTTTTGTGTTGGCTCTTGATAGACAAACATCAGCTGTTGTTTATATCACAAAGAACCCAATATCGGTCACTAGTAAAGTTATAAATACTTTTAGAAATCATACGTAAACTAGACATTTTAATTTTTTAAGATTTTTAATGCTTATTAGCAGAGATGGGTGGAGGAAACTTTCCATATTTGATAAAAGTCTGTAAAAGTCAAGTAAATAATATAATTGTATGCACTTATTTGGTATCAAAATGAAGCTTGCATCATCACGGATCAGACTTCACCATAAAATAGGCTATCAATATACCCAATGGAAAGTTAGAGGGAAAACTTCCTGGAAACTTTTGGAGTTTTCAAAATGGAAAGTTTAATCAAATGTGGAAAGTTTCCTCAACCCATCTCTGCTTACCAGATACGAATTTTTAATTTCAGGATCAGTCACTCTTGCAAATTGATATTATATGTGAGAGATGTTTCGATAGATTACAAGTCTATTACAGTTTCGTTCAAGTGTGTTTAAATGTTGAAGAAAAAATTGACAATTATTTTAAAGCCTATTTTAAAACTTATGGCGAAGTTGATTTGCAAAGTATCTTGGAATTTTCATTAAAGACAGACACATATTTTGACATTCCTGAAATTAAACAAGAAAAATTTGAAGAAAATAATCTGCAATCCACAGATACTTCAAACGAAATGAACGAGAGTGGGCTGACTAAAGAAGAAATCTTCATTAAAGACGAATCTGATGTTTATGACACTCATCTGGAAACGTAAGTAGTTATAATGTAAATAAATTTGATGTGATTTGATTTGATTGATATTAGTTTACTTTGTGTGATATCAAAGATAATTTAGTGGCATATACATAACCAAATCTAAGAATATCTGCAAAAAAATAAATTGTTGTCCACTTATCAGTCAGAGCTCAAAAAAAATCATAGTACAACTACAGCATTAACACACATAGTTGATGACATTATCAGAAAAATAGACAATTGAAAGTGCACTTGTCTGGCACTGCTACTGACTTTTCAAAAGCTGTTGGCGGCCTTGATCATTCACTTCTCTATCAAAATTACATTATTTTGGATTTTCAAACATTTCATTGCAGTTAATTTCAACCTATCTTAAAGAACATAGTCAATGTGTTGTTATAAATCAAATGTCTCAATTTAAAACTTTAAAGTTAGGTATGCCACAAGGGTCAATCCTAAGGCCACTACTGTTTTCATTATATGTTCAGACATATTTAAAGTTATTAAAAATACCACTTTCCATCAATATGCCGATGATTCGCAAATTTATTGTTTATTTGATCTAACAGATAATAACTATACAAATTAAGATCAATCAAGATTAACTTTTAAAATAAATAATGAAATAATTCCAGTGGTCAATGAAGCAAAAAATCTGAGTGTAATTCTTGATTCATTCCTGCAGTTTGAAAGCCATATTGAAAATAAAGTAAAGTTGGCATATTCTCTAAAAAAGTTATACCACTTAAAACATAATATTCCTCAAAGATGTAAACAAATATTTTGTAATTCGTTAATATTATCACTACTTGATTATGGAGATGTGGTTTTATGGCAATACGCTGTTTTCTTTAATAAAACATTCTATACAAAAAGTTCAAAATTCTTCAATGAGGTACATTTATAATATTCCCCTGGCGACACGTGATCAATCCAGGTGGGTAAAAGGTGATTAATCCAGGTGGGTAGTACAGAGGAATTCTTAAAAGATGTTAATAGTGTAGAATAATAAGTTTTCAGGTGGGTAATTCCACACCTACAGATTTTTCAGGTGGGTAGTATTACGCACTGTACCTACCTCTTCCACCGGCCCTGATCACCCCATATCTAAATGAGCATAAAATTTTAACATGTTGACTGCCACGGATGCTGGTATTGCAGAGTCCATGAAGCGTATGTGGGTCACGCAAGAAAATCGATTAATGGAAAATATAATTACAAGTTTTTATTTAGTTGCAGTGGACGTGTGATGGTTACCGTTATTTATTTATTTATTTATTATACGGCAGAGCCATTTTACATTTTATAATTCAATAAATGAGAGTATAATTACGTAAAAATAGTTTTGGAATAATACATAAAATAAGAAAAATAAAAAACATTTTTTACAAATACAATAAAATTTAGCTACACCATGTTTTAATTTTAATCACTTATACAATGTTTAACTTGGTTTTTAAATGAATTTAGTGACGAGCCAAAGAGTTCTATATCTTTATGGAATGAGTTTGCTGTTCTGAGTAACCTGCTTATGGGCTCGTTGACCATAATTTGTAGGATAAAAAGGTATTTTAAAGAGTTCTGAATTTCTTGTTCTATGATCGTTCAAATTACAGCTAATCAACTGAAGTATCTCTGGACAGTTCATATTACAATTAATTAATTTATGCAAAAACATAAATCAAGTTGCACTCTTCTCCGCTCAAGTGATAGAAGGTTGAGTTCACGTAAGATATCACTGTAGGAATATTCGCGTATTGGATGACCCATCATGAATGCACATTGTCTAAGGAATTTTGATTGAACATTCTCAATGGATTCTTTAACGACGTTATATGCTGGATTCCATATCATACTGCCATATTCTAGTAGACTCCTTACTAGAGAACAGTAAAGCAATTTGTATATTTTAATAGAAAAAAGTTGATGCAACCTAACACTTTCAGTGTTTGTGATGTGATTTTTGATATATGGGGTTTGAATGTCACCTTGAAATCGAATATTACCCCAAGATCTTTTATAGAATTTACTCTGTTTAAGGTAACATTATTGAGATGGTTGTCGAATATTACAGAATTATTTTGAGATATGTTTCCCGATATCTAAAACTAAATGCAATGTTAAAACCTCGAGTAAAACCTATGTAAACAATCCTGAAGTAATTGAAGCAAAAAATCGCGTCTCTCTGCTAGCAGATCTAAGCCGACAGTATTCTCAGTTTAAAGAACAATATAAAATTGCAAATAATGAGTATCGCAAAATGTTATCTTCTATGCATATAGCAAAAAATGATAAGTTAGTAATGAATTCCAAAAATAAATCAAAGACCATGTGGAATATCATAAATAATACATTAGGTAAATCAAAAAATCACTCATCCATTGAATTGGAATTTAATGGTAAAATTTTAAACAGCAATGAGTGTGTGGAAACTTTCAATGACTTTTTCATATCTGGTCCTAAGGATATCATCTCTAATTTACCTCCCACTACTGACCATGAATTTATTGAGTCCAGTTTTAATAATTTAACAAACAGAAATACATTATTTTTGCGACCTCTCACTGAGGACGATGTCTTAGAGTTAATCCATAAATTAAAAAACTCGAATGCTTCGGGAACTGATGAGATATCCAACTCATTATTAAAACAGATCGGTGTGTATATAATCACTCCGTTAACACATATAGTAAACCTTTCTTTAGAACAGGGTATATATCCGGAGAGATTGAAAGTTGCGAATGTAATACCTTTATACAAGAAAGGCGATTCTCACTTGGTTACTAATTACAGAGGGATTAGTCTTTCACCTAGCTTATCAAAAATTTTTGAATCTTCAGTAAATATTCAATTAATACCCTTTCTTTCAGCCAATAAAATGTTATCTAATAATCAGCATGGCTTTACAACACACAAAAGTGTTGACAGTGCTCTCAGTGAATTCGTAGATGGTATTGTAAGTGCACTTGATAAATCTCAGGTTGCACTGGGACTATTTATAGATTTTACTAAGGCTTTTGACTGTGTCGATCACTCCTTATTATTAACCAAATTAGCAAAATATGGTGTTCGGGGCATTGCTCATGGATGGTTCCAATCTTATTTAGTTAATCGTACCCAGCAAGTTAAAATCGAAAATGCAGTATCCAGTCTATCTACTGTCAGCTGTGGTGTTCCACAAGGATCCATACTTGGACCTACATTATTTATTATATATATTAATGATATGTTAATCTATCTAGAACATCCTCTATGCTTGACAGTTGCATATGCTGATGATACCAATATTTTAATAAGATCTAGTAACCTAACCGATGCTGAAAATTGTGCCGCCTTAATTTACAAAAAAATGAACTTGTGGGTCCAAAAAAACAAATTATGCATAAATAATGAGAAGACAACATGTATTGTTTTTAAGACAACACGGTCTAACATTAATTCTATCATGCTAGACAATACAGTTAATCTTACTTTTTCAAACAACTTCAAACTGTTGGGTTTAAGGATAGACTGTAATCTAAAGTGGTCTTGTCATGTACATGATGTTTGTACAAAATTATCAAAAACCTGTTTTGCCTTAGCTGTTGCATCTAAGCACTGCAGTTTATCTATATTGAAACAATTATATTTTGCCTCTTTCCACTCAACTATTAAATATGCCATAGTACATTGGGGATTAGCAAGTGAAATACATAGTGTTTTTGTTCTGCAAAAACGAGCTATTCGAATATTATCTAAACTAAATTATAATGAATCATGCAGAGACGCTTTTCGGTCTCTAAAAATCCTCACATTAACCTCTATATATATATATATATATGAAATAACTTGCTTTGTCTATAAAAACAAACTTAAATTCTCTAACACTAGATCACAGCATAACCACAATACCAGGAATAAAGATAATTTGTTACCACTAAAGCATGATACTGCCTTGTATCAAAAAAGTCTTTTTTTTAATGGTTGTAAGTTGTACAACCTCTTACCTGAATGCATTAAATGTCTCCCAACAATTCGAAAATTTAAAAATGCAGTGAAATTATTTCTTTTAGAAATAAACTGCTACACACCTTACAAGAATTTGTATCAAGATGTTAGTCCCATATCGTATATACTGTAGTTGTATTTGTTAGTACTTATTTGTATTGCACTGCTCTCTTTTTATCTTTTTACTTTTTATTTATATCATAGTATTGACTTTAAACTTTTAAAGTTATGTTTTCTTTGTTTGTACTTTTGTACCTTTATATTTAAGATATTGACGAACTTTCTTAAACTTAAGTACATACTGTACCTACTGTTTTCTGAAATTAATAAATATTATTATTATTATTATTTTTTTTTTTTTTTTTTTTTTTTTTTTTTTTTTTTTTTTTTTTTTGTTAAAAGCCAGTCACCCTTCTCTGTGGCTCCGACCCTCACAGAGGGGAGCTGGTAGTACCGGCAGCCACTCCCCACACCCGTGGGGTAAGTGACTACTGGGTCCGGGAATCGTGTGCCCTGAGCAGACGTAATGAGCCGAGGATGACGGCCTTCTGCATTCTGCCGGCTAAGACCTCTGCCGAATTTCGGCATGCCGGTATGATCTTGAGTTCCGAAAGCAATGTGTGTCTCGTTCCACCGAGGGCTCCTATAATCAGTACCACTATCTTAACAGTATGGTCTGGATACAGTCCCCGGAGTTCGAAGAGCAGATCTCGATATTTTGTCCGTTTTTCCTCCTCCTTCAAGACAATGTTGTTCTCCGCGGGAGCCGAGAACTCCACGACAAACATTGTCTTGAGTTGATGGTCGAGGAGTACTACGTCAGGCTTGTTGGCTTGTATTTGCCTGACGGTGGGAAAAGAGTAGTTCCAATAAATTAGACACCTCTCATTTCCCACAACGGACTCAATATCCCCCGGAGCGTAAGGCAGCACTGGTGTTTCGTCTATCCCATACGAGTGCCTTAAATGGTAATAAAGCACCCGTAATGCTCCGTCGTGCCTTTGGATATAGGCCGAGACTGCATATGTCGGGCAAGCCGACAGCAAGTGCATAAGAGTCTCTGGCGCCCTTATTATTATTATTATTATTATTATTATTATTATTATTATTATTATTATTATTGCTTCTCGTGAAAGAAATTTGATTACACTTACCAGCGTTAAGTTTTAATAGATTGATGTCACACCATCGAACTAAATTATCGATATCACTTTGCAAAAGATAGGCATCATAAGAGTTGTCAACGATTCTGAATAACTTCAAATCGTCAGCAAACATTAAGTAATTACTATTAATGAGTACCTCGCTAATATCATTAACAAACAGGTTAAATAATAATGGACCGATATGCGATCCTTGAGGAAGGCCAGAAGTAACTATAATAGAAGATGATACGGCTCTTGAACATCTGACAAGTGCGGTTATATAAATAACTATGAATCCATTCAAGCTTGCAACCTTCGACACCCAAAGCCCTTAGTTTGGCTATGAGTAACACGTGATCAACACGATCAAATGCCTTCGTGAAATCGGTGTAAATTGAATCCACTTATGATTGATGTTCAAAAGCATTGAGGATAAAATTTTCATAAAGAAGTAGATTAGTTGAGGTGCTCTTTTTACGCATAAAACCATGCTGCTCATTTTTAATAATATGTGCAGTATCCCATGATATTTTTGTCATGTCAAGCAATCAAGAAGCTTGGGTATCTCAGATTGGATGCAAATGGCTCGATAGTCCTTGATGTCATCTTTTGGACCAGATTTGTGAATCGGTGTTAAAAAGCTATTTTTCCAGAACTCAGGGAAAATGCCAGTGTGCAGTGACAAGTTATAGATTTTATGAAGTGGTATCGCTAATGTAAATACACTTTATGTTGTAATACGATCAGTCAACGTGTTAATATGGAAAGCAGAATACTACATAACGTGTATTGTTTGATATGGAAGATCACTAGAACAAATGAGCCAACTTATTTAAGTTCTAAATGAATTACACGTAACCACGGTCATGATACCAGAAATTTAACAAACTTTGTAATAGTACCTCACAGGACGGCTGTTTTTCAAAAGTCGTACTCGTATATAGCAGCCCATTTATGGAATGAACTCTCAGATGAAGTAAAAGTTGAAAAATATTAAAAAATTTCAACATATATTGGAACTCAATTGTTGCTAATCCAATGGCAATAGTTCTGTGGTGCCCCCTGTATTTTCAGTTGTGTATGGGTTATGTAGGATACTGATCAGACTTTTGTGTGGAGACCTCGCTCATACCTCTGTTAGCTTGTGGTACGTCATTGTCATGAAAATAGATATTTTAATTTTAACTTAGATTTAATTAGCAGTACTCACAGTGGGTCAAACCTCTTAAAAACTGGCCAAAATTGCAAATTTCCAACTTCTTAGAAAGTCCCAAGCCCATTTTACTACGAAAGAGAAACCTCCAGAGCACACAATACAAAGGGTTTTATGGGGGTAGGTAGGAAAATTTGCTCTGTACAGATAGACGAGTTCAGCAGTTCTTATCGTACTATCGGTGTATGCAGTTCGCTACTTTAAGACAAGTTAACTTTCGCTGTGTCGTGAATGAATTTGAAAGATGTTATCAAAGAAATTTAAGATGTAACATATTCCTGTGGGTAAGTACAACACAGTATTACATGTTTTTTAAATAACCTTACGTTTAATTTGTCAAACATGCATTAAAAGTTCCTAATGCCGACACTATTAAAATTCACGAGAAATAAAAGTTTCTGTTGAGCTACAAATCAAATTCCGCTAGACTCCGCTGTGTTTTTGACATCAATTGATCAGTCATGGAAGCTTGTATCTACGCCAAAAAAATTGGCTGCTAATACGTACTATTCCGGGAATTTTGATTTTTTTTAAATATAGCATTGACAATTTTAAAATATCAAATATGTTATGGTTTTGTGTCGTATAGGTTTAAGTAGTAAGTAAAACATAGGAAATTTGCAATTATGTGTTGTTATGTAATTAGATAATAACAATAATAATGATAATAATAATATTATTAATACTCTTAAACAATAATTTTATTATTCCCGGTAAAATAAGAAGCAGATGTATTATAATCATTTTACCAATGAAATAATTGTTCTTTTACAGAAAATAAATCCACAAGCACCAGAATGGAGCTATTCCAAATTTGGCCTAAAGAAGGTGGAAGCGAAAACCAAATTCGGAACCAACACATCCAAACAGTAGTTTTGAGTCGTTTTGAAGAGAACGAGTGTACTGAAACCGATGTCAAGTTAATTAAAAAAGATTTAAGCCGATTCTGCAGCAAACTTGGTAAACGTTGGAACGAAGCTAAACGAAACAAACAATACTTTTTGAAAAAGAACGACATGGTTAGACCAAAGAATTAGTTTGAAAGTCGACATCGATTCGGACAGTAGTGATTAGGTAGACAAGTGTGTATTTTTGATAGGTCTTACTTTATTTATTATTTCTGTACAAACATCTATAATAAATTTATCTTTTGAATACCTATTATCTCTTTTTATTCCGCAATATTAACAATATATAATTTTTTCGAATCTTTTTCTAAAAACACTGATTAAACAATTTTTTTAACTCTTTCATATCAGTCCCAGCCAGGGCCAGAAGGTATTTTAAAAATATTTTTCTCATAAATACCTGCAATCAACACGTATTCCAAGTTTGAAAAAAAATCGTGCATTATTCATATTTTCAACTCTTATAACTCACCTCGGTTAATAATTTTTTTCCCTATTTTTCTCATAGAAAGGACTCTGCACTTTTTAAAGGTATTTTGGTGATCAATAGATTTATCAGATTTTTTTTAAATGTTCATTCTTGAGGTATGTTTACCAACCCTGCAAGAGCACAATCATATGGTGTTCATAGTTTAGACAGGACAGGGCGTTGAAGTTGTCTTTGTAAGTTTTATATTTGCTTCCATTCCAGTAAAACCATTGAAGTAAAACTCACCGGGAACGATACGTGTATAAGTACATGTCATTTGTATTAACGATTAAGAATTAGAAGAACTAACGAATAAGTGCATCACATCTTTGACCAAGGCACAGTTTCTAAGACTATTTGAATGTTGTGATCCAGTACAAATGTATGGGAACAACCGGAATGTGTCAAAAAAAGATTTAATAACATTCTTAATGAAATTGCGTCAAGTTTTGTCGGATATATTTATACAGGCAATTTTAGGCTATTCATCGCGGCAAACAGTAAGTTTAATTTTTCAAAAAGTAAGATTAAGCCTCATGCAAAGATTTGTAAATACTGGTGTCCAATCAATAGAGGCTCGAGACAGAGAGCGGTTCATACCGACTCACGTGATAGAATTCGCCAATCATCTTTATTACCCTGACTCCGAAATCGCGCGAGTTATACTTTACGATTGTACGTATTTAAAAATGCCCAAAAGCTCTAATGTCCATGTTGCTAGACAGTCATACTCAGTGCATAAAAAGTATACCTTACTTAAAGCAGGTCTCTTAGTTGCTAAGAAAAATTAATGATGCCTTCGACAGAGCTTTACCTGGACATGTGGATATAGAGTATAATGCTTGACTATCTGCCTTTTTTTGAACCTGATAGTATGCCCAGTATTTATTAAGCAAAGTATTTGATGTGTACGCAAGTATTGTTTTAATTCTGATATGTACATACTACTACCATATTTGCTATAGTTTTATTGTTAATGTGTACTACCTCTCCTAAAAAATGATTGCGTTATTGTGTCTACTCTCTTTTTCAATTTATTTGGTTTAAGAATGGATGTAACTGCATTATCCTGTATATGCTAAAAATGAATCACGCTGTATAGATGTGGCAAAAATATGTCATTACGCCTTTTATTAATTCAGATATAGGTATGTATCCAGATTCTTATACGTCGTACCTCTAATTCTGGTGCGAAATCTTCAATTATTTACGTCATTTCCGGTACAAACGGATGTGACACAATAATCGTTTTATGATATAAATGCACGTACTTATACACGTACCATTCCCGGTGAGTTTTACTTCAACGATTTTACCGGAATGGAAGCAAATATAAAACTTACAAAGACAACTTCAACGCCCTCTCCTGTCTAAACTAAGAACCCCATATGATTGTGCTTTTGCAGGGTTGGTAAACATACCTCAAGAATTAACATAAAAAAATCAGAAAAATCTATTGATCACCAAAATACTTTCAAAAAGTGCAGGGTCCTTTAGGTATCAAAAGTACGTAAACTGAGTTTCAAAAATATCGTACATTGTTTATATTTTTAACCCGTATATATCACCCCAGACGGTGTCAATTTTTTTTACTATTTTTCCCTTAATGACCTATGCACAATAAGTACATTTGCAGAGTTTCAGAGTTTTGGCCAGAAATTTTGGATTCTGGTCAAATTGGGCAAGTATTATCGAATTTGTACCATTTCATTTATGAATAAATGTATTTATTATTATTAGTGTTATATAATTTGGCTTTAATTCCATACCCTTCTTTACAAAATGCTTGACTAAGGCACTATGCTCTATAAGCACCCTAGACACTTACTTCAGTGTGCCAAAAACAAACTACGATAGATATGTTAATTTGAAAGGATAGAATGTCAGGAACATTTTGTTTAAAAAAGAGAAATATTTAAAGTATAAAATTAAATCAAAATGTACTTTATTGTCCAAAAGAAAATTAATTTTCATTGACAAAGTAATGAAACAAAGAGTATATATAAACAAGTAAAAAAATAGACAACAAAAAAACAGAAAATAGGAACAGTACAATAAAAAAATTTTAAAAATAAAAATAAATAATGTAAAATATGGTGCTTACCAATTTTATGTTTTAATTATTAAAATATATTTTCCTCAATATGTTTTTTCTTTTAATAAACAATTTTGCCAAGATTTTTGACAAATGCCTTAAAGACAGATTAATTAGTTACCTAAACACTAATCAAATATTATCCAAAAATCAATATGGCTTTTTAAGTGGCTCTAGTACATGTGATGCAATAAATCAACTTACAAATGAAATAACTGATAACCTTAACAACAACAAAAAGTGCATTGCAGTATTTTTGGACTTAGCTAAGGCATTTGACACAGTGCCCCACAAAAAGCTACTGGATATATTACAGGGTTATGGGGTGCGGGGTACGGTGTTAAATGTTTTTAAAAACTATCTTTCAGACAGATATTAAATGGTCCGGATTAGAGAAACCATTAGCTCTCCAAGTAAAATTGTTATAGGAGTCCCACAAGGCACTGTCCTTGGACCAATATTATTTATCACTTATTTAAATTCTTTAACTAAACTAGATATAAATGGCACTGTTATCTCATTTGCGGATGATACAGTATTGTTATTTCAAGACGTTTCTTGGAATCAAACAAAATCTAAAGTCACAGATGGATTAAACAAGATACAAAATTGGCTTAACACTTTCAAATTGTCATTAAATTTAAATAAAACCCACTACATAGCCTTTTCATTGACATCTGCAAATCGGCCTGAATTTATAAGCATTAGATTCAATAACATGACTAAAGAAATTAAAGAAACAGCTCAAACAAAATACCTAGGAATAATAATTGACCAACATTTAAAATGGGACAAACACATTCTTAAATTAACAACAAACATACGTAAACTTATACATAAATTTTATATGAGGGAATTTTTAGGAAAAAAAATATTAATCATGGTTTATAAAGCACTAGTAGAGTCTCTAATCAGGTATGGCATTACTTCCTGGGGTGGTCTATATAACAATTCACTAAAGCAACTGAATGTAATACAAAATTTCATCCTGAAAGTAATCTACAAAAAAACTTGGCTGTACCCTACAGATTTATTATACTCCGAAGATGTGCGATCACTATATATTCTTTCTTCTTGCTCATATCTACATAAGAATGATAATTTAAAAAAAACTATCACCCATCAGCATGATACTAGGGGTAAATTACAGAGGAACCTTCAAATACCTATCATTAATAAGAATATCAGTTTGAGATCTTTTCAATACTTGGCTTCAAAATTTTATAACCTTCTACCCATTGAAGTCAAGCGATCAAGGAATCTAAAAACATTTAACAAGAAATGTAGAAACTGTATAAGTAATCATTACGACTCCTTTAAAAAAAAATTTTAAGAAACCTAAATACAGAATGATTGTATCACATAAATAGCATTATGTACTTTGCTATTTACTTAGTAGCTGTAGTTTAGTTTAGTAAGTAGGAACTAGATTTAATTTATATTTTATTTGTAATGATATTCACTCTGACTCATTATATTTATTAATCATAAAAATAATGAATTGTAAATAATGCAATCTACATCACCTAGGCACATTCAAATGTTTAGTCATTTAGGTGCCTGTACTAACTGTACAATTAAGTATATAAGTTGTAATTTATGAATATCGCATCCAATTTGTATCTATTGAAAAATCCATTGAATAAAGTTGAATTGAATTGAATTGAATTTTTTAGGGAAATACAGACCAGCGAAGCACTCGAAATTGAAAGCCACCAGATGTTTAAATGTGACAATTGTTCTTACCAGAGCAAGTTCAAATCTAATCTCACAAGACATATTGCGCTAGTGCACACAGACCCAAGAGAATTAGAGATACTCAAATGTAATCAATGTCAATATCAAGCAAGAGCAAAAGTGACATTAAAAAGACATATGTTGGTTCATGAAGATTCGTTGGTCCTTCCAAGGAGAAAGGGAAAAGTTACATTCGAGTGTGCAAAATGTACATACATAACAACCAACCAACAGTTACTTGTGAGACATCTTATGGTTCATCAGGACTCGAGTAAACTGCAGATGTTCAAATGTCTCAAATGTTCTTACGAGACCAAGTTCAAATCTAACCTCACAAAACATATGGTAAAACACAAGAATTCAACAGAGCTAGAGATGTTTAAATGTAGTCAGTGTAAATATCAAGCAAAGCGAAAGAGGGAATTAAAAGTACATAATATGTTGGTTCACAAAGCTGCTAGTGAAGTGGCTATGTACGAATGTAACGAATGCTCTTATCAAACCAAGCAGAAATCGTGCCTGACAAAACATATTTTGATCCATATGAGTAAAGATCAACTAGCAATAAAGGGGTTAATGCATTGGTGCCCTCATTGCTCTTATATGGCAAGACAAAAAAGTGCTCTCAATCAACATGTGCGTTTACACAAAAAACCCGAGGAAAGCGATTCAGACTCGGATTTGTACAAGTGTTCGCAGTGTTCATTCAAGAGCATTTATAAAAGTAGTTTTGTTAAGCATGCACTAGTTCACAAGAGCCTTAACAAAGCAAGCATGTATGAATGTGATATATGTTCTTTTCCGGCTAGGACGAAATTAGATCTAAAAGCTCACATGAAAACACACAAAAAGGAATTCAAATGTGACGAGTGTTTTTTTGAAACAAAATTCAAGAGTATTCTTAATGCGCACGTTAGAATACATGAATCACAACGGTGATAAAAATTGATGGCAACAGGATACCGTCTTGTTTCCCCACCTGAAAAATATACATTTTTTTATTTCTTTGTTAATAACACTAGCTGATTATTTTGAATTCGGGCTGATGCTAATAAAAGTAAAACTTAAAGAAATATTCTCTCTTAGATGAATAGGTGAAATGTAATGTCCTATTTATTTCACTTAATTTTTCAAGTTTCCAAGTAACTTAACCCTTAACCGTTGTTGAGAGATCCCTGGGACCGCTACAGCTAGTTTTCATGGATACTCCATTCATTATTTAAGATTTCTATCTGTGCTTCTCAATACCTCAGTTGTTATCAACCCTCGATGGTGTTGTTACTGTGCTATTATTTTTTTTTTACTAGTATAGTCCTATTCATGGTCCCATTTTAGTCTTCTTATTCATATCTTGCCAGATGTTTTGTGATCCATGCATTATTCTAGTAGGCCTCCGTTTGCTGTATAGCACGTTTGACAGCAATAATATACTGTCTGTCTGATTTCCTAAATGAATTTAATATTAATTAAATAGCATATACATTCACTTATTAAATTTTTTTAAAGGCAAAAGCAGTAATGTTATTGATACTAAAAACAAATTTAGATGAGAGATGTCCTTTATGCACTTATGTGATTTGTTTGAGTTTCGAAATTTTGGTTGCATGGTTGATTTTCTAAATATGATAATTTTTAGTATATTATTAGTATATTAATCGTTTATTTATTCAATTTAAGAAAAACAAGAAAAAGAAAAAAGTTTTGGTTAATACAAAGTTCAATGAGATACAACTAAAATATTAGAAAAACAATACTCATCTAAAATTATAATTTTCATTATTATTACTACTTATCTCTGAAAATAGCTGATGTATATTACATAGTTGTGAAAAGAACTGATAACGTCACAAATTATCATAGTTAAAAATAGAGTTGGCAATGGGTTTTTTCCCTCATCGAGAAACCCGGTTTTTTCCCATTTTTGAATTTACCGCCAATTTTAATCTAACTTTCAGACTAAAAGTTAGGTTAGGTTAGAAATTTCCCCAAAAATGGGTTTTTCCTGGGAGGGTTAAAATGGAAAAAAAATGTTTTTTTTCCCATTTTTTAATTTGCCGCCAGTTTTAACCCAACTTTTAGACTAAAAGTTAGGTTAGAACTAAATCAAAGAAAAATAGCATTAAAGCCCTCATGTCATGAATATATCTAACATATTTGGTATCAAAATGACCAATTCATTTTGATAAAAAAAATATTTTTCCGGGGGAAAAACCCTAAAAAATAAAAACCCGATTTTTATCCATCTCTGGGTAAAACTAAAACCACTTGAAAATTAATGGAGACTGAAAATAAGCAGTTTCCCATGCACGTCTATGCCATGCAAGAAATAACTAGATCATAAATTAGAGATTGCTAGTATACATCCGTCGATGCGCTTTGATTGGCTCTGTTTATTACATTGAGTTTCAAGATCAATAGCCATGTGATATATTGTTGAAATCAACATAGCATCTACTTTTGAATTGTACAATGAGAAATGGATATTATATTGAAAAGTAAGAAAGTCTATGTGCCAAAAGGCACTAAATATTATCCAATCTGGTCTTTCTGCATGCCAAAAAGCAAATGGGGATCTTTTATGTGAAAAAAGTTACAAAGGTTATTGCAAACCGTTACACCTTTCAAATTTTTTATAAAATATCAAAAATCTCTGAAACGGCTGGGTTTAGGAATAGAGTATGCTACATGTTTTCACTCTTTTCGAAAACTTCGAAATATGTATGTACCTGAAGTATGGATCGTTCCCGCGGGAACGAAATCCTCACTCAGAAGAAACCTTTATTCAAATTACATAATAATTAGCAAATCTTGGTAGTATTCCCACCCAATACAAGAGATTTGCTAATTATTATGTAATTTTAATAAAGGTTTCTTCTAAGTGAGGATTTCGTTCCCGCGGGAACGATCCATACTTCAGGTACATAAATATATGACTTCCATTTAAAATAAGCAAGTTGGTATCGACTTCTGGTATAAGCGGAAGTGCCAAATGCTTGTAATTATTTTCTTTGGATTGGCCATACGGACATTAGTAACTCCCTAAATTTTCAAAATTTTCTGGTGCGTACTTTTCCCTATATCATCAATGTAGTTCCCAGTGGGACACCTTGTATGTGGTACAATATATGCAATTTGGGTTGTTGTAATTTTTGGATCTTATACAGTGTGTCCTTGGATGCAGTTGACAAGAGGAAAAACATCTCTATTATTGATTTTACGACAGAAAGTCATCCTTTATAAAAAAAATTCTGCTTGTCGAAAAAATGAATTTACCATATAAAAATCTTAGATCAGATGTACTGGGTGTTAATAAATTAAGAAAACATCAAAATGCCTCAAGAGAGAAGTACCTTTATTTATTATTTTGAACAAAATGTTTATAAAACAAAGTTGCTTATAATTCAAAATAAAGCTTAAATACAAATTATGAAGTCAAAATTTTGACTTACATTTATGTCAACTTACATTTTTTTTCAAAAATTAACATAACATAACATTAACTTCAACGATTGTGGAAAAACAATTTATTCTACGTAGTCTCCTCCAACCTCAACACATTTCTCCATCCTTTTAATAAATTCACCATAGACCTTACGAATAGTTGAGGGTACATTCACTTCATTCACCGCATCTTATATTCGTGCTTTTAGTGCTTCTCGATCATGCGGCATAAACTTTCTGTTTTAAAACACCCCACAGAAAAAAATCCATGGGTGATCTTGCAGAAAAATTAATTGGAGCATATCTTCCCATCCATCTGGCTCTGAAGTGATCTGTCAACCACTGCCGTACCAAAACTGAGGAATGAGCTGGGCAACCGTCTTGCTGCCAAAAAATATTAAGCCTTACTTCCGGTTGTAGACTGTTTATAAATGGCAATACAAAGTTTTCCAAAAGGTCCAAATAAACATGCTGATTTAAATTTTCTTCTAAGAAATATGGACCAACAATTCGATCATAAAAAATCCCGTACCATACATTCACTTTTTTATAACGCTGACTTCCTTTGTGAATGACATTGTTTGGATTTTCAAAAGCCCAATAACGACTGTTTTGTGATAAAACGTGGCCATTGGTAAAAAATGTTGCTTCGTCAGTAACAAAAAAACATTCTGTGAAAACTTCTATCTACGAGGTAGTTCTCACCGACCCATAAACAAAAATCCAATCGCTTCTCTTCATCTCCATTTTCAAGTGTATGTCTGAACCTTGGCTTAAACAGTCGAACTTTGTTTTCCATATAAATTCTCTGTAAATGACTTACTTACTTCCAGTCTTTGTGAGCGTTTCCGTAAAAATAATTTCGAGGTTTTCTATTACTGAATTTATTGCCAAAAGTGTTGCTGCATCGTCTTCATTGTACTTTTTCTTGGGTTTGAGTTTTTTGACATCCAATACAGTTCCAGTTTCATTGAATTTTTTAGAAGTTTGCGCAATGATTGGCGCGATACCGCTGTGTTACGGAACTTTTGGTGGAAAAGGTTAATTGCATATCGATAAGAGACGTCTCCAATCCCATAACATTTGATCAAATAAATTCTTTCTTGTTTGGTAAACATTTTTTTAAATGGTCAACAGAACACTGATAAATGCAGATGTAAGATAGTAATGATCTACACAATGTCACAATGATGTTTGTCAGTTCAATATTATCGACAGCACACTCTGTTTCTTAATTTGAATTCTTATTCGTATTAATAAATTCAACGTAAAAAGATGAACACAATAAAAACATGAAAGTCAAAATACAGACTTCATAATTTGTATTTAGGCTTTATTTTGGATTATAAACAACTTTGTTTTATAAACATTTTGTCCAAAATAATAAATGAAGGTACTTCTCTCTTGAGGCATTTTGATGTTTTCTTAATTTATTAACACCCGGTACATCTGATCTAAGATTATTATATGGTAAATTAATTTTTTAATAATAGAGATGTTTTTCCTCCATCCGGGGACACACTGTATATATAGTCCTTGGAGACCGACGACTCAGATTATGTCCCTGATGCAATCTGTGTCCTTCCATAAACTATAAAAATATGTTGTATTCTTCATCGGGAAGGTTTCTTGAGTCATTCTCTATTTTGGTTTCGATAATCAAAGATTTTGCATTTCATACCGTTAGTTCTTTTTAAAGAGCATCATAGACTACTGGCCTTATTAATTATTACTTATAACTAAGCTATTGTTTCCTGTTTCTATTACTTCTTTTAAAAGTGCGCATGTTTTGGGAAAACTACAAAAATGGCAAGAAATAACCTTTTCAAATTTTCTTAGCATTTTATGCGCATAATGTAACTATACCTTAGCCGGGAAACGAGGATACTAATAAATAGAAAGTAATTCAAAATAATTTTTACAGAGGCTTATCAATTTTCAATGTTGCTCGACATGGGCTGACACTATGGACATTTCAGTTCATCACTATCCTCCTTTCCTGGCTAAGGTATAGATATATGTAGTTATTGCATGTGTTAAAGATTAAAAAAAAAGTTTAGACTACATTTAAGTTAACAAAGCACTAAATAATTTACATCGGTATGCCTTATTTGTTAAGTGATAAGTAGATTGAATAAGATTTTGACAATTGAATTATAAATTGTGTATTATTCTTGTATATATGTATAATAAACATCCAATATTAGTAATTTTGACTACTTTAGATATACCCTAAAATTTACCTGCACAGTTTCGATTCTTGTAAGTCTGTGGAAATAAATGTTTATTAACTTGTAATTGAATATAATACATATCACATTATTTCTTACAAATATTGTTTATAAGTATAAAGGCTTCTCCCATTTAAATTTCGGTAGTCTTTGATGTGACACATTGTGTACATTTTAAGTTTTTCCAAAATGTTACATTTTTGAGCCGTAGAGGATACGAATCTTTAGTTTTTAATGCTCTATTTCAGTGGTTCCCAACAAAATTTTTTCAAGGACCCCCTCATCGGTCGCTATACTGACAAGGACCTCAAAAGCTTAAATTCTTAAAATGAAGATTATGTAGAATCTACTATAAATTACTTACTAAACTAATTTACTTAAAGGTGGAAACTGTTCATATATATATATATATATATATATATATATATATATATATATATATATATATATATATATATATATATATATATATATATATATATATATATATATATATATATATATATATATATATATATATATATATATATATATATATATATATATATATATATATATATATATATATATATATATATATATATATGAAAATGAAATTTGATGTTAACACAAGTTTAATACAAGTACAATACAAAACAAAATGATTGAATATCTCAGTGACATTTCGCGGACCCCCAAGACATCGTCCGCGGACCACCTCTTGGGAATCCCTGCTCTATTTATTACGCACGGCTTAAAGTAGAAACTCATATGAAGCTGGCTAAATGCCTGCATGTTTTAGTAAATTTTGACCATAAAATGTGAATTTTTAGTAGGAAGTATTGTTTACATTTCAGTAAACTTTTATTTCAGTTTATAATTTTTCAAATTGTTTGATTTAATAACAAAATTATTCATTTTTGGTTTAAAATTTTTTGTTCTTGTTGAGAACAAATAATGAAAAAATATATTTATTATTTACTAGATTCTACCTGCCAATTAGTAGATTAATAAAATAATGTGGTAACCGGGTGATGCTGCAAGAAATATAAACAAAGAGTGATCGATAATGCGAGATAGCGTGCAAAAATGAAGGCGAAATAGGCACGTTTAAATGATATAAAAATATTCAATGTCACCAAAATAAACATTAAAATCATAATTTACAAAGTTCTCCAACAAAACATGTGGCAACGACATCAAGAGAAGCATGTACACGATTGCATGTTTCTCTCTCGCTTGCTCTTATTGCCACCCCAAAACCAACACTTTCCGATACTGTATGGTTGTATTACAGGACAAATCATACAATGTAACAGTACCTTTCAGGTATTGGCAAATTATCATAATTGGTACACTTTTATGGAAAGCCATAAACAGGCCCGAAGCGAAATGTCCCAGTGGCCAGTAGCTAGCCATATCCTTCAATTTTCCAACAGAGTACAATAATGTGCCATCAAAGGGCCACTGATGATGCCACCCTTTGGCCAGCATATTTTTGGCTGTAATCTCACATTTTTCACCGTATTTTAAAGTTTTCTGCTCGACTGAGCAGTTTCATAATTTTTTTTGAACAAAGATACCGCAGCCGTAAAAGCGATTTTCACCCCGCGGAAGGGGTGGAAAAGTGTGGAAGGGTGTCTATAAATGTAAGTTAGATCCGAGGGGTCAATTGTGGTACGAACGAAAGATATCATGCCAAATTCCAGCACCCAAAATTTTGTACACTATATTTCCTCTTTGACAAAGATTACACACAGATTTCCTTAAGGTTTTCTCGAATTTTCAAAAAATTTTTGAAGAAAGGTGGAGGGAATCCGAAAAGCAAAAGATTTCCTTCTGAGTACACCAGATTTCATTCGCGGTTTGCCCCTCGGTCAGATCCTTCGACTGAGGTTTTTGACCGTACTGAGAAATACAAATATTTTTTTATAGAAAGGTAGTTGCTAAATGTATACGAGTGCTTTTCACCTTTCACCCCCATAGAAGGTAGAAGGGTGTGTTTTTAGGACTCGTGCCCATTGAGACTTAATCTACTGGATCAGTAGAAGAACATAAAAAATTGGAGACTTTATACTTGACAGTTCTGATTCTTCTAAGTCTATGGAAATAATAAATATTTATTTTTTGTTCTAGTCCACAACAAATAATGAAAGAATATGTTTATTCTTTAGTAGATTTTACCAGTAATTTAGTAGATTCCTCAGATTGTAGACAGACATAAAACAAATGTACGCCTCTAGGTTGTTAGTCTTTAAGCTTTGATAACGCTGTGCGTTAAGGGCTAGTAGCTTAGGCAAAGAAGAATAGGTGGAACGTCAATATTACGCAAAGAAGAAGAAGAGACATAACCTTAGTTTCACATCTTTAACATTTCCATTGGTAAAGTTTCATTTTTCTATAATATCGTGTTAAAAAATTGCAATTAAATTGGTATTTTACAGGACTTTCAATGCATGGTTGAATTTGTAACAAAGACTCCATATAACGTATTTAAAATGACCGACGAAAATTCTATGATATGTAGACTGTGTTTACACATAATCTCTGATAAAGATAATCCAGTACAGCCCTTGGAAAAGATTGTGAATATTGTACGAAGTATTCTGCCAACACTGGTGAGTAGCATTTTGTAATGACGGAATGTTACAGAATTATTACGTTATACTCGTTTCATTTTCTATATATGTATAAACAGTCAAGAGAATAGGTAGTAGGTACATTTAATCATTGCATTAGACCTATTTTATCTGCCCAAGCACAACATCCCCACTAGGGTGGAAAATACCTACGTATTTGTTGGTCTTTCAGAATTTTGATTTTAAATGGTGCGTGCGTATGGAGACCTGAAGTTTCCCATGTAAATTGCATGGGGAAAATAACTTTTTGGGATTTTTTGAACAATTGTTCAAGGTTAGGGAAAATTTTGCATTAAACTTATAGGACTTGGAGAGGACTATCCAATGAAGAATTTGATATACCTATTATACATGTGGGTTTGCCGCCCCTAACGCACCTCCACGGTGCCCCGACAACTACCCTTACATCAAAAAATATAAATTCTTCAAAGAATTCACCCTTTTGAATACTTTATTCCCCTTTTTCTTCTAAAATTATTACTATTGGTCTAATGGAATATACAAGAGCCGGTATGGTAGCGCAGTGGGCTAAAACATGTTAGTGGCAAGCTTGTTTGGTCACACTGTCTAT
This sequence comes from Rutpela maculata, assembly GCA_936432065.2. NCBI lineage: Eukaryota > Metazoa > Arthropoda > Insecta > Coleoptera > Cerambycidae > Rutpela > Rutpela maculata. The sequence continues at coordinate 22,415,798 of OW386293.2, forward strand.
CGTGTATGGGGTTCGATCCCTATCTCCGACACTAGCAATACCGGTGGAATATTGGATTTGGGGGTTGTCTAGTATGTGTGTTGTTTATTTATCCATATACACACGTCATCCACAATCACATGAAATGCCAATGAATATTTCTTATCACAGCTTTAAAACTAAAGGGAAGCCAAATCCCTTTATGCTTCAGACTGATTTATTTCAGGTTTTTGTCCGCTTGATTAAAACTCCAAGTAATTTGTTACCCCGTTTTTAAAGGAATTGAATAATATTCACAAGGGAGAACAGTATTTTGGCTAATTAGTTTCACAGTGGGGGGCGTGGGTAAATGAATTATATTTTTGTGTTTTCTTTGTCTTCAAAAAAATTATATACTAGAAGAACAATTGCGTAAGATGACTAAAAGGGCGCCAAATGATTTTCTTTACTCAACATATGCCCTAGAGCCAAACGTAGTGATGATGACAAAAACCATTAAATATTCACTACAAATTTAATAAACACTGACAAACCCAATATACACAAAGATGGGCATTACATACAATAAAATTCAGTTTAGTAACTTGCTAGTTAACAGAGTATGCATAATTATTATTACGAATGCACTTAAAAGAATTCACTCTTGCAAGAGATACAAAAAAAAATAAAAAAATTCTAGTCTTAAATTGTTATATTATAGACATCAAACAATATATTAGATGGTTTTATGTACCATATTCATAATTTGTTAATACCAAATCAAATTATAGTTAATACTAATCGCTCAAAAACTATGTTAATACTACTATGTGCCGAATAAATACAACAAAATGGCGTATAAATGATTAAATATTACTATAGGGCAAATACAGAAAACAATGAAAACAGTAATAACTCTTCCACTGGGTGGTATTTATCATTTGTCTCCACAACACTCATAGATGAATAAAGAGGACAGTTTCCCTCCCTCAGTTTCCCAGAGAAATGTGATTTTATTGTACGCAATAGAAACACAGGACCCTCCGTGTTGAAACTTAGACGACAGCTTGATTATAAATTACATAGATCGAGATCCAGTACTTCTCCTTAAATCTATGGTTCAGTACTTCCAAACTCTTACATAACATCAATGTCAGCACTCACAACAATAATAGCAAAAAGGGGCAAAAGAAAAAAACGCCTAAAAATACGAAACTTGGTATTAATTCACAGCTCATTAATGAAATATTGTTTAAAATTTATTATTTGTGGCATATTCATGATTTCTTAGTTTGTTGGGTATTTTGCAACTGTAAATAGTTGAGTTAATTTCAGCTCAACTAAAAGAAAACTTAAGGAATCCGCTATTATTTTGTTAAATGAGGATAAATGTATTTCTAATTATTCTATAGATTTCTGTACCAGCTGGTTGCCGATTCTCAGAGACGAAGTAAGTAAAATTAAAATAAATATAATTTAATGTCGCACGTGACTATGGAAATACATAAACAACAAACTGTCTGGTTTGACATTCTCAAAAGTGAAAGTTTTGATAACGGAAAAAGGACTATTTTCCGAAACGTCAACTGCCTTCGTTTTAATTTTTCTATTTATCATTTAATAATTTTGTTTCAGTTTATATATTTTTAGGAGTGAGACATTTTGTAATAGAAGTATAAAAACCAGCCTCTGTCTGATCCTTTTGGCGCAGAGGTTTATTTCATCAACATTTTTAAATATTTTTACAGTGTCAAAATACTCAACAAACTAAGAAATTATTAATGAAGTTCTGAAAGGTAATGAAAATAAATGCTCACCTCCAACTGTGAAAACTCTAGTGAATTTAATACAGGGTTTGGACTCTTATGGAAAACCTGAAGAACCTGGAAAATTCGGGGAATTTTAAAAACTGTAAAAAAATCATGTATATCTCAGGGAATTAAAAAAAGAATCGCTAAAATCAGGGAATTTCGAATCACAATATGGGAAACAATAAACAAATTACGAGCTCCCACTTAGTTTAAATTTAAAAACTGTTAGTTTAAATTTGAAAAAATATATATTACAAAAAATGGGCTATGTCACTAAAAATGATTTGATTATCTAAAACCACATTTAATATAATAATTATTGTTATGTGTTATAGAAAAACATTTTTTTTTGTCATGGAAAACCTGAAAAATTCAGGAAATCTTTCTAGCTACGTAAAGTCTGAATGCTGTAATATGTCTTGTTAAAAAAATTATCAGCAATAGCTGTTTCTCTGAGGAAAAGTATATACAATTAGTTTTGGTAATGTTATATTATCTAACAATTACTTTCGGAATGTTGTGCTATAACAAGCCTGCATATCACTGGTAACATTACATACTCATACTACCATACACATTCGTTCAATGTTCCAGCAGAATATTGCAACGATGACATATACAAGCATTGTGCTCGGGTAGTATACATGTATTATTTAATTTTATCCTCTGAACAGATCTAAATTTTTATTTCAGTAATAATTTTATGATTTAATTTTTAGAACTTAAATGTCAGCAGTAATCCTATAATATGTAGTACATGTAATGAGTCATTACAGAAATCATATAAATATAAAGTATCTTGCCTAGAAGCTCTAGAAACTAAGAACAAATTTTACATGGAAGAAATGAATCACTCTAAATTGTCAGCAGGAGTAGTAAAGGAGGAGAGAGTGACTGATGGCAACTTCTGTAGATTTTGTTCACAGCGTGTTGCGAAAGATTTGGGAGAGTTTAGTAAGCTGGAAGCTGGTGTGATGGAAATATGTATTCCAGAATTGGTACGTTAGTGGTTAAAACTTTGTTCTACGACTATTGAATAATCCATTAATTATTACACAATGCGAATAAAGAGAATGTTGTTAGGCAGCCGAAGTAATTTTTCGCGCTGTATCAGAACTGGCTCATCACGTCAGGATTTTGAAATATTTGAGGTTAAATACCTAAAAGCCACTTTACATTAATGCAATATTGCAGGTGGGATACAAATTTTTATTGCGCGCATGCGTACATCGAGCTATTTCGATCAGCTGATGGCAATATTTTTCATTGCATTGAATTAGCGCGTGTTCTAATTTGATTGCATGGCAGATGCAATATAGTTACTTTATTTGGGAATATTTGGGTTGCCAACCCAAGTATTAAAGGAACTGAAGCAACAAACATAAGTTATATTTTAAAGAGTTATTGTTTGTAGAAAACACAATAGAACACGAAAGTAAACAATAAGCACGTCACTATTTTGTACCAACAGATCAGATTCGGGGATTAATAATTTGCTTGTTTACTGCGAACATTACCTCATAAAAGTTTTTCTTTTCGTTTGGTTGGTAGGCCCAAAGATTTCACAAAATATTGCAGTAGTGTAAAGCGCTTTCAAGGTGCAAAAATTTTTGCGCAAAGTTTTGCATGCCATCCTTTTCATTGCATTGCATAAATGTAAAGCCGCTTTAAGAAATGGCTTGTTTGGCAACTTTGAGGTTATGTATAGAACTCAAAAAAAAATTTTTTTTAATAAATAATTTAGTATTGTCCTTCATCTTTAAAATGAGCTTTTAAATGGCCATCTATGATGTTTCCTGGTTATAGGCATTTTAAGGTGACATGAATTTGAAACCATGATCCCTACAATCCAATAATCTTAACCAAACAACTCTAAACGAATTAAGATTTAATACAACAGAAGGGATGACCCAACAATCTTAAACAAACGACTCTAAACCAATCAGATTTAATCTTCACAACAATCTTAACCAATGAATCAAAGGACAAATTGTCATATTTTTTATTACAAAATATATATCTTTGGGACAACAACCAAGGCATCCCCAAATTGTATCGAGCCAAACCCTTAGGAGGGTGAAAACTATCTTTATACAATACCAAACTACCTAGCTTTCACCCCAAAGGGAACCGAAGAAAAATTTTTCCAGAACTCTTAAAGGCCAAGATTCTAACATCAGAACACTTAAAAAGTCTTTAACTCTAAACATGAAAAAACCCAAAATCATAAACCATACTTCCAAAGATAAAAAATACGTAAAATCGTGTTTTTAAAATTTTGAATTTTGGAGCTTCAACCTGCTGCTGTATTTTTAAAATAAAGACATTTTTTGAACTTTATCCATAACAGTTTTCATTGAGAATGACCTAAGGATTCTATGCCTTGAATTTGCAACGATTCCGTCGACAACAAATTATCCATGCATTTGGTGCGGGGTATTTTACCTTAAAGTGCAATTTTGTTGAGTACTCGTAAAAACGTATAGTATTCTACTCACATGTAATAGGTATTACCCGCTCGGATAAATGACATCATCCTCATAATAATATTAACAATCTTCATTTTGTTGAGGAGTGGTGGAGTACAAGAATGGAATAATTATGCTTAAAGAAATATTTCATGATTATGAGAGATCTAAAGAAAATTTTGTAATGATTGATGAACCCTGTATGTAATATTTTACTTGGTTCCACCATTGTATGGACCTCACTGTATATATTATCAAGCTTAATGTCAATTAGCTCTTCATCTCGTCATACTAAACACTTGTTGAAATCACTCGCAAGTTAAACACAATTTTTCATTGCTAAATAAGAATTTTTGATTTTAGGATCCATCCCTCATACGAAATGATGTTATATGTGAAAAGTGCTTGCATAGATTTCATGTCTATTATAATTTTGTCCAAATGTGTGCAAATGTTGAAGAAACGATTAGCAATTACTGTAAAGCCCAAGATGCAGATGACAATGGTGAAGTTGATTTAGAAGATATCCTTGAATATTCACTAAAAACGGACAGGTATTTTGACAGAGTTGAAATTAAAGACGAAAAATTAGAAGAAGACAATTCTCAACCTGCAGAGATTTTAGTGGAGTCAAATGAGAGCATTTATGCAAACTGTCTGACTAAACAAGAAATCTCCATTAAAGACGAATCTGAAGAATATGGCACTCATGCAGACATGTAAGTACATTAGTTATATGCCTGAATAAATTTGGCTAAATGTTACCAAAAATACTGTCTTCAAACTCTGGTAAAAACCTTACTAAAAAAATGGAGCTGTTACTCAATTAACATTTCTGGAATAACAACTTCTGGGATAGGATTATCAGAATATTATCCAAAATTCAGTGAAATCAAAAGATCTGTTGGAAATTAATGTTTATTGTTCGTTTTGGGTATTAAATTGATTGCATATATCGACTATGGTATCATGGTTGATGCTTGGCAGATGACAATAGTCGGGCTGTGCCTCCATTTTATTCAGGTCTCTTCTACACAGGCTCTACTTTTGAATATCGAAGTAGTCTATTTATGTGACATGGTTTGTTGTGTGAAAAAAACATTTATAGTTTCAAGAAGTTGCCATTCCTCAGTTTGTAAAATAGTGTTCTACTGCTGCAATAACTTCCTTCATTCGATGGAAATTACTTTTTAGCTAAGACATTTTAGCATTTCGGAAATAAATAGTAGTCCACATCCATCAGGCTAATGTGAGTAACAATTTGAAGCCAAATTGGTAAAGATGACTAGTGCGACAGCGGGTCTGTGAACCAACGAAACAGCACCTTTTTTTTTCTGATAAGTACTGGCTTTTGTAGCGAATGATATTTTTTTTATTGTAATTGTTACCAAAGATTAGCATAATACTCTCCATTTATATTTTGGTCAATTGGTATTATCCCCTTTAGAATCCCAGATGATTTTTGGGCTGAAGCCTTTGCCTTCGATAATCTTTTTTTATCTCTGGTAGGTATATAGTGGTGGATCCAGATCTCACCAGTAATAATAATTTTCTTTAGAAAAGTAAATAGTTTTACTTCCACTTGGAAGTGGAAGTATAGTAACACAAAACAATTTTTGAAAATCTTTATTGTTCAAATAGGCTTATAATGTCATGGAACGTCGAGATTTTAAGTTGGAGCAAAAAAAATTCTGTCTGTCTGTTGGTCTATAACTTTTTTGTGCGCACAATTACTCTGGAAACTTTTAAGATCGAAGTATAGTAAAATTTGGTACACATATGTATTTTAACGAGATCTGGAACTAGATATTCTGATCTTATTCTGTTGAATGTTTACATAAACATAAACATAAACAGGGAGGGTAACAAACAAGTAAGAGTCCATAAAATTGGTATACAGTATATATAAGAGAAATAAGGTCTCGAAAAATTTTTGGCATTAGCCACCTCCATTACCACTCCCACCCCGATATTAAAGAGGCTGAAAAAATAAAATTATGATTTTTTACTTCATCCACCTCCACTACCACCACTCCGAGCCTCACTAACAATGTGCCATATCGTTTTATGAGGTTTTGAGGTTGACGATTTCAAATATATTATTTAAATTCCATAAACAATTATTTCCACATAGTGGACTGCAAATATAGTATCAATTTTTTTTTTCGTTGTGAGAAACTTGTATAGAAAATCTGGATGTGAAAGTAGTGATTCTTTAGGCAACGGATTTTCTTCCGGGGTCAACAGACGTATTACTCACTTTGTAAAAACCATTAACCCATCTAATTGTTGCATTAGAATCTGAGATGCATCTTTTCTGTTGAGATGCCTATAATCTTAGCAATCTCGTGCATTTGTTATTGGAAGTCTTTCAATGTCGTATCGCGGATTTTTGTGATAGTTGCTTCATTTGACTTGACAGTCACTGCAAGGGTAATCTCCCAAGCTTGCTTTGCCATGGTAAAATAGAGCTACTCTTTTTTACCATCCCCAATGAAGGTGTAGAGTCCCCTAAACTATTATCCATATTAGTTTTAATTTCAGTTGAAATCATATTCTGTACAAGTATTTGCTTGAGAAATACTCAACCTACTTTGACTAATAAACAAAAAAAATGTAGTGAAGGATGTCATTTGCCTATACAGTGTGTCTCATGTCTTCCAAATATTCTGCCTCTCTTCTAAAAAATATCGAAAATTTTTAAAAATGGTGTGGTAGTGGGCACAAAGTTGTATAGCTTAAAAATATTTTGAAATATCCATTCAAAGAACCTAAATTATGACGTCCTGCTTAAATGGATCACCCGGTATGTTCAAAATATTATTAAACTATACGCCTGTCTCCTCTGGATTCAATTTTTGAAAATTCTATATCTTTTATAATAAAGCCAGGATATTTGGAAGATGCGAGGTTGATATATCCTCTATTCCAAAGATAAAATGTTCATTTTGGCAATCTAATTTTATTATTAATCAAAGCTTTGATATTATTGCACTCTCAGAGACATGGTTATCACCCGAATTCCCATACACATTGATATCTCTGCCGCAGTACACCATTATGAGAGCAGATCGACCATCTAGAGGAGACGGCTTATGTTTCTATGTAAAAACTAACTTACAATACAAAATAATCTCTACCGACTATGTCGACAATAGGCAACTTGAACAACTTTGGATAAACATACAAGTTAATAAGAGTAATATTGCATTTGGAGTAGTATATAGAGCACCATCTACACATATTTTTTGTCTTCAGGAGTTGGAAACAGTTCTATCAAATATTTACGTTGAGTCTGAAGATATTATCCTCATGGGGGATATGAATGTTGATTTCCTAAAACCTTATTCTCACACCAATATTTTAAATTCTCTACTGGACTCTTTTAACTTAAAACAAATTGTTGACCAGAGAATTAGAACTACCGACAGTTCGTCAACTCTCATAGACATAATTTGTACAAGCAGTAACATGAAAATTAATAAATGTGATACATTAGACCTGTTAAACATGACCGATCACAGAATGGTATTTTGCGAAGTAGATCTTGCCATGGGTATATCATTGCCAAAAATAATCATTTACAGAAACTTTAAACATTTCGATTTTAACAGCTTTTCTGAAGATGCACTGCTCATAAACTGGAATGCAATTATAGATATCCCTGATATAACAAATAAAGTAAATTACCTGAATGAGGCAATTATTGGTCTCTTCGATATTCATGCCCCGATCTGCACTAGAAAAATAAGAAAGTGTACACCTCCGTTTATTACCGACACCATCAAATATATGATTAAGTTAAAAAATAAGGCATACAGAAAATACCTGGTAACAAAAAGTAGTGTGGACCATGCGTATTACAAAGATTTAAAAAACCATGTGACATTAGCCATAAAAAATGAAAAAATAGCATATTTTAAATATCGACTTAATGTTGACAGGAAAAACCCTAAGAAACTTTGGCAGCTATTTGAAAATAATAATGTTCTACACACTGTGACATCCGAGGAGGTAGAAAAGATTGTTTATACACTAAAATCTGAAGCAACTGGCGTAGATGGGATAAACCTTAAAATGTTAAAATATGTTTTACCGTTTTGCTTGAATATGTTTACTCATATCTTAAATACTTCAGTGCAGACCAGTAAAATACCAGATTTATGGAAAAATTCTTTAATCATACCTTTGCCCAAGGTTCCCAAAGCTGTGACCTTGTCGGAGCTTCGGCCAATTAGCGTACTTCCAACTATGCCAAAGGTGCTAGAACTGATCATCTATTCACAACTTTCTGAACACACGAGAATATCAACCATCTTACCTCAGATTCAATCAGGATTTCGACCAAAACACAGCACCACTACAGCTCTAACAAAAATAAGTAACGATGTTGCCCGAAATATTGATAACTCCAAAGTAACCTATCTGGTATTGCTAGACTATAGCAAAGCATTTGATGTCATTAATACAGAATTACTTTTAGACAAATTAAACTACTATGGTTGTGACACTAATGCACTGAACTGGTTCAATAGTTACTTAAATGGTAGAAAACAGCAAGTAAAAATTAATGGCATGACATCTAATCAATTACCTATAACACATGGGGTGCCTCAAGGTAGCATACTAGGACCGCTACTATTTTCAATATTCACCGCAGATCTATCAACTATATTAACAGCAGACTGCTCTATCCACATGTATGCAGACGACACCCAACTCTACATGTGCAGTTCTACATCATCTGTCGATTCTACCATTAGTGAACTAAATATAAAACTTAGTTTAATTAACCAGTGGTCCTGTGAAAATGGTTTGATTCTTAACCCTAATAAAAGTACAGCACTGTGTATCGGTACTAATTCCGCTTGTGCAAAAGCAAGTTCTTCTGCTTCTGTCGAGTTAAAACTGGGCGACTCCATAATTAAGATGACTGAAGAGGCGAAAAACCTTGTACTTCTTATTGACAATAGACTTTCCTTTGAAAAACATATAAATAAGAAATCCAGTATTTGTTACTTTAAATTGAAATCCCTTTCATAAATTTAAATATGTCCTTCCATCTGATACAAAATGGAATCTTGTAAATAGTCTAGTTTTGAGTCATTTAGATTATTGTAGTCCCGTTTATTATAACTTTCTCACAGCTGCTATTAAAAATAGGCTGCAAATTATTCAAAATGCCTGTCTCAGATTTGCCTTTAATAATATTCATTACATAGACCATGTCACACCATTTTATAATAGTCTGAGTATATTAAAAATGAATGGTAGATTTGAATTGCAATTTTCCCTTATGTTATACAATGTCATTAAAAATAAGGCACCATCTTATTTACATACTTTGCTAATTGAATGCTCTGATGCGCATGGCTTATATCTTAGACACAACAACCTACTTACCGTCCCTAAACCCAATACGGTTAAATTCGAGGGTTCCTTTGAATATATGTCAAGCACAATCTATAATAAATATGTCTCCCTGTTTGTTTCTTGCCAAAGTAAATATATGTTTCACTCAAAAATTAAAGATAGTTTGCTGCATAATCAACAAGTACTTGTTTAAATTAATTTTGTGTCGTGTTCGTGTAATCTTTTTGGATAAAATTTGTTATATTTATTTGTTTATTTATTTTTCCTTTCTGTATACATATAATTTTACACAATTTTTTAGCATGTTAGGGTATAATTGAAAATCAGCTCTGCTGAATTATACCCATTGAATGTTTTTTTTAATATTTCTATATATATGTATTTCTATTTTATTTACTTTACTTTATATCTTATATTTACTACCTACTGTAATATTTATCATTCAGTAAACCTATTCTATTCTATTCTAAATCAACTGTCATTTCTGTGTCATGCCACATATTTTTCGAGTGCCTCTTGTATGTTTTTACCAATGTTTGAGTTTAGGTGGTGCGTACTTATCAAGATAGTTCTTATTTACAAAGTAAATATTTGTGGTACTTGCCAATTTCAAGTTTTAATAAAAAATGTTTTGCCTCAAATGTGTAGTGACATTAATTTATCTTTTTTAGGGATATACAGACCAACGAAATACCTAAAATTGAGAGTCAAGAGGTACCTGCAAATGGGATGGATGCAATTACTTCTGCAGAACGTTCAAAAATGAACAAAAATAAACAGTTGTCTGCGAGAGATCCTAAGATTCGTAAATGCTCAAACGATTTGCAGATGTTCAGATGTCATAACTGTACTTATCAGACTAAGTACAAATCTAACTTAACAAAACATCTGATGATTCACACTGGTAATTTCTCCAGAAGGGTGAGGGAAGAAATTAGATTACAATGTACAGAATGTACCTATTCAACAACCAATAAACAGTTATTTCGGAGGCATCTTATAATTCATAAAGACTCGAGTGAGTTGCAGATGTTCAAATGTCACAATTGTTCTTACCAGTCCAAGTTTAAATCTTCTCTTGCAAAACATATGTTAGTACACAGAGACCCAACAGAAAGAGAGTTATTTATGTGTAGTCAATGTGAGTATCAAACAAGGCGGAAAATGAATTTGACTAAACATATCTTTTTGGTTCACAAAGATTCTTTCTCACTTGCAATGGGAGGAGAAAAACTTACATTAGATGGTACAAAAGATACCCAGCTAACACCCGATGAACAGCTACTTGGGAATCACATGATTCATAAACACTCAAGAAACTGGAAGATGTACAAGTGCCACAATTGTTCTTATCAGACCATGTACAAACATAACCTTACGCACCATATGCTAGTGCACATGGACCCAACGGAATTAAAGATGTACAAATGTAATCAATGTAAATATCAATCAAAACGAAAAAATGAATTGATTAGACATACCATGTTGATCCACAAAGATGATTCCTTGTTTGCGAAGGGAAAGGAAAAAATTACATTAGAATGTCCAAAATGTACGTACCAAACAACCGAAAGATACGCATTTAGTAGGCATCTTCTTGTTCATAAGGATTCAAGGGACTCGGAGCTGTTCAAGTGTCACAGTTGTTCTTTCCAGACTAAGTTTAAACATAACCTTATACAACATATGCTAAAGCACAGGGACCCAACAAAACTAGAGATGTTCAAGTGTAGTCAATGTGAATATCAGTCGAAACAAAAAATGGGATTAAAGTCGCATATTATGTTTGTCCACAAAGATTCTTTTTTACTCGCAAGGGGAAGGAAAAAAATTACATTAGAATGTCTGAAATGTAACTACCAAACAACCGAAGAACACTTACTTACGCAGCATCTTATGGTTCATAAAGACTCATGCGACTCACAGATGTTCGAATGCCACAATTGTTCTTTCCAGACCAAGTTTAAATCTAACCTTACAAAACATATGATAGTCCATAGAGATCCAGCAGAATTAAAGATGTTCAAATGTAGCCAGTGTGAGTATCAAGCAAAACGAAAAAGGGGATTAAAGTCGCATATTATGTTTGCTCACAACGGCACTTTCTTAGGTGCAAACGAAAAAGATAGATTTGCCCATGAAGATTGTTCCTTACTTGCAAGGGGAAAAGAAAAAAAAATATTAGAATGTCTAAAATGTAACTACCATACAACTGAAAAACACTTGCTAAGGAGGCACCATCTTAGGGTTCATAGAGATCCAAACGATTGGCAAATGTTCAAATGTCACAATTGTTCTTTCCAGACTAAGTTCAAACATAACCTTATAGATCACATGCTAGTACACAGGGACCCAACAGAATTAGAGATGTTCAAATGTAGTCAGTGTAAATTTCAAGCAAAGCGGAAAAAGGGATTAACAGCACATATGTGGTTTACTCACAATCCTTTGTTACTTGCAAGAGAAAAAGAAAAAATAACATTAAGTGATTAATAAAATGTACCTACTGTTTACCCCAAATTTACCCCAATTTGCCCCCCAATCCTTCGACGGAACAAGATGAAAATATAATCTAGTTCCAGATTTCGTTAAAGTACATATGTGTACCAAATTTCAAGTTAATCTCTAAACGGTTCCAGAGTAAACGTGCGCACAAAAAAAGTTACAGATAGACCGACAGACAGAAATTTTTTTTTCGCTCAAACTTAAAATCTTGACATTTCATGACATTCTAAGCCTATATGAACAATACAAATTTAAAAAAAAAATTGTTACTTATACTTCCACTGGATGTGGAAGTAATACGTAAAATCGCATTTTTAAAATTTTGAATTTTGGAGTTTCGACCTGCTTTATTTTTAAAATAAAGACACTTTGGAACTTTATCCATAAGAGTTTTCATTAAAATTCAAGGATTGCCTTGAATTTGCAATGATTCCGTCGACAACAAATTACCGGGGTCCTTTTATTGTTCTTGTATATGGCGTTATTTACACTTAAAATAAATTGTTATAGATAGTATATTTTGTAATTCACCTAGTTTTAAGTCCGTATTATTAATTTGATACCTATACTGTACTGAAATAAAACAATTTAAAAAATTTCGTTTAACTGTTTATTCAAATTCCTTTTCTTTTTCACAATAGGTATATGTGTATATAGCATATGGTTAAAATAATTCCTAGTTTACTTACAATAATCCGGTTTTTCCTGCTGTGCAACTGCACATGCATTTCCATTTATTAACATCACTTTCTAAATTCATTCTAACTGCATGGGGAGCAAACAACGGGCAAAGGTTTGCTTTTTGACGTCTTCGACTTCACCGCTTCACCTTCCTTAATGGATCTACTTCTGCACCAAATGTAAGTAAAAAAAATCGGTAGCTACTGGAAGCGGCTAGAACGTCCCCACCCGGTGGATTTTTAAAGCCGAAAACAGCACTAAATTGAAAAAAAGATAGACATAAGCAAAACAATTTGATTTTTTTTTTGTTTTAATTTATTTTTACGGAAAACCAAATCGAAATGGTGCAAGTGTGATATATTGTTGAAATCGGAATTTTTACTGCTTTTTAATGGTTAGATTACAAATCGTAAGTAAAAACGGTACTAAACGTAATCCGATCGCGACCAAAATCATTTTTCAGATCTTCTGAAGCATTAAAGAAAACCTCATGCAAAATTTCATCCAAATTCGTTTAGTAGTATCACCGCCATCGTGCTAACACACACACAGACATTTTTCTAAAACCAATATTTTGGATTCCTGGAACCTCAAAACGTAAAGATTTGATGTTATCTCAATTTTCAATTTTGAACCAATATTAGTAACCTCCCACAATTTGGGGAGGTTAATATCACACAATTCTAATTTTATCTTCAACATATTTGAAAACAGTTCACAAAAGTAAGGAAATTAATAAAATAACAGAGTTGACAGCCACAACATTTTTTTCATTTTCATCATTTTGAAATTCACTGCTGCTAAAGCTGCTATCTGTTGACCGTGATTTCCCCCTAATATAAGAATAAGAAAGAGGAAGACGTAAATTTTGCCTACTACCTACTAGTAATTTCAGTTGGGAAATTCAAGCTTCCTCTTCTGCGACGTAGGCAAGAAGAACAGAAGAAGAGGAAGAAGAAAGCTAGTTAACCTAACCTAACCTAGATAGCATAGTCACGTTCTGCATTAGGTCAGAATTGAGTGTAAAATATTTGTGTTGTAAATTTCCTTTTGGAGTTTTGTTTGAGATATTGTAGCATATTTGCCTTTTATAGAAATGGTCACATATGAGATTTTATACGAATAATTTAAGTGGGCGTAGTAATAGAGGTAAGTGAAACTATCGAAAATCAAGCATCAGTGTTGTGTAATGTAGTGCAGTTTTCTTTTACAATCAGAATATCAAGTCATAGGCGAATAAAACTAAGCAGGTTTGTTTTGGTTTTGAGAAGTAGCAGTCAAGGTCAATTCTTTTCTTCTGCATTCTCTACACTAGTTCTGAAAGTGTAAATAGTGTAGCATTCTTTTCAACGAGTGTAAGTGCTCTCATAACGTTCCTTTCTTCCAGTGTAGCAGTACCAGAACTACAGAAAGTACACTTTCTTTTTATCAGGTGTGAATAGTGCAGATATGGCACAGATGACAAAATAGCGTATTCTGTCAAGGTATTCAAATATTTTGAGGTTATATTAATGCGTTATTTCAGACTAGTACATCAAAATCTATTATTTAGAGGAAAATGGACATGTAGTAAAAAATGAGTGCTTTATACTTTCCCGTAAGTACATTTACCTATACCTAAATCAAAGGATATAGGAATTTCAATCGTAATTATATGACTGGTCTGTTCCATATAAAACAAACTCGACCCTTTAGAAACAAAAGTATCAGTAAACTTCACTACCCACCCATTTAATGTGATTTAAAAGTTATTATATGTGAAGCGTAATGAGGATAGGGTGTATTAGGCAATGGGCATATGGCTTAAATCCGCTATCTTTTCTTTCAACTTAGTGCGCTGGTTACCACTTTAGGAAACGTAAATTAAATATACAAAATAAAATATACTTATCATCTCACACAAATTACTGTAAGATACGAGTCCGTAAAATTAAACTCATGAAATATTACATTATCAATTTTCATTTCATCATCCTCGCTGGAAGAACTAGAAAATAAAACGTCCATATCCATCCTAAAGTAGCAAAAATATTTTAAATTAGGAACTGAACAGGCAAGATTTGTATAGTGTACAAATCTTGCTGAACAGGTAAAGTTATTTTGTGGTTAGGTTACATGGGAGCGTTCCCGTTTGTGCCCATAATTCGTTCTTTTCATTTCGTTCGGTACTAGTACAACTAGCTTAGAACCGGCGTACACCAAATCTGCACTACACTTTATCTGTAACACCTAGTGTAGACGAAAAAAATTCACCTAGAGACAGTCCTCGGATGTCAGGCACATGCGCAGTTAGCAAAAGGTGATCTTTACAAGTAATGAAGGATATGTCTTGGCAAAATGAAAATTAAGTTTTAATTTTGAAACACGTATTTTTGTATTGTTTATTTTTAATATCTCGGGTTCTGTTTATCGGATCTGCCTTTTATGAAACTGTAAGGATTTTCCAATCTAGTGAGAGTATAAATGTGAACAATTTTGCATTATGTTAGTTACAGTTTAGAAACATTCGCATCTCAGTTAATAGTCCCTTCAAATTAGTCAAAAAATCGCTGTTTTATGGAAAATCTTCTCACAGTTATGAGACCTGTAAGAAGTGAAGTATTTGGGTTGTCTAAACATATATGCTTGAATGCCTTATGTACGTAAAAAATAACAGCAAGCGGTATCTAATGCATAACGAAGTACATAATTGTGAAACTAGAAATAACTCCAGTATTTACTTAGATTATCATAGACTATATAAATCACGTACAAGCATTTCTTATTTTGGACCTAAATTTTTCAATCTCCTCCCAAGTAATATCAAAAACCTGCAACCAAGATTATTTAAAAATAAAATCGAGGAGTATTAGCTCAATAAATGTTTTTATTCACTAAATGAATTTTGTAATAATAATTTTTCATATTCATTTAATAGGAACTAAAAGTTACAACTATTTCTATTTTATATTTTACATTAACTGTTTATTGTTAGTTTGTTCACATCATCGTTATTGTAGTTTTATTACTTTTATTACTTTAATTTAAATTTTAGCGTTTTTTCGTCTTTATCTCTATTTTGAGGAAAAACTATGCATTTTGGTGAAAAATATCAAGAGAGCAAAATTGTAGAGCATAAAATTTTGTCTCTACCTTTTTTCGAATTCCGCATAGTTTCGCCGCTAGAGGGCGCGAAATAAATATACATATAGACTTTTGCACCTTTTTTTAGATTTTGAAACAAAGTTATGCATTTTTATGAAAAATTACATGAGATCAAAGTTGTAGAACGGAATATATATATATATATTTAAAAAAAAAAAAATTGAAAACACTTAAAGATAGTGAATTTTATGTTATAATATTGATAACAAAATATTTGTTATGTGCAATGTGGGTTTACTATAAAATATCTTGTATAGAATATGCACGTTACCACACGTGGATTTCATTTGCCCATATTGTGTTTAATTTGAAATAATATTGGTGGTGCAACATGATTTAACAAAGTTTGTGGCTTAGTCAAAATATGAATAGGTACATTTTTAGCGAAGTAATAGTCGAGTAACAAGTTCATTGTTGTTTAAAGAAAATAAACAATTATCAATAGAAACAAAAAGACCATTGGAAGTGCTTATTTGTATACATTTGAATTTAGAAAAGAAATCAGATCGATAGCTCAATTAGATTTGAAGATATGGCAGTGTAAATGTTAAAAAACGCGATTTTTATAATGAATCAATTTCTCAAGTTTTTTCGAAATAAAAAATATGTGTACCACAAAAAAATATAGTAAATAACCATTTCATATGTAGAATTTTTCACTATATAAAAACTACACTTTCTGGTTCTGCACTGATTTTTTTTTCTCGAGAAAGGAGAGATTTTAATGGTCTAATTTGCTCCACTATCAAGCTATTACAAGGGCAACATCCGTGAATGGAATTAATTTAAAATGTACGCTAGCACTGTGGCGTTTGATAATGCATGACATTATGCGTTATTTGCGCGCCGAACGGATTTATTCAAACTTTAATATTGAATACCGTCAGGCCTGTAGCAAAATCGGAAATACCTAAAGTGCACCAGACCCTAGAATACAGTCCACTATGCATATATACAATATGCAGTACGTAGTTTGTACCACCATGCACTAAACGAGTTAGTTTGCATGGTTCAAACAGTGTACCACCTTGCCTGAAAGGGTTAAAGCATTTCTAAGAAGTAGGTATATTTATTCATTTTGGCCTTATTTACATATTTACCTGAATTATCTGCTTGAAAAATAAGTAGCTATAAATAGATTAAATCGTAATAATTATGCAATTTTAATATTTCAAATCAGTTAATTACAAGCACTTAATTACATAGGAGTCACAATATTTATTGATAATTTTCAAGTGATCATAACCAAGTCGATTATTGTGGTATTTTATCGAATATTTTATGGTAAGCAAACTCGAATTGTAGTTCAAAAAATAAACAATGTAAATAGTGATAAAGTTGAAGAAAGAATAACAAAGAAAATCGTTTTCATTGATATTGCATACATTGCAGTGTTTTGAGAGTGTAAAATAGACTTAATTATAATACTAAAGAAACACAAAAGTGATAAGTCGATTTTTGTTTCGAAGTTACGTATTAAATGTATGAACAATAAATAATAATAAAAAAACAACTTATCTAAGGCATTAGACTATAAAAGTTACTTGACAAAGATCTTTTATAAAAAATATTTTTTATGAGAAATGTGTAATATTTTATAAAATATGGTCGATATTAAAGAAAATATGGTCTATCCATGGGAATAAATAGGTGAAGAAGAAATAAATATTTCTGTGCTATTTACAATTGAGGTAAATAACAAAATTTGTTTTCAGGTGGTATTGGAATCACTGTAATGTAATAAAACATAAACACACACCACATATTGTAGACCTCAAATCCAAAGCCAAGGCTGTCTGAAAGTGTGTTATACATTTGGAAAAAAAAAGACATACGTCCATACCCACCGACATTGTCGGTGCTGGGGTATTCTATTTTATTCTGTTTTTCAAACACTACTAGGATATTGGGTTGTATTATACATTAATTAATCATAGTTCACATAGTAAGAAATTGTTGTGACATATGACAATACATAAAATTAGATAAAATGGCAAAAATTACTATGTTTGAAACTGAACAACCTAATGATTGCACTAAGGTGAAAGTTGAAATAGATGATGTTTTTGATGAAATGGGTGAAAAGGTGTTCAAAATAGAGAATGAGAAACAAGTACAATATATGGAAACTGATGATGTCTTTGATGAAATTTTTGATAGAAAGGTTGACTTGTCATACCACAAAGCAGAATTAGAAAACAGATTGAGTCTAACTGTAAAGTGTTTATGTAAAGAGGAAGAAGATGATGTCTTTGATGAAGAACGAGAAAAGAAGGATGATGTTAACGATACTAGAATTAAAAGAGAAGTCGGTGAATATAGTGACAATTTATATGAAGAAAATCTTGGCTTATTAAATATGATAAAAGAGGAAATTGACTTAATTTCTAATACAGAAGAGATACACGTTTTTAATACTATGTTAAAGCAAAATATAGTTATTGATAATAAAAGTTTTATTGAAGTTGACGAACAAGAAGTTAAAGTAGAAGTTGATGAAACTGAAGGAACAAGGTAAGAAATTTTACTTATTTATATAACTATAAAAAAAAAGAATATAAAGAAACTACTTATAGGCTAGGTTTCTAACCAACAAATATTTCTGCAACAAGTGCATAAAGTGGTACTTTAAAAAAAACACTTTGCACGAGTTTCATGCGATATTTTTTTCTATGACTCCTTAATTTCCATATTAAAGTAAGTAAATTTCAAAATTAACTTAAACGTCAAAACGCAAATCTATAATTTGACATTTCTAAAGTGTAAATCGCAAGGCAACTTGAAATGTTTCCAATGCACTCTTATTATTCGGCTATACGCCAGAGTAAAATGTTGCTTTTTTCATGCTTTTTACTTTTTTTCCACTATTACCACAAAAGCAGGGTTGCCACCCTCCCTGATTTTGACAGGACTTTCCCGATTTTTAGAGCATTGTCCCGGCTCCCGACTGGATGAGCATATGTCCCGATTTTTAGCATATATTATTTTGTGAGGTAGAAGAGTACTGATCGATGTATTGAGGTAGAGTGAAATTACTTAGAGAAGATAACATATGTCACAGCTTTGCGCATCGCGTATAGCAGTTGGCATAATATCAGTGCTGTGCCATCCATTTTTTTATTTAAATATTAATAGTAGTAGGCAGTGTGACTCCCATGCAGCTGTAAAAATAGGATCGTTACCTAGGTAACGAGCACGCGGTGACGATATCAGTCTCTGCGCATTCTATGACGTTATCTTTTCTAAGTAATTTCACTCTATCATGAATCGAGATATGTAGGATCAAGAATCAACTTATTTGTTTGGAGACGAAAGATCTAATTCTTACATGGAACGAGTGTTTGCCTATATGCCCATAATAGTCTATTCTCTACGTACTGTAGAAAGGAACTAAAACGTTAAAGGGTTTTTATTGTTTCTTATGTTCAATTGACCCCAAAATATGAGAAAACCGTGGAGTACTACCATTTAAAGGTAGTGCGTTTTTGAGATCGAAGTAAAAAGGTCCACTTTTCACATTTTTGAGTTTTGCTCGAAAACTATGCATTTTTTCCCTATAAACATGTAAATAGAAAAGTTGTAGAGAATTAAATTTCCAATCGAAATGGCACCTTCAAAAGTAAAATTTTTTTTTTACAAAAATACGTCCAAAAACAAAAAAAAACACGAAAAAATGCAATTTTTTATTTTTTTTAAATTTTATCCTGTAACTTTTTTTCGGGTACATTTAGGCATAGACATTGCTGCATAAAAAATAAAGCTGGCGTTTTACCCGTTAAAATGAGATTTTGTAAACATTTTTACGATTAATAGTGACCGAGATATAGCGTTTCAAAGTTTGCAACTTTCAACATTTTTTTGCTAATTTTTACTATTTTTTTTTTCAAATTTCGTCTTGTAACTTTTTTCTGAGGTTTTAGGTATACACATTATATTAAAGTGAAAGCTGATTTGACGCCCGTTGAAATGGTGGCTGGTAAAAGTCTCTACGACAAATAGAAACCTAGACACAGCGTTTCGAAGATTGTTACTTTTATTAACTTTTTTCTAATTTTTACGTTCTTTTTTAAATTTCGGTATATAATTTATTTGTCAAATACTTTAAGTACAGATATTGCTACATTGAATGTACTCGCAGCATTCTTGTTTAAATGGTCTGCAATAGAAGTTTATGTGATCAATAGCAGGTGCGTGCTGGCCCACCGGCTGTTTTTTGGACGTATTTTTGTAAAATAAAAATTTTTTGACTTCTGAAGGTGCCATTTCGATTGGAAATTTAATTCTCTACAACTTTTCTATTTACGTGCTTATAGGAAAAAAACGAATAGTTTTCGAGCAAAACTCAAAAATGTGAAAAGTGGACCTTTTTACTTCGATCTCAAAAACGCACCACTTTAAATGGTAGCACTCCGCGGTTTTCTCATATTCAATTGAACATAAAAACCCTTTAACGTTTTAGTTCCTTTCAACCCTCTTTTTTTTGGACATAGACAATAGCCTATAAAGTGGAAAAATGTAAGGAATATTGCTCGAGGCAGAGCTACAAATAACTGTGAATATGATCTGTGCTCAGTTTGTGGAAAAATTTAAAAATCATAAATCTTAATTTGATCTTGCTCGAAAAAATAGCAAATACTCCTGGAAATTTAATAGATCATTCCCCAAGACGAAATAATGGGACTTGACGGAAAGAACCTTCGGAAACAGAGCATAAAATAACGTACAAAGTAGACAGTACTAGTGCCGCCTAGTGACGAGTTTGTGCCATTCAATGCCACTCGGTTGTGTCGGTGGCACAAAAGCTAAAAATTAAAAATTTTCCTCACTTATTATCTCTGAGCACTAGAGTATGAGAACTAGCTGCTTTTGTCGAGAATAAACTTATGTTACTTATTGCATTTCTAATTTTTTTGTAGTTTTTTTCATCTCTATAATTAAAAACAGTTCCCTACTTTGATGGCTTCGTTATTATTTCCACGCTTGTGAAATTTCAACATTGATCAAATTTGTTTAAAAAATTATGAAACTTATTTTTACGGCAATTCTTTTGTACCTTGAAATTCTTAACTTTTCATTTTACACGTAGGCCAGTAATTTAAAACATCGTAGGTTGCAAAAAATTGCACTGTTCTGATTTTTTGGGATATTGCTAGGATAGATACCAGTAGTGTAAAACCAAATTTACAGCTTCGAAAGACATGTGCTAACCGCGTATAGCTGGAAAAACTTTGAAATTTTCGGACTTTTTTCATTTTTGGGCTGATAACTTCGAAAAGGTGCATCCTACGGAAAAAGTCACAGTGTACACTTTTAAAGCAAACAAAATTTGCTACAATTAGAATGCAACTGCAGCTCTGTAGGTCCAATAGGTCCCGAGATACACCACTTCAAAAATTGGCCAATTTGTTTGAAAAATTAAGGAAATACATTTTTCAATAAATGGAGCTCCCAATGTAAATTGTTATTAATATTGCAGTTACTTATAGAATGTTATAAAAATGACATATTTATAAATTTGATTTATTTATTGTATCACAGCTACATATTTATGAGTCGTAGTTGTGAAATAACCTATATAGGCCTCATCTTTTGGGTAGGTACCTACCACCTACAACTGAAAACCAGTTTTTAAAAACAGGAAAATTTTTTTATAAACTTAAATGGTATATTGATATTGAGTATAAAATAAACGGTACTTGTGCTATACTTTTTTATTAACATAACGGGTTTATACTCACTACCATTTACGTTAAATAAAACACATGTCCTGTATACAAAGCTAATAATTAAAGAACTAAAAAGGAAATGTTATGTTTACAATCGTCGGGCGCGAAGAGGTGTGGTGGAAGGGGCCACACGTTCGTGACTTTCCGACCCGCTCTCAGCCATTTTCGTGAATTCCGCCTCTATCCTCCCCTCAATACTCCCCGGCCGTTATCTACAATTTAGTATGCAATAACGCAATTCAGTACCTCCAACCGAAGAGGGTGCTGCCCAACATTCCTACAGAACCTACCACCAGGTGCAGAAGTGGGTGGGAGTAGAGAAAGAGCCTACCAACAAGGAGCCAGCATGAGCTGACACCGGTGACCTCAACCAAGGAACCAGCGCCGCTAACCCTGCTGAAACTCCTGTCATGCAGCTGCAAGGGTGCGGAGGAGGAAGCTGCTCTTGCCAAAGAGCAGGGCTGAAATGCTCTGCTTTCTGTAAAGTTTGTCAGTATGCTGGTGTATTGTTTCCGGTTAGTTAGATAGGCTTCTTCCACATTTAAGTACTTTAGTTTTCCTATCTGCACATGGTGTGA
The DNA here is from genome assembly GCA_936432065.2 of Rutpela maculata. Classification (NCBI taxonomy): domain Eukaryota; kingdom Metazoa; phylum Arthropoda; class Insecta; order Coleoptera; family Cerambycidae; genus Rutpela; species Rutpela maculata. The sequence continues at coordinate 22,438,042 of OW386293.2, forward strand.
AACACAATCAAAGGCCTTCTGAAGATCGCAAAAAGTAATCCCAACGTACTCTTTTTTTTTCTTGTCTTTCTGTGATTTTATTGATAAGTTGACATATTGCATCATTTGTTGACTTTTTGGTACAGAATCCGTACTGATTTTTATAGAACATATTATGTTTTTCAAAGTGATTATTAATTTGATGGTTTAAAATTGTTTCAAAAATGTTCGTTTTTCAATCTATTCCGACTGGCCTATTTGTTATTGCAATACGATTTTTGAATAAAAATTCAAATGAAGCGATTATTTACAAACCCTTAGGGAAAAAAAAATATTTTTTTCAAAAAATATTAATAACTCAAAAATGACTGAAGATATGCTTACATATTTTTAAGTAAATTATTAGAATTTTTTGTTTTCATGGCATACTTGAAAAACCAAGCAAGATAAGGTGTTTTTTGATTTTTATTGAATAACTGGATAAAGGGTGAAGTTAGGTATAGGGAATGCTGAAGTAACTCATCCTAAAATTCAATTTTATTTCCAATGATGCCAAAAAAATAGGTGCCATTTGAAAAACCGACTTTTTGACGATTTTTTATTGCGATATTTGAAATGCGATATTTGAAAATCGCCTACCCCCATATGGTACAAGATGGGATCACGGATGGGACATCAGGTGACTTCATCAATTTGATTTCATAATTTTGAACGGTTTGCGAGATATAAATTTGTTCATAAACTACTACAGCGGAAATTTTTAAAAAAAAATGTATCAGAACCTGTAACAGATAAGTTAACATAACTTGGATTGTCTAAACTCAGAAATGGAAGGCCAATCGAATCGTATAAAAAAATTGTAGGTTTCCATTTAAAATAAGAAAGTTGGTACCGACTTTTGGCACACCCTGTATAGCTGAAGGATTAAAAATATTTTAGGTAGAACGGCCATGATCAATTATGGCTGCATATCAAGTTTCAAGTTTGTAATTCAACTGCAAGTTGAAAAACTTCTAACTAACGGCCTACGTAAATCACCCTGTATGTTTTGAGCTGAAATTGCTTATTCTCCAACTTTAGTGAATGCATAAAATAAATTTTAATCGTTAATATACCTACAATAACGCAGGTATATGCGTGCTCGTTTATCAAAGCTGCGACTGCCTCGACAAGAATATTTCCCCCACTTCCGTTATCAAGGCTTCAAGATTCAAGGCAAACGTGAAGATGATATCCATTCTATTCATCTAGGGTGCTCAGACAAAGTCTAACGCATTTCGCGAAACATCAAAAAATGTCATTTTTTTGTACATTCCTTCTGATTTTCGATTTGGAGTATGCAGTTTACGATGAAGTAGTTCGATATCGATATCATACGGCCTTCCCTCTCATGTATTAATGAAGATCTGATTGTTTAAAAATTATGTGTTTTGTGCTTTCTTTGTCATAATTCATCGAATGTGCAAATGTTTCATGGCCATAGTGCAATGCTTAAAGTGGGGATTCCCATTCGGAAATCCATGGAAGATAGTAAATATTTTTATTTGTAATTTTTCTTATTAGTTTGCACTTACAAGGTCTGTCATTTCACGAAGTTTCATTAAAAAAGGTTAATTATTTTTTTTAGTAATTTCGGTTTATGTAAAACTAGAAATTGTCTTAGTTTTTATTTGTTTGCAAAAAAACAGAATGACAGGATTTGGTTCTATGCAGTTTTATTCATAAATTATTTACAAACATTTACATTTTTTGTTTGGCCCAATCCAATGAACAGAACCCATGATATTAAAAATAAACGAGATAAAAACATGTTTTTCAAAATTAAGACTTAACATGTTGACTACCATAACATTTTTTTATTGTATTTTACGTTCGTGCTGGAAGCATATTCCATGTGGGGTCAAAATTTTCATTCTTTGAACCATGATGCGCAGAGATAGATATCCACAAGTAATGAAGCCGGTCATAATGACCAAGCCGGCATGGAGGTAAAAAAAATTTCTCAGTCATATAGACTGCGTCGGCTTGGGGGAAAGCTATTTTCTCGGTCGTGTTGACCAAGATGGCAGTCAACGTGTTAATATCCATGAAACGCTCCCATCCCAGATTGGATAAAACTTTACTGTAACTTTTTGATAATATACAGTTTGCATTTCCAGAAAGAAATTGCTCCTCCCAAACAATCGTTGAAATCGTATTTTTCATGCTTAGTTTTATTCGACTATTAATGGAGGCCAATCGTTTTAGGAAAATGCATTTCGAATTTTTTCAATGGACTAGAAGTTGTCTTTTTTAGACAGACTCAGTCAAAAATGTCAACCAACCATGGATGCTTTATGCATGGCTGTGAACGAGCTTCGGTTTAAAATAAAATTCATGTTTGTATCTTGTCACTGGTTTCACGCAGTCAACGCTTAGAATATAATGTACGAGCTATGGTTTCTTTGGCTTTCGTTGTTTTTATATGCTCCTTTGAGTATGTTTTTCGTTTAAATATTTTTAGGCCGCATACTTTAAAAAAAAAATGCTTGTGTCTCCAGATCGAAACTTAAACTGAAAAACTCAAGAGGCAAATATTATTTAAATTTTAACTGGCTCAATGCCTTTAACGGAACTTCTAATATCTTTTTATAGATAAAATATACCTTATTGCTAGGTCCTTGGGCAGTACAAATTTCAAATAATTATGTCACATCATGTCTAAATTATTTTGATAAAACAAAAAATAAAACCAACATCTTAACATCAGATTGTATTTTTTGGTTTTCAATGCATGTTTTTATTCTTTATGTATTATGAATTTGAGGCTTTTACTTCCACATCCAGTGGAAGTTTAGTAACACAAAAAAAATTGAAAACTTTTTTTGTTCAAATAGACATGAAACGTCGAGATTTTAAGTTTGAGAAAAATAAATTCTGTCAATCTGTCTCACTTTTTTTGTGCCCACGTTTACTCTGAAACCGTTTAAGATATTGACTTGAAATTTGGTACACGTATGTATTTTGATGAGATCAGGATCTAGATTATATTTTGATCTTATTCTGTTGAAGGGTTGGGGGGCAAATTGGAGTAAATAGGTAAATCAAGCATAAAATGGTATTTAGTATATAATAGGCATTAGCCACCCACATTACCACCACCACCCTATTATTAAAAGAGGCGAAAAAAATAATAAAATTGTGATTTAATGTGTATACAAAAACCAAGGGCTTCAACAATTTTTTTTTACTTGATCCACCCCCACTCCCACTACCGATGTGACATATTATTTATGGGTTTTGGGGGTCGACGATTTCAAATATCATATTATTAAAGTTCCATAAACAATTATTTCCACATAGTGGAGTGCAAATATTGTACCAAAATTTTTATCGTGAGAGACTTGGATAGAAAATATAGATGTGGAACTAGTGATTCCTTTGGCAGCAGTTTTTTGTTAGATATCAAGGATGTAGAAGAAGTATGCAGTATATTTTTCTTTTTGTTAAAATAGATGTTTACTTAATTTTCTGGAAACGCTACATTTTTTTCTTGTAAACTATTAGCCCCCCTTTTTTTCTACTAAAAGTGTTTTTTTTTCCCACCATGGAATGATAAGGAGCGTTGCCTATAACAGTAACATAATTTTCTTCTAAAACTTGTAATAAATACCCCAGTTATCAATTTCGTTTTGGTAGAATTCATTTTTTTCATATTTATCTCGGATTTTTCTTAATTCACAAATTAAGTCCCCCCTTGACAAAGCCCGTTTTACTTCCTTCATTCACTTCCGTTTACCTGAGGCATTCTTTAACCCTACTGACAGATCATCTTTAAATGCTCTGCATGCATCAACAATAGTTTTATCTATACCGGTAGAAAGCTTAACGTTCGTGATGCTTATATACCATTTTTTTGCATGATCTCATTAAATTACAGTTCAATTAAAACAATTTAATTTCTACTAAGTAAGCGAAAAGTCAAAAGTGACGTTTATATTTCGTGGCAAGTCCAACTTACAAACAAACATTATATTAGAGAATATTATTTAGGTATTATGCAAATCACAACTTCACACTATTTTATTTATTATGAAAATACCTACTTTCTGTATATTGTTGCCCTAATCTGGGCACGCTAATATACTAGTTAGGTAAACATTATATTTACTGTTGTGACGTCGGTAAGTAAATTACTTACCAGCATGTTAGGCCTAGCAATCAGTAAACATAACCTACCGTCAATTTTTGAATAATATACGCCCACTTTTATCCCTCAAGTCATCTCATTGCTCCCCTGTCAGAATATAATACATATACGTTATATGCAAATTACAGTTTGCTGAAATCGTTAGCATGTAAAAATGCACCAATCTCATCCTTATATTAATCATATTTTCTTTTTTTAGAATTAATGAATACAATTGTAGAAAACATACTATTTTTGAAGAGCCTTCCTTTGTACAAGAGGTGGAAAATTCAAAGAAAGATGGTAGAAGTGCAGGTACAGGAATACAAGTTGAAGGAAACAACAATTATGTTGAAATTATTCAACATTCCATAGTTGACAGTGGTAGAAAAGAAGCAGGTGTAAAAACTGTAATGGAAATGTCTAAACATGTCAGAGAGGGACAAACAAAAACAAACAAAACAGAAATAATGGAACAAAGGAGAGATGTAGCAAATGGGATTATCTTTATTGATATTACTGGAGATAAGAAAAAGTTAGCAAAGGAAGGTGAAACGTGTAATAGGAAACAGTCAGATAGAGAGAAACAACAAAGTTATACCAAACATGATAAGGAAAAGAAAATGTATAATTGGCCAGAAGTAAGTGGGAACACCGTAAACACAACTGGCAAAAACGAGAATATAGATCAGATTCCAAAAGATCTACCTCAAAAGACTATTTTAAACAATGAAGCTAGTAATACGGGAAATAGAGACAGTATAAAGGAATATATTCAGGACCAGAGGAAGTCATCAGTTTCGGTTCCGAATAAGACGTTAAATGGAGAAGAAAAAAGAAAACATCATGAAAAGCAATCTCCAAAAATTATTCCTCCGAGTGATGAAACACAAGAAAGATTACACAAAGTGATGAAACTTGCTGAAACGCTTACAGCAGGCAAAGAAAACATTGAAGAGACAGTAACTGAAACAATTCATAATAAAAAATATAAGATCGAAACACATTCAAGAACTAATTTGGAAAACATAGAATATTGCTGTACAAAATGCTCATTTAGAACGAAGCATAGAACTGCATTTAAAACACATCTATCGAAACATGGAACAGAATTTTTCAGTGGGGTTATTTCATTTTTAGATTTAGTTCATAACGAGACAGTAGCCACAAGTCAATATGAAAGTGGGCAAGTTCTCGATGAAATAAAAGAACAATGTACAGATACTCACATCATCATGTATAACGAAGCTCAAACTGAAGGTGAAAAAAAAACAGGCAATGAAGATGAAGTAGATGCTTGCAAAAGTGTACAATCCAGTCAAGTTACTGATAAAAATAGTAATGGTGATAATGAGCAAAGTGAAATTCGGAATATAGAAAATAACACCATTTGTGAAAGAAATGGAACAGTTGTCTTATGTAAAGAAAATGAAAGTTTTCTTATAGCTACAAATATTGAGGTCATTTCTCAAAACTCAGAAAATCAAATTGTACAAAATGAAACATTAATAAACAAAATTGTAAATTCAGAAATAGAATTGTTAGAATCAAAAATAGAAAATAAAAGAAAGGTGGGTGATCAAAATGAAAACGGTGAAGTTCTTATTGAAGAAAATAATACTGTATCTGTTGTAACAATTATAGAAAAGGAAGAAGCACTACTGCAGTTTAATAAAAGTGAAGAGAATATTCTTAAAGCAGTAACAAATGTGGATGGCAAATCTGAAAATATGGAAAATCTAATCACGCAGAGTCAAATATTAAAAGCAATGCTAGAATCACCAAAACCAAATAAAAGAAAACAAGTTCAAGAGACTAGCTCAGCATCTAAGAAAATTAAGCTGAAAAAAGACAAAATTTATCACTGTGATGAATGCTCTTACCGGTCACATAAAAAGAGGTATTTTGATAACCACAGAATCATACATTCAAAAGATGTTATCAAGTGTGATTATTGTAACTTTACTACAAACCTTCAGAGGTATATGACTTCCCATATGCTGCGTCACTTGCAACCTGAAGAGGTAAGATATCTTTCTTATTAACTCTTTCTAGAAATGTTTCAGTTATTTTTAATTAGACTAGTTCACAAGTTTAAAGCCGTGTTAATTCTTGATAAAGCTTGTAAAAATATGAGTGAGGGCTCATTGGATTCGGAATGTTCAAAATTTTCAAACCCGCACACACAATTGCAAAAGTTATAAACAAATGAAGATTGAAAAAATAACGAGTTATGTTTTTTGTAAATAACTCGAAAATTATTAGTATTTAAGGAATTTTAAAGAACGATTCTTAAAGAGGAAGAAATTTCCAATAAAAGAGTCCCGACTTCCGAAACTCGTATCTCTATTAGTAATAATTTTAATTTAATGTTGAAAATAGAGCTCCGCGTGGCGAACACTAAGCCGTTATGATGCTCTGAAACTGGCCATAATAAGTAAAAATATTTTTTTATATTACTAAATATTGATTTAAAAATTAAAAAAAATTATTGTATTATTTAGACACTTAAAGGAACAATATCCCATCGTAAAAAAATGTTTTCACCGATTTTTCATAAAATGAGCCTATTATTAATTAACAAATTTTTTTTAGAGTTTGCGTTTATATTTCAAGCCAGATAATTGTTAAACAAAAGCCACTAAAATTATTTCGCTTTGTGGAGACCCTATGTCAACTATACTTTATGGGATTATGACATTGCTGTTTTTAATTGTTATAGTCTATTAGTTATTAATTAATTAACCTAACAAAAAAGTTCTATTTTCCATGTAAGAAATTAGCCATTTTAACATATAATTACATTATTCCAATATTTTCTAACTTGCTAAAAATTATTTCTTTGTTAATGGAGTCAAATGCTCTAGAAAGATCAAATAAGATCGTTACTACAAAGAACCCTGCACAAAACTAATGGAAAGTGGATCCTAGTTCTCGACTTTCTGAACAAAAGTTCTCATGGGCCCAACTCGATCCTATGTCTAGTTTCCGAGATACAACTATAAATTCTTGTAAAATCCTGTAACTTATCGTACTTTCAATTTATTGATGGGGTATCAGAGGTCAAAGGAGCAATTTTGGAAAGTTTCAATTAAAGTTTTTTGATCAGGAAGACACATACTTTATGTAAAAAATGTTTTAGCGAATATTTTTTTCACTTGTTATTATTTTAAGTGAAAACCTCAAAAGAGGCTTTGTTAATAAGCATATATATATATATATATATATATATATATATATATATGTAGCGACAGTCGGGCAGCTTTGAAGGCTCTTGCATCAAACAAGGTGACCTCTAAGCTGGTGCTGAACTGTGGAAACATTCTGACTGAGCTGTGTGAATGCAACTCAGTTAAATTTATATGGGTGCCCAGACACAGTGGATTCGAGGGCAACGAAGAAGCGGACCGTTTGGCGGGTGAAGGAGCAAAAACTCCCTTCCCTAGCCCCGAGTCAGCCTTCGGTCTGCCAAGAAGTCTTATACTATTGGAGTTACAGGACTGGGCTACGGCACAGTTTAACAACTATTGGGGCTCAGGCCCCCAGAATAAGACAGTCGTGGCTCCATATAAAGGGGCCCTCGATTGACTCCACCGTAAAGTGGCTGATTGGGCTCGATAGAGAGCGATTGAGAAGGATGGTAGGCCTGATAACAGGACACTGTCCTCTGAACAAGCATCTGCATACAATGCAGTTGAAAGATGATCCTATTTGTAGGATGTGTGGAGTGGAGGATGAAACCATCACTCATATCCTTGTGCACCAATAGAAGTGTCAAGGTAGAGGTATTTCGGAGGGCAGTTTCTACAGCCGGAGGAACTACTGGATCTACCCTGGAAAGGGCTGTACTCCTTCGTGGAGAGCACTGGTCTTTTCTAGGGGATCCTAAATGTCACGAATATACAATGGGCCGATAGGACTGAGTGCTGCGGATCTTCGGATCTGCTCACGTTTTCTAATAATAATAATAATAATAAAGTACTTTATTGATAAAACCAAATGGCTGTCGACCGAGATCCTTCTGCCAGTTGCATATTTAAACATATTTTACATATAATTTTATAGGAAGTTATAATAAGAAAGTATAAATATCTTGATTTACAAAAAAAAAGGGAAACTCTTCTTTGCAATTATTATACTCTTCGCAAAAACGAAGAGTATATTGTATTTGATCGGCACATTTCTAAATCAGTAAATATCGCTCGTAGAGAAAAAAATTTTATATCGTTATGTTAGTGAACGAATTCTGAACAACTTTCAAAATGTCCGTCTGTCTGTCTGTCCGTCCGCCACGTTTCTTGTAAACACGATAACTCAAGAAAGAATAATCCGATTGTATTGAAATTTGGAGAGTAACTTAGTGTTAGCTAGAGGAAGAACCCTATTGTTTTTCAACAAAATAGATTGGTAAATAAAGAAGTTATTAGTAATTTAAAATTAAAAAAAATATTTTTTACATTTTTTTTTATGGTTTGTAATAAATAGAAACCTTGCGAAATGTTATTTCCTATCACTATTTCTTTTTTTTAATATATTTTACTAATGTGTGTTTCCTAATAATCACAATAAATTTTCTTATGGTATATATTACAGTCATTAACAATTTTAGTAATAAGAAATGGTGGTGTAGCGGCAAGAGTTTCGTTTTGCAATCCAAGGGTCCCGGGTTCGATCCCCCTCACATCGTGATTTTTTTTTTTTCATATTTTTTTTTTCACAACAAAGTTGATATCACAAAATTTAGAATGTCTAAAAACTAGCATTATTTACAAGAAAAATGCGAAGAGTATCCTATAGAATGTGTAACAATTATATAGAAAGCTCAGTAAATCGGCGAAGAGTATAATGCTTCCACTAGTTCTTCATTAAGTTCTTTAAGGAGTTCCAATATGATTTTTTCGGGATACTTGTGCTTCGAGCGTTGTTGTTGTCGTGTCTTACAAAATGGTTGCATCGTAGTCAGAGTGGGTTCGTTTTTTGCACATTTAGTGTAGAGGTGCACAAGACGTTGGGCTACTTTAAGGTTATTTACGGCTGGTTTTCTGCAATTTATATATAATGGGTGTGCATATTCAATAATTGGTCTGCATACGGATTTATATGTGTGCCGCTGTTTTCTTGTTTATTCCCTTATCTTTGTATGTCAAGTTTCTGAAATGTTTTCCTCTGGTTATGCATTTTTTCTTTATGAGGTTTGTGTGGTGATTGAAATTAAGCTTGTGGTCTAAGTGTAATAATAATAATAATAATTTTATTCACCAGAAGAGTACTACACTTGGCACAGCTAGAACCATACAACTGTTTTGGCAAGTCAAAAAAAGGACATAGAATTAAAGAAAAAATTAAAAAAAAAAAACATTACAATGTAAATGTGTACAAATACAATTTTAGTATATTATAATTTATAACATGGACAATTAAAATAAATGCAAAGAACATGAAGATAATGCATTTATTTCCATTCGCCCGTCCAATCAAGAAATTCCTTGATCGCATAAAAGCTATGGGTGACGAGGAAGTCTCTGGTTTTTCCTTTTAAGGCCCCTTTGCTGAGTCTCTTCCATTCCATGGGAATTTTATTGTATAGTTTTACTGGTAGTGATTCCCCCCCGGTGGCTGTTCGGCACAGATTCACCCCGGGCAACCTCAACTGATTTTTACCCCTAGTATTATGTTCATGCATATCAGAGCCCCTTACAAAAAGATCTTTATTTTTATGAACCCACAAAATAAATTCTAAAATATATGTACAAGGTACTGTTAAGATTTTCAAACTTTTAAATAAAGGACGAGCATGTTGGTCAATCGCTGTTCCACACATTGTCTTAATTAATTTCTTTTGAGCAATTAAAACATCGGTAGCGGCCACGCTAGCTCCCCAAACTAAGACACCGTAAGCGAGGTGACAGTGGGCAATCCCGAAGTAGGCTTTCTTTATTATCTCCATGGATACAACCTCCCTTAAACGCCCTAATACAAACCGGGCTCTAGATAATTTAGTAATAATTGTAAAAACATGATTGCGCCAATTTAGTTTGGAGTCTAAATGAAAGCCAAGAAGTTTCACATTAACATTTTCCGTAGAGGTGACTTCCCTTCTACCGACCCACGCCATTTTATTAGTTTTGCTATGATTCAAAGCAAGCCGGTTAGCATTGAACCAGTTCTCCGCCTCCGACAGTGCATCCCCAGCCATCCCTTCCAGATCTATGCCTCTCCCGCCCCTACACAGTAGAGTAGTATCATCTGCATAGAGGAAGGCCTCGCTCTTCTGAAGGTAGTCTGGCAGATCGTTCATGTAGATGATAAAAAGTAGTGGCCCAAGTACAGAACCCTGGGGCACCCCATGCCGAACCACTTTCGTGGTTGAAGTTCCTTTGTCTGTGTCGACAAATTGTAGTCTATCTAGCAAGAAAGATTTTATGCATTTAAGTGGTTTGCCCCTGATTCCGTACCTGTCCAATTTACCAATCAAGATGTCGTGGGACACACTGTCGAAGGCTTTTGACAAGTCGCACATGACAGCCATTGTGCCAATACCATTATCCAGGTCTTTGAGTATGGAGTGTGTTATGTCTGTGATAACCTGACCCGTCGACCTTGATGCCCGAAAGCCATACTGTCTCACATGTAATATATTATTTGTCTCTAAGAACTGTGTCATTCTTGGTTTAAAAATAATTTTGATAATATTAGAAACAATGGGAGTGATTGTTATAAATCTATAATTGTCACAGAGCGTTGGATCTCCTTTTTTTAATATTGGCATTACTCTCCCGATTTTTAGGGCGTGGGGACCCAAGTAATTGGCAACAGGTTTATTTTTTAGTGTTTGTCCATTTATTGAAATTGTTGGTGAATTGTCAGTTTGAGTGTGATTGAATATAATGAACTGTGACTTAATTGTATTTGCTTTTAATCCCCATACATTAAACCGGGTTGTTGTCTGTCCATAAGTTGTTGCAATTTAGTTACAGTACAGGTAATCGAGCTGTTATGAGATACCAGCGCAGTATCATCAGCATATTGGAGGGTATAGAGGTCCTTGTTAAATGTGTTTTGGTTTGCCCTGTTGTTATATATATCGTGGCAGTATATATTTTATAGGAGGGGTGAAAGTGGCGAGCCCTGGGGACTTCTTGTTGTGGTGAGAAATTGTATTGAGTATTTGCCGTTAATTTTAACTTGTAGGCTGCGATTATTCAGATAGTCTTTTATTAAGTAAATCAGATGTTTTGGACAGTTTAACAAATGTAGTTTACATATATACTTCATGCCACACACTGTCGAAGGCCTTGTTAATGTCTAAAAAGATTGCAGCACTGTGTTGACCTGAGAGTTTCGTACTTTCTTTGAACTGTAATAATATTATTTCCACATCCAGTGGAAGTATAGAACAACAAAAAAATTTTTGAAAATTTTTATTGTTAAAATAAGCTTGGAATGTCATGAAATGTCGAGGTTTTAAGTTTGAGCGAAATTAAATTTTCTGTCTGTCTGTCGCTCTGTAAATTTTTTTGTGCTTACGATTACTCTGGAACCGTTTAAGATATTGACTTGAAATTTGGTACACGTAATTACTTTAACGGGATCTGGAACTTGATTTTCATCTTATTCCGTCGATCGGTTGGGGGTAAACGGGGGTAAATAGGTAAATCAAGCAGGTAGGAGTCCATAAAATTGGTAATTAAAGTATACAAGAGAAGCTAAGGTCTCAAAAAAAATTTTTGGCATTAGCCACCCCCATTAAAGGGGATGAAAAAAAAATGTGATTTAGTGTGTACAAGGATCAAAAGCCTCAAAATATTTTTTTACTTAATCCTTAATAAACAAAGTCAAGTAATTTAGCAGTTGCATTTTCAATAGATCTCCTGGGCCTGAATCCATACTGATATTCAGTCAAAGTAGAATTATTATCTAAATGTGAGATTATTCTATTGGATATGATTTTTTCAATTACTTTCAATAGAACACACTGCAGTTATTTGACGATAATTCGCGATGTCACTTTCAGTCCCCTGTTTGAACACCGGGATTACGGAGGAGATTTTGAACTCTGATGGGAAGCAACCTTCTATAACTGGTTTTTTAATAAGAAACAAAAATTTATCAATAATATTTGTTGAAATACTTTTTAAAATAGGCACTAACTGTCTAATCCAGCTGATTTCTTATTTTTCAATTCTCCTATGATGTCACATGTCTATGTATTTACCAATAGTTAACTTTCAGGTTTAAGTTAGTCAACCAAAAAAATACTCAATGATTGTTAAATTGACTGTTAAGTCAGACTCAGATGCATTATTGCCTCTGTCAGTTGTTCTAATTTGAAGTAACATGGTTAAGAACAAAAATGTATTGCTCAAACTTAAAACAATTTAAGTTATTAGGAGTAATTTCAGTAATCATTGCTATTTATAACTCTAATTAAACATGTAATTGATTTTAGATAAAAATGTACAAGTGCCCCCATTGTTCATATCAAACGAGGAGACGTGGTGACCTACCCATTCACATGGTACTGCACAAGAAACCAGAAGAAATAAAAATGTTTCAGTGTGATAAATGCCCATACAAAACTAAAAGAAAAACTAATCTAAGGTCCCATGAATTTAGCCATAAGTCTGCGAGTGATCTGCCTATGTACAGTTGTGCCAGGTGTTTATTTACAACGAAGAAAAAGCACAATCTCAAATCACATATGATAATCCACCAGAAAACGGAAGAAATACTTTGGTATAAATGTGACCAGTGTTCTTATACCAGCAAATACAAAGCAGGACTAAACAGGCATGGTTTGGTTCATAAGAACATCGACGAGATAAGAACATACGATTGCCCTCTATGTCCTTACAAGGCAAAACATAAGAGTCATCTTAAGTCGCATTTGCTGATTCATAAGGATCCCAAAGAAGTGGAGATGCATTGTTGCGAACATTGCTCTTATAAGTCGATAAAAAAATGTAATCTGGTCGCCCACATGTTGCAACACAAAAAAACTGAGGAAATAAATATGAAGAAGTGTGGGCAGTGCTCTTACCAGACTAAACTTAAGTGCAATTTGCTCAAACATATAAATCGTATTCATAACACCAGTAGAATAGATATATTTTAATTTAGATTTTTTGTATATATAAATTGCCATATTTCTAAAAGGCTGAAGTTATATTGATGTGAAGTTTTAGTCATTTTATTATTTAAATTATTGTATTTTCTGTAACTGAGTTGTAATGGTCCAGATTGCTATGATTTAATATATCATTTTCTGTTATTGTTAATTAATCATGTCTCACTATATTAATTAACAGATAATATTTGTACACAACATACTAACATGATGTTATTACGTTATAGAGGTTGGTAAAGTTAGGTAGAGGACAAATAGTTGTGTGTTGAGTGAACAGGCTCACAAAACTCTGCCCTCAGTTCCTTAACAATGCCATCCCAACATGTTGCAGAGCATACCCTTCACCTTACCATCTCCGAGTCACTAATTAGTCCCTTGAGGTAAAGTTTTGACCCCAAAAGTTATGTGACTGGACCCCAAGACATTTACCGTTCCGTTTTCGAGGGCGGGGAACATGATGGTGACAATATTTTCCGACCTATTCTTCACTAAACTGGAAAAACCACCTTTTACAATTTTCCGGTGCTAGGCTTGCGAGGGTCATTTTTCTTGTGAATTTGAATAAAATAAGTATAGATTGACCACAGGTGACCTAACTCACCCCCGGGGGTTGCAATTACCGCCACCCCAACAACGAAATGCCACGAAAAAAACGAAAATCAACTGGAGAGGTCAGAGAACACTATGTTGACAATATTTTTCGACCTAACTTTCCCCACCCCCCTAAACCGGATAAACCATCCTCTTTTCCAGTGCTAGGCTTGCGAATGCTTCTCAGTTCGAGTAAAATAAGTAAACCTCGATCAGATGAGACCCAACCAATCTGGGGGTTCAAGCAGTCTTTACCCTTTTCCTGGCTGTAGGCAACAGATTATAAGTCTTCTCATATGTGACCAGTTGTTTATATATTTCTTGAATGAAGCACCACCCATTGACTTTTCACCTCCCATTTGTGATAGTGGGCGGTTTTTATTTATACATAAATGAATATGTTGCTGTTGATTTGTTTATTATGTCTTGCTAATGTTATTTCTAATTTATGTAATATAATTTGCTGTAATCTATTGGTTTCAATTAATTTAACCCAAATGATTAAATCAAATTATTGTATATTTTGTAATTAAGTTCTGCCTTATCTGAAATGATTATTGTTTGAATCATTCGGAATCATTCAGCCCCATTTTTAACCCCCTGTCCCCCTTTGTAATGTTAGTGAAACCTCCCTTGAACGATTGTTCGTTTGCAAATTCCCTTGTCTATTATACTTTCAAAAAAATATTCTGGTGATTATACTTCTCCACGAGGGAACAAATTTAAATATACAGATATTCCATATTTCCGTAAAGGCTGTTCACCAACCTCTGAGAGCACGTCAAAATATCAACATGGCATATTTAAGATTTGTCGTTTATTTTAGAAATAAATTATTTAATTGCCTCCCTGTTTCAGTAAAGCAATTACACAACAAAAAATTAAAAAACAAGGTAAAGCACCCAAGTAACACATAAAGTCGCGGGAACGTATCGGTGACTATAAAAGCCACGATAAAGTGGACCGCTACCATAGGCTACCACGTCCCTGCTATGTGGCAGCTACTTAGCCGCCACTAAAATGGGGGAAAATGTTTAGTTGCCGGGTAGTGTTTTGGGTAGTGTGACTATGTTTAGTTACTATAAAGAATCGGAGTAGTGGCAGGTACTACTCCACGATTCGGCGGTCTAGTAACCGCTACGTGGCTGCCTAGTAACTGCCACTATAACTTTTTAAAATGGTGTTTATCTTTTAGCGACCTCTTTGGTGAAATAATATTATACCAAATAGATGTGTACTTTAGGCGCGTGTTTAAAGTACTTCTTTAGCCATTTTTTCAAACGCAAGTTACTTTTTTGATATAAGATGCCATATTAAATGATAAAATTTCAACGCGCCTTCAAAATAATTTTTTTTTGTAATTTTTTGACAAAATAAATTAAAAAGGCAAGATTAAAAAATTTAAATATTAGGGAAATATTTGGAATACTTTCAAAATCATTTTTCGTAAAAGTTTATGATAAGATATTAACATAACCATTGTCTATTTTCGATTAAAACTTTTTTTTTTTTTCTAAAAATTTTAACAACAATAATGGCCGATTTTAACAAAGGTACTATAAAGTTAGGCCCTCCACCAAAAAGTATAGGGGACTACCTCATTTTACCTCTAAACAATCTGTTACTTTGATGACCCCATAGCAACTATCCTAATGTGACTATAATATCAGATTCTATTTTGGAACTGTAAAGTACCAGCAGGAACTCTTTCTCTACCCATGTGTCCACTAAAATGCCACGAGTGATGTTCACTGGAACTAGTCTGGGACCTAGATTGCCTCTCTATGTACCCAGTTACTTTATTTAAGCATCTTAGTGGCACTGGTGAATGGCAGTAACTGATTCACTGGTACTATATAGTTTTTGCCACTATAGAGTAACAATAAAATGATACTGCCTAGTTCCAGTAACTACCTAAATGTTACTTTGACTTTGGGTCTTTACAGTTCCAATAAATGGTATCGGTGTGGTAACAGTTACTTTAAAAGACCCATATAAAGTAGCAATATTAGTACCAGGGTGTATCCCAGAAACTAAGGCTTCGTAGCAAAACCGAAAGGATTTGGTACCATGTGGGTTACTTAGGCAATTTGTTGTAATCAAAATAATGATTACATGAAAACCTTAATCAGTTACAATATCTATTATTGATCTATTCTTCATTCTTTCATTCTCAGATATCACAACTGAAGTTGTAAGTTTTTATTGTAGCGTTCACACAATTTTTTAGTGGAGCTAACTGATCAAGTTTTTCTTCACCTCCATGAAATTTCTTTACGTGAGTAGTTATGCAGTACCAATACTGGCGCAATTCAAGGTCAAGCTGGAGCTGCGGCTGTAGCTGTGACGTCAGCACGCCTGCAGCCCCGCGGGGGGCGGGCAGGTGATAGATGATAGATCCTATGATCTAGGTTCTAGTGTGAGGTGAGATAATGCTAGATGATAGATCCTATTATCTAGGTTGTAGTGTGAGGTGGGATCTTCTTAGATGATAGGTGATAGGACCTAATGGGAGGGGGGAGATCCAATCCCCGAGCTTAGATATTAGATTATAGCTAAAGATAAGAGATTATATCTAAGAGGGCGTGGCTAAGAGTATATAGGATGTATCTAGTAATAAAAGAAGTATATAGGATGTATCTAGTAATAAAAGAAGTATACAGGGTGTATTTAGTAATAAAAATAAGTATATAAGGTGTACTAGTGATATGGTGTATCTAGTAATAAAAATAAGATGGCTGCCGTTTATTGTTTATAGTTATTGACGAATAGTATTGCATGTTTACGTTAGAGGGCGTTAGAGGTTAAGAAAAATGGCTACAGACGTCCATCATTGAGTTTAAATAGACAAGTCTTATATATGAAATAAATATTCATCTACTTCAATACGTAAATTTTATATTTGAATGTTAAAACTGTGACCAAATGCAGAGACGTTATCGGATTCCAGGAAATTGTTAATGTAAATAAATGCGACTGTCTACGGCTATATGTATATTTAAAACGTGATTAATTGTCTTTAGATAACAGCATCCGACGGTTATAATACAATGACTAATAAGTCACGTGATCTATTATAAGGAGCGTCTCAGGGTTTGGAGAGAAATAATGTAAACAATGAAATCATCATATTTTTTCTCATATTTTTCTGCTTACACGATACGAAAAGTGGGGGTGGAATACAGCATAAAAGTAAAGACCTGAGATCGCTGCATTCATTCACAATCTTAAAGTCGATATATATATATACAAGCAGCAGCAGCAATGTCTTTCGCAAAAATTAATGTTGAAGCTCATGTCACGCCGTTCATGAAAATCTATGAGCTGGAAGTCGATAGAAAATATAAAGTGCTAGATATATATAAAGCACTTTCACTTTCGTATGGTATCCAGGTCCAAGTAATCCTCGAAAATTGTAAAGTGAGTCTACCAGCCAGATACTCACGCATTATTTCTGATGATGATATGGTAACGCTACAACAAACCATTATACTAAAAGAAGTGTACTTGGTATATAGAGGGCTAGCAGGCACGACCACTAACATTGAATTCATTGAGTCCTAAAGATGGATCCCGAAACATATAAGAAGAGGTTACAGCAATTTATGAACAATTTAAAATTACTCGGAGAAGACGTTAAGTACGTTGAAGTTTTACGTACATTTCAACATGTCAGTATCCGGCCGAAGAAGTCCAAGAACAGTTCAGTTCAGCGAGGACGTTAAAATTCATCACATTTACCATTGGAGCTATGCCCATAGAACTGCTAGATGTGGTAACTGGATGCAAGACGCCCGCGATCGAGATCGTTTTCAAATTAAAATATTACGATACGCTCAAATAATTAATCCAGTACTTGAACATAAATATTCTGTTATTATATCACAAAACATGTAACCTCTTTCTTATATGTATTAATAAATTAATTTAAAAAATGGTTGACTATTATTACCCATTTCCTAATTAAATGAAGAATTCAGATTTTTTTTTCAAGTTTATTGTAACGAAAATGTTCATGCTACATTTTATGTCTTTTTTAATGTCGAATTTAAATATGCAATCAAAAAAATTAAATCTTAAAAAATTAAGCCAGCCCAGGCAAAAAATGAAAAAATTCATATTTTTCAAGTTTATTGTAACGAAAATGTTCATGCTACATTTTATGTGTTTTTTAATGCTGAATTCAAATATGCAATCAAAAAAATTAAATCTTAAAAAATAAAGCCACCCCAGACGAAAAATAAAAAAATAATTTAATTTTTATAATATATTTTATTTATCTGAACGCATAATACAGTAATAAAGCTTATATATGTACATGGAATACATAACCTATAAAAATAATAGCAATAATAATAATAATAATAATAATAATAATAATAATAATTAATATAAGTGCATAAAAATTAAACAATGCTACTTTTTTCAATCCAACTGTTATGGGAACTGTCAAATCCAAGCCATTTAACGAAAACCTTATTTCCTTTCTTCCTTAAAACTTTCTCAACGAGATACACGTCTGAATGTTTAACCTTCTGCAGTTCTTCAGTATAGAAGCATCCTTCTATTGGCTGTTTCTGTGCATCGGTCAGTAAGTATGTTATGGGGCTGGTATAATTAATTTTTGAAATAGTAAATATTTCATTAGACCAATTAGGAGTATAACCTTTATCGAACACGCCTCTGTACTTGCTTATTCTCACATGATCGTTAATTTTAAATTTAGGTAATTGCGTGTATGTAATTGTAGGATAATTGTAAACGGATTTCAAGAGTATTTTTTCATTCTTTTTATTTACATCTACAGGTTTCATGCCGATGGTACTATGTCTAGTATTATTATATTTCTTAATAATATCAGCAAGTAAATTATACCACCGAAAAGAACCATTTATACTAAATTCTTTATACATCATAGATTTTATAGTCCTATTTACGCGTTCGACTACTGAACATTTTTTAGTGCTATACGAAGAATAATGATTAATTTTATATTTTTTCATTAATTTTTGAAAATTAATATTATAAAATTCGGTTCCATTATCAGTCTGTAAATTGACGGGGATTCGTTTATCTGCGACTAATATTTTTTCCATAGCTCGAGTAACATTTACGCCAGATTTAGATTTAACTGGTTCAGCCCATACGTACTTTGAAAAAACATCAATTACAATGAGAATATATTTATAATTTTTATTGTAATTAGCATATGGAATCATTTCGACTAAGTCAGCCTGAAGCAATTCATTTAAACCTCTAACTACGACTTTTCGTCTCTTAAAGTTAATTCTAGCCGGCTTATGTATTTCATTAACAATATCTCTTTTTACAGCAGACATGTTTACAGTTCAACAATAATTTACGTACTGTTAAATTAATCCAGCGGTTCGATTATTTTACTTTCTAATAGTTCCTCTAAAATTCTATTTATTTCATTCGTATGACTTGAATTGCCTGCCTCCTGTGAAGCTATCAAAAGCCTAAGACGATCGACGAGTTCATTAGGATCGTCCCAATATACGTAATCAATAGCATTATCGGTGACTTGCATCATTAATTCACCGCCTTTTACTTTACCAGGAGCACGTTGCCGAGGTTCGCGAGCGTAAAGCATCGGTTTAATAATATGCAGGTACTTCCAGCTCTTACTACCAGACTTTTGCTTTTCAGAATCATAATTTCTCTTATGTGCGCTAGTCCTTTTTACAATATCAATGTACTGTTTCTTATCATCATAGTTATAGTGATGCGAACGTTTTTTAAATAGTAATTCATAAAGACCGCGAGTGCCCTGATACTCTTTATTATTTATTATTAAATTGTCACCGTCAAACTGAATGGCAGAATTTCCAATATAATATTTATCTTCTTCGGGATTATATCGTACACCATATCGAAAATCATGTGTATTTTCAGTATCATGCATCATCTCAGATATATAGGTTTTAGGCAGATCGCTAAATTTCTCAAGATACTTCTCATCTGACTGGTCGCCTTCTTCAGAGTCGACAATCGACGGTGACGGTGTAATATTAATATTTTTTTCATCCTCTGAGGGTTCAGACTTTTTCTTAATGTTTAAATTCTCGTCCGTCTCAAGCTTGATATGTTTAGCTATTGAATGTAACGGTGCGGTGATTGGGGCAAAAGACTTTTCGATTTGCAGATCGTGCATTTTGAGTGCCTCTAATTTGCGCTTTACAGCTTTCCGAGCTTCGATAATTTTATTAGTAATGTCCATGTCGACAGGTGCGTCAGATAACATGTGTAATTATCAACTGATTGAGATAGTAAAATCACAGGTATATATACTCGTCAAACCCCTTTCTGTATCGGCCATGTTTAATATCGCTATCTTTATCTATCACTAGGAATCCGTATTTATCTTTCCAGCATAACGAGCACATATGTTTGAAATCCTCAAAGCTCATATCGGTATTAACGTGATCGGAATATACATGTCTAAGATTCATGTCATCCTGCTTGAATAATATCAGTAAATTTGCATTGTCTCTTATCAGATGTTTCGGAATGCGGGTATAGGTCTGACAGAGATAGAAGCTGTCTATCTGTTTATGCCGTCCCATGCTAAAGTAGTCACGCATCACACTTTGATTGTCGCAAGCTACGTCATCAAATATAAAAATGGAATTAATTTTAGCTTGCGCAGGCGTCATTATTACATCGCTATCCTTGAATTCATGATATCCCACGATCGAGCCGAGTACTTTTCTAAGATATTCGTATTTAGGCTGGTAGAGAGATTTCGAGTAGACGTAAACATTCTTGAAACGCAAGCCGTGTGGATGAGTCAGCAGGCTTATCACGATGTTTGTTTTCCCACAATTTGAAGGTCCGCATATGATACACCTGATGCTGTCGGGTAACAGAGGACCATGTCTACTATCTTTTTTCACATGACTATCGAAATCGAGATTATCGATTTTCAGACTGTTACCTGTCTTGATGAAACGCATGATTGACACTGAGGTATTTCCACCAGGAGTTTAAGTATAAATAGCTTTCGGTCACCTGTAACACCTCAGTCTACTATTACATGTGATAGAGGTAACATGGCTGTAAACGCTCTCATAAATAAATTACCTTTCGAAGCCCATATCCCTGGCTATCGTTTCTGCGGCCCGGGTACTAAATTAGAAAAAAGACTGGCGCGAGGAGATCGCGGAATTAATGGTCTAGATGAGGCGTGTCGTGACCACGACATACAATATTCTAAAGTCAATGATGTGAAAGGACGGCATATTGCCGATAAAGAATTGGCAAAACGTGCTCTGAAGCGAGTATTTGCTAGGGATTCGTCCATCGGAGAAAGAGCGGCAGCAGCCGGTGTAGCAGGCATCATGAGTGCTAAAGTTAAATTAGGCTTGGGATGTAAAAAAAGAAAATGTGGCGGTACGATGACGTTTAAAAAAATATCCAATAAAATTCGTAAACTAGTACGTGGAGCTCCCTCTGTCGGGGATGCTATTAAAAAGGCCTCTCGTGCAGTACAGCGTATTAAAAAAGATAAAAAAATATCACCGATGGCTGCTCGCGTTATTCCTATACCGAAGACGGGTGGCGTTCTACCGCTAATACCAATATTTGCTGGACTTAGTGCTCTGGGAGCGCTAGCCGGTGGATCTGCAGGTATAGCGAAAGCTGTAAGAGATTCTCAGGCGGCATCCTCCCAGCTTAAAGAATCTAAACGTCACAATCAGGCTATGGAGAGTATCGCCCTCGGTAAGGGACTCTATCTTCGTCCCTATCGAACGGGACTTGGACTATACATGAATAAAAACACCAACAGCAAGTGACTAGTAAAATTACCAAATCGAGCGCTCACCGACGTGGATCTGAAAAAATATGTTAAGATGTTAAATATACCTAATTTTCGAGGAATATTTATGCGAGACCGACTACCTAAACGCGTACATAAAATTGAGACGGGCATTGTGAACTTGGATAGAGATAGCGGTAATGGTACTCATTGGACTGCATACTTTAAGAACGGTTCGAAAGCCGTTTATTATGATAGTTTTGGTAATTTACAGCCTCCTCTCGAATTAATAAAATATTTAAATTGTTCTATTGAATACAATCACAAGCAGTATCAGTCTTATGACACAGTAAATTGTGGACATCTGTGTTTACAATTTCTATATAATGCGTCATGCTTTTAAGTCACGTTCATTCTCAGAGCTAACCTTGAAGCCGCAACATGTCTTGTACGTTTACATTATCCGGCAAATCATCTAATTTAACCGCGCACTTTTCCCCACCCATAGACCTTGAAGACGGTGCTGAATATTCGCTTGCTTTAATAAATTTCGAGGCGTATAACTCCATACCGAACATAGACGCTACAAATAATCATATATATTATGATACAGACGATAAGTTTATAAAAATTTCGGAGGGCTCGTATGAAATAGAAGATATAAATAATTACGTAAGAAAGCATTTTATTCTGAATCATGGTAACGATGGTCATATTTCTATAGTATCCAATAAAAATACGTTAAAAGTGGAAATAAAATCCAATAAGATGATAAATTTTGAAAAGGCTGACGGTATTGGCAGTTTGTTAGGATTTACATCTCGTCGTCTAAAACCGCTCGAGAAACATATATCTGATTTCCCGGCAAAAATTCAAAAAGTAAACGCTATATGCGTGGAGTGTAATCTCATCACGGGCAGTTACATGAATGATAGATCTGTACACATTATTCATGAATTTTTTCCTAGCGTGCCTCCCGGCTATAAAATAATAGAGTGTCCCGCTAATGCAATTTACCTGCCGATTAATAAGAGGCATATAGATAGCATATCAATTAAGATAGTCGATCAAGACGGTGATCTTGTTAATTTCCGTGGCGAGGTCATCACGGTAAGACTGCACTTGAAGAAGAATGGGTCTTAGTTTCCGAAATAGTTTAAAAGGAACACCTGCTCGCGCTCGAAACAGTTCACCTGCAACCTTCAAGGTGTTAACATCTAAAAATAGACGTTTTCTTTACTCTCTCGGTTACAAAGTGCTAATATGAATCCGAATATTTTAAACGTGTTTGAGAAGCCTACGTTTGAAACCGCGATAACTAATTTTGAAAATCATAGTCATGGACCATATTCAATCAGAAATTTAAATAATAACGACGAAATTCGTATACCCATTCAGCAGCAGGATGTGTATACTGCGCCGTATGCTAGTTCGCTGTATATGCGGGGCCGGTTACTTAAAGAGGATGGTACGGTTTCGAACACAGCGGTCTTTGATAAAATGGGGTTATTGTATCTGTTTGACGAGATACGATACGAAGTGAGCGGTAAAATTGTGGACAGCAGTAGAAATCCAGGCCTCGCGACTGTTATGAAGGGATATGCATCATTCACTCCGAATGACGCGAATCACTTAGAAAATGCTGGGTGGACTGATGTGGATGATAATTTTGCAGACGAGAACGGTTACTTTGACGCATGTATACCTTTAAAAATATGTCTGGGGTTCGCAGAGACCTTTGAAAGAATTATTTTAAATGTCCGTCAAGAGCTGGTACTCGTTCGCAGTAGTATTGATACAAACGCAATCATAAATCTTGTAGCCGATGAAAATATTAAAGTAGAATTGGAAATCGTTCAATGGCGTGTACCACACGTGACTGTATCTGACGTTGAGCGATTAAAATTAATGAAATATCTAGAGAGGAATATCGATTTGCCTGTACCGTTTAGAAGCTGGGAATTACATGAATACCCCATGCTGATGGAATCGCAGACGCATACTTGGAATATTAAAACTTCGTCTCAGTTAGAGACACCGCGATATATTATTTTCGGCCTTCAAACGGGTCGTAAAAATGCAGTCGCTAAACGTATGAGTGAATTTGATCACTGCGAGTTGACTAATTTTAAACTTTTTTTAAATTCGGAATCATATCCCTATGATAACTTGAATATTAATTTTGAGAAGAATTTCTGTGCTACTCTGTATGAAATGTTCTGTCAATTTCAGAAATCTTATTATGAAAAAGAAAATGAACCTCTGCTTACTAAATATAAATTTAAAACTAAAGCTCCTCTGGTAGTTATCGACTGTTCGTGTCAGAATGAGGTTGTAAAGTCGAGTGCAGTGGACATTAGGCTGGAATTTAGCACTAATAAAAATATTCCGAAAGACACTGCTGCATATTGTCTTATAATTCATGATAGATTGATTTATTACAATCCTTTAACCAGTATAGTTCGTCCATACTAATATGTATATAATAGACGTGCAGGGCTTCCAGCATAAAAAGGAGTTAGCTTTTACATGTAAAGAAATTTCAATTTTTAATATTACCGATGTCTCGTGTGTACATCGGATAATTAAACCGACTGTTAGTTACGGGCTTCTTACACACAATATTCAGAAGCAAATTAATTGGATAACTGATCATGTGCACGGTCTCCGATGGTCCACGCCTTATGATAATCTCCGGTACGGCGACCTGCAGGACTTCATCGACAGCCACGTACTTGGGAGAGAAGCAAAAGTTTATGTCAAGGGACTGGAAAAGAAGCGATGGCTTCAGCATTATCTGTCTAATAATAATAATATTATAGACTTATATAATTGTAATAATATGAATAGTTTAATGTTAAATAATTTAGAATATCATTGTCATAAACATATTAATAATCATTTACGCTGCTCTAGGCAGAATGTCTACTCGATATATCAGTGGTATATTGTAAATAAAGATAAGGATTTTGAATAAACAAATTTATGCTAACCATACTGGCTTTTATTTCTGTATACATGTGTGCGTGTATGAATGACGAGTGGGGTGGGGGGCAGAGAGGGAGAGAGAGAAGTGGGGGGAGAGCTCTCGCCTCGAGTCAGAGCGCGGTGATCAGTTAGACGTTGCAAAGATGCACAATCAAACGGGGCTCAGAGAGCTGATAGCGGGCAATATATGCCAATGTTCGATGTGCCAAGTCCCACCGGAGGGCTGGAGGTACCTGGGGCTGCCTCAGCCCCAGGACCCCGTAACGCAACCGACACCACCACCACCACCACCACAGGAGATGCCCCGGCTGATGCTCTTAGCCGACATCATGAAAGGTATTTAAAATATTTTTTCTGTTTCGTATAACTCAATACTTATAGATATTTTTTTAAATTGTTACAGACTCCATTGAACTCAGAATTTCTTCGGAGATTTGGAGAGGTCGATCTGTCAGCCGGCGAGACCAATAAATTTCTTTTTTAAATTAACATACGATCTGCCCTCCCGCCGGATAGCCAGACCAGTGTTTTTATTATTTTATTAATTCTACACAATTTTAATTGTATTTTTTTTTATATTAATAAAAAATGTTATTAATAATCTTTTTTTATTTCAATGAGTTGATAGCATCTCATACTTATTAAGTGTCTGAACAGCTCGAACAGCTCCAACAGCTCCAACAGGTGTAACAGGTACCGTACCTGTTACACCTGTTGGAGCTGTTGGAGCTGTTGGAGCTGTTCGAGCTGTTGGAACTGACCATATATAATACACGTATATGTATATGTATATGGGCTGCTTGAACAGCTCCAACAGCTCCAACAGCTCCAACAGCTCCAACAGGTGTAACAGGTACCGTACCTGTTACACCTGTTCGAGCTGTTGGAGCTGTTGGAGCTGTTCGAGCTGTTGAAACTGACCCTATATAATACATGTATATGTATATGTATATGGGCTGTTTGAACAGCTCCAACAGCTCCAACAGCTCCAACAGGTGTAACAGGTACCGTACCTGTTACACCTGTTCGAGCTGTTGGAGCTGTTGGAGCTGTTGGAGCTGTTGAAACTGACCCTATATATTACATGTATATGTATATGTATATGGGCTGCTTGAACAGCTCCAACAGCTCCAACAGCTCCAACAGCTCGAACAGGTGTAACAGGTACCGTACCTGTTACACCT
The DNA here is from genome assembly GCA_936432065.2 of Rutpela maculata. NCBI lineage: Eukaryota > Metazoa > Arthropoda > Insecta > Coleoptera > Cerambycidae > Rutpela > Rutpela maculata. Next base: position 22,463,859 of record OW386293.2, read on the forward strand.
GTTGGAGCTGTTGGAGCTGTTGGAGCTGTTCGAGCTGTTCAAACAGCCCATATATAATACACGTATATGTATATGTATATGGGCTGCTTGAACAGCTCCAACAGCTCCAACAGCTCGAACAGCTCCAACAGGTGTAACAGGTACGGTACCTGTTACACCTGTTGGAGCTGTTCGAGCTGTTGGAGCTGTTCAAGCTGTCTCACCTGCCTCTCTCATGATCATCATGTCAGGATAGGTATTAGGAAATAAAAACACGCATTTTATAAATAATTTAATTTATTAAATGTAAAAATATTTATATTACAATACTTTAATACTAATTACAAAAAATGTAGACGAACTATGTCAAGCGTCTTAACATAATCTTCTAAGGTAGTGGATGGCCAGTGCCCGCTGTCTGGACCAGAGCTCCAACCAGTCGGCTGCCCAGAGCGACCTTTGGATATATTATCCTCCAGCCATTTTATTAGCTGCTTATGCTCTTCATTGAAATTAATATCTAATTTGAAATGTATATTATTCCTACCAATTACTCGAAACAAAATTTCAAGAAATTCGTATTGTGTAAAGTAAGCTGCCTCGCAAAATGCTTTATTAATCGACCAATCAATACTTTTATAATTATCAGAAATATTTTTAGCCGGGTACGATTTCGAATAAAAATCAATTGACATATAATCATCATTACACGTTAATAATTCTTCTAAAAAAATTCTAAAATAACTATTATTCGCGGCGGGATAATGTCTGTTAATTACTTCTCGTAATCGATACACTGTAAGGTGAGTAATACATTCTCTTTGGAAAATATATTCCAACTGTTGAATAAAAATATCGTTTTGAAGTTTTTTCGTAAATATTTTTTTCATTAAATCGAAATTAGAACTATCTCTTAAAGCCATCCAGTATAAAGCTTTGTCCGGTATAACAATCTTTTCTAAAATTTTATGAACTAATTGATAATTACCCCGATTCAATGCATTTTGAATGTACTTCTCATATACGTCGCGAGTGATAAGTACAAGCTTGTACTGCAATTCTTTTTCTAACCCGTCCATCGCGATCAAAGTCTCTAAAGTAAATGAATCCGAACGGCTACTGCCAAGCGCTTCACTGCGTCGATGACGTCATCTGACGAGCCGAGACTTGTTGGAAATTATATCCCCAAGGTTTCGTATCGGTATTTATATAATTTATAATTCTTTTATCATCATACGGACTGAGTGCCACCTTATTCTGTTTGATGGTATATATTTCATGTTTCTTTGATCGAATTAATCGCTGCTCTTTGGTCAAAATTTCTTTATTAAATAGACAATTCGTAAAGTCTTCAAATGTAATTTTTCTGATTACCGAACGCGAGAGACCCTTGATTTTTTTATTTACCGACACACCCTCCACTTTATAACTATACATTTTTGCACGGAGTCCTACGAATTCTGTCATTACGCGCCCTTGACATTCGTCTTTCATTACGCCTAGTACCTTCTTATTTGCATGAGGTATTCCGTAGACATTGTCTACAGGATAATCCGATGTGTCGAACTGATGGATGTCTTTTTTAATGTACTTGTATATATCAACGTCGCTAAATTCGTAAATTAAACTGTCTGTGTCAGTGTAAAGTAGTTTGGCTTGCTCACCGAATTCTTTTTTAATATAATCATAATGAAAATCGTAAAGAATAATTTTTGAAAGATCTAAAATGGCGAACCCCACATATATTGGCTTATCGAATTTAATTTTTAGTCGATTCATTTCAATAATAATCATATCCTCGCCGAAGACAGTCGAACTGTGAAAGTTCGGTTTCGCGAGCAGAGACTTGGCACCATATCTCCCCTCCCATTTAGTTACCAATTTAACATCTTTGTGCTTGCGGACATTCTCCATTGTCTTTCCGAACACCGCATTGTTCATTAGCTTATAGAAATTTTTCTGAAACTCGTTACTTGCCTGTTTTCGTAAATCCGTATTTAAATCAATGTATTTCTTTAGCCACCGTGACTGTTTAAATTTTAAAATTCTATGTACCGTCTTGAGTTTTAATCCGCGTTCTAAACATTTTTTTAAAGTCCTATAATGCATTACATATCGCGTTTTATCTAACAGAGTGGTCATTAATTTTGAATGTTTTGAACCGGGCGGCACCATATGTTCTGGACACATCGGGAGATCCTTATGTAGCTCATGTAATTCAAGTGGATACTCGATATCTACTTCCAAAATATAACCGATGTCTGACTCGTCCGATAAATTTGGAATATCTAAGGCATAAAATTGTTCGACGGGCACCCACTCGAAAGCACCTGTAGGTAGCGGAACAGACATCCCGGCTCCATACATGTTATTGATGTCAAAGTACATGATGTGAGTCTCTCTTTCGTCGGGATTAAACGCATCCCCCATGTACTTGTTGTTAGCTTTCGAATATCTGTTAGATACCTGCGCTACACCACCTCTCACGCCTTTTTCGATCATCAGTATCATATCAATGTCTGTGAGAAGCTCTAAATTTTCTTTAGTTATTTTTAACATCGCGTCGAATGCCAGCCCCGGAGCAGTATAATAATTTAAAGCGTCAAGTCCGTACGTCTGTATGCATGTCTCGCGGAAATTTTCAAATATATCAGCTAGCAGTAATACATCTGTTTTTAAATATATATCGGAATATTCCCCTAATGTCTTAATATCGAATTTATTCCAGATATTTATAGCATGGTTATAATCGTCCTCTGTTATGTTTTCGTCAGTCAGTTTACTGTAAAATTCTTCTTTAGCCGGTAGAGATGTCTCGTCTAATTTTTCCCAAGAATTTAAATAATCATAAGGAAAAACACCTTTCCGCGTTAATAATTGAAATTGTTCATCATTATTACAATACGATTTAGTGATTCGTTTCTGGTCATCGTCGAGATAGGAAGCTAGTTTTTCGATTTTGTCTGCCATAAACCTAAACGAATCAATAAATCTTAGTTTAATTTTCGTATCTTTAACTCGTTTAGTGAAAGAAATGTATTTTTCCTTATTAATCGGTAATAATGAAATTTGTCCGTCAAATGCCGTTGCTAGCTGTTTGATTATCAGGTGGCCGTCGTAACCTGATAAACAATGAAATATAACCGGAATCACGTGACTATCTTGATAATTAATGTTACATCTCATATGCGCCGGTCCCCTATAGTACCCAGTTAAATGATTGTGATCGGCTACTTTAATGTCCGTCTCTTTGAAGGGCCTCTCACAGATATGACAGACCTGCGCGAGATCGAATTCATTTTTTTGTGTCTCGTTTAACGATTCCATAGGTTTTATGTCGGACATGATTACATTAACTCGGTCTGAAATTTTTTCAAGTTCTTTAACAAACCAGTACTGACAGTCGGCGCCTCGGTACATTTTAAATTGTGATAGACTGTCATCATAGGAACATTTTAAGTAATACGCGACGCTAAAAGCCGTATGTTTCTGGTAATTTTGCGTATTTTGATTCGTGTTAGCATCACAGTCCTCTAAGATACATTCGAAATCGGCATAAATAGCGAACGGTACCCTTTCTTTATATCGGTAATTTTTAAATTTTAAAAACTTTTCATCCTCGCCGGGTAATTCAATTTTGCATGTATTAGTTTTCGAATTGCAATCATTTGAATGCCGGTCTAGAAGTTCTTGAGTTGTAAAATGATTAAGACATCGGTTGCAAATAAATACTCGATGTCCGTCTGAAGATAGTTGTTTATTTAATAATCGAGACATATTCTTTATCCAAGCAAAATGATATTGCGCAGCATCAGTAAAATTATCGGCAGAATTCGTAGGAATCATTAATAAATTTACGACGCGTTCATAACTGTATTTACTTAAACATACCGGTAAAACTTCCCTTTTAACTACGGTGTATACGTTTATCGAAATATCATTTAAGCGTTCGAATTTTTTAATATTTCTTAATTCCATCGGAAACTCGATGCCGTCATATTTTAAAACTTCCTTAAAATGAGGATATGAAGTTACTCTCTGCCCATCCTTTTTAGCTGGGTATAATGCCGAAACTACTGACCATAAGAAGCAATATTCGTCATTATTTTTAACGTTAATAACGCACTTTTTTTCTTTTATAAAGTTTGGCATTTCAGCGTATGTTGATAATCCCACTGTTATAGGACAATATTTATTAACATTTACTCTTAGCCCGATAATTTCCGATAAGGCCCAGCCTGAATCTTTTCCTTGAAAGTCTTCAAGATGTTTCAATAACCGTTCGGATACATTTTCTTTATACCATTCCTTTAAATTCGTATTTAAGTCTATCACAGCGTTCCTTGTAGCAAATGTTTTTAATTCCACTGTGCCATTAGTAGGCTGTACGAAGTTACATTCAAAAATAACATTTACTTTAATTAGCCCATCTTTTAAACATTTTTTAATTTGAATAGAGAAGCTCCTAAACGCTTTTTTAAAAAATAATACCGGTTCTTTAATTTGTACGTTAGTTATTATACCGGACTTAACACGATTTTTAAAACAAGATTCTACCTCTTGATATACTAAATATTTTCGTGCTGCCGGCTTTAAGGAACCGCCTAATATTTTATTTTTTAATTTTAATTTTTTCAATTGCTCTCGGTAGTATTTTAAAAGCGCTAAATTATTTTCCAATTTAAATATATTTTCACCTTTATTATCGATATGAATTTTGATTTTAATTGCCTTGGCTACTAGTTTAATATTGCTATTAATTATCGAAATATGTTGGTCGATTTCATCATCGGTCTTTAAGAGCAGCAATGATTTTTTAGTTAAATTAATTATATCAGTACTGAGTTTAGATACGGTCTCGGTAGACGACATACTGTTTCAATTAGACAACCGTTCACCGCGAGAGATAAACAGCTAATGATCGAGGTGGGGAGATGACGCTGCTTTTATACTCGGCGGCCGAGGGTCACGTGACTTTGCAGTGAACGATTTCTAAAAGGCCCCCGAATTTTCATAATCTGTTCGTCTTTTACATATAAAACAATGTTAAATTGCTATATCGCTGCGGGGTGGCTACATATTCCCATAAGAAACCATGTATTGTAAGACACAAAATTCTTCGCATGCATCTTTACCGTATACCCATCTTATGTTAGTAGACTATCAGAAATGATTTCATTTGTTTACATTAACAATTTCTCGGAATCCGATAACAGCTCTGCATTATATTCTTATTAAATTGAAATCTAAACGTAGAGAAGCGAATGAATATTTATCTTATATAAAACTCGGGCTAAAGAGACTTGTCTGAAAAGCGTTTATATTGGGTCTCGATATTTCCTTTGATCTAGCCGCTGTAGTTATCTAAAGGTAATTAATCACGTTTTAAATATACATATAGCCGTAGGCAGTCACATTTATTTACATTAACAATTTCCTGGAATCCGATAACGTCTCTGCATTTGGTCACAGTTTTACATTGAAATCTTAACATATAGAAGTAAATGAATATTTATCTCATAATTATAAGACTTGTCTATTTAATCTCAATGATGGACGTCAGTAGCCATTTTCTTAACGCCCACTAACGTAAACATACAATACTATTAGTCAATAAACGGCAACCATCTTATTTTAGACACACCCTGTATACTCTCAGCCACGTCCTTTTAGATATAATCTCTTATCTAAGCTCGGGGATTGGATCTCCCATCTCCCCCCTCCCATTAGGTCCTATCACCTATCATCTAAGAAGATCCCACCTCACACTACAACCTAGATAATAGGATCTATCATCTAGCATTATCTCACCTCACACTAGAACCTAGATCATAGGATCTATCATCTATCACCTGCCCGCCCCCCGCGGGGCTGCAGGCGTGCTGACGTCACAGCTACAGCCGCAGCTCCAGCTTGACCTTGAATTGCGCCAGTATTGGTACTGCATAACTACTTACGTGTTTTCGTAAATCATATAAATGTTTAAAAACAGCTTTGCACTCGCTACACTTTGATTTGTCATTCATTTTTAACAAGTGTATGTATTTAAAAAAGCAGCCGTTTGTGTTTGATGTGCTGCTGGCAAGCGGTTGAATTTGCACATGCCGGGCAGAAGTAATTTGCAGGGGCTGGACGCTAGTATGCGAGTTTAACACTCATTTTGCTCCGAGGTTAAAGTTAGCCCAGGGCTAGCTAACACATAAATATGATTCCACTATGATAAACGGACCCTAAAAGAGCTTACAATCGAAAAAACTAAAAAGTGACGCACAGTGCCTCCTTGATACTTAATGAAGAATTAAAATGATCATTGTATTTGACTTACAGCTTCTGGGTTTGGTGCATTATTGACCATAGATGAGTTTTATTTTTGCCAACTTTGGTGAAATTACTCCTTATCAAAAAGATACTCAATTTTAATGTTTTCGGTCATTTTTTTCCAAGACGGCGATTTGACCTATACATATCGAATAGGTCTATATGTTTTAACAATTTTATTTCAAATAAGCCAGTATTTTTAAAATTCCCATTCGATTATGAGTACAAAATATATTAAGCAGATAAGTAGAAAATTCGTCAAAACTCGTCAAAAACTCCATATAACTTTTGACGCACCAGGAATTTTTGAGCAGAAAATATTTTTTTCATAATAAGGGCATCATAATACATAAGAATCAACAATGAAATTTCTAGTGGAATGTTGTCCCTGTTGAAAGAAATTGAATTATAGCAATTCGGTGTTTTCACAAACTTTAAAATCTCATTGACTGTGAAGGTAATACTTAATTATAACTAAAAACATTTGAATTTCCACAACCAGTTGAGTAATATCCAAGAAAAAGTATTTTTAAATTTGAATTAAAATTTTACCGCCCAAAACACTAAGCTATATTGGTGACGTCATCGGTCATAAACGCCTAACCTCAAAAATACATATCTTTTAAGAATTTTCGAGTAATGTCCAGCGACATAATAAGGAGAGACTGGAAAAGTAGGCGTGGCACATGGCCAGAACATATTCGACCTTGAGCAAGCAACTAGTCCTCATGGGCGTCACTTTAACTTAACGCTATGGAATTTTCGAATATTTTAAAAATGTATAGAATAGCATTTACCCCGTTTTTAATTGTAATTTAATTTTTTACTACTTCTACAGTAATTTGACTAATAAATTTGAGCTCAACTAATAATAGAACAGCAATAAAAAACAATATCCGTTCATTAATTATATCCCTCAAAGCAGTACTCCACTGCAAATCTTGGCAACTAGGGCCAACAAATGACCCCCCACTGCGTCCCTCGAGCGTTTATTCTATGGCCAAACAAACCGTATGTATACTGAATTGGGATTGCCCCTCTATACTTTAGACCTCGTTGGTAATGTCACTATTGTGAAAATTTCCGCTTGGTTCTCGTATTTTCAACTAAAATCTTGTTCAATGTAATAGGTGTTTTCTTTCTACCAACAATCTTAGCTAAGCTAAGTAGTTTTAATGTCACACGCAAACTGTGGTACACGAATATTTCACTCATCATCAGGCGTGACTGAAAAACTACTTAGCTTAGCTAAGAGTGTTGGTAGAAAGAAAACACCTAATGTTCATAAAGTTTTAAATATCTTCTCCCAATGGACCACAATAGTCGTGACGTCATGCGTGAGGCGGTTAATTTGAATTGCATTCCATGCAGTCTTTGAAGCATGCCTTCTGTACATGTGTTTTAAGGGTCAAAATAAATTACTTAAAAATGTATCTAAGGATTGGTACGTTATTTTTTATATTTAGCTATTGAAACCTAACTACTGATATAAAAATAGAGCTGGATTATATGTTTTTTACATGTGGTAATCAATTTTCTCTACCGAAAATTATAACAAAAATATTTTCTGGATGGCTATTTCTGCGCATGCGTTCTACAAGTGTCTGTAAAATTATTCGGAACGTAGTTCTTTGATTATTTCTTTGCATTCTAACCTCAAAGTCTGTTTTATTTATTTTCATTTGAAATTGAATTGCTTTCATTATTTTATACTATTGTCATAGATTTTCAACCTATAACTTCGTGTTTAAATATTAGTAAGTATTTTCACTTAGAAACGCAAATAAATAAAGAAATTACATATTGTATCATTTATTCACAACTTATTTCTATTAAATCTATAAATGATTAAAATAGTTTAAAATTGAACTGTCTAGTAAATACGACATATTCCATGAACACGCTTCATCTGTTAGGGTACGAACATGCCAAAGATGCAACCCAGCTAGAAGTTCATGCCGCAGTTTCAGAAGATGTATCGAAGTCATCAACGTGTAAAACAAACCTATACATTTAAATGTGACCGCACATACCGTGGATGCTAGCAGAGTGAACTGCTCTTAGCGCATATTGATAGCTTCGATGCATCGACTGAAACTGTGGCCTGAACTTCTATATCTGCATAGCATCTTCGACATGTTCGTACCCTTACAGAAATATTATAGTGTGCAAAGAGAGCCAGAGCAGCTATATATGATGTCATAACCATAATCCCCTTGGACAAGTACATTCTGCATCTGTTATATTTTTATCGTTATTCAAAAATATCTGAAAACAATTAATTACGTTAAAAGTCAAATATGATAATGTTTAAAAAAAAAATGCACACACCTCTACTTTACAGATTCTATCTCTCATGCTAGCATGAACTTGTCCCTTAACAATCGGTACTTCGGGATCATAAATCATTCCTTGCACGTGGCTCGCTTCAACAGAACTTTCTGCCTTGACCATGAGTTTTCCTTTATCTTTAAAATATTGAGCAATCGCAGAAAAATGCAATAAGTGTTTTTGAACCATTTTTCAATGCTAAAAATAGGTAAGTATATTGATACATACATATTTAAAAATTACTTTGTTATAATTTCAATCACAAACGTAGGTACTTACGATGCCGTTGAAATATATTATTATTGACTCAAGTACAAATTTGGAATGCAAACGCTTTAAATACTGTAAAATTCTTGAAAATTATAAAAGAAATAATCCACTATACATAACCTTAAATTTCATCTAGTCCAGGTAAACAAATAATAAAAAAAGATGCAGATATGTTCGACATACGTATACACGCGTGCGCAATAAAAAATCAATTTCTGAAAAAATTTCAAGAGGACTTTAAAAATTACAGTTTTATTACAAGAAGGCGCAGCTTTTAAAGTTAAAACATTTGTATGATAATTCAATAGTTAAATATTCACAGATTTTCTGAAATTTCAAATTCAATTTTGACCAGTGTCTTATGTACAGTGGTAATAAGGTCGATGTTAGAAATAGGATGGAATAGTTAGAGTGGGAGTGAAACGTCACACTATTTCGGTCCATTAAGCAATCCAAACCACGTGACTTTTAACATGGCGTTGAGGGCAAACATCCGGCAATCCTTTATTTTCATTCGTTAAATGAGTTTTTTTTCGGTTGCCTTGGCTACGTTTCCGCGAGTTAATTAAAATAAACCCCATGTTTGCCCTCAGCGCCATATTGAAAAATAATTTTGACAGGTCGTTGGATTGCCTAATAAAATAAGCTGATTTTTGTAGGTTGGAAATCCAACCTATAATTAGCAGCCCATTTTTAGTAATTAACAATATTGAGACATCATATGCGTCAATTTTTAAATGTTTGCTTGCAGCACTGGTTTCAAATGAGAAGTGCGGAAATAATCATTAAAAATGACAATAAACTTAAAAAAACCTAAAAGTTGAGGTTATGTTAATGCAACCGATGACGTTACAGCACATTTTGTATAAGGTTTGTTTTGGTTTTGAGAAATAACAGTCCTCGGATGTCAGGAGCATGCGCAGTTAGTAAAACGTGTTCTGTTTTAGTAACTGCGCAAGCTGTTTTACTAACTGCGCATGTTCCTAACATCCGAGGACTGTTATTTCTCAAAACCAAAACAAACCTATAATACCCGTTTAGTTATTCAGTTTTAATGTTTATTTGTTGAAATTTTAAATTGATAGATGAAAGAATGGTGTTTAAATATTGGTAAGTGCTTTAATGTATGGAGTACTTCATTTTAATAATATCAAACAAGCAAATTTGCATACAGTGAAAACAACTAATTGCACTGTACTAAGAGTATTGCAGTTCTTTCTGAAGTGCTGGTTGTGCTTTCATTTTTATTTCCACATCCAGTGGAAGTATAGTAACGACAAAACAATTTTTATTGTTCAGATAGGCTTAGAATGTGATGAAACGTCGAGATTTTAAATTTGAGCGAGAAAAAAAATTTTGTCTGCCGGTCTATCCGTAACTTTTTTTGTGCGCACGTTTACTCTGGAACTGTTTTAAGATATATTGACTTGTAATTTGGTACGCATATGTACTTTAACGAGATCTGGAACTAGATTATATTTTCATCTTGTTCCGTCGAAGGATTGGGGGGTAAATTGGGGTAAATAGGTAAATCAAGCAGGTAAGAGTCCATAAAATTGGTATATACAAGAGAAATTGAGGTCTCAAAAAAATTTTTGGTATTAGCCCATTACCACCCCCACCCTATATATTATTTAAGGGGATGAAAAAAAAATTGTGATTTAGTGTGTGTTCAAGAACCAGAAAGCCTCAAAATATTTTTTTACTTCATCCACCCCACTACCGATGTGGGGTATCGTTTTATGGGTTTTTGGGGTAGCGAATGGACCACAATAGTCGTGACGTCATTCACGAGGAGGTTAATTTGAATTCCTTTCCATCCACTCTTTGAAGCATGCCTTATGTACATGTGCTTTAAGGGTTAAAATAAATTACTTAAAAATGTATCTGAGGATTGGTACGTTATTTTTCATATTTAACTATTGAAACCTAACTACTAGTATAAAAATAGAGCTGGATTATAAGTTTTTTTATATGTGGTAATCAATTTTCTCTACGGAGAATAAATAAAAAATGTTTCCTAAATTGTTGTTTATGCGCATGCGTTCTACAAGTGCCTGGAAAATTATTGAGAACGTAGTTCTTTGATTATTTCTTTGTGCTCTAACCTCAAAGCCTGTTTTATTTATTTTTATTTGAATTGCTTTCCATTATTTTATACTGTTATCATAAATTTTCGTCCTCTAACCAGGCCCCTTTACGAAATTCACTGGCAGGCCCCCGCGCCTAGGAGAAATTTGTCCAGGTCTCTTAAACGAGCGAGAATTGTATTTACTAGCCTAACGGGCCCAGGGTACCACAGTACCTACTGACCCTCCCTTGTGGGGGCCTTGCCTCTAACCTCGTGTTTAAATGTTTATTTGTAAGTATTTTCACTTAGAAACGCAAATAAATAAAGAAATTACGTATTGTATCATTTATTCAGAACTTACTTCTATTTGATTAAAATAGTTTAAAATTGAACTGTCTAGTAAATACGACATATTCCATGAACATGCTTCATTTGTTACAGTACGAACATGCTGAAGTTGCTACGCAGCTAGAAGTTCAGACCGCAAATTCAGTAGATGCATCGAAGCCATCAATGTGTAAAACAAATCTATACATTTAAATATAACCGCACATACCGTCGATGTTAGAAAGGTGAACTGCTCCTAGTACAAGCTCATGGCTTCAATGCATCGACTAAAACTGCGGCCTGAACTTCTATAGCTGCATAGCACCTTTGGCATGTTCGTACTCTTACAGAAATATTATAGTGTGCAGAGAACCAGAGCAGCCATATGATGGCATAACCATAATCCCCTTGGACAAGCACATTCTGCATCGGTTATATTTTTACCGTTATTCAAAAATATCCGAAAACAATTAATTACATTTAAATTAAAATATATTTATTTTTTTAAAAAAGCACACACCTCTACTTTATAGATTCTATCTCTCATGCTAGCATGAACTTCTCCCTTGACAGTCAGCACTTCAGGATCATAATAATTCCTTTCATGCGGCCCGCTTCGCGCTTCGACAGAACTTTCTACCTTGACCATGAGTGTTTCTTTATCCTTAAAAAATTGAGCAATCGCAGAAAAATTTAATTTTTTGACCATTTTTGATATACAAACACTTTAAATACTGTAAAATCCTTGAAAATTATAAAAGAAATAATCCACTATACATAACCTTAAACTTCAACCAGGAAAACAAATAAAAATAAGAAGATGGAGTTATGCCCGACATACGTATTACGCGTGCGCAATAAACAATTAATTTCTGAAAAAATTTCAAGAGGACTTAGAAATTACAGTATTATTACAAGAAGGCGCAGCTTTTAAAGTTAAAACATGAGGATGATAATTCAATAGTTAAATATTCACAGATTTTCTGAAATTTCAAATTAAATTTTAACCATGGTCTTATGTACTGTGGCGATAAGGTCGATGTGAGAAATAGGTTGGAATAGTTAGAGTGGGAGTGAAACGTCACGCTATTGTGGTCCATTTCAAATATTATATTATTAAAGTTCCATAAACAATTATTTCTACATACAAAATTTTTCGTTGCGAGTGACTTGGATAGAAAATCTGGATGTGGAAGTAGTGATACCTTGGGAAGCGGTTTTTACCACTTTTAACTGGAAGTGCCAAAAGTTGTAAGTATATATACGAGTCGTTTTTATAGAAATGTGGAAAGAGAGGTTAGTTAGGAATGTTTTTAAAGTTAATTATAATGAAAAATGTAATTCTATTCTTAGTTTTATTTCGTATATATGCATGTATATATATAAAAAAATAGGTAATCCAAGCAACGAATGCTCAAGAAAGGGTGTAGAGGGAAATATTAGGGACAGAAAATTTGACTTCGGAACTTTGTTTGGACTAGTCTGGAGATGAACATATCAAAAGTCTCCACTCCTAGGTGGTGAGCGGGGGGAGGGGGCACTTTAAAGGACCCATTTTTTGGTTTTTCCCTTATATCTCGGAAACTATGCGTCGTAGCAGCTTGACCATTATATACAAAATTGAAGCTGACAAAATTTGCTACAAGAATCACTATTTGTCTGTTCTCGAGCTATCCCTCGAAATTCAGAAATTGTGGAAAACAATTTTTTCGCCTCACGTTAAAAAATTAAAAAATTTAATGCTCTACAACTTCTTTTCTCACGACTTTTTCGTGGGAACAACATTTGAAGAGTTATCTTAACAATAGGCGAAAAAATTGCTTTCCTCAATTTCCGAAATTCGAGAGCGAATATCTCGAGAACAAAACATTTCGACAAAATGTAAGTAGTGATTCTTGTAGCAAATTTTGTCTAATGTCTAATAGTCGCTGATTCTAACGAATATACGCTGAAGAAGAAGAAGAAAATTGACTTTCTTGCGACTTAACCTCAAAAGGGTTGTAGTGTTTTTTTTTTAATTTCTGATTGGAATAATATAAAACATTTTTAATACGTAAATGCCCAAAATGGTTAAGTATAAATAATATCGATTTAACAATTTTGTGATGTGATTTATTTATTAGGACCTTTCGTAAGTAGCTACAACTATATTTGTATTTTAATATTTCCTATATTTATTTCTTTTATAATGATGTCCTACAAATCTTAACACTCAATAATCTAATATTTTACTCATATATATCTAAATTTATACGTGTTTTGATTTCGTGTGTCTAGTCCATCTACTAAAATTTTTTGTTTGCTATTTCTATGTTGAGAAAAACATTTTTAGTTTATTCTAAAACCACAGTAAGAGAAATAGTATGTACCTAATATCAATCTATTACAATAACTGCATTAAATGTAAATTCCTTTATCGTTCTATAAAGTAGAATAAGTATCGTTCTTATTCTATTTTATAGAACTGTTACGACTTAAGGGATTTACATTTAATTATTATTATTATAATTATCCCTTTATGGGAAATCATCCCAATCCAATTTTTGCTAGGAGACATAGTTGAAACATGAGTATGTGAATGTTTTAACACTTTCTCTGCGCATGACTCTCATGAGAGTCGTACCCGTTCTTAGTGCAGTGAGCACGACTCTCATGTGAGCCAGGCCATATTACGTATTAATATTATTATTATGCCAGTCAGCACTGAAGAAGAAATTCTTGGTCAGGTGTGCATGGCTCTCTTGAGAGTCAGTCCAAAAAACATGAAATACCCTGTATATACAATTTTTATTGACACTACTCGATTTCTGACACCCAATTATACAATATATATTATGCAATAAAAACCAGTGAGCTTTAACGCCGCAGCGAAAGTGTTAAAGTTTGTTGTATAGCTATTTTGATACTTAATTGCTTTTGTTTTATTTATTTTTGATTTCATTGAACGGAATAGTTTAAATTAAAAAATAGCATTATTGTGGCAGTTGTACTGTACATAATGTACATATTGTCTTTCTTTTAAGGTTAGGATTTTGGACGTGTGGGAGGGAAATATACGTTTATTTTCGGTTTATTATAAATATTTAAAAAATTATAAATGGTATAATCTTAAAAACAGTTTCAGATACTTCCCATTGCTCCAAGGAATACAACCATATACTGTTCCTATCATAAATATTTTATGGAGTTAAATATCATGCTTTAATAATTAAATTAGGAAGTATTTTCATTGACAAACTGCAATATTCAATGAATGAATGAATGAATGCTTTATTCAGCCTGAAGCTGTTTACCTTCAAGTACAACAGAAAGGACCCCGCACACCATATAGGGAGATTTCTGCCTCCAGTCAAATTTAATCTAACCCACGTAAAAATGTTCTTTTGAACCTCCTGAACAAATGTTCAAATGCAGTCAGGTCCGAAAAGGTCTTCGTTTCGAGATATAGAGCCCTAAAGATCATTCCAAATACGTTTTAAAATTGAAAAAATTAAATTAAAGTTGGCTTTGATTTTATGGAAATTCAGAACTGCATAATTAATTTTTAAATAACACCATATTTCTTTCTCGTGTTAATGATACCGAGGGTCTTCAAGGGCTTCGCTGCAGTTTTTTCAATTCAAGAATAAAGTTGTGATACTTTTTTTTTTAGATAAAAAATTTATGTTTTATTTTAGTTCTAGCTCTTGAAATACGGCCAAAATCGAGGGCGATTCGGCGCGGTTCGCATTTTTTCAAAGATGCAATGTATTTCTGATTTTTATGCAACTGGAAGTTCAAGTGCCTGTGGTGGTCTATGTCCAGCATCAATAATATCGATCCTTTTTATGCGAAATGAAAAGTTCTGTGACTCAAAATCTTATGATGAATTATTGTTCTCCGAGCTTCCTAGGATTAGAATTGTTCTTTTTTATCTGAACTTTCAGAGTGTATCATGTTTTTTATTTTAAATGCCCATTAAATGGGCAATTTAATCAGGTCCATTGATTTTTATTTGAACTATGATTATGGAATTTTCTGTGGTAATCTTACCTAAACAATTTCGATCAGTAATTCGTGTCCACGTACTCGAAAAATGCCGTTATATTTTAAAAAACGCTCGTTTTTGGATAGTAGGAAATTCAATGAATCAAAACAATGTCATTATTGACAAGTGAAAAATAAATAAAAAAGTGTGAAATAAAACTTAAAATTTCGTTGTTTTACTATTGATTTCTATGGAAACAGCAATAGAATTTAGTCATTACGACAAGGTAACTTTGGGCGATTTTGGATTTGGAACGATCTTTAGGAACGAAGACCTTTTCGGACCTGGCTGCATTTGAACATTTGTTCAGGAGGTTCAAATGAACATTTTTACATGGGTTAGATTAAATTTGACTGGAGGCAGAAATCCCCCTATATGGTGTGCGGGGATCTTTACAATAAAAAATGTATATTATTTTATTCGTTAGAAAAATAGCAAGTAGCTATCTAAAACAGTTTTAATTATACTGTATGTCTGGTTTCTTTAAATATTTATAATAAATCTCTGCAAAATCCTATCCTTAATAGAGAGATATATGTTTATAATGACCTGTGATAAGATTTTTGTAAAAGCAGTACTACTTTAAGTGGTAAAGGAATGTAAAAATTATTTCAGTGTCTATAGACTGGCGGTACATGACCAGTCAGGTGCAACGTTTTTAAAATGTATGCCAATCATACATATGAGTGAAATTACCATGAATATGCCAGAAACGCAAATTTTAGGCAGTCGTCGCGTGCAGAAGGGTGTGCAAATCGATTTTTTTTGTTTTTTTTTCTGATTTTTTTTTTAATTTTAAAATGGATGCCAATAGTGCCAAACGAAAAGCCTTGAAAAAAAATCCAAAATCAAAATCATCCAAAATCAAGAACACCAAAAAATTTTACGATTTAATGTGCGCATCGAGAGTTGTTTTGCGCGCGGAAACTGCATGCCAGTGAATTTCTGCTGGATTCTTTTTCACGGCTCTTCGTTTGGCACTATTGGCATCCATTTTAAAATAAAAAAAAAAAACAAAAATCGATTTGCACGCGCTAAAATTTGCGTTTCTGTCATATTCATGGTAATTTCATTCATATATATGATTGGCATACATTTTAAAAACGTTGCACCTGACTGGTCATGTACCGCCAGTCTACTATATTAGGTAAGTTTATTAATATATGAAATTGTTTCCAGGTGAACTTGGAATACAAATGTATAAAAAAAGTATGTGCGTGCATATAGGAATACCTCATTAGACATTAGATTATGATAAACACTATTTAGAGTTTGCAAGGGACATTCTATAACACTAAATATAATAAAAAAGTAATATAAAATGCATCCAACAACCCACAAATCCAAATGTAGAACTGTCTGGAGCTGGAAATTGAACTCAGGAGAGATAGGTAGTGTACTAGCCACATAAATGCTTTCTAGTTCACTACGCTACTATGGTTCATAATAAAAAATAAATAATTTGATAATAAAGAAATAGAAAATATGTCAAAACAACAGGGTAACTGTAATGTAGAAAACGAAACAGACGATGTTTTTGAAGAAGTTGCCGAACACAGGATAAAAACTGAGAAGGTACAAGTACAAAGAGGAGACAATTTTGCAACTTTACATCAAGTTTCAGATGAAAACTTGGAAAGTGATACGTCTAATGCATCGTTATATGTTAATGTCGACAAACGAAATAGTTCATATTACACTGTTAAAAGTCCAGGCCGCAATTCAAGTAATGTAAATAAGGATTTATACTACAAAGATATAGAAAATAATACTACGGAAACTGAAGGGTTTTTAAAACAAGAAGACCCTGATGATGTTTTTGATGAGGAACAAGAAAAAGGAGAAAAGGAAACTGTTAAACATGTTACAGGTTTTGAGAATATTGGTATAGAAATTAAGATAGAGGTAGATGATGACAATGATACAACTAGCTCACAAGAAAATCTTAATTTTTTAGCAAAAGCTATAAAACAGGAAAATGACTCGGCTGGTAATTTTGATGACTCACATATGGAAACTAGTGAAACAATTTCTTTAAGAGATGATGAACCTCACACTAAAGTAGACTTTGCTGTTGAAACCGAAAGATCAAGGTAAGTTGTATTAATAATATTTTTATCGTACACAAAAAATATTGAACACATTTTTTACATGGTTGTAAAATTAATATCAACAAATTGGGGTACTGGTGTCCGATTTGCTGATATTGTGACGTGCTTACACTCTTTTTGCAAACACCCTGTAATTATTCACTACTTGATCACTTTACTCTCTTCTGATCTTACTGACTTGCTATCTGAAATTGAACCATCTACTCTGCTTTACTCCATGCTTTATATACCTAAAGATGACAGATCTCGATGTTTCTGTGATGACGTCACCATTCTCTAGATCACTCTAGAGCTTCTAGTAGGTTCTTTTTCTAGTAGGTGCAAATGTCTACAACATCCGAAATAATTGAATTCTGTGTTGCCTACATTTGGGGGTTGCAACACATCACAATATTATCTTTAAAGTAGGAATCAGTATCAGTTGCACAGCTCGCTCAGGGTACTAGCACTCAGTTTCAGTGATAAAAGTGATTTTTGATGGGTTAATTTTGCAAGGAATCAATTTTAAATTTAGCTTTTTGAAAGTAGAAAACTCCGTTCTAAAAAATTATACTATTTTTAGATTTATTTGAACTTTTATTAAGTTTTAAAATTGCCATTGAAAATTGAAATACATCTATCAGTTGCTTACTGTAAGTAAGTATTTATTGATGGATTATCCAAAAAAGTATTTACACAAGTCAATAATACAAGATAAAAAAATGTATATATACAGAATAAGAAAACTGTATGAAAGATATTTAAAATTTATTTATTGACATAAGATAACCTAATATACATATTATAGAGTGGACCATTTTAATCCATTATTGCAAATATCTCGTTGTGTAAGCTACCAATTAAGAAATGACCTCTACAAAAGTTATTGGGTTCTAAGGGGGCCATCTGATTCTATGGTCGAGCTCCGGGTCCGTGACCTCGGTGAGGCCCTGTGATACCCAACTTTGTTTTTGTAAATGTAATGTAATGTAATTTTTATTGCAGAATCTAATTCTACGGAAAAAAATACGTTCAAATATGATTTTCAAAAATTTTTTCCAGTGGGCCTTACTCGATTTTAATTGTTGGTATTGACAATTGAAATCACAAGGACCCAATTATCTCGCCGGTTAAGCTAACAATTGAAAAATGACTTAAATGAAAGTTCTAGGATTCGATAGGGTCATCTAATGCTATGGTTCAGTACCTGGTCCGGGCCCTTGATATGGCCCTGGGGCCCCCAACTTTTTTCTTTTAATGGAAATATCAATTTTTTATTGCAGACTTGCATTCTACCGAAAGAAATACGTTCAAATATGATTTTCAAAAATTTTTTCCAGTGGGCCTTATTCGGGCCCAATTTGTAAGGCCCACTGGAAAAAATTGTTGAAAATCATATTTGAACGTATTTCTTTCCGTAGAATGCAGATCTGCAATAAAAAATTGATATTTCCATTAAAGAAAAAAGTTGGGGGCCCCAGGCGACTTTTCCAGGGTTCTGTAACATTATCACTGCATATTTTTTAAGAAAATGTAAAATATGAACGTCAAATTTTAATAAATGTAGGAAATATGATTTTTTTCTTAGGCAATGTTTATAAAATGTGTGGATTTGCAAAACTTTTCAAACTTTCCAAATAGATATGAAGTATATCGAGATGGAATAAAGATAAAAAATGGAAGTAACATTTGAAAACAGTGTACGCTCTCTATATAAACGAGGGGACCTTCGTCTATTATAAGCATAGAGTCTCATTGAAATTCATTGGTGCATAGTAATGTTAATAATAATTATTAATTTTTACAATTTCTTGACAAAAATGTATTTTTTTCATAATTACCAAATAAAAAATAAAAAATAAAGAATTTTTTTATTTATTTTTTATACAAATCAGGGACATTGCCTATTGGGTAAAGCAACTTACGGGCTGTGCATTTTTGGTTTTACCAATGAATTACTACTGCGATAACCAACTGATAATTTTTTTCTTTTCAGACTAGAAAAGAATGATCTTAATAAGATTTCATCTTCACATCAAATGGACAAAAACAGAAAAGCTGTAAGTAAACAAATTGAAAATGAAAATAGTCTAGCAATTAAGGATGGTAGTATTATTACAAATAATATAGATAATAATTCTCAGAATCTTCAATCAAATGTTGAAGGTAGCAATAAACAGCCACATATAAAGAATTTAATTAGTAGAGTTAAACATGCAATGAAGAAATCACAGACACAAAAAGACGAAACAAACGATGATAAAACAAAATCAAATGAACAAAATGGTGAAAAGGAAGTCAATACAAGCATAATTATTCAAAATACAGAAAGTGGGAAGAGATTAGAAGTTGAGAATTTAAATAAAGCTACAAATAATAAACAGCCTTCAGATAAAAATAATGAACAACAAGAAGAAAATGAAAATAATAGTTGTCATCCTGACAACGCAATGCAAGCTGGAATGCAAAATATCCCAAAAGCAAATAGAAATATTTCTAGGAAAAAACGTCGAAAAAAGCATTGGAATCTAAAAAAAAAGTCTTCAAAAATTGATTTTAAAAATGGCACAAATAAAATAAATAATATAGGTTCTTTAACTCACCATATTACTGACAAAAATAAGAAATCAATGGAAGAAATTAAGCGGAAGGGTCTATTAAATGAAAATCGTAACCTTAACGAACAGTTCGGAAAAACAAAAAATCGAAACCATAGGAAACTTTCATTACGAAATACTTCTGCAAATATTGATAAACCAGAAAAAGTTCAGGAAGATAGTGATTCTGCCGTAACTATAACAGGAAATAAAGAAGATGCTGTCACTGAAAATAAATCAAGAATAATAGGAAGCAAAGGAAATATTATCGCTGAAAATAAAGAAAAAACCCAAACTGAAACTGGCCAAATAGAAACAAGTTCAAGTAAGCAACTTCCAAATATTTTTAATAAATCTGTAAATAAATCCTGTCAGACTGAAACTGAGGCAATATCAGAAATTTGTGCAAGAAAAGCAGAGAACACTCAAACGGAAGAACATAAAGGCCTTCAAAATACGCATATGGATTACATGTGTACAAAATGTTCATTCAAAGCAAAACAGAAAACCGTTATGAAGAGACATTTACTAAAACATGGCATAGAGTTTTCAAGTACTATCACATCATTTTTCGATGTCATTAAGAAAGCAAAATTATATACAAGTCAGCTAGAACAAATATATGTTGAGAAAGAACCGCAAACAAAAGTCATTAGAAACAATCAGTGTGGAAATGAGATAAATACACAAGAAACAAATACAAATGTTAATAATGATTTTCAGTTTGAAAAAGAAGGGTCTGGAAATGGTCTTAATAATGCCTTACAAGTACAAAATGTAGAAATCTGCACAAATATACCACCCAGGAGGAATACTAGAAGTAGTAGTTATACTTTATTAAATAAGAAAGGGGATGAGGTTTCGAATACAGAAGACAAAACTCAAAGTGAGGAAACCTTTGCGATTAATGCAAAGATCAAAATAGTAGGAAAACCGGCCTATATTAATCAAACAATAGAAAATAAAAACATAGAGAAAACATGCGCGTCTGAAAGTGACCAGTCTCTCAAAGATGGTGAAGTTGGAAAAGTAACCTCTAAAAATAATACAAGCATTAACATAGAATATAGCTGTACAAAATGCCAATTTAAGACTAAACGTAGAGCATTACTTAAAGAACATTTAGTAACACATAGAGAAGAATTGGTCAGTGGTATTATTACATTCTTAGATCTAGTTAAAAATGATAAAGTATCTTCAAATCAGTTTAGAAGAGATGGTCAACATAAAGCAACACAAATACAAAGCGTAGGTGAGAACATGGAGGCTGAGGAGTCTTGCAAAACTGTAGAAAATGGTAATGGAAATGTCGATAATGATGCGGGAAGTGAGTTTCTTGTTAAAGACAATAATAGTGAGGGGAGTGTGATAAATGAAGCAAGAGAAATAGAAAAATTTCCGCTAAATGAAAATACAACTGCTACAAATGTAGATAATAATTCTGAATGCGTGGAAAATAAAATTAATGAAAATGAATGTATGGAAATACCGAGTACAAATAAATCAAAGCCAAAACTGGCAACAAAAAGGAAAATGAAAAGAAGGAGAGCTGTAAGGAGAAAGTCTTTACCCACAAAAAAAATCAAGTTGCAAGTTGACGGTGAGACAATGTATTGCTGTGATGAATGTTCTTATCAGTCAACTAAAAAGAAGAATCTGAATGAACACAAAATTGTACATTCGAAAGATATTGTTAAGTGTGGCCAATGTGTGTTTATTACAAATCATAAAAGAAAACTGGCTAATCACATGTTGATCCATTTGAAGCCCGAGGAGGTAAGCATCTTTTATTTACTTATGTCTGAATGGATGAATGAAAGGTTTATTTGTATACCTACAAGTAAGTTTATGTGGGATATCTTCACAGAGAAGAATCGTTTTGGAAAATTTGGCACATAGATGTGGAAAGGATCTTGTTGCAGTTTTTTAACCCAATTGTTTGTATGAGATCATTACTGCAAAAATAAGTTATTTTATTCGCACTATTATTTCTATCCAGGGTTGAGCTGATTTAAACCATTTCGTTAAAATCATGATTTTTATTTTCAAAAATCATGATTTTTTTTTTTACTTTTCAAGTTTAAATGTTATAAGAATACAAACTTTATTAGTAAAATTTTTATTTGCACAAATAAAACTTTAAAAGCCTTTAATTTGAAGGCTTAAAACATAAACTTAACAAACATATGAACATATAGAAGTAAAAATATATATTGTTAGAACAGTACAGAACATATTAAGAATTATAACGTTTATAAAGAAATACTAATTTAGATACTTTTTCATTGCCCAATCTATTCCTAATATCTGAATGGGCAAGTCCATATGAAGAAAAATTCTTTCCACATCTGCGGCGGCACACAGAAAGGAAATTATCACGTCCAGTACTTTGTTAGTTTGTGAAATATCGTTTTGAGATTTCCACCACTGCACTACGTTGACATTTTGTAATATTTCATTTGAAAGCATTGTTTCATCTTGGAACGGATCGGATTTCGCTTCCAACTTAATTATTAATGGTAATAACCCTGTACCAGAAAAATGTTGGGAAACTACACCCAAAGCAACCTTTTTTTTTTTCTTCTTTCGACAATGTGTATTTGTTTTTATTTCTGATAGGATCCAGCAAATATGCCAAAAAGTGAAATGGGGTTAAATCTTGACCATATCTCTTTTCAAACATCAAATTGCTTTAAATTTTTGTCCTCATTTTCAAAACTATAAAAAACGACACTAAATTTTTGTCATTCCTCAACTGCAAGTGACAAACTGGCACTTTTCTGCTAAATTCTATCAAGTGGCACAGAAATTGGTTTCAGCAATTTTAAAAAGTTCGTCCGGCCATTCGTTTAATTTGAATATTCGACTCCTTTTTAAAAATCAATGGGTCAATGTCATCTTTGTGTTCTTCACAAATTTTTCTTTGTACCAAGCATTTGGAAAGTGTATTGCGAAAATATTTTACAATTTAAACTACATGTAATTTTACTTTTGTACCTTCCAAATCTTTGGAGAGCAAATTCAGTATATGAGCAGAACACCCAGCGTTAAGAGGTAATCCAGGGCCCCGGCAATTTTTTTCCTCATGTTGTTCATATTTGCCACATTATCTGTGAACGAACTAGTAACTTTGCAGTTATACTCATTTTTGCTTTTATTTATTAAATCAGTGGCCAAGTTTGCAAGATAATCACAAGTGTGTAGATGTCCTGGCGTATCTATACTTTCTAGAAGAGAACTTTCCATTTTTTATATCAAAATTGCACATATTATCGGTTCATTATGAATATTTGATCAACCATCAAGAGACATACAAACTGGTTGACCTGATACATTTTCAAAGCACTTTGATTTCTCTTCTTCAGATATTTCACTTAAAAGGGTTGATAAATGAAACCTAGAAGGTGGGACATACATAACATGTCAATCATTTTCCGAACTTCTGAATGTTCAATGGACTTAAAAAACAATTTGTTGCAAAAATAGCTCTGGCTTCCTGTTTGTGTAACGTTTTTTTTTTTTGTCTTGACATGTTGTTACAACAAAGGAGCTTGAATTAGTGCTCCTGCAACTACTACCATTCAAATTCCCGCTTGCCGTTCGTTAGGAATTTTTACTTTGGCTTGTACTGGTTGACACTCATTAATTTTTTCACCTTCGCTTGGATTTTGACAGATTTCCCAGTGGTTTTTAAGCCTGTTAACAAGCCCCTGAATTTCCATATTACATTTTTTACATATTACACTGCATCCAAGTTTGCCCACAACTTTTGACAAAATGTTGCCAAACACTATCTTCTTTCCTGCCTCGACTAGACATTTATTTTTAGTATATGTCTCGTGTCAACATTCCGTCAGTACTAAATATGAAAACCCCGTTCTTTTCTTATACCGTCATCTGAGATTTGCAAGTTTCAACGAGTTCCAACAAGCTAGCAAGTGGCTCTTGACTTGCGGAGCCAACTCGAAACAGTTTTGAGCCAATTTTCAGTATTAACATAACTATGTACAGAGATTTTTTTTATTATTTATTAAGAAAATACAATAAGGAAAGTTAAGAAATCAAATAAACGTTTTTATTAAAAGAAATTAAAAAATTCTTAATTTTTTTAAACAAATCATGAATTTTATCAAGACTGACAGTCTAGAGTTCTTAGGTGTAACCTATTTAGGTATGTAATAAACTTCTCTGAACTAATCCTGGTAGTGCCTGCCAGTACTGGGGTATTTTCCTCTCGGTTCAGGCCAAGATGGTTGTTTTCGCAGTGCTTGCCGATATGTCAAGCACTGGTTCTGGTCCAATAAATTTTGATACCACACCTTCCTTGGTTAAGTAGTTGGCTATTTCGTTGCCATCAAATACTAGTGATGGGAATAATCGAGATGTTTTAATAATCGACTAATATTAGTAGTACTAATTTTAGTAGTAGCTTTCTGTATCTAACCGAATGACCGATTCAACGATTCATTTGCATCTCGCACTCTACTACTATAAAAAAATTTGGTTTTTCATTTTATTATTATTATGGAGAATTATAGATTTGTTTTTTATGGATAATTATAGTTTTATTGTTATTTCTGTTATGTCGTTGGCTGCATTTATTTGTGTAAAGTTTTTAATATTAATCTTTAGTGTTTTATTTACTTTATAAATGGGTAACAGCAATTATTTTTTAGTATACCTACTTCTGCTAAATAATTACACACAAAATTAAATATTTATCTATTTATTATAGAAGTAATGTCAAAACTAATAATTAACCTGATGTTTTATATTTTGTTGTGTTCGTTGATCAAGCATTCCAACTTCGAAACCGAGAGAATAATCGACTCAGTCGCCATCGCATTCATCGAACGATTGTATACAACTATTTTTTTTTCAGCACTACTAATATTAGTATATACTAATTTTCAGAGCTATAATCGATTATCTTGAGACATTTTAATATTCGACTAATTTGATTATTGTGTCTCGATTATTCCCATCACTACCAAATACTAAGAGTTGCATTTTAGATTCATTAAGAATCAGACCATGGGCTTTTGATATATGACAAATGGTGGCAAAGTCCTCGTTAATTTTATTTAAGGCAATAGCAGCCTCATTTACGAAAAGTTAAAAAACATCTGAAAATCATTAGCGTATTGATGTGAGCTACAGTGCTTCAAAAAATTGGCAAGTAAATGGAGAAAAGTAGTGAACCTAACACACTACCCTGAGGAACACCCTTTTTGACATCAATTTTATCAGTTCGCACACCGTCTATAACCACTCTTTGGCTTCTGTTACCTAGATAGTTAAAAAAAAATTGTACAACAACTTCACCGAGGTCAAAATATTTTAACTTAGTTCACAAAACTGAATGGTCTTAAGGTATATTTCATCCACCGGTCAGGTGGGATCTCTATATCTGTATTCCTCATTCATATCCGAAATATAAAATTTCTCCTAAAAATTCTGATTTATGTGTACTAACTGTATTGATAAGTTTAACTAAACGTTGTTTTTTTTTAGATAAAACTGCATAAATGTCCTCAGTGCCCATACCAAACAAAGAGAAGCAGCAACCTGCATATTCACATGGTAATGCACAAGAAACCCGAAGAGGTAAAAATGTTCCAATGTGATATGTGCCCTTATCAGTCTATAAGAAAGCGCAACCTTAGATCTCATCAATTGTATCACAAATCTGCGGATGAGGTGACTTTCTACAACTGTGCCGAGTGTTCGTTTAAAACCAAGGAAAAAGGCTCTCTCAAGAAACACATATGGCGTCACCGAAAGCCAGAAGAAATATCTTGGATTAAATGCGAAGAGTGCGCCTTCACTACCAAATACAAATCGAGTCTAACGAGGCATAGCCTCCTAGTTCACAAAAGCCCTGATGAAATAAAAACGTACGATTGTCCTTCATGTCCATACAGAGCGAAGTGTAAGAGTCATCTGGATAAACATATGTTCTTACATAATGATCCGAGCAAAATGAAAATGCATGAGCGTTTTTATAAAGCAGTTCAGAGAAGGAACCTGCTCAGACGTGTAAAACGTAGGCATAACTTGCCTTAATAGTAGTACTTGCAGCAGTAGTAGTTCTTAATAGCTTTAAATCTTAACAGCTTTAAATTTTAATATGTATCATCTTTCTTTATTTCCACATCCAGTGGAAGTATAGTAACGACAAGAATTTTTAAAAAAATTTTTATCGTTCAAATAGGCTTAGAATGTCATGAAATGTCGAGAGTTTAAGTTTGAGCAAAAAAAAAATTTCTCTATGTCTGTCTGTAATTTTTTTTGTGCGCACGATTACTCTGGCACCGTTTAAGATATTGACTTGAAAGGTACACGTATGTATTTTAACGAGATCTGGAACTAGATTATATTTTGATCTTATTCCGTTGACAGGTTGGGGTAAATAGACAAAGCAAGCGAGATCCCATAAAATTGGTATTTAGTACACAGGGTGCTTCACAGTGAGTGGCCTATTAGACGTTTTGGAGAAACTATCCATAATTTGAAACTGAAAATTTGTATACAGGGGTTTTCCGGGGTGATCTATTTAATGAAAATAATGTCATATGTGACACTTCCAGTTATACCGGAAGTCGGCATCAACTTCATTATTTTATGCCGGAATCGAATTCCACTCATTATTTTAAGGTAACTTTCAATAACATTCCCTATCTCAGAAATCAATAGTTTTTGAGATATTTCAGTTTTATCGAAATTTTATGTGAAAACCAACCCATAGTTGAACATTAATAACCTCCGCTATGGTAAATTCCAAAAACCAATTTTTCTCCCATATTATGTATGAGGATGGAGCTTATGTGAGCATAAGCTACAAATGCTACGAAATGTACAGGGTGCCCAGAAAAGTCAGTCGAATTTTGAGAACTTCGACCTCCATTAAATCGCTTATTTTAAATGGAACATACTGTATTTTATGATCCTATTCGATTCCTTTTTTAATTACCTTTCAGCCTATATAGGCATTCCCTATAGCTAAAATGTAAGGTTTTTGAGTTATTTAAAGTTATTTAGAAAAAGGCGAAATTAACAGCAATATCGAGTATAGTGTACCGTGAAAAACAAACAAATGTTAGTTCTGTCATTCGAAATTAAATTATTTCCTTATAGTGTCAACGTGTTGTTTTAAATATGCAAAATAATTATTCTAATGCAGATTATTTAAACTTATTTTATTTACATGGAGAATGCAATAGAATTCTTAGTAGAGCATACAGAAGCTTTAACGAATTAAATCCAGATCTGCCACCTAAGAGAGAAAAGAAATTCAGAAGAATTGAGGCTAATTTTCTACTTTTACTTTTAAAGCCACAAAAATAAATTCCAGTCCAGTTACTGGAAACGAAGAAAACGAAATAACCATCCTAGCATATTTCGAAGCATATCCACAGGCATCCATTTACACCGCAGTACATGACATGGGTATTCCTTATACCTCCATAGAAAGAATTTTGTGGAAGCATAAAATGCACAACTATAAGTTTACTACGGTTCAAGCTCTGCATCCAGAAGATCCTGGCAAGAGAATTCAGTTTTGTGAAATGATTTTAATTCGCAGTCAAGAAGATAATGACTTTTTGAAAAAAATTATCTGGACAGATGAGTCGAAATTTTCCCGTGAAGAAATATTTAACAGACGTAACCAGCATATTTGGGCAAATGAGAACCCTCATGCAATAAGGGAAAGAGGATTTCAGGAAAAATTTAGTTTTAATGTATTTTGTTTATTAAAAGACAATAAGTTGAGTTACCATATTTATGATGGCACTTTAACTTCTCAACGTTATGCAGAGATACTAAGAACAATAGTTACCGACTTTTTGGACGATTTATCAGTACTGGATTATGCAAGATGTTGGTATCAACTAGATAGAGCTTCTCCTCACTGTACACGAGAGGTATCAAACATACTAGACGATATGTTTGAAGATAGGTGGATTAGACAACGCGGCCCCTGGTTATGGCTTGCTAGAAGTCCAGATCTCACACCACTTGATTTTTATCTGTGGGGAAACATGAAAAACAAAGTATATGATACGCCTGTAAATACACAAGAAGAATTGGAAGTGAGAGTAAGAAGGGCGTTCGAAGAATTAGACGGGAATGAAATTAGACGAGCAACCACTAACGGTGTTATGACCCGAGTATTAAATTGTTTACATGTTAATGGGCAGCATATCGAGCAGTTATTAGTTTAAAGAACGTGTTTGTTATCAATATTTCTGTCGGTATTTCTTGTTATGTTCAATATCTTTAAAATGTATTTAACAATTTTCTTATTTTTATCAGTATTCGCAACATTGACGTGAATTATTTTTACTTCTGTTGTATTGGTTTTGTTAAACTTGTACATATTAAAAATTTATACAAATTTCATACTGTATTTTTATGCTGCCTTCAATAGCTGCACTTTGGTGCAAGAAAAAGTAACAGTTTATGTATTTTTCTTTTCTCCTTAGTTTTGGAACTCCACCTTCTGAGTGACGGTTAATATTAATGTATTACAAGAAATATTTTTGTTCTCCACGGCACACTATATTCGATATTGCTGTTAATTTCGCCTTTTTCTAAATAACTTTAAATAACTCAAAAACCGTACATTTTAGCTAAAGGCAATGCCTATATAGGCTGAAAGGTAATTAAAAAAGGAATCGAATAGGATCATAAAATACAGTATGTTCCATTTAAAATAAGCGATTTAATGGAGGTCGAAGTTGTCAAAATTCGACTGACTTCTGGGCACCCTGTACATTTCGTAGCATTTGTAGCTTATGCTCACATAAGCTCCATCCTCGTACATAATATGGGAGAAAAATTGGTTTTTGGAATTTACCATATAGCGGAGGTTATTAATTGTCAACTATGGGTTGGTTTTCACATAAAATTTCAATAAAACTGAAATATCTCAAAAACTATTGATTTCCAAGATAGGGAATGTTATTGAAAGTTGCCTTAAAATAATGAGTGGAATTCGATTCTGGCATAAAAAATATGGTATGCCATTTGAAATAACGAAGTTGATGACGACTTCCAGTATAACTGGAAGTGTCACATAATATATGACAATATTTTCATTAAATAGATCACCACGGAAAACCTCTGTATACAAATTTTCAGTTTCAAATTATGAATAGTTTTTCCAAAACGTCTAATAGGCCACTCACGGCGAAGCACCCTGTATATAAGAGAATCTAAGGTCTCAAAAAATTTTTTGGCCACCCTCATTACCACCCCCACCCCATTATTAAAGGTGGTCAAAAAAATAGAATTGTCATTTAGTGTGTGTACAAGTACCCCATTATTAAAGGAAGTCAAAAAAATAAAATTGTCATTTAGTATGTGTACAAGTACCAAATAGGTACCTCAAAAATTTTGTTTACTTTATCCACCACCACCTCCACTACCAAGGTGGCATATCGTTTTATGGGTTTTTGGGGTGGACGATTTCAAATATATTGTTAAAGTTCCATAAACAATTATTTCTACATACAATTTTTTTTCTTTGTGAGAGTTGGATAGAAAATCTGGATGTGGAAGTAGTGATTCCTTGGGCAGCGGTTTTTAATTATATGTATTGTTACGTGTTCACATCCCTTTATAATAAACACCCTGTAACGTGGATCCGGAAATTATAACACCAGGGTAACGATAAACACTGATTTATTAACTTACGTACTAATTACAACAAATGATTACTTTACTAATATTACTCTGAATAATATAATTCAATATTGCAGTCACTTCCATCACTCTGTTTACTCCTTTATTTGATCTGACTCATTAATTGAACTGTACTGACTTACTGTCTAAACTGTACTGTCCACTGAACTGAACTGAACTGTACTATGCAACAACTCACTCTCTATTTACATTCCTAGGTAATTGGTTCTGAAACTCTTTACCACATTCTGCAATGTTCCAGATAGGTATCAGTAGCTTCTAGATGCCAACACGGCGCGCCATCTCTGAAACGATTGCTGAACTAACTAAGTTTTCTGTTACTTATACATGGAGCTTAGAGGGAATTCTTATAGATGGGGTACAAAACTGTAACAATATTGTTGTAATATCTGCATATCCTTTTAACGTGTTTGTGTGTATTTGTAATACTACTTTATTTTTGTAAATTCATGTCAATTTTATTTATCTGTATCGTAAATTTTGTCTTTTGACCTGTGTAAATACCTTGGTACAGTAGCATCAATAAATTATTATTATTATTATTACTATTATTATTTTTTTAAAAACCAGTCGCTCTTCTCTGTGGCTCCGACACTCACAGAGGGGAGGTGGCAGTACCGACAGCCACTCCTCACTCCATGAGGTAAGTGACTACTGAGTCCGGGAATTGTGTGCCTTGAGTAGACCTAACGAACCGAGAATGATGGCCTTCTGCATTCTGCCAGCTAAAATCTCTGCCGAGTTTCGGCATGCCGGTAAGATCTTCAGTTTCGAAAACAGTGTGTCCACCCAGGACTCCTATGATCAGTACCACCAGCTTAACAGTATGGCCTGGATAAAATCTGTGGAGTTCGAAGAGCAAATTTCGATATTTTGTCCGTTTTTCCTCCTCCGTCAGGACAGTGTTGTTATACCTGGGAGCCGAGAATTCTACAACATACATTGTCTTGAGTTGGTACTCGAGGAGGACTATGTCAGGCTTGTTGCCTTGTGTTTGCCTGATAGTGGGAAACGAGTAGTTCCAATAAATTAGATTAGATTACTCTGAAGGAGCAGGCGATTGGCCTTTCCCACTGCGACCTATAAGGTCTATTGTAGTCCTTCTTTTTTGTGCCTTAGGGCTCCCTATCCAAACATGGTCTTCCTAGACTTCGAGTCTGTTGATAAGGACCCCCAGGTACGGTTATCAGCCTCTGTATTTCTCTCGCCGAGCCGCCTCAGTCCAGTCAGGCTTTTACAGCTCAGCATATGGACTGAGATCTCCAACGAGAACTTGGGTCACCAATCCGCGGGACGTGACCGACGTTGCTTAACTTCGCCGATCGAGTGCCGGCGCCCAGATCGGAGGTCGCACAGAGAGCTGTAATATATTAGACACTTCTCATTTCCCACAACAAACTCAATATCCCTGAAGTGTAAGGCAGCACTGGTGTATCGTCTATCCCATATGAGTGCCTTAAATGGTAATAAAGCACTCATAATTATTATTATTAGTATTGACAAAAAAAATGCATTCACACTAGGAAAAGAATTCATTTTATACTGTGGTGAAGAATTTTCGGACCAGATGGCAGGTCTGTAATATATAGTTGCTTTCTGCATAATTTTACTGATATGTTGGAGTAATTGTAATTTTTGGAAGTAATTTGGCAGCCTCGTTGAAACTACTCTTTCCACTGAGACGAATAATGGGATTATTTTGATGTTTTTTAGCTTCGAGTTACACTTAAGTTTGATGGCCAGATTTTGATACTTATCAATCTTTTGATATTCCGTTTATATTAAATTAGTATAGTGAGAGATACTGCTATGCAGAGATGGGTAAACTCTGTGAGTTTTGATTGCTCTGAAAGTTTCCGGAGAGTTTTCCCATAAACTTTGCATTGTAATATTGATAGCTTATTTTATGGCGAAATCTGATTTATGATGATGCAAGCTTCATTTTGATACCAAATAAATTTAAATAATTATGTGATGTATGTGACTTACAGGCTTTTACCAAATAACTGATATATAAATATCGCTATACGTTTAGTGTACTGTATGAAAAATATGGAGCGATTGGGAGGTTGTCCTGTATTTCAGGGTAGCCACTTTTCTGCTTACTGGGAAAAGTCGGTCAATTTTATTTTAGTCAAGGAAATCAGGGAATTTGTACTCATTATTTGAACATAAAATCAGGAAATTTTAAGAAGTAGGGAAAATTGTGTAAAAGGCATATATTTTGATATATTTATTTTCTTACTTGAAACCAAAAATGTTCTGTTCATTGCGAATTTTACGCGAGTCAATCGAATTTATTTTCAGCGAAAAATTGACCTACAAATTTATTGTTATGTAAGTAATTTTATTCACTTTGTTAATTTCTATGTTCGGTTACAATTTCTTTTATTAATAAAATATAAAAAACAGAAATTGGCTTTTGAGTTATAAAAATTAGTTAGGGAAAACTGAAGTTTTTCAATCAGGGACGTCAGGGAATTTGAAATGCAGTGTTAAGTGGCCATGCACCCTGTATTTTCTTTGTTTGAATTATTAGATAATAGGCCCGTTCAGCATTTTTTTTTTATTTTACAAATCGAAAGTAGAACACTTAAGGCAATTTCCAAATTTTTAGGTTTTTATTAGGACGATTATAAATATATAAATAAATTACCAAAGTTGGACCGCGCGAAAACAGGTCGGAGCTTCGCGTGACGTCACTTTGCAGATGCTGATCAGGCGATAGTCCAGATTTAATGTGACTTCACAGCTAACCTCAAAAATATGTATTACTAACGATTTACAAGTTAGTCCTAAAGAGGTTGAATAAATATTCTACCTCCATGATTTATGCAAGAAGTGGCTATTAAAAGGTAATGAACAGCATCTACAAATTATTGCTCTGTGGTAGTTCCCATTTTCTTCTTCTTCTGTATGAAATTAGCTCAGTTATGGAATCTGTGGTTATAGTAGTTCGCATCGAATTCTACTTCTCTAACACTTTGGAATGATTAGTAGTTCCCACTTGATTTTTCTTTTATCGGAAGTTGGCACGGTTAGAGCACAGATTAAGGAACTACCAGAAGCGACACTCTTAGCACCACCGCTTTTGATGGTTTGATTAGTTTTCGTGCCGTTCGACATTTTGTTGTAGATAGTTCATTTATTGTTTTAACCTAACATTCTGTGGCATAATTTACAAAAATTCATATTTCCTTGATTAAATAATGAAACATATTTATTTTGAGAGTCACATTTAATATAATATACAATATAAAAAAAAAAAATTAAAATTAACGTTTCCCTGACTGAAGTGTAATAACAATAATTTCTCCACGACTATCGTATAATCCTTCGCATAATACTTGTAGGAACTGACGAATAATGATAGTCATAATTCCAAACTAACGTATATTATATGAACATAATCTCATTATATATGACTAACTTTACTTTTTCACTTTTAAGCGATTAATAAAGTCAAAATAATCGTGGATAAAGTGTAGTATTCTGCTCGTCGCGTATAATGGCTATTACACGCTCGGATGATTACGACACTCGCCCTCGGCGTACTTTAATAAAAAGCGCTGCAAGGTGCAAGTACCCCAAGTGGCGAAACTGTGCGAAGTATTACCCCTTGGTAACCACCCAGCCTGCATATACATACGCCATTTGTAAATTCGTTCTGTATTATGATAGTTGCCGTGCACTGTGCGATAGTTTAGTTTTGTAAATTTTGTGTTTTTATGACGTGCTTTTCAATCGCCTACAGTATTGCAGTGCTTTTTGAAGTGCTGGTTGTGATTTAATTCTTTACGACTATTAACTGGAAGTGCCAAAAGTTGGTAAGTACGAGTCGTTTTTATAGAAATGTTGAAAGAGGCGCTAGGAATTTTATTGTTAAATTCAATTATAATTAAGAATGCAATTTTATTCTTGGATTTATTTGGTATATATATAACAAAAATAATGTTTCGCAGAATGAAATAGCGCATGACCCAGTTGTTCAATCCTGGCACGTTTGTTAGTAAATTTAATTCGTAATGTTTGAGATTTGTTTTTACTAATCCTTGTTCCTTGCATCTTGTCTTCTTGGTTCTAGCTGAGCTACCAAACGAACCTAATAAAGTCTGATTCTAACGAAGAGACGCTGAAGAAGAAGAAGATATAGAAGAGGTTATATTATATTTATATTTTTCACTTTCTAATGTGGTTAGTATTTTTTATTTTTAATTTCTGATTGGAATAATATAAAAAATGTTATGGTATTTTTCATTTTGAGTATGTAAATGCCCAAAACGGGTAAGTATAAATAATATCCATTGAACAATTTTGTGAGGTTATTTATTTATTAGGAGCTTTCATAAGTACACAGGGAAAAATGATGAACATTTATGGTGTAATTATAACATGCCGAGAGTTTCGGATCTCACCAGTTGAGCCATCCAGATGGCATCAGAGATGGTGCTGAGTGGATTTTCTTCGCAATAGAGGTCTGAACTGTTCCGAAAAGTACCATCTCTAATGCCATCTGATATGGATCATCTGGTGAGATGCGAAACTCTCAGATGGCTAGCGGAAAATACACTGTTTGATAGAGAAATATTACGCCTACTAGTGTAAATTTACATATGTATATGTTTATAATTCCACAATAGGGGTAATATTTCTCTGAACTAGGTATAGCATATTTTTCCGTTAGTCATGTTATAATTACACTGTAAATTTTCATCATTTTTCTCTGTGTACACCTATCATCTATATTTAATTTTTAATGTTTCCTATATTTCTTTTATAATCTTAACACTCAATAATCTAATAGCAGCTACTAAAATTTTTTCTTTGCTATTTCTACTTTAATAATTAAATGCAAATGCAAATTCCTTACATCGTAAAAAGCCTATAAAATACAAGAATAAGTATGTTTCTTATTCTATTTTATAGAACTTTTACTACATAAGGAATTTGCATTTAATGATTATTATAATTATCCCTTTATGGAAAATATTTCTAATCCAATTTTTATTATTCTGTTCAGGTAAATCATTAATAAATATTGTAAGGGTATTTGCTAGGTACTTTTGTTTCATTTATTTTTGGTTTCATTGAACAGAATAGTTTTAATTAAAAGAATAACATTATTGTGGCAGTACAGTACAACTGCCACAATAATGTGCATATTGTCTTTCTCTTATAGATAGAAAGCTATATATTTATATACTTATCTGTGGTAAGATTTTTGTAAAAGTTAAAGTACATATTCTGCTTTAATAAAAAAGTGTCTA
This sequence comes from Rutpela maculata, assembly GCA_936432065.2. Classification (NCBI taxonomy): domain Eukaryota; kingdom Metazoa; phylum Arthropoda; class Insecta; order Coleoptera; family Cerambycidae; genus Rutpela; species Rutpela maculata. The sequence continues at coordinate 22,498,844 of OW386293.2, forward strand.
AATTATTTCAGAGTCTATATTAAGTCAGTTTATTAATATATGAAATTGTTTCCAGGTGAACTTGGAATAGAAATGTTTAAAAAAATTATGTGCGCACATATAGAAATATCCCATTAGATTATGATAAACATTACTACTAAAGGTTTGCAAAGAGGCATGCAAGAAAACTAAATATAATAAAAAAGTAATATAAAATTCATCACATATATTAAACAACCCACAAATCCAAAAACAGAACTGTCCGGAGCTGGGAAGATAGTGTACTAGCTACGTTTCGCCGCATACATGCTCTCTAGTCCACTACACTACTATGCTTGGTAATAAAAAATAAATCATTAAAAATAAAAGAAATTGAAAATATGTCAAAACAGCTGGTTAACAATAATGTAGAAAATGAAACAGATGATGTTTTTGAAGAGTTCGTCAAACACATGATAAAAACTGAGAAAATACAAGTACAAAATGGCAATTTTGAAACTTTACATCAAGTTTCAGATGAAAACTTGGACAGTGATTCGTCTAACTTGAATGCAGCGTTACGTGTAAATGTCAGCAAAGGAAATAGTTCAAGTAATGTAAATAAGGATGTAAAAAATAATGTTACTGAAAATGTAGAGTATTTAAAGCATGAAGACCCTGACGATGTTTTTGATGAGGAACAAGAAAAAGGAGAAAAAGAAACTATTAAACATATAGGTTTTGAGAATACTGGTATAGAAATTAAGATAGAAATAGATGAAGACAATGATACAATTAGCTCACAAGAAAATCTTAATTTTTTAGCAAAAGCTATAAAACAGGAAAATAACCCGGAGGGTAATTTTAACGATTCACTAATAAAAGATGAAATTACAAAGGAAGCAATTTCTGTAAGAGATGGTGAACCTCATACTAAAGTAGACTTTGTTGTTGAAACCGAAGGATCAAGGTAAGTTGAATTAATAATACCTACTTTTATCTTAAACAAAAAATATTGAACACATTTTTTACAAGATTGTAAAATTAACATCAACAAATTGGAGCACTGGTGTCCAATTTGCTGATGTTATCTTTACAGTAGAAATCAGTATAAGTTGCACAGCTCGCTGGGTCTAGCTCAGGGTACTAGCACTCAGTTTCATGAAAAAAGTGATTTTTGATGAGTTAATTCTGCAAGGAATCTATTTTAAATATAGGAACAACTGGTACACCCAAAAATATGTGGCTATTGTGATACAAAAAAGAAATATATATCTGCAACAAAACTATATGAAAAAAAAATAGGTTAGATTGACCAAACCTTATATAATAAGATGCCATATTCATGTTACAGATTAAAAATAAAGTTTCAGCGGAAAAAAATATAGCTTGCATCATGTGATTTTGTGCTCCAAAAACTTTTTTTTTCTTTGATAAAACTTTTACTCTGGATGTATAATTTGTTAATATTACTCTTTGTTGATGGTGTCATAAGAGCTATCGAAGTTCAGGGGCTATTATTATGATACATTTTCAGGTTCTAATGTGATACAGGTTGTGAGGCTAATATGATACACGAAATGATGAATCTTATATGGTTATAACTTACGTAACACCTATATTCATCGTGTTTTTATTGCAGTGGGTTTCTCTTTGTTGCAGGTACCTAGTGTCATATTATTAAAAGTTTTTCATTAAACAATGTTACATTTATGTACCTGAAGTTTCGAACTTTATATGAAAATTTCCAATTAATTGACTTATGCGTACAATTTTTCTGGTAACATTTGCTAGCAACGATAGTAGTAGCAGTTGCCAGCAAATATTACCAGAAAAATGGTATGCCTAAGTCAATTTGTAGTTTTTATTAATTTTTCCTTTTCATATGAAATTCGTTCAAGTGAACATTCAAAACTTCAGGTACATTTACATTTACTCTTAACACATACCCCATTTTTAAATTATTTTTTACGTTCTAAAGTAATTTTTTGTTTGATTTAAATAACTTATTTTTCACAAGTTTTTTTCGGAATTTTATCATAAAAAATTATTCAGGAGACTCAAAAAACACGCTAATATAAAGTCGCTAATTCCTCGCTAATATCTCAAAAACTATTATAGCCACAAACTTTTACAGTTGATAGGTAAAGGACACCTATGTATCATACTAGTTCCACTTATCCAAATTCTATCTACAAATGACATTACAATTCTAAATGAACCGAAACGGCAACTGACCTAACCTCAAGCACACAACACAATCTGCTGGTATCGGTCACTTCATGAACAGTCGAGATTTAATTTGCGGCAGATCATGTAGAACGACTTTAAACATCGTGTGCCGTAACGAAATGCCTAGGCAGATAGTGCAACCTCAAAAATTTACACGAAATGACGTTATTTCTCAAAAGGCTACGACATATATAAAAATTAAAGTATCTTAACCGTTTTTTCACATTTAGCACTTTGAAATTATCCTCATTCTTCTATTTTGTAGTTTTTGAAATATGCCAATGTTAGTTGTCCTATCAAAACTTATAAAAAACATAATGTAGAAAAATCTAAAAATGGCTGGTTATCCACAGAGCTGGTTCTTGAAAGCAAACAACTAAAAGATATGTATTATTATATCAACCAAGGCAACAATGAAGACGCAAAAACAACATATAATAAGAGGAAACAGGAATATAGAAAAAAAATAAAAGAAGCCAAAACACAATATTATAGAAATAAAATAATAAACTCAAATAATAAACCCAAAGAAACATGGAAAATTATAAATGAAAAACTTGGCAGAAATAAAATCAATAACAGTAAAATTGTGTTAAATTTTGATAATACTGAAATAACAGATCCAAATCTAATTGCTGACTTATTTGCAGATCATTTTTCTACACTAGCCGAAAAAAAACTACTAAATCATTTTGGTTCCAACTTAGTACTACCTTGTACTCTAATGAATAGAACTGTAAATTCAATTTTCTTTGAGCCTGTCACTGAACTTGAAATTAAAAATATTATAGAGTCCTTAAAAAATACAAAATCTAGTGGTTTCGATGAGATAACAACTCATGTACTAAAACACATTAGTAATAATATAATACGATATTTGGTATATCTATTTAATTTATCGTTAGAAGTAGGTAAATTTCCTGACGTATTAAAAATGGCATCGGTTTTACCTTTACATAAAAAAGATGATTCAATGAGTATTGAAAATTACAGACAAATATCAATTCTAAGTATATTATCAAAAATTTTAGAAAGAGTGGTCTATAATAGAATTGAAAATTTTTTAGAGAGATATAAAATCCTAACGGACTCTCAACACGGTTTCAGGAAGCATAAATCCACAGAAACAGCATGCTGTCACTTAATGGAATATGTATATTCCAATCTTGATAGAGGCCAGTATGTTGTTTCTCTATTCTTCGATCTATCTGCAGCATTTGACACTGTGAATCATCAGTTTCTTATAGAAAAATTATATAATATAGGTATCAGAAATTCTCCTTTAAGTTGGATCAAATCTTATCTTAGTGGTCGGAAAATGGTTGTAAAGTTGTCAGACAATACCTCAAAAATTCATGATGTTAAATTGGGCGTTCCCCAAGGTTCAGTTCTCGGCCCACTGTTGTTTGGTTTATATGTGAATGACCTTCCATTTAACATTACAAATGGTAAAGTCACAATGTTTGCAGATGATATGACAATAACTGTTTCAGCAAAAACTCCCGAGGAAATTCAGATTGTGGCAAAGATAGTTGTAGAAGAATTAAATATATGGTGTGATAGAAATAAGTTAATATTGAACAACAAAAAAACTGTCTGTTTAAACTTTCACCTACAAAAACCCCTCCAAGAGGACCTGCTATCTATGATAAATATAAAGTTTGCAAATGATGTTAAGTTTTTAGGTACCTACTTGGACAAAAGATTGTCATGGAGCTCTCAAATTGAGCATGTCTGCAAGCAGCTCAATAAGGGATTTTTTGCTATCCTCCAGCTCAAAAATTCGATGAATGAGCAGGTACTCTTGGACGTCTATTACTCTTTATGCTATTCATGTATCTCATACAGCATTACATCTTGGAGTAGTGCAATTGAAATGAACAGAGTATTTATAGCACAAAAAAGAGTTGTGAGACTTATATTTGGGTTGAAATATAGGGAAAGTTGTAGAGAAATTTTTAAACAAAAAAAAATCTTAACTGTTCCTAGCATATTTATTTTAAAATGCGTCACATTGTTCATTAAACTTAAAGACAAGTTCACAACGTTGTCTTCAAGTCATAACTACAACACTAGACATGGTGACCTTATTTCTATTCCCAACCACAAAACTAGTAACTTCAAACATTGTTTTTATTATAATTGTATAATTTGTTACAATGCTTTACCAAATGAAATTCGCAGCATAAAAAATTGTCATAAATTAGTGAAGGAAACAAAAAATTTTCTCCTTGAAAATGGGTACTATAATTTACAAGAATTTCTCTATAGAAACTAATACAGTTTATACCTTGCTTGAAGATTATTTTTATTATTGTTTTTTTTCTCTTCTTCATTCCATTTAACAATATAAATATTTATGACTAATTACATGTCTCTCATTAAATTTGGGCGTGAGCGGTGATTATTTACTTATCTTTATTATAAGTATTTTATATATATATATATATATATATATATATATATATATATATATATATATATATATATATATATATATATATATATGTATATTGTATTTGTTTATTTATTGACTTGTGTTTTTTAATTTTTAAATGTTATTCTGAATTGACTTGCCATATGTACAGTAATTGTATCATCCTGTGGTTAATAAATTATCTATCTATCTATCTATCTATTGTTATCTAAAAAGTTTAAAATGCTTGCACAATAGTCAGAGTGCGGTTGGATTATTGACTTGTAAATGGTTATAGTAGTTGTTGCCACCGATACAATTTGCGATAAACGAGAGAAGAAGAATAGCTTTTTTGGCATTTTCTTTTGTACATACATAAAATGACTTTTTAAACTTAAATCATTGCTAATAATAAAACCTAAGTATTTAATCTCGATCACTAATTCTAATTTATTGTTAAAAGAAATATTAATACTATTTGTATTCAATTTAGTGTAAATATATTTTTTTGCACGACTCGTTACCTTGATTTTGTTAATATTTATTTTAATTTATTGCTATTTAGATATCGTGAAAATCAAGTTTACTATTCATTAGACGTTAAAAATATTTTCTAAGTCAAAGTTCGTCGTACTTTTGACTTTTTCGTCTTTAGTGCCATACATGGTCAGAGACGGTAAAAATATTTTCTGTCAGTTTTCAGCATAGTTCCCGAATCTACTATGATCTGCTATAAGATGAGGAATTTTTTAAGTAAATTTTTTGCCTGTATCTACTTTTCCAGGGTTCTATAATATTATCACTGCATATTTTTTAAGAAAATGTGTTAATATGAAGGGCAAATTTTAATAAACATAGTAAATATGATTTGTTTCTTAGGTAATGTCAATAAAATGTGGGAATTTGCAGTTGTAAATATAGCAAGCAGGAAACTTTTCTATCTTTCCAATTAGATACCAAATATATCGAGATGAAATAAAGATAAAGGATGGAGGCAACTTTTGTATTAGAAACTCTTAGAATGAACAGTTTTCATTCGGGGCATTTGGAAACACTGAACGCTCTCTATATAGACGAAGGGACCTCTGTCGTCTATTATCAGAATAAAGTCCCATTAAATTTCATTGTTGCATATTAACGTTATTTTATTTTTTTTTAGAATTACCAAATAGAAAATAAAAACAGAATTTTTTTCTTATTCATTTTTTTATAGAAATCAGGGACATTGCCTATTGGTAAAGCTACTTGCGGGGTGTGCATTTTTTTATTTTACCAACGATTTACCACTGCGACAACCAACTGATGATTTTTTTTTTTTTAGACTAGAAAAGAATGATCTTAATAAGATTTCATCTTCACATCAAATGGACAAAAGTGGAAAAGCTGTAGGTAAACAAATTGGAATTGAAAAAAGTCTAGCAATTAAGGATGGTAATATTAGAAATAATATAGATAATAATTCTCAGAGTCTTCAATCAAATGTTGAAGGTAGAGATAAACAGCCACATATTATTATAAAGAATTTAATTAGTAGAGTTAAACATGCGATGAAGAAATCACAGACACAGAAAGACAAAGCAAACAATGATAAAATTAAATCAGATGAACAAAATGGTAAAAAAGAAGTCAGTACAAGCATCATTATTCAAAATACAGGAAGTCGGGAGAGATTTGAAGTTGAGAATTTAAATAAAGCTACAAATAATAAACGGCCTTCAGATGGAAATAATAAACAACAAGAAGAAAATGGAAATAATAGTTGTTATCCTGATAACGCAAAGCAAACTGGAATGCAAAATATCCCAAAAGGAAATAAAAATATTTCTAGGAAAAAACGTCGAAGAAAATGTTGGAACCTAAAAAAAAAGTCTACTAAAATTGATCTTGAAAATGACACAAATATTAAAATAGCTAATACAGGTTCTTTTAGTCACCATATTATTGATATAGACAAAAAATCAAAAAATGGAATTAAGCGGAAGGGTCTATTAAATCAAAATCATAACTTTAACAAACAGTTCGTTGGAAAAGCAAAAAATCAAAACCATAGGAAACTTTCATTACAAAATACTTCTGCAAATATCTATAAATCAGACAAAGTTCAGGAAGATAGCGATCTTGCTGTAACAATAACAGGAAGTGAAGAAGATGCTATCGCTGAAAATAAATCAAGAATAATAGGAAGCAAAGAAAATATTATCGCTGAAAATAAAGACAAAACCCAAACTGAAATTGGCCAAATAGAAGCAAGTTCAAGTCGGACGCTTCCAAAAATTTGTGATAAATCTGTGAATAAATCCTATCAGACTGAAATTGGGGCAATTTTAGAAATTTGTGCAGAAAATGCAGAGAACACTCAAATCGAAAAACATAAAGACCTTCAAAATATGCATGTGGATTACATGTGTAAAAAATGTTCATTCAAAGCAAAACGGAAAGCCGTTATGAAGAGACATTTATTAAAACATGGCATAGAGTTTTCAAGTACTGTCACATCATTTTTCGATGTCATTAAGAAAGCAAAATTATATACAAGTCAGCTAGAACAAATATATGTTGAGAAAGAACCGCAAACAAAAGTCATTAGAAACAATCAGTGTGAAAATGAGATAAATACACAAGAAACAAATACAAATGTAAATAATGATGTTCGGTTTGAAAAAGAAGAGCCTGTAAATGCTCTTAATAATGCCTTACAAGTACAAAATGTAGAAATCTGCACAAATATACCACCCAGGAGGAATACTAGTAGTAGTAGTTATACTTTACCAAATAAGAAAGGGGATGAGGTTTTGAATGCAGAAGACAAAACTCTGTCTCAAAGTGAGGAAACCGTTGTGATTATTTCAAAGGACAAGATAGTAGAAAAACCAACTTATATTAATCAAACAATAGAAAATAAAAACGTTCCTATGGAAAAAAGTTGCTCGTCTGAAAGTGAGCAGTCTGTCGAAGATGGTGAAGTTGGAAAAGTAGCCTCTAAAAATAATCCAAGCATTAACATAGAATATAGCTGTAGAAAATGCCAATTTAAGACTAAACGTAGAGCATTACTTAAAGTACATTTAGTAACACATAGAGAAGAATTAGCCAGTGGTATTATTACATTCTTAGATTTAGTTAAAAATGATAAAGTTTCTCCAGATCAGTTTAAAAAAGATAGTCCACATAAAGAGGTACAAACAGAAAGCATAGATGAGAATATTGAGGCCGACGATAAAGTTGATATCTTGGATGATGCATTTCAAAACATTGTTGTTAGTGATGCTCAGTCTAAATGTGAAAATAATTTGGAAAATGAAGAGTGTTGCAAAACTGTTGAAAATGGTAATGGAAGTATTGATAATGTTGTTAGAGACAATACTACTGAGGGGAGTGTGATAAATGAAGCAAGAGAAGAAGGAACATTGCTGCTAAATAAAAATACAACTGCTACAAATGTAGATAATAAATCTAAAATCATGGAAAATAAAGTTAATGAAAATGAGTGTATGGAAGTACCGAGTACAAATATAGCAAAGCCGAAATCGGTAACAAAAAGGAAAAGGAGAGCTGTAAGAACGTCTTTACCCACAAAAAAAATCAAGTTGCAAGTTGATGGTAAGACAATGTATTGCTGTGATGAATGTTCTTATCAGTCAACTTGGAAGAAAAATCTGAATGAGCACAAAATTGTACATTCGAAAGAAATTGTTAAATGTAACCAGTGTCAGTTTATTACACATCATAAAAGAAATCTGGCTAATCACATGTTGATCCATTTGAAGCCCGACGAGGTAAGGATCTTTTATTTACTTACTACTGAATGGATGAATGAATGATTTATTTATACACCTACCACTTTTACGTGGCATATCATACACGGATAAAAATGTTTTAGGAAAATTTTGCACAGAGGTGTGGAAAAGATCTTTGTTGCATTTTTTTAACTAAATTGTTTGAAATGTTATACTGTATGAGATCATTACTTTAAAAATAAGTTATGTTGTTCTCACAATTTTTTCCTGTCCAGGGTTGAGCTGATTTAAATCATTTGGTTAAAATGATGATTTTAATCACGCGATTTTTATTTTAAAAAAATCGTGTTTTTTTTCTTTTCAAGTTTAAATGTTATAAAGAAAAAATACAAACTTTATTAATAAAAATTTTTATTTGCAAAAATAAAACTTTAAAAAGCCTTTAATTTAAAGACTTAAAATATTAACTGAACAAGCATATAAACATATAAAAATAAAAATATATATTTTTAAAACAGTACAGAACAAGACATATTAAGAATTATAACGTTTAAAGAGAAATACTAATTTAGATACTTTTTCATTGTCCAATCTATTCCTAATATCTGAATGAACAAGTCCATATGAAGAAAACAATTTTTCCACGTCTGCAGAAGAAACAACGGCACGCAGAAAGGGAATTATCAGATCCAGTACCTTGTTAGTTTGTGGAATATCGTTTTGAGATTTCCACCGCTGCACTACGTTGACATTTTGTAATATTTCTTCTGAAGGCATTGTTTTTTGAAATGGATCAAATTTCGCTCCCAACTTAATTATTAATGGTAACTCTGTACGAGAAAAATGTTGGGAAACTATATCTAAAGCAACCTTTTTTTTTTTTCTTCTTTCGACTATTTGTTTTTATTTCTGATAGGATCCAACAAATATGCCAAAAAGTGAAATGGGGTTAAAGCTGCTGCTAACCGCCCTAATTTTAACAGTATTCATATCGAACAGATGGATATAGAAATAAACGAGGTACATTCTACTAGGTACTTGGGTATTATTATCGATGAAAATCTTTTAAAAATTTTATACAAAAAACCTTATTTTCGTCAAATTCTACATTTAGTGACAAATTTCTAATTTCCCTGGAACTGAAAGATATCTTATTCGGAAAACTTTTGCTACACACGTTTAGACATTAATAACCATAAAAAAAGTTCAAATGTTAATCTGAAAAATTGTCCTTTTCTTTCATTTTCAAAGCCATGGGGGCCTGGCTAGATATTAACCGATTTGGCTAAAAATTTACCCGAATTAGTTTTAGATATATAGTAATAAATTAGAAACTAGCCCATCTGCAAATTCAAATTTTCATATTTTTCGGCCCACCCTACTTAACAAGTCAATCGCTTTCCAAACTTCTGAACGTTCAATGGTCTTAAAAGAACAATTTATTACAAACATGGCTCTGGCTTCCTGCTTGTCTAATTCTTTCATTTTGTCTTGACATGTTCTTACAACAAAGGAGCGTAAGTTAGTGCTGCTGCAATTACTACCACTCAAATTCCCGCTTGCTGTTTATTGAGAATTTTCACTTTGGCTTGTACTGGTTAGTTCTCATTCATTTTTTCACCTTCGATTGACTGATTTTTACAGATTTCCCAGTGGTTTTTAAGCTTGTCGTTAAGCCCCTGGATTTCCTTATTAAATTTTTTTTACAAATTGCACAGCATTCAAGTTTGCCCATAGCTTTTTTTTGACAAAATGTTGCCAAACGCTATCTTCTTTCCTGCCTCAACCAGACATTTATTTTTAGTATATGTTGCGCATTAATTTTCAGTTAGTACTAACTATGAAATGAGGTTGAAAACACTGCCCTTTTCATATATAGTCGACAGGGATTTGCAAGTTTCAATGAGTTCCAACCAGCTCGCAAGCGGGTTCTTGACTTGCGGAGCCGAGTTGAAACAATTTTTAATCCAATTTTCAGTTTTAACAAATATGTATAGACATTTTTTCTATTATTAAAAAAATACAATACGGAAAGTTAAAGAAGCAAATAAACGTTTTTATTCAAAAAACCAAAAGTAAAATATATTATTTTAAGTAAATCACCGATTTTTTTTTTTAAATCATGATTTTTGTCAAGACTGATGGTATGTATAATGTTTTGCTTTGAAATCTTACGCAGTGTAAAGAAAATGCAACAAGACCTTCTTCCACACTGAAAACAAAATTTGCCAAAACAATTTCTCTTTGTGTACCTCGCTTTAGAGATGGGTAGTATTCATATGATTTATATCATTGGTACGGATCCTTGCACTGATTCAAATGGTACATTGCGTATCATCATTGTAACCATATTCGTTTGTACAATCGTTTTACAGCGAATATATCCATAATGGCTGGTTTTATAGGAAAAATCACAAGAAACAAATTAGAGAGTCGAATCTCCTCTATAATAGTACGGGAGGCAGCGCTGCATTTTTTCGAGAAATTTTATACCAAATAAATTTCAGTTTTATCAGTTGATTAACATTTAATAATCAACAAAATGAGCGTCAGTCGCCGCACCCGCAGTGGAGCTAGAGGTGACAGCATGTTAAAGTTGAAAAAAAAAATATGCTATGAGTATTTTTATACTCGAAAAACCAACATAACTTGAACAACTACCCTCATGTTCATGTATACAGCTGTGTAAAACTTTTAATATCACTGATACAGTAAAAAAAAAATATTTCGCGAGCAGGATTTGAACCCGAGACGTCCGTACCCTGAATAAAAAGTACCACTCGCCTTACCCACTCCGCTATCTAGCGACTGAAGCCCGGTTTGTAAGAACATAATATGACACGTAGACTTGGTGATTTATTTATTTTATTTTTTTCAAATAATAATAGCAATTGGAATGAATTATAGTTTATGTACTTTTATGGTACAGCTCATAACGAACATTTTCCTTCTTTTTGTTGTTTTCCATACAACTTATAGATTTCGAGATATTCAAAGAAACCGATGGAAAACGGTTTTTTAACAACTTTAACATGCTCTCACCATTAGCTCCACCGCTACCAGTAGCTGACGTTCAGATTGCTGATGTATTAGGGGAATACTATTATTGTTATGATTTTCAGTCGGTATGAAATGACTTGTTCAAATGCAGCGCTGCCTCCCGTGCTATAATGTGGGTGTCATAAATTTTTTTGCAAACAATTTTTATTAGTTTTTTATATATTTTTTTTGTAAACATACATTTTGTTATTAGAGTTTGCTTTCACACCACTCATAAGCTAGAGGGAGCTCTTTGGTCACTTTTTCAACTAGTAGTTTAGTAGAAAATTTCAAATACTCGTGTCGATCGGAAATTTTCTGCTCTATAATTTTTGTCTCTTGAATATTTTCTCTAAAATGCATAGTTTTGGAGTAAAATGTGAAAAAAGGCGAAAAAACGCGAAAAATGATATATATATGTCTACTTCTCCTTTTTTTATGACTACGGGTTGTGACAGTTTTTTTTTCTAATGTAAAAACCTTTAATTTGGTATAGGTCACATTGCTGCACTAAAAAAATCGAGAACTACCTTTTTTTTTTTTTTTTTGTATAATTCGGACGGATTATAAGGTAAAACGTTTTCCAGTACTTTCTTCCTTCATTGATAAGGGATTTTTTATATGTATGGTCTTCCGAATCGTTCCTGCTATTTAAAACATTTATGGTTTGTGCTTTTTCATTGAAAAAAAAAAACAGAAGAATTGGAATCACAATTTCTGTTCAGTTCCAAAACGTTCGAGGATTGCAAATTGCAAGAACTATACAGCCCTTTCTTTTATATTTTTTGAGTGTCTCTTAAAAATTGGAATCTTCAGAACAGAACAGAACATCCCGGAAAAACCTGAAAACGTGGAAAAGTCAGGGAAGCCAAGAAATTTCAGTCATCATTTATAAGTTACTTTGATTTTCTGCTATACAAGATTTTTGAAACTTAAATTTTATATTTGTTTTAGTTACCTATTCAATATTTAAAATAAATTTGTATAAACAATGTAATGGAAAAAATTACTTTAGTATCTTTCAATATTTTTTCTATACTCATCAGAAGCAAATTTTGAAAAGTATACATTAATATTGACTTGTATAGAGATTTTCTTAGAACGTCCTAAATATTTATATTTTGGTCCTGGCAAATTAAAATTTTGTTCCTAGAAAGTCAGGGAATTCAGAACTCCAATGTTGGTGGGAACCCTGCAGAAGCAAGATCAATAATGGCTCCCCGACGAGGATTCCGTCTCCCGCGTGGCAGGCGGGGATACTTACCATAAAGAAGAGAAGAAGTGGAACAATAGTGAGCGTGAGAAAAATCGATGTCCTGCCCGATGATGACCATTGTCTCATTCCGATTAGATTTGTTGATGACAGTTTGAACGATCAGCGCATCAACATCATCAGCAAGAGTAATTGTTTTCATCCGCATGCATAGAAACTTTTTCAGCAGTTCTCCATACCTTCAAATATACTTTCACGCACTTTGGACTAATCTAAAAAAATAGCTATTATGCACAGATTCTTTTCATTTGCATTGCACTACTTAACTGTGCTCCAACCGGGCACTTCAATTCAGCAGCCAACGAAAAATTAACTAAATAGGATTTGAATGGAATCTATTCCACTTAAAAAAAAACGCACTAAAAGCTGCTTTACCTCATGACTGATGTTGAAACAAACTCAAATAACAAAATACATGTTTGCAAGAAAACAGAAAAAAACTAATAAAAATTGTTTGTAAAAAATTCTGCGACATGTATGTCATGTACGAAGATTACGCTCTACAATTTCGTTTATAACAGTATTTCGTGTAAAACCATCAATAATGGAGATATTATGTTGTGAAAAACAGCATTTGACTGTTTTTTTGGCTTTATGCTTCAAATTACCTGCAACTTTGAACATTATTTGCAAGAGCTAGCTGAAAGGTCAGTAGAAGGTTTTCTGTGTTGACTTTAATAACAAATACTTTCTTTTCTATACTCTTTGTTCGTCTGATTGGCAGTTAATAAGAAAAATGAACTCACCGCTGAGGGTGATTTTTCCCAAATTAAGGAATATTTCATCCACCGATCAGGTGGGAACTCTTTGTTCATATCCGAAATATAAATTATTTCTCTAATTCTACTAAAAATTCTAATTCACGTGGACTAACTGTATAAGATTAACTAAACATTGTTTTTTTTTTAGATAAAACTGTATAAATGTTCCCAATGTCCATACCAAACAAAGAGAAACAGTGACCTGCGTATTCACATGGTAATGCACAAGAAACCCGAGGAAGTAAAAATGTTCCAATGTGATAAGTGCCCTTATCGGTCTATAAGAAAGGGCAACCTTAGATCTCACCAATTGTGTCACAAATCTGGGGATGAGGTGACTTTCTACAACTGTGCCAAGTGTTCATTTAAAACGAGGGGAAAGAGCTCTCTCAGGAATCACATGTGGCGCCACCAGAATCCAGAAGAAATATCTAGGGTTAAATGCGAACAATGTACCTTCACTACCATATACAAATCGAGCCTAAGGAAGCATAGCCTAGTTCACAAAAGCCGTAGCGAAATAAAAACGTACGATTGTCCTTCATGTCCATATAGGGGAAAGCATAAGTCTCATCTGGTCGCACATATGTTGTTACACAAGGATCCGAGCGAAGTGAAAATGCATGAGTGTGTTCATTGTTCTTATAAGTCAGTTCGGAGAACTAACCTGCTGGCTCATATGCTCGAGCATAAAAGTAAAGAGGAAATTAAAATGGCGAAGTGTGAGCACTGCTCTTATGAGACTAAACTCAGGGGTAATTTGCGCAAACATGTAAAGCGTAGGCATCTTGCCTAAGTAGTAGTACTTGCAGTAGGCGTAGCATATAGACTAGGAGCGTTTTCTGTATTTCTGTATTTTCTATACCAGGTGATAACGATATCACTAGCACCTTTATTTTGTTCCTTGTTTTTCAAGACATCAAAATGAAACTTGGCACAGTTAATACAGACATAAAATGCCATATTTTAACGCAGTTGAAGATTTTATCAAAGTTTCGATTTAACCAGAAGTGACACCAATTCTTGATTTTTAAATAGAACACCATGTCTATTATTGCATTTTCACAATCCTGGGAAAATTCTGAGTTGGTTTAAATTGTTTTGGTGAGCTTTTATGCCGACTTGATTTTTTTAGAACCAAGTTTTTTTTTTAATCTGGAATACTGCGATTAACTTTAAATCATCATAAATGTTGTAAGAAATAATGAAAAAATACAAATTTGACTTTTAACCAACACATTTGGTGCATTCTGATCTTTCGAAATTACTTTCTTGCAAAGTCTTTTTTTTCAAATGACACCAATACTACACACTACTCAGTTAAATATAACTTAATAAGACCAATCCAATGGTACCGTCAAACCCAAAATCCACGGAGTAATAAAAACTCAAAAACACAAATTATTTGTTTTTCATTATGACAAAAAATTGTTTGTTTGACAATTTAAAAAATGGCCTCTAATCAACATAAATTAATCCAGTTTAAAAATTAGAAAAAGATTTTTATTATTAAATATTAAGCACAGCAATTTTTTTGCTTACTGTAAAAAAGAACTTAATTAGCACAAAAACTATTTCGCTGACTATCAATGTGACAGATGTTCAAGGTGCCGACCTCCTCTTCTATGCACCTTCTACTTCGGGAAATTATATTTTGTGTAACTTCCTCAAGCATTATAGGATAATAAATTCAAATGCTTGGTGTATTCTAATTTCCAAAATTGCCAACGTTGTTTAGAATATAATATATATGTTCTTATAAATAGCCCCATAGAAAAAAATCGAGAGAAAAAATGTATGATCTGGTGAACGTGGTGGCCAACGTATAGGACCATTGGCTTCATCAAACCTGTCTGTCAAATGATTTAGTACTTGGGCAGCATTATAGGGAGGAGCCCCATCTTGCTGAAAGTCGAGCCTCAAAATCTCAAGGGGCAATTCTTCTGGAAATCCTCCAGTCTCGTTTTGTAGAAAATCTAAATATCGTTGACCATTTAGACGTCCTTGAAAAAGTATTGGTCCGATAATGTTTTTCCGATTGTTCTTGTCCACATACTGACTTTCTAATCTTTCTAGAAAGTTGCCCTGCCTCATTAAATGTCTATTTTCTTGAACCCAGTATCTAGTATTCTGCCTATTAAACATTATTCATGAATCGTGACTTATCAGAGAAAAGGATACATTTCACGAAATTTTGATCTTCATCATAACAGGGTCGTTTCCTTCAACAAAATTTACAAAATATTGTTATATGATCAAAAAGTATATTAAATATATATTGCATATATCATATTAAAACAAGTTTCTAATCATCACATGCAAGAACAAATTGGTTTTGAAAATAAAAAGGGCGGATAAATGATAACGTATCTGATGATCATTCAATTCTAAAGAATTTTCATGTTTTCATTTATCATGTTGGTGGTGGTGCTCTGTTGATTTGTTGTTTACATTTATATTGTGCGTTTAATATTTGTTTATAATGGAACCTAATTTTGTGAAAGTTACTTCAGAGAATTTACCCATAGTGGATTTTTATATTGTACACGAGTTTTATGTAGAAATTTGAACTATTTAAGTGCCAAATCCCGAAATGTTAAAAATTTGAGGTTAGTATTTCTTTGAAATACAAAGACTCACATCGATACTAACTTTAATCTACTAGTCCAGTTAACAGAGCGCTATAATGACCAAATCTCTAATTTGAGTGATAATGAATGGATTTTGATAAAACCTTGTGCAATGTGTTTGTAATGATGTTGATAAGAAAGTTGAAAAAATAATTAAAATAGGAAATGATCGGAAGAGGTGGAAAACACCGGGTTCCGTAACTTGTAGAATTAGATTAAAAATGAAAAAGAAACAATAAATTTACCTTTTTTGGCCCAAAATAAGATGTTTTTACTCTTGTGAATTTTTTCGAGAAATGCATATTTTTGGAGATATGGGCAGACGAAAATTCCTAAAAGTGTTATTCCGAAAAAACATGAAAAACTACCTCTTTCTTTGAAATTGTAACGCTTTAAAAATACGTAATTTAAAAATTTGAAAAATCAGACGTATGCATTGAGGCCTTTTAAACATTTTTGTCTCTTGGAATTTTTTTGTAACTTTCTAATTTTCCGAGTTACAGGCAGTTTTTCACGATAACTACATTTTTTGCACATTAAAAAATACATGAAAATTTAAAAATTATATTGAACTTTTAAAAATGGTATGACTATATAGGTTTCATATTTTTTTTATAATAATATACATAAATGACGTTAATTTTTCGAATTTTCATGTATTTTTTTGTGCAAAAAATGTAGTACATAATTTATTGTGAAAAACTGCCTGTAAGTAACTCAGAAAATTGGTAAGTTACAAAAAAATTCCAAGAGACAAAAGTGTTTAGAAGGCCTCAATGCATACGTCTGAATTTTTTCAAATTTTTAAATTACATATTTTTAAAGGGCTACAATTTCAAATAAAGGGGTAGTTTTTCATGTTTTTCCGGAATAACTCGGTGAAAACGCACTTTACAGACAAGTTGCAAATAAAAAAAGTCTTGTATTCACTTGAATTTTTTCAGATTTTTTTTTTCAACTTTTACATTTCCCCTCCCCCATCTTATTTAGGGCCAAAAAAGGTAAATTTATTGTTTCTCTTTCATTTTACTTCCACATTCAGAGGAAGGAAGTATAGTAACGACAAAAAAATTTTTGAAAATTTTTATTGTTCAAATAAGCTCTAAACGTCGAGATTTTAAATTTGAGCGTAGAAAAAATTTCTGTCTGGTGGTCTCTAACTTTTTTTTGTGTGCACGTTTACTCTGGAACCATTTAAGATATTAACTTGAAATTTGGTACATGTGTGTACCTTAACGGGATCTGGAACTAGATTATATTTTCATCTCATTCCGTCGAAGGGTTGTGGGGTAAAATGAGGTAAATGGGGGGTAAATCAAGCAGGTAAGAGCCCATAAAATTGGTATTTAGTGTATACTAGAGAAGCCAAGGTTTCAAAAAATTTTTTGGCATTAGCCACCCCCATTACCACCCCTACCTCATTATTAAAGGGGATGAAAAAAATGTTGTGATTTAGTGTGTGTACAGGAACCAAAACCTCAAATTATTTTTTTACTTCATCCACCTCCACTACCATCCCCCCATCACCACCCCCACCCCATTACCGTGTGGGATATCGTTTTATGGGTTTTTGGTGTAGACGATTTCAAATATTATATTATTAAAGTTCTATAAACAATTATTTCCACATACAAAATTTTTTCATTATGAGAGAGTTGGATAGAAAATCTGGATATGGAAGTAGTGATTTCTTGGGCAGCGGTTTTTGACCTGCAAGTTACGGAACCCACGATAAAAGTTTCTACTCTTCCGATCATTTCCTGTTCTGATCTTCTTTCAGCTCTTATTAACTTCATTACAAACACATTGCACAAGGTTTCATCAAAATTCATTCATTAGCACTCAAATTAGAGGTGACTGGACTATATGCTAATAAACAAGATGTTAAAAACATCACACCATGTTTTAAATAAATGTTTAAATCATATTTAAAACACAATGAGATGTTTTAAACAACTGTTTAAAACAGTTTAAAACACAGGCGATGTTTTAAACAAATGTATTATTTTGGAGATTGTGGAAAAGCAGAGAAAAGCAGCTAACAGCGTCCGAACAGAGAGGGGTAGTTTGGAGCGCACAGGTAAAAATCGATCCTATTCAAAGTTTCACAGCGAATATCTTAAAACAGGTTACTTTAACGAGAAAAATGCACAGGAATGAATTTTATTTATTTATTTATTTATTTATTTTTTAATTTATTTATTTTTTTAAAATTTATTAAAAATATGCAGAGATGAGATATTCTCTGTGAAACTTCGAATAGGATTGATTTTTACCTGTGTACTCCAAACTACTACTTTGTTTGGACGCTGTTAGCAGGCGCGGATTTATGAGGGGGGGCCAAGATTCTGTAAATCATCAACTTTTGTTTTAAAATGTTATGATTTTTGTTAATTTTGGGAAGAAAAATTTTTTTAACAGGGTAATTACCCCCTCCAAGAAACTCATTTTAAAATTTTATTTTTTAGGATGAAAAAATTTTTTCGGATTTTGGCTCCTTGCTCTTCAAAAAAATATTGGGACGACGAAAATTTTTTTTTGGATTTTTTCCTCCCGCTCTTCAAAAAAATTTTGGAACGAAAATTTTTTTTTTTTGGATTTCTCCCCCCTGCTCTTCAAAAAAATTTTGGGACGAAAAAATTTTTTTCGGATTTATCCCCCCCCCTTATCAAAAAATTTTGGGTTCAGTGTTACCCCCCCCCAAGCTTAAAGTCCAGATCCGCCCTTGGCTGTTAGAATGAAATAGGTGAGGATAAGCTACAAGGTTAATAGAACATTTTTTATGCACAATTTAATGACAAATTTATTTCCTATACTTTTTTCTCTTTCGACGAGCGGTTTACAAGATAAAAGTGAAAAACCAGTTCAAGTCCCTATTTGAGGGGGAAACTTTTCGGGTATCTATTTCTAACCCTATCTAGAATACACGTCTCAAATATTATTACTTTATAAATTATTTTTCCTATTCAGTGTTTTTTAATCTAATTTGCATGTACTAATATTTTTTATGTCATTTATAATGATTTAAAGTTAATCACAGCACGTTGGGTTCAAAACAAAACTTGGCTCCAAAAAATCAAGTTGGCGTAAAAACTCACCAAAATAGTTCAATAGTTAGAATTTTTCCAGGCTTCTGAAAATGCAATAATATACAGGGTGTTCCATTTAAAAATCAAGAATAGGTGCCATTTCCTGCTAAACTGGAAATCTTCAAATATGCCAAAATGTTGAATTTTACAGACGTAAAATTCAACATTTTGGCATATATAAATTAAGTTGAAAAAATATACCAGGTGATATCACCCCTCTTTTGCCTCTTGTTTTTTAAGATATCAAAATGAAACTGAGCATAATTAATATAAACATATTAACTATGCTCAGTTTCATTTTGATATCTTAAAAAACAAGAGGCAAAAGAGGGGTGATATCACCTGGTATATTTTTTCAACTTAATTTATATACACATTTTATTGTATTAGTTTGTTCTTTATTTATATTAATGTCATTATGTATTTTTTTCTAAATGTTTTTATATTTGTAATTATGAGACATTAATTAAACTTTACTGGTAATTATTTAAATTATTTGACGTGTGGAAATACTGTTGTATATATTTAACACCAATAAATCATTATTATTATTTTTTCTTTTTTCTTTTTAATACCAGTCACCCTTCTCTGTGGCTCCGATACTTACAGAAGAGATGGTGATACCAGTAGTCACTGCCTACACCCATAGGGTTAGTGACTACTGGGTTTGAGAATTATGTGCCCTGAGTAAACGTAATGAACCGAGGATAATGGCCTTCTGCATTCTACTGGCCAAGATCTCAGCCGAGTTTCGGCATACCGGTATGATCTTTAGTTCTGAAAGCAGTGTGTGTCTTGTTCCACCAGGGGCTCCTATGATCAGCACCACTAGCCTAACAGTATGGTCAGGAGAGAGCCTGCAGAGTTCAAAGAGCAAATCTTGATATTTCTTCTGTTTTTTCTCCTTCAAGACAACGTTATTCTTCGCGGGAGCCGAGACCTCCACGACAAACATTGTCTTGAGTTGGTGGTCGAGGGGGACTACGTCAGGCTTATTGGCTTGTATTTGCCTGATGGTGGGAAACGAGTAGTTCCAGTAAAATACCCCGCAGAATCCTTATGGAAAATGGCTTTCGGTCAAACTCTTCGAAACTCTGGATTCTGGTAGTTCTTGATGTGTAGAACAAAATTTCTCGAGGCCACTGAGTCCTAAAAACTCATCGTTTTGAGATATAGCTTTCTGAAGTTGGACTTTACGTGCATTCTGCACCATATGTGTGACATATACTATATCTATGTGGCCCTTGGACGAATAAAGTATTATTATTATTAATTAATTATAATATATTAAAATTAATATAAATTAGCTAATTTATAATTCCTCTAAATTTAACGGCATTTTGATTTATGGTTTTCAAATTACGGCCCCCTACATATATTTTACAGCTAGGATTCCGATTTTCAAGGTATCCGATTCCAGGGATTTAAAACATTTTATACCACATATAAAATACGTATAATATACAGTACTGTTATACAATTATATTTTATATCTTCGCAACTCTATGCACAAGCCGTTATGGTTTGAACCGAAGTCGCACGTTAGCAGAATAGTAGTTCCCATTTGATTCTTCTTCTATATGAAATTGGCTCAGTTATAGTAGATCGCACCGAATACTTCTTCCCACCTTCCTAACACTTTGGAATGGTTAATAGTTTCCACTTGATTCTTCTATCAGAAGTTGACAAGGTTATAGCACAGAATAAGGAACTACCAGAAGTGACACTCTTAGCAAAGTCTTTGATGTTTCTTGACAAATTTTTGTGACCACCATTTTATTGTAGGTATTTGACAGTTCATTTATTGTTTTAACCCAACATTCTGTGACACAATATACAAAAATTCATGTTTTCTTTCCTAAATAATGAAATATATTTCTTCTGTTTTCAGAATCACATTTAACACAATGTAATATAAGAAAAAAAAAAAAACAAATTAATTAAAATTAATTCCAATGTTTCCATGACTGAAATGTAATAACAATCGTTTCTTCAGGGCTATTGTATAATCCTTCGCATAATACCTGTAACAACTGACGAATAATGGTAAAGTATAGTATTGTGCTCGTCGCGTATAATGGCCATTACACGCTCGGATGATTACGACACTCGCCTTCAGGTATTTTAAAGAAAGCGTTGCAAGCGGCGAAACTGTGAAGTACTACCGCTTGGTACCACCCAAGGACTGTTATGTAGTTAACTGTCTTTAGATACCATGCACCCAGCCCTGCATACGCCATTTGTAAAGGTGTTTTCTTTCTACCAACAATCTTAGCTAAGTTAAGTAGTTTTAATGTCACACGCAAACTGTGGTACACGAATATTTCACTCATCATCAGGCGTGACTGAAAAACTACTTAGCATAGCTAAGATTGTTGGTAAAAAGAAAACACCTAATACGATAGTTGCTATGCGATAGTTTAGTTTTAGAAATTGTGTGTTTGTGACGTGCTTTTCAATCGCCGACAGTACTGCAGTGCTTTGCAGTTGATTCAATCCTGGCACGTCCCGAACGGTGGCTGTTGGGTTGTGTCCTTTTCAGGGTTGAATTATTGGGTGTTGGATATTGTTTGGTTTGATGTGTTTGGTTGGTTATTCTTGTTCTTGAGTTGTAGCGTGCACACGTGCACGGTTTGTCTATGTCTATGTTTGCTTTCGTGTTTGTAGTTGATTGGGTCTTGCAGGGTTGGGGGGTGGCTTGTGGTGATGGTAGGGAGAGAATCTGTTTAACATGTAGTGATAGGGTTGGATTAGTAGTTTTGACCAGACGGTTCTTTTCGTGGCGTGCTGTTATTTTTTCTTTTTTTGTATTATTTGCTTTCGGTGTTTTATTTTTTTTTAGGATTTTCGTTTTTTTTAAGTAGATTTTCATTTTTTTTTTGGTAATATTGTTTTTTTTATAGTATTTTTTTGTTTTTTTTTCAGCTTGCCTGGTTAGTTTACATTATAATATGCTTCAGTTGTGTACAGTACAACTGCCACAATACTGTGCATATTGCCTGTCCCTTGTAAATAGAAAGGGTTATGCTTATACACTATCGGCAAGTCCTGGATTAGGTATGTATAGTTTCAACGACTTAACCGACCGCATAAAACAATTATTTTTCCGCTTAACTTGCTCTAACTCAAAAGCGGCACAATGGATTACTCTCAAATTTTTATCGTGTTAACACTATATATTTTTTAACATAATGTGTTAATATGTAGGTCAAATTTTAATAAGTGTAGAAAGCATTATTTTTTTCCAAGGCTATGTCGAAAATTTACATTCTCAAATGTAACATGCGGGAAACTTTTTTATCTTTTGAAATAGACACCAAGTGTATCGAGAAGTAACGAAGATAAAAGATGGACGTAACTTTTTTATTTGAAACTTTTTTTTATAAAATTAACAGTTTTCGAGAAAATTGTAAACGAGTGATTGTTGGCCAGGTACTGCAATTAATTGCTATTAGATGTCCACGTTCTTTATGATCTCTGTATCATTAAATAGGTTTTGCATGTATTCCCACTTCAATCTCTAGAAGTGTCACTCCTTCACGGTTGGAATTTCGACATAGCCTTAGAAAAAAAATATTAGTTAAGCGGAAAAATAATTGTTTTATGCGGTCGGTTAAGTCATTGAAACTATTCATACCTAATCCAGGACTTGCCGACACTGTATACTTATCTGTGGTAAGATTTTTGTAAAATTTAAAATACCTACATATTCTACTTTAAGTAATAAAAGAATGTCTAAATTATTTCTGTGTCTGTATTAAGTAAGTTTATTAATGTATGAAATTGTTTCCAGGTGGATTTGGAATAAAAATGTATAAAAAAATTATGTGTGCACATATAGAAATATCCCATTAGATTATGATAAACATTTCTACTTAAAAGTTTGCAAAGGGGCATTCTAGAAAACTAAATATAAAAAAGTAATATAAAATTCATCACATATTTAAACAATCCACAAATCCAAAAACAGAACTGTCCGGAGCTGGGAAGATAGTGTACAAGCTACGTTTTGTTGCATATATGCTCTCTAGTCCACTAGACTACTATGCTTGGTAATAAACAATAAATCATTGAAAATAAAAAAATTGAAAATATGTCAAAACAGCAGGTTAACAATAATGTAGAAAATGAAATAGATGATGGTTTTGAAGAATTCGTCAAACACATGATAAAAACTGAGAAAGTACAAAACGGCAATTTTGAAACTTTACATCAAGTTTCAGATGAAAACTTGAACAGTGATTCGTCTAACTTGAATGCAGCATTACGTATAAATGTCAGCAAAGGAAATAGTTCAAGTAATGTAAATAAGGATGTAAAAAATAATGCTACTGAAAATGTAGAGTATTTAAAGCATGAAGACCCTGACGATGTTTTTGATGAAGAACAAGAAAAAGGAGAAAAAGAAACTATTAAACATATAGGTTTTGAGAATAATGGTATAGAAATTAAGATAGAAGTAGATGAAGACAATGATACAATTAGCTCACAAGAAAATCTTAATTTTTTAGCAGAAGCTATAAAACAGGAAAATAACCCGGAGGCTAATTTTAAGGATTCACTAATAAAAGATGAAACTACCAATGAAGCAATTTTTGTAAGAGATGGTGAACTTCATACTAAAGTAGACTTTGTTGTTAAAACCGAAGGATCAAGGTAAGTTGTATTAATAATACTTTTATCTTAAACAAAAAATATTGAGCACATTTTTTTACAAGATTCCAAAATTAACATCAACAAATTGGAGCACTAGTGTCCGATTTGCTGATGTTATCTTTACAGTAGAAATCAGTATAAGTTGCACAGTTCGCTGGGTCTATTCTCGCTCAGGGTACCAGAACTCAGTTTCACTGATAAAAGTGATTTTTGATGGGTTAATTCTGCAAGGAATATATTTTAAATATAGGGTCAACCGGGGTTAATGTGGGGCTATTGTGATACAAACAAACAAAAATGTATATCTGCAATGAAACTATATTGTCATATGTTGCAATCCTTAAAATTTAAGGTTATGTTGATTATACAATGCACTAAGAAGTATGCCCAAATTCAATTAGTTCGGATGTCTGAATGTGGATTTACACCTACTAGAGAAAGAACCTACTAGAAGCTCTAGAAATAGTAAAGAACTTGCTAGATATATCTATATCATGGTGACGTCATCACAGAAGCATCGAGATCTGTCATCTTTAGGTATATAATGCATGGAGTAGAACCAGAGAGGAAGTGGAGTTCGGTTCTAATGGACAGTTGAATGAGTAGTTCAGACAGAACAGTTTGAGTTTAGTTGGTCAGAAAGTGAACAGATCAAAGAGACAAAAGTAGTGAAATAGTACACGGTGTAATACTAGTAAAGTACTTAATTAATTGTTGTATTTAGTAAGTTAATAAATTAGTGTTTAGTGTTACCCTGGTGTTATAATTTCCGAACCCACGATACATGGTGCTTCCAACAATATTTTGATGTATAATTTGTTAACATTACTCTTTGTTGATGGTGTCATAAGAGCTATCAAGGTTCAGGGGCTATTATGATACATTTTCAGGGGCTATTGTGATACAGATTGTGAGGCTAATATGATACACGAAATGATGAATCTTATATGGTTATAACATATGTAACACCTATATTCATCGTGTTTTTATCGCAGTGGGTTTCTCTTTGTTGCAGGTACCTCTTAGTGTCATATTAAAAGTTTTTCATTAAGCAATATTTTACATTTATGTACCTGAAGTTTCGAACATTCACTTGAACGAACTTTATATGAAAATTTCCAATTAATTGACTTAGGCATACAATTTTTCTGGTAATATTTGCTGGCAACGATAGTACAGTTGCCAGCAAATATGACCAGAAAAATGGTATGCCTGAGTCGATTTGTAGTTTTTATTAATTTTTTCTTTTTATATGAAATTCGTTCAAGTGAACGTTTGAAACTTCAGGTACATTTTAGTCTTTAACCCATACCCCATTTTTAGATTACTTTTTATGTTCTAAAGTAATTTTTTGTTTGATTTAAATCGCTTATTTTTCATAAGTTTTTTCGGAATTTTATCATAAAAAAATTATTCAGGACTGAAAAAACACGCTTATATAAAGTAGCTAATATCTCAAAAACTATTATAGCCACAAATACCAAACTTTTACACCTGATAGATGAAGAACACTTATGTGTCATACTAGCCTCGCTGGTCCAAATTCTATCTACAAACGACATTACAATACTGTATCTGAATAGCCCCACGGTATATCAATAATAGCCCTAAATGGGGGAGCTATTTTGATACGGAAATTTCATTTTTTTGTTGGTCTAATCTTTATTTTAGTAAAATGTCTGCACTGTAATCTTAAAAATAAAGTAATTTAGCACACAACAGTATTTTTTTAAAAACGTCTGGGACAAAAAACAAAATTTTATTTGAAAAGTTTTGATTTTTGTATCATATTAGCCCCGGTACCCTAGCTTTTTGAAACGACCTCTAAAAGATTGTACAACAATTGATTTGAACTTTTATTAAGTTGTAAAATTGTCACAGTAGCTTAGTCGATTAAGGCGTATTGAGTGGCGAATATGCTGATCGACTGTCTATCACGCTCTAGGTTCAATCTCCAGTGCCACTACTGACAACACTGGTGGGTTTGGATGTATGTCTGCGTTTTTCCATCTGTGTAACCCCTTCGGGACAATCTTGGTTTTGGATTTGGGGGTTGTCTACCATATGTGGTGTGTTTATGTTTATGTTATTGAAAATTGAAATACTTCTGTTAGTTGATCTGTATGTACACTTCTGTGCAATAAAATCTTGTACACCTATTTTTCGCTATATTAAATCATTCTTTATTTATTTCTCAGCCAGTGTTATATTTTCGCAATGCCAAAATTAACTCAACATGAAAAAATTTAATTCTCTCTAATCTATCAGAGCAGTTGCCATAATCAATTGAATAAAAGTACTTTTATGAGTGTGAAGAAAAGGGGAGGAGGAAGGTTGCGTATGTTTTTCCTCTGGACTAACCGAGGGATTAACATTGTTCAGATACCTTACTTATGACGTTTCACAATCAATGTCAGTTTTTTATAACCTATATGATAATAAAAAATCTAAATTGCAAAAAGACTGATTCACCGCAACTAGCACCAAAGTAACAGTAACTGAGATGGGAACTTCGAATGAGTAACCACTACGAATTCGTGACTAAATTTAAGACTTTGATGTGTAAATAACTTCATTTGACATATCCGTAGTCACTGCCTCGTAGTTTTTACCACTAGTGGTTACTTTAGTGTTATGTGACTTCTACGTAGCTTTTCCGGTGCATGGGGACGCCCTAGTTACTAGTGGGACGACTTTCAAAGTTGCAACCACTTTCAAGTAGCTTTGATAGTGGCCGCGACGTTCTGGGAACCTTTACTATCTGTTTAAAGTCGTTGACCGTGTTAGTAACATTTATTAGTGTTAATGACGTTACCGCTACCTGCAGAACTGAACTTCACCGTGCACGGTTACTACGGTTACTACCTTTTAAGTTCACGATGAAGCAAATTTCACCATCTAGTTCCCATTGTTAACCATATATAGGAAAGGAGGAATAACGAGAGGAATGAAATACCTAACCTATATATAGTTTATGCTTGTCTTGTGGCCTTTATCTTTTCCAAATTTTGGTTGTTTACCATTTTGAAGTAATAACATGCTATTTTGAGTTGAATTTCATATATTGATCTTTTCCGTTCAACACAACTCGTTAAGTAAGGAAAACAACTAGGTATTTTTCGTATTGTTTACCTGTTAATGTTTTTCAATAGATAATAAATGTTCTATATAGGTAACATGTAAGAGTACGAAGTTGCTCCATAATATTAATTAATGTTCTAAAATAACTGGTAAAAGTAAAAGTTATTATTCGGTGCCTAAAGACAAAAAAAACTTCGCAGTAAGTGGATAATAGCTTTAAGAAATTGGAAAACCACCCAGCAAATGCATGTGTGTATATAGTCAACATTTTCTACAGGATGATTTTTTTCATTAAAGTAAGTTATTCATATTTGTATCTGCATTTATAAATATGTTTCAAAATACCTATAATAATCTCTTGGGTTGGAATTTATTTCACTTAACATAATTTGCTAGATGGTTTTCCAATTTTTAAAGCTATTGGCCACTTACTGCGAACATTGTCTTTTACACTTACCAGTCATTTCAGAAATTTAATTGATGTTGTGAAGTAATTTTGCACTCTTACCTATGTTGAACTTGTATTGTTTTTTTGAGAAACATAAACAGGTAAACAAATACAATAGCACTGAAATAAAACATAATTAAAAAAAAATCATTTATTCAAATTTCTCTTCTTTTTCACAATATACGTGCATATGGTTAAAATAATTCCTAGTTTGCTTATAATATCCGGATTGGCCTGCTGTACAACTACACATGCATTTTCATTTATCAATATCACCTTATAAATTCATTCTAACTTCATGGGAGCAAACAAAGGGCAAAGATTTGTTTTTCCACAGCGTCTTCAACTTAGCAGAGAATTACATGTCCAGCTCTAAATATCACTTCACCTTCCTTGATGGGTCTACTTCTGCATGCAATTTGAGTAAAGATATCACACAATTCTAATTCTATCTTCGGCATATTTGAAAACAGTTCACAAACGTAAGAAAATTAATAAAACACCAGACGTAACATTATGACAACTACATGTTTTCGTTACCATTTCCGATGTATTGATTGAAAATATTGAAATTCACTGATACCATCTGCTGATGTAATTTTCGCCTGTAGACAAAAGGCAAAATTAGGGGCGCGTTCAGTTTAAAAGTCGCGCGTCAGACGTATGGCAGCACACGAGGGCGCGGCGTTCAGAATCAATGTTGGAAAAAATGTAACTATGAAGTGGCAGTGGGAACCTTGCTGCAACTTTAAAGTGACGCTACAGTCCCATTTGGTACTTTGTAATAAATGTAACTTTAAAGTCACATATTTTCAGTTCCTGTCAGTATCCTCAAGTAACAATTACTTTCAAGTCGCATTTCTTAGTTAAAACGACTTCAAAGTGATTCTTTCTGAAATACGCCATCTTGATGGCCAAGACATATCCATTATTACAAGACATGAACTATAACTTCATAAATAATTTAAAAATTTAATTTATCACTTTTTCTGCATCAAATATAATAAATGAATGGATAAAAATTATTTTCAAGTTTCAAAGAACAATAAAAAATAGCTTTTAGCATCCAGGTTGACACATTCTCGCATGACGTTAAATATTTTAAAGACAATATTTTTATTAAAAAATGCAAATTATAAAGGTGCGTGCCAGATTCGGACGTATCAATATGTTTGACAATAAACTTGCATTCGTTTTAATTTTGATGCTTAGCCATTGGGATATTGTACAAGTTTTGCCTTCTAATATTACACTATTCTAGTATTCTATTAAGTTTCTGAGTTAGGGAAATGGATAGCAATAATAAACATGTGGGAATGAAGCACAAGTATAATAAAATCAGTTGCAAGACAAAGCAGGCAACATTCATTTGATAGAGTGGGGCGTGGTAAAGTTCCCCGAAAGTCGCGGTTTACACTCCGCGACGTCAACGCTACATATCCACAACGCCATTGAAACGTGACCGGACTAGTTCCAGGAACGTAGCCAGAACGTTGCGGTAAACGAAAAATATTCCCCATTTTGGTCGTACTAACGTAATGGGAACGTTCCTGTTATGCTCTTGTGACTAGTGACAGAACACTAAAGTACCTACAATAGTCGTTGCTACGTTCCAGCAACTAATTGGGACACCACTCAATATTAGTAAAAACTGGATTACTTGATTTTTTAAATGTACGGATTTTATTGCACAGAAGTGTAAGTAAGTAATTATTTATTGATGCATTATACATAAAAGTATTTACACAACTCAATAATACAAGATCAAAAATGTATACATGTATACATAATAATAAAATTGTATTTATGAAAGATATTTAAAATTTATTTATTGAAATAGAATAACCTAATATACATAGACTCATAAAACAGCTTAAATTCAAAATGTATAAAACAATAGACAAAGAAATATAAATTTACAATACAATACAGGATTAATACAGATTCGCCAAATATAGTTGGTAATATAGGGAATAAACTTCTTTATGGATAGGCTATTGAAAGTAGAATGCGACGTGGTCAAGCGGTGGTGGTATGAATGAATACCAATGCCCTGCGTTGATCTACGACAAGACGTGGTTTACCTGCGCTGATACACGTTTACAAATCACCAACTACATTTGCCGAATCTGTATATAACAAAAATATATTTATAAAGTATAGTAGTTGATCATTTGAATATGATCATTAAAAACAATGTATTTGTTAAAGTAAGACAGTAATAAATTATTTAGGATCTTATATATGAAAATTAAAAAATTAAAGTACAGTATCTTAACCATTGTTTCACATTTAGCAAAATATTTTCCAAGTCAAAGTTCATCGAACTTTTGATTGTTTAACTTTCACTGCAATGCGTCATCAGAGACGGAAAAAATATTTTCTGTTAGTTTTTTAATATGAAGGGCAAATTTTAATAAACGTAAATATGATTTTTTTCTTAGACAATCTCGATAAAATGTGAGAATTTGCAGTTGTAAGTATAGCAAGCTGGAAACTTTTCTATCTTTCCAATTAGATACCAAGTGTATAGAGATGAAACAAAGATAAAGGATGAGGTAACTTTTTTATTAGAAACTCTAGAATTAACAGATTTCATTTGGAGCATTTGGAAACACTGAACAAACGCTCTCTATATAGACGAAGGGACCTTTGTCGTCTATTATCAGAATAGAGTTCCAACTATTAATTGTTACAATTTCTTAACAAAATTTATTTTTTTTTTATAATTACCAAATAGAAAGTAAAAACACAGAATTTTTTTCTTATTCATTTTTTATAGAATTCTGGTACATTGCCTAGTAAAGCAACTTGCGGGGTGTGCATTTTTGGTTTTACCAACAATTTACTGCTGCGACAACCAACTGATGATTTTTTTTTTCAGACTAGAAAAGAATGATCTTAATAAGATTTCATTTTCACATCAAATGGACAAAAGTGCAAAAGCTGTAAGTAAACAAATTGATAATGAAAAAGGTCTAGCAATTAAGGATGGTAGTATTACAAATAATATAGATAATAATTCTCAGAGTCTTCAATTAAATGTTGAAGGTAGAGATAAACAGCCACATATTATTATAAAGAATTTAATTAGTAAAGTTAAACATGCGATGAAGAAATCACAGTCACAGAAAGACAAAGCAGACAATGATAAAATGAAATCAAATGAACCAAATACAGAAAGTGGGGAGAGATTAGAAGTTGAGAATTTAAATAAAGCTACAAATAATAAACAACCTTCAGATAGAAATAATAAACAACAAGGAGAAAAACGTCGAAGAAAATGTTGGAACCTAAAAAAAAAGTCTACTAAAATTGATTTTGAAAATGACACAAATATTAAAATAGGTAATACAGGTTCTTTGAGTCACCATATTATTGACGTAAACAAAAAACCAAATAAAGGAATTGAGCGGAAGGGTCTGTTAAATCAAAATCGAAACTTTAACAAACATTTTGTTGGAAAAGCAAAAAATCAAAACCATAAGAAACTTTCATTACAAAATACTTCTGCAAATATCAATAAATCAGAAAAAGTTCACGAAGATTGCAATCTTGCTGTAACAATAACAGAAAGTAAAGAAGATGCTATCGCTGAAAATAAAGAAAAAACCCAAAACGAAACTGGCCAAATGGAAGCAAGTTCAAGTCCGACACTTCCAAAAATTTGTGATAAAGCTGTGAATAAATCCTGTCAGACTGAAACTGGGGCAGTTTTAGAAATTTCTGCAAGAAATGTAGAGAACACTCAAATCGAAGAACATAAATGCCTTCAAAATATGCATGTGGATTACATGTGTAAAAAATGTTCATTCAAAGCAAAACGGAAAGCCGTTATGAAGAGACATTTATTAAAACATGGTATAGAGTTTTCAAGTACTATCACATCATTTTTCGATGTCATTCAGAAAGCAATATTACATACAAGTCAGCTAAAACAAATATATGATGAGAAAGAACCGCAAACAAACGTCGTAATTAGAAACAATCAGTGTGAAAATGAGATGAATGCCGAAGAAACAAATACAAATGTAAATAATGATGTTCAGCTTGAAAAAGAAGAGCCTGTAAATGCTCTTAATAATGCCTTACAAGTACAAAATGTAGAAATCTGCGCAAATATACCACCCAGGAGGAATACTAGAAGTAGTAGTTATACTTTACCAAACAAGGAAGGGGATGAGGTTTCGAATGCTGAAGACAGAACTCCGTCTCAAAGTGAGGAAACCGTTGTGATTATTACAAAGGACAAAATAGTAGAAAAACCAACTTATATTAATCAAACAATAGAAAATAAAAACGTTCCTATGGAAAAAAGTTGCTCTTCTGAAAGTGAGCAGTCTATCAAAGATGGTGAAGTTGGAAAAGTAATAATAAGTAATAAAAATAATCCAAGCATTAACATCGAATATAGCTGTAGAGAATGCCAATTTAAGACTAAACGTAGAGCATTACTTAAAGTACATTTAGTAACACATGGAGAAGAATTAGCCAGTGGTATTATTACTTTCTTAGATTTAGTTAAAAATGACAAAGTTTCTCCAGATCAGTTTAGAAAAGATAGTCAACATAAAGAGGTACAAACAGAAAGCATAGATGAGAATATTGAGGCAGATGATAAAGTTGATATCTTGGATGATTCAATTCAAAACGTCGTTGATAGTGATGCTCAGTCTGAATGTGAAAATAAGTTGGAAAATGAAGAGTCTTGCAAAACTGTTGAAAATGGTAATGGAAGTATTGATAATATTGTTAAAGACACTAATACTGAGGGGAGCATGATAAATGAAGCAAGAGAAGAAGGAACATTGCCGCTAAATAAAAATACAACCGCTATAAATGTAGATAATAAATCTGACAGCATGGAAGATAAAGTTAATGAAAATGAATGTATGGAAATACCCAGTACAAATAAATCAAAGCCGAATTTGGGAACAAAAAGGAAAAGGAGAGGTGTAAAGGGAACGTCTTTACCCACAAAAAAAATCAAGTTGCAAGTTGATGGTAAGACAATGTATTGCTGTGATGAATGTTCTTATCAGTCAGCTTGGAGAAAAAATCGGGATGTTCACAAAATTGTACATTCAAAAGGAATTGTTAAATGTGACCAATGCCAGTTTATTACACATCATAAAAGAAATCTGGCTAATCACATGTTGATTCATTTGAAGCCTGATGAGGTAAAGATCTTTTATTTATTTACATCTGAATGGATGAATGAATGATTTATTTATATACCTACCACTAAATTTACGTGGCATATCTACACGAGAAAAATGTTTTAGGAAAATTTTGCACGGAGGTGTGGAAAAGATCTTTGTTGCAGTTTTTTAACTAAATTATTTAGAAGTGTTATACTAGTATGAGATCATTACTTTAAAAATAAGTTATTTTGTTCTCATAATTCGACTGTCCCAAAGAAAACTATAGTAACTTAATTTCAGTTTTGAGAAAAATGTGATTAAGTGTTTAAATGGTATCCTTAAGAATCGAAGAATTGTAACAACTTATTATTCAGTTCACGATGTACTATTGGTTGTCTACAGTTCACACAAAGTTACAATAATTTTCTAGGGAAATCTTACCTTCATAATCGATTTTTCGACTATCGTAACTCAAACACGAATTTTATGAGTTACTATAGTTTTCGTTGGGAGAGTCGAATTGTTCCTGTCCAGGATTGAGCTGATTTAAATCATTTGGTTAAAATCATGATTTTAATCATGCGATTTTTATTTAAAAGTTTAAATTTTATAAAGAAAAACTATAAACTTTATTAATAAAAATTTTGATTTGCAAAAATAAAACTTTAAAAAGCTTTTAATGTAAAGACAAAATATTAGCTGAACAAACATATGAACATATAAAAATAAAAATATATATTTTTAAAACAGTACAGAATAGGGTGCACCGAAAAACACGAAAATTTGAATTTGCAGATGGGCTAGTTTCTAATTTTGTTACTATGTATCTAAAACTAGTTCGGGTAAATTTTTAGCTAAATTTATTTTAGCTTAAAAATTAAGGAAAAGGCCAATTTTTCGATTTTTAACATTTTTCAAATTGACATTTGAAATTTTTTTATGACTCTTTATTAATGTCTAAACACGTGTAGCAAAAGTTTTCCGAATAAAATATTTATCATTTCTAGTTTGTTATATGTTATATGTTTGAAGTTTATTTTTAGTTTAAATTTAACTTGACTTTTAAAAGGAGGTTTTGTTCCCTATAATAAAAAATATAATTTCAAGGACTTTGATCTTTTTTTGGAGTGGGGGGCCCAAGGCATTTCCAAATACCGAGGCCCGCCCCGGCTCTCCACGGCCCTTGGAATCAATCAATAATTGGAATCACTAAATGCATGTGTAAACATCACAATTTCTTCTCAGTTCCAAAACTTTTGAGGATTGCAAATTGCAAGAACTATACAGCCCTTTCTTTTATATTTTTTGAGTGTCTCTTAAAAATTGGAATCTTCAGAACAGTACAGAACATCCTGGAAAAACTTGAAAACGTGGAAAAGTCAGGGAAGACAAGGAATTTCAGTCATCATTCATAAATTATTATATTGACTTGTATCGAGATTTTCTTAGAATGTCATAAATATTTATATTTTGGTCCTGGCAAATTAAAATTTTGTTCCTAGAAAGTCAGGGAATCCAGAATTCCAATGTTGGTGGGAACCCTGCAGAAACAAAATCATTAATTAATTATTTTATTTATTTATTATACTGTACAGCAAACATATAATAGTATATTACGAATGAATGGAAAAGTTACGCATGATGCCGCGTAGCGGCGAGTGCGTACTTCCATGAGTGCGTAATTGCCTTACAACTCGAATTATGTACTATACTTTACCTTCGATCATATTTATTTAGTTATTTAGTAAAATCTTTATTTAGTTTACTAGGAAACAATATTATTCAATAAATATTATGTCAGTTTTGACAGCGTTTGAAAATTAAGTAGGCGCATTTGTTTTTTTAAACCCCGCGTCACCAATATAAGCCACCTATAATTGCGTGTCCCGTGCGTTTTGTTTACCGTGCGATTTGTTTACAGTGCGATTTGTTTAGAGTGGTTTTGTTTACAATATGTAAAATTCAACTTACATAGATGGCAGGTAGTGTGTTTTTTACTATTTACAGTAGTGATCGTAAGTAAATCCAATGGGCCTTTCCCACGTAATGGAACTTGATTATTTTTTCATAAATCATTTATTAACACCTAATAAATATTGTACATACACATTATATCGTATATTTTAATTTTAAATGGATATTTTAAAAATAAAAATATTGTCTTATTTACTCCATATTTCAAACAAGTAAACGCGCTCAAATTACGTCATGAAGGGATTCTCCAATCAAAATTAAACAATTTCTGGCTTGATATGGCATCTACACGTGGCGTCACAACTAACCTCAAAAATATGTGTTTCTTAAGATTTAAGAGTATTACCCCAGCTATTATTAAAATTTCTGCCTGGATCCCGTATTTTCAACTAAAATCTAGTTCAGTGTAATGTTTATGGAGTTCTAAATACCTTGTCCTAATAAAATAGGACTCTTTTTGTAGGTTGGAAATCTAACCTGTAATTAGCAGTCTATTTTTATTAATCAACAATATTGAAAAATTATTTATGTGAATTTCTAAATATTTCCTTGGCGCCAGTACGGCTCCAAGCTAAAAATGCGTATACAAACATTAAACGTGAGAATAAACTTGAAAAACTTAAAATATAAGGTAACAGTATTTTCTGTAAAACCATCCATAATGGAAATATTTGTTGTGAAAAACAGCGTTTGACTGTTTTTTTGCCTGTGTACTTCAAATTACCTGCAACTTGAACATTATTTGCACGAGCTAGCTGAAAGGTCAATAGAAGGTTTTTTGTGTTAAATTTAATAACAAATACTTTCTTTTCTATACTCTTTGTTCGTCTGATTGACGGTTAGTATGAAAAATGAACTCACCGCTGAGGGTGATTTTTTCCAAATTAAGGAACATTTCATCCACCGATCACTCTATAAATTATTTCTCTAATTCTACTAAAAATTCTAATTCACGTGGACTAACTGTGTAAGATTAACTAAACATTATGTTTGTTTTTTTAGATAAAACTGTATAAATGTTCCCAATGCCCATACCAAACAAAGAGAAACAGTGACCTGCATATTCACATGGTAATACACAAGAAACCCGAGGAAGTAAAAATGTTCCAATGTGATAAGTGCCCTTATCAGTCTATAAGAAAGCGCGATCTTAGATCTCACCAATTTTATCACAAATCTGGGGATGAGGTGACTTTCTACAACTGTGCCAAGTGTTCATTTAAAACGAGGGGAAAGAGCTCTCTCAGGAATCACATGGGGCGCCACCGGAAGCCAGAAGAAATATCTCGGATTACATGCGAACAGTGTACCTTCACTACCATATACAAATCAAGTCTAAAGAAGCATAGCCTAGTTCACAAAAGCCGTAGTGAAATAGAAACGTACGATTGTGCTTCATGTCCATATAGGGGAAAGCATAAGTCTCATCTGGTTGCACATATGTTGGTACACAAGGATCCGAGCAAAGTGAAAATGCATGAGTGTGTTCACTGTTCTTATAAGTCAGTTCGTAGACCTAACCTGCTGGCTCATATGCTCGAACATAAAAGTAAAGAGGAAATTAAAATGGCGAAGTGTGAGTACTGCCCTTATGAGACTAAACTTAGAAGTAATTTGCGCCAACATGTGAAACGTAGGCATAACTTGCCTAAGAAGTAGTACTGTCGTGAGCAAAAAAAAATAGGACAACTATTTTTTTTCTAATGTAAATCTGTCTCTATTTGAATATGTAATGACAAATAACTGACAATGTCACAAAAATTAAAGTTAGATGTACACAACTAGATTTTAGCAAAAATACATTATAAAACTTCTTATAAGACCCATTTTTTTTGCGCATGACAGCACTTGCAGTAGTAGTAGCATATAGATTAGGAGCTTTTCTATATTTCTATATTTTCTGTACCGGGTGACAACGATATCGCTACCACCTCTCTTTTGTCCCTTGTTTTTCAAGATATCAAAATGAAACTTGGCATAGTTAATATAGACATAAAATGCCACATTTTAGTGTGTTTGAAGATTTTTTCAGACTTTCAGTTTAGCCAGAAGTGACACCAATTCTTGGGAAAATTCTGAGTTAGTTTAAATTGTTTTGGTGAGCTTTTAGAACCAAGTTTTGTTTTGAATCTGGAGTACTGCGATTGACTTTAAATCATCATAAATGTCATAAGAAATAATGAAAAAATACAAAGACTTTTAACCAACACATTTAATAACTAGGTGCATCCTAATCTTTCTAAATTACTTTCTTGTAAAGTCTTTTTTCAAATGACACCAACACTACAGCACCCTCTCAGTTAAATACAACTTATTAAGACCAATCCAACGCTACCGTCAAACCCAAAATCCACTAAGTAATAAACTCAAAAACACTAATTATTCTGTTTTTCATTATGACAAAAAAATTGTTTGTTTGACAATTTAAAAACCGCTGCCCAAGCAATCACTACTTGCACATCGAGGTTTTCAATCCAAATCTCTCACAACGAAAACATATTGTATGTGGGAATAATTGTTTATGGAACTTTAATAACATAATATTTGAAATCGTCTACCCCAAAAACCCATAAAATGATATCTCACATCGGTAGTGGGGTGGGGGTGGTGATAAGGGTGATAGTGGGGGTGGATGAAGTAAAATAATATTTTGGGGTTTTTGGTTCTTGTACACACACTAAATCACTTTTTTTTTCATCCCTTTTAATAAGGGGGTGGGGGGTGGTAATTAGCTTCTCTTGTATATACTAAATACCAATCTTATGTACTCTTATCTGTTTGGTTTACCGATTTACTCCCCCATTTACCCCAATTTACCTCCCTACCCTTCGACGAAGATGAAAATATAATCTAGTTCCAGATCCCGTTAAAGTACATATGTATCAGAGAACTTATACCACAGCATAGATAGAGAGACAGCAAAGAAACTCTCGTGAGTTCTTTTGTGTTGGCGTGACTAAAATCATTCACCTTGAAGTCGCCATTTCGGGTTAAAAGTCAGAGTTGGATTCCAAACAATTTAAATGTTTCCGACAGGACCGTATTATCCAATTCAAATTAAACAGTCTGTGTGCTTGAAAATGTAGACTAGAAACTACGAAACTGTACTTAGTCATAAACAGAAAAAATATTTTGATATTTAACAAGAAAAATTTGTGTTCGTTACCTGTTATAATGGAATATCACAAAGTAACAGACAACTCTATTGATTTCTTTAAATACACAATTATTTTAGATAGCTAAAAAAGTCATATGTAATTTTTTTTCCAACTTGTAAAAATAGGAAGTAAAAGTATATGAAACAGAATTTTCTTTTATAAATACATTGATATAATTTTTTTTCAGTATTTTTTCAAATAAAAATAGCTCAAAAAATAGAACAATAGTTTCTTCATAGCTTCATTTGGGTTTTTTTATAACAGAAGGGCCTTATAGTTACTTGAGTTAAGTGATGATAATTATACTATATCAAATAGTAGAATGCCTGGGTTCCACTACGGGTTCATTATAACTAAAATAATGAGTAATATGACACCCTCCATCCAATTTTTATCATAAAAATCAGACGGCCATTTGGACTTTCCAATTTTATTAATTTTCTTGAGAGTTTAGTACACATCTACTTGCAAAATTTCATGTTCTTAGCTGAAAATAACAGATAAGAAACACCGTTGAGTGAATAGACTCTTCAATCAACGACACGACGTAGTAAAAATGTTCTTGCTTACTGCTATTAAACTGTTATTCAGAAAACAGCAGTAGTGAAGTTGAATATTATTGTGGGTATCTTGAGTCATCGGCTTTATGTATACACTTCTTAGTTGCTTTTTAATCATAACATATTCAAATCTTTTCGATTTTTTTCTCCGTGTGTATATTTTCGATTAACCGCATACCAAGTTTAAAAATGATGGAATGCCAGAGTTGAGTTGAATATTTTTGTAGAAATCTCGAGACATCCGCTTTATGTACTGACTTTTGGCTGTTTTTTAAATCATAATATGTTCAGAGCTTTTATATTTTCTTCTCCATATATATATTTTCGTTTACCTGCATTTCTAATATTGTCATTGCATACGCTGTGTTTGGCGTGTTTCTATGCTGGTATTTCTTTATTAATTTAACATAAAATAATAATAATTAAAAGTTGAGGCTTGAAAAATGATTTGTATAAATAAAATCATTTATATATTTATATGTATATGAACGTAAGAAAAAATCAATTAATACCTCTATAAAACATAAAAATCAAAGAATTTTTTCTGCCTGTCGGCCAGTGGCAGCAGCATAATGTATAATAAATAGCACGATAACACTAAGTACATCTATGAACTAAATAAATTGTACCCAAATTGTACCTACGTCGCCCGCACTGTTTTCCAAGGTTTTAACCCCAAATGGTTCGTGCGCGACGATCTGCGCAAACCGTTCCCGCCATTCAAGTTTCCCTGCTGTCTCTCTTTCTCTGCTGTGCTTATACCACAGAGAAGCAACAGCAAGGCTTCCCGCGTGTACCATGGCATGTGCCAAATAGGTTGTGTAGTTGTCAGTTCCACATGTTTACATTGCGTCAAAGACAACCCAACCACCATTGGTCTAATTCTCTGGATTAATAATAATAATAATAATAATAATATCTTTATTGGTGCATTATACAGAGTATTTACACATGTCAAAAAAGTGATACAATTTTCTACATAATGTAGTGTATAAAGTAAAAGAGAGAAAAACAAAACCAAATGGTGTTTGAAGGTAAAAATAACACCGTAAAAACAAATAAATTAAAAACCTTATTTATTAGACATAGTGGAAAAGTCAGCATCTAAGAATTCTTTAAAATTATAAGAGGCATGGTCTATTAAAAATTTTTTTATCACAGATTTAAATCGTCTACAGTCCAGTTCCTTGATGGGATGGGGTAAAGCATTGAAAAACTTTATTGCGTGATACCTTATTCCATCGCGAGTTTTAGAGAGTCGTAAAAAGTCATGATTCAAATGATCTTTATTACGGGTAGAGTATGAGTGGATCTGATCACGTGGTGTATACATTGTTTCATTTTCTTTGATGTAAAGGAGACACTGCAATATATATGTACTAATCAGGGTTAGGATATTTAGTTTTTTAAAAGAATCTCTGCAATCATCTCTGTATCCTAACCCGGCAATTATTCTAACTGCTTTTCTTTGCATAGCAAAAACAGCAGCAGAATGGGAAGAGTGACCCCAGGCCAAAATTGCATAGCTGATTGCAGAGTGGATTAGTCCATGGTATGCTGCTAATAATGTTGCCTGGGACACGCAGTTCACTAGGTGTCTTAAAAGAAATAAATTTTTAGCCATCTTATCACACAGAAAATTGGCATGTTTTTCCCAAGTTAACTTGTTGTCCACGTGAACTCCTAAGAATTTAATACAATCCATGGATACTATATTTATGTCATCTATTATGTACTGTCTTAAACTGAAAATCATTGTTTGTGTCTTTTTCTCGTTTAACATTAATTTATTTGATAGACACCAGTCCTGAATAGTTGACCGAGTTTCGCGCACATTGGACAGCAATGCATTGATATCCTGGTTTGTGTTTAATAAAGTGGTGTCATCAGCAAATAAAACAGATTTTGCCGAAACAGTATTGTTGGGTAAGTCATTTATGAAGATGAGAAAAAGAGTTGGACCCAATACGGAGCCTTGAGGTACTCCAAATTTAATATTTATGAAACCAGAATTCATATTTTGGTAATTCACATACTGACATCTTTTTTCAAGGTACGATGCGAGTAGCTTTTGACTGTCAGCAGAGAATTTATAAAATTGAAGTTTTTTCAATAATATATCATGGGATACACAGTCAAATGCTTTGCTTAGATCCAAAAATTGGGCGTATAATATTTCGTATTGTTCAAAGCCTCTGTTGATTGAGTCTGTCAAAGAGTTAATAGCATGGGTAGTCGACAATTTACTTCTAAAACCAAACTGACAGTTATTGAACAAGTTGAACTTCTCAAAGTAATTTGTTATTTGCAATTTTAAAATTTTTGCAAATAATAATAGAAATTGGTCTGTAATTAGCAGGATCTTCCACATTTCCCTGTTTATGAATGGGTATAACTTTTGATACTTTAAGAATTTTGGGGAAAATATTACTTTTAATACATTGATTTATAAGTTTAGTTAGTGGAATAAAAATTTGTTGTTTGATTGAATTTAGAATTTGTAAGTTTATGTTGTATGCATCTTTACTATTTGTGTTTTTTAGGTTATTAATTATGTCTAAAATTTGTAAGTAAGATACTTCCGAAAAATTAAAAGTACTGTCTAGCCCCTTTAGGTCAGTGTTGCTTAAATAAAGTTCAAAATTGTTGTTGGATGGAGGTAATGAATTAATTGTACGACCAGCAGCCGTACCAAAGTAATTATTAAAATCATTTGAAGTAATATCAGAAGCTATGTGTGGATTACGAGACTGTTTTTCATTATTAATGATGTTCCACATTGCTTTATTCGGATTCTTGCTTTGTGAAATATATTTATCATGTGCAATCTTTTTTGCTTTTTTCAATTCTGATTTGTAGATGGATTTTTTATCAGTTATTAAAGATTTTAAGTGAGGCGTAGGATTTGCTTTATACATGTCTTGTAACAGGTTTAAAGTATCTCGCATCTGGCGCAAGTTATCAGTGAACCATTTAATTTTGCTTCTTTTATTAGATGAAAGAAGTTTTGACTTTTCAGGAAATACAGATTCCACTGTAGAAGTAATAATATTTAAGAATGTTTCAAATTTGTACTCAACTGTTAAAGTGGGATCATTAACAAAACTCCAGTCTGTATTTTTTAGGCGGTCATTTAATTCGAATAAACCTGTGTCAGTGATTGGTCTAAAATTAACTCTTTTGTAGGAATTTTTTTGTTTACAATTTTGTATCATTAAACTTAAACCTAGATGATCTGACAATCTAGGGTTCATAATACTAATTTTACAATACTCCTGGGGAAAATTTACATATATGTTATCAAGACAACTAGAGTTACGGGTGGGAGATTTGTTCAATGCAAAAAGTCCGAATGATGTTAATAAATTAGTCAATGAGATAGTATTTTTATCTGGATTGTGATAGGGTACGTTGAAGTCACCAGTTACAATGATTTTTTTATTTTTATGTGATAAAATGTCCAATGCAACAGACAGCTTTTCCAAAAATATATTAAAATCGCCATTAGGTGATCTGTAGCACGTTAATATTTGAAAATTGTCGTCACAGACAACAGCAGCTAATTCACAATGAATTTCGACCGACAGATTATTGATTTGTGAAATAGACGAACATTTGTACTTTTTTAGACAGTATATTGCAGTGCCTCCATGAATAACAATAGTCCTAGAAAACCAAGAAACTAGATTATAGTCGTTGATATTTACATATTTTATCTCATCATTTAGAAGCCAATGTTCATTTATACATGTCAAAATTATTTCCTGATAAAAAAACATTAAATTCGTTAATTATGTTTAGAGAACGGAGCACCAGTGATGTGTCCCTTGCTCTGAAAGTTACTGTCAATCGGGGATATATCTAGCGATTTCTAAAGATTTTTTTGAATATTTCAAGAATGAATCTGTGTAATTTAAATTGGATTAAGCACGTTGATAGAGGTATATTTAGGGAACTTATGTTAATGTAAAAAAAGTAAATTAAGGTGAGCAATATGTTTTTTTATTATTTTTTAAATGTGTCCGATATAACCTCTGGTTTGGGGATATATGGGAAAATTGTATTTTTTCCATTTAAAATGTGTATATTTTAATATTTTTTCGATATAGAATTTATTATACACCTGAATTGGATAATTTTGTTTAAAAAAATATAGGTAAATGCTATTAAAAATAGACTTGAAGGGAGCGTTCCTTTAAGGGGAAAGTAAAAAAGTAAAATTTAAAATATATTTTATTTTAACACATGTACAAATAGAAGTAAAAATCGATAAACAAAACACTTTCATAAATAATACACCACAAAGAAAAGAAAATGTCTTTGTGCCTTTGGGGAATGATTTTGCGGTGTCCGGTATAACCCTAGAGAACCATAAAGTCTGTGTAATCCATTTTTCTTGGGGCAATTCTTCTGGAAATCCTTCAGTCTCATTTTGTAGAAAATCTAAATATCGTTGACCATTCCCAATGAACCATTTTTGTTTTGTAAAGGTATTCTCCATATTACCATCACCAAATTATAAAACCTTTAGTAAAGTAGATTGTTGATGATCACTTTTCAGTTACCACTTTCACTTTATATTACTTATAGAGATTAAATGGCGCACCCTATAGGGGTTACCGTTACCGTTGTTTATAGCAAAAAGTAATAGAAATATAACTATTACTCCTATATAACTTCCTTATGTACTTTTCAAAACCTTCATAAAATAATGGAAATATTTTCGCAACCATTATAAACAATGTTTACAATAGTAAAGATGAAGTTTAGGAGACCTTAATACTTTATCGGACTTCTTGCTTGCTCTTTCTTTCAGCACAAATCTCTTCTTCTTTCTTTTAAGTGATGGTGTTGAGTTTATATTATATCTTCTCTTCTTACAGCATGGAAACTTTTCTTTTGCATATGTAGTAAATATGAACATCAATTAAACATATGTTTGTGTAGTGACAAATTTATCTGTTGA
The DNA here is from genome assembly GCA_936432065.2 of Rutpela maculata. Classification (NCBI taxonomy): domain Eukaryota; kingdom Metazoa; phylum Arthropoda; class Insecta; order Coleoptera; family Cerambycidae; genus Rutpela; species Rutpela maculata. The sequence goes on from OW386293.2 coordinate 22,541,966, forward strand.
AATTTTACTACCACGGTCTCTGGACTGTAAAATTGACATTTGTACCTCGAGAAAATAGACGCGCCACCGAAATAACAGATATTAAACATTTTTAATTAATAATTATTATTTTTGACAACATTTAGTTCTTCGTAAAAAACATTGCACTTTTTAATTTGTATTATATATTTATATTTACCTATTTTTTAAAAGATATTATTTGCTGGGCATATTGAATTTTAGACTGGTTTTTCATTAGTTCTCTCAAGAATCTTGTTATATCAATATGGGTCTAATGAAGGCATAAAAATATGGCGTGTCCTAATTGAAAATACTAGAGGGCTGTTATACAACTGATAAGTAAATCCTGGTATTCTTATAAATAGTATAGTTATTACGACAAAACTAATAAAACCTTTAAATTTACCCGAGTTTGCGCGATATCGCGGATGTCAGACAAGGAGGTTGAATAAATAAGGAGTCGCCATAAGAAGCGGAATGTGGCAGCACATTCCTCATTTTAGTATGATCGAAACGTCAACAAAACATGCCATGTATCTTAGATTAATATTATTATAAAATAAATGTTTTTGATAGAAAATAGTGTTTTTCGCCATAACATATGATTTCGTGTCCGCCAAGTAGCTGTACAAATCAAAGTAGTATCGATAGAGAAGAAATGTTTTGGAATCACTTTTCATAGGTTAAAACAGGTCTGTACTCAAAAGATATATGTTGAACCTATTTTCTATTTATTTAGATTGTATTTTAGATTATATTATATTATATTTGCTAGAAATGTGAAACCGTCATCTCATTCATTACTCTACTGGCTTAATATATGGTAGTGTCAATGTATAAAGTCAACTAACATGTTTCTCCTCAAGTGCTGTATAAACTTTTTTTTAAATCAGGACCTGGCGAGCTGTTCATGACAGTATGATCACAAGCCACGCCTTCTGCGGCCGTTTCTCACTGTAGGATATAAGCTTTATGGCTACTCCTTATTTATATTCTACCTCCATGATGTCAGAAGAATCATAACCTCAAAATTTCGTTTCATTTGGAGTGTAAATATTCTAAATTCTGGTGTTTCCATTTATAGTTTAAAGTTATTAAAACAATGTCTTTTAAAATAGTACAAACCCAAGAGCCAGGACATAAATTACCTATACTCACTGTTGTTCCAACTGCATGGGAAAACAGTGGTTCATTATATTGGCACATATTTGTTTCTTGTACATTATTATCATTCTCAATGACAGATTCTATTGCATTATTGTTAACTGGCTGCAAATTTAGTGAGGGCATGGAGTAGAAAATTTTACGCAAATTTCTTTTGATTTTTCGACGGAAAGTGCCACTGAATTTAACTTTTTTCCAGTTTAATTTTTCCATTTTACACAAAGCAATAAAGCTCACAGATTTTTTGACACTAGCTATATTTATGTATATGCCATACCCCATATTTAAAGCAAAGTACCAAATAGCAACATAGTGTTTCTGAAAATTTCTAATGGTTTTGTAAAAGCAACTGTAGTTACAAGTTACAGACAAAATTAAAATTGATGTTTTATTGTAGTGTTTTTAAGTTCTATTTCTCCTCAAGTTATATAAAAGCTTCTGCCGTGATTGTAGGATCGGGAAGTTCTGTAATCATTGTAGCAATTGCCTATACACATTCGGAAAATGTTGGATTTGGGTGGCACGCATAGTTTCAACGGCCTGACAGACCCGCCTACAATAAAGGCGTGTACCAGTGCTCTAGTAGAGGGAGCAAATAATGACGCGCTATCAAGAAAACACGTACATACATCATTATTGCTATTAAAAATTTCAGTACCATTTATTCAAAGGAAGGATGTAGTTGACTCTGTTCAGTATAGGTAATATTATTACGTGCTTTAATAACTGAAATTATTTAACCCGTTTTACTTTCAAAACGAGTCAAATAATTCTTTACATTGCAAGTGGAAGACGGAAACAAATTGAAATTCCGCAAGCAGAGTTGCCCACGCACATGTGGTGGGGAAAGCAGGTGGCATCAGAAGGATGTGTTATACGATAAAAAAGAATAGCCTAGTTGCTTCGCTCTCGCTTGCTCTCATTGCCGACCCAAATGAAAAATTTTCTGACTCTGTATAGGAACTGAACACATAAATTTGTTACTGCAACTTTTATAAAACCTCTTTATATAAACAATAGTAACACCTCCTATAGAACTTGGCAACCATTTAGTAATCTTATAAACCACAAATAAAAACTCACAACCTTAATAAACCACTTATGAAAATACTCAGGTGAGGAAAATTGGTAATTGAGTTTAGACGTCCTTGAAAAAGTATTGGTCTGATAATCCTTTTTCCGATTGTTCCTGTCCACACACTGACTTCTAATCTTTCCAGAAAGTTGCCCCGCCTCATTAAATGTCGATTTTCTTGAGCCCAATATCTAGTATTCTGCCTATTGAACATACCATTATTCATTTATCGTGACTTATCAGAGAAAAGGATACATTTCACGAAATTCTGATCTTCATCATAATTGTAAAGCAACAGTCGCAGTAATCTATAGCCCGCGATCAGCATCATCTTCATATAAATGTTGATGCAACTGATATTTACATGAATAAAATCCACACTTTTTAAGAATTTTTCTAACTGATTCATGACTTATATCCAGTTCATGTCATATTTCTCTGACCGAAACAGTATATTGATTTCTGTTGCTTCATCGATAACAAAATTGTGGATTTCTGGATTCTTTTTCAGGGTTCGGACTCTTATGGAAAAGAAGAACCTGTAAAATTCAGGGAATTTTAAAAACCCTAAAAAAATCATGGAAATCTCAGGAAATTTTAAATACTTTGCAAAAATCATGAAATTTTGGGTCACGATATGGAAAACAATAAACTATTTACGAGTTCGCACTTTTATTTTAAATTATTGCTAAATTGAAACCTTCGTCGTCCACTTAACGTCGAGTTTATACATCAAATTATTTTTTTGTCAAATCGAAAATTAAAATAAAACATTATTTGATTATCTAAATTTCGTTTAATATAATGATAATAATAATTATTTGTCATGGAAGAACATTTTTTTTATCAAGGAAAATCTGGAAAATTCAGGGAATTTTTTTAGCTACATAAAGTCTGAACCCTGTTTTTTGTCTAAATTTCCTCTCTAAAGATGAAGGATATTGTCTGCAGGGTGTTGTCTTTCAGGATACCGGTGTTCATCATACAGACTTTTAGCTGCTGTTGCAATCTTACGGTTTTCACTGCAAATTATGTCTACATGTTTGTCTCTTGAATACATAGTAGCATTAAAAACCACAAAAAGACAAGCAATCATTGCACTATGCATTAACAAAACTGAATTGTTTGTTATGTAACGAAGCAAAATTTGCTATGCAATTCTGTCCGTTAAAATTGCTTCTTTGCACACCCTGTATTAGAACCATGTCATGTCCATATATTTAATTTTAAAATTTTGTCTTTCATACCAGTCACCTTGAAATACTAGTTTGTTTTCTAGTAAATTCTGTATGTTATAAGTTTCTGATTTCAATTGTTTATTTTCCGCCTTCAGAGTCGGAATAATGTTATTAGTTTATATTTAAATTGTTAATAAAACTCTGTAATATAAAATGCATTCTGAATGTGTAAATCAAAGGCAGCTAAGAGCGGCTAGGTGTTGACCGCGCGCACACCTACTTGCTCCATACCACGGGCTGTCTATACACTGTAACGCGAGGTCAGTTCTCCACGCACCGTACTGATCGTTAGCACGCGACGTCAAGCAGGTACCTCAGGTATGAAATACGATTTTTATTTGTCATTTAATTATTTTCGAACTTAGGAAATTTTACTGAAACCGAGGAATAAAATATTTCTAACTTAGTCATTTGACAGGCAAACTCAGAAATATTTCTATCAGTTAATTATTTTCGAACTTAGAAAATTTTACTGAAACTGAGGAATAAAATATTTCTAACTTAGCCGTTTGAAAGGCGGACACGAAAATATTTTCTATCATCCGACTTGTGATTTTAGTTGTAAATTCAAATCACGAAATATTTTAACGACTTAGTTATTTCCCGTGAACTAGCCGCGCATTCACTCTGCGCTTACCCCCTCTCCAACGAAGCACTCTCGCCCAAATAATACTAGAGAACCGGGTTGGAGAAATTCATTCCGTCTTGAGTAGTGCTCGGTTTAACATCGTCCTCCGAGGCAGGCTAGCAAAGTGATCAGGAGTAAGTTAAATTATTTATAATTTAAGTTAAAAGACTTGGTAGTCGGTGTAAATTGTTCTAAGTGTTTTACTGTCGCAGGTGCGAACTTTGATCATTTGGTAGACTCTTTATATAGAGTTTGGTGAATGTGAAAAGATGTACTAAGACATTTATTAATTATATTTTTGCATTGTTATTCTGTGTCCGAAATCTGTTGAATTATTTCAAAGCTAGAAAGATACGTCTTTGTACCATTGTCCAGGCACTTAGATGAATCAGACAAATGGTATGAAGCGTGTTCTTCTGTCAGTCATTAATTAAGTAATTATTCTCTGTCCATTCTAAGGCTAGAAAGACACGCCTTTGCACAATTGTCCAGACACTTTGATGAATCAGACAAATTGTGTGAAGCCTGTTCAGTTAGTCGTAAAGTAGTTAATCATTTCTGTCCGTCCTAAGACTATGAAAACGCGTCTTTGCACCATTGTCCAGGCACTTTGATGAATCGGACAAATTATGTGAAGCATGTTATTAGTCGTACTTATAAAAGTTTGGTCTTTTATTATTCACTGTTATTATTCTACTGTTTGATTTATTCTGTTTAATCTACACTACGACCCAAGTCTGTAACTATCAAGCTGTAACTATTAAGCTCGCAATATTTGCATGAGATATACATAATTTGGTAGTTTGTGATTGTGCTTTCTTGCTTGATATCTGTCACCGTTTGTCCGTTCTCACTAGTTTGCTTTAACGCATCACCATGTGCTTGCCTTACACCCCACTAACCGTCTTTTAATTCCGCAGTAAAGTCGTTTTTACACCTGGGTAGCCTAGCTTATCAAACTGGTACTTTGGTAATATTATAAAACTGACTATTAACCTTAACTAAGTATTTTGATAGATTTGTAGATAGTAGGTTTTTATTTAATAAACACTGTTATTGTTTTTAACTCTGAGTTTTATTGCTGTGTGTCTGTGATAGTCTGAACTTCCTTATCGACCTCTCGAATTACCGTTTCTTCACTGCAGCTATCCCAGCCCTACTGCAACAGGCTGTGTTAAGAGGCTAGTGTGGGACCTTTGCCCCACGTAAAAAATTGTAAAGGTGGCGCCCGAGCTATTCTGAAATAAATCTGTTAGAAAGCTCAAGCGCTAAAGTGGCGCTTCCACTTGTCGAGTGCTCAAGGCAATTGGAAGGAAGAAAAACGCGTCACAGTTAATAAAGTTTCTTATAACTGTCAAACAATTTATACTATCATGCATACAATCATTTATACTATCATAATAAAAAACAAATAAGTTTTTTTTAAGTTTAATTACTCAATGGATTTTGGGTTTGACGGTACCATTGGATTGGCCTTGAAAAGTTGTATTTAACTGAGAGGGTGCTGCTGGGTGCATTTGAAAACCTTCTGAAACCTGGAAAACTTCTTTGCAAGAAACTAATTTCGAAAGATTAAAATGCACCTAGTTATTAAATTTGTTGGTTAAAAGTCAAATTTGTATTTTTCCATAATTTTTTATGTCATTTATGATGATTGAAAATTAATCGCAGCACTTTAGATTCAAAACAAAACTTGGCACTAAAAAAAAAACAAGTTGGCGTAAAAACTCAGCAAAGAGACTGCATATACTGTGCAAGCCGACAGCAAATGCATTCATGTCTCCGATGCCTTAAGGCACACCCTGCAGCTGGCATCAGAACTTCTATACCCTTGACACGACTTCGATAGACGAATGTATTGAATACTCCATCCTGGCACGCCATTATAAATCCCTCGGTCTCAGACTTCAGCCCGGCTGACCTTAAGAAAGCAAAGGTCAGCCTTGCGGATAAGCCGCGGTCTTCTATATTTTTATAAAAGACTCCAATGGCTTATCCAAATGTAGCTGCAGAAATAGATTAAATTCTCCAGTTTTAACTTGGACTTTTTGCCGCGCAGATTACAACTCGGTGACAGAGTCGTGATTAACCCGATCCGTATCAAAGACCAGACCGAGTTCACGAGCGGCTCTATGTGCTGCCTTAAACAAAAAGGCTCCTAAAAAAGGCTCGTACCCTTGCACTCGGACTATGCAGAGGAGGGAATCCGAACTCCTGATGAACTTACAGGCTCCATCCAGAACCATCCTGTTATGGAGACTCTCCAAACTCAAGAGTTCACGGCCTCCCTGATGTCGTGGGAGATTATAAAGTGGAACGGACGATTTAGGATGCAAACTCCTATAGAGATGCATCTTTTTGCGGGTTCCTACATCGAGTTGTCACAGCTCCTCTTGACTCCATTTGATTACTCCAAGAGAGTAGAGGAGGTTCGGAATGGCAAGCATATTGGTAGCAGACACCTTGTTTTTCCTCAACAGTTCTGAAGACCAGATCTGTCCGAGTCGGTGTTGATACTTGTCGCGGAGAGTATTTTTCACCACACTTAATTTTTGGGTGGAGCATTGTTCTACACCCAAGTAAATGTATGACTCCAGCCTCCAGATGGTGTAAGAGGCTCCCGTCCACAAGCTGCGCATCCTCTCCGTAGACCCTGCATCGTCCTCTCTTGAGGTGGACTAGTGCATACTTGTACAACCCAAATTCCATGCCGACAGCCTCTGTGTACCCCTGTACCACCCTGAGGGACTGGCGTAAATCCCTCTCTCCGGATGCATAAAGGTCATCCATGTAAAACAGATAGGTGGCCGGGTATATTATTATTATTATTATAGACTTAACAGTGGCACACTTTCTCAGCTGTAGCTGGAAATAATTCACCGATACCTCGCGAGAGATTGAGATTCGGCTCTGTTGGAGCTTGTTGCATGTTTTTGGGCCCTGCAGACGACGGTGGTGATGTTTTCTCCAACAGCTCCAGACCCCAAAAAGGGATCACAGAGACTCCTAATCCAAGATTTTCCTTAAGTATTCGCTATTGCCAAAAGTGCGATCTCGTGCTCAGTTGACCAGGCAGTTGTAAAGTCTAGTCATAGCCCTTCTTATTATTATTATTATTATGAAAGTAGCTCTTAAATGGGTAGGGAGACAAATGAAGTAACAATTGTATATCTGGCATTTTTCCCCTATTTTGACCCTTCTGAGCACAAAAACGGTGAGTATTATAGTCATGAAAAAAATCACTGTCCCAGATTACTTATGACTTTCAATTCAGTCATTGAGTTGATCTGTCAGAAAAAATTAAGACTAAGATGGAATAAGCTAGGACTGGGACTTTTTTATAGAACAGAATATAATAAGCTTTTATTTGTACTAAAAATGTATAAAAATTGTACAAAAATAAACAGTTAAGTCACAGAAACCTCGAAAAAGGTTTGTTATAAACTCATTAGCTATATTATATATTTAAAAAAATATTCTACAGAAAAATAATATTTGGCAGGTAGTTAAGGCTTATTGCCAAGGAAGAAACCTGATTTATTTTGTGTGAAAAATATAGAGGGTGGACATCCAAAATAAATAAAGTAAAAAAATGTTACTGAAAACAATATTTGCATGGGCATGGTTAACACAATTGCCAAGGAACAAACTTGCTTTACTTTTAATAAAAAAAAATATATAGGGGTCATCAAAAGAATAGAATAATTAATAAGTTGCTAAAGAAAATAGCATTTTTGTGTAAATAATTTTACAATTTTTTTATTTAATTTTCAATATCTTTTGTACAAAAAATTAGTAAAAACGATGTTTAAAGAAAATTGTGCATTTTATTAAAACTTACCTAGATATCTTTTTCCTGTATTTTTAAATGGTAATTCGTTATTTTTCAACAGAATTCGAAAAATTCTGATTACTTTTTTTTAACCTAAAATTTACAAGACTACAGGGCGTCATGACGGTGATATAACCCATGCATGTGGCAAATTTCAGAATTTTGTCTTTACCCTCTTCTAGTCACATAACACAGTTTGTACTTAGTATGTACTTGTACATACTATAAGTACAAACTACTAGTACATACTAAGTACAAACTGTGTTATGTGGGTATAGAGATATTGCTAAAAAAATCAATTTCTATGGATAATATTGACATTTATTTATCATCATCAGTGAAAGGTTTCAGGACATTCTGTGTTATAAAATTTTGTACTTAATTTTGCCAAAGTTTTCTCCCTTCCGAAGTTTCTTACATTGTCACGAAAATACCCTGTATTATGCTGTAACAAAAATATTTGCAATATGGGGTTTATTGAAAATGTAACACGAGAATATTTTTATATATGTTCACGACCGCCAAATTATGACGGCCACAATAAGGGGCCACTTGGCCTGTGAGAGGTTTTCCTGTTAGAAAATTATTAAACACAATTAAATAAGTAATCAAATAATGGTTGCAGCCAAACAACAAAGTTACAAAATATAAATTAAACAATAAATAAAGTTTTCTTACCACAAGCACATGTTAGGAGGAGATGGGTCCCCAGAATGGATTGCCACTGTCCATTAATTCTGGGCTATTTATATGTTTGATAAATGTTTAATCAGCATATTCCCTATGCGTAGTAGAAAGCTCGGGAACCTATGGACTGATATGTTATTAATTAGTAATTAATTGTAATCCGACACTCTACATCCTTCATTATGTTAAATGCTTTCCATATTGTATGTTTTATAGATTGGAAAATAATAAATGGCAATGAATTTAGTTTATTTATTATAGATTTAAATTTGGAAATTCTTTAATTTAGGCTTTCTATTTTTATATTTATTTACATAGATTAAAAACTTATATATTTTTATTTATAGGGAATATGCCAATAAGATATTCTGCCAAATTTGCATAGGAAAATGGTTATTTATTTCTGACATGTGACAATATAATCAATGAAAAAACAAAAATATTTAATATATACCAATGACCTGTCTCAATTAATTCCCTATACAAACCACTGAAGGAAATAAAGTTTACTTTGTGTAAAGGCTGCGTGAGCCCCCTGGTTGGTTGGGTCTTGTCTGATCCAGGTTTACTTGTTTTTTCGAATTGAAAAAAAGAAATTATCCGACAAGCCCTCGCAAGTCTGGCACCGGAAAATCGCAAAAGGGGTAGTGGGTGAAAGATATATGTTAGGAAATATTGTCACCATCGTATTCTCCGCCCTCATAAGCGGGGTATACCACTTTCCAGCTGATTTTCGTGCCACTGCGTTATTGGGGGTGGGGGTAGTTTCAAGCCCCGGTGGTGAGTTATATCATCTGTGGTTAATATTTTATTCGAAGTGACCAAGAAAACCCGATTCGACAAGCCCTCGTAAGCCTCTAGCACCGGAAAATCAGAAAAGGGGGTGGTTTTTCTGGTTTAGGGGTAGTGTGTGAAGGGCAGGTCAGGAAATATTGTCACCATCGTATTGTCCACCCCCGAGAACGGGGGCTGATTTTCGTATGGTATTAGGTTATATTGAAGGTGGGGTCATAGTTTCAACCCCTGGGGTGGGTTAGGGCGCACCTGTGGTAAATATTTACTAATTATTTTATTCAAATTGACCAAAAAAAAATCCCAATCCGAAAACCCCTTGCAAGCCTAACACCAGAAAGTCGTAAAAAGGGTGTTTTTTTGGATTAAGTGGTTGAAGGAAAATATTGTCACCATCGTGTTCCCCGCCCTCCGGGGGTTGATGTCTTGTCTGGTCGCAGAACTTTTGGGGTAAAAAGCTTTACCTCAAAGGACTATGCATATGAAACATTTTTATAGTATGCAATTAGATTTTAAGCAGGGGCGTAGCGGGAAGTTGGAAATTCGAGAGACATAAAATTTTTTTTAGATTTTCTCCCCCGCTCATTAACTTTTATTTCATTCCGGCGAGAACTTGAGTTGGATATTTGAGAAGTTGGTAATTTTTATTGAAAATTTTTTTTTTTTAGATTTTGTCCCCCCGCTCATCAATTTTTATTTCAGCGGAACTCGGTAATCTCCCCCTCGCTCATCAATTTACAGAGTTGGCTTCTTAAGTCTTATGTTAGCAAATTTGAAAAATTACCCCCCAAAAAAGTTGGCTCGCTACGCCCCTGATTTTAAGGTTTATTTGTATACAGTGTCGGAAGATTTTGGATTTGGGTGGCAGGCATAGTTTCAACGGCTTGACAGACCCGCCTACAATAAAGGCCTGTACCAGTGCTCTAGTAGAGGGAGCAAATAATGACGCGCTATCAAGAAAACATGTACATACATCATTGCTATTAAAAATTTCAGTACCATTTATTCAAAGGAAGGATGTAGTTGGCTCTGTTCAGTATAGGTAATATTATTACGTGCTTTAATAACTGAAATTATTTAACCCGTTTTACTTTCAAAACGGGTCAAATAATTCTTTACATTGCAAGTACAAGACGGAAACAAATTGAAATTCCGCAAGCAGAGTTGCCCACGCACATGTGGTGGGGAAAGCAGGTGGCACCAGTAGGATGTGTTATACTGTAATATGTTGCACCCCTTAAAATTTAAGGTTATGTTACTAAAAAGTAGGCAGACTTCAACAGATCGAATGTCTGAATGAATGTAGTGTATTTGCACCTACTCGAAAAAGAACCTACCAGAAGATTCCAAAGTGACATCTGGAATTCTCTAGAAAATGGTGGCGTCATCACAGAACAATCGAGATCTGTCATTTTTAGGTATAAAAGACCAACCGCATTCTCGGCGAGGAGTTCAGAGAGTTCAGAAAGTTCAAAAGTATAGAAAGTGAGGTTAAGACTTCAAGGATAAACATTGTGATTTTAGTCAGTAAAGTGTATTTAAATTAATAATAGTATTGTGAAGTATCCAGTAAATATTTAATAAAGTGTGTTAGTGGACATCTCTTGTTATAATTTTTGGAACCCACGGAATTTGCAAGGGGTGGTTTCCTAAGGGTGGAAACACGTCACAATTGGTGTCAGAAGCGGAATTTTATGACAAGAGGAGCTCTGAAGTTGTACTGGAGTGTTCGAGAAGGATTCTCGAGGGTTAGTGCTAACACAGGACTAATTTACTGGACATTGTTCGAGGGTTGTTTTCGAACAGGAAAATAGTGTTTAAGTGCATTTTTGAGACATTGTAGAACATTTTATTAGGACATTAGTGTGATAATTAAATCCTTTGAACTGAGAAGTGATAGAGACACTGAAAAAGACTCATTTAGTGCGTGAAAATTTCTAGAACTTTTCTATTTGGACATTAGTGGAGATTATTAAATTCTCTGAACTGGATAGTGACAAAAGACTCTGGATAAGACTTTTTCGTGCTATTTCGAGATTTGTCTAGAAAGTTCCATTACCGATATTGACGTTAAATTTATTTTATTTTAATTTCATCGTATGCCCGTAACAACAAGAAGTATGGCATCCGATAAACAAATACAGGACTTATTTGAACAATTCCAAAAAATGATGGCACAGCAGCGCCAGGAGGAGGAAAAACGGCGTCAGGAAGACAAAGTAGAACAGGAGAAAAGACGTCAAGAGGAAGAAAGAAGACGTCAAGAAGAAAGGGACGAATTAAAGAAAATTATGGAAGATCAAGAAATAAGACGTCAGAAAGAAAAAGAGGATGAAGAAACAAGACGTCGGAAGGAAAAAGAGGATGAAGAAACAAGACGTCGGAAAGAAAAAGAGGATGAAGAAACAAGACGTCGGAAAGAAAAAGAGGATGAAGAAACAAGACGCCAAGAAGAAAAAGCCGAATTGAGAGAAATTATGGAAGACCTGAAGATACGACAGCAAGAGGAGAAAGAAGAACAAGAAAAACGCCAGGAAGAATTAAGGAAAATTCTGAATGAACAAATGAAAATACAACAGGACGCTATCATTTCCACTACTGAGGAACTAAAGAAAGAAATCAAAGATGATATGGGTAGCGTAAAGTCTGAAGTTTCTGAAGTCAAGACGGAAGTCAGTCATGTAAAAGAGGAAGTGAGTGACATCAGAGGAAAAATGAGCGAGTTCGAAGGAGAAGTGGAGCGACTTAAACGACAATTAAGAGAGAAAGGAGGCCAGCTAGTAACATCATCAGGTCCTCGATTAAAACCTCCCTCCTTTGACGGCCAAAGCTCATGGACAACGTACAAGAGACAATTCGAGGCAGCAGCATCGGCGAATAACTGGGATAACGAGGAAAAGGCTATGGCATTAGTTCTGGCGTTAAGGGGCCAGGCCTCAGAATTACTTCAGACTATCCCAGTGGAGAAACAAAGGGACTTCAAAGTCTTGGAAGCTGCATTGGACTTGAGGTATGGCGATCAACACCTTGCCCAATTATACCAGGCTCAGCTGAAATCCCGGATGCAAAAAGCTGGGGAAAGTTTACAAGAATTTGAAGCTGCGATAGAGAGACTGGCGCACCTGGCGTATCCAAGTGCACCTAAAGAATTCCAGGAACAATTAGCCGTGGGGGCCTTTTTAGATGGTATAAGGGACGAAGAGGTCAGGCGAGTTTTGAGGCTGACGAGACACCAAAGTAGTAGCGAAGCTTTGGTGCGTGCACTTGAAGTAGAAGCCGCCTACAGAGATACTCCAAGGTCGAGAGTGCGAGCTGTGACTCTCGAAGAATCGCAACCAGAAATGAATCAGAACCCTATGTTGACTGAGATGCAGAAAATGTTTACCAAACTATTCGATAAATTGGATGGCCTAGGAAAGCAGGATAAACAGCAAAATAAAGGAAAGCCGAGTGGTGGTATTAAATGTTACAACTGCGGCAAGATGGGCCATATGAAACGAGACTGTCGACAGCAGAACTCGGAGAGTCGAGTAAATGCTGTAAATGTTGAAGAAAAGCAGGAAAACTAAAGATAGCCAGCACCAAGGGGGCTGTGTTGGCTAGGGAATGCGGTGCCCCCAGAGAAATAAAGATTTCCCAGCTTCAAAGAATTCCAAGCAGTCTGTTGTTGCAAGGATATGTGAATGGAAGAAAATGCGTGTTTACTATTGACACCGGTGCTACGTCATCAATAGTGCGGCCAGGGTTTATATCAGGCTTGCAGATTAACAAGAAGCAAAATGGAGTAATTATTCGGACAGCCACGGGGGACAGGGCTGCGGTCCATGGAGAGGTCAGCTTGGAACTGCAGGTTGGACGGTTGAGGTTCAATTACAAGGTCATTGTGGCTGACATTATGGATGATTTCATTTTGGGTCTAGACATCATGGGAGAGCAGGGATTCATTGTTGACGTAGGGGAGCGAGTCTTAAAAATTGGAAATGAGGAATTTATTCTGGCAACCGCAGACGACCAATTCCATAAAGCGAGATTGTTAACAACACAGACGATCAAGATTCCTGCTCATTCAGAACAAATGATCGATGCTGCCGTAGAAGGAAATCCTGGAGGGTACCGTGTTGGCCTAGTTGAAGATGACGAATCGATTAAGTCCCTACCCAATATTATTGTGGCGAGAACTTTAACCCGGACTAAAGACAAAATCCCAATTAGAGTCGTTAATTTAAATTCCCACTCGGTGACAATTAAGGAAGGCAAACCGATTGGCTCCTATGAACCGGTCACATGGGTAGCGAGGTGCGAGGAAGAAACAGAGGGAAGTTCATCTATGAAAATAGACCAGGAAGTTTTGACCTTGTTGAGTACCCAGTTGGAGCATTTATCTGAGGATGAACGAAGGGAGGCAATCAAGTTCCTGGAAAAGGAAAGTTCAGTATTTGCCAAGAATACAGAGGCCCTTACAAAAACAGACATAGTCCAGCATCGGATAAATACTGGCGACTCACCAGCTATTCGACAACCACCTAGGAGGCTTCCATTAGCGAAACAAGAGGATGCCTCGGCAATGATAAACAAGATGCTGCAAGACGGAGTCATTGAGGAGTCAACGAGTCCCTGGTCATCGCCAGTAGTTTTGGTTGCCAAGAAGGACGGAACATTAAGATTTTGTGTCGATTATCGAAAATTAAATGATGTCACGAAGAAAGACAGTTACCCATTACCACGAATTGACGACACGTTAAGCACGTTGGCAGGCTCACGATGGTTTTCTACGTTAGACCATAGGAGTGGATACTGGCAAGTGGGGCTTCATCCTGATGATAAGGAGAAGACAGCGTTTTCAGCAGGCAGTGGTCTTTATCAATTTACCGTGATGCCTTTTGGACTTTGCAATGCGCCAGCTACCTTTGAAAGATTGATGGAATTCGTACTGCGAGGGCTAACCTGGAGGACGTGCCTGGTTTACCTTGACGACGTGCTTGTTATGGGACAGGACTTTACAGAACATTTGAAAAATCTTCAAGAAGTATTTGGGCGAGTCAGGAATGCCCACCTGAAGTTGAACCCGAAGAAGTGCCTGCTATTCCAGAAAGAAGTCAAATTTCTTGGTCACGTGGTGTCTTCGGATGGAATACAAACAGACCCCGACAAAATTTCTGCTGTACGAGATTGGCCAAGACCATCTAACGTTCATGAAGTACGGAGCTTCCTTGGCCTCTGCACTTATTACAGGCGCTTTGTGGAAGGGTTTGCAGAAATTGCGAAACCATTACACCGGCTGACAGAAGAGAAAGTGCAGTACCAATGGACACCGGAATGTGAAACGGCATGGAGAAAATTGAAGGCAGCTCTATGCACTGGTCCTGTGCTAGCGTACCCACAACGGGAAGGACTTTTTATTTTAGACACTGATGCCAGCAATTCTTCGGTCGGATCTGTGCTGTCTCAAATCCAGAATGGGCAGGAAAGAGTGATCGAGTACTTCAGCAAGGTGCTGTCCAAACCAGAAAGAAATTATTGTGTAACCCGGAAAGAGTTACTGGCTATCGTAAAATCAGTGGACCATTTTCATAAATATCTTTATGGAAGACATTTCAAGATTCGGACCGACCATGCTGCATTAAAATGGCTGTTGCAGTTGAAAACCCCTGAAGGTCAACTGGCTCGTTGGATAGAACGGTTGCAACAGTATGATTTCAAAATAGAACATCGACCTGGAAGATCTCATAAGAACGCAGATGCTTTATCTAGAAGACCATGCAAGGAAGATTGCAAGCACTGCCGCCACGTTGAGAAATTGCAGGGTACGGTGGCCGTCAACACTATTAAAATAGAGGTTCCGGACGATTGGACAACCGAAGCCCTGAGACAAGAACAACTGAATGACACAGAAATTGGGGCTATATTGAGAGCAAAGGAGAAAGGAATTCGACCAGCGTGGAAGGATGTTTCGGATAAGGCAGTTGGATTGAAGGCTTTGTGGGCCCAATGGGATTCACTTAAAGTCATGAACGGGCTGCTAAAGAGAGCTTGGGAAAGCCCGGATGGCAGGGAAGTTGTTATGCGTCTAGTGATTCCCAGGTGTCGAGTACCGAAAGTACTTCAGGAAGTGCATAATGGAGCATCCGGTGGGCACTTCGGCGTTAATAAGACCCTGAATAAAGTACGAGAACGATTTTATTGGGTAAATAGTCGTCAAGATGTGGAAGCTTGGTGTCGCAATTGCAAAATTTGTGCAGCCAGTAAGGGACCACAGACTAGAAGTAGGGGTGCAATGAAGCAGTATAACGTCGGAGCTCCTTTCGAGAGGATCGCGATCGATATAGCCGGCCCATTCCCAGTAACCAAGGATGGGAACAAGTACATACTGGTTGCAATGGACTATTTTAGTAAGTGGCCAGAGGCCTATGCAATTCCAAACCAAGAAGCAGTCACTGTCGCCAAAATCTTGGTAGATAATTTGATATGTCGGTTTGGTGTACCCCTGGAGCTGCACTCAGATCAAGGGAGGAACTTTGAGTCAGGGGTGTTTCAGCAAATCTGCAAGTTATTGGGGATACACAAAACACGGACCACAGCCCTTCACCCGCAATCAGATGGAATGGTGGAACGACATAACAAGACCATGAAAGAACATCTCTCTAAAGTGGTTCATAAGAATCAACGCGATTGGGATCTCCACATACCGTTCTTCCTCATGGCATACAGAGCTGCTATCCACGAGTCTACGAAACAAACACCAGCCCGTGTAGTATTTGGTCATGAGATCAGACTGCCGTGTGATTTGATTTTCGGAACACCAGGCGGAGAACAGCTTCCTGTGAACAGCTATGTGGATGAAATGAGTGAACGGCTAAGAAATGTTCATGAGCTGGTTAGAGACCAAATCACCATAGCCAGTGAAGTCACCGAAACTTCAACCTCCTTGGGAAGGACCTTATACTGTTATTACCCGAATTAATGATGTCGTCTATCGTATTCAACGAAACAAAAAGTCCAAGATGAAGATCGTACACTTGGATAGACTGGCGAAGTATGTGAAAGAGGCTGAATTGCCTGACCGGGACGTTCAGGCTTAAGGAGGGGGCAGTGTAATATGTTGCACCCCTTAAAATTTAAGGTTATGTTACTAAAAAGTAGGCAGACTTCAACAGATCGAATGTCTGAATGAATGTAGTGTATTTGCACCTACTCGAAAAAGAACCTACCAGAAGATTCCAAAGTGACATCTGGAATTCTCTAGAAAATGGTGGCGTCATCACAGAACAATCGAGATCTGTCATTTTTAGGTATAAAAGACCAACCGCATTCTCGGCGAGGAGTTCAGAGAGTTCAGAAAGTTCAAAAGTATAGAAAGTGAGGTTAAGACTTCAAGGATAAACATTGTGATTTTAGTCAGTAAAGTGTATTTAAATTAATAATAGTATTGTGAAGTATCCAGTAAATATTTAATAAAGTGTGTTAGTGGACATCTCTTGTTATAATTTTTGGAACCCACGGAATTTGCAAGGGGTGGTTTCCTAAGGGTGGAAACACGTCACAATACGATAAAAAAGAATAGCCTAGTTGCTTCGCTCTCGCTTGCTCTCATTGCCGACCCAAATGAAAAATTTTCTGACACTGTATGTTTGCATTTGTAACTATTTTGTAATTAATTTTATCTTTGATCAACTGTTCTTTCAGTTTTTTATATTACGTGTTTTATGATGCTTATTTTGTTGATTTTGTTTTCTTGATATGAGTTTATTATTTTTTGTTGTTAGTTTTGATATACTGAAACGTTGTGTTGTTTTTTGTTCTAGTAAAGTTTGGATTTTACGTAATGTTAAAATTCAACAAAACATGTTTCTGATTTTTGTTTCCCTTTGATACCTTAAAAGGGGGCCCTCCGGGGAATTCAGCATAGGTCCCTAAACATAGCCAGTCCAATACTGGCAATATGGAGTTATATTTGAAAATGAGAGTAAAGTGATGACACTTCCTCTAATTATTATGATTACTTTCATTCATCGTCGGAAATTTCTTGAAAAAGTGTCTGTTAATAGCAATTCCATGAAAGTGTGCCCCTAAAGAATAATTTCTTGGATACATTTTCAAATATCCCCACTCGAATCGAATCTCAACAGGGTTATTACTTTCGTATATTTGTTTACTACATATAAGTATAAAGTATTTAAATTATAAGGTAATTTATAATGCAATTGATGAGAATTGAATGAGTGCACAGAACGGTAACCTTTAATAAAAATATAGAAAAATAAAAGGTTAGCTGTGACGACACGTGCAATGCTACATGTAGTGTTGCATATATTCTTTCAATGTTTTAATTTAGCTACTTAATGTCAGATGTCACTGGACTCTTGTTTCACTAAACAAAACAATAGGCCGGGAATGTATGTAACATTGTATGCACGTATGCACAGAACCTGTAAAATTATCTTTTTAAGTAATGAGAGATGTTATTGGTCCTGCCATCTATTACATTATGTACAAAGTAAGCAGTTATGAAGCCACTGTGAGGGTTGTCGTCGCATCACCTATTTAATACACCCTGCCGAGGGTGTATTAAATAGGTGATGAGACAAGGACCCGTTTAGTAGCTGCATATTTAATTTAGTAGATGGCGCGACCTTTAAAGTACTATACAAAATCCTGTATATAGATAGATGAATTTGCTTTGCTGCATACAGTGTTGCATACATTCCTGGAATTTCGTTCGTGTTTAGTGAAGCAAGAGTCCAGCAGGGGCGTATTAAAGGGGGGGGGGGTTTAGGGGTTTAAGCCCAGGGCCCCGGATACTGAAGGGGCCCCTGAACGCTGAAAACAGACTTAAAAACCAAATACGATATGATTATAACTATGCTGTGTACTGGTGATCTCATTGACGGTATAAATAATAAATATAAAAGTATATGTAACATTTTTTGCTCTTGTCAGTGCAATGCGGCTAAACGCTATTATTATTATGGTTTACTTCAGTATTTAGCCAAAACAAAGTGAAATGTGTCTTGGTGACGCGTGATCTGACCTGATTTCAAAAAAAAATGTTATGATAAGAAGGCCCCCAAAGCATTAATAGCCCAGGGCCCCGCACCCGGTTAGTCCGCCCCTGGAGTCCAGTGACATCTGACATTAAGTAGCTAAATTAAAAATATTGAAAGAATATATGCAGCAAAGCAAATTCATCTATCTATATACAGGATTTTGTACTGCCTTAAAGATCGCGCCATCTACTAAATTAATTAGAAAGCGTGCACTTATAAAGCCATTATTTTCATAGGAAAGTGCGGTACGTCGGACCACCTATTTAATACACCCTGACCCTGCCCGTGATGAATACAAATTACAGGAATTTAGATTATAAATGTTTGAGTTCTTGATCGGTAAAAAAGCTTCCGCTGTTAACTGAGAAGTTGGCTTTTAGAATTAGGGCTAGTTCCGTCTCCAGACGCTAGATGGCAAGAATTAAGAATGTCTTGATGTCTAAAATATCCAAGAATATCAGATAATTTCCAAAGAAAATTTCAAAATATTGTGTTTTTCCTACCGCCTCGAAAAGCTTTTAGA
Source organism: Rutpela maculata (assembly GCA_936432065.2). Taxonomy (NCBI): domain Eukaryota; kingdom Metazoa; phylum Arthropoda; class Insecta; order Coleoptera; family Cerambycidae; genus Rutpela; species Rutpela maculata. Next base: position 22,560,949 of record OW386293.2, read on the forward strand.
TTGTCATACTAATTTTAACATGATATACTTTTTCGTGCCTGTGTAAAAATATACACAATTACGCCAGCAACAATCATATAATAATTTCATAAGTAATTTATATTGTTACATTTTGACAAATAAATAAAATATTATTAGATACGCGTCACATTTTAAAATATCGATTTTTTAAAATTTTTTAAGTAATGGTTGTAAAAAATATGTAACACGTGCAGAAAGCGTGTTTTTGGCACTTGGCTTGTCTATCAAATTTTCACGCCTTTAGCGAAAAGCAGTCACCAGTCACTGTTTTACACTTGTATAAATAGCTAACACTGGTTGGGTACTTGTGATTTTTTCTTACTTTAACCCTCAAACGACCTTGAATATGAGGTGATAGACCACGGTCATTAAACCATACGGTTGTCTCAATCAGCAGCGAGATGCGGGGGGCGGGAAATAGAATGAAAGAGACAGACATATCTGATTTCCGTGCAAAAGACAGAGACAAAGATGCTTGTAGTGTCTACAGGTGACGTAGGCTGTAGACCCTACCGGAATCTCTGTCTCTGTCTTCTGCATGGAAATCAGATATGTCTGTCTCTTTCATTCGATTTCCCGCCCCCCGCGTCTCTCTCGTCCTAAAGCTGCTGATTGATGTAACCGTATCGTTTACTGACCGTGATGATAGACGACATCGGATTCGGACTCAGCGACCCCAAAAACCTAATTTGAAAAAAAAATTGCCAAAATCTCTGACGGGCCTCCTTAAAGCTCCCGGGCCCGGGTTTCCGCGGAACCCCCGTAGATCCGCCACTGGGTCACTTTACTTGTTACTTTTTATTCATAATTCGTTAATCAGATCAAATTAAGGTGTTCAAAATTTATTGTCTAAAATAGTGGCATGTTATAGTTATTTTTCTGTTGTCAGTTGGCTGTCTTTTTAGATGTTCTGTCGTTGTGTGGTTGGCTGTGTAAACTGTATAATATATGTCTAATCTATGGTGTAAATAAAACAATTTTCCCGACAAGAAACGCAACCGATCCAAGAATGCTATGTTTTAGTCTTGTGTTTTGGTGGTGGTTTTTTAATTGTTTGTTTTGTAATGGTGTGCGTTTAATCGCCGTGTTCACGTGTTCGTAAGTTAATACTGACCAGTGTGATTGAACTATTTTAAATTTTGTGTGCAAAATAACTAGTGCCGTTGCCGTGTGTTAGTAAAAGAAAAACTTATCACCATAATATTTGTTGCTTGGGGAATATAGGTTTCAGTTAACGGACTTTCAGGAACCCTAGAAGAGATGATGACGAGTACTCGAAGGTAAGTTTGTCAGTTTTATAAAAAAAAGAATAGAAAACAGTTAAGTATTGTGCATTTGCCATTTCATTCAAATATGGCACATTCTTTAAAAATATAGTCATACCATGAATTTAAAGTTAAAGTGTGCTATTTAATATAGGTCCGTAGTTACCCAAGTAGCACAAGAAGCTGTAATAAAGCTGCGCCAACATTGCGGCAACAAGAACTGGCAGCTATTTAGCTATAGTAGCTACCGCGCAAACCTTACAATAAGATTACGACAGCGCTGTAACAGTCAAAGTGGTACACTATTTTCTTGCTTTGAAAATGTTGCTAAAGCCTTATAGCTGTAACCATTTGGCTGGTGAAAAAACCAGATTACAGTCTTTGAGCCGCTGTATATTTTTGAAACTACAAATATAATAAACAATTTGGCTGCACAATCACCTTTAATGGATATTATTGGATACTGAATGAAAATGGATGCATATATCTTATTGAACTTGTACTTGTAAAAATATCAAGACAATTTTCACGACGAATCGTGCATAAAATTGCATGCGGTTATCACTTTTTCGTTAAATGTTTATGTGATACTTCTGTATGTTCGATGGGTTTCAGATATTTTCTTTTTTTACAAAACTTCTAACCTCCTCAGAATTATAATTTTTCATGTATTTCACCAGAAAATTGTTTAAAATTACTAATTTCTTAATGTGTGTCCACTAGAGAATATTACAGCACATTTCAAAAATTAAAGTAAATGGTAAGTAATAAATGTTGTTCAAAATGGCTGCCTCTCTTAGTTCTCGTCGTTTCCAGGAAATATGGCCGCTAATTTACATAATAGTTGACAGTAAATTGGCTGACAAATGCAGTTATAAATGCAAATCCCCAGCCACAAACGTGGAAAATATAGTTTAGCCACCAAACCGCATTTTTTTTAGCTTTAAAGTATACGGTATAAACGAAAATCACCACTAGTTGTTCCGCTTGCTATTAAGCTGTTGCAAGAGCTCAAGGGCGGATCTAGAAATTTCAATAATTTTTTTCTCGTCTGTGGCGCATGGGACCCATACGAAATATGGGAAATAACATCTAGAGAAGCACTCCTCTAACGGCCCCTAAAAAGTTTTGAAAAAGCAGTTTGCGAAAAAATTTTTCAAAATTCGAGTGCCCCCCCCACCCGAGCCAAGGGACTCCCGTTTAAAATTATTCTTTTTTGTCATATACATTTTACTTTTCATCAAAATCCAACAATACGTTTTGGAGTTTATGAAAATATTTTCATTATTAACTGAAATACAATGAACTGAAATTTTGTAATTTACAATTTAACAAATTACAAAATTTCAATTCGTTGTATCTCAGTTAGTAATAAAAATATTTTCATAAACTCCAAAACCTATTGTTGGATTTTGATGAAAAGTAAAACGTATATGACAAAAAAGAATAATTTTAAACGGGAGTCCCTTGGCTCGGGGGGGCACTTGAATTTTGAAAAATTTTTTCGCAAACTGCTTTTTCAAAACTTTTTAGGGGCCGTTAGAGAAGTGCTTCTCTAGATGTTATTTCCCATATTTCGTATGGGTCCCATGCGCCACAGACGAGAAAAAAGTTATTGAAATTTCTAGATCCGCCCTTGCAAGAGCTCTAGAAGGCATATTGCAACTGACGAGAAATATAAATAGCAATTACAGCGATTTGATTGATTAATTATGGTACCGCAATGTAATAGCAGTAAAAATATTTGGAATAAAAAGCATTGAGATTCCAAATCCAAATTACAGCTAAACGCTGGTTATCCCAACGTAGGTATTCGCAGACAAAATTTAGCTGTGAAAACTTCACAGTCCACACTGTGCTACTTGGGTAGAGTGGTATTATTATGAGAAGATGCTTGCAAGAAATATGTGCAGAAACGAGTTTGTACACATCATTCTAAGCCAATGAGAATAAATTAGTCATTTTCAATGTCGACACCAATGGCAGCGGTAGCCTCCAGTAGAGAGTTGGACTTTACTGGGGGTGATTAATTTAAGTGATTAAACATAAACCTATTTTGACACACGTTCTTTCGCCGCCAGGGAGCTGTGTGTAATCTATGTAAATACTAGAGTTGGCAGTTTTAATCAGGGTGTATTAAATAGGTGATGCGACGACAACCCTCACAGTGGCTTCACAAGTGCTTACTTCGTACATAATGTAATAGATGGCAGGACCAATAGGTTCTTTCATTACTTACGCATAGATAGATAATTTTACAGGTTCTGTGCATACGTGCATACAGTGTTGCATACATTCCCGGCCTTTTGCTTTTGTTTAGTGAAACAGTAGTCCAGTGACATCTGACATTAAGTAGCTAAATTAAAACATTGAAAGAATATATGCAACACTACATGCAGCATTGCACGTGTGTCACCATAGCTAACCTCAAAAATATATATTTCTTAAGATTTACAAGTATTACGTAGCTATTATTAAAATTTCTGCCTGGTTCCTGTACTTTCAACCAAAGTCAAGTTCAACGTAATGTGTATGAAGTTTTAAATAGTTTGTCACAATAAAATAAGACAGTTTTTGCAGGTTAGGAATCTAACCTATAACTAGCGGTCTCTTATAATTAATGAAAAATATTGAAAAATTATTTGCGTGAATTTTTAAATATTTGCTTGGAGCCAGTATGGCTCCAAGATAAAAATGCCTATACAAACATTAAAAATGAGAATAAACGAAAAAACCTTAAAATCTGAGGTTATGTTAGTTATACGATGCACATGCCCAGGTAATTGTAGGACCTTATTGCTCGCGCCATCTACTAAAGCAAATAGAAACCATGCACTTATGAAGCCATTATTATAATAGGAAAGTGCCGTCCGTCGGACCACCTATTTAATACACCGTGGTTTTAATCTACTGCATTACACAGCCAGGGGAGTCGCTATGGGGGGCGCCCCCTTAAATATCGTGGTCGAGTTGGGAAATTCAAGCTTCAAGTCAAGAATTCGGGAAAATTTTCAATATGCTTCAAGTTGGGAGAGTTCGAGAAAAATGTTTTCAAATTTAAAGACAGCCAACTATCACATTATCGATCGCTGTCATTTTGAGAGCAAATGTTCTTATAGTAAAAGAAATAATTATTCAAAAGTTTAGGTACCTTCTTAACCCGTTTGCTTTGTTATTTAACAAATAAGTAAACCTTAAAAAGTTTTTTCAACCTTAAAAAGGGAAAGGGAAAGGGAAAGGAAAAAATACCAAGGGACCTTTTAGCTAGGGAGCTGGTGGCAGAAATTTTTATATGAACTTATTGTGTGACTGAAGTTGAACAGACGTCATAATAAAACGCCGGAAAACCCATTTCAGTCATTGCGGCGTTTTTTAATTAACAGTTCATTAAAAATGCAATAAAAACGCTCCTATATGATTTTATTGTGTTAACCATTTGTTTTAAACGTTGCTTGTCAATATGATATTGACATAAATGCAGTCGGCTGAAATCTATGTGTCTGCGTTTTTTTGTAATTTATTTTTTTTAATTAGTTTGTGATATACTAATATTTAACTGATTTTATTGTCGGTGTACACACAAAGTTTCGCAAAGTGATAAGAAACAATAAAACAAACTTTAGTCACCTGCTACGTTTAAAGGGGGTGAGTTTTCAAAAATGGGGTAAAAAAAAGGTTCTGTATTATTTTACCGTGCCAGCCTCTCTGCAGGAAGCTTTGTTTATTTGTAAAGAACATAAACAGAATAGTGGTTGAAATCTGCTATACTGATTTTTCATTGGCTGACATTTCTTAACAATTACACATGCCGACAAAAAAAGGGAGGCGGGGAGCTATTCTTTTGATCAGAACGGTCTCATTCCAAGTTTTTTATCATGCTGAAACCAATTCTGATATTAAAAAAATCTACCGCATCAGTTTTTGTCTACCACCCCCGATATTCCATAAAAAGGGCAAAAAAAGGTCCTGTTCGTAGGTTCTGATCTAATTTTTCTGAAGTATTTTGACGCGCTGAAGCCAGTTTTGGACAAAAAAAAATTCTATCGTGTCTACAACCCCCTTTTATCTCCTAGGGGTGGTAGAGGGAAACTGACACGATAGACATTTTTTTTTGCCCAAAATTAGCTTCAGCACATCAAAATACTTTAGAAAAGTTAGATCACAACTTTATAGACCACAAGCCCATGCTAAATTTTTAGGGGGTCATAATATGATACCGCTTGAAAAGGTATAATTTTTGTAGTCCTACAGAAATAAATCACTTTGAGCCCTGTGCCGTACATTTTAGGTGGAACATGGGAAAGCCGCGGAAAAGTGAAAATCGTAACCCACGGGGGTTGCATTTTTTCAAACGATCCTGTACGGCTTACGTTTATTTGGACTGTATTTATATTTGTGACTCTTAAAAAGAGAATGCCGTACAAAAATAATGGGACAGAAGTACAGGAATAATTTTCGTTTTCCGAAAAGTGACCTCTATGTACTAAGGTGATACGATACCGTACGGCTTTTATGAAATTCGATTTTTATATTAACAAGGATGAATTTTTTTGCTATACCGTACAAATCAGTTGGACCATGGGGTGGCAAACGCGAGATCAACCCCCTTCCTAGACCTCTATTAAGGTGATTTGATATCACATAAAGTTTGATTATTTTAATACTATTTCATATAATAATTTTTATTACTATGCCGTACATTTTAGTTGGTACATGTGTCTGGAAAATTGAATTTTCCGTCCCAGAGTGAGCTTTTCTGAATAAAAAATTATTGTAAGACTTTATTACATTCGAGCAATAACTTGATATTGTCATTATTCGAAACCAATAATTCAAAATTAATGGATCTGAAGCGCAAAAGGATTTTCCGAAAATTTTCCGCTGTATTATGTCGAAACGGAGCGTAAATAAATTATACTTTATAAAAATTAATATTTATCAAAAGATGAAATAGAAAAGCTGAAAAATATTATTTCAGAAGGTTTCCAAATAAGTTAACCCAAAAAAAAAAAAATTGGGTAATTTGTACACATTTTTTTATAATTAATTAGGTTACATTGTATTTTAAAGTTTAAAAGTGATATATACCAATTTCTTACTTTACTTCAAGAAAAATTCGTCTCTGAAATATATATTTGGTTCTGGTATTTCATTGCGGCCCACAGTGGGAAATTTTTTTAGACAAAAATCCGTCTACAATGCAATTATTAATGGATTTGAAATTTTTTTTTTTAAATAATTGTTAGGTATCACCCGATGTTTGAGCACTGCCCAAATTTTAAAAACGTTCAACATAACCTCAAAAAATCCTATAAATATAAGAAATTCGTGTATTTTACTTAATTAAAAAGGCGAATACTCAGAAAATATCCTTTACCACATGTTTTTTGGGTCGCTGATTAAGAAAATTTAATCAGAAATTGATATAACACCCTTAAAATACCCAATATTCGAATATTCTTATTAAAAATGTAAAATAATCTAGTAAAGTGTATTTTTTATATAATAAATATAAAACCTTAGTTATTCAAATAATAATTCAGTAAACATTTACCCCAAGGGTTAATCAGAGGGGTTGAAACAACCCCCATTTCGACAAAAAATATAGTTACAATGGTTATTTTTTAGTTTTTGCTTCAAAATAGGGGGTAAGAGAGTACATTGTGACTATGAGAGTGTATCTCAACTCCCTTTAAGGGTGAAAACCCTTAAATGGCTGTAGAATTTGAAAATGGGTTTCGAGATTTTTTGAAATTTTAGAATCACGTCTTCTTCGATATTTTCACTAAAATCAGTCTCCGAACGTCGTTTGATAAATAAAAATTATTTTAAAGGTTAAATTAATCGTTTCTTATATACTTTGACAATGTGATTAAACAAAAATTCAATGTGAGTAGAAACAAATTCTAAGTTCTTCAACGTTTTTAAGAAGCTCGTAAGTTAGAAATCTCATTTTTTCCATTTGAAACGAAAAAAAATATTTAAAATGAAATGAAAATTTTTATATATATTTATAGGATTTTTTTGAGGTTATGTTGAACGTTTTTAATTCAAATCCATTAATAATTGCATTGTAGACGGATTTTTGTCTAAAAAAATTGAAAAATTTCCCACTGTGCGCCCCATCTAAAATGCACAGCATTGTGATTGTTTATCAACTTTTGCTATTTTCAATGATATTTCGCAAACGCCGTACGGTATTTAATGACCAGTAAGGGTCGTGTAAATCGCATGAATAACGTAATCTAGTGTCTAAAATCCCAACAATGAAAATGTACGGCATGGACACATTTGTATTCTTTTATAGTTAAGGAAAGGAAAAACGATGTAAAGTTGAAAATCTATCCATTGTATTAGAAAATAGAAGATTTTTTAACTTGCATAATTTTCAAAAAATTTCACTTGTTTTGCAATTTTCTAATTTTATTATTATCCTTTTTTTTGAAATTTTAGAATCACCGTGCAGTATCAAATAAACTTACCCTAGAGAACGTGAGTTTTTCCCTTTCTTGGAGATGATTTTTTTATTTACATTGATATAATACCCATTCTTTTTAGACGGGTAATTTTTTTTAAAAGATTTTAAATGTATAATATTTTGGAATTGATGCCGTACAGGATCAAATCACCACCCTTAATAGAGGTCTAGGGGTTGATCTCACGTTTGCCACCTCATGGTCCAACTGATTTGTACGGCATAGCAAAAAAGTTCATCCTTGTTAATATAAAAATCGAATTTCATAAAAGCCGTACGGTATCGTATCACCGTAGTACATAGGAAAACGAAAATTATTCCTGTACTTCTGTCCCATTATTTTTGTACGGCATTCTCTTTTTAAGAGTCACAAATATAAATACAGTCCAAATAAACGTAAGCCGTAGAGGATCGTTTGAAAAAATGCAACCCCCGTGGATTACGATTTTCACTTTTCCGCAGCTTTCCCATGTCCCACCTAAAATGTACGGCATAGGGTTCAAAGTGATTTATTTCTGTAGGACTATAAAAATTATACCTTTTCAAGTGGTATCATATGACCCCCTAAAAAATTAACATGGGCTCGTGGTCTATTAGGACAAGACCATTTTTGCCCTTTTTAAGGAATGAAACTGATGCGGTAGATTTTTTTTATCAGAATCGGTCTCAGCATGTCCGAGAGCATGTCAAAAAACATAGAATAAAACGGTTCTGATAAATCCGAGGATAAAGCTTTTATCGCTATCTAGATAGTCCCAAGAAATATTCTAATGTTTTCTACAATTATTTTCTCTTCCCTTTCGTTATATGTGTATACAGGGTGTCCCATAATATGTTATGTTGTAAACGTACATTATTTATAAAAAAAAAATTTCTTCTTAAATCCATTTTTCTGACGCTGTATCTCTTTAAACATTAGATTTAAATAAAAATGTATACTTATACAAAAAAAATGTAGGAAATTATGTCCTCTCCAATTTTATTTTGAACGTTTTTCTCATAGGATTGAGCGGTGCCTAATTATTTTGAAAAAAACAATTTTTTGCACCTTTACTTTAAGATGGCGGCTAGCGCCTCCCCCTTCCCCAGGTCGAAAACTTGTATTTTTTATCAAGGCTTTGACTTAAACAACATATATCAAAATCATTACTACTCCACCTTTTGCAGGGCAAAATCCCCGACTGATTGGACTATTTCTTACTTTGACATTTTTTGGAGTAAATTGGGAATATATTTCTGGAAATCAGCAACGTGCAAGTCATCCAATGTTTTTCTTTACTTATGGATATAAAACTAACAAATTAAAATAAATGCGAAGTACAATGAAATGACTTAATAGCGCTTTTTTTGCAAATTAACAATTGCTTAGTTTTATAAAAAAAAATCAGTCATGGATTTCAACCAACCATTTTTTAATTTATATTTTTGATACATGAACAATTTTATAGTGGCTGAAACAATAAAATAATATAGGAGTGTTTTTTTTGCAAATTTAAAATTCGTTTATTTAAAAAATCAGCAGCAACCAAGCTCGGTAGCTGGCCTAATCGATCTGTTATATCAATACCTTAATTCCACATTATTGTTAATTACAATGAAATCATATAGGTATCCGTGTTGCCACCATCAGCTTCCTAGCTATTTTTAAAGGCTTGTAAAATGATTTTATCTACTCTTATTAGGTTATATACTAATTAATGAACTGCTTTTGATCAATTAATAGTATCCATAAACAAACACCGTGAGTTATTATAACTCACTAGGTACAGAGCCAATCACCTTTATCTTCATGCCTAACCTGTCCAATCGACGTAACGCGCAACACACGAAGGTGGAGCTCAAGGTTGGTAGACTTTAAGGTGGCCTAATAACTCACAATCCACACCAAAAAATGGCATTAGCCAAGGAACAGCTGGTGTGAAATCACACCAGATGCAGGGCCTTATTCAAAATATTGTAAGAATTTGTGTAATGTTAATTAAGCAAAGAACTCATAACTGGAACGGGCTCGCAATGACCCGCTTTTGAGGTCGATGGTAATTATCCTCGCATTTTGAGTCACTGTTCTGCATGCTGGTAATGAGGATAAGTTGTAGAATGTAACACTGCAGATTATAGTAACGTCAGGCCATATTTCGAGCCAGTACGGACGGTTCTTGAGATAACTGCGCCGCTACCGCGCGTTCGAAGAACAAAGATAGTCTGACTTTTCACCCCCGCACTGACTTTTTCGCTTAAAGGCTGTATATTAAGGAACCTCATAGTCTACAAATCTTAGGTGGAGCCAGGGAGGTAGTGACAAATTATTCGCGTTAATATCTATAAAGATTTTCTGAAATGTCACAAAATGCTACTTTTGATTCGTTCGTGCCGAGCCGAATTTTCGAATTTCGCTGTGCAATTTACGATCAGGTTTATCTGGAAGACTTCCTCTTTACGTCGCGACATCGTTCGGCCGTCTCAATAGTGTTTTTCGAAAAATATGAACGTGTCAAGATTGCATGTTTTTGCAATTTTTTCGACTCCGAAATGTAAGCTGTTTTTTGTTATTTTTCGCAGATATCTCCGAAAAGGTGAGAGTTAGCTCGAAATAAAAAATAAGGTCAAACGAGTATTTTCCATTACGAATCTTTTGCTACTATCAGAATTTTGATTTTTTTTTTCGTTTCAGAGATAACTACTGAAATGTTGGCCATGTACGGCAAAAAATCGCAAATTTTGAGCTTCTACAGTTGGCAACTTTTTAATCTGGCTCCTACGCTAAAAGACTACTCTAGTTAACTCAAATAGAATTAAATTTGCTAAAACTTTTTTTTTATTTTTTGAATTCCGACGAAAACAAAGGAATTAGATTTGGGACTTTTTTTTTTTTTCGGTAAAATGTCTCTATTTTGTCACCGTAGTTAATCGGTAATTAATTGAAATCGATCTCATATACTATGTTCACTTAATATCATGTACTACTTTGACGCTTCGTTAATCTTGGCACTTCGAAACAAAGGTTTATCAGAAAAATCATTTTTTAAAATTTACATACACTCTATATACTACGGGAGCCCGCTCTAAGTGCCCGAGCACCCCCCGATCCTTGGGGACAATGTTTTTCATAAAGATTAAAGCCTAAGGAACAATTTAAGACATGTCCTAAAAAAAAAAACAAATTGGCTGCACTTTCAAAATTTTTTTTTAACGGACGCCGTTAAAAAAAAATTGTTTTGTTTTGTTTTGTTTTTGTCATTTAACACAATAACTAAAAAAGATGGAGAAAAACTTTCTACACAAAAAACAAAGTGCATAAAATTTTCTACAATTTTGTTCCTATACCATATTTGGATAGAAGTTACCATTTTCCAGATACATGATTCAGCTCTTAAAATAAAATATAAAATTCAATATAAAACGTAATACTACGGGAGCCCACCCTGACAGTCCGTGCACCCCCCCAATCCTTGGGGACAATGTTTTTCATAAAGATTAAAGCCTAAGGAACAATTTAAGACATGTCCTAAAAAAAAATACTGCCTGTATTTTCAAAATGGCGTCCGTTTAAAAAAAAATGCAAATATTGTTTTGTCATTTAACACAAAAACTAAAAAAGATGGAGAAAAACTTTCTGCACAAAAAACAAAGTGCATAAAATTTTCTATAATTTTGTTCCTATATACAATATTTGGATAGGAGTTACCGTTTTCCAGATATCATTGTTACCGTTTTCGAGATAAATGTCTGCAAATTATAATATTATTATTATTAATTTTTTTCAGTTTATTTTATTTTTTTATGTTAATAATATAAAGTTATATTACTTATAGGTACGCCTTACAATAATTGTCACAGTTATTTCCTCTAAGTGATTTACCGATGTATGAATTTCCATGTTTTCTTAATTTTGGACTCATTTATCTGGAAAATGGTAACTCCTGTCAAAATATTGTATAGGAACAAAATTATAGAAAATTTTATGCACGTTGTTTTTTGTGAAAAAAGTTTTTGTCCACCTTTTTTAGTTTTTGTGTTAAATGACAAAAACAACATTGGCAACAGTTTTTTTTTAACATATGGCCGCCATTTTGAAACTACAGCCAGTTTTTTTTTAGAACATGTCTTAAATTGTTCCTTAGGCTCTAATCTTTATGAAAAACATTGTCCCCAAGGATCGGGCGGGGGTTGCACTTGCAGCTAGGGAGGGCTCCCCGACTAATAGGAAAACGTGTAATTTCTTACATTTCCTCGGATATCTCGATAATTATCGTTTTTTTTTCGAAAAATTTGTAGACAGCTTATGTAAAGAGAATTGTTCGTGCTTTCCGACGCTCTTTTAATTTTTTCTCTGACATAAAAAACAAGACTTTTGACCGAATATGCGCTCCGGGCTATTGCAGTTCGCGGAGAAGTTTTGCATTTTCCGCCGCGTAATATTAATCTAAAGAGCTGATTTTTTGTCTACAAGCAGTTTATGCACTATTTCGATTAAAAATCACATTCTACCTCCGCTTAAAGGTG